>OX345657.1:12815000-14220000 GCA_947044415.1 Eupithecia dodoneata
ATTTTGTTTGGTAACACATACAAACTTAAGCATTTGTAACATTTGCGTGAAGTGATAATTCTCGAAACTTCTACATGATATCACACAATCAACATTCCAAATCGCTGTCACTTTATGGGCAAAAACAGAAAACTCCCGATGAACCTACGTTGGTACATGAGCGGTACTTTAGACCAGAAAATAAAACCCTAGATTAACTTATCGCTGTACGAGTAATAACTCTTAGCATGGGCATAGATCGGTCTTTCGAGTAAGCACCAAAATAGCACCCCTCGTCTTAACTTTATCGTCCAAACAGAACAGTTAACTTAAATCTACAAATGGAGCTAATTTTAAACTGCTTTAACTGAATGACCGGTCAAGTGAATGTTGGATCTGGTTCGATTCCTGTGGTGGAAGTTTTTTCTGATCTTGATAAGAATTTCTGTAACGAGCGTAATTTCCACTATTCTACTTATCATAATTAAGGTAACACTAGGCTTGTGAAGATTTGTGTGCGTGTGCGAAAACTCTGAAACTGCTGAACGAATCAGCATGAAGCTCTGTTGTTCTAGTTTACAGACTATCAAGATAGTGTATAGGCGACTTTTTATCCTTTTTATCCTATATTTGTTTTAAAAACGCAAAAAAATTGTCGTAATATTTCCAATGAAGTTCAAACGAAGTTATCACAGAATAACTATAATTAAAGTAATACAATGAAGTTTCCGTGTGTGTTCTTACTTCCATGTTCGTCCATTGATTAGCGTCCTCCACTCGACTGAAGATTCAACATCCTGTCGCCAAATACGGCCCTATGTTTCCACTTGCCGATTCTTTTCATCTCAACTCATCGTGATCATCATAATCAGCATCAATGACTCCAGTTTCCGACATATCATATGCCTCAAGTCATCCTTTGAGGATATCCTTTCTTAGTCGTAATATCCTACTTTCATGTAGAACTTTCACGATAGGTACTCCGTTTTTTTATGAGAAGGAATGAGCATCGTTATCACAGTTTTTATTAATCCAACCTAGAATACCTGCAACTTGTATTATTTAATTTTGGAAGTTAGCTCATATATTTCAATTGTTTGTTAATTTACTACTAATTTCTTTCTTAGAGTCAAAAAAGAAAATTAGTAAATTATGAAATGAAATTCATTTCATTTAAAAAATAACCTTAAAACGTTTCCATAGAAAGAACGCGTGCGAAGCCGCGGACAGAAACTAGTTTTGGAATAAACGATTTTGTTCTTGTATTTTGCATCACCATCCACAGAGGTTTAATATACGAAGATTTTAGAACAATTTAACGGGTATTATTTGTCGTGTTTATTTACCTATTTTTCGTGGTCACGGGATGATGAGTCATCCTTTGACCACGACAGTGTGTAAACCTGTTGAATCGTCGGGAAAAATAAGTAAACAAACGCGATAAATGCCCGTTCAAATTTGTACTTATAATTATTATACCATAGTGTTTGTTTCGTATATTTTGGTGGAAATATCAAATCTTTTAAACGACTCAAAGGATTTTATTGCAGTTTTCAGCAATAGATAGGGTGATTCAAGAGGTTTATATGTATAAATATCGAAAATCATGCGAAGCAGGGGCGGGTCGCTAGTATAATTATATATGTAGTTGGTTTACTATTGCATTAGGGGTGCCGGTAAGTGTAAAAAATATATATTGATTAATGCCTTTAAGTGTAGGTGCACACTATTTTATAAATTGAACTTATTTTATATCGTCATTTGCTGGCTCAATATCATAAGGAGTGTGAAAACCGAGTCCCATGTCTCGTTTCCCATGCGATCAGAAAACGATCCGTAACCATAACACCACATCCAAACAATCGTCCATTGGCAGCACAATGAGTTATGAGCATCTTCAATCAAAACATACTTCTTGAAATCACTCTTCAATTTTAACAAGTTACTTGATCTGCGTGGTAATTATTTTAAAGTAAATATAAAATAAAATGTCTGGTAGAGATCGCTCATGAGCGATAAGACCGCTTATTGTATCTAGTTTTTAAAGTTTTTTTATTTTACATTGTTCTTGTAAACTATGTATGTACCTAATAAAGAATTATCTTCCTATCTATCTTTAAACGAACGCGATCTGAACACATTACGGGGCCTCCGGAGGGACGAATTCTTCATACAAACGTAATACCAAAATTATTTCTAATTCAAGCAATAGTGGAAATATCACTATAATATTGCATTATTTGTATTAAAATAGTATTTATCTAGGTTCCCAAATAGTTTTTTTTTTCAAAATACTTACCTAAAATGAAATGAAAGCCAATCTCATTTTGCACATTTTTATGCGAAAATGGACAAGTTTTCTTGCTATTTGTTTCGTATTAAAACATCAATATCTTATGTTTTGTTTATTAAGGAACATAGCTTATATTGTCTAGTAACAGAATAACAATACTTTGTGAAGAATACAAAAAGTATTCAGTCATAATTTTTGGTATTACGGAACAAACCAAATTTTGAACGGCTAATATTGCTACCGCGCACGCATGGGGCGCGGCGCAAGGGTTAAACAGGGACAGCGATATTCGGAGCGATTTTTGCAAGCGAGGGTCGCGGACCCTTAATAGACTGTATTAGTGCTTATAAGTAAGCACTAATACAGTCTATTAACTAATCAATCAGTCATCCCGTGACCAGGACAGTGTGTAAACCCTTATAATTATTATTGAGGACTACCTTTTCTGGGTTATTCCCATCATCTTACGTGAGACGTTCCCATTCTCAACGTCTCACGAATAGTATTTCCAACTTCTCAAATGAGTTGTTTCTATTCCCAATTTCCCATGAAAATCTACCATTGGGTGACCAAAATATGGTAGGGGGGGGGTCTTTGTTTTGCTTATTTTGAATGACATGGGGGGTAGGGGAGTCTAGATGATGATTACGTCATCGGTAGTTATTTACTTTTTTACACGAATGGCAACCCTGACATTGTCTATGCTTGAAAACGAAAAGCATTTTCGGGGATTCCCGCAAATAATTCCTACGTTTAGGCACTCGCTTTAGAACCAATTAGGGGAATTACCGCGCGCTATTCACTTGTCTAAATTTCCTTTGTCAGTGTATTGTTTACAACATAATTATTACAGTATTATAATTATAACATTATAATTATAATATAATAAATCTGCAATAAATAATTGTAATAAATCTGCTTACGTAATATTTGAACGGCCCCTAAGCACTTTCCTGTACTTAAAGTTGATGGACGAAATATTCGGTTTAGTTTATTAATTATTTTATTAATCACAGTTATATAAAAATCAAATGTTTATTGCACTGATTAAAAAAAAAAACATAAATTACTGTTTCTGGAGTCAGCCTTTCTTTACCCAAAAGAACAGTTATTTTATCAGTGAATCGAATCAGCTGAGTAAACATTGTAACTGTATTTCCTACATCGAAAATACACAACTTCGTAATTCTGTTACTTCACCTTCCAACAGGGTTCAAGAACCTGTTATCAGTAGAGCTTACATTAAACGTTTAAGCGGGTCAAATACATAATCGAATCCTCGAATTGGATTTATTCCGTGTTGACCGGAAACTGATTATGAAATTGGTCTGTGAATATAATGTTAGTATAATTCGTGTTGTTTCGGTATTCAGGTAATTTAATGAATTAATACATCAATAAATATGGAAGCCTTTGAATTATATTTGTGGTTTGTATTTAATATTGATTGTCTGAGTTGTGAATTTTGATGTGTTAATTTATTGCCTGCCCACACAAATATATTATTATGATCCTAAACTAGTGTTTGTGCCTGGTTTGTGTGAGTGTTGTATACATGCCTTAAAAGTGAAGTAAAGTGAAGTAAGGACCTTAAAATGATATTTAAATAGTTTATTTCAGACAATTAATGGAGTTCTATTTATTGGCAACTCCGCCAACTATTCCAAAGGCCTCTAGTTAGAGTTGGTCTTTAGAATTGGACATATGGTGTTCCGGGTTAGTATTTGCACCATCCTATGTCTCCTCGCGGGTGTCGTAAGGCGAATAAGGGATATCCACCGGGGGCGGGCAGCAGTGCCTCCCACAAGCAATTGTACCACCCAGCTGCGATTCCCAATCCACATGCCCAGCGTGGAGATTATAGACAGTACCCCCATAATGATGAAAGCCAATAAATGTCCTTAACAGACTGCGTCTATCAGTGGACCAGTATTGGTTTTAGTCGAATAGAACTAAAAAATGATTATATTATGAAATCGATTGATATTCATATTTCTGTTCCCTGTAAACGTATTGCCTTCTCTGTAACGGGATCCATATAAATCTAAGAAGATCTTAAATAAATCCAGCAATAATGTTTTGTGTTTATAGTCTCAAATCTAATCCACTACAACAGCACTTGAGTTTATTGCAAATTGAAAAATTTATTGAGAACCAGAAGCAATAAACGGTTTCCATAGAAATAATAAACAGGTACATGGACCTCATGTGTCGTGAACTACATTCGAGTTCATAAACATTCGAAAGCTGAAGAAATAGAACTAGATTATATCAACGACAGCAAGTTACCAGAATCAATCTAAAATAATGATCTATAGACGAGTTAGTGTTTATCTGATGCTGGTTCAAGAAAACTCATAGTTATACATATCGTTATATTAATCCTATATTGACTTTAAACTTGTTTAAGATTTGATTTGGCAGATTGTTAGATTTAGGTACCGTTATGACTCTACAGGAAAAGACAGAAAAAGAACTATAAGAGATGATGATCGTTCATAATTACATACTCAAATTAGGTGACAGGGGATATCGTATACTATCAGAATAGATGTAGGTTCCAGCCATTTGTAATATTTTGGTAGAAAAAGAACATCGCTCAAAAACCTAGCCCTAACTCTACTGTCGCAAGAAATACTCGTATACTTACAGTTTTTATTTATTATGATGTATGTATTCAATCGATATAAATTCAATGCATGCATAGTACAAATCGCCGAGCCACCATAGTTCGAGCCAAGACGTCATATTTTATTATGGAACACAAGTTTATAAATTCCTTCTTTTTGTTCCAGGTACAGAACTGAATCAATCAACGGACAATAATCTCAACATTCCAAAACCGCCAACTTGAATCTAAACAAGACTGATTTTGAGTAGAGCAACGCACATTCCGATGACAACGTAAAGCACAAAACGGAAAGCATAGACGCTGTAGAGTAAGATGCTATTATAACTAATACGGAAAGACTAAAAAGCAAAGATGTTTAAGTTACTAGGAGGGCTAAGCGTGTACTTTAAGTACCAGCCAATCCAGACGGACAATGCTGTGTTCAGGTTGCACAATATCTTCACGACAGTGGTGTTGCTGACGTGCTCTATGATAATCACGGCCACACAGCTGGTCGGGAGTCCTATCCAGTGCATCGTCAGCGGCCTGCCTACACATGTCGTGAACACTTTCTGCTGGATCACCTCCACATTTACGATGCCTGATGCTTTCGCGAGAGAGGTAAGTGATGGCAGCATTTTCAGTAGGCAATTGATTTTTGAATGTTTTTGCCAGACACTCTCAGGTAGGTATATTATTTTATTTCCATTCAAAGCTGACAGAAATCTGTTCCCGCTTCCACTATGTAGGTACCGAAAATGCAGTATCTTACCTTACAAGGTATAAGGCTGCATTTCTCCTAAATGAGCCACTCACCTAATAATGACCCACTAATGAGGTCTCATATTATACTCAACCAAACCAAACAATCGTTATGTAATTTTATCTAAGCTTTTTTTTGTTCTATTGATTCCATTAATAATCAAGATACTACTTAGTTATTTCAAACTTATTTCTTGACATTGACAATCATAATATCATAAACAAACTGCATGTGCCATTATGCTCGTTGCAAGTCCTAAAATGCTCCAACATTGTGTTCATTTTAGGCATCTATTTGGCACATTGCCATGCTCACTGCAATATTGGCATAACTTTCGATTTCTTTGTTGCGATACAGTTACAATTCAATGACTTGACATATTTTTTGCCCCGCAATTAGGAAATTCGCTCTTGAGTCGATTATAGGTATCAAGTTTTTACTTCCGCTAGTTTCGGGCTTGCGCAAGGTAGTTCTATAGGAACGTTCTTGTTAATTGTATACGCGGATACTGCTCTAATAGTCTTTATTTTTATTATATCTTTATTAAGTTGTAATAATCGTCTAGAAATATGTAGAGTCAGGAACATCCTCCAAGTTAACAGTTATGCAGTAACTGATTAATTCTACGCATGCGTGGCAAGCGGCTCTTAACTAAATAACTATGATGTAGAAGTATGAAAATAGTCTACAAGTAAATCGATATTCGATACCTGCCTAATTATTCTGATGTTTTAGAAATCAGAAATCAATATGGTTTTGATCCTTTAGGCTTACAAAATAAGCCAAGTAATAATAATAAATGATCATTATATTGATATCTAAATTATTTGAAGGTGTGTGTGTGTGTAGTGTTATATTATTTAATGAAAAATATTTTATGATTGTAATGTATTGTAATTTTTACTCAGATTTTATATTAAAGATTGTTACGTAACAATATATTGTATCTGTTAATAATAAAGTAAATAGTTATGACCACACTAATAAAGATTCTAGATAACTTCTTCAAGGTTGTGAATACGGACCTAGAATACAAAACTACATACAAAATGATCTTTGCACTAGTATTGATGTGCCGGCATCCTAAGAACCGTGACTTGCGCGAATGTTTTTGGTCCTTCATAAAAGGCCAGGTAACAAATATAGATACCGCATAAAAAACATTAATATGTAAGCCACCACATACATACACATTAACTCACACTATCAATAAGTTGTGACTACAATCAAAGAACAAGTTTGCTCGAATCATCGCACTTTGGTTTTGTTTGCATTATCAGCTTGTTGCTCTATGCTTAAACGAACTAAAGCTTACGCCTTGATACCAGAACTACCTAAGCTACTGAATAACCAGATATCAAAAATACTGATAGGTGTCTAATTACTCATAGTTATAGACCAAGCTTTGCTTACATTGAGACTCGATAAGCTGTAGGGACTGTTTATCATTATTTATTATTTAAGTATTGAATACCTCGCATAACAGAACGGTGTTTTGTAATTATAATGCGTAAGCTCTCGCACTCGGGGTAATCTCTAATAAATTAAATAATATCCCAAAAATAACACAAAATCGATAATGTTTGGGATATTTTTTAATTTACATAACTTTTTTACACGAACACGCCTGCAAAGCCGTGGCTTATCATAAGCTTAATGCTAGTTCACTGTTGGACATAGGCGTTCTTTAGCTGATTAACACGCTGTCTTGAGGTATCTGACGACCTGTGGCGGGAGATTGCGAGTACGATTCCCGCCCCGGGACAATTGTGTGTACGATGTGTAGATATTTGTTCCGGGTGTTCTGGTCGTTATCTCTATATAATAAAAAATATCTATCTATGTAATGTATTAAGTATATCAGTCATCTAGTACCCATAACACAAGCTCTGCTAAGCTTGTGGCTAGATGATGCTGTGTGGATTTTCCAGCATATTTATTTATTATATCTGCATCAGTAATCTGAAGCTTGTAGTGGGAAGCATTATAAAGATTGCCATATTCAATGATTTCTACAGCCGGATGTGTCCACTTTGCAAATCTCTGCGTCGGCGCACGACCTGCGCACACACGCATGGAATGGGTGCTGATTGCAGCATTATGCTGTTAGCAGACCCGCAGCATCCTATTCAGTCGAAGTTGGGCTAAATGAACATATAAAAGACATAAATGAAGAGACCGAGGAGATGATAGAAGCATAATGATATAGATTACGTGTCCAAGAGTCCTTAAGGGCTGAGGGAAATAAAGCACTTTGATTTTTGATATTCATTGGGACTAACCAGTTGATTTGAGTTCCTCTTACACTGAAACGCCAAGACGAAGTATGCAGTTTTATGTATAACATGCTTATTTCGTAAAAAATCACATTAATGAAATTAATGTAAATAAATAAATACACTAATAACTCACACAGAATTATACATATAGCCTCAAGTTAAGCAGAGCTTGCGTTTTGGGTACTAGATAACAAAATATAATACACTACATAGATAGATATTTAATTTATTATACACAGAAAACGAGCAGGACACCCTGAACAAATATCGTACAAACTGAATCGAACCCGTAACCTACTACGTCGTAGGAGGAACTTCACCGCGTAACAAAACTTGGCGTTTTGAGTTTTTTGCATTTTTTTTCCTGTGTCAATAACATACCCTCATCATCATCATCAGCCTATAGCAGTCCACTTCTGGACATAGGCCTTCCCAATGAGCGCCATAGCGCTCTGTCTTCAGCTTGACGCATCCAGCATCTACCTGCAGTCTTTCGCAGGTCGTCATCCCACATGGCCGGAAGGCGTCCTACACTACATACCCATACCCTACGCTACGCTACATAGCATAACATACCCTACGATGCTAAAATAAATGACAAAAAAACCATGCACCGCACCACAAAATTGCGATAATATTATGGGGCATTCACAGTCATACTCATAACGTTTTATGAAGCATGAATAATAAATTATTTCATGAAACGAGCCATACATTTTAAAAGCATCATTGCTTAAGGAATATATCGATTCGTAGAACTACAAATCGAAATTCAGAATAACCCACTGCCTCACCACTGCTTTTAAGTCGTGTATTATGCATGTAAATAATATGAGGTTGCATAACCATGGTGGATGTTGATAGGATGGCCATGGTGAGCTGGTCATTTGGAACGCTAATGTACGGTTTGGTTGTCAGGTTCTATTGATACTTATTGCGTCAAAATTCGTTTCATTCATGGTTCTGTATGCTTAGTATGATTGTGCAAAATATGAATACGAAAAAAGCAAAAAAACCGGTTGGTTATCACAAAATATCTTCTACATAATGTATTATCGTGTTGATAATACGTGAGAGAAATAGAAGAAACGTTGAGATGGAATTCTGGAAAATTTTAAATTAAGTTTCGAGTTTTCACCCTTTAGAGGGATTTTTATGAGGGAAACCTGGAACAAAAATAGCCTGTGTCAATTTTCTCCAAATAATTATGAACTCGTTTAGTTCTTCGTCATCATGATATCAACATACGTCCATTACTGGACATAGGTCTACCCCGTACAACGCTACAAATAGCAGTGAGCCGCCTCCATCCATCGTTTCTCTTTTTCTTCTTCCACTAAGAGAACAAAAAATAACCTTATTTCTTATTTAATAATAATTTACAGTATAAAGTTTGTCTTCTCTAAGTGCCGCTTTTGTAAGCCTATGGAAATAAATCACACTGAATTTAGTTTTTTTTAAATTATGGACCATACATGGGGCAGGACTCCTGGCAAGGATCTCCGATGGACCAAAGCAGTCACTGAATGGTGGCTGAGGGATATGCGGCGGCGTCGAGGCAGATCACCTGCCTCATGATCAGATCGGTCCTGTGCCAGTCGGATCCACTGAGATAAGGACTATTATACTAAGCAGGGGGTGTTACCGGCTGATAGATAGATAGATGGACTATACGACGCGACGTCACGCACGTCACAAATAGCGTTCCTCACCGTTCTAACTAGTCCTTCTCTGTGTCAGGTCGGCAGCGAGGTGGCGCACCCTGGCGTGATGAACGAGTACGACAGCAGTCAAGAGAAGAAGTACTACACCTACTACCAGTGGGTCTGCTTTGTGCTGTTCTTCCAGGTAAGTTTCTACCACTTGTACCTAGCCTAGACTATATATATTATAAAACTTTTGAAACTGTCATAGTTATTTATTTATTTTATTTTGCGTTCTTCGGAAGACAGACAGTTTTACACACTTAACAGACTTTATTAACACTGTCATTTAAAACGGGATATTTACCAAGATTTGATAATTTTGTATGTAGTGTTAGTAGTACTATGGACTGTGAAAAATTGTTTTGTATAGACTCATCGATTTTCACAATATTTTTCTATAATTGCCAATTATTACAACCTGTTACCTGTTTATCAGGCTGTTTTATAAAAAAAGAAAAAGCGTTGTGAAAATTTGTATTGATTTGATCGATACAACACAATGTTCACAGTATTTATAGTACCTTTACTGTCCAAAGGCAGATTATTGTTAACCATAACACTGAAATCTCGTACATAAACCGTTTGACAAGGTTCAGTTCAGTGTTTCATTTTAATTCTCTAAAATGGATCAGAAGTAGACGAATACGCGTAGATACATAATATTTGGCGATTTGAAGTGCACGCTTCTACCAGCTGGCTAGCGTTCTGAACAAAAACGCGCACTGAAGTAGGTAACCAGAGGAAATTGGCACATTCACTGCCCACTCTCTGATGTCTGGCAGAGATGAAACGCCACCGCCCGCCATTATTTCAGCAGCCGTGTGCGTGCATCATGGGCACTGGAAGTGATAAAGGGCAGGAAAGTGACCATGAGTCCTTGTCTTAGTCAGCGCCCATTGAGTACTCAAATATTACCTACATATTTTGTTATCTATAAGAGGGTATGTAATTAATCGTATTAATTGTAATAATGACCTTTTTTTATAGAGGAAAGTCATTATTTAGGTAACAGAATAGGTAGGATGTTGTAACATTTTAATTTAGCGCGCACGTATAGCGCTCGACACAATAGATTTCAATTTACAATTTGTACTTTGACCACTGCAAAAACACATGTTTAGCTGGTACCTTGCCTAGGCAGAATTATTATCACTACATGGTACGTATATAAAACAAAGTCGCTTCCCGCAGTCTGTCTGTCCCTATGTATTATTCCTTTATTTCAGATCATCATAAAATCCATATAAAATTAAAACACACAACTTAAAAAAATTAAACATTCATAGATTATAATATAAGTTACACAATATACACATAAAAGGAATTAAACAAAATGTCATATTAAATTTAAAATTGAACCAGAATTATATTAAAAAAAATGAAATTATAAGAAATTAAAATTAAGTATGCTAAATTATGTATGCTTAGATCTTTAAAACTACGCAACGGAATTTGGTGCGGTTTTTTTAAAATAAATCGAGTGATTCAAGAGGAAGGTTTATAAACCATTTGACACACAAATTCAGCTAATCATTATTATTAGGCAGATTTATTATTTTATTCTAAAGAACAAAGGTTTATGAATAGAACCAGGAAGTTAAAACGCAAGCACGTGGTGTGACGGCGTTATCGCGAACTACTCTTTATCAATGAAATTAATTTACGCAATTATGGTTATTAATGAGATCTTAATTAATTTCTCATAGGCATTTTATATATAAAAAACTAATAAATAAAAATTAATAATGCTGGACAATCCACACAGCATCCTCTAGCTAAGAAAAGCTAGTGTTATGGGTGCTGATATAGGTAGGTACTTAATACAATATATTACATAGATTGATATTTTTTATTATACATACATATATAGATAACGACCAGAACACCCGGAACAAATATCTGCAGATCGCACACACAATTGTTCTGAGGCGGGAATCGAAGGCGAACCCTAGCCCACCGCGTCACAGAGGGCAGAAATACCTAGTAGACTTTTAAAATTATTCTGCAATTTTGACGAATTGAATGGGGGAGGGAAACCTTTATGTTGGAAGAACAGTAACGTTTCATCTCATACAGTAAATACTTTTTTACATAGGTACTACGTGGGCGAAGACGCGCTCGCGAAGCGGCAATGTCGGAATTTGACAAAGTGTGTGTCGCCACCGCCTGCTTCGCTATCGCGTCACTTTGTACGATCTGCAGATGTTAGTCTCGGGTGTTAGCTTGGGCTATGTAATGCTTGTGAATTTTTGGTAATATTTATTAAACTTTTAAACGTTACTGATTTCCAGGATTTAATTAATTTGTTAGTTCCGTTAGATACTCTCTTTAAACACTGTCTTTTCTCGTTAGACACTCTTTTTAAACGTATTTTAATGAATCAAAGAAGGCGAGCACCATAAAATATTCCTTGTGAACACTGTGAGATCTAAAGATATACAAATCACATAATTAATATATCATTTATTGAATGTGTATGTTACAGTCAGTACATAAGACTTATTTTAGATTTAGGCGTACAAACCTTTCCATAGAGATTGTAATAATATTATCGCTAACAATCTTAATTATAGTTTACTTAAAACCATTATATTATCATTATAAATATTTTTTTATATCTTCATTCTTTTTTATATCATGCATTTCATTTTATATCTTCGCTAATATACACTTCAAATGAGAACAGGACTTCCCTATACCAACCTGTTTTGCAAAAATACCGCATAAAACGATTGTTTTAAGGTTTTACTATGCTAATCAGATGTTATGGATTAGTGCATATTCAAATTCAGAACATTTTGCGGTCATATGAAATAATAAAACAAAATGTACAATAGCGAAGTCTGTTTAACATAGGAACGGCTGCCTGTGAAAATATTTACACATGATAGCTTTTAAAACCTCGGTCCGTCAGGTCTACCAATGAGGTTGGAACTCGGTGGTAATTCTCGTGTCTTTTTAACTCATATGATAAAACTCTTCTTCCGTTGCGGCTAGTTGATGCTTTGTAAAAATGTCGTGTATTTTATTGTATTACCACTTTATTGTGAACTAGCTGTGCCTTGCGGCTTCGCCCGTGTGGTAATCTAGATTTCCTATGGTTTCTTGATTCCGATGGTTTCTTGAACCACTATCTATTATAAAAACCCGAATCTAAATCAAAATACAAATGTTTTTATTTCGTTCGCAACGTCTATGTTTAACTTACAATTTACAAAAATATTTTTATAATAATTATAATAATTCCGATAACTGCGGCTGGTGCGGCTCCTGCGGCAAGGACAGGTGCGTGTTCAGCTTGAGCTTGAGTTTCGCTTTGAGTCCATTTCCAACACAGTGGATGTAAAAGCTCTTTGTTCCTCAATAAACTCGGGAATGACAACAGGATTACAATTAGAATTCATGCTCTCATTCCTGCCAATATGACATTTCTTCACTAGCTTATGCCCTCGGTTTTATCATCATCATCATCTGCCTATAACAGTCCACTGCTGGACATAGGCCTGCCCCAATGAGCGCCATAGCGCCCTGTCTTCAGCTTGCCGCATCCATCATCTACCTGCAGTCTTTCGCAGGTCATCCCACCTGCAGAGGGTGTCCTACACTACCTTTACCGAGTCGTGAGCTCTGCCCTCGGTTTTATACCACATATATTTATCTAGAGCGTATTTCATTTTATTATCATAATAATAACTTCATGACATGCTGCATACATATTGGTTCTTGAGTTTACGATGTCACAAAACTAAACTTCTGCTCACTATTCATTGGGTCTTCACATTGATATTATGTACTCAAAGCTCTTTACTATGAAAATAGGTCACTGGTTGTCATGCCTCTGTTTACAAACACACAGCGTATTGATTGAAGGTGTCGTTCACCGTTTTTTGACGCGTCGACAGCTCAGTCGTTAAATGTCCTAAAAATCAAATCACGATCTGTCGGTTCCAATTGTGCTTGTAAATGACAATGGATTTACGTGTCCCACTCTGCATAAACAAGGGTGTTCTATTTTATAACATTGACGACCGATGTGGCGCGGTGGGCGAAGGTCCGCCTGCGACGCAGGAGGTTGCGGGTTCGATTCGCGCCTCGGAACAATTGTGTGTACGATCTGCAGATATTTGTTCCGAGTGTTTATATAATAAAAAATATCTATCTATGTAATGTATTGTCTTATGTAATATCAGTTATCTAGTACCCATAACACAAGCTCTGCTTACCATGGGGCTAGATAATGCTTGTCCAGCATTATTTATTTATTTAATTTATATATTATGAGCTTGTTTTAGGTCATTACTACCAGCCATTTATAGATAGAAGTAAGAAAGTCAAACAACAGGCATTGTATTAAATTAAAACGTCTTAAACGATTAATATACTCGTAAATTAAATGGGAAAGGCCGCGAGTAGTTTGAAACAGCAATTAATAAATGATATTTTCATCTATAATTTATTTTATCACATTTTAGTTAAATTTGCAAGCACTCAACATTTTTTATGAGTAGGTAACTAGTGCTTTATTAATTACAGGACTTTTACATGAGAAACAAACAACATTTTGGCATATCACTCATATCACGGTTTCCATCTGCCACAAAATTATGCATCAAATTCCATAGATCAAAGTCACGATTGCCATTGTATTGTCCATTTTACTGTAGCAATAAGGGCATAGTCTATTGTCATTTTAAATGTAGGTCGAGAGTCGAGTAACGGTCTGCTTCGGTAGACGTGCTAACTGAACTACGTCATGACGTGGTTCACAGTTGGACAGCCTTGCTCCGGTGTCCTAGACTCTGTGAATCATCCTTTATCTGTGTTATGAAAGACACGCGGGGAAGAGTTTAGGGGACATTTACATTGATGCGCCTGGAGAACAGTAGTTATGATTCATTTCATGACGTCACTGCAAAAACTTGTTGGCCACGTGGATTTATGAACCCAGTTGATTCATAGTTGATATTACTATGATAACCTAACCATAATGATAGGTTCAGTTTATATATTCTTTTATTTGTTTAACATTAGAGTCTATCACGATCTTGTAAACATAATCTTTATTAAAGGTACCTAACCTACCACATTAATCTTTGCGAGAGATTTTTTTTTTTATAATAACATTTTTGTTTTTATTTTTGAAAAGTTCCAATCGTTTATAGTGAAGTTTTTATACTGGCGAGATAAATAAATAAAAATACATTTCGGATAAACTGAAAATAATGCAATTGTTTTTGCGCAAAACGGAATCATGATACCGTAGTCAATGACCGGGGCGTTACGAGTCGTAATGTTCCATTAGCAGGGAGCAGAGCACCAAACGTCAAAATCCGTCTTGTTGCGAGCACGTTGCCTTCCCAATAGATAAGTGAATACTTTAGAATCAAATATTCGTATAAATGTAAAGTAGATCAATTCAGTAGCTCCTGTTTAAAGTACTCGTACATAGCTATTGACTCTGGCCATGCCTGCACCTAGACGGACAAACGTAAAAGGGAGTAAACCTTGCTCTTATCCATATTGAGATAATAAATATATAAATAATTAGCTGCGCCCCGCGGTTTCACCAGCGTGGTGATAGATATTTTGGATAATATTATACGATATATCTTTATGCCTATGTGTTATTCTGATATGTAAGCTATATTATTGTTAAGTTTCATCAAAATCCATTCAGTAGTTTTTGCGTGAAAGAGCAACAAACATACTTACATATGTATATCCTCACAAACTTTCGAGTTTATAATATTACTAGGAAGTAGGATAGGATAGGTACTGGACACTTCACACAACATCATCTAGCCCAAAGCTTAGCAGAGCTTGTGTTAATGTAACTGATATAAATAGTAGGTACAATACCTACATTACGTATAGATCGATTTTTTATATAGATTTTCCTAGAACACTCAGAACTCTCACCGCGGCTTAGCCCGCGTGGAAATTTTCCTAATTTTTTAAAATGTAATATAAAGTATTAAGACGAAGTATTAGAAAACATTAAAAAAAAGGGGAATGAAATCGGTAAAGCCGTTCTCAAGTTATAGCGTGACCAGGAGAAATAGGAGTTCATTTTTATATGTATAGATACTCGTATATTTTTACAAGTAATAATAATAATAAATGTATTGTTCATTTGATGAGGGTATGCCACTGATAAACACTAAATGTATATTTCCGTCACCAGGCCATGATGTGCTACACCCCCAAGATGCTGTGGGACGCGTGTGAGGGCGACCTCATGAAGACTGTCGTGATGGGCCTCAACATCGGCATCTGCCACCCGCAGGAGAAGGAGAAGAAGATGGAAGCCATCATCGGGTACCTGCTCAGGTACGAGAGGGTAAGTCATTATCAACTGGACCCCACCGCTGCAGCGCTGGGCAAAGGCAGGTCTCGTGTTTTATCGAAAATTGCATAAACTACACAGGTACATTAAATTTTTTGCGTAAAATGGAACGGATGAACGAATGATATGCAATATGACCGAGCTGATTGAGATAGAAGTTGTCTAGAAAGACACGCGCTAAACACGATTTTGTGGTAACGAGAGTAAAACTCTTGTTCAACCCTTGCCTAATTGTTTAAACACTGTTTAGCTAAACACTTGATAGACCAGTGTTTACGTTGTTTTTTGTAGTACAGCTGATAGTGTTTATCAAGTGACGTAAGGCGATTTGGAAGCGAAACTTTTCTACTGGGGCCTAATTCCACTAACACAATCTCCTCACAATGACAGTAGTATCGCGTCTAAATTAGTGGTGGGTCGTTGGCTGTTTTTGCGTTAACGAAACGAAACCGTTTTTTATAATTGGTCAACCAGTTGAAAAAACGGTCGACGTTTAACTGGTTCATTCGTTGAACTACGAACGAACCAGTTAAACGTCGACCGTTCGTTTGTTGTTCAACGAATGAACCAGTTAAACGTCGACCGTTCGTTCGTTGTTCAACGAATGAACCAGTTAAACGTCGACCGTTCGTTCGTTGTTCAACGAATGAACCAGTTAAATGTCGCGACCGTTTTTTCAACTGGTTGATCGTCGACTGGTTTTCGTAAACTGTTGTAGAAGGAACTATGCGTTAAAGTAAGTTTCTAGTTACATTGAAAAACGAACTCGCTGTTTTTTAATCATCGTTGTTTGTTTAATTTGGTGTTAATTACACTAAAAACTGTCTTTATTTACAAGAAAATATCCAATAACTTTCACTATAACAAAAGAAGTAATACTTTGGCGCCATACAAAAAAAGTTGACCTCACGTGTCACGTCATCATCATCAGCCTATAGTAGTCCACTGCTGGACATAGGCCTCCCCCAATGAGTGCCATAGCGCCCTGTCTTCAGCTTGCCGCATTCAGCATCTACCTGCAGTCTTTCGCAGGTCGTCATCCCACCTGGTCGGAGGGCGTCCTAACTACGTTTACCGAGTCGTGGTCTCCACTCAAGAACACGTTTGCCCCAGTGGCCGTCGGTTCTTCGCGAAATATGGCCGGCCCACTGCCACTTCAGCTTGCTAGTTCTTTGAGCTATGTCGATAACCTTGGTTCTCTGTCGGATGTATTCGTTACGAATCCTATCCTTCAGAGAAACTCCGAGCATAGCTCTTTCCATAGCTCGCTGAGCGTGACGTGTCACGTCACCTATAGACAAACTAATTGAAACGAAAACAAACAAACCTATGCACAATTAACCTGTTTTTTCGGTCAGCTTGGCTCGAGTGCTTAGCCCCGGAATGAACAAACATACATACATCTCTTACACTCTCAAACAACTGAGCGAGACGTCTCGCTCGCTCGCGTACCGCGTTTTACCTCGCGCTTCGCTCGCGGCTCGTTCGTTAATTTTCGGGTGGTGTTCGTGTCGTTGTCGTGTATGTAGTTGAATTGAATCTGTCTTTGTGTTTCGTTCGTTTGCGTTGCGTTTATCGTTGACGTTGAATGAAAAAACCTGTTCGTAGAAATAACTAGTTTTGCCGCAATAAGAAAACAGTCGACACGTTGGCTGTAGAAAAACAGTTTAAAAAAACGGTTCGTCGATTCAACGCTCACTACTAGTCTAAATCGCCACTATTGACACCTATTGGTATCCTACAAGCACAATCTTTCTCAGTCTCAGTTGTATCGTGGTCGTATCTATGAAACTTACAATTGTGACAAGTTGTCGCATTCTAATAATCACAGTCTCTTGTATCGCTTGCGATAGCAAGCAAACATGGAATTCTATTGTTATTTTGACGGCTAATTTAGTCTATGGTTAGAGATTTTGACGAGATAATGGACGATTGAACAAAGGTAGCTCTGGGTGCTATTGTGCTTGTGAAATAATAGTGAAATAATAAAAAGTTCAATGAGTTTCCTAATTCGAGCGCGTCTGCAACTCATTATAAACTCTCGCCGTCTGTTAGAGCGTCAAAACCGGCGACGATCTAGAGCTCTTCTGCGAAAGACGTTGGACCCCTTGCATTGCAGGACAAGGAATTTACAAAAAACCTATCGTCTTATCAAGGGGACAGTCAAAACATAAGCGGAAGATCTCAATCCTCATATTCGTAAGGAACGCCGGCCGTACTGATCTGATGGCATTTCCATAATGATCAATGTAAGTAAAACAAACTATCTTTATTGATTAAATTCCCTCTTGCCTGAGCTTTATAATGTTTATTTTATGTAACTAGATAGTACCTACTATTTAAAACAATTTATTTTGCAGATATTGACTGCACTGGCATTTGTCGCTCATAGCCCGCTGTTTCCAGAGCTGTGAGGGAGGTGTTGGTGGCACATGGTTATTTTGGTCTGTCCCATATATGTTCCTTTGCCAACACGAAGAGATCAAAGCAACAAATTAAAGAGCAAGTGAGTTCATGAATATGATACCTATATATAGATTAGAAACTGTCGAAATCAGATAAGTGTCTGTCTCCCTTAAACTCGAGACCTTTTACTTACCATATCGTCATGATTAAAACAGAAGCTAGCTTAGCTGTTTAGTACCCCTCACACTTTGTACCTAAACCCTAATTATACATAATGTATATCCATTCATTGTTATAATTTTCTACAGATTGCAGAAGAATTGAAAGCCAGCACTGAAAGCTGTTGTTGTAGAGTCAAACCAAAGATTCTAGCCGGTTGAGCAATGCAGCAAGCTGTCGTTGGCAAATAGTGGCAAGGCATGGAATCAGCCATGTCGACAAGATAATGGCTGTCATGATGATAATGTAAATAGTATTAATAAATTCATTTAAACACTTAAACTCCACATGTGAGATTATGCATTGTTGTAGTTTGTGTTTTAGTTTTTAAAGATAAGCTGTTACCACATTGTTTTCTGTTATTGCTATCAGTTATTATAACTTTTCATTCAAAAATGTCTATGTTGGCATAAAAAATCTTGTATTCTACTGAGTATCCAAGAATCTGCAGGTTTAGAGTAAAAATAAATACCATTTTTTATATACAATTTTTTTATTCATTAATATAATAATGTATGTACACTTATGCTAATTAAAACAACACTTAAACTAATCAAAAGCGCTCTAAGCTAAACACTTGTCTAATTGTTTTACATAGGTAGGTTATAATTGTGTTATGTTTTCAAAAGACACAAAGATTGAGTGTGAAAAATAATGCTCCGCAGACCATGTAAATCTTTGTAGTTGCAACAATGAAGCGACGACAGCATACATTTTCATATTTTGTATTCATTGTAGTACTGAAAAAGAACGGTAGATTATTATTGGTAGATAGTAATCTAAAAAATTATTATTGGTAGGTAGACCTATACAACAAAGAGTGGGTTCTCCTTACTGAGGACCGAGATGAGTGGAAGAAGGGGGGAGGCCTTTGCTCTGCAGTGGGACACTGCGGGCTAATATAACAATAATAATAAAAATTAGTAGGTACTAGTTTATGCTTGTAAAAGTGTGAAACTATCTAAGCAACTACATGGTATTATGGGCTCTCTGTACTTGTTTGCGATAAAAAATAGAGTAGGTATTAAGTATAGAAAATATAGAATAGAATAGTAGTTGCATTTCTTACCAATCTCCACTCGTCTCCCGTTTTTGATGGCGAGTCTGAGCTAATACCATTTCTTTATGAGATCGTTCCACTTCCTTCGAGATAGCTCTAGGATAAGATAAGGCATTCTAGATTAATGCCCTAGCGCATATATCGGTGGTAGTCGAGGTAGTCAAGGAGGGCCTTAATTTGTTTCAGCAGTACCATTATCCATTGATTTTGTGTGGGAAATCAAACACAAATAACAAAATGTTTTCTTTCTTGAATACGAGTAACTTTGACATGAGTTGCTATATGACGTTTACATTGACAACTTGAAACTCTTTTATCTATGTCATTAAAGCTTACTACTCACAAATTTTATTAAAATCGTGATTTTGTTGCGTTGTAAGTATTTGAGAGCGATGTAAATAGACTTTTACGCAATTGCAGTAATAATTTGAATTGTTAGATACCTATAAACCCTTAATTATGAGTGCACGGATTCATAAATATTTGGTCCGCCATTTCATATTTATTTTATGATGTATACGGCAACACCTACCATACTACTCAATAACAATACAATAGTAAGCGATTGAGACAGCTGTCACAATTTAGTAGGATACCTTATAAACGTAAGACACAATAGCTATGACAATTGTATGGAGCCATAGTCGTGTTTGTTTTAAAAATAGTGGAATTAGGCCCCTGGTCTAGGTAGATCTATCTCACATCTATACCTAGTGGCGTAAAGCGCGATTAACAGCGAATACAACTTTTTACACGTCGTGTGACATATTGTGCTTAGTTAATTTGACGGGTCGGTGATCACTCCCACAGCTTTCGGCGGATTTCTGTTAAAACTCCCAACAACATAAGGAAAGAAAATATCTCAAATTCTTTATTATTTACTTATGTTGTGGTAAACTATTTTCTTTCCTCACCTTTCATATTCCCACATTGATCGCTCCTCCATTAGTATTCGCCAGCGACCACGCGGGAATGGGAATCAGTCTCCGTGGCGTGATTAGATTCCAAAAGAGGCCGATCACTTCTCGGGTCGTTGTGCTTACATTCCGGACTCTCAATATTGCAACAAAAAATTATAGCAGCTGTCTCTCTCTACCTATCACGAAGGGTGTTTTTTGTCGTATCTAATAATCGTTGGTATACGAAAGTTTATAAAACATAATCTAATTTATCTGATAGGTACTTAAACGCGTTATAAATTACAGTAAAAACACTGGTAGGTAGGCTAAGAAGTATAAATATAAATAAATAGCTTCTTATAGAAATAAGAAGCTAAGACTTGCTAAGAAATTGGTTCGTTATGATGGTTGGAATCTTAGAATAACTAGGCTTAGAACCGCAGTAGGCGCACGCCAAGTGACGCAATTTCAAGTTAGCCTTTAAAGGCTACGTACATCGCTCGACACGTCAGTGCTCAAGGTCAAGACCTACTGGGAAGAGCTCCGTAATTTTTTAATAATAATGACTTATTGTGCAGTAAAAGGGTGTAACAACTCTTCTCATAATAATCAGAAACAATAGAAGATTCCATTTCACGGGTAAATACAACCTGGCATCTTATATTCTTGAGTAAAACATTGGTATAAGCACAAAAATAAATCGCAAACATAACAGACGCCATTACATAAAAATGTTGCTAGCTATTAGAAAAATTATTTTCCCCCATAGGTACTTATTTGTTTAATCTATTTCTACTTTACACTTGTAGGACTTTTATTTGCCAGATATATTTAGGGTTACCTGCTAACTTACCCGGATTTTTAAGTGAAATATGTACCTATGTTCTATTAAGCTTGGTATAAATAATCAAAAACATTTGTTTTATTTTCACGGGCAATGAAATAGATTGTTACAGACTGTCCGGATGTTGATGTAGTCGGAGCGTTAAATATAAAAATTTCATTGGTTTCATTAGACGATGAACCCTAGTTTTATTAATGTCTTTATATTCGTTCTTAGATTTCCTTCTGATCCGACTTCAGTTCAGTTCTTTATTAATAAGAATATTCATGTTGTTTTGACATTATGTCAAACAAAATAATACATACATATGTAGGGTAACAAAAAAAACATAACAAAATAACACGAAAAATAAAATAGACTGTTGCTTCCCGATTGTTTGAAAAACTTAGACGGAATTGCAAAGAAAAGTTTTGCAAGCCAAAAATTCACTAAAATATGTTTATGTTCTATACATTTTGAAGAAAATGACAAGCATATCACGAAAGGTGGTTTATGCAAATTACGAGAGGGTGCTATCCCAACAAAGGTATGAAAATGTTTCGGCCATAATATTTATTTCTATCTATTTAACTAATTCGCTAACTCAACACTCCCCTGTATGTAAACACCCATAGAGTATATAATATATACAGGAAGTTTTCTGTTAATTAAATATCATCTAACAGAAAAGTGATAAATATGATAATCATTTACTCCTTACAAAATGTTACAATTTCCCTACCTTATGGGGAAAATGTTAATAGCTTGCAACATTATTTGTGCACTTGTGTGCGTGTCGGCTCTTGTAATGACGTGCCGCTTACGCACACATTGCTTGTTTTTTGGCTTCAACTTAGAGCGGAATGTTTTGTGAAATTATCACTCTATATCTTATTACTCTGAGGTTGGAATCTCTCGCGATGTAGATTGTTTAGGTACGATTATAAAAAATAAATAATAATGCATTTGTTTATTTAGCTACACAATAATAACACATAAATAATGCATAAACATCCAAATTACATAATTTTGGCTAAAGTGTAGCTTGACTTAAAGGCATGTCGTGATGATGTGATGTAAAGGCACACTTTAAGGGCCCAGCAAATTATTTATAAATTATAATAATAGGTATGTAGGTAATTAGTGTATCAAAATAGATATAAGAGGAGGCACCTCAACTTGAGTTCTGAGTGAGGCGGGGGCAGGAGTTGATCGCGGGAGCGGATTATTGTCAGTTTACAATGCAAATGCGCGGGGGGCAAAAGTTTCTTCGAAAACTGTCCAGTTCTGGCGGCCAACAAACGAATTCATCGACACTCAAGCAAATATTATCTACCTTACAATTCTAGGGCCAATACCCGATAGATATAGGAATTCTATCTTCGCGATTTAATTTGGTAAAAAGGAGCTTTTGAGCTAGGTAATTGAGATCTTCTACGTCTATATCTAGTATGCAAAATTTCGGCCCGATCCGTTCAGTACTTTTCTTGTGAATAAGTAACAAACATCCAACCTTTCAATGAAAATGAAAATGAAAAGTTTTTATTTCTTTAAGCTTACAAATAAGCACTTAGACAGGTCATATTTATACTATTCATTGTTATCAATTAAATTATTTTATAGTTCACTTCAATTTTTTGTCCACCAGTGGAAGAAGTGAGAAGAAACCACTAGTTTATTTTATAATATTAGTGATATTGTAATGTTCCTACCTAGATCTACTTTAGGAGGTAAGTTCGTTTGCCTCTTAGTGGACCCTAAAGCAAAAAACGCAGTCGTGATCTGATGAAATGTTGCGACAACCGAGCAACTTTTTGTAGAAGGTCATTGCCCAGCGGTTGCGCAATCGTTTACGAATTGCTCACTGTGGTACTTTGAGGTCTCAACTATGTACTTCCTGTAGGTAGGCTCGCATCATTGGATACAGGCAGGTTACAATATTTGAAATGAGTGGGAGACAAAGAGAGGTATAAGGTTTTTTGTTATTATAATGCGTAAGCCCTATAATAAGCATTCGAGATAATCTCTAAGCCAGTTATTTAATTAAATTGCATTTTTGTAGAAAGGGGAAATGGATTTTTGACACTTTTCAAATGTAAATGTCGTGAAAAACTTAGTAATCTGTAGGCTTTTGCTACCAACTGAGAATACAATATTTTCGCAGTTTAACAAATTGCACAAATAAGAGCTCTCTTGTGTAATAAAAAAAGATTAGACACTTGTAAGTAAAAAATAGCCAAGCGTTTCCTACTACAAATGTGTTCGATTTCATGTTCTTTCAATTCCACGGTGAGTTTTCTTTGGAGAACAATGAAGAAACTAATGAAATCTAATCAAAAACATAAATATGAAAACTGGCCAAGTTCTTTCAGGTATTGGATTCAACGATAAATCTTCTAAAGATCTTTATAGAAAGGTGCCAAGTTTCATAGCACTTCCTCATAAGCTATGAAACTTGGCACCTTTCTATTATCTCGGCTCTTTTATCGATGAAGTCACTATTTGAACGAACTTGGCTAGTTTTGACATTAATTTTTGATTGGATAATAATGAACACAGAATGCTCCACCAGTATTACAGGATAAAATTAACTGCGTTTTTTTTTGTTGTATAAATATAACCCATTTGTTATTTGATAATGACTAGGGTTAAATGGTAGATTACTACTTAATTAATATATCGCGCATAAGTTACCTGGCCAAGTCGCGTACAGAAGCTGTTAAGTAATAATATAATGTGGAAGTTCTGTACGCAATATACCATTTAAGCCTAGTCATTGTTAAAAACGACGGATGGGTGAGTGAGTATACTTCTTAGGCCGGATCTCCGACTATATGTTAGGTAAACCAAAGAGAAAAACCACTACGTTAGGCAAACCAAAAGTAGCGGTGTGCGTGTTTACGGAGGTTACCAGACTCCTTGGTGTTTACTGAACCTGCGTAAGGAGATTGAATACGTACAGACTCCTTGGTGTACTGAACTTTCCTTAAGGAGGTTGTATACGTACATACTCTTTGGTGTTTACTGAACCTTCCGTAATGAGATTTAATACAGACTCCTTGATGTTTACTTACTTACTTCCGTCATCTGGCGGATGAGCGGATGCCATCGGCGACAGGTGGTGCTCTGCAGTTGGTCAGGTTGCAACTGGCGACGTGCGTGTATTGTGTTCATAATACTTGTCTATTCTTGGTTTTATAACCGGCCAGAAAGGAAATATCAATTAAATGTTTTATTGTTCGCTTACTTTCTATAGTAAACATAAATTGAAAAACATAAATTGTAGAGATCCAAGCAAGTTGTCTAGGGTAGAATAGTGAAAAATTACGTCGCTTTGTCATCGAATGCCTAAATTATTTGAAATTACATTTAAATTTCGAGCCCACCCTCGATCGGCTTGCAGGCCGCCGCCGCTGCACTGATTGCTTTATATACCAAGCAGTTGGAGAAGAACCATAGATTAGGAAAGTACAGTCAGCAACGAAAGTCTATAAATAATTTCGGTTTGTGTTTCGGCACAGCTTTCTTAAACCGAATCAAATGCGAAAATGAAAATTTTATGATCAGCGCTGTTTTTTAGCCAAATACTAAACTCGCCGTCGCGTCGTCGTTACACCATACCAGGTTTAGCAGATATTGCACATTATACACGCAAGTACTGCAAAAGTTGCAATATGACTCACTAGGATACGAGGACTTGGAAATAAACTGAATCATACCAGTTTCGTATATTGATGTGATTTAGTGTGAGGTTTTTTTTGTCAAGTTTCTAATCTTCCTTGGTCGGCATATCGACCAGAAAAATTCTAATTTCCGTTCATATTTACCTTTACACGTGTTTAAGCATTCTGTGACCAGCCAAAGGTATTATAAATCCCATTACTAGAAGGTAATGATTTGCATAAATTACTCACAATACCTTGGAAAATAAGTGAATCATCGCGTGACTTACTTAATTCAATATTTGATGTTTTCTCACACTATTCCGTAAAGGAAGTTCTTGCTATTAACTGGGTATCGTAATGTTTAGCTAGCTTTTATATCTTTAGTGATATCACTTTATTTATCACTAGCTGCGCCCCGCGGCTTCGCCCACGTTGAACTCAACTGATCCATATCAATTTTTATTCTACTTGTTTTTAGATATATATATTTTAGCCAATATTGTTCTGTTAAACCAGCATTGGGAATTGATTGATTTATATTTAACTATTTGTATCAGTTATCGAATGACAGAATACTTATTAATCCGGATTTAGTTAAGCCAGCTTTACCTTTGAACTAAACCAAAATGAGCCTCCGTTTCACTCTCGTTCTATGAGGATAATCCAAAAAAAGATTTAATTAAATAAGATTAAATATTATCCTTAAACGATGCCTTATTTTCGAGGAAGTTGATATTGAGTTTCCTAATAAAGCTGATGGTAAAAGCTTTTTAACAGGATTGGAGTAATTAACTTACTAACTGCTGATGCAGTTGAAGTCGGCACTTAGTTTTAAGCTTTTGAAGTTTTGAGTTTCAAAGTAACGGTTAGAAGATTATACCAAAATTATTAAAAAAAAGAAATTAGGAACAATTAAATCCCTACGACTTATGTTGTTCTGTATTTTTGTGTGGTTTCCTTTTTTTGTATAACTCTGTATAACATTGTTTGTGTATATCAATAAATTATTTTATTCTTTTAAAAAAATAAAATTTAAAAAAATATAATAACGGACTACCAATTCTTTGTTTTTTAAGTTTTGCGGGACAAATACTAATAGATTGGTAATAAAATGTTTATGAAGCCAGCTCCGGGTCATGTTCTATACAATAGTAAAATAATCATTCAAATCGGCCCATCATTGACGGAGCAGGTAGTCTACGAACATACATGTAAGCGAACATAGAACCTCCTCCTATTTTAGTCAGTTAAAAATGGTGTCTATTAAGTGGGACACATTACAAATGAGATCTGGTAAGACCATTCATGGAAACTACCAAATGAATTCTGTTTGTCTGTCTGTAATCTGTATTGTAGAGCATCTCGATTCTCGGAAATGTTTGCCTCAATGCGCAGAAAAATCTGTGCAGATATTTCCGAGAAAAATGGCAACGCAAGAGACATACGAAACCAAACATTCTTAAGACACGACAACACAACAGCCGAGGTCTCTAATAACTTGCTGTCACTTCTTATTTTAATCTTTTAATGAATGTCAATTTTATTATTTAAAAACACACTCTATGTTAATGCAATGTACCAAACATTGCATTAACATAGAGTGTGTTTTTACAGTGTTTTAGGTTAATGGTTAGGTTATAAATCCATGACATGTAATGATTATTAATTACTAATGAAGGACTAATATGACTAATCATAATCTAAGTTAAACCGAGATTTCACTACGGGCTTATCCTAATCTCATGCCTGCTAGAGAATCCTCCTCCTCCATTGGCCCACAGCTGGACGCAGGCTTCCCCCTCATAAGCGCCTTATTGGTTTTTATGTCATGCTAGAGAACCATAGAGAAAGTATAATATACTTCTTCTAAGTAGAGAACCGTTTAGCGGAATTGTGTGCGGATTTTAAATTGAAACTCTTTGGAAAATCTTGCAAATATCTGTAAATTATTTTTTATAACATAATTTTTAACACACCGCAACAAGAGAAAAGCTATGTGTTTTTCGCAACACTCAATTTTTTTCACGCAAATTATCCAGTGTGGATCACTGAGATTTTGTGTGAATTATTAATTAATAGCCTATCATTATTTTAACCATTATCATAATGCGCCCGTTTGTAAATTAGAACCATGCCGGCTAGAGTCTGGCTGATGAAATGTTTATTATGTTTTTGGCAAAAACTTAGCTGGAGCCGTCACATCTGGCCACCCACATGTGGATTTGTAATTAGTTTGAGTTCTTTGAATACGAAACGTTAACAAATGACCCAGATACATCAAAATAAGGAATAGGCAAGGAACCGTACCTAAACACAAGTCTAATAGGAGAGTCTGTATAGTCGTATTTCGGTATGACAAATATGTATTTTTATAACAAAACAATACCGTAGGTATTGTGTGGTATTTATTTGTACCTTTTGTTTATACCTTTATTTGTACCTACCACAAATAAAACGAAAAAATAATATAGTTAAAGATACAATAGATGGTCTTAACCTGGTAACACTTATCCTTATTTCTTTTATCAGTGGTTTCGGAGATCTACTATTACAAGACCAATATTCATTGTACTAGGTAGTAGGTACCGACTCGTACCTACTACCTAGTACAGAGTCTTACAGAGACTATTACTACAGTACAGTAAACTAAACCCTAGACTTTTTTATTGTGGAACTAAAACGTTGCGGACCAGCACTTGGCTGCAGGCCGTCACTATGTTTGCCGAGTTGCGGTCTTCACTCAAGAACACGTTTACCCCAGCGGTTGTCGGTTCTCCGTGCTAATTCTTAGGTGCTCTGTCGGATGTATTCGTTAGAATCCGAATCCTATCCTTCAGAGAGACCCCGAGCATAGCTCTTTCCATAGCTCGCTGAGCGACTTTACTACATATATAGGTATATAATTTATCTAGTCTAGATTTGGTTCTCAAGATTTACATCATGTGTAATTACAACGCTACACATCTAGCTATACGCGTAGCTTTCTTGAAAGGCTTTACGATCGGTAATGAATAGGTATCGAATAACCAGTTCGGTCAATGAGCTCGTTTTAGGTTGGATATTATCTAGATGGCGATGTTTTTTTTTTGTAGTCCGTATATCTGTCAATTTGGCGATGTTCCTGACAGAGTAGATACGGGAGATTAACAAGGACAAGAGATTACTTATTTTGATTGATCTCATGTAGATACAAGAAAAGCATTGTGCGTAGTAAGCAGCGGGAGCTTTTTTTATAAAATATATAATATCATAATATATTTAATTTTATTTTGTTTCTTTGGGAAACAAACAGCTTATATAAATATAAGCTGTTTGTTTCACAATCGATTCACAGACTTAGCACTTATTCGCAAATATATTAGTTAAAGAAAGTTTCCACTCACAGTTTGTTAAAATAGGTAACTGAACTAGTACTAATTAAAGTATTTATAAAATAAATAATAATATTTTTTATTAAATATTTAATAATAAATAATCGTTTATTTTATAACCATAGGAAACCGACACACTTAAAATTAACACACTTGCCGAAAAAAACATAAATTAGTTAATTAAGTCGTAATTAGTAAATTTGGACTGGTAAGACTGATTCATCATTCTCAATGCAACGTTTGAATACCGCCGTTAGCCATTTTTCCTTTTAAAACTGCCAATAAAATATTAAGTACCTAATTTACAATGTGAAAATGTCCCAACCTTCAATATTGCAAGCCCCAATAGCCCCTAACAGCAGCGTGATATCAGTTTTACTCATCATTTCAGGAGGTTAAAGTAATTTAAAACGGGATATTTACCATGATTTGATTTTTGAGTTTTCCAATATTTCGGCACAGTTTCATGCGCCATGATCACGGAATAACTGAAGACACTGCGAGTTCGTTTTTATGAGCAGATATACCGATCTACCCTCATTTTCTGTCTTTTGCTACGAACGTTACCACTACCACCGGTTTCATTATTATCGAACGCAGCTCGATCACGACACACAACACTGACGGTATCAAAGTAAAGTAAAAGTAAAGTAAAAAGTAATTGTTCAGCTAGGTGAAAGTTGTGTCAAGCGGTCACAGTTGATAAGGCTAGTTGAAGTACTTTTAGAAAAGATAGAAAATGGACTAGGGAAACTTATTATTTGCTCCTTCCCTTACTCAAAATCATTAACATCACAGCAAAATGAAAATTTATGTAAAAATAACATGCTGCTATACAATATGACATGTCGTCATAGTGACGTTTTAATTTTTGACACTAATAAATTTATTAGTAACACTTTTATAACAAGGGATACTATGTACCTTACCAAACAAAGTAAATTGATAATTGCTAAATTGTTAGCATATAATATTTTTGATCCCGTTATAAGTAGTATAACGCAGTTACCTGACGAGCCTGTGTGTGTAGTTAGTAATAGTACTAATGAGGGCATCAAAGCGACTGTGTCAGTAAATACAAATTTAAACTGATCACATCGACAATGGGAAAGCCAAATACATTTCATATAGTCCATCAGAATATACAAGGCTTACCCAGCAAAGTTCTAGAATTAGAACTATTTTTAAATTATTTAAATGTAGATGTTATGTGCATAACAGAACACTGGATTGTGAAAAATCAGTTACTTCCCTTTTATCATAACTATTGTCTTGCAAGTTCCTATAAAAGAAAAGCTGCAATACGTGGTGGCTCTCTGATTATAGTTAAAAATAGTCTTAAATGTAAAGAACGGAAAGATATTGTTAAACTTAGTATTGAGAGAACTATTGAACTTTCTTGTGTGGAACTGGAGCGGCATATCATAGTGTGTGTGTACCGCCCTCCCGACGCAAATCAGGTAGACTTTGAAAGTACTATGGAAGAAGCTATGCTAAAAGTATTTACTTGTAGGAAGGATCTCATTGTCTGTGGCGATTTTAATATAGATATTTTAGCGAATCCTCTCGCTGATAGATTGATTAATTTATTCAAATGCTTTAACTTACAACACCTTTTCAATGATCCGACTAGGGTAACCCTAACTTCTGCCACTTGTTTAGATAATATTTACTGCAGTCAATCTCCAACCAATAAAGCAGTAATTAAGCATTTCAAATCAGACCATTATGGTCAGAGTGTTAACTTTATTAATAATTTGAATGATAAAAAAACAGTTGAGGAATATACCTACAGGCCTATCACAGAGAGCCGTATTAGTAAATTTAAATGTAAAGTAGATCTAGCAGTAGCTAATATACCTTGTTCTGATGACCCTAATGGTTTATTTAACAGACTTTTTAATGTTATAAACAAAGAACACAATGAAGTATTCAAACTTAAAACATGCACAGTTAGAGATAGGGTCGGGTTTACTGATTGGGCCACTCCCGGCATTTACAGAAGTAGGAATAGGCTATACGATCTCTATGGTGCTAGAGAAGCTATGTTACATGACCCTGCGTTTCTTTTGTATGTAAATAACTACTCGAAAACATTTAAGAAAGTCTGCAATACAGCAAAATGCCTATTTTTGAAGAATAAAATAACAAACTCATCTAATAAAATAAAAGCGACATGGAGACTAATAAATAATGAAACTGGTAAATCAAAGCCACGTAATAGAGAAATAAAGTTAAAAGTTAATAATTCAATTCTTATAAATGAAAAAGATATTGCAGATGCTTTTGATGGATTCTTTGCTGATATCCCTAAAATTGTAACCCGGTCTCTCAATTCCTCTGCTTTAAAGGCAGTTGAATTATTAGAATCATCTGTTGAGAAATGTAAGGAAGTCTTTATCTTTAGTCACGTAAATGGTAATTACATTGTAAAAACTTTTAAATCTATAAACATCAAAAATACTGAGGATCTCTGGGGCATTTCAACTAAAGTACTAAGTTCAATTATTAAGGAAGTGGCTCCCTGCTTGGCCCATATTTTCAATAATTGTGTAGACGCAGGAGTTTTTCCTGATCTTATGAAATGTAGTAAACTGGTTCCTCTTTACAAATCTGGTAGCCATACTGATCCGGCCAATTACAGGCCAATTTCAATACTTCCTGCAATAAGTAAAATTTTCGAAAAAATTATCCTCTCTCAGTTGACTTCACACTTCAACCTTAACAGGCTGTTTCATAAAAATCAGTTTGGCTTCACCAAGGGTAGATCGACAACCGATGCTGGCACAGTTCTATTAAAGCATATATTAGATGCCTGGGATAAAGCAAAAAACGCTATTGGTGTATTCTGTGACCTTTCTAAGGCTTTTGATTGCGTGAATCATGGTACACTAATTAGAAAGTTGGAACACTATGGAATTAGTAACAAGGCACTGGACCTTATGCAATCATATTTAGCTGATAGAGTTCAAAAAGTAGATATTGGTAAAGAAAGATCTAGAGGATCAAAACTTGAACTAGGCGTCCCGCAAGGATCAATATTAGGTCCTTTTTTATTTTTAGTATATGTAAATGATCTTCCGTTTTTAGCAAAAGATCTTTGTGATATTGTCTTATTTGCTGATGATACTTCATTGATTTTTAAAGTTGATAGAAATAAAGATAACTATGACGATGTAAATAATTCGCTTTCACAAATACTAGATTGGTTCACCGCCAATAACCTACTACTCAATGCTAAAAAGACTAAATGTATAAAATTCATGCTACCGAATGTAAGAGAACTCCCAACAAAAATAATGCTGAAGGATGAGATTCTTCACCTTGTAGACTCTACTGTATTCCTAGGGTTACATATTGATTCTTCTCTTCAATGGAAGTCGCAAATAGAGGCTCTGGCAGGTAGACTTAGTTCAGCAGCTTATGCAGTTCGAACAATTAGATATATTACCAATGAAGACACAGCTAGGTTAGTTTATTTCAGTTACTTCCATAGTATTATGTCTTATGGTATTTTGCTTTGGGGACAGGCAGCTGACATCCAGACCATATTTGTTCTTCAAAAAAGGGCGGTACGCGCTATTTATAAATTAAAGCCACGAGATTCTTTGAGGGAATTATTTAAAAACATTAATATTCTGACTGTAATATCGCAATACATCTATGAAAATCTAATGTATACCCACAAAAATAAGGATAGCCTTATGAAAAAGTGTGATGTTCACAATAGAAATACAAGAAACAAGAACAAGTTACACATCCCATCATTTAGATTACACAAGGTAGGGAAATCATTTATGGGCAATAGCGTGCGCTTCTATAATAAGCTTCCATCTGAAGCAACTGAGCTCCCTATTCGTAAATTTAAAAATTACATAAAAATAAATCTCATCAAGAAGGCTTTCTACTCCATAAATGATTATCTAAATGATGTTAATGCGTGGCCAGATGTCGCTCAGTTTCGCACCGACAATAGTATGTAAGTAATTTGTTATTGTGCATAGCTTTACTTAAATATTGACATGTATCGAATCATACTATATTTAGACTTAAATAGGCAAATAACCATGTATTAGACATATAAGAGATGAACATGCTAGTGGTTTCTTTTTCACTTCTTCCACTAGTGGACAAAAAATTGAAGTGAACAGTAAAATAGTTTATTTTTGATAATAATTTAATGTATAAATATGACTTGTCTAAGTGCTTATTTTGTAAGCCTAAAGAAATAAATGATTTTTTACTTTTTTACTTTACTTTACTTTCATTATTATCGAACGCAGCTCGATCACGACACACAACACTGACGGTATCAGAACGCGGCGCGGTTGGTACATCACTTCTTCGGTTTTTACACATTGTCACAACAGGGTATATCGGGAACCTGGAACCCTATTGTGAAAAAAATTACTTTAACCATGATAGTTTCAGAAGTTTTATTTCAGGACGTTGTTCGCTAACGGCTTGTTCCTCCTTGACCGAAGGCATTTTCCAAAGCCCAGACCTACCATTAACTCTTACCACCGTACAATAATGACTTCCTCGTGATTACGGACACGGCCCCATGACACGACAATGTGCTGGTGCACATGGCAATGTGATGTTATGATGCACACGACAGGCTTGCATGCTATTATAGCGAGACAATAGTGTGAAACGTGTTGAAAGAGGCTATTTTATGGTGAAACCGGCCGATGCCCTAGCCTTCTCTCTGTGAAGATTATCAAGAAATTTAAGCTAAGTTCAAAATTCCGAAATTCAAGATCCTTATTTTTATAGGCTTACGAAATAAGCACTTAGACATGTCAAATTTTATACTATAAATTATCGAATAATTTATAAGGTGTTTTTTGGTTTTCTATTCACTTCAATTTTTTGTCCAAGTAAAAATATTAGCACTACATACCACATACATACCACGCATACAATACAATATATTATTATTTTCAGCTACCTGTAGATTGTTTGCAATATTCTGCAGTTACCTCAATTGTTTCAATTGTAAATACTAGTTCTAATCTATTTCTATTATTTGATTGTTACATTATTTTTTTATAAAACTTACAATTACTATATCCTATAAAATGTCTAAAATATAATATATGTAGGTAGAATATGTGGAAAGACAACAGATAAGATCAATAATCGAAAATCCCTATACAAATAGAAAGAAGGAAGTAAAAAAAAAAATTATGCAACAGGATGCAAAAGTGATGCAATAAGAAATGGGTCTTGCAATATTGGTAGGTATTATTTATTATGTAACTTGCAAACAAATAAGCAAACGTTTACGTTTATTCGTAGAACCTAATACGTTTTTAATGAGTTATTACTTTCATCCCACCAACTGTAGAAACTAAGTTGTAGATTAAAGATCTACTGAGTACAATTTAAGTATGAACTGGTTATTACTGAATTACTTAAACTGCATTATTTGTCAAGCTTCTTGTCAAGTCAATCAAACTGAACAATGCTTAGGTGATCAGTCCGTGAGTCATTCCATCAATCTACGTAAGGTACCATGCATTTTTAGAACGTTTACTAAATGTGCATTTTTCTAAGTTACATCTATCAACTTTATAGTTGGTCAATGTTGTGACTGTTTATTTATTTATTTTAGGGGGTCTTTCAGCACAAAAATACATATTAATAATAATAATAATAATAATAATCGTTTATTTCAGGCACATAATACAAAATTAAGGACCCATATCATAGAGAATAAATTAAAACAAAAATACACAAAAAATTAAATAAAAACACAGAATATTTTAAATACAGGCTGTAAATAGTTACCCTGAGCAGAATGCTACAGGGTCGTCACTTCTTGTTACCGCCCAAGTGGACGGATATCCAATGCTGGAAAATTGGATTATTGTATACCGTGTCAGAGATAGCCCTAAGTATACTATTACCTGAGCGACTCAGCCTACTCCAGAATGACGCCACTCGAGATCGGATGATGGCAAAGAAGTCCGGAACTCCTGCCTCGGAGAACATGCCCGACGCGCTGCAGTACCTCGGTAACCTCATAAGAGTCCGGTAGGCATCATTGTACTGGACTCTTATGGTATTGAAAGCCTTTCTGGTAAAATTAGTCCATAGTTGGCACGTGTACATACCCAGACAATATGCATTGAACAAGGTGTTTTTGACTTCGGTACTGCATTTCGAGAAGCGGCGCGCGAGCATGTTGCTTCGCACGGCGAGGGCTCTCCGTTCACGCTCAATGTCATCATCGTCTCTAAGCGTCTCTGTTAACCAAATATTAGAGATGTGCAAAGATAACATTGGGTGGCTATTAATAAGTTCCCACGTAAAGAAACAAAATACAATTGCAGAAAACACAAATAATAATAATAAGCTATTTGCATATTTTTTATTATGAGTTCACTATTATGTGCGGTTTTCATTCCCTGATTGTTTATCTAATTGATATTCATCAAAGAAATACTTCTTAAGCTTAGTTTTAAAACTAAAGATGCTGCTATTGAAGATATCAAGGTCAGGCTAAGTATTTAAAGGTTATACTTTTTTTTTTCTCGGTACAAAAAGTGGTTTTGGTGGCATTGTCGATCCTAGTGCTAAATAAAATTATTAATATTTGTCCCGGAAACCGGCTGATAAATTATATTCTGGTTGGTCTACAAAGTTCACTCAAGGCAGGTGTCCAACTAGCTAATCCCTGTTATCAAGCGACAAAAACTGGCCAGGTGTGAGAGGACAACATCCCGGGCAGATGTCGACCCCTTCTATAGCTGCAGCCCTTTGTGACCCTACCCTAGTAGACATGAATGAAGCGCGAATTATGTATTGTGGGTACCGATTGTGCAATGGAACATCCTGTGTTGTGGAAACTTGATCTAGTTTGGAAGGTTATTTGCAGGATCGAGGGTAAGAACTATAAAAATACTAGTTATTTCCCGTGGCTGCGCACGCGTTTGATGTGATGAGGTAACAAATATCCTTAACAACCGAAGTTCTAAAAAATACTAACTTTCGCTTTTATGCCCCCTAACCCGAGTGGCCCATTAATACAATCATTTAGAATCATTTCATTTGGATGACATTCTACTTGACTGCTCCCTAATTAAGCCACTTGGACATGGACCCCAACTTTGAAATTGTAGAAAACTCATACCGTGCGTTTTCAGCACTCAAAGTATTAAATTCAATTAAGTTCCTGATTCTAAGTTTACAATAGTGTGATTGTAAGTTGTACAATAATGCATAAGGACTTATGTAAGTAACTTACAATTAGATTTAGGTATTCCTTTTTAATTATTCTATGTTACATTTATATTTTAATATGTTTAGCTCTACATTATTTTGTTTGTATGATTCTCTGTACGCACATAATTTGTAAAATTATCGAGTTCTAAACCCATATTATTTAATTTTGTATATTCTGTGATTATTTTATGTTTTGTGCGTCTCAATAAACAATAAAAAACTACTTTTCACTAAAACTCCTGCAAATGTTTTTAATTGAGAAGACAAAGTAAACATTTGGACATCAATTTCATTTCATTTATTCAGTTCCACCGTAGGTACACACGTTACACTTGATGTCGGTCAGTTGTACATACAAATAATATAACAATTTTATTATAAAACACACATTAATTTTGATATAGGAAACACCATAAGGGATTGTGTTTTAAAAAAAGCAGATAGACATGCCTTCTTTAAAAATTTGATACAACAATCATAGATAATATTTATAACAGTAATGTTATAACTTGACTTTTCAAATACATAGTGCCCTGCAGCCGCTATATAAACATTTCCAATACCTACTCGCATATTGCTGAAGCATATCAGATATCTTTTGTTGCACCGTCTGTTTTATGAATATAGCCCAGCAATTAAAAGTTACTGTGATCTAACTTACAAGGTATACAAACTATAAATAGGTCTCTATTAATAATGTAAGGTATAACCTTGAATAATGTACGAATGAATAAGATGAATAGAACCACTTTGAGATTAAAAAAGCTTGATATTTCCTTTGACAAGGTTCTATCTCGCACAACGAAATGAAATGAGATTTACGTGTGCGGCGTCGTCGTGCTGTGCGTGCTCCTTTTTTTTGGTGCATAGGCCACCTAAACATGTTTTCATATTCAATAACAAAACGAGACCAACGATCTCATTATGCTATGTTAAAGGTAGGTGGTAGGCCTATAAACAAAATATAAAAAATATGTTATAGGATACCTAGATGTAAACAAAACACTATTATACCACAAAAAACCGAAAACAATACAGAAATATATACTTAGAATAGAGGCTTGATCTTAAGGTTGCCTGGGAGCGATCTCTTCCAGGCAACCTTAGGATGGACTGGACATGAAGATGATGCTATTTCGCGTTCTATCATCAATATATAGTACCAATGCACATTGAAACAAACCTCCATTGTGGAATAACAACCGTAAGTGCGGGCTATGTGAGATAACGACATAATGACATAACTGGCCACCGGCGGCGACTAAACGCTCCTTTGTCGTTACATTCTTGAGATACCTACGCAGAATGTTCATGTTTGGTAGTTAGGTAAAAACTCATCATCATCATCATCAGCCTATAGCAGTCCACTGCTGGACATAGGCCTCCCCTAATGAGCGCCATAGCACCCTGTCTTCAACTTGCCGCATCCAACATCTACCTGCAGTCTTTCGCAGGTCGTCATCCCACCTGGTCGGTGGGCGTCCTACACTACGTTTACCGAGTCATGGTCTCCACTCAAGAACACGCCTCAGCGGCCGCCGGTTCTTCGCGAGATATGGCCGGCCCACTGCCACTTCAGCTTGCTAATTCTTAGAGCTAAGTCGATAACTTTGGTTCTCTGTCGGATGTATTCGTTACGAATCCTATCCTTCAGAGGAACTCCTCTGAAGGATAGGATTCGTAATGAATAACGAATACGAGCATGGAGACGAGGAAACGAGAGAGCGTTTCTCTGAAGTTAAAAAACCATGTTTTGTAAATATTCTTTTATGGAACTCTATTCACGTTAATCGCGGAGGAGGGCGTTGTCATCTGCGACAGTTTTTAAACTTCTGCTGATGATATCGTTTTTCATTTTTAACTTTGTTTAGTGTAAGCATAGTTTTTTTTCCATAATAAAACGGAAGCCTTAGGAAGTTCGTATACCTAGCTACTTAACTGCATAAGATTTACAAATAATAGTGGTATAAGTCTGATATCTATTAATAATAGAAACCAGGTACATAGATTCTAAGGCTTGTTAATTTTGAAATAAATATTCTTTATTCTTATTCTTTAAAATGAATATTACTGCGTCGGAAATGTGTTAAAACGCGACGAATATTAGTTTTTTTGTTTAGGGCGATGACACCAACTCCATTAATGTGTTCGTGCATCTATCGAAGGAATGCACCATTAAATTGTGACCACAGTGTCGCCAGCCGAGTTAATATCGTTTAAAAACGTTCGTCTCGTACGTAAGTGGAGGTTTGGTGAAAAGGAATCTGTGTCGAAACGTCGAAAAGTCGATCTCAAACATACTTTGCTTAGGAAAGGTAACAAGCCACCGCTGCACCGGTGTCTTCTTAAAGCAGAATAGAAACAACCTACGCTCTAGTACAAGGCCGCCCAAAACCAGTAGGGTGGTGGCCCGGGGCGCCATCACAAACAAAAAAAAAATTGCCCACCAGAAAAATTAATTGGGCAGCCTTGCTCTAGTAGTGTAAGCCAGTCTACACTAGAGATCAAAGGAAAAAGTTAATCGGCGCTATTACAACCCTACGTAATTCATTTGGGCTAAGCCTACGAATAAATAGGGCTAAGCACCATTTATCTGCAAAGGGACACCGCTGCACCGCCGCGCCGTGCACCGTCGTCAGCCGAAACCCTATATTTACAAGCTGCGCCCCGCGGCTTCGCTGTGGAAATCAATGTGTCAAATAGTTTATAAATCTTCCTCTTGAATCACTCTATCTATTAAAAAAAGCCGCAACAAAATCCGTTGCGTAGTTTTAAAGATCTAAGCATACACAGGGACAGATAGCGGGAAGCGACTTTGTTGTTTTACATATTTATACTATGTAGTGATTGTATGCTAGTTTTTAGGTACCTATGTTACTATGGACCTTAGAATAAGTTAAATAAGATCTCTTACTTTTCTATGGTCTGTAATAAATGATTATTATTATTATCTTTTGTAATGAAACTTAAGACGAGACATTTTAGTGTGGACTGGCTTACCCAACTAGAGCGGAACATCTGACCAATGCACATATTATATCTCATTTGCCTTTGATGACAGATTTTATGTTATATTGACTGTAATCGTTTTCTAAAAACTCTTTGATGTTAGATTTTGAAATTCTAGAATGAAACTATTTTTATTTTGAATTAGTTTCAACTCTAAAGGGAGCTTATTATAAAGTTATTGACCCATTATTTGAGGCAGTTTTTTGTCGATGCTAAATGGGCTCTAGCATCATTTTTTATTATTTCAAGTCAGACCTACAGCAGACACGATAAGTCTCGTATTCGGTGTCACCTGGTAGTGATCATTGGACCCCGCTGACACCGCGTGAGCTAATTGTTTACCAGCGGCGTCGAATCACAGGTCGGGTTCTTATCTGGACATTATAACTGGCGTGTTTGTTGCTTATGAATTACTAGCTGCGCCCCGCGGCCGTGCCCGAAATCTATGTGTCAAATAGTTTATAAAACCTTCCTTTTGAATCACGCTATTTATTTAAAAAAACCGCATTAAAATCCGTTACGTAGTTTCAAAGATCTAAGCATACATAGGGATAGACAGACATCGAGAAGCGACTTTGTTTTATACTATACTGCGTTCTTTGAGTACCTACTTTACTGGCATAATTTTCCATGAAAGCCGTTTTCGCGTCAGCCGGTAAAATGGAGGTAGACCGCTGTGTTCCATTAAAACCTACTAAATATTTCTTCACAGCGACCCTAATTCGTACTTTTTCTTTCCAGAGGCACAAAATGTACGCGTTCAGATACTGGGGCTGCGAGCTGCTGTGTCTCGCCAACATTATCCTGCAGCTGTGGATGATGAACAGCTTCTTCAACGGGGAGTTCATGTCTTACGGCACCAGGGTGTTGGGGTACAGCGATATACCGCAGGATGAGAGGTGGGAACTACAACTCTATTCCATACGTATTAAGGTTAAGCTTAGAACGAGCATCATCTTCCAGCTGTGGATCATGAACAGCTTATTCAACGGGGAGTTCCTGTCTTACGAGAGGGGTAAGGGAGACAGAGCGATATAGATATCGCAAGCTGAAGTAAGACAAACAATCATGTGCTGTAGAATTCAGAAGCAGGTTTTTGTGAGGGAAATTATTTTAAACTTAATTTTTTCTTGACTGGGTTTTACTATCCCATGGGAACTGATTTATGGGTTAAAAAGTAGCTTATGCTTTATTCCGGGCCTGGAACTACCTGTATGCATTTACTGGCCCGATCCGTTCAGTAGTTTTTGCGTGAAAGAGTAACAACCATCCATACACACAAACTTTCGCGTTTATAATACTACGAGTACTATGATGTAAGCGGTTAAGCTAAGAACCTAGATTGTGTTACTTCTTGGATTATGAACTTGTTTCCAAGCTGCTGGGTGAACCCTGTGGTGTTCATCATCATCATCATTAAACTGTAGTAGTTCACTGCTGGACATAGGCCTCCCCTAATGAGCGCCATAGCGCCCTGTGGTGTTAACCTTACTTTAATATCTATATATGATTTTTTTCAGGTATGACCCGATGATCTACATATTCCCCCGCATCACAAAATGCACGTTCCACAAGTACGGCGCGTCCGGCAGTATCCAAACTCACGACAGCCTGTGCATCCTTCCACTGAACATCGTCAACGAGAAGACGTACATCTTCCTCTGGTTCTGGTACATCATCCTCGCGATTATACTGTCCCTACTGATTCTTTATAGGTAAGACATTAACATTAATTTAGACATGTAATTTTTTTTATTCAATGTATATATATATATATATATTGTTTATTTATCGTGAGTATATCTTTTTAATCGACAACCGCTGGTGCAAACGAGTTCTTGAGTGGAGACCACGATTCGGTAAACGTAGTGTAGGATGCCCTCCGACCAGGTGGGATGACGACCTGCAAAAGACTGCTTTGTTCTATTCAAGAAAAAATGCAGCCTTTAAAGCACTCAGGAATCATGTACCCAGTACAATTTAGCTCATCATTTTGTATTTAAAATATGGTTCGGTAAAGTTTGCCAATATCAGTCTAAAATGTACTGCATAAATAACAAATAGTTCAAGCTTATAAACTACTTTTACATGCAATAAGATAGCAAAATTATCTAATTGAGGACATTAAGAAAACATAAAGCATTCATTATTGTAAGTAAGTTAGGTATGTACTTGTCCGCCGATAACCCATTACGTGAACTGTCGTTAAGATAACTCGCATAAGGACTTGTACATTCGTAAGGACATTCCTGAGTAAGAAATAGGTATTCAGAGCAGACAAATGGGCTCCTTGATAATGCTAAAATGGGACAGTATCATTCTGTACATAAGGTTACTGTACTGAATAACTGTTTTTTGTCGTTGAAAGACGTTTTGTCGAGAATCACACAGTCTCACGAAATAATTTATTCCACAACAGGCTATGAATGGTTTCATAAGTTCTGTGGAGGTTTCGCTAAGCAGTGAGGCTGTCGTGAAAGGCAAGATTCAAGATGGCTAGATGTTAGGTACAGGCACGAGATTTGTTTGTCTGGTTACAGACAAACAAACCTACTTTGGCTTTTCTACGCCTAGACGGATCTCGATGAAATTTAGCAGGGAGTTTAACGGTATCGCGGGGACAAACCTTTTAACTCTTTATGCTAATTAAAAAGCAGGCCGCTAGCTGGCTTGTAGAATAATACAAATTGCAAAATCCCAATTCTCTGAAGAGTTTCGTTGTATTTTAATTGCCAAATGCTGATAAAATGATCGTTCCTTTCAGGCTAGTAATAATCCTGGTGCCATCCATCCGGCCGCGACTGCTCCACGCGCGCTCCCGGACTCTCGCCATGGAGACAGCGGCCAGAGTCTCACACCGCACAGACATCGGAGACTGGTGGCTCCTCTACATGCTGGCCAGGAATATGGACCCGCTTATATACAGGTACCTTCACATCTTGCGGAGATCTTCTTAGTGCCTGTTGCCATGGAGACAGCGGCCAGGATCTCACACCGCACAGACATCGGAGACTGGTGACTCCTCTACATGCTGCAATTGAGACATTATAGTAGTTATTATGTGATTTGATTATAGCTGAACCTATTGATATATAGACAAAGATGCGTTTAGATGATGCTGTATGAAATGTACATTACTTATTTATTAATATTTTTCATTTCCAGAGAGCTAATCTCAGAGTTAGCGAAACGTATGGGCGAGAAGCCGAGTTCCCACGCGTGACGTTCACCCCCCGCGCCGCCGGGACCCCCCATAGCCATCGTCGGAGCCTGACGAACATTCTAGAATAGAGGTATACATAGATAACGGTCTGAACATTTCTATTGATGGAACATATTTCAATAGAAGAACATTGAGCTATCGTCGTCGGAGCCTGACGAACATTCTAGAATAGAGGTACACATAGATAACAGTCTGAACATTTCTATTGATGGAACATATTTCAATAGAAGGAACATTGAGAACATTCTAGAATAGATGTATACATACATAGATAACGATCTGAAGATTTCTATTGTAAATTTGGAAGACTATTTTAACTATCATTGAAACCTGATGAACATTCTAGAATTCTATGTATAGAAAACTATCTGAACCTTTATATAGAACATTGCTACAGATGGAACATTTTGATACTGACATAATCATCTTGAGATCATGACATCCGCATATTGTAGAATAGATACACAAATACCGAAATGAACATACTAGGAACATTTTTGCCATCGTTAGTGACTGATGGCCATAAAACGAGATTTTGTATTATGTATAGAAATCGATTTGTACATTGCTATATACATATCTATTGATAAATAGTAGAAATCTGGGAAGCTGGACCTACAGCTGCAAAGACCGCATATTGTTGAATATATACTCCAGTTATTACATAATAACGTTTTGAATAGCTAACTATTATAGAAAGAAATTGGTATATATTGGTATAACAAAAGGAACTAATTAATTAGGTATTGCTAAATAATTCCATGGATCTAATATTTTCTATGATGAAGCAATCTAAATGAATAAATTTTAAAGAATCATCATTTTATTTAATTAAATTCATCATGATGAACGGGTCTGTTAATTGCAAATAATATCCTATTTATTATCATAATGCATGAATATTATATAAGGTATAATTTTTATAATTTTGTCGTACGTACTCGTAATAAAGCAAATTGCCGACCGTTTTAGTTATGTAACAAACTCATTTATAATTTAATTCTATATACATTATTTTACATAAGAACGTTATCCTTAATTTCAAATTACTGCCATTTATTTGTTATAAAGTAAATAACTATCCCAATTAATTGAAATATTAAAAGACATTTTAATTTAGGAAAGCATATCATTAAATAGTTAATTTTGTATATTTTGTTAGTAAATAAGTATAATTTTGAATATTCGAATGACTGGAATGTTATTCAAATTTTAAGAGTCGAATTCACAATATTGTTTTTGGTGGTTGGTTGTGTCTTGTCCACCACTGCTGGCTTTTCTATAACCTATGAGCGTGTTTTCATACAACATATTCACTGCCCAGCCCTTGCTGTTCTGGATCGCAGCAGCGCAATGAAAGTACGCACACGGTCTTGATTTCAGTGACGGCGTGTTATACATACTTACTATGGACTCCTATTTTTGTTGGTATCATTTTTCGTTAGCACATCATCTGAATCAAAGAAATCTAAAAAAGCTCCATTATGTAGATTTCTATGGTGTTAGATACTTTTACATAAATGGAATATGTTATTGTAATTTCAAACGAAAATCACAAAATTTGATGTTATTGTTTAGGTAAAGGAGATCTGAAAAGTATCAGAGGAATCTATATCGTGCCAATATGAATATCAAACGAGAGATCTACAGATTACATGAGAAGATGGTTGATGATGAAACATAGCATAGATAATGTATCTTCCTTCTGTCCATATACTCGAGCCAAACTGAATACTTAAACTTTTTTCCAGAACGAGAATGGCTTGAGTATAGATATCTAAATAATACTAAGATAGGACCTATAGTATAGACTCTCAGTCGATACTATAATGACAGCAGTTATACATTCTTTGCCATTTTTGCTAATGTTAGGTTAAGTCTTGGTCTCTTGACGGTACGCGGTATGCTCAAACTGTCACGTCGATTGTCTGTGCAGAGGATAGGTCATTTGATTTTTTTTTCAAACCCCATCGTGATAACACATGTCACAGAATAAAGGTCTGATAACATCTCCCGGCTTAGTCCGGGTCAGACCCGCGCAGACAGGGAACTTGATGACAATATACATATTTAGGACTAAATTGAAACAATTTATGAACTATCCAATGCTATTATAATATTTACGATTTTATGACAGATAAATTTTGACATCCTCATATCTTACTATTATATTATTTTATTACTTGCTAATTTTTGACATTGTCTAAAATTACAATATGCCTAGGTTAGAAGAAAGAGCTTTTGTACCTACATTCCAGCGAATAAATGCTTTGATTTGACTATATTCATTCCGCCAGGACGGCTGGTGTCTGTCGGCGTATGCAATGACTGAGATAGACATACGTTTTTACACACATTACTGTATAATATTTTTTTGTCTGCCAAGGCATGTGTCTGGCACGCTTAATGTCTGTAGATATAAACGGACCTTAAATGACCGCTTCACCACACAGACAGTCCGCAGACGTAGTAGTCCGCAGAGTGCAATAATCTCGAGACCAAAAGGGTAGATGTAAGATTTGTAACCAGAAGGACTGAAACGCCTTATTTTCTATGATTGCATGTTGTATTGAATCGGATATCAACGTTTTATTCTGTACATGTAAAACTGTCATGCATTTGACAAGAATTTGTGACTTAAGCTTGGTACTGATTGGTATCATAGGGCGTAATCTAACGGTTTACATACCGAGCGGTCGTTATACATTAATAGTACGAGGAAAAAAAGCTCTCGTAACGAGCTACAAGACGGATTTTAGTACACGGCGCGGCATAACGTATCATGGTCGCTGTGACTTACATTACGCCCCGTAACACCGGTCAATACTCTGCTTTACATTGCTCTAGGGATAGATTAATTACCTGCCTAATAATCCGTAGCCTAGCGTATCAAATGATGCTTCGACAAGCTTATGGACTGATAGGGCAAAGCGCTCTTAGTGTGACAAGGTACTAAATTGTTGAAAATACTTGATGTTTGTACCTCCATGAGACATTTTGTGATTCAAAGTTGTGACTCGGTGTTCATTTTGAGTAATTTTATACGTTTCTCCGTTTTTGGAGCGGTTTTGATATTGTGCGATATTTACGAGTAGATGTATGCTTTTTGATACTTTGAAAGCTCACGTTGTTATAAAGTGATCTTGATATTTGGTCCTCATTTTGTAATGGGCGGAATAATGTTAATGAAAGTTATGGAATAGCAATATAGACAAACTAGAGTTGTGCTCAAATCCATCTGTTACTTTTATATAGAAGCCTTTTAGAAGATAATTTCTTTATTTTAGACTTCGACTTAATATATAGAAATTGATACTAATTCTAAATGCTTAGTTATAGTTTTATATATTTATCCACACATTTGTGCTTTTCTTCATTACTTAACAAAACCGTTAACTAAAGAGTCAGTCAACATTATTTTTACTTGAAAAAGAAACATGATTTTATTTCTGTTGTTATTGTGAATACTACAAAAGTTAGCTTTTTAGTTTTCTATCTACACAATATATTAAGTGTATAGCTATCTAGTAACCATAACAGCTCTGCTTAGCTTGGGGCTAGATAAATTGTATTGTTGTGTGTGTAATAGTAGCATTATTTACTATATATTTGTTTTTTTGAAAATCTCATTTGTGTGGATAATGCTGTCAACAATATAATAATATTGAGGAGAGACCAGTTGTATTCACAAGATACATACCACTGTTTAAATCAAAGTTGTGGTTGTGCTGGTACAGTGTACGCCAACCTTTATACGACTTCAATAGTTCCTAACTCTAGAATAGAATTTCGGACATGAAACTACACAAAATGGATTAACAAATCGAAATATAATTTTAGTTAGCGTTAGTGACATTGCATTTATTTTAGTATTTAAGTTGAATTATGTTTGTAAATGGGTGACAGAGATTGGCGAATTTTAAAATCAATTTGTATAATAGAATAGGGTGTTTTATTAAAAACTTTATATTATTGCTTGATAAATTAATAAAATAAAAACACCCTATGGCCATAGAAATAAGTATTTATTTTAAGCAATTTGGCCCGACTTGCAAAGCATATCTTTCAAATTTTAAAGTTTGTTAAATCTAATTTTGAGTCAAATGCAAGTCAGGTAGTGAAAGACAAATCTTGATATTCTATGTTCTTATTAATAAAAATATGATTTACACGTAATTGTTTCATTGACCGAATTAAAAAAAAAAAGGAGGAGGTTCTATGTTCATCTGTAAGTTTTTAGTATCTTGGATTCCTCCGTCAATTATGCTTAGATTTAAAAAAAAATATTTCGTAAGTATAAAAAATTATCTCGAGTTAGTCTTTGAAAAAAGATATTTCAGCGGGATAAGTATTTTTCCCGAAAAACTAGGGCACGCAGTCATGAACGTATCCTACCTATCCAGGAATTTTGATATTACTCTGAACGTGCGTGATACGGTGCTCTTAGGTGCTTGGAAAGCAAAGAGAAAATATGCTCTGCATAATATGCTCTTTACTTTCTTCAAACTAAACAATATTTTTTTATTAGTCTTCCTAAACTACTTCAGGATTTTTAAAATTCTATATGTAAAAAGAAATCCTGAAATAGTTAAGGCAAAAATTATTTGATCGTAGATCTTCGTAGCAAGTGCTACGCTGACGGACCATGCTACGACAGTTTGGCGGAACATGCTACCATTAAAAAAAGTATTTTTCAAAGAGTTCAACGCGCACCCACTTTACACACACACAGTACGAACTAAATTCTTCATGTCTCTGAAAAGAGAAGACTAAGGTGGTGATCAGAGGCACACTGCTACCACCCAGCATAAAAATGTGCATTCTATAATGGACTTTAACTTATAACAATTAGATGCCATTTCATGTTTACGGGAGTACATAAAAATGTGTTTCTATTGAGTTTAATTTATTGTTACTACAATAAAAACGGAGGCGCCTCTACCTCTGCTCCGATTAAAAAAACCTGGATAAGAGGACTTCAGAACCCAAGGATTATTGGTGGAAAATACTAAAGACATTGGTATCATCTAAGCAAAGCGAAGCTCGAAATAATTTTTGATCCGAAAGCTTTCAATTATTACATAATTTAATTGATCTCTTGTTCATTATATATTAAGAATTCAAATTTAAACATTTTTTGCTTCACATGAGACATGTGATATTATGCATATACATTATGTATGCATAGCTGAAGTTTGTGTTTTACTTTTTAGTGATAACCTTGCTGTTACCTTGTTGATTTATAGAATAGAAAACACTATATTATACCACACAAAACAGAAAACAATACAAAATTAAAACTTAGATTAGAGGTATAAAGGGCGGCCTTATCGCTGAGAGCGATCTCTTTCAGGCAACCTTATTAATGTTATTATTATTAGTTTTTGTTAAGTTTTCATTCATAAATCTTTGTGGGCATAAAATATCTTGGATTCTGACTCGGAGTATACCTAAAGTACTTAAATCAAGTCATATGAACATTAAAATCAATCCCATGAACACTCAAGCCTCTATCTGTAAACAAATGATATGTCATACATGATGTGGTCTGAGGATGTGGTTATCCTTGAGTTGTTTGTTCTACATCATACTGCCTACGCCAAGTGTTAGGGAAGTCATTTTGCACATCGATTCACAGTAAGTCAAAACCACAATTTAACCTTCTTAACCGTGTAGTAATAGGTAGGTAACTATAACTACAATTTTATGGAAGTTATTAGGTTGGGTTGGGTAGGTTCTTCATTCGCGCGAAACTCTGCCGTTTCTGTCCCTATGTATGCTATATAAAACAACGCCGAGATAAGATGCGATAAGCCGAGGCAAGATTTTGATGCAGTTTTTTTTAATAATAAATAGATCGTACAATGAGCTGTCCATAAAACATATAGAACTTGACATTTTTAATCCTAGAATTAACTATTTCATTAGAGAACTTAAAGGTATCCTCCATTTCAATGATCCTCATATCGCTGGTCCCCCAAGCTGGGCCATCCTACCTGGTGATGGAATTGAATAGAGTACTGCCCGGCCTTATAGCTAGGTAGTGCATGTTTAATTTTATCACCAGTGTTAAAAATTGTTTTTGTTTTTGTTAATATTAGTCCTTTGGTACGAATTATTATAATATAATTGACTAAGTATAGCTGTACACACATATCTTTACGGTACAATGTAGATTAAATTTACTTTTTTATGATTATTTTAGATAACATTGTAATGTGTTTTGTGTGTTTAATAAATAAAATAAAATAAAATAAAGATAGTGATTCATGAGGAAGGTTTATATGTTTATAATACATGCATTTGCACCCGTACGAAGCCGGGGCTAATCACTAGTTATAAAATAAAATAAATTTATTATTAAATCTTCATTTCGAAATATTTCTTAACCGTTCGGTTCTATTGCTTCTTCGGTCCCATTACTACTTTGGGGCAGCAGTCGGGGTAGGGTTTGCTCTTATCCTCGACTACTATTAGAGGAGGTTCCGCTTTCACAGCTCCGCAACTGAAAATATAAAAATAATTGTAAAAAAAAAGGTTTCTACGGGGAAGGTACCTGCAGCACACACGTTGATAAACGTTCTTACAGCCAGATACATACAGTACTATAAACATTTGTCTCAAGGTGGGAATCGAACCCGCAACCTACGTCGCAGGAGCACCATCGCGCGCCCCGCGCCAATTCGGTCATCTTCGTCTTATTGGAGACAACAAAGTAGAAATCGCTCTTGAGCGATAAGACTGCCAAATTGTCACATACAATATTGTATTTGAATGTGTGCAGTAAATTTTTTTCTATCTATCTATCAAGGTCAGGTGGGATGGCGACCTGCGGCGGACTGCAGGCAGATGCTGGATGCGGCAAGCTGAAGACAGGACACTATGGCGCTCATTAGTGGAGGCCTAAGTCCAGCTGTGGACTACTATAGGCTGATGATGATGATGTATCAAGGACTCACCCTACGATGAGGACGTTCAGCTGCCCACAGCGGTATTCCGCGCAACTGGTGGTGCTCGGCGTTCCGCTGCCGATGGGCACTACCTTGTCCAACTCAGACATGTAGCATCCCTCTTGATGTTCTGTGTAAACGAAAATGAAAAGTTTGTTTTTATTTTATTTCTTTAGGCTTACAAATAAGGACTTCGACAGGTCATATTTTATAGAATTCATTATTATCAAATAACATTATGTTAATGTTCACTTCAATTTTTTTGTCCACCAGTGGAAGAAGTGAAAATAAACCACTAGTATGTTCATAACTTATGTGTCTAGTACATTTGATTTGCTTATCTGTAAGTTGTTAGATTTTGAGTTGGAGCAAAACTAGTTCCAAGCCTTTTTATCTTCTAGATAATCTGATATTTTGTAATAAGCCTTTTTACAAAGAATAAAACATCTGATCTTTAATAAATAAATAATGCGGGACAATCCACAGCGCATCATCTAGCCCCAAGCTAAGCAGAGCTTGTGTTATATGGGTACTTGATGACTGAAATACTTAATACAATAGATTACATAGATATTTATTTTTTATTAAACTTAGCCAGAACACCCGAAACAAATATCTGCAGATCGTACAAACAATTGTTCTGAGGCGTGAATCGAACCCGCAACCTTCTGTTTCGCAGGTGGACCTTCGCCCACCGCGTCACAGAGGTCGTCAATCTTTAGATTGGCCTTATGTTTAGAGATTAAGAATGTAAATTTTAGTTGTTAAGGGCTGTGGATTTTGTTTCATCGTTACATAGTATAAAAAAAAGCTTCCCGCTGTCTGTCTGTCCCTATGTATGAATGTATGATTAGATCTTTAAAACTACGCAATTAATTTTGATACGGTTTTTTTATTGATAAAGTGATTCAAGAGGACGGTTTATAAACCATTTGACCCATAGATTTCCATGCGGGCGAAGCTGCGGGGCGCTGCTAGTAAATAAATAAATATGAATAAATATAAATAATGTTTGATGATCGCTCCCTTGATTTAGGTTTAAACCTTCACCTAATTTGAATTTTTATCTCTACCAAATTTTTAGGCTTTCTACATATTTTTAATCGACTGCAAAACAAGAAGGAGGTTCTATATTTAGGTTATGTTATTTTTTGAGTTCGCACGTCGATTTTTCCGTCAAATTGTGAATCGATTTTAATGATTCTATTACTATTGCATAAATGGAGATAATTCTCCCTCCGCAAATATAATAAAAACAGTTTTGAAAATATTATACAATTTGAAGTGGTTTTTAGTTTTTTCAAAACAATCAGTTTATATAAGAGCTGGTTGATTCGATATGGCTATGGCTATATGGCTATGGATTGGGTACGCATGTTAATTTCTACTTATTTAAATCGTTTAATAACCGACAAAAAAATTAATACAAGTAATAATTTTTATATTGAAATAGACCGAGTATTATCTAGCTTTTATTTGTTAGAATAGTTAATTAACTAGGTATTAACTAAGTTTAATAATATTGTATATTCGTTGTATGTCGTATTCTCTTTATGTAGTAACGGTTTTTACATTTTTGATTGTGCATTTATGTTTAACTACAAATAATCGCTTTGATTTGATATGATTTTAATTAGGTACCCGTTACTTACTGAATTTCTCTGGCTTTGGCTCCAGAGGGGCTATAGCCTGGTAGGCCGCAGTGACAGCCAGCACGCAGATCAACACAACCGCTCCCTTCCACATTTTGAATAATTATGTGGCTCTGTTGTCGAGCTCTGTTTATATGTCCAATTTATACATCTCCATTAGGGAACGTACGCATACTACGAGCGTCAGGGGGGAGGGGGGTCTACAAAATACCACGCTTGATCACAGGGGGGAGGGGGGTCTACAAAATACCAAGCTTGGTCACAGGGGGAAGGAGGAGTCAATTTCGCGCGTTTTCGAGCTATATTCAAATTATGAAGCATCGATACGTAGTCGATGTTATGAAGCTTGTACATCATCATCAGCCTATATTAGGCCACTGCTAGACAAAGGCATCCCCCAATGAGCGCCATAGCGCCCTGTCTTCGGCTTGACGCATCCAGCATCTACCTGCAGTCTTTCGCAGGTCATCCCACCTGGTCGGAGGGCGTCCTACACTACGTTTACCTTTGGAGAGGTTGATGATGAAGATGATTGGACGAGTGGAATATCACCCTTATTTACATGGTACCAATTGATTATCTGTTTGGGTTTTTATTTAATATCTTAGGTCAGTGTGACCTGTTTCATTAAAACACCAAGATAAGAGATGGATGTTATCGTAGGCGACTGTTTTCCCTCATATCAACAAAAATTACAAATAGTAAAACAAATATGTTTCAATTCGAAATTCTTTCTGCGAAAACTACAAACATCTAAACTTATAACTTATTCGTTTCTGCCCGCGGCTTTGCACGCTTTGTTTATATAGTAACGTTAAAATGTTATTTATTTTTCATTGAGCTATACCTATGCAAAGTTTCAGCTCAATTTGTTCAGTAGTTTTGGCGTGAAGAAGTAACAAACATCCATCTACACAGCCAACTTTCGCTTTCATAATATTATTGTAATAAAGAGGTAAAGATCGATAGGTGGGATGACGACAAATTTTCGTGCACAATGCGGATATAAGCTTTGGTTAATGTTATTTCTACCTATACTAAGTCTTTTAGTATGGGTAGAAATACCAGTGATATACTTAACATCTAAAAGTTGATAGACTAAACTTTTATGGACATAAGTTGTCGCCAGTTGAAGAAAAAGCCTATTTCATCAAACATCATAAACTAAAGCATTCCAACATACTTGGTCAAGAAATTTGTTCTAAGTACTAAGAAGAGACATACGTAAGATACCTACCTAGATGAAATTGCGGAGCAAACCAGACCACATGCTATTTCGAATAGCCAGGCTTGCTATGTTTTTTTTAGTTCGTTCGGGTTAGTATGTGAAATCAAGAACTTTTACTGCCAGACACTTTTCTTATTGGTTTTGTCCTGCCAGATGCCTTAAAGTTTCACATATGGAATTTTTGGAATTTATGGAATTTCATCATAATATAAAAGCTGAATTTTACGAGTATATACGTATTACATAACTTGGGGAAATACCAAATGGGGTTTGCGTAGTGGCTTTGCCCCGACATCATCATCATCAGCCTATGTTAGTCCACTGCTGGACATAGGCCTCCCCCAATGAGCGCTATAGCGCCCTGACTTCAGCTTGCCACATCCAGCATTTACCTGCAGTCTTTCGCAGGTCATCATCCCACCTGGTCGGAAGACGTCCTACACTACGTTGCCCTGACAGACGCTTTGAAATTCTACACTTGAGCTATAGCTTTAAATTCGATATGGTATATCAGTCATCTAGTACCCATAACACAAGCTCTGCTAAGCTTGGGGCTAGATGATGCTGTGTGTGATGTCTAGATGTGATTGTCTAGCATTATTTATTTATTTCTGTATCCGGTGAGGGAGCTACGAGATGCTAAATGTATGGAATGAAACGAAAACTTTTATAGTTTTCGTACAATGCAAAACTTATCTTAAGGTACATAAAGTAAAACACAAAATAAGGTTTAGTAAGTTTGGTTTATTGGTCAGTCAGGGGGGAGTCTTTGAGTCTTGGACAGCAGTCAGGGTAAGGCTTCTCCAAGTCTTCCACCAGCTCGACCGGAGGCATCGCTATAGCCAGACCGCATCTGAAAATAACAAGGGGCAAATATAGATTCTGATATTGTATATTAAAGACCGGAGTCCCAAGTCTGGTTAACGATAGTAGGTAGGTATCGAGACGTGAGCGTGACGTGATTTTTCCATAGGATTGCCTCTATCGTTTGCACCATCAATTAGGAGGAAAATACCGTTCTTAAATTCGATTGATATGTCCCCAAGCTCTGATATAGCCACTCCTTTTATGTTACATTTAGATACTTACGGGCGCTATGGCGCTCATAAGGGTGAGGCCTATGTCCAGCAGTGGACTACTATAGGCTGATGATGATGAAGATACTTACGAGGCATGGTAGAGCCAGTCCCTTTCGCAGCGGTACTCCAGGCAGTCCGAGCTGGAGGGACGGGACTCTTCGAAGGGTACTACTGTATCGAGTTCTTCTATGTAGCAGCCTTCCACATCCTCTGGAAGGTATTCAATACTTTATAATAATGCTGCCATGAAGCTGGGCATTATAGCTTAGGTTTGGTTATACTTCTCACCGGGACTGCTTCATCAATAAATAAATAATGTTGGACAATCCACACAGCATCATCTAGCTCCATGGTAAGCAGAGCTTGTGTTATGGGTACTAGATAACTGATATAATTAATAAATACACAGATAGATATGTTTTATTATACATAGATGTTTTATTCTATATGTTTTATTAACACCCGAAACAAATGTCTTAAGATCGTACCTACACACAATTGTCCCGAGGCGGTAATCGAACCCGCAACCGCCTGCGTCGCAGGTGGAACTTCGCCCACCACGCCATCTGTGGCGTGGTGGGCGATCAACGTCATTTATATTACTATTTTATTTATTTAATAAGAGAAACGCCTATAAATCACATAATAAAACATTTTTATCGAATCATTAGCTGCGTTCCACGGCTACATCCGCGTGGAATTTTTTTCACACCAATTAAACCTTCCCTGGACTACGACACGTGGGCGTGTAGGACGCCCTCCGACCAGGTGGGATGACGACCTGCGAAAGACTGCAGGTAGATGCTGGATGCGTCAAGCCGCTATGGCGCTCATTGGGGGAGGCCTATGTCCAGCAGTGGACTAATATAGGCTGATGATGATGATGATGATGATGGACTACGTCAAACATTTCAAAACCAAATCAGCTAAATCGGCCCAGCCGTCCTCGAGTTTTAGCGAGACTAACGAACCGCAATAGATTTTTATATATGTAGAACTATGAGATGTTGTTTAGGTGACTACTATGTATGTATGTATAGGCTACATTTTGTCTATCCAAGACGAGTTCAGGAGCTGGTAGGTATCTATTATTAGGACGACCGATGTGGCGCGATGGGCGATAGTCCGCCTAAGACGCAGGAGGGTTCAATTCCCGCCTCGGAACAATTGTTTGTACGATCTGCAGATATTTGTTCCGGGTGTTCTGGTCGTTTTTTATGTATAATAAAAAAAATCTATCTATGTAATGTATTGTATTATGTATATCAGTTATCTAGTACCCATAACACAAGCTTTGCTTACCATGGGGGTTAGATAATGCTGCGTGGATTGTTCAGATTATTATTATTATTTATTTATTATAATAAACGCGGAAGCTTTATATTCGGGCGTATAAATGCTAAAGATTAAGGAAAAAGGATTTCACACCGCTGCTTGCTGGCGAATAATAACATACCTACCAGAGCCCACATCCACGTCATCACATTACAGCCTTTAATAGCCCACTGCTGGACCCTTGGTAAGCTACTTACTGGCTCTTGTTATGTAAAACACACAGTTAATAATAAAACATAAAATTTATAATTATTTTGATATCTCAACTTATTGAATTTATGTATAATAATTATTTTTAAACTTACGCGATCTGAACACATAATTATAAGCAGTAATACAACGGGCAACTTATTTATCGAAAACCTGTTGAAACGTAGGGAATAATAGGTAAATAAACGCGATAAATAGGTACCCGTTGTATTAGTGTTTATTTTATGTATAATATTATTTAATGAAGTACTTTTGATGACACAGTGAGTTTATACTACAATAGAAGATAGTACGTGGGCAATACTTACTGAATTTTTCAGGTCTCTCCTTCAGTTTGCTGATGCTTATTTCGGCATTGAAAATTCCACAAAGCAAACAGATCACGAGGCACTTTCCTAACATTTTGCAATGGAATGGATCCAATCTGCATACTAAATGTTCCTAGACTAGTCTCGCGCCTCTGACCTATAGAGGCGTAGCTCACTATTGTTGATAGCTGTAGGTGTAATATTGTTATGTTAATATAATTTAATATGTTTCAACGCCGAATCTATTTTATTAGGCGCCAAGATGTATATTGGCGCCACAGCATAAAAACTTCTATCTATATATATAAAAGAAAGTCGTTTGTTACAACACTTATAACTCAAGAACGGCTGAACCGATTTAGCTGAAAATTGGTGGAGAGGTAGCTTAGAACCAGGAGTCTAACATAGGATACTTTTTATCATTTTAACCATTTGACTTGACACATAGATTTAACGGGGGCGATGCCGCGGGGCGCAGCTAGTTATTAATAAAAAAATATTTACAGTTGAGACAGTTGCGAACTGCAGACTATTGCATTGAATGTAGGGTATGTATGTATGTCAACTGATCTAAATCATAACATATTCTAAGCGTAAGCATACCTACCCAAGGAACTGACTGCATAAATAGGAAGTATAATAATAGGAAGTATATAAATAGATAAATAAATAATGCTGGACAATTCGCACAGCATTATCTAGCCCCATGGTAAGCAGAGCGTATATTATGGGTACTAGAGGTAGATAACTGATATAGATAATACAATACATAGATAGATATTTTTTATTATACAGATGCCAGGTAGACGCGACCAAAACTATTAAGCCATTAAAATTTCCTAAACGGAAAAGAAAAACCATAGGTACTTAATTGTACTGGACCTTTTTAATTGGACCTTGCATCCAATGCAAAAATAAACGAGAAAATTGTACGTACTTTATTTTTTAGCAGCTGCCAGTGTCTTTGCCAAGGAAACCACGGCGAGTGCGGCTTAAATTCACACTAAAAACTTTACAGTTGAAAGCTTGTGTTATGTGAAAAATGTGCTGCGGCTCACTTAATGGGGTAATGGTATGTTGAGATTGTTACTGAAAAGGTTTTTGCTGACATATAACTTACTAACTGTTCCCCGCGGTTTCACCCGCGCTAAATTATACCTAAGCTAGTATAATTTATTTATTGTTTTAATATTTCGTAATCGCAGGGTCCTGTGATGGTTCTTATTCTGGTCTAGGCATCATAACAGCGCCTTCTGTTCATAACAGTTGGCATTATGCTGCTGGCCTGGACCCATTTGCTACTGCAGCACACATTATTCACCTACTTGCTTAGTTTCTTTCAATTTATTTTTTTATTGTGTAACTAATATTAAATATTATGTTTGTAATTTAGAATTGTTCATTTTTATTGTGTGTATAATGTAGAGGCAAATAATGATATGTCTATGTCTAAATTCGAATTTCACATTTCTAGGAGGATGAAGAGGTCTTTGTTCCCATCAAGTAGGTTCTCGTGAACTGAGAACCTACCTTAGAGCCATATGTTTATGGATGCAGCATAAAATGAAGAATTTTATTTATTTGATACATAAACAAATACAAAATAAGTTCTAGACAAAAATACAATTTATTTGATGTAAGGTTGGCGCCATGCAGCGTAAATAAAATGAAATGACAGAATTAACATAAATTATTATTTATAGATAATTGTCTGTATTTTCGCACTTTATGAAACTTGTTTTTAGATCAAGTGACATTTCTATGTAGACATAGCTTGACGCCGTCGGGAATGTACATTGTCCATAATGATTTTGTGTGACACTGTCGTTGTTTTGTTTGACACTCTACTTCTACCGACGAGGATCTAGCAATGAAATTATACCGCAATGAACGTGGGATATTGAAATAAACATCATGCTTGCTCCATTTTATTTTATTTGATATCGTCCATGATAACTAGTTCGCTTCGATTCGCTAAATTGATTATTTTGGCACAATAATTGGCTATATTCTCTAATTATAATACTGAAATGTTTTTACATATCAAGTCAAACTTAGTTGCGCTTTCATAAATTGTATAGTCCGAGGCTGCAACTAAGTTTGACATTAATTGTGTGGAAATTGATTTATTGCTTGTTAGATGTTACTATTTAAGTCTCACATTGATTGGAAATATTTACAATTGTAATTTAAGGTTTCGTTACAATAATTAAATTCAAATATTTTTCTTACTTATTTTAAGAAGATTCTCTAATAATTCGAGATAATTATTATTCGTTAAACATACAACGCACTAACTGAAAAACTTAACAGTAGCACTTGTTACATACATAATAGGCACCACTAAATCTTGTAACAATCTAAATGATCAAAATGATAGAAAATCAACTCATTCAGCAGAGTCATTAGGCTCACGAATATCATCTTGAATTGGCAGTGATGATTTAGTCCCAAGAAAAGTACATTTCTTCAAGCAGGACTCATAACAAGAAACAACATAGGTTAACATTCAAAATAACGATTTTAGCTTGCCAAGTCTCTATGTCTTTTGACTTGATAAAGTTTATTGTCATAATAAATCAGGTTAATCATACCTGCACAAAAGAAATACAATATTCGTTTCCCTTAGAATTATTGATTCAACTATTTAATTCCAACTACCTCTACTTAATATTACTTATTGGATTAATTTATTGCTTTTTATTATTGGTCTCAAATCCTTGGCGAGTGAAGAATCGTGTAAAAGGATAGATGTGTGCTCTCGAGTGCTTGTCGTGATTACAATCTAGAAAACAAAGCGATTACAGATCACTACTAGCAGCGAAACTATCAATAAAAGGATCTAAAAGTTACACTAGTTCTAGGATCGCCGAAACTTGACTCGTAAAAGGCCTTCGAATAGGATTCATCCTGAGATCACGTTCTTATTATTAAGTACCACTATTATTGCTTGTTTAGAATTGCACTGTTACGATAAATAGTTAATTCAAGTCTTTCATACACTTCGTAGTATTGTCCAGGCATGCGGGACTGCCGAGATTCCGGGGGGTCCCGCAAGGCAGCGCACTGGCCCCGCTCCTACTCCGTTCATGCACGGAGTAACTTAACACGCAGCGTGTAGTTCAGACGGGCGGGTCCATGTCGCGCTGCAGTGACGTCAGTCAGGTGGTGAAAACCCACCCGGGGATCGGAGGTCACGCGTCCGGAACCCCGTGGATATGATGCTGGTAGTTGTGGTTCAGTTTGTTTGCGAACTCGTGCATTATATCCCTGAATATTACAGAGTCTAGGTTCTCCCCGAGAATGTAGAGAAGATACCAGTCGCCCATCTTGCTTCGTCTGACGATGGTGTCGACGTTGTCTCTCCTGACAAGTCGGAAGCGCATTCTCATCATGTAGACGCGCATTCGTGGAGAGAAAATGATGACGATACGGTAGATAAGGGTGATGAGGGTGAGGATTCCAAGGATGACGAACCAGAACCAGAGGAACACGTATATCTTCTCGTTTACGACGTTGAGCGGTAAGATGCACAGCGCGTCGTGCCGCTCCACCTCGCCGGATGACCCGAACTTGTTGAATAACGTGCACTTGACCATCCTGGAAATTTACACAAAGCTTTAGAAACTATAGAAAAGAGGTGAAAAACAAAATAAATTTGGTTACGTCCAGACATTGACATTGATAGCATATATAGCAGTTGCAACATTCTGAATTAGAGTTCTCAATTCTAACTAAGGGAGGTCACTGTGCTTGTATGCCTAGTCTACCGCACTAATTTCCGATGCTAGCAAGTGTGTACATAGATTTTATTTAGGCACTGAGAACCTTAGTGTCTAGATAAACCTATGTTTTTCATGATGACGACATTAACGGTAAACAGTAACAAATTTGTAACAATAAATAAATATATCTACCTATCTATTAAGAAACGAATTCTGTCTGCTTACCTTGGAAATATGTAGATCATGGGATCTATCCTGTCTTCCTGGTCGGACTCCATGTAGGCTATCACATCCAGCCCGAAGGTCATGAACTCGCCGTCGAAGAACCGGTTCATCAGGAACATTTGCCCTGAAACACCAATTTAAACTTAGCTACCTTCTCAACTCATGCTAAAAAATTTTACAAGAATACGACGATGCAGAAAATCTACTCAAATCTATCGACCCGAAAGTTGACAACCTCCGCAAATTTTGTTTCTATTTGAGTTGTAGGTAAATAAAATATTCCTGAAATTTAAATTCATTATGATCGGAAAAATACAATATCTTCAATTTATCATAAAAGTATGGGCGCTGGGAGCAAGACATTGCTTCGATCACTGATTCATTTATAAGAAATGAGCCAATCATTCTGACGACTATGATAAAACTCCAAGTAATTATAATACTCCTGTTGAATCTCAAATCACGGCTTTTACAATATCCCCGCGAACAATAATAAACGGACGAAAATAGAGCTAAGAGAAAACATATTAGATTGCACCATCGCGACCACTTAATGCATCAATGGTTCAGCTCTGTTTTACTCTAAACCATCAGTAATTCATGTAGTTGAGGTAAATATTGTTCTGTATTGCTTAGCAATAAACCTAACTAGCTTTTACCCTTGGTTTCATAAAGTTAGTGGCATATTTTAATATTTTTTTTAATTATTCGGTTAGCTGGACAAAAAACTGAAAAAAAATTGCAATGTTGTAGTTGGCTTGAGAATATAAAACATCAGCAATACAACATGTATAGACAGTTTAGTGCACAAGCCGACTAGTTTTAGACGTAGCCGTAATTTTACATTGTTTCTAAATTCTTCTTTTTCTGCCAAGGAATCGATTTATGGAATAAAAATTAGCTATTGTATCATATCAGATCAATACCCACAACTATACAAAATTCAATCAGCCCACCCGTTCAGTAGTTTTAGCGCAAAGAAGTAACAAAAACACATTCATCCAATGCAGAAATCCGTCCATCCTAACTTTCACTTTTATAATATTCAAAATTCAAAACCCTTGATTTCTATAAGGCTTACAAATAAGCACTTGGACAACACACACATTAGCCCGATTAGTCCCTATAACCCTATTTATAGTTAAAACTTTTCTTCAAGACTTCGTTTGTTCTTGGCAGGGCAGAAGCAGAAAGTTGAATGTAGTTGGTATTATTTAGGTTAGTTTGATTTACAGGCGAGGTCTGGAGCCGCGCTAGTTTGCATTCAGGCCCGCTCCGCCGCATGTGGCCCTCTGATATATCAGTTAGACATACTGCTGAGGCGGGCCATGAAACGAGAGGGATTGAGGTTTTTGTAGAACTAGGCCGCACACCACAAAAATGTGTATTTGAGTATGGGCTTAAATTCGTATCATTCTACAGTAACGGAATAAATTAGCTGACAGTTCACGGGCCTACTCGCAAGATATTTCACTGTAAAATGTATATGGCTTAAAATTTATGGAGTTTAAGCCCACATTTTTCATTTATTTAACTGTAATTAAAATGATAACACCAATTACATGAATTATATACACAATTATGATAATAAATTATTAGTATTTAGGCGAGGATTCCCGAGCGGCCGATGCTAATAGGTCATGCCCCTTTGCCGCGCGCACCTCTCCGAATTCTCGAAACGCACGCGACCTGACTAGACTAAAAGTTCGTGTATATTGGTGCAGAAAATAATGATGATACTAGGTACAGTGCAGAAAACGAAATGTCTATTTTTTTTTAATCTAACACCATTTTTAACCTTGTTTTTATTTAGGGTCAGTCGCCCAAGACAATCCTGCAAGAACTTTTTGGGGTAACAAAAAGGTGCCGTGGCGGCGTTTATTACCTTTATAGATGAATATTATGCCATCCATGATTTTAGTAGTTCTTGATTTTAGTATAAATTAAGAAGAAATAATATTGTCCGACTTCAAATTCTTTGAAGCAAAAATGTAGGTTTAAAAGTCTTTTTAAACATGCTTCTTTCCTGGCTAGTTTCCCCGCTAGTTCCATAGCCAAACGTGCGTAAAAGTTGCGTCGCAAGCTTTCCTTCGCGCCGTCTTTTTGTTTTTCTTTATTGAAAACCCGTAGAGCAGCGTGTCCTCGTAGAATAACAAGTCTGCAGTTATTGTTTACGGGCGTTTCATAGATTGTTTTATTGATGGAGACGGCTGAGGCTTTACCCGACAATTGGGGAAGTTTTCGGAGAAGACAACAATTACTTAATCAAAAAAATGCTCAACTTATTACTACAAGTTTTTGTTATATAACTGCCATTTCGATTCACACTTTCATGAATTTTCATTTTGTCATTTACAATGTTCACCCGCTGTTTGTGGTTTTCTGTAGGTTGTTAAATTAATGTTATTCGTAGGTATTCATTCATGTTTAATTTTTGAATTTGCGCTGATAATATTCCGCAGTCACAATGAATCTATTAAAATAAATATGGATTAAAATGCGAGCACATTCTCAGCCGCAAAGTAAAATGGCGTCGATATTTCAATGATTCTCTCGTGCAATAAAATATGGCTTCCGTCTGAGAAGAGACATGGTCATAAATATTTTACAACACAATATGGTTTTATATCTCGAGCTAAGGTGTGTTGACCCACGTCCGGACAGAACCACATATTTATGAAATTGTCCAATATATTTGTACGTTTCGTCACGAACAAATGAATACTGCTCATTTCCAAATAAGGAAAACGTTGTACCTATTGATTTGTTTATAACAGACCAGTATCTTTTATGTTATTGTGTGCCTAAATATAGCATCCATTCGACGAAATTGGTCGAATTATTATATGAAAATAATTTGCAAAACACACAAAGGACAAATATTAATAGGGATTACCTAATTAACAGACTTCGTAAATAGGAAGAGGTTCTATGTTAGGCTGTATGAACGTTCGTCAATTTCTCCGTCAATTAGGGACCGCATTCTTCCCATAGCTAGATCCCAATAAAATGTTATTATCGTCGATAATGAATAAAAAAACACATCTCTCTGTTTTCGAAGTCGGTTTCACGTCATCTCTCAAGCCATTTTGAATCTGATCGTTCCAGCAGTGGACTAACATAGGCTGATGATGAGGAACTCACCTATAACATTGACAAGAGCGAGCCCCTCGCACAGATAGTACCGGTAGGCCCACCAGTTGTGGTAGCGAAGGTTCTCCCACAGGTAGTCCAGGATCAGCTTTTTCTTGGTCTTCTTCTCGATCTCCGTGCAGACTCCGACGTCGAGGTCCATCATCAGAGCGCGGATCTTGCCACCTTCCCAGGACTTCCACAGCCAGCGGGGAGCGTAGAACAACATCGCCTGGAAAGGAGATAATGACTTGCTTGACTTCTTTTATTTGGTAATATGTGGCCGTCGGACCACTTGCACCATTAGCCAGTACCATTGACGGTACAATTGGCACCGAAATTTGAATAATAGGTACCTAAAAAGTTTGCTTCGATGATGGAAGCCAGAAAGCTAACAGAACCGACAGATCAAAATATTCATCCATATTTGGGAAAGTTATGAAAAGTATGGATAAATAGACGAAGAATATCAAAAGAAACGAAATCATATCCTGCGCGGACGAAGTCGCGTCGAATAAAAATGCTACTGTATGATTTGATATGTAAGGTTCAAAATGAATCTGCTTCCCCCATTCAGACGCCATAAAGACGTGACTAGACACAATCGTAAAGTTTATGGATACAAACTATAATTGTAGCTTTCATCACATAAGTTGATGGTAGTTATATTCATACAGATATCCCGGCAATATGTGCACTCTATTTCAGGCGAGGTGAGGAGTGATGACTTTACCTATCTAGCATTAGTTTATACTAGTTTCTGCCCGAGGCTTTGCACGTGCTTTTCAATAGTCTATGTCCGTCCACGGGATACTGTTTATCACCTTGCCAAATTTCATTGAAATGCATTCAGTCGTTTAGGCGAGAAAAGGTAACAGATATACATAATTAGTATCGTTTTATCTTATTTCTTATTTAAAATAAAAAGTTTGTGAGATTTCTATTATATTTTGTTCCCTAGAATCTCCAAACTACAGAACGGATCAAGATGAAATTTGGTTTAGATTTAGGACACAGTCTAACTTAGATAATATGATACATAATATACAGAAAATACGCGTCCGAAGCCGTAGTAATATTGTATAGTATGTTATCTCTGCCTAATTATGTAGATTTTTGAATTGATTGTAATATGTCTAAATTGCGTTGGCGTCGTCGTCGCTACAGAACTTGCTCGGAGAGAGGTTGATAAGCACAAAGATAGGTAGCTGATGCCAAGCGTATTTTTTATTTACAATGGAGCTTTTACTCGTTAACAAAAATTTAATACTAACAACTTATACAACAAAAAAAACGGCGCAGCCTTTGGGGACTGCCGATAGAAGTGAAAAACTAAGTAATTTTATATATTATTTATACCGGGAAGCGTGCGGTGATGATGACGCGAGTTATACTCTTTTTGTTCACCCAAAAAGTGCTCAACGCGCCTAAAGAAGTTTTCACTTAAAAAATAAAGATATTTTTGAGCACTGTCAACAAACACCACCATTGCCAGAGATCCAGAAAATTGAGATTATTGATAAATCAATCGTTTTCATACCTAAAATACTCATAGGTAGTCAGAATTTGGCAGTAAGTAGGTACTTACTGCCAAATTCTGAAGGAAACTCTTTTATTTACAGCTTTTTAATTTTTAAATGATTCATCGTTCAAGCAAACAAAACATTCCCCCAACACCCAAGACACTCTTTACGTACACACTGAAGATGGAGTGTAGTTTCTAAACGGCCATTACAATGTTATAAAAGTGAGTCGGTATCTTCACGGTCCGTCGCGCCGCCCGCTCGCTTGTGAATTGATTCTGCATATTTTATTCTACTTAGGTTCTCGCTACATTTACCTCCTTAGATTAGAATAGAGATTGGGAGGAAGGCCTTTGCATTCTGAATCGTATATCAAATAAATGGTTATTACTTATTATTTATGTTTATCAGTTAAATGTGTAAAATTGTTTGTCTTAATATAATAAAGCAAAATTAAATAAAAATAATATCAAAGTACTTTATTTCCTTCAGAACTGACAGCACTCTTGGACAGTAATCTTGCTGTAGGCTCGGTGTACTAGCTATCCTAATCAGCAATCCTATAGGTACTTCTATAGCCTCCTCTAAACAAGAGGCCTGCTTTTCCATAATTACTAGGTATGTTTGACAGGCGGAGTGTTTTTTTATTATAGTGCGTAAGCCAGGGAATGATATCTATGAAATTAAAAACGGGACTTGGACCTCAAAAACACAATAACTCAATAACATCTCAAAAACACTGACGACGTAGTAACGTCCTCAGTGTTTTTGAGATGTTATTATTGTGTCTGAACCATAGACTTCCAAAATAGTACATTTACACAGGACAGATATCGCACGAAGGTTTCGCCGACGACTTTTCTGCGTTGCATTGTGCTGACATTTTGCGTGGACTATCCCATCAAAAACATAAACGTGAAATGAGATCCAAGTTCAATATTATGATATATGCCTTGGTTATTAGTTTCAACGACAAAAGAAGTGGATATAAATAAAAATCGTAATTTTTATCATTGACTGACTAGTGATAAAATTTACGATTTTTGGACGTTAATATCTAAGTAACCGTTTAAGGTGTATTTATGAAATTTAATGCGTCGATTTAGGGCGCTGCTAGTATCTCGCAAGTCATTATATTATGAACAAAATTTGACACGTTGTGAAATATAATGTGAAATAGTTTTTGAGTTATGAGGGGGTCAAAAGTGGCTCCAAATGGTTCGTGTAATAGACATTACAGACGGTGCTGCTCGCCAGTTCTGTGGGGCTACCAGCTATTTCACACATAACGTAACGCGCGTTATCAGCGTTATTACGGTAATTTTAGCGGGATTAACGCGTGTTAAGGCGCATTTTAACGCGAAAAACTCGGGGGCTCGAGGCGGTTTTTGCGTTAAAATTCACCTTATCACGCTGTTAGCTTGAGCTTGTGTTGACACACTGCCGCGTGTCTAGATCTGTAGTAGAACATTAAGGAATTAGGTAGGTATCTACCTAGTGATACCAATAAACTAGTAGTTGACATAGTGTAGATAGTTGGTGGGCGGGAAGCACGGCTCATTGCGTGCCGCCACGGTTGGCCGGGACAGGCCGAGGGCATCTCCATACTAATTGTAAGTTACGAGTGGACTCCGGAATACTGCCTTTATGGCCATGTTGTCTATTGTTTTATGCCTACCTATCCCTTGTACCTTATATAACACTTTAAAGTCAGATTCTGTTTATATCAGATTCTGGTTACGGCAGATTCATTTTATGACAGATTCGCTTAAAGACAAAAGTACAGTGAAAGGAACGTAGGTTTAATGTTTGCATCATTGTATTTCAAAGAAGATAAAAAAAAATAACGTTATTTTTATTCACGGGCTGGAATTCGGTATATATCGTATTTTTACCTCACAATCGGGATTTTTTCATTAACATGGTGCATTACCTTCATCATACATGTTAGCATTATGGCTTGTGCCAAAGGATTTGAAAAAATGCTATATTTTGAACAAGCAAGCAAGTAAAGACTCAAGATTCGCCAAGACGCGGCCAAAGAGAACACAGGAAAAAATATGATTCTTAATCATTGTTCCTTATCTAAAAACTTTGTTTCCAAATCCAAAAAATACGTTAGTCGAAATGCAAGACGAAACTCCCTCTAAAAAACCGCCCAATCGAGGCGTACTTAAATAAACCAGTAACCCAGTTTGCGACAAAAACGTACTATTCTTTGTTCAGTACCTAACAAACGACTTTTATTTGCATAGCACTATAATTGTCACGGAATTATGCAAAGAATGTTAACTTGTTTTCTACAGAACAGTTTGGCAACCGCTGGACCAGGGGTAGTAAACATTTCACGCGTTAATAATAATTAGAGCAGTATAAAATGCCGCGTGGTTAGGTTAGGGCTTTCAGTGGACTGGATCGGTCAGTGCGAGTAAGATTTATTAGGTATGAATTACATTATTTTAAAAGTTTGTTTTGTCATAAAAATTGTGTGCGAATTTAAGACTACCGTTTCAAAAGACTTTTGTGTTAATAACCATGATAGTAACAATAGACAAGACTAATATTATAAATGCGAACATTTGGAAGGATGGAGGTATGTTTGTTACTTAGTATTTAAACCAAAACTACAGAACGGCTGTGCGATTACGCTGAAACCCCCCATTCCCATTGAATGGGCCATCTGGGGAGACTGGGCCTAGACGTTTTAGATCCCTAACAAGCTACTTAAATAAATATATACAACTTTTTGGCAGGACGGAGATGATGAAAGATTGAAATTATAATCTTTAGATTAGAAACCGGTTGGAATATTGCATAGATAGGTAGGTCTAGACCTAAATACATAGCTTACATTTTATTTGTTTTTTTACCGGACAGCCACGCGTTATCTCTAATAAAAAATATAGTAATAATATGTAAATAGAAAGCTAATTTTTTTTTTTTACAATATATGTAGCTAACAGCAATTGATCATAAGTACCTAAACAAAGGCTAGTAGTAGCAGGCGGTAGGGCTGGTCCACCAGCTCAAAGTCGCTTAGCGAGCTATGGAAAGAGCTATAGTTGCATTTCGTAGCTAGGAAACCATTTTGATTCAACATGATATTATATACTTAAAAGCAGGCGATTGCCGAAATTATAAAGTAAAAAATATATAAAAATCGAAATTATAAGAAAAAAAAAAAAAACTTTATGCACCCAAAGTGTTGTTTCAGCTTTACTGGACCATTGCGCGAATTTAATACATTTTCCGCGAAGAGAAATAATAGATAACGATCTACTTCTCTAGATACGTATCATAAATTTGAAGAATACAATATTCCATACACGGCAGATAAGTTGTCTGGCGGGATGTGCATGCAAACTTACTAAATATTGGAGCAATAGCCAACACGTGCTTGCCGGCTCCTAAAGTATGATATTTTGTGGAATGCTAGAGTACAGCCAAGACAATGTGAAAGCCTTTTCTTTTAGATTAGTATTTAAATATATTCATGTCTGTTCAAACGTAGTGTAGGACGCCGTCCGACCAGGTGGGATGACGACCTGCGAAAGAATGCAGGTAGATGCTGGATGCGACAAGCTGAATGGCGCTATGGTGCTCATTGGGGGAGGCCTATGTAGGCTGATGATGATGTCTGTTCAAACAAACAAAAAACTGTATGTAGATTTTTGATTCCTCTTTAATTAGGTATCTCAAACAGGTTATAACACACAAGTCGAAGAAGTTTGCCAACAAAGGAGGTTGTGGAGTCGGTTTACACTTCGGGACAAATGTTTGTACGATCTGCAGAGATTGTTTCCTGTTAGAAGTTGTTCTACAGAAAAGTTAAAAGTTAATTATAAGGTCGTTTTCTATGTATAATAAAAAATATCGATTTTTGTTATGTATTGTATTTTGTATATCAGTTATCTATTACCCATAACACAAGCTTAGCTTGGGGCTAGATAATGCTGTGTGAAATGTCCAGCATTATTTATTTATTATAGTTGACTTGTCTAAGTGCTAATTAAGTAAGCCTAAAAAATTTAGTTTGAGTTGAGTTTGATAGTATACCTACTGATGAGGGAACGAAAAGTTTTGTTTTCTGAATAAGTGTAACTTAAAATGTGTTATTTTAGAGCGAGTAAAGCAGCAGCCAAGAGCTAGCGACTCTGTTCTCCTTTTATAAATAGAGTGCCGTAAAATAATTAGTCTCGAGCCCCAATAAAGTTTATTAGCGATCGGAATGGTTCACCAACTTGCCCAATTAATATTGAACCCAATCAAATATTACCCATGCCTATTAATCAACCAAGAATAGTCAAGCAAAAGGGTCTTGGAATTTTTGATGTTTGTACATTTTCTACACTGTGCACAGATTACGGTGGCATTTTTAACGAAGATAGTTGAATCGGGGACTAAGCCGTCACCGTCTTTTGTTTATTTTATAGATCGTCATTTGTCAGGAATGCTTTGTGTAGGAATTTAAAAAAATCAATTACTTTCAACAGGACATCAGTATGGCAAGCATAGATTTTTATCTAGAGTAAAATAGAGAAAAAATACGAGTACGTCACATCGTTATCGAATGCGTAAATTATTTGAAATGAATTCTTTCAACTTCAATAATTTACGCAATGGATGCTACGGGGGCATTATTAGACAATAATGCCTATGGCCAAGCACGGGGGTTGTACCTACTCTGGGAAGAATGTCTATTCTTCCCAGAGTACAACCCCCGTGCTTGGCCGTATACAAAACTTCTGTGACAAAAGACGATCTGTAGAATAAACAAAAGCCAGATATCCTGGTGTCCCGGTTAGATTAGAATTGACTATGATCTAACAAAATGACCTATGATCGAACAGTGACGACATGACATTTCAATCCTAATCTTACGACTTATACCTGGTTATGGTTTTGGAGTAGATGATAACTTTGGATTGCCAATGACGATGGAATAAAATGTTCAATGTAGATACGATTATGTTTTCTTTTCTGTCGCTTATCGGCACCATTGGTGAATGAGGTTTCTGTTATGTTTTTTTAGAATCAGAAAGCGGCGTGCGTTTGATAATGGTCCTACCATGGTCCTACAAAAAAGAATATCCAAATTTATAAAACAGGATATTAGGTTGATTCAGTAGTATCATCCTATTTTTAGAATCATTGTCAAACGAACGCCGCTTTCTGTTACTAAAAAGAGAACACAAAAAAAAACAAATAAATAAATACACTAATTTATCATAAATAAAACATATTTCTCTTTTTAAATGTTTAAAGAGGAAAAGTGTACGCGAATAGGAACAGCAACATTCACAATTTCCTCGACTGCGTTGTTTTTGAGCACAAAATCTTGTCTAATTTTTCCCATTCGTGAGGAAAATTGTCCATTGTGTCCTGTGTCTCAAAACTGAAATAAACCGCTATAAATTGTGGAGAGTGGAGGAAAACAATTGAAGCTGTAATTCAAAAAGTCACGACCCTACATCTCGAGGGCAAGGTGGAAAAACTGAGTTATTGTCGGAGCGGTCAGTCTTGCGATCGAGTCAGACTCTTATTGTGCACACCAACGCGAAAGGCCAGATGGGGTGGTGACGAGCTGCGCAATCATCATCGTGGCCTGTTATTGCAAATAATTTTTAGCAATGGAAAAAATAATTCACGCGGGGACTGAGACAGTAGAGTCCAATAATCGATATCTACTAATTAAGACGTTTGCACAATTAGACATTTAGCTATCAAGATCGGGTGAAACTAAGTCGTTATGCAATACGCTGACGAACCTAGACCATAAATGTATAATTATTGAGGTAGAAATGAAATGAAATGAAATGAAATGAAATGAAATGAAAGTTTATTTCCTTAGGCTTACAAATAAGCACTTAGACAAGTCATATTTTATACTATTCATTACTATTCATTATAATAATTATTGAGGTAGACCACAGCTTTTCAATTTCCATTATTATACTTCAAATACACATAAAAGTAAGGCCAAACAGGATAACGCAGACTAAAAGAATTAAAAAATGCTGTTAATGCAAAAAAAATATATAAGTTATTATATATATATCATACTAACCAATAAGCGGCCAAAAAGACCTGGCAACGGCATGAATGAAAAAAAAATAGATGCTCGATTTTATACAATAATAGGCTTTTGAAAACAATAAACTTTTAACACTTTGACTGCTGAAATCACACGGTATGTGTTTTCTACAAGTGACTAATATGCGTAAATCCACACTAGCGCAGCGGCTGAGAAAATACAGATCTTTGTGACTCAGCACAGCCGTAATATTTTTCGAACGAAACGCATGTGCGGCGCAACACAACCGCTGTGTAGAGCGGCAGCACGAATTTCTTAGGTTAAAAAAAAGATCGCAGTCGTCGAAAAAAAATCGCAGTCAAAGTGTTAAGGCAATAATATCGTCCTTGCGAATTCCACGTTTGTTTCTTTATCGAGAGATCGCTTTGAAATCGCGTCACCAAGAGTTAAGACACCCCTTAAAAAGATGGAGGTCAAAATGATTATTTGCACAAATATTCCCGCATAAAAAGGGCTGCTTTATGCCTGCAATGAAAATTCATTTCTGCCTATTTACGATAAAACTACCTACTGGATGTTTATTTGAAGCTTCACTCGCAGTTATGGGTAATGTTCAACGCGATATTTTTCTACATTATGCGTGTACTTATTTATATGGTTATTGTGAATATATGGGGTAAAAATGCTTTTTATTGCAGAAGAAATACCTGTTGGGGTTGTTTGTTGCTGTTGCCAGGGCGGGCAGCCACAACATTGCAAAAAAACTCTAAATTTTACTTCGATTACGCAATAAATCGAATCATACTAATATTTTTTTCTGTTCTTCTGTTCCATTTGCAAATTATTTAAATACATAATTTCACTTAATTTGTAGTAAACAAAAAAATACAGTGATTTCGCGCAGTACAAACAATTTTGCGTCTTCGTTACGCGCAACGCAAAACCTAACTACGCATTTTACCACGGAGGAATAACCCTTCTAATCAACATTCAAAAATCACCAAAAAAAAAGATAGTTATTTGTAAATGGAATCCCGAAAATAAAATCGAGTATTTATGTCAAATGATTAATGATTTCAGTCAAAAAAGAAAAATACATTTCCTATAGGGCATACTCGAATTCTACGCCGCTAAGCTATAATGATAGACTTTTCAGGAGTACTTGAGTTTTCACTTTTTTGAAAAGTGAAAAGTATTTTCTATCTACCTATCATTTGATCGAGTAGTCTTGAGACCTTGATTAATTTTAAATTTGTGCAAGACAGGGATTTCAATCCCTGTCTGTTTCAACTAAGCAGGCAAGAAGTTCATAGTTCAAAGACGCGCTGTACCAACCAGCTTCTCCCTATGTTCTTCTAAAACATTGTTCAGCTGAGATGATGATAATGAATAATCTATTTTTAGGGTGTGTTTTGGGTAAGCAGCGGGGGCGAAATATCGACAGTTTTAAATAAAACGATTGCCTCGCGGATTTTAAAAAAGCTTATAGCCAATCCGTGCACTTCTGATGAAGTGGGATTACAGCCTCTTATAAACGAAGGTTTGCCGATGCGGAGGTTTATTTCCATTGAAATCTGACGAAAATACGTTCCTTAACATTTAAGGAACGTATTATAAGTTACTTAGAAAAGGTAAAATGAAGAAACCATAATGTTATTTAGTTTTACCAAGGTAGTTATAGATAGTGTTTGAGCTAAACCAAATCTACGATCTACTATACTTATCTATGAAAAATTTTTGCTTCATTTATTAACTTCAGTAGTTCTGAGGTCGTCTTTATCCAGACACCTGATACATATTCATAACAAGCTTATGCCCGCAGCTTTGCACGCTTTTTACCACGTTTAAAAGTAACGTGTGTATATACATATATACGTTATTAAATGTCTTTGTTATGTTTTTTTAATCTCTATATCAGTTATAGTACACCTATATACACGCTCTGCTTTTTTGGGGCTATATAATGCTGGATTTGAAGCTTTTAATAGTTTTGACGTTGTATTTGCTCAAAAATCTCATAATTTTAAATCTTTTTATAATTATTGGATAGTTAGGATGTAGTGTGGTAACAAATCTTTGTAAGGAATTAATAACTGTGACATTTTCAACTAAAGGGCACCTCATAAAAGCATAACCCTCATCCGTTTGAACAAACAACACAATAAAACTAATAAATTACCCGGTAATTAGCAATCGATACCACAAGTAGTGCCAAAACACGGATTTGGCGCTAATATTTCTCCGCATTAGCTAATTTTCTGACAAATAGCTGTGACAAAGTTACCGTACAACATTAGAGTAACATAGTAAAGAAGGTTAGATGTAAACTCTTGAGCATGACCGGAAGTTATGAAGTCAAATTGTTGTTGTTTGAACACGAATAAGAACGAACTTTATAGGATATACTAAATTCTGCCGGCGGCTTCGCCCGCGTTGTGGAAATGGAACCGTTTAAAGATTTTAGGTTTACACTTTGATTGCTGAAATCACACGGTATGTGTTTTCTACAAGTGACTAATATGCGTAAATCCACACTAGCGCAGCGGCTGAGAAAATACAGATATTTGTGACTCAGCACAGCCGTAATATTTTTCGAACGAAACGCATGTGCGGCGCAACACAACCGTGTAGAGCGGCAGCACGAATTTTTTAGTTTAAAAAAAAGATCGCAGTCTTCGAAAAAAAATCGCAGTCAAAGTGTTAAGGATATTTTGTGACAGTTCCCATGGGATAGAAATAACCTTTGTTTTATGGGATAAAATGTAGGCTATGTTAGATTCCAGGCACAGCGCCTGGAATCTAACATCTACATCAGCACAGCTACATCTTCAGCCCCGTTCCGTAGTTTTGGCGTGAAGAAGTAACAAACATCCATTCATATGCATATATGGATTGTCCAGCATTATAATTATGTATATTAATTATTGAATGTATTCAGCGAGATTTATTTGTATGTAAGGTTAATTAAAACGATTACCCATTTCTTACCTCGATAATACGGAAGTGACATTTGCTTTTATATTTTCAACCGATGAAACCAGAAGGAGGGTTATATTTTTTCAATAAAAATATAAAATAAATAAAATAAATAATGCTGGACAATTCACACAGCATTATCTAGCCCCCATGGTAAGCAGAGCTTGTGTTATGGGTACTAGATAACTGATATACATAATACAATACATTACATAGATAGATATTTTTTATTATACATAGAAAACGACCAGAGCACCCGGAACAAATATCTGCAGATCGTACACACAATTGTTCCGAGGCGGGAATCGAACCCGCAACCTTCAGCGTCGCAGGCGGACCTTCGACCTGCGCCACATCGGTCGTTACTTGGGTAGTAACCCAAGTAACCACTGATTTACGATAAGCAGCACTAATTTAATTCGGAATGATGCAACATAAATCACAGTGACGTGCAGCAAACGACATGCCATGATGGATGCGAGTCGACGGATTTGTGCAAATGCGATGCGTAGCTGCTAGTAACGTAACATTAAAAACAAAGGTCAATAAGGCAAGTAAAAGGCCGGACACTCGCAGTGTAAAATAGTTCTATAATACGCTCAAAAATGAACGCTTAGAGTTTGGACGTTACAAATTAAATGTGGCCGTGCATAACTATATATACACCAATGAAACCCAATGAAAACCTATAATTATTCGCCAAAAAATCCCCGCCAGAAAAAAAACAGTTGAAATTAATACAGTTTTACTGTTTTTTTTTCTTTTTGCAAAACGTCTCAACGAGGTAAATAACCTAGAACTTAGACCATTAAAAAAAGTCAAACGATAAATAGTCGTAGAACGTACACTGCCTACTTTCGTTGATAAAAATTATGCTTCAGAACGGAACGTTAAATAAAATTGATTGCTGGCAAAAATTTAAACAACCTAAACTAAACTATCAAAATCTATACGGTGACTTTTTAAGAAGGCAACGCAAACTACAAACCACTATTTTTTATGATTAGAATGCAAACCACATGTGTAGTTTGATCTTAATCATAATAATTCTATTAATCGTTGTATGTACATATATTTTCACAAAGTAATCATTTTTAAAAATGTATCTACCAACTAGTTATGTATTTTGTGCGTGAATAACGATCGTGAAATATGTAATGGGTCACTTCTTGTTCAAACAGCGTAAGTGATATTAACATTGAATGGTTTTTATCATCTGTTAGCCCACAGCTGGACATAGGCCTCCCCTAAAGAGCGCCATAGCGCCCTGTCTTCAGCTTGACGCATCCAGCATCTGCTTGCAGTTTTTCCTCCACCTGGTCGGTTAGCGTCCTACAATACGTTTGTCCAGTCGTGGTCTCCACACTACAACACGTTTACCCAAGCGGATGTCGGTTCTTTGTGAGATATGGCCGTTCCATTGCAACTTTACCATTCTAATTCTTAGAGCTTTGTCGATAACATTGGTTCTCATTCGTTTCGAATCCTATCCTCCAAAGTAACTCTGAGCATAGTTCTTTCCATAGCTCGCTGAGCGACTCTGACCTGATGGACCAGACCGTGAGTTTCCACAACTCAGTTCTTCTAACCCAGAGATTGCCGAAGTATGGGACAAGTCATAATTCATCACGATTCATGGTAGAACATACGACGGACGTCTTTGAATAGCTTTATAAAACGCTTCCGCTTATCCCTAGCACCGCACCCCTTGACCGTTGGCTGGAGCTGGTTGCCAAGAGAGTGAGTGATCCCGGCTACCTTGGATGCAGTCATAAGTGCACTCCACTTTATTGTTGTGTTGAAATACAATGCGCTTCGTGGAAAGGATAATAGAGATGTAGATAAAATTAGACGTCTGGGTCATGTATTATATCAACGTACATACATGATATCTAGCCAGTTATTGCATCATACTTTAGGCTCGCGATCCGCAAAGCCCAGAGACAAAGTCATTTTCCAAGAAGAGGAAACTTGCTCTTTTTAACTTTGCCTCTGGATGCGATCTACAAAGGTCCTTAAAATAATTACAAATTATTTTAAAAGACATACAATCGGACAACGACGAGCTGTCCTTGTTAATCATTTATTACATCCTATAATTTACGAAATTATGAACATAAACGACGGAACCCTTGTGCATAATCTATACCAAAAGTTTTATTTTATTCATCATCATCATCGGCCTATAGCAGTCCACAGCTGGACATAGGCTTATCCCCAATGGGCGCCATAGCGCCCTGTCTTCAGCTTGCCGCATCCATCATCTACCTGCAGTCTTTCGCAGGTCGTCATTCCACCTGATCGGTGGACGTCCTACACTACTTTTACCGAGTCGTGGTCTCCACTCAATAACACGTTTGCCCCAATGGCCGTCGGTTCTTCGCGAGATATGGCTGGCCCACTGCCACTTCAGCTTGCTAATTCTAATTCTTATTCTATTTAACCTCTGCCTTTTGACAGAGTTTTCCTCACAATAAGTAAACAAACATAACATCTGACACAGCATCTTTCAAATTGGCGCGGAAGCGTTTTATTTTCGTTTTTATAGTTGTAAGAGATGTTAATTCCGTTGTTTTTGTAGGGACCTCGGAAGTATGGTTAGTCTATGCAAATAACGACGCTGGAACGACCCGATTGGGGGCCGTTCCCAGCATGCGACAGAACTCACGAAAATACAATATTTTGAACAGTACAAAGGTGTATATAGGTATCTAGGTACCTAATGCAAGAGATATTACCTGGAACCATGAACGTATACGTGCAGTTGTCTGGGTTAGCAAGGAGATATATTACATAAATTGGATTTAGTTGAAATTTTTAGACCTTATTTCATGCTTTCGACGCTTCATCTAACCCTAGACAATATGCTGTTAGAACCATCACGTTAATAATGTACGAACCCTAAGGTTTTATATTTTTAATGGGTACCTATAAAAACTTCATGATTGTTATGCACTATCACAAGGCAGTTGAGTAGGGTTTGTCCAGCATTATTATTTAATTATTTAGGCCTCATTATTAAATCCTCAAAAGGCTATAGACTGAAATAATAAACACATTTTGTGACGGAAGTAGGTACTGGTGTACTAAAATATGTCTTCCATGGAAGAACACCTCCTCGGAATACTTTCTTAAACACTTTTGATTCAAAAATGCAGATTTACTGACTAATATTTACACAAAAAGCTTCTAAAAGCAGTCAAAATCGTGTCGCAACCTCAAAGCCGCTCCTTAAAACGATCATCCGAATAAAAATGTACAACAACGAAGAGACAGTAATGTTTAGTAGCGAGTCTAATATCGAGTGATTAGCATCAGTTCTCTGCGACCTCATTTGCAGATCATTTGGCGGGTGGTTCGCAGCGAACTCAGTTTTTATGCTAACTTGATACTTTTTAAATGTGTCTGTGAGAATTTTGGGTAATTTGTAAGTTTTTCCCGGTAGTTAGGGAGTTTTATGTGCATTGGGTGATAATTTGTGGGTGAGAAGGTGGTTGCGCTAGTTTGCATACTTTTTCGTGAATAAGTAGGTTTACATTGAAAGCATTATTCAGAGATCTTTAAAAAAAATTTTGGATTTCATACATAAGTTAGGATTATTCCACTGTCAGACGATATACGAATTAACAAAAATTAGATATTTTTTTTTGTATCAATACACTTGTCTTAATTTTGCACCTACCTTATATACCTACCTTAATCTAACATAAAATAAACCTATTTATCACCACGTAATGTCGGTTATAACATGCAACACTGGAAATGTGTTGCCTTTTCAAAAAGGTAGTTTATAAGAGCATGTATCCCACAAGGTTCATTACCGATAGGTACCGAGCCAATGTATTCTTGACGCCGGCCTGTTAGTGCAATTATCAGGCTGCCAAGAAACTGTTCTAATTATTGTGTGATACAGTCCATGGAAGAACTCTACCACGGAATACTTTCTAAAAACCTTGTTGATTGGAACATGGAGATTCATTGACTAAAATTTTGTAGGTGGGTGCGAAATAAAAATCAATGGTGATGATCTGATTCAATCACAAAATTTTGTAGGTTAAGTTTTTCCCACACCACTTTGGAAATGTCTGTCCAATATTATTTTGTTTTCTAAAAGCTGTTGCCCACGGCTTGGTAGGCGTTTTTGGTATAAAAATACCTATGTTTTCATCTAAAAATACCTATATCCAGATCCAGAAGTTCAAAATTTCAGCCCAAATCGTTTTGATCTGACGAGGTAACCAACATCTAAACAATAGCATTTATAATAGAGTGAGTTTCATTCATACAACATTTTCAACCTACTCAGAAATAAGTTTTATGTAGTATTCTGGATAGCTATATGAAAATATGGGCTATGCTGAGACACTTCAAGGCAAGAGCCAATATATTATGAGAAAGCACGTCGCAGATTCTGAACCTTCGCCTAGGAACTTTCTGCCACGCTGGATAAAAGTAAAACGATAATAACCACCGCTATTATAAGTGAAAATAATCGACAAAGATCTTAGATCTTTTTGTGAACCGCTTGGGGGCCGTTTTCTGGGGGTAAAATATATTGATTTATGAATGTCGTTGTACTAAGTTTTACTATGAATTTAGTTTTCACGTACCTAAGCTTAATCCAAAGGTTAACTTATGTGTCCCAAAGAAATAGGAGCAAAGATTTTGCTCGGACGAGATGTTGAAAAATCGGTCCTTGCCCGTGGTCTACCTACTGTACACCTAGCTGTACTAGGGGTATTTTTTCTTTCCGTGGTCCACCTCAAAATAACTGGGACAGAGAACTGGCAGAGCGAACCCAACAGTGGGGAGTATGGGTTATCAATGGATTATGAAAATGATGCCATTTAGGCATCTTCTCGTTCTTGCAGATAATAAGGATGCCATTTTTTAATGTTACGCATCAAAAGCCAAGAAACAATCAGATCAAATCAAACTGAATTAATTTGTTTTGCGAAACATGCGTTATATGGATGCTAAATTAAACTAGAGTGAGAACAGACAGAGAGATGCTGAGCCATGGAATAAGTATAAGTAAGTGTGGCCTACGAACCGTCATTATTTTCCATTTTCATACATAGGCCGGGTTCCCACGAGACCTGCCTAATCCAGCTAGTGCCGTGCATTATTTGCGGAGCAGCGAATAAGCTAATGTTAGCTGGCACACTTATTAATAGCAGTTTATCGACTTTACTTGGAAACTTGTGAGGCATTCGCCGCCGGCCGTCGGGGCTATGCCAGAAATAAGTAAAGAGAGAAAAAATCTTGGCATTGTGTCTATCAGAAAACCAATATTATAAAAAAGATTTAAACGTAACTTTTATTGCACACTGTAACATAACAAAAAATTGGAAAACAACTAAAACATTACAAAAACACAACATAGTTAATATAAATTTAGACGACCGATGTGGCGCGAAGGTCCGCTTGCGACGCAGGAGATTGCGGGTTCGATTCCCGCCTCGGAACAATTGTGAGTACGATCTGCAGATATTTGTTCCGGGTGTTCTGGTCGTTTTCTATATATAATAAAAAATATCTATCTATGTAATGTATTGTATTATGTATATCAGTTATCTAGTACCCATAACACAAGCTCTGCTTACCATGGGGCTAGATAATGCTGTGTGAATTGTCAAGCATTATTTATTTATTATTATTTATTTATAAGTAACAGAGATACTATATCTCTTTATAAAATATGTTACAGATAACCTATATAGAAGATACAATTCAAATTGTAGATAAATACAATTTTGCTGGTGACATACATATAGTACCGTATAAAGACTGACAAAAAATGATATTACCTACATACATAATACATATAGTACGGACGAAAAGTTATGTGAATCTTATAAATAAAATGACCGAAGAAAAAATTTAAAACCAATTCACAAATATTTAGTGGTGTAAACCGTTTAAAAATATTATAAATTCTCAAATAAAATCTGCGGCTGAAATATGAATTGCTTGTAGATTTATGTTCTCGAATGAATTAAAAGGTTCACTTGTCAAACGCATTACCGCGAACTCTCTGATAAAGCTTTTTAAAAGTTATGGCTTTTTGGGATTGATCTGTTCCCTGTCGTGTTTGCAATTATGGGTTTTTGTATGCATTTTAACTGGATTTTGATACTTATTGTTAAATAGCTGCGCCCCGCGGCTTCCCCCCGCGGAAATCTATGTGTCAAGTGGTTTAAATGATAAAAAGTATCCTCCTAGTTCTAAGCTACCTCTCCACCAATTTTCAGCTAAATCGGTTCAGCCGTTCTTGATTTATAAATATGTAGTGTAACAAACACGACTTTAGTGTGTTATTTGTTAATTTAAGTTGTTATGAATAAATGTCTTTCTATTCTATAAACCTTCCCCTTGAATCATTATCTATTTAAAAAAAACGGCATCAAAGTCCGTTGCGTAGTTTTAAAGATCTAAGCATACATAGGGACAGACAGACAGCGGGAAGCGAATTTGTTTTATACTATGTATGTATGTAGTGATACAAGGTAATTTTATTGATATCATTCCCTTTCTACCAAAACGTATAGGCATAAGCGTGTATATGATGTGATAATGGGTAGAACTTGCAGTTTAACACTTCGAGTGCTGAAATCACACCGTATGTGTTTTCTACAAGTGACTAATATAAGTAAATCCACACTAGCGCAGCGGCTGAGAAAATACAGACCTGTGTTCAGTCACACAGGTCTGTATTTTCTCAGCCGCTGCACAGCCGTAATGTTTTTCGAACGAAACGCATGTGCGGCGCAACACAACCGCTGTGTAGAGCGGCAGCACGAATGGCTTAGGTTAAAAAAAAGATCGCAGTCGCCGAAAAAAGTCCGCAGTCAAAGCGTTAAGTCAATAATTACTAATAACCACGTTCTCAGCAATGGATTTTTATTCTCTATACGTGATTTTCTGCCGAAGAATCGGTTTTTAAATTTTTCGTCACACATAAATAGTTATAATTCGCCTTCTACGCAGGAGATTGCCGGTTCGATTCGCACCTTGGGACAACAGTTTGGAATCTGTAAATATTTGTGGCGGGTATTATGGGCATTTTCTATGTATACTTGTATATAAAAATGATCTATCTATTTAATATATTGTATTAGACATAGGTATTATCTGCCATAACACTAGCTCTGCTTGGCTTGGCGCTAGATGTGGATTTCTCCAACGTTTTTATTTTATTTTTACAAAATTACATATCTTGTGTTATCTAATTAAATTAGTATTTCGGCTTTGTTTATTGTTAACTGTGCCGTCATCACTGTTGCTCCCGTGCCAGTCTATAAGTCTTTAAAGTCGACGTATTCCTCGTAAACGTGGAGCTTATAATTTTATCATCTTTTATAGGTGAAAGAAGCCTCTGAAGACAAAAAATCTACAAATAAGTTATTTGTAGGTTTTGTCTTCACCATCAGGTTTTTTATGTTATTCGAAATAACATAAAAAACCTTGTAAAAATTCAAGATGGATCAGGTAAAAAGTCACGTAACAAAAGTTTGCTTTACAAAGACAACTTACTAATCTTTTGATGAGATTCCGTAACGTTCTGTCGCTTATCTGTGTCCAGCACCTCCAGGATTGAATATAAATTGGAATTTACAGCCGCGGAGATACGCCTATGGGAAGGCTGCGGTTTGAGGGGTAGGCGGAGCGGACGTACACGCGGAAGCGGAAACGGTTGACAGCTTGAATAGGAATGAACGGGCAGACGGACGTTTGCGCTGGGCTGGCTAGTTTTTATTCTAATCGGTCATACATACCACAGGGTTCCATGTTATTATTTATTGCAATAGCTAAGCAGAATTTGTGTTAATTGGTACTAGATGACTGATATACTTACCTATAGATTACTTTTAATATACATAAATAACCAGAATACCCGGAAAAATTTGACAATACCAAAAGGATTTTCGAAACGATCCATAATTGACGGAGAAATCGGCGAATTTATATTAAAAAACACACTTTATTTTCGCTAAATTTCAAACAGATCACGTAGTTTTGGCGTGCAGAGCTAAGAAACATCTAAATAACCAAACTTTTATATTTATCATATTGGGGTGATGTGATTTTTCGTATAGCTATTTTGTGAAAAAAATACCGACACATATTCGCGGTACGACAGACGTAGTCTTAGTAATATGGTCTTGTTAGCACTACGGAATCCAACTTTAAAAAATTGCTCCGCTCCGGTTGTCCACCTAAACCGCAGCCTTATCAACCGGCTATCGAACCTCTAGGAAAATTCCACCTTTTCTTTTTAGTTTGTGCAGCAGTAAAATAAGTTCTTACATAAATTCAGGGCTGTTTGCCACAGGGTTGGATAGGTCAGAACAGATGGATTCGTTGAATGAAACTAAGGGGTGAGGGGGGGGAGAGTTTACGACGGTTGATCTACTTATCGTACTTAAATCTTATGGTATCATCATCATCCTATGTTAGTCCACAGCTGGACATAGGCCTCCTCCAATGAGCGCCATAGCGTCCTGTCTTCAGCTTGACGCATCCAGCATCTACCTGCAGTCTCTCGCAGGTCGTCATCCCACCTGGTCGGAGGGCGTCCTACACTACGTTTATCGAGTCGTGGTCTCCACTCATGAACACGTCAAGAACTAAAGGCCACTGGGGCATATTTTATTACTGCTTTTTTATATTATTTCTGTTTTTTTCAGCTATTTATAACTGTAAAACAAACTTAAATGAAACCATCATTATTATTAATTTAGTTTTTACATTGCATTGCGTTATTAACGTAGAATTAAAAATTTTCTCTGAGAGAAAACTAGAGATGAATGACAAACGTTAATGTGTAATGCAGAGTAGACCGTAAAGCTGACTTCCGGTCGAGATATACCACGTACTTCCGGCGGATCACGTATGTGAGATACCGCCCGCGGGGTAGCCACTGAAATGTTAATGTGAATTGTAAATCAATGACAAAGGAAGTAAGAAATACTATTTATATTCAAGTTTAAAGCTGTACTTTAAGAAAACTGCAGTTCCAGCAAACAATATTGTGTGCCTAAGTATATAGCCTCTCAATAAAACTTGGGATGGGAAGGCACACAGTATATGTACATTCATAGCATGTAGCATAACAGCTTTTTGTGTTTAAAAATAAATATTCAAGATATTTTTTGCGGGAACTTTTCAAACTTTTTTCTTAGACCCGGAAACGGAAAGGACTGTTCAGTAACTTTTGCATTGGTTTGTTGACACAATACAAAAGTTTCAAAAACAAAAGCAATGTACTGACTTCTTGATGATATCAATACTTCATTGACTGAATCTACTACGTCTAGACCTACGAGTTATACAAATTAAACGACCGCAATTCGTACAACTACTCTAAAACTGCACTTCCTCCGAGATTTTTACGATATTTATCATCAAAACAAACAAAATCCACTAAATCCCGCTTATAATTTCACTAGAGTAGTTGATCCTACCTAATCTTACTGAGTCATACGCTACTGCTCTACATTTTCCATCCTCGACTTTCAACTTTGCATCTCTTGTGATAAGGTTTAGTGTGCGTTGGAGAAAGTTTTTGGCAACCAGGCTACTTTCCGTGGCATTCACACGACATCGTTAACGAGAACGTTTTTCGTGAATCGTGTGTTTAACGTGCCGAGTTCACTAATGCAATAAAGAGATTATGAAATGTTATTGAAAACATTACTTTTTGCATCATCTTAATATTCAGTTCTTTGGTAATAAATGGAAAATAAGAGAGTTTAGTTTAATGTAAAGGAATGGCTATCGGCTATCTAGTCCCTGCAGTAGTTGATAATGATAGATGAAGATGAATAGAATAGAAATATTGTATCATTGGATGAATGGATGTTTGTTACTTGAACGGATAATTTGTCAAAGAATACAGTGATTTTGCTTTGATATCCGACAGAGAACGAAAGTTATCGACATAGCTCTAAGAATCAGCAAGCTGAAGTGGCAGTAAGCCGGCCATATTTCGCGAAGGACTGACAACCGCCAGCGTGTTCTTGAGTGAAGACCAAGACTCGGTAAACGTAGTGTAGGATGCCCGCTGACCAAAGACTAGGGGATATGCTGGATGCGTCAAGCAGAAAACAGGGCGCTATGGCGATCATTAGAAGAGGACTGTGTCCAGCTGTGGACTAACGTAGACTGATGATGATTATGATGACCTACAAAGAACAACATTACATACCTGTATATAATTTTTTTTCGTTATGTTCTTTTTATAATATTATAGTTGAATCAATAAACTTATTTTCTTTCTTTCTTCTGTCGGCTAAAATCAGCTCAAGAATAGGTACTTGATATAAACTGAGAGTCCGTAATTAGAGCAGAGTGTTCTCTGATCGAACTGAATGGAAACTATAGGAGCCAGTGTTCGTGTTTGCATAAACCTCAGATAATTCTAACTGGCCAATCGGAGGTGGATCATGACGGATTTAGTAGTGCAAACTGTAGGTACAACGTGTGTAGGTAGGTATGTATGTACTACGTCTGTCTAGGTAGGTGTTTTGTGTGGGTAGTGTGGGATCTGACTCAGATTTGCCTAGGATATGTCTTCCTGAAACTTCTAATGTGCGTATGTAATAATAGTTATTCGCATTTATTTCTGTCAACATTAGTCGATGGAAAGACTTAAAAACAACGGCCCATATAAAATATATACCTAAGTCTAGCAAACATAAAATAAACCTACGCCCTCGTATAGAATACCATTGGCCCTGCCAGGGTTTTTATGCATTGTGTACCCACAAAGATACTACACCCAAAAATGTATTATATTAAACTTATTTACTACCACCACCATAATAATATGTGTTATTAAACGTTAGTTAACTGTCTGTAGTCATTTATCTTTGAAACTTTCAAACTTGGATCGATGCTTAGATATGATTGATGACAATCTGACAAAATGACATCAATAATTTTATGATGGTATTTGTATAGGTTTTGGGAGTTTTTATAATTTGTATATAGGCATTCAGTGTAAGAGCAATATTCTCTGAAATTTATTCGAAAACTTAGAAGATCTGTCGGTTAACTTTTAGGAGGGTAGAAGTAGAACGTTCAAGCTGAACAGCGCTCTAGTCCGCGCCGCAGGAGCCGCACTCGAAATTACTGAAATGATATTTCTGAAATGCGGTGCGCTCGGCGCGGATAGGAGCGCGATGTTGCATACTATTTCACATAAAGATTAAGAAAATTCGATAACTGCGGCTAGTAACCGTTAGTTTTAGACTTTAAATATAATCACCGCATATCTCTAAGAGTATCGCCCTACTACACCGTATATCGACTATCTGGTACATGTACTGGAACATCGTACCTATATCGGCTATCGAGCGGTTTTTTGTTTTGTTTCCTTTTAAACTTCTAGAATGCCCCATACCATCGCGTCCTACCAGTAAATTCTCGACGCGGTCGCCTGTATAAGTCGTCGTTCGTGTGCGTACATTGAATGCAGTCAAATATGTTCCCACCTGTTTACGCTTCACGCATGTAAGTCCACAATTCACGCGACCTTTTGAACGCGCTCTCATTTCCAATACCCAGTTGTTGTAAGGAAGTCGGTTTTAGACAGTTTATCTGCTAGAACGAAAGATAAGGTCTAGGGTATTTGATTTTGATGGAGCGGTATGATTCTAACCGACGACATTAGAAATGAGACATGATTTAGCGAATTGTTTTCGTCTATATGGACAAGACAGACTATGTTTTCATATTATCACACTTAACATCGAATTCGACGATGCGATAAGACAAATAATATGTATATCCATGGCTCTGAGTGAAAAATACAAATAAAAAAATACTTAATTTCACACCAGATAAAGAACATTAAAAAATGGGCAGCCGTATCGCTTGGAAGAGATCTCTTCCAGGCAACCTTTGGAGGGAAATAATTATGTTAATTTAAGAAATATAGTAACAGCATAGGGCATCATGCTGTTACTATATTTCTTAACTCACTCAGAGCCATTTACATCGTGAATTGATCATAATAATGTCATAATCGAGACTACATAACATAATTATTATCAATTTGGTACTTGCCTGTACATACATTTGTCTTATCGCATCGTCGAATTCGATGTTAACTGTGTGCTTCGAAGTCAAACATCATTTTACCTCAGAATCGATATAGCTCCAATAACAACAAGTAAAAATCCGTGTCGCAACATTAAGGTGCGCGCGCGCAAACAGCGTAAAACACTGTTTGTTTGTTATAGCTTGTACTGAAGGTACCTGTGACCTAGTTGAGATTTATTATTTTTGCTGTTTTAACGGCCGTTTAAAGAGTCGTTAGAATTTGTTATTTGGGATACCTATGTAGGTAACGTTAATATTTGTAAAATAAAGTGAAATCTGTACTTTACTATTATACACAATAATTATAAGAGTTTTAGGTAATACACGAAGAAGATCAATTGAAAATGAACTGGCTTTATGTGAGATCTGTGCTTACTTTATTATGTTTTTTTTATGTATTTCTTTACCTAAATACCTACCTCTATATTATGTTTGACATATAAGAAAATTCTTAATAATAAACAAGTGAACTGAACTGTGTATAGGATCTCTAATGTATTGTCCATCCGGAAAATGGTCGAAAGTCTTAGGAAATAATAATGTTTCTTTGCATGACTCATTAAAACTAGCACTCACCTGAAAAAATAGGCAGAAACACACCCATTGGTAGTACTTGTAGATCTTCCGATCGCTCATGTCTTCCTTCCCGTTCTTCTGGCTGTTCCCGATCCCAGGGTACGGCACTTCCACGCCGACCTTCTTGTTGAAGAAACTCTTCAGCGTGTACGTGGAGTGGATCCAGCAGTACGTGTTGAGGACGTCCTCAGGAATGTCCTTCGTGTGGATACAGTCTATCGGGTTGCCGACGTACTGGCGCGTCGTCACTATCAGGCTGAACGATATCAGCAGGATCACCGTTATAGAGTAGTGCAACCTGAACACCGGCGAGTCGATATGAACATAGTTTACTTTTATAAGATTCTTTAACCCGCGGAAAACGTCTAACATCTTAAACGTTAGACCTTGTCGCTGGAGTCCGTGCCCACTAACATTATCTTATTGTTTGAAAGCACCAAGATTCACTATAAGGCACTGTTGGCAGTTTAGCTGTTCACATCGCTGTCTCAAGTTGGTGTAATTTTTTTGGTATTTTTATGAATTTTAGCAGTGAGACTGATTGGGTCATTTTTTCTTCGTTTCATTGTGGTTCGATCATCGGCGCGCGGCCATCGTCGCGTGGCGTCGCCGTCGGCTCGGGATCCTAACTCAGTTATCTTCTGGGAAATAACGTTTGGGATAATGTAAACTGGAGTAGCAGGTCAGTGTTGCGAGATTTACGAGCTACGCGCCCGGGCACCTCGCCGGCTGAACCGACCGCGGAGAACTATTCCAAATACCTTTTATTTAAACTGTCTTGTTGCCTGTTTTATTATAAACGAAAAGTGTTAAACTGTTGCTGAAATAATTACCGTTTATTATTAGACGCAAATCTCAAACTTAGAAACTCTAAACATTTTAAAAATAAAATGCACATTACTCTTCCCACGTCTCCGCTCTCGGCTGTCGTCAACGTACTTAAGAAGTTTTACGCGTGAAACCTATTTAATGTTTAGTTTTACAAAGCTCTCCATCACCAAGGTTACCAGTCTTTGTGAACCGCAGAGTCTTGCAGATGATTCATTCATAAAGAACAAAGCCAGATATAATTTTCGGAGAAGCTCTCACATTTTGTAAATATTTTCTTTTACATCTGACGCTGTCACAATAACGAGTTATAACGACGACTAGCTCCTCGTATGAAAAATTTAAGCGATCTTAAGTCGTGTTCCCTTGTCTTAGGAACTGCGAACGTGGCCTCCGAAATGACGTTGAAAAGCTATGACGACAATGTATTGTTTTAAAGAAAATGATAGTTTCTGAATAGGACGTCCTTGTCTCTCAGAAATGATTGTTGGAAATAATTTAGCAATCAACGCGTCGTTATTTTAAATAACAAACAATTTTTAGAAGTTATGAGCTATTTGAATCCTACGTCTTTGCATTAAAGTTTAGACAAACAGATATTTAGTCTCGTTAGAAAAACTAATGACTACTAAGAACTGAAATATTTTTAAAGGCTAGAAGAATATCATAAGACGGAAAAACCTACTTCCTTGAAGCATTTCTCATAATTTATGTAAATTAGTTGTTGTTTGAATAATATTGTATAAATAGTGAAGAGCACTTGTATCATGATTAAAGGTTCGTACTCCGAGTCTCAAACAAGCAAATGGATTCCGACGAAAGAACCGAGATGGACAGATGCACTTAACAGCTTCCGATACATCAAAGGAGCTGTCGATAATATAAACGTCCATGGTATTGAAGTTCAATATTTGAGAACACAGGGAAAAGTCTGCGAATTTGCTCATGAAATATAAGGAGAGCATAAAATTAAAATCATATGCCATTAGGCCTTTTTTACATAGCGTGATAACTAATCCTACTAGACTTTGACGTTTATAATATCATTATAAACGTCAAAGTTTGTAAGTATGGATGTTTTTTATTCTTTCACGTAAAAAGCCCTGAATGGATTTTAATGAAACTTCACAATAATATAGCTAACATATCAGAATAACACATAGGCTACAATTCATAAAGATATATTAGTATATTATCCAAAATATCTATCACCGCGCGGGTGAAACCGCGGGGCGCAGCTAGTTGACAATAATAATTACATTAATATTAATAATCAATATTCATAATATTATATTTGATCTTGAATTAGCCTGCGGCTTCGTACGCTTTGTTTCTAGGGACGTCAACATTTTGAAGTTTTTCTATACCATGGGAACTGTCGTGGATGAAAAGTGGTCTTTGCAACATTTTTGCCCGATTTTTTTAGTAGTTTTGCCGTGAAGAAATAACATAAATCATGCATCCACCCAACTATCTAAACTTCGCATTTATAATAATAGTGTCATTACGTAAGTAAAAAAAGGAAAATGTAAAAAAAAATGACAGGTAACATACATATGGGTTAATTGTTCCTACTAATACTATGAAGGGTGGCGACACGACATTAAGACGTGAAACGGAGTGTTGGGAGGTCCACTAGGATCGACGACACCGTAGATGGATGAAAGCGACTCTGTACCGCTATTTGTGGCGTCGTATGGGGGAGGCTTATGTCTAGCAGTGGACCTATATCGGCGGATATGAGGCCTACGATTATACAGGTTGTGAAACACTGAGACAGGAAGTAGTCTATCTGTCCATCGACCACAGTTTGACAGGATGCTCAGCGAATCCATAAAATATTTTTTTTAATAAATCTCGCCCAATAAAATACATTTTACGATCAAAAAGACCAATCTGTTTATCGATTACTAATAAAATCTGCTAAATTTATGACAGCTAGTCATAAAATGGCGGGTAACGTCATTTGTCAATATTAAGTGGTCAAAGGAGGTTGGAAGCCATGCGTTCTTCTGTAACGAGGCGGATAATTTATAGATGCTCTTCAAAGCCCGCGGCCTGGGGGAAATTTATATTTTTTAATTTCCTCGCTGTCATATTTTATAGTGCACCGTTAATTTTGGCTAATCGTCTTTTGGGTCAAGGGCTTCGGAATGGTTTTAGAATTTAATGCGAGGGCCTGGAGCCTAGCTGCTGGGTTCTAGGGCACTTCAGCAGCGCGTTATTAGAATCTCAACCTCTTGCCAGAAAATTTAGATCTGATTTTCCCGCAGCTTGGCACGTATTTTCCGAGAGTCAAAGCAGACTAAATCCCAGACCCTGAAGTACATAAATCAAATGAACGCGATCTTTCTAGAACCAGATCATTTGATAGACAAATATGCTTTATCCTTGGTAAATCAGGGTACAGAATACAACATTTGCACACATGAGTAACAACAAAGGTCTTGGCTTTGAAATATGTAAGTACCGTATATTTATTGCCTTAATCTAGGGCATGCTAATTTGGTCACTAAACATTTAGGTACAATCTTGTATAAGGTGTTTTGGCGTTGTTCGAGCTAAACGTCTTCAAACATTCGCCTTACAAATAACTAGCTGCTGCGCCCCGCGAAATGAAAGGAAGAAGGAAATCTATTTGTGAAATGGTTTTTAAACCTTCCTCTTGAATAACTCTATCTATTAAAAAACCGTATCAAAATCCGTTGCGTAGTTTTAAAGATCTAAGCATACATAGGGACAGACAGACAGCGGGTAGCGACTATGTTTTATACTATGTAGTGATGTACGATATCATTACCGAGCTTTATTTTAGAAACTTCGTACCTTGACTCATAATTTAAGAAGGTAAGTAATAAAATCATCGTAAAACTAATATAAGATCTCGAGGATGTCATGTCACCTGATGGTGACGTCAGCGGATGACATGACAGTGATGATAATAAATCGGAATCATAATCCAGGCTAATGGTAATGACTGTACCATCTGTTTCAGTCACAGATTCGAAGCTGTGTTCAATGAAAAGCCAGTATTGTTACCTTGAGGCAAAGGGAGTTGTTAATTCGACAGTTTATAACGATCAGATAGACTCAGATATTAATTATCACTACATAGGTATAATAAAAAATATCTATCTATGTAATGTATTGTATTATGTATATGAGTTATTTAGTACCCATAGCTCTGCTTACCATGGGGCTAGATAATGCTGTGTGAATTGTCCAGCATTATTTATTATATTATTATTTATAGGTATAAAACAAAGTTGTTTCCCGCTGTCTGTCTGTCCCTATGTAGGTAACCGTAAATGTTTAAAATTGCATATCGTACCATTAATAACGACGAAATACACGAACGTACATAATACATACGGCCGAATATACTTGTTTGTTTTTATCGTCTTTAAAAATTGGAGATTCGATTGTCTATTATTTATAGGTACCGAACGGAATTCTAAAAATATACATAAATGTAGACCCCAAAACTGCCAAATATTTTGCTAATTCGCAAATTTTTTAAGTAGATAATAGATAACATACACTACGCAACTATACATTTCGGGTACCTCGCGAGCACGACTCGCTCTTCACCGGTTGAATGACCATCCAGCCGATGACGTAATTGGATGAGCCCAGAAGAACGTCATCTTTACAACAATGACCAAATAATTTACACCACGTTTACTTTAATTTTATAAGCTTTACTTTATAAAGTAAATCTAACCTAGTGTCCCGAATTGCTTCTTGTAAAAGACGCTGTAAGTATTAATCCAGTTAGCTAGTAAGAAATACATGCTTATCATCATCATCATTATCGGTTGGATGGTATAGAACACGGTTGTCTGTAGAGATCGCTCTTGAGCCATAAGACCGCCAAATTGCCAGCGTCGCCGGGACGACGCGCGCCGACGTTGGTATGGATCGGTTGAGTTACCTCTAGATTAGTTTCAAAGGTCTACCAATTCAATTGTTTCAATTTAATACTAGTTTTAAGTTGTTTATAATATATATATATATTTTTAATTGTTTATGAATTGTTATTTTCTGCGACGTACGCCGCAAAGGCTAGGCAGATAATGTATTGACGTAATTGCTGTATGTACGTCGCGGGCACTCAAAGTGCTAATAAAGATTTGCTATAATACTTTAATTTGTTATATAGTAAACAAAGGGATCACAAAATGATAGAAATATTGGTAAAAAATGTTTGCGATTCTCGTATCATCGGAGCAAATCGCAGTCCGTGGATCATTTAAGAGCTGATTAAGGAATCCCACCAGAATAACGGCAGTAGCTTTCTTCTGCGTAATTTACCTACACTGCGATATCCAATCCCTCTGCCAAGCGTGGTCATTAACGTAAAGTCTCCCTTGCTTGGAGAAGGCATAATATTCAACGTTCAATCCAATTCAGTGTTGGAAGTATGCTCGTTGATAATGCTATGGGCTATAATATGACCAAAGCCACTTGCAAAAGCTATTGTTATCATACGTTTAATAGTTACCACTCAGCTTACAGCACCTATAAAATCATTACGGCTTCCTAGTAGGTCACATCAGGACCCGGTGTTAATTTATAAAGCTGGTCTCGTAAACTGCACTCGTGGCTGGAATTTGCTATAGTACGTTTACGGAGACCGCTACAGCCACTGTTCTTAGCCACTGCGTACATCTTGAATGAATATTCCGTCTAATTGTCCGGGGACCGTGCCAACTCGGTGTGGATTCACACGGGGTGAGTTTTCTTGGATAGAGACATTTTACTTTTACTGTGGCTTTTGACGTTTTACTGTGATTGTCGAGTAACAACAACTGCAACTGCTAACAGAAGGCTTATTATAAAATACCTGTCCAATAAAATAACATTGACAGTAAAAATAAGAAAAAATCGCTTTGTCCAAACATATGAACAGGAAAATAACTAGGGTATTTTTACCTCGAAAGAAGGCGTGCGAAGCCGCGGGCAGAAAGAGCGAGTTCAAAATAAGATAAAGGCATCTCTCTCTACACTATCCAAACTGAGCGAGACTTCAGACACAGCGATCTATAGCGCTTGCAGTTTAAAACCACTATGGGCATGTCGGTCTGCTTTTCCTTTTTCTTTGCTCAATCCCCTATGGTGTTTCATATTTCAAAAGTTAGTGTAATAATAATAATAAATCATGCGTGATACGTGAACGTGAAACGTGTTATAATAAAATTGTAATATAACTCTTAAACATTTATAGAACTTACGACATCAAGTGTAACATTTGTACTTCTAATAAATATATTCTTACAAACTGTCAAACATTTGTTTTTGGGTTTTTATCAATTTTTCAAAGGCATGCTACAAAATATTAGATTATCTATAGAATAAAAAACTTTGGGGTGAGTTTTGCTGCACCTACGGTGGAAATCAATAGACAACAATATTACTTTGTCCTATTGTTTTAAAGTCCGTAGAATCAGCCCGTGTGAGCCGCGCATGCTGATGAGACGGCATGAGAAGTGGGTGCAGTTTTCAATTGTTTTGGTTTCCCGATATTTATCTGTTCTTTATGTTAATTGTTATGTGCGTCTGTTAGTCAGCAGATGTCATTAATTCTCTATTTTTTTAAGAAACTACTCATATGTATATTCGTGTCTATTCAGATATTGACAAAACTGAAATAGATTTACTACAGATATCACTTTTTTAAAAACTTTCTTTCTTAGACTTTGACTGTGACATGAAATTAGCACTTAGACAAGTCATTTTTGATACTATTAATTAATAATTAAATTACCTTATATGAATGAATAGTAAATACACTTACTCGAATAATAATAGTATGTCCCAATTAAATATTATTCTATACAACACGCCACCGTCTATACTTGTTCTAACACTTCATATCCATCCAAAGGTTGCCTGGCAGAGATCGCTTCAAGCGATAAGGCCGCCCATTGTACAACACATTCTTTATTTGTCTTTTTCCTGTCCAGTGTATCTGTTTTTATGGTGTGCAATAAAGAATAATTGTATTGTATGCCATGGTTTTTATTTCGATCGTTATGAAAAGGACGGTCACATTTTAGTGATGTACAGTACACAACCTGTATAAAATGAGATATTATTTACTGTTTAAACATGTCCATGTTTAAACCGAGAAAAAAGAAGGAAAAAAATAGAATATGACAGAAATCATTTATTGTCTTAATTAAAAAAACACGAGAAGAATAAGACTTATAAATAAAACTAAAAACGCAGATAAAAGGAATAAATTCAGCATGTTACTGTAATCCATTAATATCCAAGCTGCGCTGTTTTTCAATTTACTCTCTCGAATAGCTGCATTTAAGTACCGACCCACATACATATTATATAGTATTCGTATTTTCTAGTATTTTCTAGTCTATATAGTATTAGTATTTTCTAGAATCAGTAAAACCCCTTGCTAGCGTTAAAAGGGAAATCCCTGGCATTAGAATAAGTTTTATACGATTACAGCGTGATAATCGATAGTCTACGAGTCTATGGCTCTATCAGGAATAACGTTACGAACAAATTCGATAACGTGTAGGAATACAAAGTCTAACACATGGATTGTTTAATGCAAGTAAGGGTTAAACTAACTAATTAATAATTCATATTAATTTCAAGTCTAGGCTCTAGGCCGACTATTCAACCATAACTACATACTATTCCACTACTACTTCTTCCACTAGTGGACAAAAAATTGAAGTGAACAGTAAAATAATTTTATTTGATACTAATTTATATATAAAGTATGACTTGTCTAAGTGCTTATTTTGTAAGCCTAAAGAAATAAATGATTTTTTACTTTACTTTACTCCAAACCTACCTTTTAAGCCTATCAAAAGACATTAACAGAATCATAAACATAAATTTTTTTGATACGTATTCAAGATATGTTCTGAAAAACACATATCTTCGTTATAGAAGCTAAATATTGCTTTGATCCTTAGTTCTAGAAGCAATAATAAGAACCAAATTGAACCGGATAACGCCTTGGTAATGTTTCAGTTATTCCGTGATCATAGCACATGAAACTGTGGCGAAATATTGGAAAACTCAAAAATCAAATCACGGTAAATATCCCGTTTTAAATGACTTTAGTATAACCATGACAGTTTCAAAAGTTTTATTAGTAATGTTTGTTTACCCCACGGTACGGTCAGGAACTCGTGCTAGAGGCTCCGAAGACGCACTGCTATGGGCTCTGAGGAATTACACCGGCAAGTTGCTTAGCTTACAATATTAACACGACGACACGGACACACTGCAGCTTACGACGGGTCGGTATCCTGTCACTGAACACTGTCTAAATCGAAATTAAATTATAACCAAAAATATCAATTTCTATGGGTCTTGAACCCGCAACATTGAAAATGAAAATGAAAAATGCCCAAATCTGTCTTTACGCGAGTCTTAATAATACTTATCTGCAGCAAGAAAGCTCGGTGCATCAAACGCAGTTGCGTTTGAATGCAGTAGCAACACGGGGGGATATTCAAATTCCGGCCAAACCCCGAGTTTCCATGACTAATGATCTTCCCTGGCCAGGTTATTTAGAGACCGCATCAGGAAATGACTGCTGACTCATGATGCGTCTTCGGATGACTGTACTCACGCTTCTTACTGATTACCTACTGATGAGTCATTTATTATGTACTTCCTATGAGGAAATAGTTTTCTAAATAGAATTATCGATTTCTTCTCGAATGTAGAGCAAATCGATCTATTTTTGATTAATTGATAATAGTTTAGATTAAAAATCTTACATTCTGTGAGCATATTTTTAAACAGCTTCTAAGTGACAAAGCGGCACATTATGTACTTGTCGCATGTAATGTGTTTTTTTATGTAATGATCTGTATCTGAAAGAAGTATATTTGTATTGTTAACCTAAAGATATACACGTTATGGATTTCTAAATAGCTGAAAACTCTTGTTAAGTGCCTATTATATTGATTGAGTAAATACATTTTAATCAATCGCTAAACACGCATATTTCTATTGTTTATGTATTTGTATACTACCAAGCATTATTATCAAATACTAGGTCAACCTTCAACGTCCAAGCTCTTGAGAGAAATGGATATATTATAAATAATTATAATTATATTTCTAATGTCTTCAAGGGCATTTGCCTGGATCGAGACATCGTCAGAGTCTTATAGGGCGTATTTCTCTATGCCAGAAGCCAATGACAAAGGGCGCTGGTAAAAAGTAAGTCTTACCTACCTAGAAGTGAGAAATTCTGACTAGCCTTCACTGTCTTACTGCTTGGAAAACTCCTCTCCTCCTTTTTCCATTACCCTAAACCAATAAGTGTACGGAAGGATGAACTAGACGGGCACTTAATAGTCTGGACTCCAGGGGCGCAAAACAGTGGGATATACAAAGATAATGGGATATCTATTAGCAAATAAATAATGAAATGGCACAAGTTATCTACAGTGTGGTATGGACTAAGTCGTATCGGCTCGACAAAAACTTGAGTATTCGTGCCATATAGCCCCAAGCTGGGAATAGCCAAACAATATCGGAAAAGGAGACTGGAACAATGCAGATTTCTTTCTAAAAGGTAAAACGTTTGAGTCTAATAATTCCTTTTTACTATGCAGTGCTTTTTATAATTCTGTCATGTCGGAAAGGTTTTATGTACCTAACAAGACAGAATAAACATTCATTCAATTCATAATCTATCATTTATTTTGATTGGTTACATTCATATCATATCAAGAAATCTTTATTGATCGCATGTTCATCTTAAATTATGTATGATTCTACCGGGTGCAATCTCTGTTCCATTAACCAGAGTGCAGCTTCCTTAGCGCGCGCGATATCGTCCATATTGCCAACATTAAACTTGATAACCCCTGTTTTGCTGCACGGTAGGCAATATTCTAAATATTTATATTGGTACTACCAAACGCCTCTGTTTTTGCTTTTATTTGGGACGGTTCATGTCCGTATTAGGTAAGGTAAGCTTTTACGGAAATATTTATTAATAACTAGCTGCGCTCCGCGATTTCTCCCGCGTGGTGATAGATATTTTGGATAATATCTATCACTTTTATTATCTTTATGAATCGTAGCCTATGTGTTATCCTGATATGTAAGCTATATTATTGTGAAGTTTCATCAAAATCCACTTAGTAGTTTTTGCGTGAAAGAGCAACAAACATCCTTACAAACTTTCGCGTTTATAATATTAGTAGGACTAACGCATTACTACCTACAACATTATATTAAAGTAATAGAGAAAATGAAGCCAGTGGACTGGTAACTGGTTATTGTTGAGGAAACTGGTAATCATTTATTTAAATAAAAATTAAAAGTACAGAATTTGACTAGTCTAATGCCCGTATTATTAAAGCTTACTCAGTAATCGATCTACATATGCTTAAAGTTTTTCTATGGCATAGTGACGTCAAGCATATATGTACCTATAGACCTTATAACTTAATCAGTCACAAATCTACCTAGATTTGTGACCGATTAAGCTATTTTAATAAAAGCCATAATGCTTATTTTGTAAGCGTAAGGAAATAAAAGTGGTAAAATCTGAAAATCTGATGACTACAGAAAAACATCTGGTACCTGACATTTAGTTTTGTGTCTCTATTTGGTTCTATTTTGAATGCAATAATCAGTATTTACAATTTGAACACCTAGACTTTAAGAAAGCTAGTTTACGTTTGCTAGAGTAAATGGAAGAAGATACCTATCTAAAGATAAATCTATACGAACTCTTCTTGATTTGCTGACTGTTTAAATTGACGACCGATGTCGCGCGGTGGGGGAAGGTCCGCTTGCGACGCAGGAGGTTGCGGGTTCGATTCCCGCCTCGGAACAATTGTGTGTACGATTTGCAGATATTTGTTCCGGGTGTTCTGGTCGTTTTCTATATATAATAAAACATATCTATCTACATATGTAATGTATTTTATTATGTATATCAGTTATCTAGTACCCATAACACAAGCTCTGCTTACCATGGGGCTAGATAATGCTGTGTGAATTGTCCAGCATTATTTATTTATTTAATGATAGATAATCTATCGGATAAGTGACTTATCCTATTATGCAAAAACACAGTTTGAAAAGAAACTAAGTCACACTTTCAGGAAAACATTCGAAAATGATAGAAGGTGACGCGTGTCCATTGCCATTAGATCCGACATTAGCATCCGCACGGTTTTATGACGGATCCGTTAAATTTACTCCCAAATAAATATGTGTCTTTATTTTACGGTTACGGCAGGTAGAGTGATATTTTGAATGTCTTCTGAATTACAAATGTTTCCATATCTTGAAAGAACGTTTTAAATAAACAAAATGTTTACGAGTTCTTTTGATGACTCTAATAATATTTTTATTCTTTCTTCTGGCCATCTGGCTCACGAGTGAATTTGTATGATAATTCGTATAAACTAAGGCGATTTCCGTAAATAAATTCTAGTTTAGTTAAATATGATGATTAGTTTTTAAACTAAGGTAAATAGTTATGTTAGAAATCTTTTGAAATTATAATTAGCATAGCCGTTTTATTTGTTCCTTCTGTGCCGAACGAAAGTTATAAATATGCTTTTTATGAGAAAGAAATACTTATATTTTCTGTTATAGGTACTAACCAAGCACCGCTTCGAAAAATGAACATAACTCAAGGCATAGTGTATCTCAACAAATATAATGCAATGCCTAATGAACACAATTATCTGAGAAAAGGAAGGAATTAAATTTTATGGACCCATTGACCGGGTTCTGGATGCGGTACCCTAAAAATGGGCTTCCTATTCGTTAAAAGTTTATGTTCCGAGGACAGAAATAAGGGACAAAATTGTATTTATGTATATTTAGCAAGAAAGTATAGGAAGTTAAGAATTTATGAATCGTGTTCTAGATTCACCACGTCAATAACGAAAATATATATCTACTTATACGTAAATGGCTAATTTCAAAGCATATTAGATTTATTTATGGTAGGTTGGTTGTGTTGATATTAAACAAGAATAAAATATTTTAGGGTTATTAGGAGTTTATGAATAACTTTATTAATTGTGTTTTCTTTCTTTTATTTATAGATTCAAACCTTACGAGTGGTGAGTGAGGCTTAAATATCTGCGCTGTCAACATTCCAAAAAAATCTAACCTATTCCTTTTTATTGGGTTTAAGATATTTATTTACTTCTCAAAAGATGAATAATCACTGGTGAGAAACAAAATTAGTTTATTATCTATTGTAAGTAGTTCGGTACGAGCTATTTTATTAAAATTATGTAGGTAGTTAGCAAAAATACTGTACAGAGCAAAATAAAGGCGCGCACTCACTATACACAATTTCTGAAATATTAAATATATGTAGGTAATATTGATTAATGTAAGCTTGACTATTATTAGGGACAACTTTGTAAAGTGTGGCATTTAAGGCGAGTTTTAAATTAAGCTAGAGTTTTTAGATCTTGAATATTTTTAGGTAGACTGTGACTGACATATAAATTTTATTCGCGGATTTTGCCATTAAACATTCGCTTTTGAAAATATTTTGTTTGATAAATCTGAAAATAATTGGCATGCTAGGAATACCTCCATTAGCCAATGGAGATGCACTCCAAAGCGGCTTTTACCAGACACGGCATTACTGATGCATCGAACGCAAATAAATGAACCGTGGACGGAGAAGTGGCGCCGCTCACGAAAAATTATGTTTTATATCCATTTAGTCTCAAAAATAGTCAATTATATAGGTATAAAGTCACTTACACGAGAAGGTTCTTAGTTTAAGTATTGATAGATACATATGTTGTGCTTATTCTCAAAAAAAACAAATTATATAAGTCACTTACATAAAAACAGGGTTCTTAGGTTAAGTATAGAAAGAATATAAATAGCTGACTCATTTAATTTGTTTACTGAATAAGAAGTGAATTATCATTTATGATATGTTGAGCTAATTTGAGTTAACTTACTGTATATTCCGTAATATAATATTATTGTACACAAACGTTTATTATACGTATTAGTAGATCTCTAGTAGGCGTAATAGTAGTTAGTAATCGTTGGATGGAGGCGCCTCAGGACCGCTAATCATAGCGTTGTTTAGGAAGGCCTATGGTCAGTAGTGGACGTAAGGGGCTGATGATGATGATTCTGTAGAAGGACGTTTATTGGTGATAGTAATATAAACATATTACTGTTACCAAAAGAAAACTTCTAAAGGTCTACTAAAACTAGTAGACCTTTAGAAGACTGTTACAATAATATCATCAATTCTAACTATGTAAACAATTTCAAGGAACAACTTTCAGAAAATGTTGACTCTGTAGTTACCGGTGTTAATCACGCGTTAATTTGTGAGATTTGTCCAGTCCTGTGAGGTCTAACGGAAATAAAGTACTTTGATATTGTTAGTCTGCGAATTAGCTTGAGTGGTTTACAACATCTTTGGTTACATTAGTCCTTCCCTTAGTTCATTCTAAAATATACTAAGGCACGGATGAGAACATTTTATTCAGCAAGGGGTTTAATCTTTGCAAATACAGTAAAATTCTGACACGATTATTGTAGTGACGCTACTTCAACGTTACTGAGCCCCGGTGAGCAGACACGATCAAAGTCCCGATGGCCCATTACTATCGTATTTTCGAAAGATGATTATGATAGCTATTGACACAAGAGTGCCGAACTTTGCAGATGTTTTCTGGTGGAATACTCAGCCATAAAGCTACGGAATACGGATTTTAGTACGTACTGCGGACCAGTTACTGGGGCCAGTGATGCTTGTTGAGCTTTGGTGTTAAATTTAACAGACAACGCAAGAGTTACATGCAACAGATCCTGTGGACCTACCCTGCCACCGCGCCTACCATGGTTTAGCAACCCAGATTCATCACCAGCCCTAAATAGTCCACTGTTGGACATAAGCCTATCCTAATAAGCGCCATAACGCCCTGTCTTCAGCATGCCGCATTCAGCATGACTGCAGCTATCCACAGGTCGACAACGCAGTTTATAAAACCGTCTAAGTGCGAGTTGGACTCGCACATGAAGGATTCCGTACATCCATCCATAAAAACGAGCGAAAAGTCACGTTTGTTGTATGGGAGTCCCTTTAAATATTTATTTTATTCTGTTTTTTAGTATTTGTTGTTATAGCAGCGACAGAAGTTTGTGAAAATTTCAACTGTTTAACTATCACGGTTCATGAGATACAGCCTGGTGACAGACGGACGGACGGACAGCGGAGTCTTAGTAATAGGGTCCCGTTTTACCCATTTCGTACGGAACCCTAAGAATGTTTTAGACTGAAATAAGAAAATGTGCCAGGCAATTGACTTTGAGCTTAGTAAGGGCAAAGTGTGCGGTTGTCGGCTCTTATGCAGATGACCAATGATATTTAAGTAAAGAGAAGTAGATCGTGCTACGTAACTTGACTGTATGGGAATACGTCACTGTGCACGTGACTGGTAAAGTATTTGTGAGGTTAAAACCTATCGTTCCAAAAAAGCCCGAAACTCGGTAAAACCGGTCGATTTAGAAACTCATTCTAGCTCGTCGCTAACCCGCATTGGGACGCAGCCGGATTGAGAGGCGCGTTCACCTGTCTAGATAACTTGTTTTACTGGGGAAGAAAAGTAAAGGGAAAATAAACTTTGTTTGAAGCCTTAGTAAAATAATTGCATGCCGGATGCAACTGTGTGAATTAATAATGCAAAACTCGCAAAGAACGCGTAAACTCGTATCATGGAAAATATCACGAAAAGGTGCAATTATCATATGTATTAAACTATGATATACATGCAAAAGCTTTAAAAAGCTTTGAAAACCTATAGTTACTTACCTTCTTTATCGTACGACTTGGGATTTAAGCAACGATTACATATCTATTCTAAATAATAATTAGGAATTATTTTTATAAGGAAGAATGTTTGCCATTTAGACTCTGTGATGAGTTAGCAAGGGTCCAGTACATTAGTACTATGATACTGAATTACCTCCAGGGAGTTCGTTTTCTCACTTTGTTATTAACAATCTCCTGTGATGTCCACTGATAATGATGGTTTTAAAACTGTGTGTAGACGTAAAAACCGAAAGAAATATAGGTACTCCGGTAAATCTGGAATGGCGCGCGATATGGTATGTACTTTCAAAGCCGCGGATAAGAAAGTGCCTATATTTATAACGAATGTCCACATTGAAACGGTCCAGGAAGACATAGTTAAGTACATAAAGTCGAAAACAGGAGACGTCGTATCCCTGCAAAAAATAAATACAACGAGACAAAAAGGGTATGTTGCCTATAAGTTTTTCGTGTCTGAAACTAAGATGTCTATGTACTTGGATGAGCAACTCTGGCCGGTAGGAATAATATTTAGGCGTTTTGTTAACTTTACAGACCAGCCACTATCGAACAGACATACGTCTGTAACCGGCCAGCAAAACTCTAAACATGGATAAAAATCCTAATTGGTTGAGCTGTATAAAATTTGCTACATTTAATTGTAAGAATGTGAAGCGTTCGTTGGATAGAATAAGTGAGCTGTGTCAAACCTGTGATTTAATTGCTTTTGTTTATTTGTTTATTTGTTTATTTATTTCCACCGTAGGTACACAATGTTACACTTGATGTCGTTAAATACTATTTTAATAGACAAATTACATTTTTATTATAACACACACTAACTTTTGACAAAGGAAACACCATAGGACATTCTGCAAAAAATAAAAAAAAAGCAGACAGACATGCCTTCTTTAAAAAATTAAAATAAATTATGGTATCAGTTAAATGGAATAATAAATTAGATAAAATGTCAAAGTAATCTGCTGTATAAGGGCATTGTCAAATTAACTAATGCTTTGCAAGAAACATGGCTGTTACCGGAAGAAATACCATTCCTAAGTACGATCGATGCTAATTTTGGATACACGGGGACGTCGGCGGTGGATACTTCGGCGGGGATTCTTCGCGGAAGGCCCTACGGCGGCGTCGCGCTACTGTGGAATAGCAGCGTCTTTCAAAAAGTAACAGTGCTAAAGTGCGATAGTAATCGGGTTTGTGCGGTAAAAATCATAACAAGTGATCGACCTATTATTGTGATGAGCATATATATGCCTACTAACGCGGCGGTGAACCTACCTGAGTTTACGGACTGTCTCGGTACGGTGAGCGCTATCATAGAACAATATGGCGTCGAATCGGTTTTTGTATTGGGTGATTTTAATGCGAATCCGTGTGAACTATTCTACAATGAACTCAAAAATTTTTGTGACGACCAGCGATGGTCGTGTATTGATGTTGACATGCTAGGCCTGCAATCTGATACCTACACTTTTGTAAGCGATGTGTACGGGTCGTGTAGTTGGCTGGATCACTGTGTAGTGACACAGTCGGCTGGGCGATGCGTCGCTGCGGTGTACGTTGAATGTGATATTGGATGGTCTGATCATTTTCCACTTTTCATAGAATGCAATTTTAGTTTGTTGACTCCGACCTTGCCAGAAATAGTATTTGCCGATAAACATGTTCTATGGGGAAACAGAACAAACGATGAAATTGCATTTTATGAAAAGAAATGTCATTCGAGGCTTAGAGATATTATGTTTCCACCAGAACTTATCAAATGTGCTGATAGTTTATGTAATGAAACTGGCCACGGACTTATTCTTGACATGATGTATTCTGACATTGTGACCGCCCTTCGTGACGCAGCCAAGTACAGTAAAGGAAGTACCAATAAAAAAGGCAAACCAGGGCTACATAAGATGGGATGGAATGAGCATGTGAAGGAGGCGCATGAGGAAGCTAGGTCGAGTTTTGTGGAGTGGACTATGTGTGGTAGGCCGAAGACTGGTGAAGTGTATGAGGAAATGAGCGAAAAAATAAAGGTATTTAAATCGCGCTTGAGGTGGTCGCAGGACAATCAGGATCAAATCAAAATGGATGACTTGGCAAGGAAGCACGCTAGTGGAAACTTTCGCGACTTCTGGCGGAGCACCAATAAGGTGAATGTGCGGCCGAGTCGACCGCTGAGTGTAGACGGTGTGAGTGATCCTGATTGTATTGCGAACATCTTCAAGGAACATTTTGCCGTAAAGTCACCACTGGGTAAGCAGACTGAGGTGTTCGATGCTGAGGTACCTAAGGATGAGCTCAAATATAGATTTACAGCCAAAAAAGTAGCCCAAATTGTAAAGTCGATCTCCAAAGGTAAATCACCGGGCCATGATGGTATCAGCGTGGAGCACCTCCAGCATGCAGGTCCTCATATCAATGGAGTGCTAGCCATGTTTTACTCGCTCTGCGTGAGTCACTCATATTTGCCTGCGGACATGATGAAGACGATCGTAGTGCCTGTGGTGAAAGACAAGACTGGAGACTTAGGGGACAAAACGAACTACCGACCTATATCGCTGGCTACCATCATTGCTAAGGTGTTTGACGGCATGCTTAATACACAGTTAGATCATTATGTTACTCTGCATGATAATCAGTTTGGGTTTCGACCTAAGCTGTCCACTGAGAGTGCAATACTGTGTCTTAAGCATACCGTCAGATACTACACAGATCGTGGGACGCCGGTATACGCGTGCTTCCTTGACTTGTCCAAGGCTTTTGATTTGGTGGCCTATGACATACTGTGGAAAAAGCTGGAAAGTATGAACTTACCACCTGAGTTAGGCAACATTTTTAAATATTGGTATGGGCACCAGATCAACTGCGTACGGTGGGGGGGAGCAATGTCGGAACCGTATAGGCTAGAATGTGGAGTGAGACAGGGGGGGTTGAGCTCGCCGACCTTGTTCAACCTCTACTTAAACGCGCTGATCGGGGCGCTCAGCAGTCGCCATATCGGATGTCATATTGATGATGTTTGTATAAACAACCTCAGTTATGCCGATGATATGGTTCTGCTGAGCGCCTCGATCTGCGGATTGAGGGAGCTCATGAAAATATGTGAGGAGTACGCCTGTGGTTACGGACTGGTGTACAACTCAAAAAAGAGTCAGTTCATGGTCTTTGAGGTCGGTACAAGGAGGCTGCATAACGTCCCTCCCGTTCGATTGAACGGTGTTGACTTAGAGAGGGTGTACTCTTTTAAGTACTTAGGACACATAGTCACTACCGACCTCAAAGACAATGAAGACATCGAACGGGAGCGGAGGGCGCTGTCGGTGCGGGCGAATATGGTTGCCAGGAGGTTTGCGCGTAGCTCAGAGAAGGTAAAGTTGACGCTCTTCAGAGCATACTGCACCTCTCTGTATACGTGCAGCCTGTGGGCGAAGTATACGCTTGCGACGTACAGCGCCATCCGCGTCCAGTACAATAATGCGATGAGAGCGGTCTTGGGGCTGCCCCGCTACTGCAGCGCCTCAGGGATGTTTGCGGCGGCGCGAGTCGACTGTTTTCATACCACCATGCGCAAGCGCGCCGCCTCCCTGGTGCGCAGGTTGCGGGCCAGCTCCAATACCGTTCTCGTAATGATAGCTGGGAGAGTGGACTGCCCGTACACCAGGCACTGTTGTGAGCGCCACCTTCCCAGCAATCCTTTTAGTTTTTAAGATTATCTTGTTTATTTTTAATATGAGTGTAAATGCTTGAAATAAATACTTTTTATTTATTTATTTATTTTTATTAGAACAAATCTCCTACAGATTGGCCGATGTTTGAAAATAGGTAGTTCCCAGTGAAAATAAGAAGTGGTGGTGGTATGTTGGTAAGCCTGATTTGTGAATGGGAATAGTTCCCTAAGTTCCTGCAAATCGTTCAAATACGCTGAAAATACTTAGTTTATCATTAAAGTCTGTATTCAATCGATTAAATTATTTATTCAACGTTTTTCTCAAACATTTTATTGTACCTACTTAGTCATTATTCGTCAAAGTTAACCGGACGAAGCTTCTGCTGGTCAATTCAGATTACTTATTCGAGTGTACCACGTATACTATTTTGCCACGCTTTGGCTGCATTATCATGACAAATAAAAACAAGAAAATGAACCAAAGAGCGGCGAATACTATTCACCAGCTGATTGTCCAATTATGATACAAATAACACCCACTATGTATATTATAAGGCTCTCAATGCCTACGGTAACAGCTAATGAAGACGAAATGTTCTAGAAAGTATTTGATTTATTGGTAAACAAACCTCGCCTATTATGTTTTATTGCTGACCATACGTCTCTGTATAATTTCAGTACTTGTACTCTCCCGTAAGTAATTGCGCATGCGCAATACAGACGGCAGATAAAGTCATAACTTCGCAGAACCAAAATAAACAGTACGTGAATGTACCTTAGTTAGTTGCTTCCTGCTTCGCCTGGTAACTGCAGCACATTGTAGGCATTTGTTTTGTCAATATTTTATTACAATTCAATCTTAGTAGAATTTATGGGTTTGTGGCTTAGGCCCCCAGTGGTCGACGCACCTGTGGTCGACGCCCCCGGTCATTTGCATATTTTTGTAGAAAAAAAATATTATTCTTGTTTCAAACATAATAATTTTATAATTTGTGTAAGTAGGCTACGGGCTTGTTATTGTCTCAAATCCGTAAATAGTGAAAATTGTTTGGAAGGAACACCATAGCGCTCTATCATGTTCTAATTTTTGAAGTGGTGATATTAGAATTCGAGTCGAATTTTGATTCATGTCATGCGTGATATATGAAAAGAAGTCTTGTTGACGCCCGTAGCCATGGAAACCAGTGATTATGCATAATGATCATTTTAGATACGTTTTACGGCGCTCATATAAATTCCTCGAGGATCAAACTTCAATATTTATACAACAATAAAATAATCATCAAAATCAATTCAGAATTTGCGAAGATATCACGAAAATTTTAGATTTTTGTGTATTGTGTTGTTTTTAAAGTTTGACGGGATAAATTCAAATTCCAATGAAATACTATTTTTATGGGACCAAATCGGAGTAATTTTGTATGCAATAGCGAAAGATTATTAAAAATCCGCCGAACGAAGATGGAGAAATCGACGAACACAATTATGTAGGTACCTACATAAAAAAAATACAAACAGCCGAACAGTTTTTAAACAAGTTTCCGTCCATGTTGATATCAAACTAATCCACCGTGGTTCCGAACAGTATTTTAGGGTTCAATGGTGAAGGACGCTCCGAAATAGATCGCCACGAGACTATTATGTTTTTTTCTACATCTGTCGGCGCTTTGTCTTCCTTGGAGACAGACGGGGCAGTTTATTTTATATTTTCAATGGCATTACAAACAAATTTATTTATTTATAGCTTACCTTCTATATCAGTTTTTTTAAGTAATTATACAACAGCATGATATAATAAAAAAAATATATATGTAATCTATTGTATTAAGTATATCAGTCATCTCGTACATAACACAAGCTCTGAAGACTTACCTTGGGGCTAGATGATGCTGTGTGGATTGTCCAATATTATTTATTTATTTTATTTTATTTATTTACAACAGTGAGTTAACGAGTGAGTTGAGTTAAACACAAACTCTTATAGACTATGGATTCGATTCAAAAAGTTTATATTTTAGAGCAATTTATTTTATTTCGTATCAGAACAGCAAAACACGATCGGCAACAGTCACAGCACTATTCGTCACCTACTTTTTTTTTTAAACTTTTAAAAGTTACAGCCGCTGCTAAAAATATAACTTACCTTCAGTAGGATTTTATTTCGATTTCACAAGCGATAGTATCGAGTTGGCTGATCGATGTTTCGTTCCGCTGTCGATTTGGCAGCCGATCATACGACTGTATCGATACATCACTACAATACGAATCTGACGGACGTATATTCAAAACTTTGCCGGTGCAATGAACTCCGATTCTATTCGATTGTTCGAATTTTGAAATGCTCGTGAATGATGTTTGTGCATTCAGCCTAGATATTCGGGGCAGATAATACATCGGGAAATATGATCATTCGATACTGGTATCCCGCGAATGGAGAGATGAATCGAAGATTCATTTTGCGGATTGTATCGGTTATCATAAATCAGGTACCTACGTTACTATGTGTAATATAATAATGCTACTTCTCATTCATGATCTCTTTGATTCGTATGAATGAATCTGCACAGTGATAAATTCATTTAGATAAATAAATCATAGACGCATAATTGGTATTTTCTGCGTAAATAGTCGATAGCTTTTTTACCTTTTTCAGGTAGACTTTATGAAAAAAGTTCAATGCCTGCAAATACTCAAGCTCAGAAAAGAACAAAGAAACCTCATGCACCTTTCGGAATCGATGCAGCAGATATTTCCGCCTAAATATACCTGACCTGCGGGCAGGTCAAACGCTGAGCAAAGAAAGAGTTATAAAAGAGGGAAGTCTGGTATCATATGGCAACACTTTTATAAATTACGAGCGTCTCACACGCGGTTCTTTCTTTTTGTTCGAAATACAAACGGAAGTTCTTTCCGTCATAATTTTCAATTTTTCTGTTATCAGCGCGGATTTAGTTCTATTTTTGAAAACCAAAATGTTTGTAAAGAACACTGTCGGTTGACGCCACTTTAGATACTTTTTCGGAACATTTTGAACTCGGTAAATATAAAATTATTTACGGAAGTCGGTACAATATCTTAAAATATTTTGCCGGAAATATCCCGGAAACAACGCCGCCATAAGAAGACACTTGACATGGGTGGAATCCTTGTCCAATCGTTTCTTTGCATTTATAAAGGTTCGGTAAGTTGGCGATTGGCGATAATGTTCTCAGCACTCTTCTTTTCTTTTGGCTGGCAAAACGACTTTTCTTTCATCTACACAACTCGCTGAAAACCATTTTTTAGAACGCAAAACTAGAAACACAGATAAATCGTAAAGTAGTTAATTGGCGTAGCATACTTTCGCGCTAAAAATGCGCTTTAAAGTCAGAACCGGAAACGGGTGTACCTACGTACGTATAACTTCAGAACGTTTTGGTCTCACTTAGGCAGCAGTCATTTTTATCTCAAATTATGAGATGATGGGTGGATTAAATCTTTAATCTTTAATTAAATCTTTTTTTAAGTAAAGGCCGTGACAAACGCGGTCAAGGCGTAACAATCTCCAATTTTAATGTTAAAGTGCCTTATAAATTAACTGTTTTTAATTTAATTTAATTGCTATTCTCTTTCTATAAAAAAAACCTCGTCAATAAAATCCGTTGCGTAGTTTTAAAGATCTAAGCATACATAGGGACAGATGGACAACTACGTAGTGTTGCTGATTGATTTTTATTTAGGTAACTCAAAGCTACTCGTAGATTTAGTGTACACTATGTTGAGTTGCATTGAGTGTGCCTGCACTATGTTGGTGATGAATTAATCCTATGCTATCCTATAATATAAACGCGAAAGTTTGTAAGTATGGATGGATGGATGTTTATTACTCTTTCACGTAAAAACGACTGAATGGATTTTAATGAAACTTTACAATAATATAGCTTATACATCAGAATAACACATAGGCTATAATTTATAAAGATATATTGTATATAATCTCGCTCGGGTGAAACCGCGGGGCGCAGCTAGTATATAAATAAATAAATAAGAATCAACCCATAAAAATCGTCTCAGTCCGTCGATATTGGAAGAGAGCCTACTAGCGGAACGCTAGCAGTTTTCTTGTATTTAACACTTCTACTGCGTTCGCTAATTTGCCTACCAAATGTAATGATTACACCAAACACCACCTCAAAAAATAAAGAAAGAAAGAAAGAAAGAAAGAAAGAAAGCAAGAAAGAAAGAAAGCAAGAAAGAAAATATATTTATTGATTCACTGTATATAGTGAATCAATAAATATAGTTTCTTTCAAGTAGTAACAAGTTGTACCTATAGGTACAATTTGTTACTACATCCTATAAAATAAATAAGAACATAAAATATAAAACAAAAATTGACTTCTTAACTCTATAGAAAGCAACAAGAAGTGTATAAAAGGCCCGAAGCTACCCCTTTCCCGTAGATAACAAATGACGTAGGTACCTACCATGCGTACACGCAGTCCCGAAATAGATCGCAACTGGGTTAATACGCGCGTGGTTGCACGTTTTTAACAGACGCTGGTATCAGGCGGCCAAGCCAGAGTCGTGTTTTAACATTGCAGTCATCAAAGGAATATGGAAATGTTCCGTTGATGACTGAAATGTTTAAGGATTTGGTCACTAGGGGCTCCCCAGTGACCACACATTTCTGAAATCCTTTTCATCTGTTTTTGAGACGGAAGGATGAAGCTGGACGTTCAATTTCTTGTATTATGTCATTGGAATCAGCGCTATACCAGACCGATATGGCCGGGGAGAGGTCAGGCGTGGGACCAACGGCTTAACGAGCCGCCAATTTCCTGGGCAGCTATTCAAGTGGTAATACCACAATATTCTCAAAAGTCTCGTTGTATAATGCGATGGACTGGACTCGTATGAATACTTTTTGAGCTAAAATAAAGTGTAATTTCTGCATCCGGATATGAATTCCTTGGAATTTTTCCAAGGAATCCCCTTCCTACATCATCAATTTTCCGGAAATTCCGAAATTTCGTATCCGGATGCCATGAATCATCAAAATATGCATGAAAATGTTGCTCTGAGCTTGGAGCCGTGTGGATGTACCCATAACACCACTGAACAGCAAAAACGTAGTAGGTACAAAGCGAGGCTTTCTCAAAACAATTTGACCCCATCGACAAGTGACAACGCTTTGATTTATAATTTTATATATCTTTACCTAATTTATAATAAATAATAAAATTTGTATAACAATCCCTCAAATATGAGACCCGAGAGATGTCCCTCAACGTTTTATCTTGGTTCTGTAAGTATGCCATCAATAAATAAAATAAAGAATTTTCAAGAATCTTCTATCTATCGATCCATGAGCAAACATTGGTTTTAACATAAAAATACTAAATTATTTTAGTTTTTATCAACCACTAGATATAATAAGTTGTAGCCTATCGTTTCAACTCAATATGTGAACCCTTGAGTGGAGATCACGACTCGGTAAACGTAGTGTAGGACGCTCTCCGACTAGATGGGATGACGACCTGCGAAGGACTGCAGGTAGCGCTATGGCGCTCATTGGGGGAGGCATATGTCCAGCAGTGGACTGCTATGGGCTGATGATGATGATCTGAACCCTTAGAACTCTTCTAATTCACCGAATAGACACCACGGTCTTCACGTTTGAATTCAACAATTAAAGAGTTAAAAAGCCGCAACACATGCACATAAATCTAAAAGAATCTAAATGTACGTTTTGTGTGATCACCCAAACAACCGGATAAATAAAAATATCTTCAGATCTTTGAGATGCTGGGAAGTAAGATTAGACGCTTGAATCTTTGACGCTATGTCGACCAATGACTCCCGCTGTTGCTACTGAATATTTATTATTCTTCATTAACTGGGCCCCGTAGCTTCGCCCGCGTGGAAATCTATGTATGAAATGGTTTATAAACCTCCTCTTGAATCACTTTATCTATATAAAAAAACCGCATCAAAATCCGTTGCGTAGTTTTAAAGATCTATAAGCATACAGACAGCGGGAAGCGACTTTGTTTCAGCGTTCCATTGAGAACTGTCAAAATTCAAACCAATAATGCTTCTATTTAGTTTCCTAATTTTTACCAAAATGCAAGTTGTACTGTTAAATTAGCATTGTCTTCCCATGGACCTACTAAAGAGAGGATAACAGTAGTGCAATTGTATTCCCATTGATACGACCCATTTCATTATAAAAAATCCTATATATCCAACTAGAAAAGATCCCCATACCTCTGGCAAAGATTACCTACTGATTATGACACCAACTTCCAGATTTAGAAAGTATCTCTATCCTCGATTTTCTGTAGTTTCTGACTCAGTGTGACAAATCTAGCGTCAGTAAATGAATGGGGGCCTCTTGGCCCGTCAAAGCTCATCAATTTGTAGCACTTACTCCAGCACAATAAACTCTTTGGCAGCAGCAGTCGATAATAATCTACGGTTTCGTGTTACGTGATTCACGGCGTGTTTGAAAGATAACTATTTGCCAAGTGTACGCTGAACCCGGCTACGGAAACCAGCCTCAATGGATACGACGGTTATTAAACTGAGCTTAATTATACAAGATTTTATTTCCTTTGTACATTGTCAGCAGAGCTGATTATCAAAATCCACTGCAAGCAATAGATTCCAGCGAAATTAGTATTTTTTGTAAGTAATTATGTTTTGGAAATATTTGGCTCCATGAAGATGAAAAAAAATATGTATTCGGCTCTCTATAAAATACTAGATATACCTGTAATGACTAACCTTAAACTTCTTCGTCAATTTCGATATTCTACTAGGTATATCCATGAAGAATGGTTTATGTAAGGTTCGCTGCGGCAAACCTCCTTGATAAGTTAGGTAGAATAAGTATTACTACCACCTGCCAATTGTTGTGCCAGTTGGATTTCCCCGTGGTCATCATTTGTCTTTTTTAAAAGTCTCTAATCTATGGTTTTATATCCTCGAATCGCACCTCTGACTAGACATGATAGGATTTCATTATTCATCGCATTTTTCAGCGGCGCGAGTCGAGCAGCCCGTGAACTTTTGTACAGAATCGCAAATGGATGTCGATTTTATGTCTCAGTAGGTTATTTTCAACTGTTTTGTACTTTTAACGCCAGACGCCAAAAGAGGGGTTTTACGGTTGGAGCCAAATGTCTGTAGCATTGCAACTCCCAAACTGACCGGTTTTTTTAAATTATAAGCTAGGAAGGCCTCCCCCCATTCCTCTCCATATAAATAACATAGTAGTATGCGTCCAGTTTATATTTCCAAAAAGTTAAGGAAGAGCGTTACCTCCTTATATAGTTATTCTTATAAAGGAGGTCGAACACTTAACCATAGGAGAATTATAATAAACATTTTGATTATTTTATACGGATAAGTTAAGTAGGTATGCCCTTTCAGCCGAGTCTTATCTAATTATTCACGATTAGTTTATAGATGCTATTGTGCTCACTATACGCCAGCATAAATCATATTTATTTGATTTCATCGCCATCTAGGCTATCCTAGCGAGCGGATTTCATCGCGGTACTACAAGCAAGTTTATCGCGTGTATCGTATTCAAACTAATAGCAAAATTCGTATCGTAACCATGCCCACTTAATCCAACATTAAGCCGCATGGCATCTGTGTTTACCTCGTAAATCTGCAATGACCGAAATACTGGTGTCGAAAATTTGGACACAAACGTGCCTATGCATATTATGCCTACATCCCATAATCACAGAGTCGAATTAAGAATAATTAGATCTCACGTCCGATCTAGTAACTCACGTTTTTTTTTGTTTTGTGTGTTACCATAAAATATAATTGTGACATTGGTAGATTTAGTAGAAATAATTTGTCAATGTCAAAGTTTTATGTGCGAGTACGTTTTCTTACCGGCATTATTATTGGATAAAACACAAGCCAGAGAGCAAGAGTATTTGTAATTCTATTTAATTCACAGTCAATAAACATGTCTGCTTTACATCTGCGAAATGCTAACGTGTAAGTATCTATAGACTAAATGATTCTGTCGATGATATAAAATATTTACACACTGGTAACATTAAACTTGGTGCTTTCGTTTGGGATGGCTGACCTTTTTATAAATAAAGTTGAATCTTTTTATTTTCTGTTCAGAATTTATTTACGTTGTAGCTTACGCCTAATAGATTTTTATTTAAAAAATCAAAATCATTGCTAATTTTGACGTTTAAATAGGGCATCATCGAGAAAATTAGGTGCTGCCAGTGTTAAAAATAAGGATTATTAGTTTGGTAAAGATAAACTAGCTGGCGAACAGACAGAAAACAAATAATTCAATTTGGCAATGTACCTACTCGTAATTTGTGTAAAACTGTCTAACAATATTTATGTAAACTAATTTAATCAGGAATAGTGACGCATCAATGTTTGCTACAAGACTATGGTTCGGCGGGCGAAGGTCCACCTGCGACGCAAAAGCCTTGGGACCAATGCTTGTATGATCTGCAAATATTTGTTCCGAATGTTGCTATGTATAATAAAAAAATCTATCTATGTAGTTTATTGTATTATGTATATCAGACATATAGTAACCATAACTCAAGCTCTGCTCAGTTTGCGCTAGATTATGCTGTGTGGATTGTCCAGCATTATTTTTATTATTATACATAAATGCCATCTATTAAAACTTCCTTGCATCAAACATTAAGACAAATGCAGCTCTAAAATTAAATATGTCTCATTCATTAGAGAACGGTCAATGTTATAAATACATTTGTGAATGTATTTCAACTAGCCAGTTAATATAGTCCGAATGCTGGCAGCACTATTTTGAAAAGGGAACGCTTTTAAATTTCGAATGAATGGAGGTGAGAAGCGACTTTGTGATTGTTTGACAGTTGTAGAGACATAACTGCATCTGTCATTTTGGAAGTTACAGAATAAACGGTAATGGAGACTTTTTAGGAAGTTATTATGAAGAGAGGTTGATATTAGGTTTGTTTTGACAGCTGTAGAGATTCCACTAGGTTTGTCATTTAAAAAATAAAGATAAGACTTTAGTGTGGCAAAGCATAATTTTATGTTAGCCTTTTAAAAAGCTTTGCTTTGTTGATAATAAACTAAAATTTGAATGTGTTTGCTTAAAAATAAACTTCTTCTTGTATTTCCTGGTTCATTTATTTTTATTTTGATTTTGGGATGACAAAAAGGCATAAAATATTATAATAACTTACCGACATTTTAATATAAAAGACAAATTTATCTTATCACCTTACAACACCTAATTACAAATGCAAAAGTTTGGATGTTTCTATCAGTGAATATGTACTTATTATTAGCTCTCTGTTATTGTTTATAATAATAATAATGAAAGATATCGTAGAGATGAGTTTCCAAAACAGGAACAATAGATTACAATAAGTACAATAAGCTATAATAATTTAAAGCTCTATAAACATTATTTTATCTAAAAATAAAGTTTTATTTATTATATCTTAACGTCAAAACTACTGATACACGCGCATTGATGTATTCTAGACCTAAAATAGGATTCAGGCTAATTTTAATTCCAGGAAAACACGCTCTAAGCCACGAAACGTAGCTAGTGACTGATTAGTAAATATAAATATACTAGGTAAGGCTGCGACATAATAATAATTATAGCATCCACTGCCCAGCCTCGGCGGTGTGACCAGCAGGGGTCTTGGGCCATGAAAGTGTTAAAATAGCAACAAGCTAATGAAATAGCTAGGGGCTGAATGAAAATGAGTATACACTTTGCAACCCAAAAACTATTCTAATCATAACAACACACATTGAAATGAATCGAGATACATTTACTGAATTGTGTGAATTTAAATAAAAGGTAAATAGGAAATTATTTACTGTACCGGAATGAATAATGTTCAAATTATTGGAATATTAACGAGACCAAGCTGTATTTACAATTATGGAAATATGGCGTTTTTAGGGGTCGCTAAAATAATCGAGCTTCTATAAAATCTTCTTAAAATCATGATAATTCTTGGAGGGTGATTTATATTATTAAAAAAACTATAATTAATATAATAAAAATATATATATTCGTATGCGTATCTGTTCCTATGCACAAATTTCATTCAGCTTTTTTGGAAATAATTACTTACTTAATTGAAAATGTTTTGGAGGATATTATTTATACTTAGAATATAAGGAAAACTCGCAGCTAATAATTACAAAATAAGTAACATACTTCATCATCATCATCAGCCTATATCAGTCCACAGCTGGACAAAGGCCTCCCCCAATGAGCGCCATAGCGCCCTGTCTTCAGCTTGCCGCATCCAGCATCTACCTGCAGTTTTTCGCGGGTCGTCATCCCACCTGGTCGGAGAGCGTCCTACACTACGTTTACCGAGTCGTGGTCCCCACTCAAGAATACATACTTACATACAAACAATCATACATAAATCACCTACTAAGCTACTAGTAGTACATTAGGGTTAATTAAGTACATTGGGATCAATATTGGGCAAATGTTAGAACAGCCTGTGATATCCCAATACCTGATATATTCAGTATCAGCAAGAAGTTTGTCTATATCTGCTGGGCACTGTCTGGCTTATTATTTATGTTGCTATTAATCATTCTTTAACAAATTCAGTGGATAAATATATGTATATTCTAAGCACTAGAGTTCTAATTTGTTTCTATATTTAATGAAAATATATTTGACGACCGATGTGGCGCGGTGGGCGAAGGTCCGCCTGCGACGCAGGAGGTTGCGGGTTCGATTCCCGCCTCGGAACAATTGTGTGTACGATCTGCAGATATTTGTTCCGGGTGTTCTGGTCGTTTTCTATGTATAATAAAAAAATATCTATTTATGTAATATATTGTATTATGTATATCAGTTATCTAGTACCCATAACACAAGCTCTGCTTACCATGGGGCTAGATAATGCTGTGTGAATTGTCCAGCATTATTTATTTATTTTATTTTTATTTTTATTGTAATTTTGTTAGTAAATTTATTCCAAGTATACATATATGCTATAAATACTATGATATGAATAAAGAAAAAAATAAATATTATTAGTTCTTTATTCGATTAAAAACGTAATCTTATTCAATACAATTATTATTTTATTCTTGCCTTATTTAATAAATACTTATTTAAAAATATTATTCCTAAATTTATTAATTATAAGTTACCAATCTAATCTTCTTCCACTGGTGGACAAAAAATTTAAGTGAACATCAATATAATAAAAAATGAATAGTATAAAATATGACTTGCCTAATAAAAGTTGAAAACTTGTTTAGTAAAATGCTTATTTGTAAGCCTAAAGAAGTAAACTTTCATTTCATTTCAATAAGAACGAACCCAAAAACGTTTGCGCCTGACAGGGTTTTTATGCATCGTGTACCCACTAAGATACTATATATTCGTACATACAGCTAAGAATAATTTATATGTATGCATAAAATCACAATCATAATAAATTATATATGATAGCTTTGATAAGAGTAATAATTTCCAACATATTTTATTTAAAACTGGTTATATGTACAGCTTAGTTACTGTTGCAGCGTTGGATCGCGAGGAGTGGAAGGAGAAAAGGGAGGGCTTTGCCCAGCAGTGGAACAATAATGGCTAAAAATATAATAAATAATAAATATGTACATATTTTATTTCTATTTGTTTCTATTATTTTAATGTAACTTGCTTTGACTCGATAGAATGCGGCAAGCTGAAGACAGGGCGCTATGGCGCTCATTGGGGAGGCCTATGTCCTATGTCTGAGGACTATAGGTGGATAATGATGATGAACTTGATTTGTAAATAAGGGTTATTTTTAAGCTGAAAATAATAATCGATCTTGTGGTCGTATCAAATAATATCAGCTCTCATATAAAAACCCTCTAAATTATCTTAAGGCAAGTTGATCGATGGTTATGTATCAAGTCTCGATTGAAATCTGCTCCAAACAGTTAGTAAATCCTATAATTGCCCGACCTTGTCGATCCACTGGTGTCGGGGAGCACCTAGCATGAGTCACTGACGGTACCTCCTACCTACAAGTTCTTTTATTACTGAGCCCCGCGGCTTCGGCGGCTTTGAAATCTATGAGTCAAATGGTTCATAAACCTTCCTCTTGAATCACTATATCTATTTAAAAAACCGCATTACAATCCGTTGCGTAGTTTTAAAAATCTAAGCATAGGTACATAGGGACATACCAGCGACAGACAGACAGCGGGAAGCGACTTTGTTTTACACCATTTAGAATATCCATGCAGTATTTGTTGTGTGTCACAAATAATTATCAAAATCATAAATATAGTTTACTCGTCACTTACAATAAGTAGGTATTCTACCTGTTCTATATATTTTTGTGCTAAAGGATTCCCTAAAAACATTTATTTCTTAGGTATTCAAAAAAATAATCATAAACATAAAATAAAATTATATCGCGCAGCGTTATGCCGCTAAACTCTGGTTTTATACGACACAGAGTGCGCAGTAGCTCATATTATTTTTCGTTTTAAATCGTACCTGGCTAATACGTCTTAGATCTCCGATTCAGAAACTAGCAAATGTGTTTTTGGGATTGTGCGTTGCCGAAACGTTAACGTTCGTAACTCATGCTCGAGCCCCTGATCCTCGGTAACTGTGTAATGTTTTTCAGTACCTATTGATATTGACCAGCAGAGTTTTATTTCAGGGTGTAGTAGGTACTACGTTAATAGTTTCCATTGTAGATATTCAAGGATATATAACTACTTACAGACATCTGTTTTGTACAATACTCCTTAGATATTGGATAGAGAGAATACGAAGACAAGAGAGGTAATAACATAAATATATAAATGAAGGTACTTGGTGTGGCCAGCTTGGTATGATTTTTTCTTCTAAAATCGGTTATATATAATGTTGCGTCAATTTGTGGGAGGAGAGGCTAACACGCTGACTACATTTTATTAGATCTCATCGGAGAAGGTTTTGCACAGAATTGTTACTAAATATTTTCATTCTTATATTTTGCATTGTATTTCCGCAAAGTCACGCGTGAATCTATTATTTATTGTGGATCAGATCATCATGTAGAACATTCTACGATCTAGATTAACCAGTCTTAGTTTCAAATCCTTGTTCTAAGTTCTAGACTTGTTAGTGAACCTAGACGCGAGAGATCGACTACCTCGAAAGTATTCTATCGCTCACAGATGATGTGGCTTCATTCAATTCAATTTTATTTAGTTTAGCTTCACAAAGTACATGTTATAGCCATAGAGAATAATTTAGAGTACACTATTTAAAATTTTTAAATAAAAACATTGCAAGCGGAAGGAACACATCCTGCGTTAACAGACGCATGGCATTATGAGTGTACGTCCAGTGCTTCATAGAAGCGCAGTCCGTGTCCAGCAGTCCAGTAGTATTCCAGCTATAAAGTTCATTGCCTAGGGATAGAACTCTGAATCGGAACAGTATCTTCGGAAACCATAATGACCAGCCCGTAATCGTCCAGTGTTGAACATAGGCCTCACACAAACAACACCACGGATAACGGTCCTGAGCGGCCTCCATCCATCGACTCCCTGCGATCGGTACAATATCCGTTAGTATTTTTTCATAATTGAAGTGAAAACTTCTTTGGACGCCTTGAGCAATTTTTGGGTGAACAAAAATCATGGAACCCACGTCATCATCACCGGACGAATTTTGATGTGTGATGTGTATCTTTTTGTTATTTCTAAGGACCAATGTTATTATAATACATACACATCGTTTTTGACAGTATTTTAATTAATTTTTCCAATAAATATACATATTTGCGATTAATATTATAATAATTTTTGCACGCCAAAGCTGTTTCAGCTGGTGAGTCATCGCATGGGACGTTTTAGAATAAGCATACTAACTAATAACCCGTTGACTGCAAATAAATGATTTTGTATTTTGTATTTGTATTTTGTATTTTGACACTTTCCTAACCGTGTATGTGTGTGTACTTTTTGGGTGAAAAAAGCGCGAAACTCGCTTCATCGTCACCGCACGCTTCCCAGTATAAATAAAATATAAAAATACTTAGTTTCCACTTCTATCAGCAGTCCCCAAAGTCTGCCCCGCATGTTTTTTTTACCAGATATTTATTTTGAAATAGATCCGTTTTATTGCAAACAAGCTTCGAAGAACAGCAAGAACGATGTTCCCTTTTTGGTGTATCTACGAAACATATATCTATTATCTACCGTTGTAAAATCGCCTTATCTCTTCTGTAGCTTCCGTTATAACGATATTATGACATCTGTCAAATTTGTAACATAGGATGCCACATTGTGGGGCCCAATACATACAGACATTTAAGGACATAATCGCTGATGAATAAAAATGCTTTTCGCTGTATAAGACAGGTCCAAAATGTAATGTTACTGGAGGTTGTTACGGTCAAACATTTAAATGTAATAAACAGAGTGGTGTGGAAGCGGTTCATCAGCGTCACCGTGAAAGCTTTCCAGGACGGGCACGATCTTCAGCAATGAAGACAACGACAAAGAAGAAGAAGAATGTATGCATATATTTATAACTACGCGTTTTTAAACTACGGATTTTGGTGTTTTTTTTTCATAGATAGCGTGTTTTAAGAGGAACGCTTATAAACTATTTGACACATAGATTGGGGGACACGCGGGCGAAGCTGCGGAGCGCAGCTAGTGTCAAATAAATTTATGATATTTCATTTCATTTCAACTTCATCGGACCCGACACGATTTCGGTTTGTCGTGAACAGAGCACGGTCTTGTCGGGTTATGTAAAAGGCTGTCAGGGACAATTCGTTAAAAGGTACGGCTAGTTACATCATAAACCATGAAGAAGAATCTTGCAGGGACCATAACATTGTTTTATGAGTTTCATTCTTTTCTTCATGAAAACAAATCAGGATTTTACTACTTTTTTCTCTCTTTGCATAAGTTTTGTCAAATACTATGAATGGTTGACATGAACAGGCGTTACAACCTTCTTGCTCCGTACGCAATGAGTACCAAATGGTCCCTATTACTGTGCTATACTATCTTTCACCGTCAGTATGTCCGTCTTAGTCACCTAGAGGGCAATTTCTATAACCTATACGTATGACGAGCTCCGTGGCGCGGCAAAGGTCAATTTTGACACTGAGCTTCGTCTTCTTTTTGTTCATTGTAAGGGAAGTGAAAAGTAAAAGGGAGGTACGGATCATTGTCCTGCTGTAGGGCAATAAACGAAAATGGTGTTACAGTTTGTAACCAAGTTTTTTTAAGCAAACTACCTCGGCTATTCACGAAAAGGATGTCCACACTTTGTGTTAATATGTCAAGGGCGCGCGTGCCTGCGCGTCCCTCAAGGGGCCGCTCAGCGCCGCGGAGGGCCCTTCCAGTGAGGACCCGCCTGATTTTAGGGTTTGATGTTCCATTTATCAGGTTTTTAATTATCTATCGTTGACCGTTATGGGGCTTGCAGATTGGGAAACCATCACGTATAAGTACTTAAATACGCTCAAAAATCCTTTCTCAACTATACTTTATACTTATTAGATTTAAAGAGTGGCTTTTTGACATGCGAGTAGATGGCCAAATCGGAAACTATATTTATGTGAAAAGAAAATCCTTATACCTACGTACTTTTTTAATAATTTTTTAACGTAATTTTTCATTTATTATTACAAAATTTATAAGGAAAAGCGAATAGATGTTTTATCGAGGATAAACCATACATTCACGCTTAGTATTCAAACTAAAATTTCAATAGTGTCTTTCTTTGCAATGATTTATTCATAACAGCAACTAAATCCATTAATTGGTGCAAAAATACAGGCTGCCATATTTTTGCAAAAATAAATGGGTTTGATTTGTTTACCTACAAAAGAGAAAGATAAAAAATCGAAATAAGCAAATCCGTTTCGTCATAAATCGAAATCATGTCTTGTTTAACGATCGTGCTTTGTATTTTGTGCTGTTTACAAGATGTAATAGGTATAGCTGGTTTGTTTTGCGACCATTGGAAACACATGCTAAATCTAACTTCGATTAAATCGTAGTTTTGTAGTGTATTTGATAAGTCTGCTTGTTACACGTTTCGGTGGGTAATTAGGACCTGTATGGGAAATAATATCGTGTTTTGTAAAAGAGGAGCTAATTATTGAACTGGCAACGCGGGTAGTTAGACAACACAAATGAAGCTGCGGGCTAGTCCTCGTTTAGAAGCCTCTAACTAACTGCTCTAAAATAGTGTTAGTTACAAAGTATAAGGCCTTGTTTATAGTGGGTAGCGGGGGCGGGAATCAGTATTGTACTTGGTAAATATATTAATTTAATTCTATAAATATTTGATAGGTACCGATGTGGTGCGGCGGGAAAAAAAGGTCCGCCTAGGACGCAGGAGGTTGCGGGTTCGATTTCCGATCCGCATTGGCAAATGATTGTACGATCTGCAGATATTTTGTTCAGGATTTTCTGGTCAATATAAAAATATCAATAAAATATGAAATAAAAATATCTATCTATGTAATGTATTGTATTATGTATATGAAATATCTAGTACCAATAACACAAGCTCTACTTACCTCAGGGCCAGATAATGCTGTGTAAATTGACCGGCATTATTTATTTATGTAATAAATAAATATTAAATATAGCGCCCAGTCTTCAGCATGGCCTCGCTTGCGCTTGGTTAAGCACTAAAATAAAAAAAAACATAAAAATCTTTAAATCCGCTTCCGCTGACGCTTCCGCAACTCATCAAAACCGCAGCCATTGTTCAGCAGATTCAATTAGTGAACACATGCATGTGCTCAAAAGACTTTGCGGATTCCTTTACAACATGGACGTCATTGGACGTGGACTCAATTTACTACTCAGGGGGGAGTGGGGGAGGTATAACACACTCGTACCGTCTCCTTCTTATCTTATAAAAGAATTTGAAATGCAGGCATTGTCCTAGAATTGTTGGAATGAGAAATACTGTTTGTAGTTTTTGAAAAAACGATTCAAATAATTTCAGTTATAAACTGTGCTGTCGGATTTAACCCAATATTGGGTTCGGGCATTTAAAAATAAGGTATATGTTCTATCTATCTATTTTGTCACACCCTGTATATTTCAGTAGTACAATGTACAACCCCAACACTAACAGCCAAAGACATGTTTTTATCAGTTTCCTTCCTTCCCTTACTATTATCGGGTTTATTTCTCTCTGTTTTTATGATTTCGATTCTTTTTGCGAGCTCGGCTATGGCGTCAAGGACAAAGATAACAAATTATTGCTCTCGTGTCGTTAATACTATAATTGAGGATTGTGGAAACAAGAAGGGACAAAAACTCTTTGATCTTTTGCGATTCGATACAGGGTATACCTAAGACGTGTCTACACGACAGAGTCCTCTCGGACAGGACTCGGACCTAGTAGTCTCGTAGGAGTAACTTCATATAGGATAGCTAAACGAGTTGAGAGAAAAATATATAATGGGCTTTTTGAGTTCCATTGCCATCATTACCTAGTTAGTTATTTGACCTTCGCAGAACGTAGTAGGACCTCATTTACGACCATAGAAAAACGTTTTCAACCAAGGAGTCATTACCTAGGGTATATAATGAACTCCTTGGTCCTTGAATTCCACGATTTAAAATTAGAAGCCTGAAGCGGAGAGTAACCGTGAAAATTCTCCATAAAATTCGTAACTTTATCCGTAAATCCTGAAAAATGTATGTCTCTTGTTCACGTTTTGTCTGTCAGTGCATTATTGTTAGCAACCAGTCATTTGTCAACGCGAATGGTACTATTGCATAGAATGAAATAAGGTTGCATAAATAAATTATTGTAAGCACATGCCTAGATAAGAAAACTTTTTGGACGCGAGTCAAGGAAACTTATTATTTATTCATTTACGGACAAGAAACGCCATTTTAAAACTACATTCCGAATCCATTTCTGTTGCTAGAGTACCTAGAGTTCAAGTTTTTCAAGTCAAAATAGAAAATTAAGAATAAGTTAATCGTGTCTCTCGTAAATCGTCTAAGAATTAGTAAGCTGAAGTGGCAGTGGGTCGTGAAGAACCGACGGTCGCTGGGGCAAACGTGTTCTTGAGTGGAGACCACGACTCGGTAAACGTAGTGTAGGACGCCTTCCGACCAGGTGGGATGACGACCTACGAAAGACTGCAGGTATATGCTGGATGCGGCAAGCTGAAGACAGGGCGCTATGGCGCTCATTGGGGGAGGCCTATGTCCAGCAGTGGACTGCTATAGGCTGATGATGATGAAATCGTGTTAGTACCTACGTGATCTAGGAATTATTTTACCCGATTCTGGGTCAACATTGTCCAAACGCGATCAACTACGCGCATTGCCGCAACGCGCGTAAATCACCTCACTGGTTATTACTTACAACCAGATTTGAATTTAGAATGCGCGATAAATTACAGACGATCGCCGATTGTCGTGTGTTTGGGCGCGATAACTGTTAATCGATTGTTTTTGAACCTAGAACATTTGAATTTTGAATCATACTTTTTAGAATGGTCTAAAACTCAACGTAATTAACCGCATGAGCATGGCCCCATCGTTAGTTTGCAATCTGTCCCTAGTTTTTCGATCATACATAATATAATAAATATTTATTGGTGCAACTGTCTAATAGTTACATACGTAGAAAAAACATAGCTGCAAATAAACGTCACTATTGACAGACCAACCCCAACCTCAGTTTTATGAACCTCGCGGGCATGTTGTATGGTGTTAATGTGACAACCGCAGATTTAGTATGGAAGCTGTTAATATACTGTTACCAGTTGAACTCAGCTAGATTTATTTGCAATAACTGATTGGTGCAAATGTAAACACATTACGTGTTACCGGATGGGCCTTAATGGAGGTAACTGAACTGGTTAAATACTTGCGCTATCAATTCATTATGTTGGTACTGTGTTGGGAAGAAGAATGGGCATAGAGTTTGTCACTTTTTGGGGAGAGATACAATTCAAAATGTTCAGAGCATCATCAAGGAGGTCATGTACTGTTGAGGTTATATTGAAAATATTTCTCGTTGAGTTTGTAGCTTGATTGATAAAAAGTTATGAAAGATTTTGCAACATTAGCTTTTCAGAGAAACAAGTGTGTCTCTAGACAGCTTCTTTAATCTAGATTTCTCGTTCATTGATGAGAAACCCTCTAAATATACGTGAAGTTCGCGACAGACTCACGTGTCGATATAGCACAATGGCAAAGAATCCAGGCAGCGACCGCTTAACACTTTTAATGCATGCTTTTTATTTTGTCATTAACCTTCGAGGTGCTCCGGTTTCGAACGATTTATTTTTGAAACTCGAACGCGCGGATTTACCGGATAGGTACTCTGTAAACACACTGGCCAGTAACAGAAGAAAGAACACCGAATCCGCGTGTCACAACACTAGATGTCACTCCGCGGAAAAGTTCGAAATTTGAAAAGAAAGTTGGCGCGCGTCGGGCGCGGGCGGCGCGCGGGCTCGTTGGCTCAGACTGGCCCGCCGCTGAAAAAGCTCCTTACTAAACATACAGGGCGATGTGCATTCTATTTATAAAGTTAAGTTGGGCGGCACGCGTGCACCACGCACCTACCCACATTAACATCATAATATTTGAAGTTATTAGGTCGCTGATGAAACTCGTTGCGGCATCATGTTCTACCAATCTTTTTATGTACCGACTTCCTAAAAGTGTCTGCATTTACGGTAACATTGACCAGTACTTATGGGGTCTAAAGCAACACAAAATATTGTCAGTGTTTCAAATAAGTATTTCTATAGATAATCATCTAACACCAAAGTTTCAATGAAGGGAATTCATAAAATTCTGAACATAAAAGTAGTTTGATTTCCTTGACAACATTACAAAAATAGCAAGGTGCAGTTTATATCTATTGATGGCCTAGTAAAACAAATGTATATCTCATCACCAAATGTCCCAGTGCCTACGCTACAAGACGCTGCATATAATTATTATTGGTCAAGCGTAAGTAGCCATGATAGTTACAACATTGGAGCCCTTCCAACAATAATAGATATATTTCGTTTTTATGATGATCGTGAGAGACTTTTGACTCCACTCGAGATGTTTGTTCAGTTATAGATTTTATTTTATTTACTAAACCAACATCTTCAGTTACAGTATAAACAATAAAACGGTACTAAATATCGGAATTGACGCGTAAAATTATCTTTGATTTAATATTTTAAGAAAAATGCGTTGAAAGGCGATTGTGTTTGCGTCAACGTCAGTCGATGTCGCAACCCGACGGCCGAGTGACACGAGGATGACGCGGATGACGAAAATGATTTACATTGTTGTCTCGACTGTCAAGCCTGCTTATTACTTTTACAGACATAACATGAAATACCATTAACATTTCTAAAACACGAAGGAGGAGTGACTTTATCAAACTAAAAAGATAGATAAACGACTCTGAATAAATCACTGCAAACTAGTTAAGACATAACGCGCAGAATTTATAATATCGGGATAAAATATGAGGGAATTTTCACACTCACATTTAACTCTTTATTATTAAATTTATTTCCGCCCGTTTATAAACACGTGAGAGCTGAACAACTTAAAAGAATGACAGACACTAATGGCGTGTTATATTTTATTAGTTTTTTGATCAGCCTGTATTTTCATTGCGTCCACTCTTTGGCTCATTCTTCGTTAATTGCATTGTGATGCATTAAACCTCGACAGTGTGTCAGCCAAGTTCGCTTACTATTACGAGTTGAAGATAACTGCATGAACGTTTTCAGGCTTCATCATCATCATAATTTGTACTCAGTACCTCTATGGCTCTCTGAGGAGATAGGAGGCCTACGCCTCCTCCAAACTGTACCACTCATGTATCAGTTAATTCATTAGTTCTTATATGTAATTATACCCCGTGCGTGCCCCACAACGTAACTACTCAGAGGCCAAGACCACTGGAAGGGACGTTTCTACAAGACAGGCAAGGGCCCTCCGTACTCAGAATCAGAACAGTTAGAGGCTGAGCTGGGTACGGGCTGACCGGAGCGTACAATACTAATGTAACATCTTTCTTAAAATCTTTTACCATTTCCGTTTTAACTTACAAAATTAGTACAAACATAACCCATGAAAAAACCTGACTGCGCTAATAAGGGTTATATTATTATGCTTTTGCCAAGGCTCCGTGTTTTCATATAACATTATTAAATTTTTTAAAATACCTGTCTAACCAAACTCTTTTGGCAAGCGCCTCCAATCCATTCAAACTTTCAAAGTGGAAACTATTCTACGGTTAGTTTGCAGCGTGACCGACAGATGGCAGTACTTGACACCTCACCGCTTCCGGTTACATCCGGCGCTAACTGATGCGTTTCCGGTTCAAGGCAATTCATTACACGTGAACATTTAAAGTTGGAGTTCTAATTTTGAAGATACATGATAGTTCGTGACATTTCTGTGACAGTTTGTTCTTAATTTGAGAAATTTTGTGTCACGACAAATTTAACATTAGTTGTAGTAAACTTTTCATGATTGATTTTCTTTATAGTTGGAAGTTTAAAACTTGTCTCTGGTAGATGTAGATTGTAGAGAATGGATCGTTAGCTAAGGTTATGATCAATTTAAGTAGCTACCATCGATAGGCCTGCATTAATCCACGGCTGGAAATAAGACCTCTCCTAATGATCGTCATCGCGTCCTGTCTTCAGCTTGCCGCATCCAATATCTCCCTGCAGTTTTTCGCAGACCGTTACCCCAACTGTCTGGAGGGAGTCCTACACTACGTTAGACTACTTACACTACGTTAAATCGACATAGGTATGATACCCTAGTAATATTAGGGCAACTGTGTATAGGCTGTAAGGCGTTTTACAGTATTAGAAAGCATAGGTCGCCAGACCAGGTCTTAGTAGTAGGTATTGGAACAGAGTTTCATAATAGTGCTGGATGTTTCAGCAGGTTTCGTCATGTCGTCGCTGCGGACACGGGCGGCCCACTTGCGCAGGTGTGCTCGTAAAGAGGACATGCCGATTGGAAAATTGGAAGGGCTAAGGGTGAGGCAGACGCGAGTTATATCCGACGAAAAGAGTCTTGGGTTACTTTTTATTATTATAACTAACTGCGGCTTCGCGCGCGTGGAAATCTATGTGTGAATGGTTTATAAACATCTTTTTTTTTATATATCCTCTTGAATTATTCTAGTCCCTATGTATACTTACTTACTTAGATATTTAACGCAACGGATTATGATGCTTTTACGATTTTGAACGGTTTTTAATAGGTAGAGTGATTTCAAGAGGAATTAAAAACTATGTAATTGAATGAAACATAGATTTCCATGAGGGCGAAGCCGCGGGGCGCAGCTAGTAATACTAATAAAGATATGTTCAGATTGATAAGTAAAAAAATATATACCCTATAACTTAGACCTATTTACCCGACTGCCAGGTAACGTAGAGTAAAGAATCCATGGCCACGTGTACGACAATAAATAACGTCTGCCATAAGTGTGGAACCTCCATTAACATACTTACAGATTTAGCCGACTAACGGACAGGGAGTAATTGTGTTCAGCACACATTTCACACAACGTAAATTAATATCCTAGGTAGGAGCCAGGTAGTAGAGTATTTGTAAGAAATAACTGGAAAAACTCAATTGTAATTCCAATCCGAAACCAAAAACCTGTTAGGGCTTTCAAAAGTTCAATAAAATGTTTGAAAGAGAGACCGCTGCATTTTTATCCGACATTGAATAAAGGAGGAGTTTCTATGTTCGGTTGTATATAAGTATTTTTATTTATGGATAGATACTGATGGTTAATTTGCAGTTGTTATAGAGGTGATACCGTGATTGCGATTAAATATCCTAAAAAGGTCCAAACTTGTATGCCTCGGTCATAAAAGACTTGCCCGCAAACCATAAAAAACGAATGAAAACTAAAGGATGTGATATCGTTTTTTTTTTTCAAAACAATCAAATAATTCGTTAAATTCTACAACTTTCATCAACATTTCATTGTTTTATTTTACCAAAAACACATGTCCGAGGGAGGGAGAACGAGTTAGTATGTGTAAAAAACCGGAGTCGGTTCTCTCCGTCGCTGAACTCCTTTATAAATTATATATCTCCAGTGTCAAATGGCTTCTTACCTTTGCCTACTATTATTTAAAAGTTTGGAAAAAACTAAGAACTCCTTTATTATTATCCTTTATAAATTATATACCATACCTCCAGTGTCAAATGACTTCTTACCCACGACAACTAATTTTTTTAAGATGTTAAATATTCTTCGAGTAAATAACAAAGATGAATACTTTATTCATTCAATTGTTTCAAGGTTGAAAATATTCGAGAAAGAGTTCGCCATTCGCGGAACATAATAGCAATATCTAGGAAAATTTAGAATACAATTTGATCGCAACGAAATGTTCGTAGATCAAACTTTACAATTGAATTTACAAAGCGAACAACAGAAGATTGTGTTTTGGAACTTAATTAAATAGGATTAGAATTGAAAATGGTGTTTATTTAATTTATTTAAGGTGTTAACAGGACGCAATTTAACGCGAATGCAAGGACATTTTATTTCGTCTAATAAAAAAAAGTCACCATCATCATCATCAGTCTATAGTAGTCCACTGCTGGACATAGGCCTCCCGCAATGAACGCCACAGCGCCCTGTCTTCAGCTTGCCGCATCCAGCATCTACCTGCAGTTTTTCGCATGTCGTCATCCCACCTGCTCGGAGGGCGTCCTGCACTATATATATATAAAAGAACGGTATATATAAACCGGGTATATGACGAGAAACTGCAATAAATCGTGACAAATGATAGATTACAGGGAAACCATTGCCCAGTGGTGGGACCAAATGAGCTGACAAATAAAAGTTTTGCAGCAAAGACCAATCTGATGTTTTCACTGTTACAGCCACAAAATGTTTTAAGGTAATTTAAACTTTTTAACCGACTTTGAAAAAAGGAGAAGGTTACAGCTGTATTCAACTGAGGCAGAGAACATTTTATTCCCAAGAAATTAGTACCAATTTGTCCCGCAAAACATAAAAACAGTGTAAAGTAGGTAGGTACCAAAAATTGTTTGGTTGCTCGAAGTTTTATTTAACATACTTAGCTTTAAGATGTTTTCTCAGATAAGTGAAATGTCATTTCTAAAGGTTGGCAGAGATCGCTCATAGCGATAAGGCCGCCCATTGTACAACACATTCTGTATTTGTCTTTTTCCTGTCACACAAGACAGGAAAAAGACATCAAAAGACAATCTGTTTTTATTTGATGTGCAATAAAGAGTTATTGTATTGTATTGTAATTTCTTTGAGACATAAACTTTCTTTAAACTGAAAATTTACGAATTCAAAGTCGGTTTTAAGTATTTTCAAAACTATCAAGTTCAAGTATCAAATTTATTATGTAATGAATAAATAATACTATCATCCTTTTACCGCCTCATTGTGATATACATATAAATAAAGCGTGGTGTTTGTGTGACTGAGTGAGTGGCTCTCGACGCGGAAGCCGCGGCGGCCAATCCTTTAGTTTATCGCTTATTTATTGACTCTGCAGTACGGTCGGGCAGGATTGGCGTGAAAACTTTTTTTTTACCAACATAAGTTAAATATTAGAAAAGGAACTAGGAGACATGTCTGCAAAAGTATTAAGATAGAAAAGACTTTATTATACCACATAAATCAGAAAACAATACAGTCTTAAGGTCGGCCTTATCACTGAGAGCGATCTCTTCCAGGCAACCTAAGGATGACACAAGGTTGGATAAAATATGTCATCATTATGTATTTATCTCAAAGTTAACACTTAACTCTTGAGATCACATTTATGGAGGAGTTTCTCCTTATTCTATGATATGTCTATACAAACCGATTAAAAAAATCCGCCCAGTACCGTGTTACTTTTTAATTTTATTGATATACTATGATTGACATACGAGAAATCAGTAAATACGTTAAGGTAGATCTTGTACCCAAAAGCCCGTCATCATCCGCTTTATCTTAGTCCACTGCTGGATATAGGCCTCCCCTAATGAGCGCCATAGCACCCTGCCTTCAGCTTGCTGCATCCAGCATCTGCCTGCAGTATAGAAACCCTTGCATCATGCAATAAGATGGCAACTCATAAACATTAGAGGTCCGAATCGCGTAGAGGTGCTACGGTGTAGCACTTCTTAGAGGTCCGAATCTCGTAGAGGTGCTACGGCGTAGCACTTCTTAGAGGTTCGAATCGCGTAGAGGTGCTACGGTGTAGCACTTCTTGGAGGTCCGAATCTCGTAGAGGTGCTAAGGCGTAGCACTTCTTAGAGGTCCGAATCGCGTAGAGGTGTTACGGTGTAGCACTTCTTGGAGGTCCGAATCTCGTAGAGGTGCTACGGTGTAACACTTCTTAGAGGTCCGAATCTCGTAGAGGTGCTACGGCGTAGCACTTCTTAGAGGTCCGAATCGCGTAGAGGTGTTACGGTGTAGCACTTCTTGGAGGTCCGAATCTCGTAGAGGTGCTACGGCGTAGTACTTCTTGGAGGTCCGAATCTCGTAGAGGTGCTACGGCGTAGTACTTCTTGGAGGTCCGAATCTCGTAGAGGTGCTACGGCGTAGCACTTCTTAGAGGTCTGAATCGCGTAGAGGTGTTACGGTGTAGTACTTCGTAGAGATGTTTATTGCAATAAGTTTTGTCGTAACGAATTTTTTCTCGCCTCATTTTAAACTTACCAGTAATAACTTGTTTTTTGTTTACGTTAATTAGTATAATAATAATGTATAACTGTCATAGTGTTTGGAAGACCAAAAAACACTACGTATTAAGCCTTAAGCCGCTGCTCACAGAGAGGTTACACGTTGCTTTGCATTAAAATGTATGTGACAAAATTTGTTATTCTGTCACATACATTTTAATGTTTGTATAATGTTGTTTATGCTCATTTCAGTGAACTTTGAGAAAATAAAATTATTTAAACTGAAACTGATGTGATAACGTATACCCATAAACACGCTACGCAAGTATTCTAGATGAATGACGTCATTGCTAAAAAGTCCCTTCAGAAAACAAAAGACTATTCTAGTGGCCGCGACTGTAGCATGATCGCGTGATAGATAATCCAGAGGCCAATCAAGTAAAGGCGGGGGCTCACGATGACACGCCGGCGGTAAAGCTCTCACTTATTGCACACTAGCTTTACCCCGCGACCTCGTGTACGATGACTCTATATCCTTTGCACTTCTACATATATTGCAAACGACAATTATAGTCGTTACGCTATCAGGCGATTTAGTCCAAACGCTATGTAGTCCTGACACGATGTGGTCATATCGAAATGAAGTCAGAAAGTGATTTAGTCATAACTGATATCTAGTCAAATCAAGATGTAGTTAGAAAGTAATTTAGTCATAACTGCTATCTAGTCAAATCAAGATGTAGTCAGAAAGTGATTTAGTCATTCATAACTGATATCTAGTCAAATCAAGATGTAGTCAGAAAGTGATTTAGTCATAACTGATATCTAGTCAAATCAAGATGTAGTTAGAAAGTAATTTAGTCATAACTGCTACCTAGTCAAATCAAGATGTAGTTAGAAAGTAATTTAGTCATAACTGCTATCTAGTAAAATCAAGATGTAGTCAGAAAGTGATTTAGTCATAACTGATATCTAGTCAAATCAAGATGTAGTCCGAAAGTGATTTAGTCACTTTCTGACTACATCTTCACTACCTTCATGTTATATTGTTTTTGATTTTCGACGAATTACATATTTCTAGTACTGTTATTGCACTCATTACATACCTAGGTCTTATAAGCTAACTACTGTATTTTTTTATAAATAAATAAATATAAGTAGGTCCTATCAATATTTTTATTGGACTACCTAACCTTCCTCGGGTTAAACATTAGCTGAGAAATCATGGATCAAATTGTAGAAGATGCTTGAGAATAAATTCACGTGAATCATTTATATTAATTAGTTTTATTCAGTTTGGATGGGCAGAATCGTCGCTTTACAATGCGATGTTTCAAGACAAAGAAAGAAGAAGGACTAACTTCATCTCTTCATCAAAATATCATCCAAAATCGTGCAACTGTTTGAGTCAACAAACAAACCCAAATTCGTTTTATTTAGTGGTACTTTCTGCCGGTCATTTGATTTATGAGGGAGGTTTTATGACAAACAAACCGGAGAGAAATCAACTAGCGTGTGATGATAGCTCCATTAACTATGTGTTTATAAAGTGATTCACATCAACACCTTCTTATATTATAACCGACTTCAAAAAAGGAGAAAGTTCTCAATTCGACTGTAATATTTTATTTCTTATGTTTGTTACCTCAGAACTTTTGACTGCGAAGCAATGCGGTCGTTGCCCCTAGCCCCACTCCTTGATCCCATTACATACCTGTTTTCACGGTGGTATCCAAAAATACGGCTGGGTACCTCCATCGATGTCTTTCATCCAACTTAATATTATAAACGCGAAAGTTTGTAAGTATGGATGGATGGATGGATGTTTGTTACTCTTTCACGTAAAAACTACTGAATTGACTTTAATGAAACTTTACAATAATATAGCTTATACATCAGAATAACACATAGGCTACAATTTATAAAGATGTATATTGTATATTATCCAAAAAATCTATCACCACGCGGGTGAAACCGCGGGGCGCAGCTAGTAATTCATAAATCGTTGTTCTAACACTTCATGTCCATCCAAAGGTGACCTGGCAGAGATCGCTCATAGCGATAAGGCCGCCCATTGTACAACACATTCTGCATTTGTCTTTTTCCTGTCTTGTGTATCTGTTTTTATTTGGTGTGCAATAAAGAGAAATTGTAATGAGTATTGTAGTTTGATATTATGTGGACGTACTCAGCACTGACCTGGAAGAACAGCGTGAAGGCGACCCATTGGTAGTACTTCCCGTAGCGGCGCGGAGAGTTGCCCGCCCCCCGCACCCCTGGATACGCCCCTGCCTCGCCCGCGACGGTGAACGTCGAGTGGATCCAGCAGTACGTATTCAAGACGTCTTCGGGAATGTCCCTGGTGGAGGAAAATAATAAATAAATAGGGATCAATACGCTTTCAATAATAAATAAATAAATAATGCTGGATAATTTACACAGCATTATCTAGCCCCAAGCTAAGCAGAGCTTGTGTTATGGGTACCAGATAACTAGATCGATATAGATCGATATTTTTCATTATACATAGAAAACGATCAGAACACCCGAAACCAATATCTGTCCATCGTACACACATTTGTCCCGAGGCGGGAATCAAACCCACGACTCTCTGCGTAGCAGGCGGACCTTTTAGTTGCAGTTTCTCCATCCTCCATCAATAAGACCAACGATTGAAATGAATCTTTTGCTCTAAACGTTACAAAATCAGTTTAAATATTAACGAATTAAAACTGACTTTAGTCTTTTACAAATTTTTTATCAAAACAATTTAATGTAATAAGCCGAGATGTGTATTAAACTAAAAATTAATTTAGTTATACATCTCGGTTCTACTCTGCTATATTGGATAATATCGACGCTATGTTACAACGTCCACTGCGTCTGTATCTAAATTAATGTATTTTCTGGCCACGCAACATAAACAAAACTCCGTATTCGATGCAAAAGAGCAACTTTTAAAACACAAGGATATGCAAATGAAGAACTGAGTTTCTGGCAACCTCCAGCCCCTTTGGGTCGCAGGTGTCGGGTTACACAGGTGCATAGCTAGCACGTATGTACATCGTATGTATCTACAAGTTATCAAAATAACATACTACTGGTTGCAAGTTTATTGATGGAAAACACTTTATTTCTTACTAGCTGCGCTCGCGGCTTCGCCTGCGTAGAAATCTAAGTGTCAAATGGTTTACAAACCTTCCTCTTGAATTACCTACTCTATCTATTAAAAAAAACGCATTAAAATCCGTTGTGTAGTTTTATAGATCTAAGCATGCATAGGGACAGACAGACAGCGGGAAGCGACATTGCTTTATACTATAGTGATTTGATAACAATATTATAGAATAAAATTTGACTTTTTTTGCATAAGTGTTTATTTTGTAAGCCTAAAGAATAAAAGAATTTGAATTTAGGTTTTTTTGAGTTGCTACAGTCAGAAATTCACAAAATCACGTTATTTTAGAAAAGCTTTTGAAAATTTGAGCCAGATCACCAGTTTATTGTTTTTAGACTCTACATGATCTTAGTTAAATCTCTTTACAGAAGATGTTATTCTACTCGTAGCAATCTTTTTAAATTGGAAATTTCAATTCTTCAACCTCAATTTTCCGTTTATTCGCCAGTATAGTTGCGCCACCATTGTAAATGCATTTCAGAGACACCTACAATCAATTTCCGTCAACACACTACAAAAGAAAACCAAACCCACTTCACACAAAACCTCCTAACAGCGCTCAACCAAGCAATTTTCTATTTCGTAATTTACAACAACGCCATCTATCAAAGTTTCCAGGAACGATTGTGCACGCGTTTAGTTACCTCGTGTGTATGCAGTCTATCGGGTTTCCCACTAGATGGCGCGTAGTGAGGGCCGCGCTCGCCGCTAGCAAGGCTGCCGTGGTCGCGCCGCAATGCAGCCGAAACGCCAGAGAGTCTATCTTCGGGTTTACACCTTGCTGTTAGAAACACACAATAAAGTTTATCTAAATCTTTAGTAAAATTGTATCCATTTAAAAGCTCTCATAGTTTATAAAAGGATAAAATTTTAACATTAATGTCTTAATGTCAGATTAATCTATCAATTAAAAGATTTAATGACGTTAGGAACAGAATATTTTTAAATAGAGCTTTAGTTCAAATAATAATTTTTATACTTCGAAAACTTTATCGAAGGCGTCCTTTACCAAAAAAGCTTCCATCATAAACCCTGAAATGTTTTAAATTACTTACCAATGTAGACAATATCTGTTATTTAATTAAACGTTGTGTAAGTATTGTATGAATCGATAGAATGTCTTGACTTTAAATTATGTGAACGTTAGGCCGTTTTTCGCTCTCCTTTTGCAACGATATTATCATAAAGCAACCCATAACAAAGAGACTTCACGCCTTACGTATTACTGGCGGCTTCAATATTCATGCTATGATAAAGTAGGCACCTACTCATTCTATAAAATTAACTTGCCGACCACTACTTTATGAGGACGAGGTAATTATAACAGGCACTGCAGTGGGCCGCATATGTCCGCTGCGTAACGGTTCTGCAAGGTCCGCTGCGTTAGCGTCCCGCAAGTTCCGCTGCGTTACCGTCCCCCAAGGGGCACTGCGTTATTGTGTCGCATGAGGAACACTACGGTAACGCAGCCATTTGTCATTTGAACTGTAGATTACTCCCTGCTTATAATTTTACATTCATTGTTTCCAAGCCTAAAACTTCAGGGTATTATTTAGAGAGGAACATTGGCTATGCAAGGATTAAATAACTGAAATGAATTAAACTATTACCTGTCAAAGTTTAATGTCCCAATAAGCTAACCTACTAAAAAGCTTAATTAACTAAAAAGAACCATCAATAAGTATCAGAAACTTGTCCCAATGTAATTCCGCCATTTCGGGACACGGGCGTCCCACAGGACCCATATATTATTTACTAGCCTCTCCATAGATACAGCCGTAAAACTATCCGGACATTATATACCGGACATTTTGGCCGGGACATTATTACCCCGGACATTTGTGGGTTTTCAAAACATACGGCTTACCGGTCATCTTTTATAGGCATCTTTATGGGGCGTAAAAAGGCCAGTTTCGATTATTGACGGTGATGCTGCTAATGCCTGATTGTTTTATTACCTGTTTACGAGCGGAGGTGTATCGAATATGAACTGGCCTCAATGTTGTGTTATATTTGAAACGTTATTTCAAATATACTTATTCAATAAATTTATGTGCTTATTTTGTAATCTGAATCTGATCATTTGATTTTATGTTTATGTGACCGCACATATTTCCGAGATAATCGAGCTAAGGGAGCCGAAGGAATCGAGATTGTATTTATTTTTTATAACGATCTAGTAGGTGATGCACAAGAAACATCACATTAAACCTGGCGCAGTTGTCCGCCTCATATCGGACGATTGTTTGGCGATATTTGTATGCCTTTGGTTAGTTGAGTTATGCGTTCCGCTTTAATTTTCTTTCATTCATAAGATCCGCGCCCGCGCCGCACTTACCCCGCCAGAGAGCAGCGCGTAGATACTAGTGAGCACCTCCATGGGCCTGCGCGGCGCTGCGACGCGCTCCCGCCGCCGCCACGCGCCCGCGCCGCCGCCCGCGGCCACGCCCGCACGCGCCGCGCCCGCGCCGCGCCGACGTCCGCTCCAACCTACTGCTGACTCTCTGCTGACAAAATTATACTAACATCAGAAATTAACGAGTCGCCCTTTTTAATTTAGCAAGGAATCAAGTTAACGACAAAAATACATTCTAAGATATTTTAAGGTACGAAATGTATAATTAGTTTTGTTTGTTTTTATGCAGATTCTTACTGTGTTGAAATAAATGCGATTTTATTGGAAATATAACAAATATATTTTAATAATAAACAACGTTGATAAATTTTTGTCAGTAACTTTCTTCCCTGAAAAACCAGAATAAAATGAATTTGAAATATGAAAATACAAGCATTTGCCCAAACTACACAAAAAGTAATCATAGAATTACGCGTACTTAGGCTTGCTACGCGGAAAGTGTGGCGAAAAATGTAGGTACTTAGTGTACCTAGGGCTAAGCCAATTACAGACAGGGTGAGACGCGAATTACTACCTAGAGCTAAGACTACAGGCGTCTTATCCGTCTATGCTAAGTAAGCTGGCGTGAACGCGCTAAATATTGCCGCTACGTGCTACGCGGCCTGTGGGCGTAGCGGTACTACGCCAATACCATGGACATCGGTTTACATTCTATAAGCTTTGCCGTATTAAGTTTCTTTGTGGAAAAACATGTCAACTGACTTTTTCAGTAGGTAATGCTAGAGTGTGAATGTGCTATGTGTGCTATAATTGCAAAATTGGGATCGACTAAGCTATCTGTTGCTGCGTCCTACACCAACACGTTGACAGTTAGGATTTATCAAAGTTTGTTGTACTTTTGTTCTCATTCAAATTATTACAATATAATTTCACAAGCCAGTAAAGTTACATGCTGTTTTGCATTTACAAATTGTAGGCTCTAAACGATATAAGATGATGCATAAAGCGCATGAGTTCTAAAGACGCCTTTAAACTTGTACTTAAAAACGATCGTGATCGCAGGCCGCCACACAAGGCGTGCGGGTTGTATCACATACGAATGATTCCGCGTGAAAACCCGCACGCCTTCGCCTTCGGCCCGGCCCGGCCACGGTTTCTGCGTTCCTGCGATCACAAATACTATCTAGATTTCGGGTCACATACAAAATCAAAGCCTCTGTAAATAAGAGTACACTTGAGCTAAGTAAATGTAGAATAAGTTATATTTTTAAGCTTTAAACTGACAAATATTATATTATTTTTGCAACTTTTGAATACACATTGCGGCATTGTGACACGTGTTTACGTTGGCTGTGTTTCAATCGAACTAAACAAAAGAAGAGCTCACATTTAAAATGTTTATAATATAAATAATGCTGGACAATTCACTCAGCATTATCTAGCCCCATGGTAAGCAGAGCTTGTGTTATGGGTACTAGATAACTGATATACATAATACAATACATTACATAGATAGATATTTTTTATTATACATAGAAAACGACCAGAACACCCGAAACAAATATCTGCAGATCGTACACACAATTGTTCCGAGGCGGGAATCGAACCCGCAACCTCCTGAGTCGCAGGCGGACCTTCGCCCACTGCGCCACATCGGTCGTCAAATCACATTACAAGTGCGCTTTTATTTTTTGTGCCGACCCGACATCTAGATAGTATTTGTGATCGCAGGTGGCGGCTTTTAGAGTGGATACCCACCGGAACCGGCAGGTGGACCACTGCTCCCTGCCAGGTGAGGTGGGCAGTGACAGAAGCCCGGCGCAGGCCCTGGCTGGTCGCGCTAGCGTGTATTTCCCATAAGATTCCCTACAACAAAACATATGTACCCATTTACAGTCAGGAAGGTCAATGTCTATATAGCAAGGCCGAAGTATGGCTATAGGAATTAAATTTATTAATCAGCGAGTAGAAAGTCATAGGCTGAATCAACTTCAGTTTGTTCACCGGAATTGCTAGATCCGTTTAACATTACATATGTTAAAGGGATCTAGCAATTCCGGTGATAAAACAACAAGGATAGGATTTCATTAGAGTACATAGTTTCTTCTAGTCGTTCTACATAGTCGATGGCAAAATGAACCCAGCAGCGGGGCGTTAAATTTGCTATTTAAAATAAATCTCTAAGTCTCCTAAATTATAAATAACATTAGAAAATGACAAATATCAAGCGATAAAATACATTCATCTGAAGAAAACATACAAAATCGTAACAATATTTCAAAATGGTTATTTGTCTTGATTCTTGTAACCTCTTGTAATATATTGTAATGTATAAAACAGCCCATAAATGAATTGTCAACTTATCATTTTATTATCATCGCGTTAAAATAAAATCCAATTCTCTTTCAGTTTCATTTGCTTTATCAATTCCATATGAAAGAACATTGGAAGCTTTCCAAATTGTCCGCGTGATGTATGTACTGTCCTAACGGCCATGTAATCCGGATTTGCTAACGTGTCATTAAATAAATCGCCTTGTATCGTTGTCGCTCTATAATTAATGTTCTGAAATATGTCTCATGAGATCTCAGTCGATTTAACAAAAGTTGAAGACACCCGTTTAAAACGGTATTTATAGCATCGGACCCATCGCACGGCCTTGAGCCACTCCAGACAAAAAAACGATCGTAACAATCCCATTGAAGTCACATGAAAGAGATACTGTGAATTTGCAAACAAACGATCGCACAAGAGCTATTTAGTGTTTTGTTTATGAAGTGTAAACGGGTTTCGTTCAATAAATACACATGGTTATTGTGTCAAACGCCAGCCACGGGTTATACTATGAATCAGACGTCGTCGGTCAGAGTTTTACACATCAATATTAATACAGAGGTACCTAGGTAGGTACTGAAAATTTATAACACACCTCATATATCCTATCAGATAAGAGTATTTGTACAAGGTGTCTCTGCCTTAATGGCTCCAGACTTTGCTAAACCCGCCTTGTACATCTGCTATCGCCATTTACATGGTTTTAGGGCCGATAAATTTTGATACTCAACAAAAGCTACAGATTACCTTTAATTTTTCATTTATCCATTCACCGATGTAAATATATCGTTAACCAAGACCAAGTGAGGTCAAAAGCAAGACTTCGAAGAGTTAGACTCTAGCTAGGGTTTCTACCTGTTCTATAGATAATTTGCGTGAGGGATTACCTACTTTATGACTGTCCAATACGACACCACGGGGTGAATTTACATATACTCCAGATTTAGTTATTTTGGTTCTATTTTCGTCGCTGTAACGCCCTGTCTTCAGCTTGCCGCATCCAGCATCTACCTGCAGTCTTTCGCAGGTCGTCATCCCACCTGGTCGGAAGGCGTCCAACACTACGTTTACCGAGTCGTGGTCTCCATTCAAGAACACGTTTGCCCCAGCGGCCGTTTTCCGCGAGATATTGTCTGAAAATAAAGAAATTGAATTGAATGACTTGCCTCCTCTGTGACAGCCGCTGGTGCGCCCTCGCGGTAGGTTCGAGCCGGCCGCCGGAAGTCTTGCCCATCGGGCCCCGCGCTCAGCGCTCCTTGCTCCACGCCATCACCGCTCTACTGTTGGACAAGCAACGTACTTTTGATATCATGCTGAGGCCCGAGGATTTATACATCACCTTAAAAATATTAATTGATCGCTTTAATTTTAATTTTATTATTCGCTTTTTTTAAATAAAATTATGTGAGACACAAGCTAGTAAGTTGGGCGGATCACTGTTAGAGAACTAACTACCCTAATATGGATGTACCTTATAATGTTTATAGTCTTCAATAGTTAGCTTATATGTAAATAATCCGATCCGGTCTAAATGGCAGTTAAATAGTCAAAATACTAAGTATAAGTAGTTACTAAGTCTTAGTATGGACTGTGTGCATTATCTTTAGAATACTTCCATAGTATAGTATAGTACACATTTAGAGGGGTACCTACTATTTTCTTAGTATGACAACGTTCCAATCGTAAGTGTAATAATCGAGAACCATTGACATTTTAGATCAAAAAGGCTTAGAATTTTAGTAGACACAAACGAGGTGTATCCAAAAAAGTGCGGTAAATACGTTTCTTTCTACAATTCGTGTTCGTGCGCTCGTATGCGTGAAAACACTGACGTTATAATAATGCTTGTCAAATGGGACAGCAGCGGGTTTTACCTTCATGACTGACGTGTCTGGGCACAGAAATGTAATTATATGTATATAGTATCTACGTTTGGGCTAGACTTGGTGCGCTTATAGATAGCCAGGGTAGAGTAACAATAAAAGTATTATATATTATATATAGTATTGAGTATTGCAAGTAACAGTAAAATGTTTTCCCGTTTGTTCCTATTTTTAGGGTCAATAAAATTCAGTGAAGTTTGACAGATGAATTGAAATTCGATTGTCTTTAAATTTTATTTATAAAAGCTGCTTCTGTATTTTCAATTCGTTCTCCGATAAACGACAGACAAACAGCAGTGCTGTTTTTATCAACATTATCAAACAAAACTTATCAGCATACATACGTACGCCCACAGCTGGACATGCCTCCCCAAACGAGGGGGGTATTGCCATTATCGCCTATAGTTTCTCTAGGTATTTCTGTAGACGACATCTATGGCGCGACGGGCGAGACTATCTGCCTGTAACGCAATAGGTTGCGCGTTCGATTCCTGCCTCGGAACAAATGACTGTACGATCTGCAGATATTTGTTCAATATGTAATTATAATAAATAATCTACGCAGTTTATAGTAGTATCAGTTATCTAGAACCCATAATATATCAATATCATCTGCCCCCAACACAAGCTCTGCTTAGCTTGGGGGCAGATGATATTGTGTCACTTATCCAGCATTATTTATTTATCTATTTTAATATAAATATAGGAGACATGCCATTATACAATGTCAGGACACCGTTCATATCGTTCAAGATAATTGGGAACACGAACCTATAACGGGACCGCACAAATGGCACAATGCCTCGTCTGACAGACAGCAACATTATCTAGATGTTTCTCGGCTCTAATTAGTCAGGTTTCAGATGAATTTCCGCAGATGAAATTCCTACATAAATAGATGTCATTTTCTTAAATACATGGCCAATTTTAGAAAAAACTTCAGGATTGTCAAGGTTTTAAAGTTTGTAAATGGATCAAAACACGGAATTTCATATCAATTTGCAATTATTTGTTCCGGGTGCTCTGGGTATATCCTATAATAAATATATATATATATATATATCTATGTAATGTATTTTTTATCTATATTAGTCATCTAGTACCCATAACACAAGCTCTGCTTAGCTTGAGGCTAGATGATGCTGTGTGCATTGTCGAGCATTATTTGTCTATTTAATTCTTCAATCGAATTCAATACCTTCTTTTATTACCCTAGTGTGGCAAACGGAATATTTTCCAATGTCCGTGTTTTTATGCACGAAACTCATTTATTTGTATGCATGAATCGTACGTTTCTGATGCTCCAGTTGTCTTCAACAAACAGCGTTGCATGTACTGTCTACACATACACACTATCGATTGTAAATAGATCAAAAAACGGGATCGCTCACGGCAATGAAACCCCAAAATAAAGCGTGACACAATACAGCATAAAAATACGACGAGAAAATGTGGGACGCGATAAAACGGAGACAAAACTTTAATGACCAACATCTCGATAGTGTGGCCACCGACCGACCACCGGCCACCGTCACCGCTATCCGAAACGAATCGCGAGAATGAAATTTCATTCAATTTCCGGGTAGTTTTTGCTGGAAATATTTTCGGAGTACATTGGTTAGGGACGTAATACAACCCTAGTGTGAACTAACCAAACGTTTATTGACCGTTACTTCAGAACGTTCTGTAGTTTCGCTTTTTTCACACAATTTTGTCTGTAACGATTGTTGCGTTTTGGAAAATACCACTTCAGTTCAGTTAAATACTTTAAAAATTTATTTAATTATTTCAACCACTGTCTAAAATTCACACCGCATTACCTAGCCCCGAGCTAAGCAGAGCTTGTGTTATGGGTACTAAATAACTGATATACATACTACATTACATAGATAGATATATTTTACCATACATATAAAAACGACCAGAACACCCGAAACAAATATCTGCAGATCGTACAAATATTTGCCCCTACAAAAATGATAATCCTTTACAACTGAAGAATATACTTTACCAAACGAGGAGGGTTTTGCCATAATCACAATATGTACTTATCAAAATAATTGATGATCGCAGTCAACCCATCAATATGGTACATTTTCTTTCAATACAATTCAGTTAAATTCTACAATTTATTCAGTAGACATTCATACTAAATTAGGACAAGTTTTCGGGCATCAGTTCAGAAAAGAAATCGTGATCAGAATAACGTTTGAATAAGCCGCAACCCCGGGTCTAGCATGCCTCGATCTAGCATGCCTGGGTCTAGCATGCCTGCATCAAGCATGCCTGGATTAGATAAATACAGGTAGCATCAAATATTAACATAATTCGTGCGGCAGGCGCAGTCGAGAAATGCAATAAATTCTCTTCAGGTGCGCGGTAGAGTTACGACACTGCGGCACAGTCAAAGGCAGACGGGAAACCAATCGGATTCGGGAAATTCTAATGGCGCTGGGAATTTGAATGGAATTGTCGAACCTACATTAGGTAGTAAGGACTGCTAATACAGGAGAACTAAGATACGAACCTTCAAAACCTAAACCTAAACTTTCTGAACTGAAACAATAATAGACATGTTCTGTTCCGTTTTGGCGTCGTCTTGACCTTCGTAGATAATAAAGACCAAATTGCGACCTCTATGGAACGGTGGACGAAGGTCCGACTTCGGCTGCGCCGAGTTCGATTCCAGCCTCGGGACAATCGTGTGTACGGTCTTCAGATATTTGTTCCGGGTGTTCTGGTCTTTATATAATAAAAATATATATGTATTGATTATCTATATATAATAAAAATATATATGTAATCTGTTATATTAAGTAAATCAGTCATCTAGAACCCATAACACAAGCTCTGCTTGGCTTGGGGCTAGATAATGCTGTGTAAATTTTCCAGCATTATTGATTTTATTTTCTTCTGTTCCGTAGTTTTGGCTTCGTCTTGACCTTCAGAGAGAACTGTCACTTTTAATCAAGACCTAAAAATGTCCTCCAACACAACAATCCATAAGATGGTTACCACGATACGTAGAATTTTTAAAGACCACTGCTTCGTTATAAAAACAAGGGAACCACATTAAACACCTGAGCATCTAGTGCACTACAACTTGAACAAAGAACTAGAATAAAGGAAGCAATGTGGCCACGTCTTCATAATTACCGACAACTTACTCCTGAACAACTAGGGAATCCTGTTACTGATATCTAGGTTAGGATAGGTAATGCAATTGTGCCGCCTATGTCAGTCTCAAGCTAGTTATGAGCATTGTTTGACTAATTATCATACACTAATCTGTATGCATTGTTCTAAAATGTATTTAGGAGAGCATCAAAGCCTATCAAAGCGTACAATACTAAAGCTAACAATCATTGTTTTGATATCACATGACATACGCTATAGCGCAATAACACAGAATTACTATACTTAGCTAAAATTCTTTTTTTAAAGGTCTTTAAAAACAAGCTTTTGTAACATCTATAGGACCAAAGTGTTTGGCAGGACAAATCCATCGAAGCCAATCTTGTCGGGGTTTAGTGGTTTTGTTTAGGAGTTCCTATTAATAACCTTCTGTCTCCATCATCCAACCAGCTCGTTGGTGCCATGTTATTGCACGTCACCGAACTTACTTAAGTATGTCAAATTTCAGCTCAAATTTTGAGGATAACTGGTTTGAAATTCAGCCGCATGAATCGTCCCACACATAGTAAAAAAAACCTTCTGTTACCATCACTGCATTGCTGCCAACACTTTCTAAATTTACTGTTCTAAATTTCAGTTACAAGATTTGTTGCACACATACTAACAGGGCAAGTTAAATTAAAGGTCGTAAAAATACTATATTTTCTAAGTATAATCACTTCCTCTGCATTAAAAGTAGATGCGAGCGGCGATAAGGGGCAAAATAAGACACTGGCTGTTTATGCGGCCACATAAATGCATGCACGAAGACCTGGTACGTATTTAGTTTTTGTTGGCCACCGTATGCTATCTATTACAACCCTCTCTAGCCGAGATTTGTAGCAGAAATTTACATCAGGTAGGTATATCCTTAGAGTAGCATTCTAAGGGTATTATTTTATATTATTTCTATACAAAATCCACACCAGTAATTAGCATAGGTACAGAATTAACACATTTATAGTTCAATAGAAGCGTGAACACAACGTACGAACCGATCTATAGGTATTTGAACAAACAAATAAAACAGGTAGGTAATAAAAGCGATTTATTGTTGACCAAAATGTGCATTGGTTTGTATTTGAAAACCAAAGCTTTTATTGGCATATAATGTATAATAATACTAACGTAGAATAACTTCGTTTATCACAGTATGATAAAAGCGAAAGTTTTGATCTATCAATGGATGATTGTAACTTCACTTCCTCTTAAATGTAACTTACGTAAAGATTAAATCGCCACTTACTCAAATATATATACATGAGTACCTAGGTATTACTATGCACCAATGTTATTGTAATAAATTAATTAAAATTAAGTCAAACTTTGAGTTTGACATAATTTTAATTTATTTTCTGATCTGCATCTATATAATTTTGCACGCCAAAGCTGTTTTAGCTGGTAAATCATCGCATGGGACATTTTAGAATGAGCAAACCAACTTATAACCCGTTGACTGCAAATAAATGATTTGATTAGATTTGAAAAGGTTAGAATAATATGAACTGTTAATAAAACGCTACCTTCTCCCAAATTTAGACAAAATCTTAGGGAGAATAAACTACATACGTTAAAGCCAAGTCACCTATACCATCCCTCAGCGAAGTCAGCAGTATCAGAAAAGAATTGACATTACGTGCGGAGCTGACTCGGCCGGTGGTTTCGTGTTCCCTGCTAACACGTGTTAACGCGCACATAACACGAACACGTACGTTCAGTCAAACTCTCCAACTTTGTTCTAAAGTTGAACGAATTGAAAATCTTTGCGAGCCTGATTTAAAATACGAAAACCTGAATATGCTTGCTTAAAGTTAGCCGATTGGGATTTGAAATATTAATTTTCAAACTCGCCGTGGTTAGAATTTTTCGATGATAAATTGTAGAGTAGCGTTGCAACTTTTAAATCTTTGTTTTACTATTGTAAGAAAAAGTTCTTAGAACATGTACTATATCAAACAGGAAATTAACTTCCCTAACTGTCAGAGATTCTAGCACAAAAGACTTGTAAAAAAAATGTATAGAAAAATCAGTAGTTTGTGTGATGTATCCGGGAGAGATAAAAGATGATATAGAAAAATAGAAAATAATTTCCTTTTCCGCCACTGCCCGCTGGACCGCTGGGCTGGTTACGAAAGTTAAGTTACTGAAATAAACCGCAAATAGTGTATACGATCAAGTAGAAGCTTCTTTGATTTAGATCGAGTCTAAATCAAAGAAGCTATAAGTTTCAACATTTTTGTATGACATTTTCGTAGTTCCACACGATAGAGGCTCTGTACTGTCTAAGTGTTCTGTACTATAACTACTGCTAATTTTAAGCTATATATTACTATGGACGTAGAATAAGTTAAATAAGATCTGTTACTGTTCTATGGTCTGAAATAAATGATTTATTATTATTATAAGGCTCATGTCGTAGACCAAGGTCAAGCACATAGAGGGCTCAAGATTATTTTAGATGGCATTATAATCTGTTTTGTCTTTTTAATAAATAAATAAATAAGCCGCAAGAATGCCCCTAGCTCGCCTCACCTTGTTTTAACCCATAAAACTAACCACAAAACACCAGCATTATCCTTTAAAGCGTGGTTCTTAACCGGAATTGCCCACAAAGTGTGCCAGCACCAACAAAACTCTAAAGTTCCTCCCGTGGGGCCACACTCGCCACTGTACTGGAAAATTTAAAAATTCGCTTTAAAATTCTGTATGTATTGCGGGAACTTGGAAATAAAATGTGTATAGGCGCTAGAGTTATGAAGCAAGCTATAGAAGTACGGTTTAGTATGAACGGCGAAATAAAAACATTAGAGATGCAAGGTGGTGTGTGTTTGGATATGTTTTATGGATTTTTTACAGCTTTCAATGTAAATACTGTATTTAATTTACTTGCCACAAAATGAAATATTAGTAGTCTCTTGTACAGAGTCCACAAACAATACGCGATACGCGCGTTGTCAAGTGATTGGACCTTGTCATCTATACTATAATATTATAAAGAGGAAAGATTTGATTTTTAGTTTGATTGTTTGTAATGAGGCTCCGAACTACTGGACCGATTTGAAAAATTCTTTCACCGTTGCGTTGGGAAGCTACACTATCCCCGATGAACATAGGCTATATTACATTTTCAAAAAAGATAGGAATCCGTACTAAAACCGTGCGAAGCCGGGAAGGTCCGCTAGTAGTATCTATTTCAGTTCGCAATGGTCCAACCCATCCCATACTGAACGCACGCAGACCCGAACTCCGTTGAAGAATTCAAAAGATTCGGTGATTTTGACAGTTGATAAATTTAAAAAAGAATAGGATAAAAATCAAGTCAAGGTGCATAGCGTCGAGCATATACCCAGGTGCAAGGTAAGAACGGACTTGTACACACTCACACAATACTATGAACGGACTAGAGATAAAAAACACAGCTCATAGCCAGCTCCACCACTCTCCGCAATGGGCAGTTGAAGTGAATTTCACAACCGCAATGGTTCAATTCAGTGTTTTTCTTTTATTTTTCATTTGGCGGTGCGCGAGCCTTGAACAGGCGGAGGTGATGATATTGTTGCAAATAGCCGATATTTCATAACAATCGTAAAATGTACACTTACGTGTTTATGAGCAATCGTCGATAGCTCAATTGATTTAATTTGATAAATTAAACACTTTGTCCAGTACCTACTGCAATTACTGTCTACTTTTGCAAACAAATGCATATCTAGTCAAACAATCCGATTTTTATATTGATCCCTAGTACGAAACCACGGTACGAATTTATATACTACATATCCCTTGACCATGTATCAGATAAGACGAATCGGTTTGATTCGTTGACCATGTATCAGATAAGACGAATCGGTTTGATTCGTTGACCATGTATCAGATAAGACGAATCGGTTTGATTCGTTGACCATGTATCAGATAAGACGAATCGGTTTGATTCGTCTTATCTGATACATGGTCAAGGGATATGTAGTATATAAATTCGTACCGTGGTTTCGTACTAGGGATCAATATAAAAATCGGATTGTTTGACTAGATATGCATTTGTTTGCAAAAGTAGACAGTAATTGCAGTAGGTACTGGACAAAGTGTTTAATTTATCAAATTAAATTACCTTTACCAAAGCTATAAATAGTGCATGTTTTTCATCAATATTGTATTATATAATATATAGTGTTATCATTCAGATAACACTGAGGTGAAGGACTGCAGCGTATTGCGCTAGTTACTTTTAGATACATGTGTAACGAGGACTAAGAGCCTTCTAGGATCACATCCCTATATAACTACAATACAAACAATACTTACAAGCAATTACAACGAAGAAAATAAAACAAAATAACTAGGGTATACGTATACGTGAATGAATATACGAGCATAATGCCACTATCAAATAAATTGCAGGGTCCGTAGTATTTTCATTATTGATTTCACTTGATTTCTATCAATAACTTGGCACAAAGTTACACAAAAAAGCGAATCCCATGACGCTATCATAGCAACTCCTGGCTTAAGGCCCAAAATGTACACAGAAAATTTGCATTTGAATATACAATTTGAACAGAAATGCAAAAAGCGAGTACAATGCGAATAGGCCGATAGTGCATTGTGGTGGTATTGTTATTTATTTGTGCGGATTCATAACGCGTGAACTGAAGCCAGTTTTTGTGTAGCATGAATATTTATCAATTGTACGTTTATACGTGGTGCCTTTGTATAGTTTATATTATGTGGATAGGTTATACCTATTATAACAAAATGAGCCGCAATGCACACAAGCCTTTTTATTCATCGGTTTTTATCGTTGCTATACGGGACACTGCAGTGCTTTGGCCGGTTCCATTCCAAGTGTGAAAAGGCAAGCTTCGTATACCATCTTCATTTATCGCCCATACTATAAACCCAACTAAAATTTCACTCTGTTGTCGCCTCTTTTATACGGAATTTACATTACTTGTCAATTTGTGATGATTTTCGCCAAGCGAGTCTCGTTTAGCGAGAGCGAGAGTGTGCTCGATACTAACGTCGAGTTTTAGTTTTATTTTTTACAAATATTTTACATCGAATTTAGCTACTGTATATCTCTTGCCTCAATAAACATTTCACATCGAATTTGGCCAGTGTATATGTACTATATATCTTGCACAAAAGAAATCAAAATTCTCAGGGGAGTTTAACCTGACAGAAACAAAGGCTCAGAAGGAAATAGACCATAAAATCAATTTTCTTCTAGAAGCAGTTCCAACAGAACCGGCCTCTGGCGAAGGCGATAGTGACGGCGCTCCAGGACCCCAAATTTAACAGAGAACTGCTCTTCGACCTGAAGAAGGAGAACCAGGTATTCCTCAACAGGACCATGTCGCTGCTCATCAAGTATATTGTGAAACGGTAAATATTATTCATTCGTTCTTTCTTTTTTAATTATGACGTAGCCGTTCAATAGCGCTGACAATAAATATGTAGTTATTACTTATCGAAGGGAAGGATGTTGGCCTGTGTTCAAACCTTCATAGAAAAAAATAATTGCGTTTGTCCGCGGTTTGAAAGAGGTTTATAGCATTCCAACCCTCCATGGTAGCTGACCAAAATGAGTTTCTGACATTCGACCTTTTTTATAAATTATGAAATATTTTCTCGTTAGTCAAGGTGAAAAGTTGTATGCTTAACTCAAGAGCAAATGTTTTTAGTTTCATGCATTTTAAATCCCTCGCTAGCTCAGCAATTAACTTTAGAACTTTTGTTTAAAATTTGTATAATTTTAGTAGTAAATGATTTGATAAGTGTTATTTATTATAAATAGTATTTTATCAAAAAACTCTTAAAGGCGTTCAGCCTGTCGAGTTATTAATTAATTGATTTTGTATCTAGTTAAGTTCTAAACAGTGTTTAGTTAATCTACGATTGTAAAAATTTCTGTTAAATAAAGAACTTTGAAAAACAAAACAAAAAAAAATAACTTTAGAGCCTAGATTTAATACGGCGTGTTCAACAAAAAATATTTTGTCCACTTGTGAACAATTGTTATTTGAAGTTATTCTAAGCCCGTTTGTGAAGCTTCCTTACTCAGCCGAGCTCTATAGACCAATTTGTGAAGCTAGTTTCAGTTATGGTTAATTAATTTCCAGTGAGGTGGACAACTACCGGTCTCGGCGAACTGACGCCATCAGTCGGCGAGTCTACTCCTCGCTCGTCATGAAGCTCATCGACATTGCCAAGGCATGTTTGCTCAAAGATAGATATAAACCTTCTCAATTAAATGGACTTTCAAACAAAACAATAAAATACTGCTAAAAACTAAAACCCGTTATAGAAAGTATTGAACAAGGGTTTAATACACACCTTTTTAAACTTTATGAATAAACAAAATAAATAACCTGTAAATTAAAAAGAAAGACCTTTGGTCTGGGGGCATCAGACCAAAGGTCTTTCTTTTTAATTTACAGGTTATTTATTTTTTTCACATGAAGATAACAGATATTTAAATTGCCTAGCGAAATTATAAATTTTAGATAAATAATAATAAATAATCCTGGGAAATTTACATCATTGGTTATGGGTGATACATGACTGATATATTTAATACAATATACTTATTACATAGATTCTTACTAATACCCCGTTATCTGTTTAGACCCCAATTTCGTCTGAAGTCGTATACACCCTACACTACAACCATCGGGTTATTGAGTCGAATCGATCCATACCCCACATGTTGAAATCCGATACTTTCCTAGTTTCAGCGCTACATGGGAACATAAAATCTGTTACCTATACACAAACATACACGAATAGGGTGCCACCTCATTACATGCCTTCGTTGGTAGTCGAGAAAATACTAAAACCAAATCGAGAACTACGAGACCTCCGAAAGACACACAAATGCACATTATAGTCAAGTTAAACCCTAACGCCTCTATTTGCGTCAAACGTTAAAAATGGCAAAGCCTAAAGCCAGCTCCAATGAAAATTGTAGCCGTTCTTTCCCTGGCTCAGCAATCCATAAGATCGTAGGCAATAAATAAAAGATGGCCGTCCATTGGTCAGCGCATCCGCTGTGAACGCGCCCGTGATAAATGCAGTCGTTCCTCATCCATGCATGAGGAAGCCATGTGGAACTGGTTCCGCTCTAAGATTCAATAATGCTTGAATTTCTTGAGTTTTGTTATATGAAACTTTTTGGATTTTGTATCGGATTTAGAGATTGGTATTAAAATATTTTTTTTTGTATTTATTCGTCGTTTTCTATAGTATTATTTTTTTATCAGTCATATAGTACCCATAGCACAAGCTCTGCTTAGATTAGGGCTACTCAGATGATTACATCTTACTCTGTTTTCACCCGCCCCTCAATCTCACTCCAGAACCTTTCTTCGTTTCCAGGACCTCCCTCGCAACACCAGCTCCGCTAACCGCATAGACACCGCGCACCGCTACTACCAGACCGTGGAGAGCCGCGACATGCACGACCAGATGGCAGACGTGCAGGTCTTCCACACCTGCGCCAGGCTCCATGACATCCTGTTCACGGTCAGTCATCTTGTGCCACCATTATAAATAAATAAATAATGCTGGACAATCTACACAGCATCATCTAACCCCAAGGTAAGTAGAGCTTGTGTTATGTGTACTAGACGACTGATATACTTAATACAATAGATTACATATAAATTTTTATTTCATAGATAAAGATCAGAACACCCGGAACAAATATCTGTAGATCGTACGCACAATTGTCCCGCACCAAATCGAACCCGCAACCTCCTAACTCACAGGCAGACCTTCGCGCACCGCGCCACATAGGTCGTCAACAAATCACATCAACAACAGGTCTTGTTATTCGCATTCTTGTCACCAGGCTCCCAAATTGCTGACGCAGCTGGGCAAGCTAGATGACCTGACGCCGAGAGTGCTGGTGCAGAAACTGCAGAACTTGGAGGTCAAACCAGTGCATCTGGGTGTAGTTCTGCTTATACAGGTATTGTTATAATATCTTTCATTTTTATGTAGTTAGACTTCAAGTTCATGTTTCTCTGAACTACTAGTATTTTACGGATTTCAGGTTAGATGGCTGATAATAATCAAATTTTCTCTATTAGAGACAAATCTTGATTCAGCCTATAAATACCACCCAGACCCAAACTACAGCTACAGACAGTTTTGTCTTGATCTCAATGAAATATAAACTTTATCAACTACTTCATAAATGCGAACTGCATTAGTCACCTTGAACCATTTAGTGGGGTCATAATACCCCACACTGCAATAACCACCTGCCTCCCTATCCATACCTCCCCATGTCCATCGTTTCTCCACCTCCTACGTTGTTCTGGTGCCCTAGTACTTTTTACCGAAGCGGGACATGGGTGGATCTCATGCTTTGGTCGCAGACTGTACTTACGTTGCAAGTAAAAACTCTTTAATAACCGAAATAGCACCAAAACAGCAATTTTATTTAAAAAAAAAACACAATTGACCTTAATGCATTGTACCAGTGAATTTGTTATTCCCAAACGAATAAATTCGTAAGCTTTTTCGAGTTGATAATGTTATCAATAATGTTAGATACTATGTCAGTATAGTGATAGTGTAATCTAATAAGCATTGGGTACACAAATAATAGGGAGCCCACCCCCGTGACGTTGCAATTCGAAAATTCTTGCATATTTTATAGATTGGCTTGGCTGAGAAATTAATTTGTTAATTGATTTAATCATGTTTTGTTTTTTATTCTACTTAATCAAAACAAAAGGTAGATCAATACAAAATTTATCATTAAAGGAATAAAATAATATTATTAATATTAATAAAACGAAAAAAATATAATCTGGAAGTTGCTTATTCATATAATAAATTAGTATCAGCGTTCAACTTTATCTGAACTTTAGTGGACCAAGTCCCGGTCAGTTTCGTTCATCCGCTATATCGTATGCAACCCTAGCCATGTTTTGAGTTATGAAGTCAACTTAAACAGTTGCCCTGGTTTGGCCGATTTAAGCTAAAAAAGCATTATCCCATTCAAGTTCATTAGTATCTCCATTTCAGTCTAGCATCGATCGGTGAAATACATATAAACCATCTATAGATAAATGTCCAATATTCAAAGAACAAAATATAAGCACTCCAATCAGTTATTCATTCATTCATGTGCAAATTGGGGTATTAAAAACATTCGCATCCTTTTCACTCGTCTTCCCATGTCCAGCATCGCTCATTGCACATCTCCCTTTTTTTATTGGACACCTACATGTAGTTTATGATCACCTGGTACTCTGGTAAGTTGCAAATTGCATACGTCGCAGGTTGGTCCGACCCTGGGGTGATTTGTAAAAAACATAAACCATACGGTGTATTAAAAATATGGCCGTACCTGTCATAACGATCAAAATAATAAGGACGACATAATTTATAGTGTTGTTAAGAGCCTTTATTCCTAAAATGCGCAGAAACAGTACTTTTCAAACCCGTTTATATCATAAACCACTTATCTTATAGTATATGTTATTTACTAATAATTTTAGGAAATTTTAGTGTCCAAATAGTTTGACTATAAAATATTTCGATTAATATAGTATGTACGCGTTCTATCAAGATAACTTGTGAGAGGTTTTCATAATTTCCCTTTCAGCATCAGTTTCGAAGCTCAAAATAAAAGAAAATACTGACATATCTAATTAAGAAAAAAATATAACCTACTGATGAGATCCTTGGCTAAAAATATAATTAGATAGATGTTTGGTTTTGGTATCCTACTATGAGAAATTAAAATTAAAAAATGTGAAATATTACGAATATTTCACATTTTTAAATGATGTTTTTACCGATATACCTTATTTAATTTAATATAATAATAGCCTACCAATAAAGTGGAGCATCTTTTTTAAAATCATACATTTAAATTTTTTATGATTTTGTTGCTATTATTTTTCTATAAATATTTAATGAGTGACGTGACCACACTCTAGAAAGCCTCGCGGCGGACTGATTTTCGCGCAGCGTTTTATAGTAGTTTTAAAATATTTATAGAAAAATAATAGCAACAAAATCATTAAAATTTTAAATGTATGATTTTAAAAAAGATGCTTCACTTTATTGGTAGGCTATTATTATATTAAATTAAATAAGGTATATCGGTAAAAACATCATTTAAAAATGTGAAATATTCGTAATATTTCACATTTTTTTAATTTTAATTTCTCATAGTAGGATACCAAACCCAAACATCTTTCTAATTAGATTTTTAGCCAAGGATCTCATCAGTAGGTTATATTTTTTTCTTAATTAGATATGTCAGTATTTTCTATTATTTTGAGCTTCGAAACTGATGCTGAAAGGGAAATTATGAAAACCTCTCACAAGTTATCTTGATAGAACGCGTACATACTATATTAATCGAAATATTTTATAGTCAAACTATTTGGACACTAAAATTTCCTAAAATTATTAGTAAATAACATATACTATAAGATAAGTGGTTCATGATATAAACGGGTTTGAAAAGTACTGTTTCTGCGCATTTTAGGAATAAAGGCTCTTAAGTAAATTCGTTTTGTTCTAGGTAGTACATATGAATTGAAACCACTACCAAAGAATAAAATACGCTTACAGCTCACGCAATAAATTAAGTAACCATAATAAAACTTTTTCAGAGCTTAAAAGTTTGAAACAAAAGACGTTCGGTAATATGTAGTGAACACGTTCGAATGCTTAGCAACCTACAACATACCGCATTCTTTGTCAAACTTTCTTGGTTTATGAAAGCTTCACAGACTTTCTTGTACAAAATGCTGCGGTTTTTCGGAGAAAAAGTTCAAGGAAGCAAAAATTTTAAAATCAAGTTGGCACCTTTCCGCAAAATTTACAGAAAATAAAAAAAATGTAGCCCCAGAGAATGCACTTGCGATTTGCGAGAGGGTGAACACACCTCCCCTCACTTTTTGCTCTATCCCCTTTTGCCTCTCATTAGCGTTATGCTGCCCTGGTATCTACGTCCTTGGAATATAGACTGCGTCGTTGACTCTCGCTAGTTCTATCACTCCTTCAGAATTCGACAGCTGCGCGTCCACTGGATTGGAATCGTAGCGTACGCAGCGTACGGATTTGTTACTTTGTATTGATTTCTATGATACAGCGTGCACTCGGAACGCTGTAATTAATATCGGTATCGGCATATCTGCCAATACCGATGCCATGCCTATTGTGAATACCGGAGCTGCGTACGCTTCGAATCCGATTAGGTGGACACACAGCTTAAATTATGCATAACTGACTGTTTGCGTTTCTCCTAGTCGAAACTTGGCCTGTCATTCCACGAGATATCAGCTATGTCCTTGCCAAGATCCGCTCAGCCATTTAGACATGAAAAGCAGACCATTTGCTTCAATGTGGCTAGAATTATCTCTTATCAAACAATTCGTGCAAGACGCTGATTAAAAATGCGGAGAAAGGATAAAAAGACCATAATATCCTTGCAATGAATCATCGGATGAAATAAATTGCAATAGCTACAATTAAAAGGCTGGCTCGGTTTCGTACCCTTTACAATTTATGATGCTCTGGTAGCTGTGGACAAATTTCGATAGAACCCTGTTCACACCAAAAGGGATCTTTTCCATTATTCATTCTTCTTCAAAACTCCTACATTCGACTTATTTTATGCCTATTATTATGCTTTATGAAATAATGGTTGGTTACTTATTACCTGAATGAACATTATGATAGTTGACAATGACAATTTAAATAACTTTATTTTTATAGTAAGCTATAAAATATTATTTAATTCCTATTAGTTTTATACCGACATTGCACACCATAAAGGTAGAATACATTAACTCACGTAATCATAAAAAAATTGTATTTTCATGTAAGTATGTCATGAAATAAACGATACATGATTTTTTATTGTTTCGTTACCTATGTACTACATACATAAGCAAATTAAATAGGTTACGAAACGCGCAACTCTTAATAGCGTTCTATTTTTTGTTTTTTAATCATTTCTATGTGCTGCTGGTTTTCCTTGAATAAATAAATAAACATAGCCCGGTCTCTACAAATATTTCACTGATTGAGATTATTCCAGAGTGAAACTACGTTATATCCAGTAACCGCCTGAGCAAAGCAGCAAGCAGAAACGGGGCTTCCGTCATTTGGGACCACTAGGTATAGGGACCGCAGTCCCTTTCGCCGGATTGATTTAATTTTATATTATTTTTCTTCCGGCGAATGGGACCGTAAACCACGTGACGTAAATTGTACAGTTGTCGTCAGAAACAGATCTGAAATAAATACGACAATGTTTAAGTAAGTAAGTAGTACCTAGTTCATAATATAATTTAGTTCCTGTCAATTAAAAAATAACATTTTAACTTATTGTGATTTTTACTGTGAATATTGTATATAGTTTGTTGATTATTTTTATAGAGTCTAGGTGTGATTTATCATTTTATTTTTATTACATTTTAAACAACAAAAAGATTACTAAAAATTATTAATAGAAATTACGCAAGTAATCAATACTCATTGTGATTTTTATAAATAGTTTGTTGATTATTTATAGTAGGTACGATTTATTTGTATATGTTTATAACATTTTAAATGACAAAGACTCTATAAGTAAAAAGTATTAGGACTGATTTTTTGACCAAAGAGGTAATAAAACATAATATTTTCTTTTAATAATTGTTAATAATTAGATTTTTTAAAATAAATAATGTCTTCAATCAAAGAGTTTTGTTTTTGATATTACTCTCTAAACCTACTTTTTTCTTGGACTGTACTTTATTTGCCTTGAACAATAGATTTTTTCGATCATTTCGAGAGCGATCCTATTCGCCTGAAGAAAAATAATGAAAATTAAATCAATCCGGCCAAAGGGACCGCGGTCCCAAATGACGGAAGCCTCCCAGAGACTACCTAACAATATTATTTATTTATTTTCAACCTGTTTTACCTCACTTCAGGGCAAAGGCCTATCTCGCTCCAGTACTTAATTTTATTTTATTTTTATTGTTTAAACCAGGGTTTCCCAAAGTGGTCGATATCGACCCCTTGGGGTCGATATCGGTTTCCTAGGGGTCGACATAAACGAAAACTGATTTTGGGGGTCGACGAGGTCTAAAAATCGACCCCTATTAAATTAACGCAAGTTCTTATTTAAAACTTTCAAGATAGGTAGGTACTGTATTGTTTATGTTGAGTTACGTGTACTAAGAATAATTAATATTTTTGTAAGAAATAGCATTGTTGTAGTAATGTAAAGTCTCAAGTTCGTACAAGATGAAAAACTCGGAAAGTCGGTGTGGACAAGTTTGTGCAAGATAAAACTTATTATCTTGCACAAACTTGTCCACGCGTACGTCTTTCAGGCGCGCTTTGACTTGCTCTCTATTTGACGCTCACGCGATTTAACACGAACGAATTCATGATCAAGTTGAAGTCCAAACATGTGCCTGATATTTTACTATTTATCGAGCTTGCACTTAGGTTAAAAGTTCATTTGCGTTTTGAAATTCGTTGGAGCTTGAACGATAATAACTCATATAAGTACTCATTTATTTCAAGAGATTTTTTTTATTACTATCAGCACAGACAAAGTGCTTAAGCAGAAGTTCAACCAAGGCTATAAGAAGTTCTGGTTGCAACGCAACATTGAAACACAGTATCCTACATTGTGGAACATTGCTGAAAAATACCTTATCGCTTTTCCATCATCATACCTAGTTGAAAAAAGCTTCAGTGTGGTAACAAACATTTTGACGAAACAACGATACCGTTTGAAAATCAACGAACGTGGAGATTTAAGGCTGCAACTCACCAATATTGAACCGGATGTAACTAGATTGGTAGATAGTCACCAGGTTCATCCATCACACTGAATGATTTATTTTCTCTTTGCGAATTAATACTTTTTTAAATATAATTTCCTACCTACTTAAGATTCTTTAAGTACTTAATTTGTAATAATAATTATAAATTAAACTTGATATTTACTGAATTGTATGTCTTTTTATTTTGTTAAATTTTGATGAGAGAATGAAGTCAACTTTACTCATTTAACCAAGTGCAAAGTTTTGCAATTGGTACCCAGGTATTTTGTATCAATAGGAAAAAACTAAAGATAGGCCCCCTTATTCATAATAGTCTGCTAACTTAAAGCATTGCTAATTCTCACTCTGTCTTCTTCTATTGACCTAAGTCGGCATGAAAAATAACACTCTGTAGCAGCTGTTTTAAGTTAGCGGACCATTATGAATAAGGGGATTGATCTTAAAAGTAGGTAATTTGGCCATGGGGGTCTGAGGTAACAGTTCATTTTGGAAAAGGGGTCACTTGTCCAAAATAGTTTGGGGATCCCTGGTTTAAACAAATCAACAGCCTTTAATCTAAACAGTTCAAACCTTAGTAATCTAACTTACGGCCAATAAGAGATTCATACTTTATAAAAGAAACTTAAAAAATACCAACAGTCTAAACATAAACAAAATACAACTTACAGAAATAATATGAAAAAGGTACTAGGTTAATAATATAATAATAACCTACCTACAGGTTAATTCTCTTATAATTTCGACGACCTCTGTTAGTAGCGCGGTGGGCGAAGGTCCGCCTACAACGCAGGAGATTGCAGGTTCGATTCCCACCTCGGGACAATTGTGTGTACGATCTGCAGATAATTGTTCCGGGTGTTCTGGTCATTTTCTATATATAATAAAACATATTTATCTTTGTAATGTAATGTATTATGTATATCAGTCACTTAGTACCCATAACACAAGCTCTGCTTAGCTTTGGGCTAGGTGACGCTGTGTAGATTGTCCAACATTATTTATTTAGGCCTATCTCGCTCCTATACTTAACAAAAACATGTAACTTTCCAGTACCACCTCCGAAACGCAGTAAACTACGCTCTCCAAAACTCCGTGCTCGAGACCCTCATCACGAAGCCGTCGGAAGTGGGTACCGAGGTGGTGGACGCCCTCAAGGGCATAGCAGCGCGCCTGCTGCCGGCCTCAGAGCTGCTGGATGTACACCTGGCGCACGGCAGCCCCGCCTTCAAGGACACCTGTCCGGCCACCTGGCTGGGCATCGTTAATAATAAACAACCTTGATTGTTGAAGATTTGATTTTTTGTGTTTTGTTTGCATTAAATAGGCTCCGAAACTACTGGACCGATTTGAAAAATTCCTTTTTTTTAAATTACCTACTACTTGGGAAGCTACAATATCCCCGGGTGACATAGACTATATTATATTTACAAAAAATTAGGGATCCTTACTAAAACTCCAATAATATAACCCAAGGCGTATTTTTTTTTGCCATGCCAAACGTATATTTCACCGCATGCCCGGGCAAAGCCGGGACGGACTGCTAGTCCTAAATAAATCGAGATTAATAAATAGTATTCAAAAACATGGGCTACAGGTATATGCCCACCAAAGGACCAATAGTGATTATGACGAGGTCCCGTCAGCCATGGCCTTCGGTTTTCGGATCAGAGTAATTTTTGAAAAACTTCCATCTTTAGTTTTATTATAGCATTCTCAACGAAAAACTTTATAAAAAAGACCATTAGTAGACACATTATTTAGTTATTTATTGTACACACAATAATACATACAAATAACTTAACTAAACTGAATAGTACATAGGCGAGCTTAACCCATGCTACAGCTAATGCAGCTACATATAAAGAAACATATTAGAAACTAACTTGCGCGCACGACTTTTCTCGCATCACGAAAACATGTAAATTAGCCACTCTCCTTGTAAAGTGCCCACCACGTGTACAATATCGTACCAATAACGGCGTAAGGCTCGCTATACACTGCACATAATCCAATCTACTCGGCCCGATTCGTGTATATCGACCGCTATTACTGTAGGTCTGGAGCTAGGGGTTAGTTTGTCACATCAATAAATAAAAATACATAAAGTATTAACACTCAAACTTCAAATGCGTTTCGGTATGCTTAATCGTAAAAAATCCCTTCCCTCGAACTTAACTTCAAAAGTTATCGTTAAAAGTTATAAAGTTAAGTACAAGTGAAGAAATAAACTGTCATCTCACGGTACCTCGCGACCTACCTTGACTGCTCCTCAGAAGAACACGTTGTTATTTATAATCGATTTTGGAGACTACCTATCTAAATGACATTTATTACGGAGCCTACTATCAAATAAGCTTACCGAACTCGAGTATGTTTTGAAGGAATGCATATCAGTCGAGTTTGTGTGAAGTGTTTGGTTAGGTTTATATTAACTTGTACTACGTGTATTTATCACCCCCACCTCCCGGACTAGTAAGGCCGCAATCCGCCATGCCTACAGCCCGGCAGCTTTTTATTAGACAGCCGGATTTATCGGCACTAAACTCTACTCACTACGACTGACTACTTGGCGAGGAGTTAGGAACCTAATCAGAGTTAAGATTTTAAACTTGGACCTGCTTTGAAGCGCAAGGGTATCTTCTGCATGTATCCTTCTATCTATACTTATATTATTAAGAGGAAAGGTTTGATTTATTGTTTGTTTGTTTGTATTGAATAGGCTCCGAAACTACAGGACCGATTTAAAAAAAATCTTACACCGTTGGGAAGCTACACTATCCCCGGTGACTTATTAAAACTCCTTACTAAAACTCCAATAACGTAACCCAAGGTGTAAAAAAATCACCTAATAGAGTGAAATTCAAGTTTAACGCGGGTGAAACCGCGGGGAACAGCTAGTTTACAAAAAACTAAAGATAAAAGCCACTTTGGAAGGTAAATGCTACTATAAATCATGAGGGATATATATTTATTAGATTTAAGTAAATGACATCACTAGTTTTTTTTATATTTATTTTGAATTTCATTTTTAATTCATCTTAAATGGCTTCTCGTAAAATTACCATATTTATTTGTTACTCCCTAACAGAAACACAAAAGTTTTCACTTTATACAAAATATGTTTATAACATAGCCCACCCTGTAGAGCCAGCCAACGGATCAAATATCACCGCAAGCTTATCACGTTCGTTTACGTACATACGTCACGTAAACCAACGTGAAATAACGTTACGTCACGTTACCCCGCCGTAAGTACCTCGCCTGATGAAGATAGCCGAAGGGCTGGAGAAGGGCTAAATATTGGATAAGGGGAGCACAGCTACCTAATTATGAAGATAAGTGAATTTTATAGGTTGAGGGTGGAATTCTTTAGGGGCGAGAAATTCACGTCTTAGAAATTAAATTAGGGAGAAATTAATCGATTGCTGAGATTTTATCATAATTTAATAACGATTTCGCGGAAAATTATTCGTAAAATTAGCGGCTTTATCGTTGTTAATAATATTTACTTTTACGAAAGGCTTTTTGGCAATATGTTTGTGTGGAAACATCTTTTTGTGTGAAACATTGCCAATACTTCATTTTTTTTGCATAGATCTTGTTCTGGATCTGAAATAACCTTCCGGATTTTTTATCAGAGAAAGGAGTGCAAAGCCGTGGGCAGAAGCTAGTCATGAACACAGCAAATAGTAAACCGCACTGTTTTAGGTACTTGAGATTTGTTTTTTACTTATTTTGTACATTTATTTATTGTAATAGATTATAAAAATTCGAAACACCTATGCAGTGTTTATTTTTAACCGACAAAACGAAAAATAAAAGATTAGCTTGTTCTGTGTTCGACTGTATGTATTTATGTTGGGTTCGTGGGTTAGGCCGCCGGTGTGTGACGCCCCCGTCGTGGAGGCCACCCGATTTTCAATTAAGTTATAACAGCCGATTTCGTCAGAATAATAGTCATTTGTACCCGATACAGTCGACGAAAAAGTGTTTTAGAACTAAATAAGTAATTAAATTTCACTTTGTTTCGTATGTTGTTTACTTCTCCGTAAATTATGGACCATTTGGAAAAGAACCACAAATTGTATCCATAAAAATGTTATTAACGAGGAATGTCCAATGTCCCGAAAAACTTAATAACAGAGAAAATTTTGATTATAATTTGAAACTTTAGTTGTTTCCAAAACAATCAATATACATTTCTCATAAATTGAGCACATGACTATGGTTTCTGATTGCGCCAGCTACTCGCATTTCAAAAATCCAAGCTATATTGATAAGTGAGTTTGCCATCTTATGGTTGGCACAATAAGAGACATGTTATAAAGAAAACTATATCCATAATAGCCATAAAAACCCATTTCTCTGATTTATAGGACATTAAACGAAAAACCTACAATCATCCGGCGTTGTTTCATCATAATTTTATATCAAAATGGTTTCACAAATGTAGAATTGATCTGTCTATCGTATTATTTACAAGAATAGAAGTCATTTTGCTAACTCCCCCTTTTAAACGACAAAATCTTACTAAAGAAAAATCTTTTGACGAAAACGAAGTCTAGCTATGATAATAATAATCATTACATCATTTATTTCAGGCCATAGAAAAGTAAGAGATCTTATTTAACTTATTCTACGATCCATAGTAATATATACCTTAAAACTAGCATTTATAAAATATAAATAAGCCTTATTAATAATAATAATAAGTATATCATATTGTGCACCCGAGGATGATACCCGCTATGTGTAGCCATCGCCTTTAGATTAACTTTCTCAATGGGCCTCTGTGCTGTTGGCTTCGGCCCCCCCCACGCAAGCCTTCCAAAAGACCGGGTCACTTTATGGCCCGAGATTATGGTAAATGAGAGACATAATAATAATAAGGCTTATTTATATTATTATTACTTATTATTTATTATTATTAATAAAATAAATAAATAGAAATAGAAAAATCTTTATTTGTAGCAAACAACTATTTGTAGTAATAAATAAATAAATTGTATAGTAATAAATCCTCTCGTATCCATGTATCTTGTTCGGTTCTTGAGTCCACAACGCTTGAGTTAAACTCAATATTTATAGACATTGTATCTAACGATACCACAAAACACCAAAGCTTCCCAACTTCTTACTTTTCCCCTATCGTCCATCATTATTTCCCCGCATTTAATAATAATCAAGTCATTGATATCTAATAATTTCCCGATATAGACTACTCCTACAAAATTAAGTCAATATATCCAGTGAATAAATGCGAAAAGTTGCACAAAATTGTATTCATTTTTTTTGTTTTCTAAGTACATAAAATAAAAATATATCAGTAATCCCGTGACCAACACAGTGTCAGACCAACCTGTTGAAATGTCGGGAAAATACTTTCGGCAGATTAGGTGCACAATGAGAAATTATATTAATAATGACCATAAAGAAAAATTACCAGTTCTGAAATGGACCATTTCGCAACATCTATCTATACTACTATCTTATTCTGTGTTTGTTTGTTCTTTACTGTTTTTTTCTCTGTCTTGATGTGCAATAAAGCATATTATGTGTTGTATTTAGTACCCATAAAACAAACTGTGGATACTTTTGGAGCTGAGACTAGATGACAGTCGATGGTGTGTGGATTGACCTTTCCAGCAATATTTATTTTGAATTATTTATCCCTCGAAGAACCTTCGTTGAGAGATGAAGTCCACTTTTTTATAAACTGACATCGCTCAAATATATTAAAAAAAACTCGTCAAACGTAAAGCCGTTTTCCGCTATGAATTTAAAACAAGCCTTAGCTATGGTAACGTTAGCCTTGCGAGACGAAAGCAATAATAGTCAGGCCAACAGCCCAATTCTTCAAATTGAAATGGAACTTCACCAAAACGCGGCACCACGCCTCATAAACGATGTCAAACTACTATTCCGTTAGGTTACTGATGACATTCCGTTTCAAATGTGACTTCTACAAAAAAACGTGAATTACAAATACAAAAATACAAAATGTTTATTCAATAATAAAGGATACATAGTCTAAATCATATAACCTTTTAAGTACTATGGAAATACTTGGATAGAAAATAGAATAGAAAATACTTTGTTATACCACACAAAACAGAAAAACTTAAATTAGAGGTATAAAGGGCGGCCTTATCGCTGAGAGCGATCTCTTGAGTTTGGTGGCTTCGTTCTTCCACGTTTAAATTATGTATTGGTTTAAATAACTTGTTACGATAATAACTGTTATTGCTTGATAGTATTTTTGACTCTCGATTTGCACTAACTGAATAAGTTAATGATTGCAATACTCCATTTCCCGGTTCTGAGCTCATATCCACTGCTTTATGTTAGAGCCCCACAGTAATAAACAGACGTTACCAGCGTGACGAAACCTATTCTAAAACTTTTGAAACTATCATGGTTAAAGTCCTTTATAACGGGATATTTACCATGATTTACATTTTTCCGTTCGTAGCAAAAGACAACAAATGAGTGTAGATCGATCGCCCAATAAAATTTTACTAGCAGTGCCTTCAGTTATTCCGTGATCATGGCGCATGAAACTGTGCCGAAATATTGGAAAACGTCAACAAAAATCTAATCATGGTAAATATCTCGTTCAAATGACTGTTGTGAAAACCTATTCTTTCGCAATCCTTATGAAAATATGGAGCCTTAGGATTTATGTACGTACGCTACTAGGCATCCATAACCTAATAGGAACCTTTTAAGTTATTGGTAAGCATTTTCCCAACCACCGCACCCCGGTCTAAATAATACACCACTGGTCTCCGTCCGAAGGTCGGTCTGCCTTATCTGCAGCTCGCAAGTGTATTGTACAACTCGGCGTGTCACTCAACGTTGGCCAGTGGCCTCTGAATGCAACAATACAATGCTACCAAGTTTCTGGCTGTTTTGGCTCGAAAGGCTGTAGGCTCGAAAGGTGTAGGTACTGGTGTTAATATTTGATTTGTAACTAAATGCAAACTGAACTTGTAAGTGAGCTTTCGAATACTTGGTATAAAACCAGTTATTCCAAACTAAGACTTAAATAAAAATTAAAATACAAAAATACTTGCAAGGAGGGAAACATTTAGCAATACGTTGAAGTATAAGGTAGGGAAAGCTTTTTCCAACAGTTGGATAGCACAAGCTAGAAAAACTAATTAAACGTCTTCAGTTTATTTAAAAGAACAATGGCAAAAAACTACTTTAAACTGGTTTCGAAAATTTCATAAATCCTTTTCACAATTCGACACTCGTGGAGGCACGCAGAGCCTCTGTGAGTCCAAGTAATTCCTCTGGTATTATGTTATCAACTTATCATCGTCCGATGCAGCGCAGCTATCCTCTGCTTGGTATTATTGTATCAAACATACGGACATTCGAGCAAAGGCAAAGCATAATTATTGTCGTAAATTGATCACACGACAAATTAATGTTATTAAATTTTGTATATATGTAATAGGTTAATTATCTTTATTATACAAGTCACTTATAACGGGATATTTTCCAAATGATTAGATTTTTGAGTTTTCCAATATTTCGGCAGTTTCATGCGCCATGATCACGGAATAACTGAAGGCACTGCGAGTAAGTTTTTAAATAAGTAAGTTTGTAAGTTCTTATGGGCCAGACATACCCGTTATAAGTGACTTTTATGTTTATAACCATGATAATTTCAAAGTTTTATCTTTATTATGTTTTGCATTTGCTTGACCGTTCACAAGAATTATGGCTTTTTCTTGTTTACATTTCTTTCAAACTTAAAGAAATGACTAACTCTTTTTTTGGTCAGTACTCTAAGGGTGTATTTTATAGAAAGGTAATCGAACAATTAGCAGCTTAATTTTGACGTAAAATGTATGTAAACTTTTATCAATAGCGTCGATCAACATTCATGTAATTGTCCGAAACACATGCTTTGAAGTATCTAAACCAATTTCAGTAACTCTCTTATTTTAGACTTACCCGCAGGTAAGGAGCGGTGTCCCTCAGGGCTCTATCCTAGCCCCTTTACTTCTCAAGACCCATATCTTAGCCACGTTTGATTCACCGCGTTCCACAAATCCTCCAAAACAACAAATTATTTAAGGCTCTGTTTAAGGTTCGGCCATATTTTCTGCAAAGCCGCGTGGAGTTTTTAACGCGTCTAACGCCGCAAATAAGCCTCTAATTCCGTGATATAAGGTGCGGATTTTTTATCTGGGCTATTCGGGCGGCGATCGCGGCCCGGGGCGGTGCAGTCAGCACTCATAAATCTTTGCAGGATTTAACGGGAAACATACGGATGGGAGCCGTGCTAAATTAGTTTTAGTTCGTTGTTGGGATTTTGAGTTGCTTGTGAGAGGAAACTTTATTACCAAACTAACCGAAGCTGCAGCTAGGATTATAAAGGAGAAAATAATACATGTTCTGTTATTTTCTGTATCAATTGCTTAGCTTGAGTATAGATGATGCTGTGTGGATTGTCCAGCATTATTTACTTATTTATTAGTAAAAAGGGGTTTATAATAATAATAAATAAATAATAATCATTTATTACAGGTCAGAGGAACCCATAGGTTATTTGTTAACTAAATGAAAGGAAAAATTGAAATGGAAAAACACCTAGGTACTTACGGTTTAGTTTTCTTAACATTAAGATAAGACAGAAAGAAAATATGGGTTTTCTTGGTAATTTCGCTACAGAATCAAAAACTTGAAAGGATAAAAGATTGGCTGGGAAACCACAGCTTCTAACCGTCTAGCTCCTCAATAAGGTACTCGTTGAAAAAGCCTAGGGTCAATGGGGTAAGTGAGAGGTGGAGCCGCGGACGACTTCTATAGATTTATATGGAAACGCAGGGTTTTCTGACTTCGGGTTGTAAGGGTTCTTGGCGCATACGGTTTTGAAAATTGATGGGAGGCATTGAATTATGATTATATAAATGGTCCCATTGTTGAGGATAATGAAATGACATAGCATTTCTGGAGAGGATTTTCCGCAAGCAAATATTGAAACTAAGCTCTTTTTAATTCTAAAGCTAGCTTTTTTATACAAAATTGCAACATGTAATAGTTCCTTGTACATTAGTCGAGGCCTATGTCTAACAGTGGACTAATATAGGCTGATGATAACATGTTGGTGCAGTCATGGCAAGCCCAGGCTGCCAAAGTCAAAAGTACGTTTGAGATGATGGTTAACATTTTTACCACATCGAAATTTTAGAACCGCTTCCCTGAATAGATCAGGGACGCGATTTATGAATGTTGGTTTTCAGTTAGTGTATTTAACTTTTTATATTTCTTTGTCGCTTTGGTGCTGCACTGTGATGACAATGTATAGGTTAATATACCTATAATTATACCGATTGTTTATTTCTATGTATAATAAAAAATATCTATCTATGTAATATATTGTATTATGTATATCAGTTATCTAGTACCCATAACACAAGCTCTGCTTACCATGGGGCTAGATAATGCTGTGTGAATTGTTGTCCAGCATTATTTATTATTATTATTATTTATACCTATGAAGTTAAAAATATTTGTTATTATATTTCGTGTACCCATTACCCATGCGATCACAATCCCCACGCCTGACCAGCAGCACAATAAAACCTTAACGTGCGGAAGACATTATTTGGTAAGTATCTTCAGAACACCCAACCTAACATTCGCTACCACGTCGCACTCTATAGCAATCTAAGGTAAGAGGGTGTTAACAATTAGTATGGCTTTAATGCCCTCAGTTTGGTTAATCCGAGACTGAGGCGGGTTTCGCCGTGCCCTCGTGACCTGGCAAGGAATTGGTACACCTTGAGAGTATCACCTAATTTGGATGATACAAATAAGTAAACAATTTATCTTTATTTGGAACTTAATACAAGGGAAATGTGTGTGTGTGTGTGTGTGTGTGTGTGTGTGTGTGTGTGTGTGTGTGACTTGTGATTTCGCACAAGTTATTTATTTCATTCAACACATTTCATGCAACATACCTTTTTGCAAGTAAGCTTGTTTACGTATGTACTAGAATATATTTAATTTAAATCTATAAGATATAGGATAGGTCCCCGCTTTTTCACATTTTGAAAATTATTTTTGAGAGTTGATACGAATTGTAGTTTATAATACTTCCGGAATTGAGACGAGTGTTCTATGCACAATATCTTTACTAACAAAAAATGTTACTAATAGATTAATTCAGAACTAGTAGGTATATATTTACAATTGAAAGTATTGAGCTCAATGCAGACTGTTGCAAACAACGCTCATAAATCATTACAAATTAAAATCGTTTGTGTGTTTATTTTACATCTTTCAATTTTTTGACAATTATCTAGTATCATATCATCATAATCATCAGTACAGATTAAGAGGAAGGCATTTTTTTGTATTATATGTATACATATTAAAAACAGTATCTATCTAGCATGATATGATTTTTTTGAGTTCGTAGCAAAAGACAAAAAATGAGGGTACCGATATGGTATGTCTGCCCATAAAATTTGTCTCATTAGTATCTAGCTTAGAATAATAACAGCAATAACAATAAATAGCTTACGTCAAAACAATTTCAGTGCAACATGTCTGCCCATCAAAAATCCAATCGCCTACAATCCGCTTGTCTCTATACAGGGTGATCACTGAACGCGGACGGTGCAGAGTGTTGGCGGTGGTCGCGACAAAAAACTATTTTGTCCGCGTTACTGCGTTTTGGGTTGGAGCAGGTTCGGACTTTTCACAGTTTTCTACGGAACATTTACGGTTGAGGTGGTCCGTTTTACGAGTCGCGGGAAATTTAATATTTTCTGATTTGTATTTTCTGCGTTCTACTAGTAAAATAGTAATCTTACTAGCGTTTGATTACTACGAGTAGTAGAACTTGTATAGTTTTGCACAGCACACTATACCTCTATATGCGAACATTGGATGAATGGCTGGATAGATGCATCTAGGTATATTACTTGACTTGTCTAAGTGCTTATTTTGTAAGCCTAAAGAAATAAATGATTTTTTACTTTACTTTTTTTACTTTTATTAGTTACTTCTTCACGCTGAAACTACTGAACAAATGAGGATGCTATTTTTGCATAGATGTAGGTTTCGATCTGGAATAACAATAGCTACTAGCATTAGCTATTTTTATCTCATGAAGAGTCCCCATTTCGTTTCCATAGAAACAGCGCGTGTGGGCGCGTGCAAATTCGCGGGCATAAAATTGTAAAATTAAATAAACTGAAGCTCAAAAAATTCACACACTGCAGTGTGACAGAATCTGAACCACCCTGTATCCTCAATAAAGTCATAGTGGGTCATCGAGATAGCTCTGGCGGGATATGATCCGCTCGGCTGACAAACTGCCGTTTTCCACATGGATTTACTATACACCCCTATAAAGGGCAAGGGGGTGCGGGGTGGGGGGAACCCCTAGGGGATGGAACGGTGATTTCATCCCGTGCGAATATTTTGCGCACTAAATCCTTTATGTTTTGTTTATTAAGCTGTAACGGGGTGGGATAAAGATATTAAAACGTGTTATTTCATTTTGGTAGTTTTTGAGAGCTTTTTCATTTCGGCTTTCACACTGTCCGACATTTTGAAGGTGTTGAATGAAAAGCCTCGTCGCCCTTGACTGACGGGCGAGATAGTAAAATAATAAAAAAGATATCCCGGATTTTGTACAGTTTTCAAAGAAAATCTCTGTAGCAGTTACCGGTGACCAAACGTTATATCGAAAACTAGTTTCTACCCGCCGCTTCGCACGCATTATTACGTTACCAGGTTATTTCTATCTCAAGGGAAAATATAGGGTATATTTTTTCAAAATGTCACCGCGATCCGTTCAGTAGCTTTAGAAGAAAAAACTATTCAGCCATACAAACTTTTGCATTTATAATACATGTAATAGCGTGACTGACAAAAAACCGCTCCTGGCTGTTAACTAACTGAAAAACAATAAATTAAAGGAATCGTTTTTTTACTTTTGAATTACTAGCTGCACCCGGCGGCTTCGCTCGCGTGGAAATCTATGTGTCCAATGGTCCCTAAACCTTAATCTAGCTAGAATCACTCTTATCTAGTTAAAAACCGCATCAAAATCCGTTGCTACGCATACATAGGGACAGGCAGACAGTGGGAAGGGACTTTGTTTTATACTATGTAGTGATAGGATACCTTGCACTAAGCCTTTGTCTCATATAAACCGGCCTAGATGAGATTGGAATAGCGCCAGGTGAAAGTGATGTGCTACAGTATCATAAAAGTACAAAAAACCCAATTCGGGATAATCTTTATTGAAATTTTAAGTGGTTTAGTAAGCATTAGCCCACGGACCTCCTTAAAAGGTTGTAGTTTGGATTGGATAGTAGACGAAAAATCTATCTGTAAGTCAAAAGGAAAAAAGGAACCCTTTGTAGGATCCCTTTGTGACCGTCTGTCCATCTGTCAGCCCTCTTTTATAAAACAATATTATAAATGCAAAAGTTTACATGTTTAGATCGATGGATGGATGTATGGTTGGATGTTTGTTACTTCTACAAGCCAAAACTACTAAACGGATCGTGCTGAAATATTGCATATGGGTATTTCTAGGCTTGGAATAAACCTTAGCTACTTTTTATCCCAAGTAGTTCCCATGGGAGAGAAATAACTTTTAAACGTTTCCAAAGAAACAAAACGCGCGAAGCCGCAACCAGAAACGAGTTTATACATTATATTTAATTGCGGCTGTAGCGACATTGCACGTAAGCAAATAACGTGCAATGTCGTGTCGGGCACTGTAAAGTGATCTACTTGGAAAATGTTTGTAACATTTCGTAGCATGATGCTCATGAATAAGCCTTTATTCGAGCTACATTAAATACCCTGTTCAGACGAGAAACTCCAGTTTTGGGCTTTGTTTTATTGCGCTGGTCAACAAAAGGACCAAAACATGGAGAATACTGTCTAGAAACGTCGCGGTCATTACTGATAAGGCGTGTGTACCGCTTTTTTAGACATTACGGCGTTCCGCAAATTTTCAAAATGTTTTGTAGATCAAATCTGTTTAGTAACTGGATTCTAAGGTTTCCAAAACTCTATAACATAAAAGTGAATCCTGAAATACCATTAGAATTTAGCAAAGACTGGAATTTAGAAACAAACCTGACATTGATCTATTTGTATTTATTAAAAGAATTATATTGAATAAGAGTTATTATACAATTGACGAAGCTTTGGCTAATAAAAATATATTTTTTGGTGTGATAGGTACTGAAGCTAAGGTTGCTGTTAATTAGCTATAAGTTTAAAATGTAGGTATTGTGACTTATCTAAGAACATGTTTATTGTGTCTAAAGATAAATAAATGAATTGAATTGAATTGAAATGGCTGAGCTGAACATAAACGTGATCGCCTACGGAGCCTAGCAGAGTACTACTGGAAAAATGCTGTGAAAAAAGAAAAAAAAACTCGTTGAAAACTGTTCTTGGAAATTTGCTACCCCTGTACCATCCCAGCATGAATGAATCTTCCATACTCGTCACACTAATACAATAAGACGAGACAGATGCAGCTGTGGCAAGTCACACTCAAAATTCAGTCTTCTGTTCTCTCTAATTGAGTTTCATTTCGGTCGCTCATCAACTGCTCCGAGTTCTATGTGTATTGTCTCGCGTAGCGCTCGCTGGGGCATTGGATAGTGGATTTTATTCTGCTGTAGATAAGATTGAATTGAGAATAGATCGTTGAGGTGCATGAATCTCCTGCAAGGCTCTGCTGCCCTGGTACCGAATGCCCTTTAACACGTAACATAGTGTTCCGGGTTCGCACGAATTCATGGGGTTTTAATAATTCTTTTTTTTTTTTTTGAGAATTAATGAAACTTTTCGTGGAATTTTCCCATGGACATCTTTTTTTCGCCAAATGAAAGAGGGAAGGTCATAAACCATATATGTAGATAGGAGATTATATAGGTGTTTTGATACCTCATTTATCAAAATAACTATAGTCGTTTTGATGTCTGGCGGTAATAGAACACAATAGAAACACTCGAAATAGCCCCCCAATAGCCCCTACGCCTCGCGGGAAAAAGTCACAGGCTTGACACGACAAAGAAAAATATAATAAAAATAATCGTTGATTTCTGTCTTGCATATAAACATACATTGTTGGTAAAATAATATTGTATTTAAGACCTGTTTTTCCATTTGGTTCGACTCTTCGCTCAAGTTTAGTAACTTGTGATATAGACGCGAGGGATATCTCTCTTGTAGAAGCAATCTCTACCTCTCGGCAAATAGCTCAGACAACTTACAAACTTACAAAATGTTGTTTATTTAGCCGTCGCATATTCCAATCGATATTTCCTAGCGTCCTCAACTGTCGGAAGCTAGAGTTAAATCCTTTGAATCTTGTTTTAATTGAATAAGTGATCTCGACAAAAACCGTCCTGAAAGGCTCTTGATTGCAGCAGTTCATCCGACTGGAAAACGTTCTACAGAACTCTAAAACGATCGAAGATACTTACTGCGATTTTGTTTTTCATCTATCAACTTAATATCAGTTTAAGCGGCCGATTTTTATTCAAATCAAGTTTCAGTGAGTGTTTGCTTTTCGCATACGTAACACCCATAACACACCTTTTTTAACCCCTTACAGATAAAGAGAGGTATTTAAAGTTGAACGCTTGTTAGGTATCTTCCTGTGTCTGACGAAAAGAAGAACTGATTTAAATTTCTGTTTGAAATTTGATATAACTGAGGCACTTTTAAGTCCTCGTCTTTCATCAAAATCTGTGCATACGTTTTAGTTTTATGATAGGTCAAAATAAACTTGACGACCGATGTGGCGCGGCGGGGGAAGATCCGCCTGCGACACAGGAGGTTAGATTCCCTTGGGACAAATATTTGTACGATCTGCAAATATTTTTTCTGGCTATTTTCTATGTATAATAAAAAATATGTATACGCAATATATGTTAAGTATAACGAATTAAATATAGTCATCTGGTACCCATAACGCAAGACTCTGTGTGGATTGTCCAGCATTATTAATTTAAACTCAAGTAGAGAACTAAACATAAGTTACCACGGTACCTACTGAGTTATACCCAGTTATGTCTGCGATACCTAAGCTATTAACAAAGCTAGAAAGCAGACACCCAGACACTTAACAAGAACCTACAATAGAAATTAACAGGATTGTATCAAAACGAGCAGACAAAGTGTTAATTAAAACAAATTCAAACATCTATAAACCGCTGCCCCGAGAGCTGATAAAGCTAGCGTGGTAATGACCGACCACAGGGTTGTATCTAGGGGCTTAGGGTGGGCAGTAATGTAAATGGACCTTATTATCAGTTGATATTTAAGTTATCAGTAAAATGAAGGGCTAGCATAGTACCGTTTATTTTGGGGCGATCTTTGGGCTCTCCCAACAACTATTAGATTATGTTCAGCAGGTTGACGTCGTTCGGTTGACATCGTAGTGATGATCAGTAATGTAAAAGACCAGCAAGACAAAGCCTTAGGTTGGTAGAACATAGAGGAAAGTCGAGACCAGAAAAGCACCACCAAAACGATATGAATAATAATTGCTAAGAGAAAATAAATTAAAGACCTTTAATTAAATTATTGTAAAGCTACTTAAATAAAAAAAAATATGTTTGACACAAAGACTAAATACTTCGCTTACACTTTGAATAAAGGCAAACTAAAATTTTCAAAACGAAACAACAAAAGAGATAGTTACAGAGTCACAGTAAACAGGACCTACTGCTTGCTAGCACAAATCCGGTAAAATCTGGTTAAACTATTCTTACCTAAAATCCTATAAACACATCAAACTTCCGTTTGTTTTACACGGAAAAATCCTGAAAAGATCGCAGAAAACAACGCAGAAACCATAAAGAAACTAGCAAAAAACCTTGTAACGCCCTTACGATATTGCCTGATAAACTTAACGCCATAATGAGCTGCACAGGGCCGCAATCAGGAGATAAAACTTAGAGATGGAAGAAATTGTTTTACGAGAAAGTTATGGTTCGACTGATAAGGTGATCATAATGAGCAAAATGCAGGGGTGGAGTCAGGGGTTTAAAATATTAAATAGACGATTTGTGCTTGAATAAATTAACCGAGAAAGTGATAAATAATTTGTAACTTACTTCTCACCCAATCTTGTAAATAGGACGTTCTTACAAATATTATTTAGCTATCCGCTAGTTGCGTTTCATTTTGCTAAATGTTTTTACATTATATATTTTTGCGAGTCAAAATCATCATCATTGGCCTATCCGCTATCGCCTTAAAAGATTAAGTGGCATCCACGTGTTAGCAAGTTCAGTATTTTCGTGACTTGTGAATATAATTCCTGAGTACGGCCCTGTCATAGTCAACAATCAGCCATTACTCTGAGTGGGCAACTGAGCGAGGGCTGTAAAAACTAACGGTAGTTAGTTGCATTACACCATACATTACTACAACTTGTGATACACAACTATCGCGTTACGCAAAACTACGTAAACAAATGGACGCACGCATAAGTTAGGGATTTATCTCTACTTTTATGTGTCATGGGTCTTTTGAAAATGCTAGGGAAGTATCAGAAGAAAATGGTGCGTGAGCAGTCTACGAAAATCGGCGTCATCCTTCTAGTTCTTGTTCGTAAACTTTTTTCAGAGAGTAGGTACCAAAGTAAAACATATAACCCTCCTTCTTGCGTAGTCGGGTAAAAATTATTTGAAATAGAGGTTTACTACAAGCAGCAATTGCTCAGCAAATTATAAAATTATCGTTAGATCATACTTGACGAAGATGCAATTTTAGTTTTTTTAAACCTACCATTCGTAATCCTTTTCAGAATTCAGAGTCTTAGTTTTTTCCGGAGTATTTTCCGCCTGGTCCTTTATGGCCCGACATGGTCCAACTTGATATTTTACCAAAACAATTTAATGACATATATCATCGAATGTGGCCATCAATACACCCGATAACCCCCAAAACAAACAAATCCACAAAAAAACTCACCAACACATCAATCACACACAAGACACCATGGCCGCCGTGCGTTTATCAATCCGTCGATATATCACAACACGGGACATTCGTTACAACACACAGCCGAAATAGAAGCCCACTATCCCACTTGTTTGCCTAACTCCGGGCCCACGTGTGCGCGGCGGCGCTCACCAATCATATCTGACGGATTCACCGCAACACGCCAAAAACTTCGCCCAAAACCATTTCTTTCAAACAAATAAAATTAACAGAGCCCACTTTGATGTATAAAACAGTACCGCTTAATTTGCCATAAGTCTTTTTAACTGGGCCACAGCAGTTTATTTCTTCCAATGACACAATGCAGTACCCAAGGCTTTTAGCGGCTGAGTTATGTCCCGGAGCTCGAAGCATCGTTTGGTTAGAGATACCTATTTCAAAAATCAATATACATAAGTGCCCATAATAACTCAATGCCTCATTTATCAATGACACTTGAACGCACCTGAAGGAAGCGCGGGAAAGTCATCCGTCAAATTCACCGGTTCCCGCCAAAACACGAGACGCGCGCTCGCACGTCAATGTCATTGTTCTTTACACATTCACAATGAGTTCACTATTCACAGAATCTTTTTTTACAAGTTTTAGATGGCGGGAATACGCGAGCGTCTTGTCTTAGCTAGAGGTCGCGGCGGCGGCGGCGTAGGTGTCGACCAACTCCGCAAAAGTTTTATAGTAGACTGGAACCGGGTGGTTGTGTCACGGATTTTTCTATTATATCGGTTCGGGGAATCGTGTCATATATTCGAGGGACCGATGTGCTATTTTTAATTGGCCCTAAACTAATTCGGTGTGGTGCAATAAATACAGAGCTTGGTATCATAGTACCGGTGGTCAGAGGCGGTATTATTTCAGTTTGTTTGTGCGGAATCTAGGAAATAAATGGTAGATGTATTTCTATAGCCGGGCTAAATAATGAACTTGGTAGAGCAAACTTACCTTTTCAAGATTTCGTTCTCGTCAACACGCGTTAGTAGTTTTTCTATCTTTATTTAATGCTTCAGGAAATCCGGACCCAATAATGTATGATAATGTCCCATCATGAGCAAAAATAACAAAGAGCAAGTCTATATAGACGCAGATTCGGTAAAAATTTCCTCTAGTGGACATTTTCATGTGTGCTGATGAGTCAGGACAAACAGCGTAATGATAGCCCGGGACCAAATGCGACCATAATCGTTCAATGTCCTCTATGCCAGTGTTCTTTGGGTGTCAACAAAAGTGTTTTCAGATATAACAAGGTGCAGTTTTTGGGGCACTGTGCTGCACATTAATGGACTTCAATAAAAACTTAAACATAATAGATATTTCAAAATGTATAGTTATTTTATAGATTAATATATAAATATTCATAGTACCTATCAACATCATAATTTATGTGCTAGTAAAGAAGAGTAAAGTAAATTTTATTGCCTAAAATACATACATATATAATTAATTATTTTATATATAATTATCCTAAATAATTACGCCACCGTCAGCTTTAATACGTACCGATCCTATCCATCCAAAGGTTGCCTGGACGAAATCGCTTTTAGCGATAAGGCCGCCGATTGTGCCAATAGATTTAGTTAGTATTAAGATCCTTTGTTTTTATTATTTTGTTTGTATTTGATGGTGCAATAAAGCTATATTGCATTGTATTGTATACATGTGTATAAAGGTGTCTTACACTAACAACCTGTCTAGATTTTCTTTAATGATTCTGTCGAGATCTTTTACCCAATACTCAATACTTTTATTGCAAACATGTTGTATAGGATCTTAAAGATAAAGTGTTTCAAACGTGCACTGCTAGGGCACGGAAATATTTAGCCAAGTGGCACTTAAGTAAGGGCACTAAGTAATACTTATAATCGAACATCTTATTCTTTATTGGTAATGGAAATGAATTCAGAATGGACATCAAAAAACGCAGAACTGGGGTACCTCCTATTTCTGTCGGTTAAAAATACATGTAGAAGATTTAGAAGCAAGTTCGAGCTATTCTTGAATCCACGCCACTCCTGACTCCTATTTCAAATCACGTCACGTATCTGGTTAAACTTGACACGACCCTGTAACATTTTGAGAAGTTTTGAAGTCATAACGTTATAAGAGACCTAGGTGGCATCATATTTTTGACCAGCCAGAAATATTTATCTTTCTTTTAATAGGAATAACTGAGATGGCTCAGAGATTAATTTTTATAGCTTTCTCTGCTTGTTCATTCAGATATATTCCTGAGGTCTTATTCAAGCGCCGCTCATTGGTTCATTTTCTTTGTTTTTAAATCCAGCCTGAGAGAGTGGTTTTTAAGAAAAAACACTGAGTGCTCCTAGAGGCAGTGCTGTAGGCAGTGCTGAAGGAATTTAGAGATTTTAGCCTTGAAAACATGTAGTTCCACTAATTGCCGCGGGACTTCTTTCGTGAAAAGTATTCTAAGTTTTTACAGAGTATCAAATTTGACTCAGATGAATTATCACATCTTTAGATGACGCAGCCAACTTAACACTGCAATACAATAATTTGGCGTATTTAAAAATACTATAAACCGACTTCAAATTCCGAAAATGAAAAATGAAAAAATTAAAATCGGAAAAAATTAAAATGAAAATGAAATCATCGAAATCGGATGTGTGATATTGAGTTATTATTTGTCGCGCACATATGTACTTAATGCAAATTAAGGACTTATATGATTTTCCCATAGATACCATTATCAAAACTGGACCAAGTTAAAATGGGACCACACAGTTACAGCTTTCAAATAAAAATATCATAAAAATCAGTTCGATCAGTCGAAAGTTCTACATAACAAACATTTAAAAAACAGTTGAATTGAGAACCTTCTCCTTTTTTAAAGTCGCTTAAAATAATCTCTAATCCCTCGCTCGTAAAGTTTACAATAGCATCAGATGGAAACAGCTGAGCAGCCCAGCTCCATAAGTCGGTGCACTACAGTAAAACATCGGCTCAACAACAGTACAAGCCGCTGGCACCCGCCCTAGTTGTAAATATAACGCAGCACGCTGTATACGATCACCGCACTGCCTAGTCTGTATGCTGTATACTATACAGGGTGTGCTATACACAACACACATTATCATTGTAAAGATTATTCAATAAAACTATATAAAAGAAAGTCCGTTCTTGAGTCCTAACCTAACCTAACGCTGAACTGATTTGGCTTAAATTGGTGGGATGGTGGCTTAGAATTAGGTGACGGACATAGGATACTTTTTATCATTTAAACCATTTTACACACAGACTTCCACGGGGGCGAAGCTGCGCGGCGCAGATAGTAAAAATATAAAAAATAATGCTGGTCAATTCACACAGCATTATTTAGCCCCAAACTAAGCAATTGTGTAATATTATAAAAAATATTATTCTTAGTATTATCGGGTATTTATCCCGTAACTTTACATAATATGCTATGATAATAATTTTCACTAAGTAGATAAACAAATCCCATACCAATATGTATTTAGTAACAAACTTTACCTCTTTATAATATTAGTATCTATGGATTATGTTATTTTTGTCTTAGACCCTGTGTATGTGTATTTGTAAGACAAAGGATCTTTTTTAAGTGTATTTTTCAATACGTCCAGTCCACTGCTGAACACATGCCTCAAAAATGGCTCAAGTTTACTCCAACCAGCACAGAAATGTGCATTCGAATATGGCCTTTAACGTATACATGGCCCGTAACATTCGAAGCTATAACATTCATTTCTACTAAATTTATCAATTTGTACTAATCAGCATCATCATCATAACCAGCCTATAGCAGTCCACTGCTGGACATGGGCCTCCCCCAATGAGCGCCATAGCGCCCTGTCTTCAGCTTGCCACATCCAGCATCTACCTGCAGTCTTTCGCAGGTCGTCATCCCACCTGCTCGGAGGGCGTCCTACACTAAGTTTACCGAGTCGTGGTCCGCTCAAAAACACGTTTGCCCCAGCGGCCGTCGGTTCTTCGCGAGATATGGCACGCCCCCACTTCAGCTTGCTAATTCTTAGAGCTATGTCGATAACTTTGGTTCTCTGTCGGATGTATTCGTTACGAATACAACTAGAGAAGAAACTCCGAGCATGGTACATTAGCGTAACACGCTCGATGCTACATACATACATTACGCCCTGTAACATCGGTCAATAGGCCAAGCACGGGGATTGTTCAATTGGGTTGATTTGGGTAGAATCAATGGTAGAATATACAAAAATGACATAGAAATCAAAATCAAAATCATATCGTTTATTTGTAGTTAAACATAAATAAAAACATACAAACAGAAAAAATCTTTACATACAACTTAAAGAAAATACGACATCGCATCGTATGGCGCTCATTGGGGGAGGCCTATGTCCAGCAGTGGACTGCTATAAGCTGATGATGAATGATGAATAAATGATCGTCATAAATTGCGTACCTACATTAATTGAATTGAAGGATTCCAAATAATGAAATCCGCATTCGATGACAAAGTGACGTCATTTTTCTCTATTTTACCCTAGACAACAATCCCCGTGCTTGACCTATGGTGTGCAAATGTTCGTCCAAGTCCTAACTTTAAGTTAGGACATCGTACCTATAACGTCTACCTACGTCACGTAACGCTACGTAACCAAACGTTAGGTATAATAAACTCGATGGTCGAGTAGTACTCTATCTAGATCTGTTGTGGATTTACGATTTATAAAACGCGGGCTTGGTATCAGAGTGCTTCTACCGGCCGGTACACAGGCTGGTGGTATTGGATTATATTGCATCGAGTAGCATCGATTCTATGCTACTCGATGCAATATATTCCACATACTCGTGTATATCTATGGCATAGATATACACGCCGATTATGTCGAATTGTTGGAAGTAATTTGTTTCGAGGGAATGCTCCACGAGGATAAGAACTCGTGAGAACATAATTTGATTGTTTTGAATAAACTAAAAACCGACTTCGAATCTCTTAGTTATTTTTTTTTAAGTTTTACTCGTGTTTTACTGTACGAATACTACATTTTATGGGACAATCTTCATTATTGACATAAAAATCGACGTAATACGTACATAAAAAGCATATTTCCCTACAAACAGCCAATCCTAGAACCTCCTCCTTTCGAGAAACGTTTAAAAATGGTTGCTGATAGCCATATCGCCAAATAATAAAATAATCGTCCATGACCCCGTCAACTAAAAGCCATACACTGACATAGAGCTTTTAATATATTAAAAGAGTTACATAAATTAGTAAAAATAATGTCTCTCATAATTCATTCAGAAGTAGTGACAATGTAATATTGAAATATTTCTTTAATAAAGTCCACAGAAACTGTTAAGCGTTATTTATTGCGCAGCGCATGTGCGCGTGGCGCGCGTGTTAAGTGAATGCTGGATGTAGTGTCCTATTGCTGGGCACTGACTTTGGGGGCCAAACGGAATAACTGGACCTAGTTATGGAGAAAGCAGCTATGTGGGGAAAAGTAGCAACAGAGATATAAGTGTTTTTCTGAAAATGTTTACATATCGGTTATTTATCAACTTTCTGATTAACTATTTTATAATTGAGAAATGTTGGTTTTAAAATCTATAATTTTTTATTCCAGTATTTCAAACCGTTGCTATTAATATTAGTAATTGTGATTTTAGATGTGGCTGTTTTGTAAATAATAGCATATTTAAAAGAATATCAATAAATCATAAACCAGCCACGTAAGTTGGCTTTATTTTATTAAACGGGTATCCTTGGAAAGATACCAGAAATGAATGAAAACCTAGAAGCGGGTCGATGTAATCCAATGTCACAACACTGGGATAGTGGTGATTTATCTATACTATGAATTTTGTGCTATAATTTAAATCGTGTCTCGGAGTTGAGGTCTTTACTCAAGTGCGATAAAGTAATTGACCTCCTCTAAGAATTTTTTGAGAATTGATCATGTTAATGCACCCACCACCTAAACTATCATAGGAAAAGAAGGCTTACGATTTATTTTGATGCATTTATATATTGTGTTGTCTGCTAAGGAATTACATCGAAAGATTTTAAGAAAGTTAATTCTAATCTATTAGAGTGGACATAATCCCCACGTGAAGATTTGCTCGTATATTGAGATATTTGATTTATCAGTTAATTTAGTTGTGCCAGGTTGTCTGGGAGATATCGCTCTTGAGCGATAGGACCGCCAATTGTCGCTTATTTAATGCGTAATTATTCGTTTGTAAATATATTTCTAAGCTAAGTGTGCAAAAAATATCCAATTAATCTTAGTTTTATTTGTTAGTGTACCTTTTTCAAATGAACATAGCAAACAGGCAATATATTCGATATCCCGAGAAACAGGCCTAGCCTAGAGCGGGGGTCATTATACCTTCACTAGAAACCTCTCAAATCAAATGTATGTACATAATTAGGTGTTTTTTGTAAGCTTTTTGGTAAATAAACATTTTGTATCTATTATATTTAGTTCAAAATCAAGTATCACCAGCGTCGGTGTATGATTGACGTACGCACCCGTAGTACAAACCCGTGCATACCCACAAGCACACGCATACATACATTATTTATTATCCATGAAAACATTAATAGAAACACAAACGGAACAACTATAAATAAACAAACGACTGCGTTACCTATCGATATTTAATAGTCCTAAGGGGCCGGCACGTGAGACTCGAAAGGTGGAAATATCACGAGATATCACGAGGTGATATATTTTTCCATTGATCGCGCGAGTTTTAAACAAAACATACAACATTTTAATCACGATGCATAATTATTCCACAATTAAATTAAATAATTGTGTCAGATCATGTGTCGCGAAAACTACACTTAAATATGTAATTGAGGACTAAAATTGTTGACGTCATCAACATTAGTAAAAATTTTGCGATATTTGAATTGACACCAACCTGTATCTAGAGACAAAATTCATGACAATGTTTTTTAACGAATATTCAAACAATTTGGTTAAAGGTGGTATATAAGTCGACGAGGGGGGTTAAAATGTTGCAAAAATCACGTAAATAATGAACCTGACTATAATAATGACTGACCCTTATCATAGTCACATTCCACTAAGATTACCTATAAATGCGAAACTTTGGATGGATGATTGTTTGCTACATGTGACTTGCTACTGAACGGCCGGGTCTGCAATTTTGCATAGATTATTATCTAGGTCTAGACACCTGGAATAACACAAAGGCTTTTTATCCATAAATCAGTTCCCGTGGGATCGAAATAATCTTTAAACGTTTCTGTAGAAACATGTCGTGCGAAAAGAAACTATCATGGTTATTAACAAGTCATTTAAATCGGGATATTTGATTTTTATTTAACCGTGCCGAAAAATTGGAAAACTGAAATATCTAATCATGGTAAATAAATATACCGTTTTAGTCGTGGGACGCCGCGGGCAGAAACTATTTATACTACATATATAGTACCTATACAAAGCATAAAACAATATTGCTTTTATCACAATCTTATATACTATTCTAATGTTTCCAGATTAAAACTTAAAGCAGCTCTATTGTTTTGTACTAAAATAAGGCGAGTGCTTTAATGGAACAGTACCTACGGGCACGGGATAATGGATGTTCGCTAAGAGAGTTCTATTGGACAACGTTCTATTTCTATTTATGTCTACCATGGAGCTGCAAGCCCACTACCATTTGTAAAGACTGATTTTTATTTGAAGATTTTATAGAGTTCGTGTGATTTTTCTATGCTTTTTAGGGTTCCATACCCAAAGGGTATAACGGGCTCTTTTACTATTATAAAATTTATATTTAATCATTTTGTAGGGGTATTATATTTTAATTATGATTTATTTTATGTAAATTTAATTTTAATTTGTTTTAATTTTATATAAGTATACAAAAATATGGACACTTTTATTGTTTCTGTACTAATAAACTGATTGTCTGATTTTACTAAGAATCCGCGGTCCGTCCGTCCGTCTGTCACCAGACATCTCATGAACCGTGATAGACGGTTGAAATTTTCATAGATGATGTATTTCTGTTGCCGCTATAACAACAAATACACAAATAAAATAAATATTTAAGGGATGTCCCACGTGATTGTTTAACTCGATATTGATAACGGCAACAGATAGACGCTTTTTTTTACCCACGAGGGTGTTTTTCATGCTTTTCTATGTTAATAGCGATTTAGGTGAATGCGGTATCAGAACTGCTTGTCTGAGTGTGTTCTTAGCTACATTTTATAGAAGTTTGCCTCCTTAGTTTTCAAATAAAAGAAGCTTTTTTTGAAGTGAAAACTTTTTTAGGGAACTTTTTAGGTGAACAAAAATCATGGAACTCCCGCCATCGTCACCGAGCGCTTCCCAGTATAAATAAAATATAAAATTACTTAGATTTCACTTATATCGACAGTCTCCAAAAACTGCCCCGCATGTTTTACAAATATTTACTTATTTGCGTTTTAGATTTAGATCCTAGATAGATATAATTACCTAAAATGAATGTGATTTGAATTGACGATCTAGTGAATGTCGCGGGAAACCGCTGTATGCGGGTGGCACAGGACCTTTGGGGTACAGATGATGATGATCGAATAAATAAACGTCTTCCAACTTCCGACACTCGATTTGTCGAAAGCCTATGCTTGGAATTGATTTAATGTGAAAGTTTTCAGTTTTTGAACGAAATGCGGCCAAGTAACCTACGATTTATTGTCACGTGATCGTTCTGTAAAGAAACTTTACTGGAAAAGCATTAATGCAAAAGGTACACATTTTCACTGCATAGCGATACCGCAGTTAAGTAGTTAGTATGGAACTGCACAAATTTATAATATTTTCTTATATAATAACTAGAGTAGTATAAAATAACTAGAGTATGCAGAGAGTATGATATAACCAAAAATGAGCGAATTTTTCATATGTTTAAAATTCATCAAAACCCAGAATGTTTTTATTTACACCGAAAACACCACTTAATTATGTAGATATATTAAGTTTTATCCCTCAAAAAAAATCCGATCATCGTCCCTAAAAGTGTTTCAACCAAAGTTAAACTGAAATGTTGACTCCATTTTACCAACCGCTCGAATATGATTTATGTCACCCTGACAGTGACACAGCGTGACCCCGTAACGTCACGTGTCAAAGGCCGTTCGCTACCAGGCGATCAGGACCCGCCAGGAGATATCTAGATTCACAATTGTACTGTGCAATTTTCAACCTTAAGACCCGCAGATGTAAATCAAATCTGAAAAGCTGTATACCTTGGCTCGTAAAAATCCAAAACGAACTCTAACATAAGGAGTCACGAATGAGAATTGCTTGGAAGCTGATTTTGGTTATCCCAACCAACCGTTACGGTACTATTACAACAACAAAATATACTCTACATTGATAAAGCATAAGATACATTTTTCACTATTTCATTTCATTTATTCCACCGTAGGTACATGATGTCGTTGCACTGGTGACAGAATCGAGTACCAATGACAAATTAGAGTAGAGTGACAATATGACAAAGCGATAGCAAAAGTTATTCGAGCGAAAGAGACAGCCTATCTGTGATTAACGAATCAAGTTACTAATAGATAGACCATCCATAGGAAGAACAAGGGACGGGTAATGAAAACCACCGTTTCCTCAATGGTGATTGGTTGCGATGGCTAATGATGTGATTGAAAGCTGCTGACGAATTAAACCTACTGTATTTTTTCTATGAATGAAAAAAGCCTACTCAATTTTGGTTTCCTAATCAAGAGTAGATTCAAACTTTAGCATAGATAATGATCTAGTAGAAAAGGAGAAGAAATAGTGGGCAATTTCAGTTAGAAGAGGCAAAGCGTAAAAGCAAGGCATAGCAAAGCGAGCTTAACCTTAAAATGAGCTCCCTTCTAGAAGACCTATACCACTTATTGGGAAATATAATGGAAAAAAAAGGCCAAAAATAATAATATAATAATAATAATAAAAGTGCAAAAATCTTCACAAATCTCTTGGGTTGAGACAATAATGACAAAAGTAAAATGCACATTAAATACAAAAATAAAAATGAAAAAATAACGCCAAAATATTTTAATAAGATATAATAATCTGTTAACAGTAAAATTCTGTAATTCTTTATTATCTTTTATCGTACACAAAAACCTTAAAAATAACTAAACTAAAAAAGATATGTACATAGGTGAACTTAACCCTAACAAAGAGTTTTCAAACCTTAGGTGTATAGGAGAGGCGATGGAACAGATAGAGGAAGTGTACAAAGAAACAAATTAGACTAATAGTATAATACAATAATAAAAATTTCATAATATATCATTGAAGCACTCACACTTTATAACACACAAGCCCAGAAAACACAAATACAAGCATAATACAACCTACAACTTGATGACACACACCAAGCGCATTGTTAACACTAATAACTTTTGCTAAAGTTCTCCATTCACTCACTAACACTAGCAGTCCTTTTGTGTGATTCCCCCACGGTGAAATATTATATTTCGATAAGAGTGAGTACAATATTTGTGCAAGGGCTCCGTAGCAAATACATCGACTTGCTCCAAGTTACGAATTTTTCAATGTGTTTTTATTTTTACGATTTCGTAGCATAATGAGAAAGTCATAGTGTGTGGTATGTAACGTTAAAGTATTGATTTAATTAAGTAGTTACTTACTACTTAATTAAATCAAAATTATTCAGTAAGTATCGCTTAAAAAATGTGAATAAATCATATTTCTCGCTTAATAACCGTTTATTGAAGCTAATAAACATTAAATACTCATTCAAATTGGATTCTTTACATGAAACGCTAAAAAACTTCAATAAAAAACAGCAATTATAATTCGCTAAAAAACAGCAATTACAATTATAGCAGAAAAAGTTTTTCATCGATACTATAAAGTGCTATTTATTTGTATTTTGAACTGTCCTGTTCTATTGGTGGATATTTAAAAACCGAATTTGGAATTTTATTGAGAAAATACTGTTTTTGTATTTATTCAAAGCATTACAACTATTTTTACAGGTTTATTATTACCTAATACAATAGTTAACTTAATTAATCACTAGCATCGAATTTAATAAAACTAATAATCAAATATACACATGTCAATAAGAAAAAATTATCCAATATACGTTTAAAAGCTTTGGTTGTTGAACTCCAAAAGCAGAGATGGTATCTCCAACCAACGAAGAGAGTGTGAGTGTGATGTGTATGTGTGTCTCTTCTTCACATCCCTACATTGACAGGTTTGCATACACGGTATATCTATGTGTGCGAATGTCTGTCTGCTGTCAGTCTTTGTCATCTCACGTGCTTCGGTGTGGAGATGTACCAGGCAATCAGAGTATATTAGGATATAACAAAAACTCTATACATTGCTCTTCATACCCAGCCCATAGTGTAAAGTTGTGTGAGGCACACATGACACATACAATGGAAGTACGTAGAGACTTTTGGCTAACTTATAGGGGTGGTTAATCTGGTTGTAGGTAAGCCATGTGGTCTGTCTTCCTTGAAGACAGGAACCATCTAATTAGACTAGTTTACTTTAGCTAGGAATATTACTCTCAGCATTAATATGTCTAAGGATTTAAGGTTACCGCTACAGATATTGCAGCGTATTTGAGTTGTAGAAGATGGCTTTTCGTGAAATATGTAGGATGGATATAATCTACAAATAATTAAAATAAACATAATAACAGTATTAATTTGCTGTTCAGTAGACACATTGAAACCCTCCGGATGACCTTGTCCACCTCCTAATTTGACCACTTCCTAAATCGTCTTGTTTTTTTCCAACACCTTATTTTTGAATCAGTCAGCTAGATGAAAACAAATGCAGATTTCTGCCCCTGACGAAAACGTCACAGCACCCGGAAGCGTCGAAATCCAAAACACCAGTACCAGAGCAGTATAAATGGAAAGAGGTCACATGGCGGAGGGTGAATATGGGGTGAGGGTTCCAACCCACCTGTTGCAATCGTCTGGACTCAGGCCATGATTGAGGAAATAGGGCAAAGGGGCTGTCGCGCCCTGTTTACTTTGGGGCTAGATGATTCTGTTGGAATGGTCCAGAAATATTTATTTATATTTGAGGTACTTGTGTGATAGGTGATTTTTGCTCATGATGCGTCCTGTACACGTTGGGCCAATGCGTTGGGACAAGGCGTTGGGCCAACTCATTGCATTCAAACATTGGCGTACGATATAAAAAAAATCTCAGTAAATCTCACACGCACACAACACGACTGTCTTTGCTGACGAATAGAGGCAAACTGAATAAGACGCCAACGTGTGAACACTGTTTGCGGAGCGTGCCAAGATCCTTTGATGTGTGCACGAAAAATCGACACTAGTGGGTTTGCGAGCCAATGTTGGCGGCCAACGCCAACTTCCAACATGTTGGCCCAACGCCTTGGCCCAACGCATTGGCCCAACGTGTACAGGACGCATCACGTTTATTAAAAACTTAGTGAATCTATGCTAGTTATTAAATTACATTCTCAGCTAACTGCCGACTGCAAAAAATCGTAAATTGAAAGAGAAGTCTATTTTTTTGGTTCTCTTTGTGTAAAGTTGGCTGCAGATGTGAGCGTCAAACTTGGGTCCGGCCCTGGCCCAATCCCACACATAGCAACAGCTCTATCGGTGTGCATAAAGTACGCAATAATGTACGTGTGGATTATTTAACTGGCAAAAAAATCCTAAAGCTTCAGAATAAAAAATATGCGTACCAGAATATCATAACGCAAAGGAAGTGAACTCTTTTTCTCTATTAGTTTTTAGTTGATTTTCAGTGTATTTCTTGAAGATTAAGTTGGTTTACTACTTTTTAAATTTCGAATCAGAGATAAGGAAAAGGTAAAAAGGAAAATAAATATTTTGTTTATCTGCATTCGAACAACAAATCCGGGTTAGTGGCCATTTTGAATTTCTCGGTACGCTCGCACTGATGGCCTCGAAGCTGAAACATGTACCAGGGCAGCAGAAGCTCGAGAGGGGTGCCATGGTCAGTCAGGAGTCAGTAAGCGAGACAGGGGTAGCCATGCCCAGGCTGGGTTGAGAGGCAACACTCACTACTTGGTAGGGAGGCCAAACCATCGTCAACAAATCTTTGACGTATAACTACATTTTGATATCCATCTACAAAATCGGTGGCTTTATTATTTCACAGTTTTTAAGGTTTACTCTTTGTTAATTTGTGTCTCTATTTTATCTAAGACATGCACCAAAAACGTATATTCAAAAAATAAATTCACGTCTCATATTCTACATCATAGCCTGTGAGTGAAGACAAGACTAAGGTCATACATACAATAAGATTGAATAGTAACATTCGTATCCTCCCATTTCCAACCTTTTTCGCGACCGAAGAAAACTTTGTACTGTCTAGTCTCTAAACCTTAATATATTTTGTCTATTCACCCTCAACAAAACAACAGTGCTAATCACGTTGGAAGAAATCGCTTACAAACAATTAAACCGCGCGCCTATTGTAGTTTTGTGTTAGAAAATGACTAGGTGGTAGGTACTCTGTAATTTATTTTTGTACTTATTGTAAGTATTTTTCAGATTTCCGATTTTTCGTTTTTTGTGTATTTTACAAATCAGCAAAATCTTGTAGAATGATGCTTGCACACACTACACACTATAAGGTATTCCGTGAAACTACTCACTAGGAAACAATCCATATCACCAAAACAACACTACCAGGCTGCCAGTTATTGAAAGAGGTAGCATATAGGTAAATAGTGGTCAGGTGCCGAATTCCACTAAATAAATCGCTTTAATACAACAATGGTTTCGACACATTTGGGCATTTTTCCTTTGATAGAAAAACTACAACTTGATACGCGTCCCTAACGCGTGTCGATGTTCAAACCATTATATCAATGTCTCCATACAAATCTGCACGCACTATCAGTGTTTCTTCAGAGTTTCTTTCATCTATGGACGATTCTGCCACGATACTATTGTCATAGTAAACCGATTGGTTAGCAGAATTCGACCCCAGGTCAGCCACCCTTTGAAGGGGATCGCTAGTATCACCCCTTTATAATAACCAAGGTATGAGGGGACACTATGCGTGTAAACTGTAAAACGAATGCACCTATCCTGCTCGTTTTTTATAATATTGAGCATGTGCAAATGGGATGCCATTATATTGATTTTACAAACTATCGGACGCACTCCACTGAAGTACTAGGGGCAGAGGGGAAGACGTGAAACTAGTAACTCATAGTGTGTTACCAGGATATCATAACATGTCGGTAGGTTGTCGTAGTGCTGAATGGACCAACAACACACATAACTATTGAGTACTCTACAAAAATACAATCAAACCTTAGTACCTACTAGCTGTATCTGATCTGAACCCAAGTCATCATTAAAAATTTGACGTGCTCTAATATCATTTCTAACAAAATCAATCACGAATAAACCTGAATTTCAGCGTTTCACGCAGTTGCGACATTTTTACTGAATTAGTACCATATATAAATTTATCAGCCATTAATTAATTGTTGATATTTGTGACACCATAATCACAAATATTAGAAACAAGTCGTACAACATCCGTTGTGGGTTCGAGGAACACCATGGCGTGACGTCAACATGAGATGGAGGAGGTTTAAGTTCCTTCACGCCAAAACTGCTGAATGGATCAAAGTTCAAATAGCTCTCTTAAAGTTCTAGACCTTAGATAAAAACTTTTTATTTCGAAAAAACTTCCGAAATCACTAGCAGAAGCTAGTCATTATTATTTTTTTTTTTTTTGTTAAGTTTGAGCTGTCACAGTTTGTTCATTTCGTTATACTAGGTAACATTGACAAGTCAAATGGTATGGTAATGGTATGGTGTAGGTGCAGTTAATGATTAGTTATGTATTATTCTAAGGTTAATAATTGTCAACACAAGCATTGCCCTAAATTATAAGAAGGCTATTTTACTATCAATAAATATGTTTAGCCAACAATCGTTACGCGAACTACCTTTAATTGTATTTTTTGTTATTTTTAAGTTTCCGAAGTTTTGTTTTGTCAGTTTACAGGCACTTTAACATTTTGATCTAAATGAGTAGCCATAAATGACAGGTTCATTGCCCGTAGATAGTACATTTTGGCGAAGCTACGCCAAACTCTTTCACAACTACCAGAAATACATAAACTGTAAGAGGTAGAGTTTCGAAACTTCAGTCGACGGGTGCGAGAGGTGTGAGGTTCACCCCTCCCGGGATACAATCAATCGATGCACTTGCATCTCGCATCAGCAAACGGGAAAAATTAGTAGTGGGAGAGAGATGTCGAATTTTAATTTATGAATGGAAGCTTCGTAGACTCATCGTAGTAGAAGTCAGTCACTTAAAGAAAATAATTTACAAAACTTTGCTTAGTGATTCTATTTTGTAATTTTTTAAATAATTTATTTATATATTGTATTTTTAAATATCCTCCTCCAAATGATTACGAAAGGCTAAACTTGATCATAATGACGATGTTGTTAGATAAAAGCTTCACAAAAAACACTAAAATAGATTGTTTGTGGCAGCCGGTTTGCAAAATAAAAAACACAAAGACTGCACTGGCGAAAGTAGAAACTTCTTAAACTAAAATAAATCTACCAGGGACCCATAAGCGTACCAGTAGTCTAAAATTTACCGCCTTTCACCTTGCCCCTACCATATAAACTGCACTTGCTGCAATATGTTTATCTCTTTCAGAAGTAAAACTCCATGTACGTAAATATGGCAGTATGATAGCACGCGTAAATATTCACTCGTTGCACACATACATTTTAGAATATTGTGAACTTCACAAAAACTACCAAGTAGAAGTTGGGAGTTGGATTTAATTTCAAATCGAATTGCATACAAATTAATAGAAGACACCCGAATGGTCAAACACTTTGGGCAGGTCTCAAGACGCTCGTGGATTTTGCTCGTGGAGTGAGTTTGATACAGTTTTTACTTAAAAGGACAGAATAACTATATTCATACTTATTCATAGTACTAACGTAGCTCAAGATATGCAGTACCAAGAAGTGCAAGTGAGATAACCCTAAATAACTGAAGTCCTTATTTCGTTTTATACTATTAGCTCATTAATACCTATCATGTTTTATGGTCCGACAAACAGTCCAGTCCACGATAACTGATATGGCTGGCACCCAGGGGAACCAGCGTATCTAACAACACCGCTACTAGGATATCATGTGTGCCCGGTGGTGGAAGGAAGGCTGGAGTTGAGGGTGTGAGACCACCAACCGATCAATGTGCAAGTTGCATCCCGCTCCAACCTGTAAATACTATAAACTGCTTGAAGTGAGATGACTGTAGCTGCCACGCCTAGCTCTTAGCCAAATATCGACCACCGCGCGGCCAGTATCAACGGAGGAAAGCTAGGACACATAGTACTCAAGTGTGAACGCAAACACAGATGCACTATCTATCCCTTTTCTCTCATGTAGCTACTATAGTATATCTATAATCTTTGTTCAGATAAATCTAAGTGCAAGTTGTAATGAAATTCGGTACTGACCAAATTTTCACATTACATACATAACTCAAATTATAATTTGAGATTTTTTGCAAAAACTATAACGAACTTCAAATTAAATTACCTCTTTTTTTAAATTAATATACATACTCGTATATCATAAAATAGAATGGAAGGGATAAATCTCTTCAATTTAATCATTTTGCTTTGAACCCACGTTAAACGAAACTATGAATTAATTGTTGTTTTACTAATTAAACATTTAGATTAAGAGATTGCTTATTAATATTAACATTGTCATGATATACTCCAAAACCAATTATGTAATTGTATCAAAGTTGGTATACAAAAATTAATAATACAATGACTTACAATGTACACAAAACTTCTAATCTGATATCTAAATTATTTTTCCAATCTAGAAAATAGTAAAAACCCAACATTTTTTTCATATGAAACCTTAATAAGCAAATTACGTTGATATTGGTTTGAATAAACCTTATTCTCGGTCTTGAATGCATCTTGAGAGATCCATCGGTTCTGTTATTGTTCTCTGTTCCATCTTGTGCGTCCCTGATACCACTAGGGATCCAGAATGCAACAAGAGGTATCCTATCAATGAAGAGTTGTTGTATTCATGTAGGTACAAATTGAGCAGGAGATGGAGTCTCCAGCACATAATTTATGTCTCTAGCGCTCTAGATATAAGGTTGCAATTCAAATGCAATACAGAAGTAAAGGTTAGGGCTCAATATCCGAATCGGTAAATTACAAATGGCTCAGCAGCCATCTTGTCTTGCTGATGGTATTCGTCCCTGAAAGCACTAGGATACTAGAATGGTGTAGGAGGTTACGAGATCATGTTTAGAGTAAAGTCTAGACTCATTTAACACGAAACAGCCTGAAGAATATATGGACAGCAATAAAGACAGAATATTCGATTATTCGTCCGAACTCAACGGGTTAAGTCGTTTCGTTCAGGAATTCTTATGGCCTCCTTCTGTTTTCATTATCAGACCAGCGCGATGTAACGAAACAAAAATATTTATTGAAAAAGAACAAACAAAAATTCTCTATATTAATCTAAAGTTAGGTGTTATCAGTTCGGTTCATGTATGTATTGTATGTATGTTCATTAATTTCTCCGTCAATATGAACCGTTTGTAAAGATACCCTCTTTACAAACGGTTCATATTGACGGACATAATAATGCAACTTAAATGTTATGCTACTTTTATCCTGTTTTATAGACCGAGCGAATCTGCAGGCAGACCCTAGTTTTATATTAATACATTGCCCCTGTGCCAGCTGCACTGCCACCCTCATTAGTTGTGTGGAAAGTTGGTGCCCCCCCTATACCCCCTATTCCCTCCCACACCCATTTCATTGTCCACCTTCTGTCATTTTATGCTATCCTAGTAGAACTAGTAGCTTTCCTGAAAGGGTGTGATGGCTAGCTAGGGCGTAGCCGCGAAGCTGCAGAACTTTATAAGGCCTTTAAACTTCGTAGCTCCTTGCAACGAATATCTTCTTTTACCTTTTAGTATACTTGGGTTCATATTATGACGCTACACCTAGTTCAAAAAATATTAAATTATTCTGTGGTCTGATACACATTTTTAGTTCCAAAAATATTAAATTATTCTGTGGTCTGCTACACATTTTTAGTTCAAAAAATATTAAATTATTCTGTGGTCTGCTACACATTTTTAGTTCAAAAAATATTAAATTATTCTGTGGTCTGATGCACATTTTTAGTTCAAAAAATATTAAATTATTCTGTGGTCTGATGCACATTTTTTTTCCAAAATAAAAAATATGCTCATTAAATACATATTACTATCTCATTGAACTTTTATTGAGTAAGTTTAAAAACTTTATAAATATTGGTATCGCGCATTTTCTTGAGCCTAATTGTAGATAGGTCATAATTAAAAAATAGTTCGTACCATGTTTGGACGCAAAAACCACGTAACGAATTTCAGTGAATTTAACATAGGTATAGTTCGAGCCCTATGTAGACCAAAATTCTTTATATCTCAGACTGTAGCTTGTACATTACTCGTAGCTTTAGATCTCGTAGCGCTATCTACTAATAACCCAACTGCAATGCTAAGTAAGTCCTATCTGAATTTTCAAGAAGCCTGTACCACTTTGCATTTCTGCGAACTTGGTGGAAATAGACATTGGCGTAACAGATTTGTGAGATGATAGAATGGTGTGATGAATTGATGATGGCATAGCGTAACAAAGATGGCGTAGCTACACATCCAGTTTACCCTTATTTTCCCATACCTTTTTATCATCCATATTCTGACAATTTATGTTAACCCAGTAGGAATAGTTGCTGTACTGAAAAGGTGCTGTCTTAGAGCATGAAACCGGTGGTTGTGTAGCCAAGGTGATGCTCTGCGTGGCTCTAGTCTGCTCTTTCCATTTCTGTTAGCTTGGTGGGAAAAAATACTGGCGGAATATTTTTGAACCGTTTGATGGCGTAGTGAAGTGGCTACGCTGTAGCCGCGTAGCAAAGATGCCGTAGCTGGTCGAAGCAGAGATGGCGTAGCTGTTCGTAGCAAACAACTGAGTTCGTTGAGTGGGAGAATTATAATTATACTCTGTCTCACATAAAATACTGTAAAGAATATTCATTTTGAAGTCAGTTATCAAAGGAGTTTAATTGACTATATTTTATAATATTTGCGCCCCGCGGTTTCACCCGCGTGGTGATAGATATTTTGGATAATATACTATATATATTTATGATATATGTGTTATTCTGATATGTAACCTATATTATTGTGAATCCATTCAGTAGTTTTTACGTGAAAGAGTAATAAACATCCATCCATCCATACTTACAAACTTTGACGTTTATAACATTAGTAGGAGGAATATTCCAAGCTACCCATGTGACGATCGGTTTGCAGATTAGGTCGTTATTACTATCACCCATTGTACATCTTTTTCCCACTAATCTCCATTCAATATCCACCTTCTGGTTAATAATGCTAGCCTAGTAGAAAACGTAGTTTTGATGAAAGGGTGAGCTGGGGTGGGGCTCTACGTAGCGAGCTATACGATAACTCTTTGCATTTCTGCTAGCTTGGTAGAAAATAATACTGACAGAACGTTCTAGCGGGGCGTAGTCGCGAGGCATGAAAATGACGTATAAATCGCAAGCAACTGAGTTTGGTAGCACGATCTTTTACAATCGAGTTGTAACGTAGTACTAAATAAATATGTATGTATTTGTCTTTTTTTATGTGGTTTAATCTTTATTATGTCCGGATCTACTTAGTCAGATGTTGAAAATGATTCCGCTAATAGATAATTATACGAGTATTATTCCTGAGTGACTGTAATCTCCGTTTGATAGGGTATCACGTGAGCAAAGCCGCGAGAGGCTAGCTGCTTCTAATTGCGCCGGCTCGTAGGCAAGTGAATGAAGCAGAGGTGCAGCAATCTGGCCATCATCCCCTTTACCATCACATCATCTCATTGTCCACCTCTGGTGTATGTTATGCTAGCCTAGTAGAAACGTAGCATTCCTGAAATGGTGAGTATGGCTGCATTCTATGAACCGTAGAATAAATTAAATAAGATCTGTTAGTTTTCTAATGGTCTGAAATAAATGATTTATTATTAATATAGCGCTATCTATATTGGACGAAAATAACTAAACAGCCTAGCGTTAATAGTAAGGTAAAGGTGCGGCCAAGTCGACGTGGGTGTTTTCACAGACGGCGTCGCGATGTTTTTGACCGTTGACGCCGTACCCGTTGAACTGCTGAAAATTACAGTAAAATATAGAACAACCGTCCCACTTACGGAAATTGAAATAAGTCAGTACTTAGGACTTATGTTGGATGTTATGTTTATGTTACGGATTGATACTGTAGGTACCGTTTGTAGTTTTAATATTCTCTGCGAATGTTTGTATTGTATTTCACACTGATAGCGCCTCTAGCAATTCAAACCAGCCTTTCAGGAAACGTACACTTTCTACTATGGTAGCATACATAACCAGAAGTAAGAGTAGTTTCATGAAATGGCATACCCATGCTTTGCCCAAACTTTACTTACACATACATATTTAGCGGGCAGGTAGATTACACCCGCCTTCTCCTACCCATCCCTATTTCATCGTGCGGCAGCCGTAGTAAATCCGAGGTGAATGAGGGGGTGGTGCAGACCCCCACTACACCCCCTTTTTCCTCCCCATCCCGTTTCAGCGTCCACCTTCTTGTATCGTATGCTAGCCTAGTAGAAACCGTAGCGTTCCTGAAAGGGTTGTGGTGTAATGGCGGGGCGTGGCGGCGTAGCCGCGTAGCAGGTTTCGTAGCGCTTCGTAGCAGGAAATTTAGGCATCTAAGACTCTTAAGTTCTTAAAAAAAAACAGCTGTTTAGAACAGAATTAACGAGGTTTTTCAAACAAATAATAGTTTGAAAACTGAAGACTTGTACAGGAAAAATTTCAACAAAATTAGTAATAACATTCGGTGTCGATATAATCTATCTATATCTATATATCTATAATATAAAAATGAATCGCTGAATGTGTTGCTAAGCGCAAATCTCGAGAGCAGCTTAACCGATTTCGCTAATTCTTTTTTTAGAATATTCGTTGATGTACGAGGATGGTTCTTACGGAGAGAAAAACGACAAAAAAAATAAAAAATTGCCTGAAACGAATGACCACCCGGGCGAAGCCGGGACGGGCCGCTAGTATATATTTATAAAAGAAAGTCGTGTTTGTTACAACACTTATAACTCAAGAACGGCTGAACCGATTTAGCTGAAAATTGGTGGAGAGGTAGCTTAGAACCAGGAGTCTAACATAGGATACTTTTTATCATTTTAACCATTTGACTTGACACATAGATTTAACGGGGGCGAAGCCGCGGGGCGCAGCTAGTATTGATATAAATAGAACATGGCCATAGAATAACTATAATGTATGTTCCCATGGGTAAAGGTCGAGATATAGCGCTTTTGAATGTCCAAAGTTTTATTTGTCAATCAGATAGATTGTTTATTAACGACTTCAGACACGCACATACAGATACAACAAACAATTATTTAATTAAAATAAATATGGGTGATGTCTGTATGTGTTGCAGTATGTTTAAAGGCCTGGGCTCGGCGTAATATTTTGCTAAATCAGTCATCAGTCGCCAGTCCGTGAACTGAACTCGTAGCAAATAACCCCAGACTACCAGGGCAACATAATCCTATCACAGTTTACATAAACAGGGGTGTGATCGTCACAGAATACTACCAAATATGAAGTTGTTTTTCGGATATCCGGATATTTTCCGGAAACCTGAGCTTTTCCGTTAGCATAATTCGAAGCCAGCAACCCCTGACTACCAAGGTAACAGAACATTCTAACCCCCATATCTTTAGTCATTACCTCGACATTACCTCGACGAAGAATTTTTTCATACGAGTGGAATAACGAACTGTCATCTCAAGGTACCTCGCTACCTACCTTGAATGCTCCTCGAAATAGTTTGTTGTTATTTACAATGGATTTTGGAGACTATCTCAATTACATTTACGACGATGAAACCTACAATTACCCATCGCGAAGGTATATAAGAGAGGTTGATATATAACCAAATTAACGACTAAGCATACCAAACTCGAGCATGTTTTGGAGGAATGCTCGAAACGCCCTTGAACAAGTTTGAGTGGAGAATTATTTGAGGTAATGACTAAAGATATGGGGGTAAGAGGTGGTTTAGGAGTATGCGGTCATAATATATACTATAAAGTTTTAGTCGACTTTCAAGGGGAGTACCTTTATGTGTAGTATTATTATGTCTGTGCCTATATTCGTACTTTGAGGGAGTTCCGTAACAGAGGTGCGTAGTTACGCAAGACTAGCTATGTCTCACTTAGTTTACTATAACTCACTTTGTTGGTGATCAATAAATAAATAAAACAAAATAACTAATTACAGTTTGAATAATTTTAATTGATTAAATTTTCTTTTGTACAATATATAAAAAAAAATGTTGTACATGATCACAAAGAAATATCATCATCATCATCATCATCAGCCTATAGCAGTCCACTGCTGGACATAGGCCTCCCCCAATGAGCGCCATAGCGCCCTGTCTTCAGCTTGCCGCATCCAGCATCTACCTGCAGTCTTTCGCAGGTCGCCATCCCACCCCACAAAGAAATATAAATAAAATTAACTCATTATTTTTATGTATTTCACATTTACATAATAAATTGTAAAACAGCATTGTGATACCTGTAAAGATTGCGCAGTGTTTCATAGCAGTGATTAATAATGTACTCGTAGACCGACTGGACGGACGGAGCACTAGCGAACAAACCTGGGTTTGGTCGTTGCTCTCTCTAGCTGACGGAATAAGAGAAAAGATCAACGGAATGTAGTCCTACTAAGTAACTAGGAACTATTCTATTAGATAAGTATGACTTGACTACATTCCGTTGACCTTTTCCGTACAAAAAATGAGAATCGTACGAAATGAGCAATCCCGGCTAAGAAGAAGATTTGATGATTATGCAATACATAAATACACTGGGTGGGATAGATTTTATTGTTCAAAATGTTTTCCATAGTAGTAGGTACCTAGTCGATTTAATTCGTTCATTTGTAGCCTTCTACGGCGTAGCAGTCTCGTAGCAAACTGCTACGGCATCATTTACTTTGTGTTTAGCGCCATCTATGAATGGTTTCCAGAACCAGTATTAGCACCACTGTCAAATTTCATACGAGAGGGTATGGTATTTATTTCATTGGATTTGAGTTAAAGCTCGTACAAATGTTGCATGAGTCATACAACATCCAACTAGATGGCACTATTTAACCGACTTCAAAGGGAGGCTCGTCCATTCGGTCGAATCATGTTGAAGGTATTTAACCAACTTCAAAAAAGGAAGATGTTCTTTGTTCTGCTGTAGTATTTTTTATGTATCTTCGTAGATTTCTCCGTCAATTATAAACCGATTTAAAAATTATTTCGCTATTTCTCGCTAAAAACAAAATAATTATTAACTACTATTTAATTACTCTGTTTTTGAACAATGTGGTCATTTTCTTCATCTGTCGGTACGCTCGCACTGATGGCCTCGAAGCTGAAACATGTACCAGGGCGGCAGAAGCCTGAGAGAGGTGCAATGGTTAGTCAGGGGTGGCAACGATATGCGCGCGCATTTCCCTCAGGCTAAATAAAAAAGAAAAGGGTAGGTTTGAGAGGCAACACCCACTGCACTATCCGGTAGGAAGGCCAGATGAATCCTTGAAGTTAAACTTATTTATTTCTCAATTATCTAAGACGCACAAAAATATTAAAGTCAGACTGTTTTTTCACGTTCTAATAATCCTAACCATCCAACTGTGGCCTGTGAGTCAAGACAAGAATGGTCTCAAGAGTTTAATAGAAACATTTCGATCCTCTCATTATTTCAACCACCATGTTCGCGACCGAACAAAACTTTCTACTGTCTAGTCCCTAGTAAGTAGTTGTAATTATTTCTTAGATTCTGATGTTTGTATATTATTATAATACTAGCTGCGCCCCGCAGCTTCGCCCTCGTGGAAATCTATGTTTCAAATAGTTTATAAACCTTGCTCTTGAATCACTATATAAAAAAAGGCATCAAAATCCGTTGCGTAGTTTTAAAGATCTGAGTATATGTATATAGGGACAGACAGACAGCGGGAAGCTACTTTGTTCTGTACTATGTAGTGATTAGTATTTACAAACCAGCAAAATGATGTAAAATTATGGACAACCTCGGCACTATGAGATGTTCTGTGAAAGTACTCACTAGGAAACAATCCATATCACCAAAACAACACTACCAGGCTGCCAGTTATTGAAAGAGGTATCGTATAGGGCAACAGTGTTCAGGTCAGTCACCCTTTGAAGGGGATCGCTAGTATCACCCCTTTATGGACACTATGCGTGTAAACTGTACAACCAATGCACCTATCCTGCTCATTTATTAAAAAATTGAGCATGTGCAAATGGGATGACATTATATTGATTTTACAACGCACTCCCATGAAGTACTAGGGGCAAAGGAGAAGACGTGAAACTAGTAACATAGTATCTTACCCGGATATCATAACATGTCAGTAGAACCCAAGTCATCATTAAAAATTACAATCAGTACGTGGGAATCATGCGACAAATAATAAAGAAAAAGTGCTCGAATATTATTTCCAACGAAATTAATTGCAAAAAATCCTTAATTTTAGAATTTTAAGGAAATTTGTGCATCTTTTACATTCAGTAAATTACCGTATAAAATACTATATCTACCCCAAGGAACCACAGTTTCAGCTGACTTTTTATGGTCTTCTATATCAAGAACTAGCTGCGCCACTGCGCTGATAGATATTTTGGATAATATGTATACAATATATCTGCCTATATGTTATTCTGATATGTAACTGTAAATTCAAATTGTTTATTTACATAAGACAACTCCAAATCGTTATGCCTGTACATTTTACCATCTTAAAGTTCCATCAAAATCCATTCAGTAGTTTTTGCGTGAAAGAGAAAAAAAACATCCGTAATATAAAGTCGTACATACAGTCACTTTTACATTTTCATCCAGATGTAGCCTAAATAAATGTCATAACCATATTGTTCAGAATAAATCTTTTAAAAGCTTAGATTTTTTTTTAACAATCTTCGCTTAACTTTTCACAACTACAAGAAAATCATAAATTACTGAAAGAGGAGTTTCGAAACTTCGTCAACGTCCAGGGGCGCAAGAGGTATGGGAGTTCTCATATCAATCGATGCCCTTGCATCTCGGATCAGCAACTGAAAAAAACTTAGTAGTGCGAGGGATAAAATTAGCTTAGGTAAAATTTCTGTGTAATGTCTGGAAGCTCGTATACTCAACTTAGTTAAAGCCAGAAGTCACTTGAAGATTTTTTTTACCCATAACGCTATGCTTAGTGAATAATTTGATCATTTCTTTTGTTTTTCTTTTATATTTTATCCATTATATTGCGTTTTTAAATATTTACCTACAAACCTTTACAACCATTACAAAAGACTAAACTTATGGCGTTGTTGTTGGATGTAAACTACACAAAAAACTAGATAGAAATAAAATTATAATTAGTTAGCAGAGTTTGCAAAATAAAAAAACCCAAAGACTGCACTGGCGAGAGTAGAAACTTCTTAAACTAAAAGCAATCTACCAGGGACCCATAAGCGTACCAGTAGTATCAGAGTACCTAAAACTTAACCCCTTCCACCTTTCCCCTACCGTATAAAATGCACTTGCTGCAATATGTCCATCTCTTTCAGACGTAAATCTCCATATGCATGCAGGGGTAAACCAGTAAGATAACTCACTATATCACTCGTTTCAAATTGCACACATACAGTTTTAGAATATTACAAAGACTTTAGATTACTGCTAATAAAAAGTTGGGAGCCGAAACATTATGAATTGGATTTAGCTAAAAATCTGTGCTTTCGGGTGGAGTTTATTAGGACAGCATGTCTACACCTTCAGAAGTGCAAGCAAGATAACTGAAGTCTGTGTTCCAAACCGCTGCTCGTCGACTCCGCGATTAAGAATTTAACTTCTGCTCATCGATAGTTTCCTGGTATTTCCGGAATAACCAGGGAACGGAACCGGTTAAATCCACCCCATGTCAAAAAGTTGTCATCACTTAGCATAAAACAAAGAGAAAGTTTATAATATTATTTTGTTATAAATGTAATCAAAAGGATAATGCTTGTAAGCTACCCATTACACAAAGCTCTCTGATATTTTTTAAACTTTCCAGCATAACAAGTTTTTATTTATTATTAGTACCTAAATACTTACCTTCGAAGCCAAAGTGAAACTCAAAAAGGGGCAGTGAGTGTGGGTCAAACTGACAGCCAATGTCGGGATGTTTGTACAGAGCTACACCAGGGATTCATGAATGTCTAGGATTAAAATACAAACGTAGGGAGTACAGAGAGAAGTGAGCACCACCATCCGCGCAGAAGACTTAAATTCCTAGTGAACCAAAAGCTCTCTTCATCTTCTCGAAGAAATGAATCTTTGAGACTAAAACATAATCATCATCATTAATCCGTATTTTGTTGATAACACTACACTACAAATGGCATAAAAAGTTTTTCTAGGAAACAAAGGTACCTATATATTTATTTCCTAGAAAGTTATAAAACATGATATATAATTTGTAAAATTTTATGTGAAAATACTTTTTGCTTTCCTTACCTTCCGATAAAAAGTCAAAGCTTACGGACCCAAAGCGAAGCGAAAAGCATGCTTTAGCTAGCGTTACGTAGAATACAAATACTAGAGCCCTAGAAGCTACGAGGAGGTATTCAGAACAACGCGGGGGTCCGAGCGTGGGGTTGATGCAGGGTGTGAGGTGTTCAATGATTGACCACACACTGCAATGCATCTCGTTCCTGCACGCAAACATTGCGTCCGTAGGCGAGACAGAGCATTCTCTCTGGGAGATGGAGAAAATTGATTCCTTGTCTTACTCCCAAAATCAATCATGCACTGCATGCGCTTTTGCACGCAAAACCTGCATGCATCAGCGAGACAAATAATTTCAGAATTCTCACAAATTTGGTTTTTAAGGGACTTGCAGACATGAATTGAGGAGATACCTTCTTAAATATTAACGCACCAAATTAAATTGGAAGGCATCAATTAAAAAAAAATTAAGCTAAACTGTTAAAATTCAGCCAATACTACTCGTAACTTCGAGACCGTTTTGTCTGCTTTATCTGTATGTATTTTGTCTACGTATGCCTATAGTTAGCTGAATAAAGCAATAATTCTATGGGGTGAAAGTTTAAAAATTCGACCAATTATTCGTCATTCAAAAGAAATGTGTAAGAGTTCCCACCAATAGGTACTAAACCACGGGATAGCTGTAGGCCGCTTTTCACCAAGAACAATATAGTACTGACAATTTACCATCTATTCATAATTATACAAGCCCCTTGATTTGTAAGGAAACACAGCAAGGCCTATATTGTCTGCTATCTTAATCACTTAGTACCTAAGTCTTATCTTAGTCACTGTAGAACCTAAAAATAGTGAAAACCCGATTCATCATTTTTCACGTTTAAGTTGGTTTGAATGCATTCTCTTGTGTACATCGCTCTGTTCCATCTTGTTCGTCCCTGATAGCACTAGGGATCCAGAACGCAACAGAAGGTATCCTATCAATGAATGAGTTGTTGTATTCATAGGGGAACATATTGATCAAGAGAGGGGGGATCGTTGCACATAATTTATGCCTCTAGAGCTCTAGATATAAAGTTGCAATTCAAATGGAATACAGAAGTAAAGGTCAGGGTTCAAAATCCGTCGGTAAATTACATATGGCTGCAGCCATCTTGTCTTGCTGATAGTATTCATCCCTGAAAGTACTGGGATACTAGCAAGGTGTAGAAGGTTACACGATCATGTTTAGATTCGAGTCTAGACTTATTTTACACGAAAAAGCCTAAAAAAACTATGGATAGCAATAAAGACAGATTATTAGAAATAATTTTATAATTTTCGTCCCTTCAAAAATGTTGGATGAGAGTATGGAGGACCTGATTCTAAGTGTGTTACACATTTTTAACAAGTATTTAGAAAAATAAGCTTCAGCTAGGACCAAAGTGCTTGGGAAAACAATTAAGGAACCCAAACTCGACAAGGTTATGTCGCCTCGTTTAGGTATTCTTATGGCCACCTTCTGTTTCCATCATCAGACCGATACATCACCAGAGGTACCAGGAAACGAAACTATTTATTGAAAAAGAAATACACAGTAAACGTTTAGGTTAAAGTGGAACTTATAGGGATAATAATTTATATATAGTCCCGAAAAACTAAGGAATTTAAAGTCAGTACCTATTTAGATTTTTCAAACAGATTTTACTAGATACTATAGTATTTTAGAATAGAATAGACTACTATACTATTTTAGAAGAGTTATCAAATTATGACTGTACTGGAACGGAGTGAGCGAAGCGAATTAAGTTCTCACTGTTCTTGTAAGAAGTATAGGTACCTAATATACATATCACTACATAGTATGTACAAAACAAAATCGCTTCCCGCTGTCTGTCTGTCCCTATGTATTCTTAGATCTTAAAACTACGCAATGGATTTTGATGCGTTTTTTTAATAGACAGAGTGATTCAAGAGAAAGGTTTATAAACGATTTAACCCATAGATTTCCACGCGGGCAATTCCTTATTTATTTATTTATTAAGCCAACCCTTTGTAACTTAGTGCAATAAAGTTTTTAATAAATAAAACCATCCAGACGATAATTTTTAGAACTAATAGTCATTAGTCTTTATTAGTAATAATCATTAATGTATTGGGTTTTTATAGGTTACCTACCTAATCAATTAAAATTCAAATAATCAATATCAAAAATATCAAAACTAGATTTACCTTATTATAAATTAATAAATAATAATAATTAATAGACAGGGCGCTCTGTTGCTCATTGGGGGAGGCCTATGTCCAGCCGTGAACTGGACATAGGCTGATGATGAAATAATAATAAATTATATTATACATATCACATAACCTTAACAGCTACAAATTCATCGTAGCTGTACCTACTACTATTTTATACCGTTTCCACTGGAATAAGTACGGGAGCCAACAAAAGAAACCAATCATTCGTTGCCTAGTTCCCACTGTCAGCACACGTCATCGTCGTCGTTTCGCTGAAACGCTGACGTCAGCAAAAGAAAATTCGAATTACGTAGTGAAGTACTAGGCGAACATGGCACGGTAAGAGGTGTCCGCGTAGTACGCAGGGTGTATGAGGGTGGCGCGATAGCGCTTCTCCCGTCTACGCGACCTCCGGGTCTACCCCATACCACCCCATAATATTAACACGATTGGCCTTGTTGTTAAAGACTCGACTTATCAATAACATATCCTATGAACGTTCGTTTGTTGGCTGTTGATGTGCACCTTGCATTCTTTTGTAGTATCAAACTAATTATATAAATGCGAAACTTTGGATATTTGTTACCTCTTCAAGTCAAAACTACAGAACGGATCGGGCTGAATTATTGCTACAGACCTTGAACAAAACATAGGCTATTTTCTATCCTATAAATAAAGTCCCAGTGGATAGAAATAACCTTAAACAACGTGTACGGAGCCGTGGGCAGAAAGAAGTTAATAAATAAAATTAAATAAAAGCCAAAATAGATATGTAGGAATACTTTATTTTTGAAAGTTCTACGCAATAGTCATCTGCAAGTTCTATGTATCTGAAGTTTTTTTAATTCAAGAGATTTATAAGGTTCGCTTACATTCTTCTTACTAATCCTAACGTATGAGATAAAATACAGCTGGCGCGGCCGGTAACGCCACCCACTCTTCCTTCCATTTTACAGCCCTCCTCATTTCATCGTACACTTTCTGGCAATTTATACAATCCTAGTAGAATACGTCGCTTTCCCGAACGGTTTTAGTGGCGTGACGTAGCCTCTCGTAGCCAAAGATGACGTAGTGATTCGTAGCAAGGAACCAACGGGATTTATTGAAGGGCATTGAATCAAAGAAATTAATTATTGAATGATAACATAAAAATCTTTTTATACCATCTATTCGAAAAGGACGACTTAGTTCGCCTTTACGTGCACCCAAAGGTGGTGTTTTCTATAAGAAATTATTAGCATTTAGTAATGAGTTTTTAATCCTCTTAATAAGTGCGCCGCAAATATCTTTGCCGCGCACTTTTTGAATTTGGAACATCTTAGTGTTCAGCGCCAAAGAAATCGAACGCAAATATTGTTTGAATAAAGACTGGCTGGTACGACGGCCCATAGTCGCGCCGCCGCCGCCGCCATAAAATATTATGCGTGGCGTAGCCTCGTAGCAAAGACGACGCGACGACGACGCAGCGCTTTGTAGTAAGGAGCAACAGAGTGTCGCCAAATTAGAGGCCATTTGGGGATAAAAGTGTAAAGCTCTGGCCGAGTCGGGGTTTTCTATAGTTTTAAATGAATTATTTCTTCTGAACCATGATAACATTACGAAACAGCAGCATTAATTTTTTTCAAAGACAATCAGGAATGATAAGTGACGTTTCAAACAACACCCTATTTAACTTCAGACATAAAATGGAAGTAATCATAAATGCATTTTATTTTAGAACCCTATGTCACTATTACTTATTTTAAAGCTACAATAAAATTAAAAGAAATAAATTTGAGAATAATTGAACTCATGTCATAAAATACATACGATCGGAGGTATTCTAAACTCAATAAAAATATTGTCAAATGAATGTATACGAATATATACCTAGCCAAAATATTATTCGCTGAGAACCCGATATCAACATTCAAAAAAGCATTTAGAATTTTGAGAATCGAAAATTCATACGGAGTTTGATACGCAGTTTTTTTCGTTGCGATGCGTGCAAACTTCTACTACGTTGAGCAACTTAGAGCCCCACCTTGGGCTTCACCATTTCAGGAAAATTTCAGGTTCTACTAGGCTAGCATAACATGCCAGAAGGTAGACAAACAAACGGGGGTACAAGGGAATAGGGGATGGGGCAACAGTGGGTGGGAAGCACTTACCGTCCGCGTCTCGTCAATACTATTACCTATACATAATATATATATTACCTACTTATTGTTTTGTCGGATTTAAGTAGAATATCTTTTGTAGAAGCGGCTAAATTTTCAACTCAAATAGGTAGGTATACTTAGAGAAGTAGAGACAAAGAAGGCTTCTACTCGTCATCCATACCGCAATGCTTGAAAACGAAAGTTTTCAACCAGTGCGTCCTACCCGTTATGACCTACGGAGCTGAGACGTGGACACTCATGATAGGGCTGGTCCATCAGTTTCAGAGGCCTATGTCCAGCAGTAGACTAACATAGGCTGATGGTATTGAGGTAGAAATTGGTTGATTTATATAAACTAAAAATTTGTTACTCAATATTTCCAAATAGATTTTTTTCTTACTAATGAGATGTCACATAACCGGTCGGATTTTCGCCGAAATATTTTGTTAATCTGCATTCATGCAACGAATTGGGGTTAGTGGCCATTTTGACATCTCTCGGTACGCTCACACTGATGGCCTCGAAGCTGAAACAAGTACCAGGGCGGCAGAGGCAGGTGAGAGGTGCGATGGTCAGTCAGCGAGAGTAGGCCGGGGTGGCCACGATATGCGCGAGCATTTCCCTCAGGCTAATTATAAAAGAAAAGGGTAGGTTTGAGAATCAACACCCACTGCACTACCCGGAAGGGAGGCCAGATAATTTTTACAAGTGAAATTTATTTTTTACTTAAGGGAAAAACAGAGACAAAAATAGGTTTCGCTTTGCTTGTAAAAAGCTCTGTTCTGTGGCAACAAGCACCAAATTATTTTCACGTTCTAATCATTCTACACACAGGACAGGGCGCTCATTGGGGGAGGCCTTCTCGTATGTCCAGCAGTGGACTAACATAGGCTGATGAATAATTCTACCCATCCAACTGTGGCCTGTGACTAGCTAGACTAGACAAAACAGGTCTCAAGCGTATAATAGAAACATTTCGATCATCTCATTATTTCAACCGCCATGTTCGTGACCGAGAGAACTTTCTACTGTCACTACACCTAAATGTGGTTTGTTACTCAACCTCGACAAAATCGCTGTGCTAATCACGCTGGAAGACATAGCTCCCAAGCGATAAGGCCGCGCGCGCATTGCAGGTTTATGTTATAAAATGTCTACACTATCATTCTTCTTATTTTAAGTATTTTTCAGATTCAGATTTGCTGTTTTTTTGTGAATTATTATATTAATTACAAATCAGCAAAATCTTGTTAAATAATGGGCTCACTAAACAAACTATGAGGAATTCTGTGAACTACTTCACTATGAAACAATCCATACAACCAAAACAACACTACCAGGCTGCCAGTTATTGAAAGAGGTATCGTATAGGGCAACAGTGTTAGGGTCAGTCACCCTTTGAAGGGGATTGCTAGTATCACCTATATTATGAGGTATGCTATGCGTGTATACTGTAAAACCAATGCACCTATCCTGCTCGTTTATTGTAATATTGAGCTTGTGAAAATGGGATGCCATTATATTTATATTACGAACTATTCGACGCACTTTCATGAATAACCAGGGGCAAAGGGAAGACGTGAAACTAGTAACTCATAGTTTATTTACCAGGATATCATAACGTAAAGGGAAGACGTGAAACTAGTAACTCATAGTTTCTTACCAGGATATCATAACATATCAGTAGGTTGTCGTAGTGCTGAATGGACTCACGACCACAGAATAATAAATAATTTTGAGTACTCCACAAAACCTCTCATCGTAGTAACCTATCATAGATACATATATACATAGGATACAAGCCATTAAACCTTAAGTAAGCCCAGATGTGTCTGAACCCAAGTCATCATTAAAAAATTCAATCAGTACATCCATATTTTCATGCGGCAAATAATAATATTTTCTAATAAAAAGTGCTCAAATATCAAACGAAATCAATAGTGAATAAACCTGAATTTCAGCATTTCACGCAAATGCGTCATTTTTACTGAATTACGAGTAGTAGTACCACATATAAGTTTATTTACCCAAAGGAACCACAATTTCCAGTGATCACAAATATCAAGAACAAGTCTTACAGTATCCGTTGAACATCATGGCGTTGTATTGTAGACGTCAACATTAGACGCAGGAAATTCAAGTCGCCGCCAAAACTACTGAATGGATCAAGACTAATATATTTCACAATAAAAGTTCTGGACCAGGAATAACATAAAAGATACTTTTAATTCTAAAAAGATCGCCGCAGCTCGTCACATTTAAATTGACATTATTTGGTAAACTTTAACCACTCACAGCAGTATTTCATTTACCAACCATTTCGTTACACTAGGTTACATTGGCAGGTCAAATGGATAGGTTCATTTAAGGTTCAACGAGTCGCTCATATTTTCATACAAACATGAAAGGGTACTACACTGTTTTTACGTATACAAAGCAGTTTACAGTCACTTTTACATTTTGATCGTAAATGTCATTTCTATATTTTCCACATAGCAAATATTTTAAAAGACTTCGCAGAAAATCTTACGAAGGTATCTACAAAAGCAAGGTATATTTCATAAAATACAATTATACATATAATAACCAATACAAAATACCAATTAACATTACCTTGGAAGCCATGTGTTCTATAGTATAAACTTATTTATGTGTATTATTTACTGAAAACCCCTTTTGACGAAACAGAAAAGTAATAAACATTAAACTAACTGATTTATTATGAATTGAATATATTATTGTGTATTATTGATGAAATTGTGTAAAAATCTTTAAAGAATTTGATTGAAAACCTTGTAATTTGTACCTGCAACATGTTGCAGGTACAAATTACAGCGAATATATATTGCGAATATATATAATAATATATTGCGAAGCTTCGCTGAACTCTTTCACAACTACCAGACAATCATAAACTGTAAAAGGTAGAGTTTCGAAACTACAGTCGAGGGGTGCGAGCGGTGTGAGGTTCACCCCTCCCGGGATACAATCGATGCACTTGCATCTCGCATCAGCAAATAGTAAAACTTAGTAGTGGGAGGGAGATGTCGAATTTTTATTTATGAATGGAAGCTACGTAGACTCATCGTAGTAGAAACCAGACGTCTCTTCAATATTTTTTTTACCCACAACAATTTGCTTAGTGAATATCGATTTTGTTTTTATTTGATAATATATCCATTATATTGCATTTTCATATATTTCCCTCCAAAGCAATAACTTTTGCAACGATTACGAAAAACTATACTTGATCATTACGCCGGCGTTGTTGTCGGATGCACAAAAAAAAAAGACTGTTTGAAAAAAAAATGCAAAGACTGCACTGGCGAAAGTAGAAACTTCTTAAACTAAAAGCAATCTACCAGGAATCCATAAGCGTACCAGTAGTATAACGTTAAAGTTAACCTCTTTCACCTTGCCCCTACCGTATAAAATGCACTTGCAATATGTCCATCTCTTTCGGAAATAAAACTCCATAATGCAGGTGTAAGGCAGTAAGATAACATTCGTAAATTTAGACTTTCAAACGTTTCACGTAGCACACATCCAGTTTTAGAATATTGCAAAGTTATCACTATATAAAAACTGCCAATTTAAAGTTAAAAAAGTTTAATATTAATTTATTCTCACAAAGACAATTTATATAAAGTCACTTACATGAGAACAGGGTTCTTATATATACGTAGGTTGTGGTCGTTCAATAGCTGGCTCATTTAATGTGTTCACTTAACAAGAAGTTAATTATCATTTATGATATGTTGAGCTAATTTGAGTTTGAACACAGTTGGGAGTCGAAACTTTATGAATTGGATTTAATTTAAAATGAAATTGAATGAAAATCAATAGAAAACCCCCGAATGCTTAAATAATTAAACAAATATGATTTGGGCAGATCACAACTTGATTATTTACAGACTTCACTACATTCTGTCAATATGTCCCAATAAAATATTATTCTGTATAACAAGGCACCGTCTGTACTTGTTCTAACAATTCATGTCCATCCAAAGGTTGCCTGGCAGAGATCGCTCATAGCGATAAGGCCGCCCGTTGTACAACATATTTTGTATTTGTTTTTTTCTTTCTGTCATGTGTATCTGTTTTTTATTTGGTGTACTAGAAAGTGTAATTGTATTGTATTGTATCTGTGCATTCGGGAGAGTGATTTTGATACAATGTTTCCTAGGTGAAAACACGCACTTACCTACCAACCTTCAAAAGTACAAGCGAGAAAACACCAAAACTGAAGTCCGTACGCTCGTAGACTCTGCGATTAAGAATTTAGTTTCTGCCCATTGATAGTTTCCTAGTATCTCCGGTATAACCAGACATTGGAACCGGTGAAATCCTTACCATGTCAAGTTGTTGTCACCTAGGTAAAGTATACGCTGCTTGATCTGAAGGGTTAAAATAGTCCGTAGTGTTACATACGGAAGATATAGTGTTACATAGAGAAGACGCCAGAAAAGGGATGCGCTTAGTATTATTTTGTCATTAATTTACGCAAAAAGATAAATAAACATTGTATAGTTTTTTAACCATGACACATATCTCTCTGATATTTTGTAAAAAAATCCAGCATTACAAGTATTTAGTTATTCTTAGTACCTAAATATATGGACAACTAGTTAATTTAGTAAAACACAGTGAATGAGGGTTTCCAATACGCATAGAATACAATCAAACTACGGCCAATGTCGGGATGTTAGTACGGAGCTACACCGAGGCTTCATGAATGTCTAGGAGTTAAATACACACGTTAGTACAGAGAGAAGTGAGCACCGCCATCCGCGCAGATGAATTAATTCCTAGTGAATTAAAAGCTCTATTTTTTCAAAGAAATAAATCTTTGATACTAAAAAGTGGTCATCATCATTATCAATCCGTATTTGGTTGATGACACTACAAATAAAATGAAAAATAATTCCGGGATACAAAAGTACAAGCTACTCGTCCTAGACAGTTAAAAATTATGGACATGTAAAATTATAATCTACACTGCCAGATGATTGCCAAAAGCACTATGGAAAACGTCGTAAGTACTTGATTTCTAATACTGTCCCAAAGAAAATAGCAACTTTGCAAACCAAGGCCACTATGATCCAAAATACATAATCAGTGATCGTGCCTACCTGTGTTGAAGGCATGCTCTGACAAACTTTCAGCTTTTATATAAAATGATGAAGACCGGTTGCAGTAGTCAAAGCTTACGGGCCCCAAAGCGAAGCGAAAAGCATGCTTTAGCCAGCGTTACGTAGAATACAAGTACTAGAGTCCTAGAAGCTACGAGGAGATATTCAGAATAACGCGGGGGTCCGAGCGTGGGGTTGATGCAGGGTGTTAGGAAGTTCAATGATTGACCACACACTGCACTGCATCTCGTTCCTGCACGCAATCAACGCAATGCTCCGTCTCGCTTACGGACATTGCGTCCGTAAGCGAGACGGAGCATTCTCTGGGAAATAAAAGGGGGAAATTGGTTCCTTGTTTTACTCGAAAAATCAATCATGCATCTCGTTGTTGAACGCAAAACATCCATACATAAGCGAGACAGGTAATTTTGGAACTTGAATGGTAGAAGGTTGCCTCGTCTGAAATTGGAACTGCGTTATTCAGCATTAAACCACTATGATACACGCCCGTGTCAAGCTGTGGTGCGGTGGGCGAAGGTCCACACGAAGTTGCGAGTTCGATTCCCGCCTCGAGACAAATGTTTGTACGATCTGCAGATATTTATTTCGGGTGTTCTGGTCGTTTTCTATTTATAATAAAAATATATATCTATGTAATGTATTGTATTCTGTATAGCAGTCATCTAGTACCCATAAGACAAACTCTGCTTAGCTTGGGGCTAGATGATGATCTGTGGATTGTCCAACATTATTTATTTATTTGATTTAATAGTTCGTCTCATTAATTAGAACGAATTATTAAAAGTTTTCCCTTGTATAATAAGTTATATGCTTAATTTGCCCGACATCCAGTCCTCGACAACTAATTGTACGCTCCCAAGGGAACCAGCGTATCTAACAATACCGCTACCAGGACATCATGCGTCCCCGGTGGTGGAAGAAAGGCTGGAGATGAGGGCCCACCAACCAATGAAATGTGCAAGCTGCATCTCGCTCATACCTGTAAACACTGTAAGCTGGTTGAAGTGAAGTGACTGTAGCTACCATGCCTAACTCTTAGCCAAATTTCGGCTACTGCGGCCAGTATCAATGGAGGATTGCAAGAGACCTACATATATATATAGTGCACAAGTGTGAACGCATACAAAGGTGTCTCACTCTCTATGCCCTTGCTCTCACGTAGCTACCATAATGCCTCTTTTATCTAAATCTTTGTTGAGCTAAATCTGAAAATGAAAGTTTTCAATCAGTACGTTCTACCTGCCATAACCTACGGAGCAGAGACGCGGACACTCACGATAGGGCTGGTCCACCAGTTCAAAGTCGCTTAGCAATCTATGGAAAGAGCTATGCTCGGGGTCTTTCTGAAGGATAAAATTCAAATTCAAATATATTCTCCCTATGTCGGATGATTTTGTTACGAATCCTATCTCAAGGAATCTCAAATAATTTGCATGCTGAAGTGGCAATGGGCCGGGCATATATCGCGAGGAACCGACAACTGCTAGGGTAAACGTGTTCTTGAGTGGAGACCGTGACTCGGCAATCGTAGTGTAGGATGCCCGCCGGCCAGGTGGAATTATGATTGCAAAAGAATACAAATGGTTAATAGTGTGCGCAAAACTTCTTATCTGATATCGAAATTACCCTTTTCTTTTTACACGTACACGATGAAATTAGTATCAATGTATTCTCTGAGTACCACTCTGTTCCATCTTGTGCGTCCCTGATAGCACTAGGGATCCAGAACACCACAGGAGGTAATCCTATCAATGAATGAGTTGTTGTATTCATTTAGGTACATATTGAGCAGGAGGGGGGATCGCTGCACATTATTTATGCCTCTAGAGCTCTAGATATAAGGTTGCAATTCAAATGCAATGCAGAAGTAAAGGTCAGAGTTCAAATATCTGAGTCAATTTACAATACAAGTGGTAGCAGCCATCTTGTCTTGCTGACAGTATTCGTCCCTGAAAGCACTGGGATACTAGAAAGGTGTAGGAGGTTACGAAATCTAGTTTGGAGTTTAGTCTAGCCATTTTACACGGAACACAGCCTGACGAAACTATGGACAGCAAAAAACACAGATTATTCGAAAGGCATTTGATATTTTTCGTACTTTTAAATACTTTATTAATTTCTTTTTAGACAAAATAGTGAACCAGCATTCGTTCTGAGCGTGGGATTGAGTGGAATTCTATCTGAAGTGCCCATCGAATAAAACTATACGCGTTCTAGAATCCAAGATAGTCTACAATACCGTTGCAAGATTTGTCCCAACCATACATAATAACAGGCAAAATAAATTAAAACTTGATACTCGGTTACACGCATTACCTTTTTAACCGACTTTCTAAAAAAGGAGAAGGTTCTATGTTCAGCTGAATATATGTTTTATGTACCTATATGTTCATCGATTTCTTCTTCAGTTTTGTAAGATTATATACATATTATATAGATATCCTGAGGGATTATAGTTTATCCCGCAAAATTCAAAAGCACTGAGAATTTTCAATTATATTTAGTTTTTTCAAAACATGCTTTTATTACTTTGCAGAAGTATTAATCTGATAATTAAGTAACGTCGTTTCCTGTTTTTGTTTGTGTCTTTGTTTTAGTTCCAAAATAATATAAAAATAAATAACTTTTTACTCTGATTAGATTAAAATTACGAGTATATAGTTATTCTGAGGAAGAGATTCAAATCATGACATTATTTTACAACGTTTCCACCGTAACAAATATGGGAGCTAACAGAAGAAGCACAAAATTCATTGCATGTACTTGACTTGACTTCTTTTATTCGGCATTGCATGTACATACATATATGCAAAGGTCCGCCTGCGACGCAGGAGGTTGCAGATTCGATTCCCGCCTCGGAACAATTGTGTACGATCTGCAGATATTTGTTCCGGGTGTTCTGGTCGTTATCTATGTATAATAAAAAATCTCTATCTGTGTAATCTATTGTATTAAGTTAGTCAGTTATCTAGTACCCATAACACAAGCTCTGCTTACCTTGGGGCTAGATGATGCTGTGTGGATTGTCCAGCCATATTTTTTTATATATTTCTCACTCTCACACGTCCTCACGTCATCGTCGTAGCTGAAACGCTGACGTCAGCAAAAGAAACGTCGAGTTACGTAGTGAAGTACTAGGCGAACAAGGCAGGGTAAGAGGTGTCCGCGTACTGGTGAATGAGGGTGGCGCAATAATGACGTAGGCTTCTCCCATATAGGTACTCTCCTCTGGCTTTATCACATACCACCCACCCCCGTAATATTAACACGGGCTAGTGGTCAAACGCTTGTCTAATCGATAACATTTGCTATGAATAAATGTCATGGCCGTCGATTTGGAGATTGAAATATCTTGTCGTAGGTACTTTTGTAAATCATATACGTCCAAGTCACTATAGCCGATATCTTTGGAGATGTCTTTTTCTTTGTAAACCCTACACCTAGGCCTCCCAATAGATTTTCCAGATAGGCAATTTTTTATTTTTGTGGTGACGCTGCTGGGCTACCACATTACTAAAATACACATACTACTCGTATAAAAATTTGCAAAACTTTCCACTTTGCAACCGTCAGAAAAACAGATTTCAAATGGATTCATGAACAGCAGCATATTTTTCTTGGGAGATTCAAAATCTTGGAATCTGTTTTCAAACGACTCCTTTAAACATTTTACTGTTGATAGGTACTTTGAGTTATTTCTTTTTTATTCTTTATTCCCCACTGGATGCCGGCCCGGCCGTCCGAATTGCTGACGGGCACATTCGAATGCCTTGGCGGGCCACTTTGTGGCCCGCGGGCCTGCGTTTGGGCGGCCTTGCCCTACACAATAGTCATCTACATCTTTAATATCGGAAGTTTCCTTAACTCAAGAGACTTCATTCAAGGTTCGCTTGTATTCTTAGTGAACTATAAATCGAATACTCAGACACAACTCAGATTCCAAAATAAAGCGCGTCAAAAAAAGTCCTGATTTTTTTACCGTCTTCAAGAAAAAGCTATCAAGAGTTCGTTGCTTGGGACGTGAGTTCATCATCAGCTTATAGTAGTCCACGACTGGACATAGGCCTCCCCTAATGAGCGCCGTACAGCCCTGTCTTCAGCTTACCTCATCAGCATCAGCCTGCAATCCTTCGTGAGTCGTCATCCAACCTGGTCGGAGGGCGTCCTACACTACGTTTGCCGAGTCGCGGTCTCTACTCAAGAACTCGTTTACCCCAGCGATTGCCGGTTCTTCGTGAGATATGGCCGGCCCACTGCCACTTCAACTTGCTAATTCTTAGAGCTATGTCGATATCTTTGGTTGTCTGTCGGATGTATTCATGTGCATGCAAATCTGAGTTGCATTTGAGTATTCGGGCGTTAACGTGTTATATGAGTACCGCCGCCCACTCTTCCTGCTATTTTACAGCCATCCTCATTTAATCGTGCACATTCTGGCAAGTTATGCAACCCTAGTAGAATACGTCGCTTTCCTGAAAGGGTTTCGTGGCGTGACGTACCAGAGATGACGTTGCGATGCAACGAACAATTAATTCCGGATTCATTGAAGATGAACAAAGTTAGGATTAAATTAGAACTATGTAGTAACCACGAAAATGTTGCGCTGGAACTATACGCACCAAAAACTTCAAAAAGAATTCTTAGCTCAAAGAAGTTTTTTTATTAATCACACAAGTGCAATAAATCCATTTGCATTTATTAAAAATGGGGAAAATAAAACTAAAGGCACGCGATAAACACCCGTAATAACACCCATAAATAAATTATTTAATAAGCCAAGTTCTAGCAATATTCAAGAGCATTTTACCATGCTCTTGAATATTGCTAGAACTTGGCTTATTAAATAATTTATTATATATAGGAACACTATTTGTCCTGCTGTCACTGACCACACCCTTGTTTTTTTCCGTTATAAAATTAATATTATATATTTATATAAGTAGGTATGTATTATTAGTTATAAAGTATTTATGTATTTATAGTAGATAGGTATTTGTATGTAACATAATATGAAATTTCATGTTGTAATTAACTACATAATAACGCACACAGATCCCCTTTTTCAATCCAACGATCCTATCCATCCACGGTTGTCTGGTAGAGATCGCTCTTGAGCGATAAGACCGCCAAATTGTCACATATCTTGTATTATTATTGTTTACCTTGTTTGTTTTATTTTTAAGTGTGCAATAAAAGTATTGTCTATCTATCTATCTATAATATAAGTACCTATAGATATGTATGTTTTTACCTAATACATACACACTACCAATATTGGATATTCACTGGTCAAATCAAATGTAAGTAACTACTTCCTTCAAGTTTATACTGCCCTATTTATTTATTAAGTACATTTTGAACATTTTACTAGGACAACACTATGGGGCTAGGCTTGGTGATAGACTGAGCCCTGGGCCGGTTCTTTAGTATGTCATAACTTGAAGAAAAAACTAAAGCTCTACGAAGCGCTACGAAAGCATTGCTACGCAGCTACGCCGCCGCCACGCCCCGCCATCACACCACAACCCTTTCAGGAACGCTACGATTTCTACTAGGCGAGCATACGATACAAGAAGGTGGACGCTGAAACGGGGATGGGGAGGGAAAAGAGGTTGCAGTGGGTGTCTGCATCATCCCCTTATTCAGCCGAATTTACTACTGGCTAAAGGCATTACAAAAACCAACAACAGCCGTGCTCTGAGATGTAAAATAATTGGTCGCGACCAGTCTCAACTGTAAGCGCATGCTCATCGACCTAAGAAATCATTTGAGTGCTGTTAAATTTTAATTTGCGTTTGTGAATACCGAATTATCCGATACAGCAGCAGCATTGGAAATTATCTCAAATCGAGCATACTTTTTTTATAAATGATGTTTTGGTATACGGTTTTCAAGTATAAGAACGTCAGACAACTGAGATGGTCTCAAATATAAGGTCTATTTGAGTATTTAGCCAAAGTTTGATGCAGAGCTTGAAATGGAAATGCCATTTCATCGTCTAACTTCTGGTTATTTATACTACCCTAGTAGAAAGCGTTCGTTCCCTGAAAGGGTGGACTGATTTGAATTGCTCGTGGCATTACCTGTATATACATGAACAGAATAAAAAAAAACATTCCGTAACATAAATATCCAAATGACGTAGTCTTTATTTGCCTGTCATTTTCGCCCGTTTAAGTAAGGGCGTCAGCGGGCAAAACGTAGCGACGCCAACTAGGGAAACGCCCACGTATTACTATAATCTTTTTAAGTTTTCTTTTCTCAGAAAGGTTTAAGATACTTATTATAACGGACATTGGCAGAATTGAGTCGAAAAGACGCAGACCCATTAACCAAGAATTGAATTGAACAAACACCCACGTAGAAACTGCCGCGCTTACCTTGCTCGTAACGCTAGATAGTCTATATCCACCATATTGTCGATTTTTATGGCTTAAGAAAATCCATGACTTACAAAAACATAAAAATCTGAATTAGTTTCGATCTTATCTAGCATTCTTCAAAGTCCAAGTTTCCGATTCATAGCTGAATATGGAGTTCACCAGTTTTATTTTAGTTTTCCGCGAGATGTTGCGGATGGATTAATATAATAATGACTGACAGATTGTACTTACGATTCGTTACTTTCAATTCTTTTTTTTTATTTAGCCTGACTTGTCCCACAGCTGGGCAAAGGCCTCCCCCAAATCTTTCCACTCAGTGCGGTCAATTCATTTGCAGAAAACCAATTTATCGACGTTTCTGCAGAAAATGAAAGGAAAATAATACATTATAAGATTAATAAAATAAATTTACTGAAATTTGAGTATTTGATTACCTACATATGTATTGAGCGGGCGGGTGGCGTGGGTCTCACCCATCCCTATTTCATCGTGCGGCAGCCGTAATAAATCCGAGGTGAATGAGGGGGTGGTGCAGACACCCACTGCACCCCCTTTGTCCTCCCTATCCCCGTTTCGGCGTCCACCTTCTTGTATCGTATGCTAGCCTAGTAGAAACCGTAGCTTTCCTGAAAGGATTGTGGTGTGATGGCGGGGCGTGGCGGCGTAGCCGCGTAGCCAATGCTTTCGTAGCGCTTCGTAGAAGGAAATTAATACGGTAAGGTCTAAGATTAATCATACTTGAAAGTTCAAGTTTTAGTTTACAAGATAAATTGTTTGTATATTGAAAAATCATTTATAACAGGATGTAAATATCCTGTTATGGCCTGGATGATTAGATTATTGAGTTATTTTCTGTTGTATAATAACCATGATAGTTTCCAAAGTTTTATAGTTTGTAGATTAACTAATAAATTGTAAAAGAGCATGAAGATTGCGAAAAGCATTCGATAGCAGCACTTAATGTGGAGACAGACGGACACTAGCGGAGAATATACCAGAGTGGAGGAAAAGCTTAATTGTACTACGACAAAACCTGGATTTCATCACGCTCTCTAGCTGACAGAGAAAAAGAAAAATTCAAAGGAATGTAGTCCTCTACTCTATTAGATTATTATGATTACATTCCGTTTTTACCGATGTTTTCCGTACTTTTTTGTAATGCGCGCTATATTATATCACTAGCTGCGCCCCGCAATTTCACCCGCGTGGTGATAGGTATTTTGGATAACATACATATACATATCTTTATAAATTGTAGCCTATGTGTCTGATATAAGCTATAATTATAGTAAAGTTTCATTAAAATCCATTCAGTAGTTTTTACGTGAAAGAATAACAAACATCCATCCATCCATCCATCCATACTTACAAACTTTCGCGTTTATAATATTAGTAGGATTTTAACCAGTACATCGTGCGGAGCATAGCGACATTGTATGCCTGCACCAATCAACGACCACTTATACTAGGAGATCATAATACTGCAAGAGTATGACGTATTAGCTGAACTGTGGTGCGGTCAGTTGAAACAGCAACATAGTGCAGCCGTTTCATCTGACATTGAATGCATGCCCACAACTAGCCCCGCCACAACCCCTATTACTAGAAGACCATGATAATGCAAGAGGTGCATGAACAAAAGGTTTTTTTGTTTGGTTATCTTTGAACTTTTAAAATCTATTGATAATTTATTTTCAAGTTAAATTTACACCTTCGTATTACAAAACCATTGAATTACTGGTAAAATCCCACGTTTTGTGATGTGTAGTGTCCCATTTAGAGTCCTCTCGACTTAGTAATATCAGAAAACAAAATTAGAATGATCGAAATACAAAATAGAAATCGTGATATAATCAACAATTACACAAAATAACAAGCCTGAGGTTTTCCTAAGAAAATCGGTTTTATTCGATTATTTGTTTGTAGCCTTCTACGGCGTAGCAGTCTCGTAGCAAACTGCTACGGCATAATTTTTGTTGTGGCTAACGCCATCTATTAGTGTTTTCCAGAACCAATAAGGCGTTAAGTCCAATTCCCATTTCACAGAATTCAGTTTCGCACGAAATTTGCAACTCCGTGGTTGCACATCATATTGCATGATACCAGATGGCGCCTGTTTACAAAACTTTTTCGAGTTACACGTCCGGAATACTAGTAGTACCACAGAGCAGTACCTATTTAAAGGTCATTATGATGAGATAGCAATATAGGGCGGACGAGCAGCCATTTCATGTGGCGTTCTACGCCCGCAACTAGCCCCGCAACAACCCCTAATACCAGGAGATCATAACATTGCAAGAAATGCAAACCGAACATCAACCCCAAGCTATCCATTTCCCTCTCACTCTAACTTATATGTAGGAAATTCTCTAAATGGAGCAAAGCATAATGTAAATAAAACGAAACGACGAACGAACGATTGCTTCCCAAAATAAGAAAGCAGTAAGAGGGTTTGTTACGTTATTATTACAAAGGTAGTGTCTTCACAAAATTTAGAACCTTCAAAAAGGTTGTGTTTTATACCAAAGTGTTAGGGACAATTAATTACATTGTTATTTCAATAATGTTTTTCTTTTAACTTTCATCGCAATTCCAGGCTAAGATGAAGACAATATTCAATACATAAATATGTACATTAGGTGGGATAGATGTAATGTAATGTTTTTAATGTTTGCCATAGTACCTAGTCGATTTTATTCGTTCATTTGTAACCTTCTACGGCATAGCAGTCTCGTAGCAAATTGCTACGGCATCATTTAGTTAGTAGTTAGCGCCATCTATGAATGTTTTCAAGAACCAGTATAAGCGTCCCCTTGTCAAATTTCATAGGAGAGGGTTGGATTTTTTTTTCGTTTTGGTTAAAATTAAGGTTCGTATAAACGTTGCATAAATAATACACATGCCACTAGATGGCACTATTCAACCGACTTCAAAGGGATGCTTCTCCATTATAAATTTAATGTAGTAAACCGATTACGAAAAAAAGAGGAGGTTCTTTGTTCGGCTGATGAACAGATTTAAAAAATATTTCGCTATTGTATAGATAGAGAATGATCCCAAGGTGTTCCCATAAAACAAATATTTTCGACTTATTTGTCACAAAACTGTAAATAGTGTAAAATTAAGGGATACCAAGTTGGTTTTAGTGTTTTCGAGACAATCTTAATTATTTATGTATCGATAGAAATCGGTCGATGCTATAAACTATGATCCTATGTATGTTTGTTATTCAATATTTCCGATTACATTTTTTTTACTTGAGTACAGTCAATCTTCCAATGGATGCCACGGAAATTGAAATTTGAATGCACGTGGATTGGCAGATAATGAATGATTTTCGAACGGAAACGTTTATCCCTAAAACTAAAAAAAAACGGTGGACATTTTCAGGAATTTCAAGTCAGTTTTGAGGTTTGAAAGAACATGAAATAATTAACAAAACGTTTATTCCAAGCTCCGCCATTCCAACGTTAGCTCACACTCGACGTCGTAGTTCCTCAACTGATCAACTTCCAAACGTATCACCTCCACATCATCTGGACACAGCTCCTCATTAAAATCCGGCGTTTCATCATAATACTCCACTGAAGAAAACTGGTATTGCTCGCCCTCCCGTCGGGTCTTCTTGTCCTTTTCATCATCATCTTCTTCTTTAGATAAGGTCTTTTTTGGCGTTTCAGTTGTACCTACCAGGACGTCACCCCTTTGGTCCTTCGTTACGTTAGAAATGGGCATGATGCTTTTAAAGAAATCAGATTTCGGTGATGAAGCCTTGCACTTTTGTCTTTCCATCAACTCTGTTACATTGAAGGGTAAGCTGTTAGCTGACACATACTCCACGAAGCCCGAGTCGTGTTTCAACGCTTGTCTATACTTGTCAACCTTCTCTTGCAAGCTGTCGGAGGGACATTCACTCCTTCTTGAAAACTCTGTCTCCTTCAAATGAGCGACGTGCCATTCATCGTCGTTCAAATTGTCTAAGAACCTTCTGGAAACTTGCTCACCTTTTCTATCGTTATTGTTATCCTTCTCTTCACTACTAACTGTGTCGCAAGTTATTATTCTTAGCAATGTGGAGAGGAAAGGCAGCGATAGAACAAGCATGTTGACTAGCCAACATGGGAAGGAGTTGTTGATAAGTTTCCCATTAATCTGGTTGTTTTGTTTCGCTTTGCGCGGTGGGCGTTTGTTTTGATTACTGATGTAAAAACCATTCCAGTTAGTTACTTATCGTAACTTGCTTTGTGCCTGTTCTATTTTTTGCAAGAATATACGAGTGATAGTTTAAAATAAACGGAAAACATAATAAAAGGAAAACATAACGATAGATCATCTATCATCTTATTCGCTCTTATCGATATAATGATGTAGTAGATAGACAAAGATTTGCCTAATTACTAGACCTTTGCCGCGCTCGTCATTTCCATTTAAAAGCTGACAAAAATCCGTATACATTAAAAATGCAGTAGTTCCTATGGATGGATGTATCGATTTAGTAAACATGACAACAGAAAATATCCACGTTATTATTAAACTCTACAAAAAACTCTACCATTTTCATGTAATCTTAGGGCAGTGGCTCAAAGATTACGTTGTTAATTATAATAAAAACCATTAAATTAATTAATTTACTTCACTACAGCACCACAATCAATTTAAGTGAATAATAACCTAACAAATAAACTTAAGCCATCTTATCTAAGGCATTACAGTATCTAATAGCTCGTTATCTCTATTGAGTATTGGTTACCGATCTTTACAACAGAGCAGAGCATTACAGGGTAATAGATGAGTACACGGTAAGGGCATCATCAGATCGTTATCTCCGCGCTAACTAATCCATTCATCGTAACTACCCAACAAACGCTGGGAAAATACTTCAATTACCCTGCGCTAGGGCTAGGGGTGGCTATGGTTGGTGGCAATACATTTATGCATGGCTAGAAACTAAAAGTATTTGTAATAGTTCATTTATTTACAGCTTGAAAAATGTTGTAAGGATGTTATTTCACTTGGATTTGATTACATTACGAGAGGTTTTAAAACTTTTAGAAATAGATTGTTCAGCGGTTTTCAATCAATCATCATAAATTTATCAGTAGCGGGCAGGATAAATGTACTAACGTAACCTAAATTTAAAATTGTATTGCTAGAAGTAATTCTCGTAGATAACACTAATGGATTATCGGTATCAGCAGCGGTAGGTAAGTATAGGCAAATCCAATGGGAAAAAATAAATTCCTTAACCTACTTACGAATAAATCCTAGCAAATAAATGAACGCAAGACTCAGCTGGCAACCCTGGCCCGCCCACAGCGAGATCAAAACAGCCCAATTACCTCTCGGCACGAGCCCTTTAATAAACCCACAGAAATAAAGATAATCACGAGTCAAAACGAAAAGCCCTGAAATTTGCATCTTCTTTGAATAAATTGACGGTTAATTTTACTCAGAGTTGGATTTTGCAAACGATGAATTGCTTTTGTTCTATATTTCTCTTACCTAGAAAAGTTCGTACTTACCTTTACGTTAAAATACGCTAGATTACGTCTAGCTGACTTATCAGATTACCTATACTACATCGGTTGGTTTGGTATGATAATTTGTTTCAGGTAGTCACTGAAATCACTGATGTCAAATGAAATTCAAATAAAAAATTGTACGATCGCAATTATATTTTCCATTCAAAAAGGGTTCGAAACAGAATTTACGACAAAATAATAAAGCGTTGCACTCGGTTCGAGATGTACATTCTAAACAAAAGACGCACGGTTACGTATGCAGTCATAACCTAAACTCCTCTTCTACTAGAATAAGTTCTAGGATTAGACTAGAATTATTCTAGTCTAGACGGTTCTCTCCTCACAATATCTATGATTTCCATAATAATGCTCTTCCCCGAGGCCGGCGGTGTTAACAACTCTCTAACAGATGCAAATTGACAGCGGTTGGCACCACTGATTCAAATGCCGCCATTTGCATAATTTTGAAAATGGAACGAGTAGCGCCAAATGGCGGATGATTGAAAAGCAACGAGTATTTTGAACCAATTTATTTACTTTTGTATCTACAACACGTTCGTTACTTTTAACAATAACTTCCTCAGTTGGTAACTATCTCCTTTTTTAAACGTTAATGCTAAATATCTTACACCTAACGTGATTTATATGATTTTAGAACATAGGATCACAAATTAATTTTACTAATTTTTAATACTCACTTTATATTATATTAATGCTTAAGATTTAACTTATAAATAATAATCAACAGTCACTTTAAGTTGTCTATTTTCACTTAATGTTTATTTAACTATCTACAGAAATCTACAATAGCTTGTTTTCTAACAACACACACTACTAACATATATACTTACATAAAACATATAATTTAAGTATTTATAACTACTTCCTACACAGCTACACTATACCTACATTAAACCAATGAACTACTTACTAAATATTTTCAAATATTGCACTAAAATACGACCTGTAAGTTGTAGCAAAAACTTTAAATCAATAACTTTAAAATGTCGAAACAGGGCGGACAATGTCTGACAAACCAAATATTACAGTCAATAAAATCGAGGCGTAGTAGCTGCATACACATGCAAAACCTTTCCATAAAAACTAACGTAGTTTCACGAATTCATTACGGATGTAGGTAAGCATGATGGCTTAGATTCCTCTATATGTTCCATCGCCTCTCTTATAACTTTGAGGTTTGCTGGAAGAACTCATTTTCAGCTCGCCTATGTACTTACATATCCGATTAGATAAGTTCACACTATGTATTATTGTGTAAGTATATTAAAGAATTATAAAATTAGTACGTGGATGTATGTTGGTGTTCTTCCAACACAATTTATGGCTGAACTGGTTGTAGTAGGAAAAACATTATCTTCTGCTAGTCGGCGGCGACAAAATTTATCGACTGTTTTGTCTCACACATTTTTGTGCGAGACAAAACAGTACGACAACCTATACGACAAACAGTCGTGGCAGTGCGTATCGCAGCCCGACTGATCATAGCCTAACGTTATTTGTAACAAAAGTAATCACCAGTGGGGCGGCTACCATGCTATTTAACACATAACGTAACGCGCTTTATCAGCGTTATTACGGTAATTTTAGCGCGATTATCGCTCAATTTAACGCGAATAACTCGTGAAAAGGCGTTATTCGCGTTAAATTGCTCCTTAACACGCGTTAATTGCGCTAAAATTACCGTAATAACGCTGATAACGCCCGTTACGTCATGTGTTAAATAGCTGGTAGCCCCACAGAAGCCTGTAAGTCCTCACATGTGGCAGTGCATGTAGGCGGGGTAGGGCGGCAGCAGCGCGCAGGCCAGCGGCAGCGCGTGCGCAGACAACTCGCGCTCGCCGCTGGCCGCCTGCGCGCGCAGCTGCTCCAGGCGCAACTGGTTCTGACGCTTCCATTTTGTGCTAGAAAAGTGGTTGTGTACAATTAAGCATTTTCGTATTGTATTGTTTCATTTTTCACAAAATCATCTACCCTGCCCGAAGTAAGCAGAACTTGAATTATGGGGACTTGTAAGGATTTTTGTTCTTATAGTGCTTAGCCACTCTAAAGGAAGAAATTAAATAATATCGCACAAAAGTTTCAGTATATTTTATTTTACTGTAGGAAAATACAGAACACTTAGAATAGTCAAATTTCTGATGTGTCGTACATTATATTTGACTATTCGAAGTGCTCGACTGGGCTTGAACCTGCGACCTTGTCTGTGATAGTTAAGTTATTATCATCTTCATCATCAACCTATGTTAGTCCACAGCTGGACATAGGCCTCCCCAATGAGCACCATAGCGCCCTGTCTTGAGCTTGCCGCATCCAGCATCTACCTGCAGTCTTTCGCATCCCACCTGATCGGAGGGCGTCCTACACTACGTATAGGTACCGAGTCGTGGTCTCCACTCAAACCCCGTATGCTCCAGTGGTTGTCGGTTCTTCGCGAGATATGGCCGGCCCACTGCCACTTCAGCTTGCTAATTCTTAGAGCTATGAGGATAACTTTGATTCTCTGTCAGTTAAGTTATAAATTTACTAAAATGAACTACTCATTCTCGTAAATCTGTTACTTCATGATCGTGTCTGCAAACGTTTGATTTAAAATTGTAAAATTTGGCGTCCAACAAGGGGCAAACATTACAACGTCGATTCTCTATGTAATCTATTGTATTAAGTATATCAGTCATCTAGTACCCATAACACAAGCTCTGCTTAGCTTGGGGCTAGATAATGCTGTGTTATTGTCCAACATTATTTATTTATTATTTACTAGCTGCGCCCCGCGTGGCGATACATATACATGTGTATAAACCTTCCTCTTGAATCACTCTATTAAAAAACCGCATCTAAATCCGTTGCGTAATTTTAAAGTTCTAAGCATACATTCAGACGGACAGAGAGCCGGAAACGACTTTGTTTTATACTATGTAGTGATATCAGTAATCTAGTAGCCACAACACAAGCTCTGCTTAGCTTGGGGCTAGGTGATGCTGTGTGGATTGTCCCATCCCACATTATTTATTTATGTATTCTCACCGTCGGTTCTGATACCAGGTCTTGACCTGCGTCTCGCTGAGGCTGAGCGCGTCCGCCACGTCCCCGCGGTCCGCCACGCTCAGGTACTTCTGGCAGCGGAACTTGCGCTCCAGGTAGGCGAGCTGCGCGTGGGTGAAGGCGGTGCGGCGCCGGCGCGGCTTGCGGCCGGACCCGCCGCCGGACACGGGACGGAGGGAGGGACGATCTGGGAAGATAAACACAGTTTAATAGTCTCTGCGATGAACTACAAAATCCACTAGTACCTATCTATTGTTCTTCGGTATTTGGAAAACGATTACAGTCAATATATTATGAAACACTAGCTGTTCCCCGCCGTTTCACCCGTGTTAAATTCGAATTTCCTTTTACTAGAGATAAAGATAAACAGAATATAATATGATAGATAGAAAGTGTAGAGAGTGTATCTTCCCAACAACAACGGTGAAATAATTTTTGTTCCGGAGCCTATTGAACAAACAAACAAAAAATCAAATCTCTCCTCATTATATTAGTATAGATAAAATCTGTAGTCACCTGACATCTCTGTAACATCACCTAACAGAGAGTAATATATATAATAGGTCACTATTATGTATATTTGAGACTTTAACGTGACCTTAAACAGCAAAATTATATATTTCGTGTTTTGACGAGTCGCAGCCTCCGCATTATTAAGGTGCCTTTCTAGTGTACACTTATATATCATTGATTTATGACGATTAAGAAATCTGAATCTGTTTCTTGGCAATCATACTTTGTTTTGTATGTCGCCAGTTTCTATTACTTTAATTTTAATTATTATGGTCAAACCGGTGGTTTACTCATCAGTCACTATGTAGATACCTACCTACACTACTCTCAATCACAGAAATAAGATATAACTACCTGAGTGTTCTTGCGAATCCCGCTGTGAATTCCCTGCCATCACAGTCGCCGCGAACCCAGCGAGCAGTTGCGACTGAAAGGACCCCTTCGTCAGGTCCATAGACCGGCCGTACAGACTCTCCGACAGTGGACCCCCCATGTGCCTGAAGGAACCATCGTGTTCATCCTTACTTCCATCCCTCTCACTCCTGTACAACTGAAAGAGACCGCTTTCGTAATACTTCATCCGATCGTTTTTATCATATTCATCCTCTTTGAACGGCGAATTGAAATTCGAATTTGCTATTCGATTGTTCAAATTGTATTCAAGAGGCGATGAGCGGTCGTCTTGTTCATCCGTCTTTTTGTATCCTTCTGTGTAGGTATTTTTCGTGGAAGTGTCGCTGCAGTTATCACCAACGGAAATATCGTCATCCTCGATATCAGAAGTCTCAATGTTCGCGCTCGCCGGCGTCGCTGCCTTCGTGTCCGCATCCTCCTCGCTTGGAACCGCTCCTGGATAACAAAGGAGGTACATTGTTACCGAGATTTCTTTTAAATTACTGCCAACAAAGAAGTTTAGAGCATGTCATCACTACTCCGACACTTAACCGAGCACAAACGGATCTCGCACAAAGGCGGGAGACCTCGCGTATAAAGACCTCAGTTTTAAAAAGGAACGGCCGTAGACGTGGATTTTCCGCTCTAATTAATGCCTCTGGGCGTTCCGTTTCGCTCTCAAGCAATTGAATACGACCTCCGTGAATGGTGAGTTTTAGCGCGCGCGGAAAATTCTTGTCTATGGGTACGTTTGTGTCTTTTAATTTGTGTGAAAATGGTGAAGAGAGAGGGTATTCAGCATTCAGGACGCGGTCGGTTTTCATGGCTCCGCAAAGTTTTGTTTGCGCTGCGGTAATGGCGGTCGGATCACGATTACTTGTTATTTCGCGAGGATCCATGAAGAGGGACTCGAGTGTCTCGTTATAATTTTGCATAAATATGTTTTAGCGTACACTTTTTGGTCGAGAGGGCACGAGAGGTGGATCTTAATGTTTACGCACGAATTATCTTTGGCAAAAACATCGTTACCGAGTGATAGATATGTACCTACCTGAAACCTCAATCCCCAGTTCAGGGTGCTTACTTCTAACAAAGAACTTTTTTCCCATTTAAGACTATATTAACCCCGTATTTCAGTCATGATGTACTGATGAACTACCTATCCGCGGTTTGTGAGTTACCAGCGATAGGTATTGCTCTCGCAAACTAGAATTATGGCACTGAGAGTAAAAATATAAAGTTGTTTTAGTTTAATTGGTTCTTAACGTTTTTTTATATTATTGAAACATATTTAAATGCATGGTTTAACAAATAAATCAAAATCTTATCGTAGACGCCGGAAACTGAAAACTGGAAATTACTAAGAAATCAATGATGCTTCGACAACATGGTTCCTGATCAAAGAAATTTAAAAATAAGAACTTCTACTTACCAATCTATCAAAATTGAACAATCACATCTACATTCAAATTGCAATGAAATCGAACTTGTCTTTACAAAATTGCAGTTGATGAACTTTACTGATTTCCGCAGCTGTAAAATCGCAAATCTTTCACTGTACAAGCTCTATGGAATGCTCTCCCTCTGGATATCAAACGTGCAAAATCACTCCCTATCTTCAAAAAACTGCTGCATCAGCATTATTTATCCATATTAAAACATTGATGGCTCTATCTTATGTCTATGTACGTTTATTATAATGTTCGTAATGTAGGTATTATGGTATGTAGTGTAAGTATTCGTTTTCTTTTGTTTCTCTATATATCTACTAAAGTACCACCGTCTATTTCGTCCCTTCATGTCCAGTCCAATCGCTCTCAGCGATAATTCTATTATGTTCATTTCTGTATTGTTTTCTGTTTTGTGTGATAAAGTGTTTTCTATCTATCTGTCTATATCGCGTCCTGTTTTAAGATCCAAGATTTCTGTTTATTCATATCTCGCTGAATTGCCGTGATAATTTCCCTACATTCCATTCGTGGCCTCATAAGCTTTTCAGTCAGTCTCTACAAACTTATAGCATGCTTTCAATCATCTCTGATTCCCGGTGGTAAGTAATAAAGTCATGGCGCATGAAACTGTGCCGAAATATTGGAAAACTCAAAAATCAAATCATGGTAAATATCCCGTTTTAAATGACCTTTAGTATAAAACAAAGTCGCTTCCCGTTGTCTTTCTATGCTTAGATCTTTATAACTCCGCAACAGATTTTGATGCGTTTTTTTAAAATAGTTAGAGTGATTCAAGAGGAAGGTTTATAAACTATTTGAAACATAGATTTCCACGAGGGCGAAGCCGCGAGTCGCAGCTAGTATTATATATCTAAAATGACATGATTGAAGCAATTGAAAACAATTTATCAAATAAAAAGTATCTAAGGATTCTGTTTCAGTAATATTTAAATTTAAATAAAATAAAACTGCATGCTCGTGATAATTTTTTCATTTTTATGCAGATATTATAAAGAGCTCAATATGGGAGTTCTATGTCCAACAGTGGACTAGTACAGGCTGATGCTAATGTTATTAAGATGGAATTAAACGAGCCCGAAGGTTGAAGAACGTACAGAGCAGACTCGCTCCTAACTTGGTGCGTGACAAATTAGTGATGTCCCGCTGTGCTCTTTACCATCGACACCCATCCATACCCATCCACCCATCCATCGCCGACGGCGCGCCGGCTGCCGACTCAGGGCTCTTGATACTTGGATATTTGACGTATTAAACGAATAATTTTAATCGTTGAAAATGAGTTTTCGTTTATATTTTTGGTAAAACACTATAAAAAATTATGTAAAATTAATATCACACGCCATTTTATTTTACAGAGAAATCGAATCTTAAATTATAATCTGAAACTTGTATGAAATCTTGGGCGCGGCTTTTCTGAGCTTCTTCGGCGTGTAAAAACTGTTTGAATAGATCTGCGGCGGAGACGGGACATCTTCATTATAAATCATAAAAATAAATCCTCCGTAATATAAACTTGGGTGTGACAATAAAAACTAAGAAGCGAAAAATGTTCTTGTTTTGATGTTTATTACACCGATTTATCCAAGTATCAAGTTCTTATGGTCCCGACGCAGTGCCAGTGCAGTCATTATGGTATTATTATAAGGGTTGCCCGAATCAACCCTGCGACCCTTCGTAAACAATACACAAATTGGACAATTATCATCCCCATTCACTGCGAGTTGTGATTGAAAACAAAACTACGAATCAAAGTTGTTTAGATAACAGACAGATAGTTAGACCTACTACTACGTACTGAATATCATCGCAGGTGGCACATCATTTTATAAGGTGGCTTTTTGATGTGTCAGTTCTGAGTCCTGGTTACGCATTTGGCGTAACTAGCCTGACTAACAGCTAGAGAAAAGTCGTGAAAGAAGTCGTAGGCTCATTTTATAATAAAACAATTACCACTCGTGGTTTCTTACAATATAGGATGGTTACACATTTTATCATTTAAAACTATTAGGTTTTTGTTGACTACAGAATCCCGACAAACGTAATATCTCATATCTTAATTTTATCAGTTGAATCACACTGCGCGTTATTCCACTTCTAAATGAGTTACACATCTTTTGACCAAAATAGTTAAAGTAAAAATGGTGATCAGAGTGATCACCATTTTTACTTTCAATCATGAGTAAGTTATAAGCAATTTTTTGAAAAGGCCATAAAACAGAACACAGAAGCCAAATTCAAAAAGTACGAAGTAAAGTAAAGTAAATATTTATTGCATCAAATACATGTAAATAGGGTGTATGTTTCAATAAGACACAATGTATTTCTACCTTTGCGGCGTGCAAAATCTGGTTACAATAATTGTCACTTTATTTAAATGTGTACATACTTAGTAAATAAATCGAATATAATATTTAATAAATTTAAATAAAACTGATAAATAATGAAAAGCTAGAGATGCCATTTGCTTAAATCTAAAAAATGTTTGTCAGTCATGAAATCATTTAATGTATAAGTAGCATTTAGCTTCCAAAGTGGCTTTTATCTTTCTCCGAAACAGTGTGAGAGGTAGTTCTCTCAGTGATTCTGGCAGTGTATTGTAAATAGAAGGGGCCATGCAGAAGATACTCTTGCGCATCAAAGCAGTACGTGAGTTCGGCATGCAGAGTTTGTATTTATCACGTCGAGTACTTACAACGGTCAAACACATCGTAACTCAACAGTCACTATAGAAAGAATCAGTTTTTAAATTAGCCACAAATAAAAGAAACAAAAGCATAATCAAAAAACAAAACTGAAATTCAAACTTAGAATAGTTCAATAGGAGTTCGAACTCATTGGAACTATTTGGAGTCAATCGGGCGCCGACCGCGGCGCGTGCCGGCCGCGTGCGGGGCCAAGAGTCGCCTGCTGAGCTCAAGAGCATATGCACTGCACATCATCAAGTTTTAGCATTCATGGATGTATTCATTGACTTATACAGGATATTTGTGTAGGTATTAATGGAAGACTCTTGAGATAGGAGATTTCTTTTAACTGCTTTGAATTTCATATTTTTGAACGCAGTTTCATCTCCTGTAAAGCATAAGTTTCGAGTCGCAGATGTTGGCTATGCAATAATTTGCATGACCAAAAATTTTCAGACCATGGCTACTTCATAGAGACGCATGACGATGAGTATCTGGCGCAGCGCATCAGCATTGCTGTTTACTAACATAGACAGTAAAATAAACGAAGAATATAATTTATTTTATTTTTGTATTTCGGATAATTTGTGTCTAACCTAACCTAACAACAAGGAAATTCGGGGGGAAGCCGCGTGCAGCAACTAGTACCTAAAAAATATACCAGCTACGTTTACAATAACATTCGTGCGATCCGAAGCTTCGACCAGAGAGTACACTAACAAGCGGACAAGTCCACTCGATACGTTTTATCGAGTGCTCGAGGGCGATTTGTTATAGTTTTCGCAAATGGGCTTTGTTTTTGTTCAAGGAACGCTGCGGAGGTTGCATATTTTAGGCCTGGCTCATAAAAAAACATTATTGTAGTACCTACTAGTATCTCAATAATTATCACCGACAAACAAGCCGTTTTAAGTATCAGTAGGATTTATACTTCTAAAACTAAAAAACATAGAGCCGAATTGTTTTTGCCCTGTTTTTTGAAGTCGGGTAAAGACTGAATTATTAACTCGTAATGTTATTTTAAAATGAATCTTAAATTAAAATGAAGAATTAGTTTTTAAATGGCGCTGTAATATTAATTTTAATACCTCTGTAATACTACATGATTAAAGAAAAGTGAATTAGAGTGAATATTTTGTAAAAAATACGCGCAAAAGCTTCTCTAAGTAAGATCCAACAAAATGCAATTCCCATGCAAAATGCAAATGCAATTCGCATGCAAAGGCAAATTCTCATGCCTTGAAATCATCTTATCACAGAAGAATTTGTGTGAAATTGTTACTAAATTTTTATCATTGTTATATTTTCTGAATCATGAGTGTTCTTTGTTATTATAAAACCATAGTTATTAGTTATATATTTTGACAAATCGATCTTAATATACACTTGCGAGCTATAAACTGGAATCGGTTCATCGCTGGTTTCTGCAGACCATATTTTACAGTTTCCATGGAATAAACTGTAGGTTGTGGTATATTATTTTAAAGATAATTTTATTAGCTTTCAAACTCTTTCGATATCATAGCGAAAAAAATGTTCATCATATGTCATGGAACGTGAAAACAATAGACATAATTTTTAAGAACGAAACATCAATTTTTTCAAACTCCTGAATCCCTATAAAAACTGGGAATTTATACAATTTTGTCATCAGTTCAATATATCACGTCACTCAAAATACTGGAATTACAAGAAAATGGAAACCACACCAATAGAAGCCGCTCAAATCGTCACCCTAATCCAGCAAGGGTTCTCTCAGCGTACTTACGCTCGACAACTTCATCTGAGCCAGTCCTGTGTCTCCAAAGTATACAAGAGGTTTAGAAAGACTGGAAACTTAGTCCGAAGATCAGGATCTGGACGACAGCGATGCACTTCGGCGAGAGATGACCGATTTATTGTCAGCACTTCTCTCCGAAATCGACATCTAACCGGCGTTGACGTCCAGCGGGAGCTCAGAGAAGTTCGAGGGAGAACTGTCAGCGAGTGGACAGTGAGGCGAAGACTCAAAGAAGATAACTTGACCCCAAAAAGGCCAGCAACGGGACCCAAATTGTCTACAGCCCACCGACAAGCCCGACTTCAGTTTGCTCGTGATCACTTAGATTGGGATATACAGCAATGGAGCCGAGTTTTGTTCGCGGACGAGACTAGGATGTGCCTGCATGGCAGCGACCGTCGACGGAGAGTCTACAGGAGACCGGGAGAGCGATACGCACAATGCTGTATAGCGGAAACAGTGGCATATGGGGGTGGGTCTTGTATGATGTGGGCGGGGATTTCAATTGAAGCTAAAACGGAGCTGGTATTCGTACCCGGTGGAGGTCGGGGAGGAGGACTAACCGCAGAAAGGTATATCAACGACATTCTGCTGGGCCATGTACTCCGTTACGCCGGGTTTATTGGCGAAAATTTCCTGCTAATGCACGACAATGCCCGCTGCCACACCGCTCGTGCGACTAGACAGTACCTGGAAGAAGTCGGGATTCCCACAATAGACTGGCCAGCCGTCAGCCCTGACATGAACCCTATCGAACACCTGTGGGACGAGCTGAAAAGGCGGGTACGAGGAAGATCTCCAGCTCCGGCGTCAATAGAAGACCTAAAAACTGCTCTTATCGAAGAGTGGCAGGAAATTCCACAGGATTCCATCAGGAAACTCATTAGTTCAATGAAAAACCGTTTACAAGCAGTCATTAGGGCCAGGGGGGGCAATACAAAATATTAAGCGGGAAATAACAAAGATTTTAAATAAAAATTTGATATTTTCATATTACTTCTTATTAATTTAAACATCCACAACTTCGTAATAATTCACTAAATGAAGGTAGGAAACTTAATTAAATTTAAATAATTTTTATACCATTCGAAAGCTAACAAAATTTCTTTTCAAATGGTATACACCAATCTGCAGTTTATTCCATGGAAACTGTAAAATATGGTCTGCAGAAACCAGCGATGAAGTGATTCCAGTTTATAGCTCGCAAGTGTAGATAGTTTGTTTTTATTTTGCAACAAAATTGTAATATGATATACCTAATCCTACTTATATTATAAACGCGAAAGTTTGTAAGTATGGATGGATGGAGGGATGTTTGATACTCTTTCACGTAAAAACTACTGAATGGATTTTAATGAAAGTTTACAATAATATAGCTTATACATCAGAATAACACATAGGCTACAATATATAAAGATGTATTGTATACTAGCTGTGCCCCGCGGTTTCAACCGCGTGGTGATAGATATTTTTGATAAGCCTAAGCCGTTAAGTTAAATATTGTACGTCCATAATTAATGGATAAACTGTTGTACCACCTTTTTTGTACACAGTTGTTGTTTCTACAATACATTTATTTGAATTTGAATCATCAGTATACATTCATTATTCAGTAATTTAAAGTCGGCTTTTAGTTTTTAAAACAAGCCCGCTTGATAGAAATAGGTTATTGTAAATTTATTTTGTGTGTTTTTAACACTACAACTGCGATCACCAATCCACCTGCGAAGCGGGGTGATAATGGCAAAACAAGTAAAGTAAAGTAAAAAAAGTAAAAAATCATTTATTTCTTTAGGCTTACAAAATAAGCACTTAGACAAGTCATATTTATACATACAAGGGGTTGTTTAGGGGAGTCATTCCCAGCATGGAAGTATGTCTGCTGATAAGGTACTCAATTCAAAGTCTCATAGAAGGCAAACGTCTAGAATTTTACAAAGAATAAGTCTCGCTAGTAGTAGTAGGCTACTCTACATAGGGTCTACGACGTAGCCCCTCTACGAGCGCCTACGTAACGTTGTAGGCTGCGACGTAACTCTCATTGCTTGTTCTCACTAGTTCGATGCATTACTTCGATTACTTAGGGTCTACGTTGTGGTACGTCTACGACACCGCCTTAATAACAATATTGTAGGCTTACAGCTCTATCTTACGAGTATATGGTATATGGTCTACGCCGTAGCTCCTCTACGAGAGCCAACGCAACATTATCTACGGCGTAACTCTCCTTACATAGGCTTTACACTACACTGTATCGTTAGATACAACATAACCCTTCTACGTAAAAAATGTATAACATTATATCTTTACTTACGAAAATCATCAATACGGTTTACAAGAATAACCTAACCAACGGGCCGTTGGTCAAGTGAACGGGTACCGAATTCTGTCATTCTTCTCTTATTTTACGTCAATAATTTATCGAACCTTCACATATTTCATGCAATTTTTGCAGACGCCGCCGCGGTGAATGTTTTTTTGTTTCTCAACTTCGTGGATTTAATTCTACTTCTATTATTTAGATGGAGATATTTTAAAGGCAGTAGAATTAAATTGGATGATATTTAAGGCTATGACCCAAAGCGACTGATCAGTTCTAATTTTGACTTTTAATCCAACTACCAAACAGAAAATAAAAGCGTGGAATGAGCACAGTATCTCTGTTGACGCACGCAGTATTGCTTTAATCCTGGTAGGCGACCCGTACCGCCGCGCCCCCATACCGCAGGAGGTAATTAGCCCTCGTGTGAAGACTATACCTGTCACCCACCGTAAAAAAGCGCGCCATGAAATATTCATCAAGCTAATTTGCAGTCAAGTTTCTAAATTAGGTCCTAATTTTATGCAGGTAAGGGCGCGAGCACACGTGCCACTATGATTAGCCGAGGCGCGCACTTAGTCACGTATGCGCTGCGCCTAATTAGGTAATATTGTGTCTAGGGTCTCGTAGAGCGCAGTTTCAATTATGCATGTAGACATTAACATATTAACATCAACCGCAACGTAAGATCCTTATATATACATGATGAGGATGTTGGTTGCAATAAAAAACGCAGCTGGACAATCTATACACCATCACCTGAAGTGAACAGTCAGCAGGGGTGATAGAACCATAGAAAAACTTATTTTTGGCTATTTTCGCGGTAAGTTTATCAAGGCTTGAACCGTAAGAGGTAGACAGTTAAATTTCGCAAACACAGGTGCACTGTCTATTCCCTCACTCTCATAATCCCATGAGACGACATACTGGCACGACCGGGAGAGGTCAGGCGGAGGACCAACGGCTTAACGTGCTTTCAGAGGCATGGGGTGTAACACCATCAACTAGGAAGTTGATGAAATATTCACAGTAACCATGACTTTTTAAATAATAGGTATGGTTCGAATGTTGGTCTCAATGACTGTGTCATACCATGTGACACAGTCACAAACATTGGAATCAATCAGGTGATTTTAATGGGACGGTATATAGCTCTGCGGTTCTCAAAGTAAAGTAAAAGTAAAAAACCATTTATTTCTTTAGGCTTACAAAATAAGCACTTAGACAAGTCATATTTTATACATTAAATTATTATCAAAAAAAAATATTTTACTGTTCACTTCAATTTTTTGTCCACTAGTGGAAGAAGTGAAAAAGAAACCACTAGCATGTTCATCTCTTATATCTCTAATACATGGTTATTTGCCTATTTAAGTCTAAATATAGTATGATTTGATACATGACAATATTTAAGTAAAGCTATGCACAATAACAAATTACTTACATACTATTGTCGGTGCGAAACTGAGCGACATCTGGCCAAGCATTAACATCATTGAGATAATCATTTATGGAGTAGAAAGCCTTCTTGATGAGTTTTATTTTTATATAATTTTTAAATTTACGAATAGGGAGCTCAGTTGCTTCAGATGGAAGCTTATTATAGAAGCGCACGCTATTGCCCATAAATGATTTCCCTACCTTGTGTAATCTAAATGATGGGATGTGTAACTTGTTCTTGTTTCTTGTATTTCTATTGTGAACATCACACTTTTTCATAAGGCTATCCTTATTTTTGTGGGTATACATTAGATTCTCATAGATGTATTGCGATATTACAGTCAGAATATTAATATTTTTAAATAATTCCCTCAAAGAATCTCGTGGCTCAAAATGATTCGGTTTTTGTATATTTTTCGATTCAGTTCCGTTGGAACTCTGAAGGGATAATATTTGTTAGAGTCAAGTTTCCCCGTCATAGATGCCATGTATTTATTTCCAATAGCATTTTTGTTTTTTCTAAACTACTGATACTAGATACTAAGATCATTTCGGACAACTGGTGTACGAGTACTTACTTGAATCTAAAGTAGATAATGTAACTTCGAAAAATTGTTGAGGTTTTATTCAATGCGTTTATTTCAGTTTAATGCGATACATAAATAAAAGAAGTAGCATAGTTTAGCCATAGATTAATTAAATAATTAAAGAAACATCTTAAATTATGTTATACATGTTATAATATATGTATGTTCGGTTTTATGTAAATTCGTCGATTTCTAGGTCATTCATGGACAGATTTGGATGCTTTTTTGCAATTTTATAGGGAATTATTCCGAGGTGAACCCACAAAACTTGTATTCCCCAGAGAGAGAAGATTATTTTATGTTTTTTTCTTCTACCTTCATCATTTTTCCGCCTGCGACGCAAGAGGTTGCGGGTTCGATTCCCGCCTCAGAACAATTGTGTGTACGATCTGCAGATATTTGTTCCGAGTGTTCTGGTCGTTTTCTATGTAGGTATAATAAAAAAATATCTATCTATGTAATGTATTGTATTATGTATATCAGTTATCTAGTACCCATAACACAAGCTCTGCTTACCATGGGGCTAGATAATGCTGTGTGAATTGTCCAGCATTTTTTATTTATTTATAATTTGTAACACTAAGGTTTGGAACGCACTGCCTGCTTCTGATATTCCGGCTTATTACCTACAACCGGGAACTCTTCAAAGCAAGAGTAAATATCTTCTGGACCATTGTTCGTGATGTGATATGTCGTCGGCCACATCCTCACTTTCCATTGAGATTATGAGCAAACGAAGGTCTATTGATTAAAAAAATATAAAAAATGGTAAATTAAGGAAATGGGTCTTAGAGAGCTCTTTCTACTCAGTAGAAGAGTTCTACACGTTGCCTATTATATGAATTTGATAATAAATTAATTTCCTTTACAATTATTGAATTCTATTTTTATGACATACTATTATATTATTTACTCGCTGCGCCCCGCGGCTTCGCCCGCGTGGAAATGTATGTGTAAAATGATTTAAAACCTTCCTTTTGAATCACTTTATCTATTTAAAAAACCGCATAAAATCCGTTGCGCAGTTTTAAAGATCTAAGCATACATAGGGACAGACAGACAGCGGGAAGCGACTTTGTTTTATACAATGTTACGAGTATGTAGTGAAGGACAATATTGTAAACTGTATTGCTTACCTGATTGACTCGTAAATTGGCGTTATTAATAAAGAATTGTATTATTGTATATACTAATGAAACTCTAAATTAAGTTCTTAATAAAAAATACATTAGCCAGGAGCAGAACCTACCTAGCGGTGGAAGAACTCCCGGTCTGAGCACGTCTCCGAGCAAGTCCTTGATGAGGAAGGACTTGTGGCTGTCCATGATCACTGCCAGGCAACTTTAAGGGTACCTATACCCGTGCGTATCATACAATATTCTGCATAACTTTGTTTTTAACACTTTTAAAACTTAGGTAAGGCCTTTTGATAGCTGCTTAAACTTTGAAAGGTTACTTGTGACTGGGTTTGTACGTATACTCAGTGGTTAAGCTTGCTTGGTGACTTGTTATATTCTTTATCATATCACTAGTAATTACGAAAGTTTTATCAATCATATGCAAGTGCACTTTCCCGCGCATCCGAGTCGACTGGCCGCCATGTTCGAGACGTCGTTCAATCGAGAAAAGCTCCTCACTTAGCTACGCCCTCCCATAACCGCTGTTACATGCATTTTCCCCGGGTTTTGCCCCAAAATACCGCAGTGAATGCGTTAAACGACCTCTAAACCCCGTTTAGCATGCGCGAATCCGAAAGGCGGGGCTTATCCGACCCCTCCCACTTTCTACCCACCAATAGGAGGTCAGGAAATTTTACAGTAGAACGATTTGTAAAGAGCGGTATGAAAGGTCGGAGTTATCGAGTTGGTTTTGTAAAAGACCGTTTTGAAAGTAAATTGAAAAGTTAGCGGGAAAGAGGTAAGAGGTCGGCGCCAATTAAATACATCGTTTGCAGACGGAGCGCATCACGCAACGGGTTCGATACTCTTCAGCGATGACTAAAGATAATGCACTTATCTTATTTTAGTTCTTTTTTACGGTTTGGTTGAGTTTGTCTATTGCTAATTATGACTTAACTTATACCTTCCTTACCTACCCATACTTAACTTAGTAAGTACCTCGGTACAATTAGGTAATAATAAAAAAATCCTAAATTTGGAAAGTTTTGTTTGTTTTAATTTAGAGTAATTTTCATTTTCCGCACGGGAAAACGATTACTAAAAAAGAAAAATAGTATAAAAAAGCTACTAATATCGATTGTAGGTAACCTTAGGGATTTCTGTTTCATAGATAACCGAGAAAGAGAGACTCTACTTATGTAACTTTTCAATTTAAAAAGGTTTACTAATCTTATCTACATAGGTACTTTTCAAATTGGAAATTTTAGCAATTGGGCACTCTGATATGAAAATGCATGATTCAAAATATGACTCTTAAGTATACAATTCTGTTTAAAACTATGGGCAAAATGTATATACCTATAGGTTACTTACCAACTCCACTAGCTGGGTGGGTTTTCTTATTTCCAATCTACTCGTCAGATTGTAGGTATCTGAGAAAAAAGTATTTGAACACTAAAGCTGCATTACTTTGCTCATTATATCGATGTTGAAATCTCCTTCAGACTTCCTTTTTACTATTGTTAAGTACATAATCCGGATAAGAGTTTTTCTTGGTGAAATAGAATATATGAAACTTTAGAAACTATCATGGTTATTAGGTAACACAAAAGTCTAAACTAATACCTACCTAATAGTTATTCCGTGATCAACTCACTCTCATGATGCCCTCGATGCTATGCAAATTTTAGCTATTTCCCTTAATTCATTAAAGGATATATTATATAGGTACACACGTACATACGTTCCTAATGTTCCTATGCATGCCCCTACGCGATTTGTCGTCCTTGAGTAACATATGCCGCTAGTCTATTGTTAAGAAGGTATACCTACGCAGAACGTAGACAAGTTCTTCATTTCCTTTTGTCATGAAGCGCTCCGTGAAGCTCAAAGACGATAATTATATGCCAATTCTAAATGTTTCTCTAATTTCTTCTAGTTCAAGAGTCAGCAACTCGGATTTATTTATACCTAAGTTCTGTGATATTCTGATGAAAGAGGAAGATATAGGTAGTTATCTAAAAAAGTTGCATGTCACCATCTGCTTTGCTTTTTACCCTTTTAGGTTCGATGACAGTTCGATACACATCGATACACTCCTCTGCCATATACTCGTAGTAGCATGTCTATGCCGCGCCACAACCGGTCGGCTGACCGTTGTGGCGCGGTGGGCGAAGGTCCGCCTGCGACGCAGCAGGTTGCGGGTTCGATTCCCGCCTCGGAACGATTGTGTGTACGATCTGCAGATGTTTGTAAAAAAAATATCTATCTATGTAATCTATAGTATTAAGTATATCAATCATCCAGTTACCCATAACATAAGCTCTGCTTACCTTGGGGCTAGATGATGCTGTGTGTATTGTCCAGAATTATTTATTTATAATAAAATAATATATAGGTACTAAGTACCTAGAAGTTTAGTTGGCTAGGAACCTAAAAGCTTGTAAATCGCGAAGTGAAGTATGACTTGGACCCCTTGGAAGTCATAACTACTTGTTAACATCTAGGTAGGTACATATTGCCTAGAGAGCACGCGGTAACCGTATGTGAGTGTGAGTTTAACGTTAGCTAATAAGGTGGTGTATTAGCTTTGATCGTTGTCTAGAGCAGGTTGTTGAAGTTCTCAACTCGCAGTTAAACATCGCATATTTGTATATCATATGGCAATAGGTAAGTAGGCACAGTATGAGATTTGTAAATCGTAAATTTTCTATTTATTTCTTCAAAAAGGTTTCATACCACACGCTGGGGGGTCACGGGGGGTCAAGACCCAAATGTATGTTAAGGTATAAAAAAACACTATAAAATGTCCGAAACCTTTACAAAATTAAAATTTCATACTCTATAATTCTACCTAACATGTAACTTAACAATATGTTTACCCAGTATCCACTGCGGTAAAAAAAAATCGTGGCTCGCTCCGCTCGCCGATATAATTCGTGTTTTGGGCGTTTTTTATGTTTCGTATCAATTCTGCAAAAGCAACGGCACCTTTTTTACTACAGTAATTTTCTATCAATTCAATCACCACAATAAATAGCGCAAAATGGGCAAAATGTAACAAATACTCTGCGAGGTCACTTTTTCAAAGAGCACAAAAAATCTAAGGAGACAACAAATTTTTCGCGATTAGTTCCACAAGCCGATCATTTTCAGGGCTCGCTCCGCTCCTTTTTATTAATTTTTTCGTTCTCTTCTTAACTAGTTCGAGAAAAGTAACAAAAATTTCGGCGTTATATCTTTTGTATAGTGGCATTTCTTTTGTATCGCCAAAAATCTCAAAAATGCTACATTTATCTCCATCTTTCCTCCGCCGTTGTAGCTTTCTTGTCTTTCTTGCTAAACCGACCTCACCAAAATCCAAAATTAACGCGGCTCGCCCGCCGCTTAATCTACCAATACAAAGTCATTAGATCCTACATTTTCAGGGTTCGCTTTGTTCGCTGTTATTACTTTTGTCATAGTCATAGGTAAGGTACTCGTAATTTTGATTACTTCAAATACCTAAACCTAAGAACCAGATCTACTTTCAGATCACATAGGTACTTTTGACGAAGGAAAGGGCCTCGCAACGCAAAGACCTGTCGCCCGGAGCCTCGCAATGGTTACTCTGACCGTAACCGTAACGATAACTATTAGGTAGGTACCTACTAGTCCAAAATCATTGAAGTTTCAGTTGAAGCAATGGGTCTTTATAAGATATATCATCGGTAATAAAATTGTGAAACTATTAACTAAAACATCTGATAAGGTGCATTATAAACTTATTGGACAGCGTTCTGGGCACTGCTTTCTACTGACGGCTTAGATTTTACGGAAATAGATATACATTTGTGAAACAGGGACGCTCGTCCCTGATGTAAAAAAATACTAGTTGTTTTATTCTGATATTGTTACTTTCATAATAAATGCATGAGACCTATGTATTTGAGTAGTTGGTTATTGGGGCTTCTGGATCAGGATCATTCATGAATGATCCTGATCCAGAAGCCCCAATTCCCAACCTGAACTTATATTTAGATTCATAGTTATATTGATTGAATTATTATATTAAGCTCTATTCATTCTTGTATTCTTCGATTCAAATTGAAAACATAAAATAAATTTGTCAGATTATTCATCGTTTATATTGATTGAATTAAAAAATATAAATATTGGATTACATTTACATAAATTGATTGAATTATCATATCTAGCTCTATTCATCCTTGTTTAGGAATGAGTTTGCTCCAGACCTCCATATTGTGGAATGTTGAACAATATGTGGGGATAAACAACACTATCTTCATTTTCTGTTGCACTCACAATCTATGATTGCAAATTATATATTTATGTAATAAAACAAAGTAGATTTTTTTAAAAACTTTATTCTCTAACCATTTTTCAAATATATTACATTTTAACACTAACATAAGAATGATAATATAAACATTTTATTATAGCCCTGTCAAACAATAAGATTATAATTTGACTCCAAAAGTGAAGTTAGATTTTGATAAATTCAATTGCCTAAAATTATTATATAAAAGTCTCTTTATACTCTAACCATTTTTTTAAACATGTAACATTTTTAAGAGCACAGACACGTGAATGATATATACATTTAAATATACCTCTAGGAAATAAACCGTAATCTAAATTCAATTGCCTTAAACTAGGACTATCTTCTAGATCAAAAATCTTATCATTTTTAATAAATTTTTTCAACCATGATATTTTTTCGTATCCTTTTACATAAATAGTCTTGTCTTCAAGATAATCACCAATACATTGTTCAAAATTTGAATAAGGAATTATGCCTTCCCTCCAGTATATTTGTCTATTTCTTTCTATCCATCGCACCTGCGTTTTTTCTGTTTCCGATAACTCATTAAAGGGGAATGGCGGTTTTATGAGCAACACCAGCATTTGATTATTTTCGCACAAAATAGCTATTTCTTTAACAATAAAATCATTATTGTCTGTTTTAAATCCTTGCAGATCAACAACGGCAAACATTATATAATTCTTTTTACAATGTTACTCAACGGTTTATATTCAATCAAACGATCGTTGATAATAAGACAATATGCAGTAGTATTTTGTGGAATATCTTCAGAGCTCTCTATTTCTAATCTCACATCGATAGCTCCGGTCTTAAGAGCTTCGTTTTGTCTCGAACAATCAATTACAAAAAGTGGTGCGTAATTTTTAAATTGTTCCAAATCAAGCATGGGTTCAGACTCGCTACCATAGTAAGACTGACGAAATGTTTTATACATTTCGTATAATATATGATACTTGTCTTCAACAAATTTAGCATTTACAGAGTCATATGGGTAGTATTGAGAATTTAAAAACAAGGTCACATTAGACAACTTACAATGATCAAAAATTGAAGAATCTTTGTTCCTACTGTTTTTTCTATTTGTTTGCAAACCAAAAATTACGTATCTGGGTTTTTCTATCTGTGAAGAAGTTTTAACGGCCCAAGAATGCTTAGTGGTTTGAGGTAATAAGGGATATTCGTATAAATCCCAATTTCTAAAAACCATTTGTATTGCGCGATCATTTTCTAAGTGTTTAAGCAAAGCTAGCCTTTCACGATCTGTAACTTTTAGGTGAGGAACACGCCATTGTAGTTTGTCTATATGAAAATCGATTGTATCATTATCATCGACATTGATGACGCTATTAGTAACGGTATTACTCCTTATAAGAATTAGTTCATGTTTACAATTCATTACTATCCTTTTATAGTCCTCAGCAAACCCTAACAAGTTTTTCAAAGGTATGAGAGCACTGAAAATACCATCATCATTTTTAAAACCATTCAATTTCCAACCCCATAATGCAGCAGTTTTATTTTCACTATCACTTAAAGAGACATAAGATTTAAGTGTCGTAGTGATTCCCACATTTTTATTTCGATCTATTTCAACACCATTGATTTCATACCGAATATCTTGAAAAAGATAAGATATAGCATTGTTGCTAAACTTCACTTTTTTCTTTATTTGTTTTCCTGATAATGCATCTTTGGAAAATACACTAGCACGACCTTCGATGTATATGTAACTGGCCGACGGTAACACATAAATATCTTGTTGATGGATAGGTATTCTTATTTCATCATTTTCTTTAAAACTGCTGCTATACGGACTATAAGTATGTATTTCATAACTGACTATTGAGTTATCAAAACGAGGAGAATCAGTAATGTGGAGGTAATTCATATTACTCTTAGCCCCAAACTTTGTAAGAATAATTTATTTTCTTTGGTAAGCTTCTTTGCTACAACTTTTTTACGTCTTTGCCTTTTGCTTCTCAGCGAAGAAATAGTTTTACCTCGGTATGTGTTTTGTTTTATATGATAGAGTATCATTCTGATTCTAAGACAATCTACAAACGACCACACTTATTCAATAGAGACCAAATACCGCAATGTTTATCACTACGCCTCTCTTTTTATAGTGCAATTACCATGCTTATTCCAAAAATTTATTAAAAATTTTAAACAAAAATGGCCACATTTGAATGGGTTAGATTTTTGTATGTTGAAAATATTATATTTGATATCTGGACCTAAGTAACGTATAAGTTCGATTGGTGGTTTCAAATTACCATAACTATCAAAGTATTCAATATATTCATTTAATTTTATGTAGGCTACCCAATGTGTACCAAGGTTTTTAGAACTATCCAAGTTAACAATTCCACACTCTTTCAAAAATGGATATCTTGGTAATTTATCTCTCATATATACTCCACGAAAATGTGGTATTCTTGAAGCAAACTTCATGATATCTATATTGGTGAGAGCACGGTTAGGTAGCCAACGATTTAGTTTTTTGCATTGCACTTATTAAGAAACAAACCAAATCCATTTTTGTATCGATCCAATGTTAGTCCTTTGCCTATATTCACACCCTCTAATTGCTGATTGTGTCGTTCCAATTCTTTTATACGTTTTTTGGCAAGTTTGTATTCATTTATTGTCTTGAAGATTCCAGAAATTCCTCCAGCTAAACTACCAACTGCAGATAAACCAGCGAATATAGGAATTAAGGGTAAAACACCGCCTGATTTAGGTATCGGTATGATACGTGGTAGTTTCATACATGAATCTGGGCTTAGCTCTTTGGCTACATGATAAGCCAGCTCTATTAATTTTTTCTTACATTTCGGTTTATTATTTTTAAGAATTCTTTTTGTGTGAGCTACTATTTTCTTAAAATCTTTTTTAAGTCCAGCTCCAGAACTAACTTTTGTTAACATAACCTTGTTCACCAAATTCGCTGCAATTTTTTCTCCTCTACTTGAATTAGAAGCTACAGATCTTGTTCTCGCCATTTTCATAAGAATTAAATCTGCTTTATGACGATCTTTTAAGCTGTGTGATTTGTTGTATGCAATATCGTGAGCCTTACAATACTCATCCAATTGATTGATACCCTTATCTCCTCGAGCAAGTCTTTCAAACAATTTTGTTCCTGGTCCGCAATAATTATATCCCGGTAAATGAAGCTCAAACGGTAAATTATTAATTAAAGTATTCACAAGTCCTCCTCCTCTCATTTATGAACAATAAGTGATGACATAATACAATGTTCGTGCTTTATAATACATTCATTTTATGAATCCATGAATTTTCATTTGATGGTAAACCTAACCACTTAACAAATATTTTATCTCCTTTACGTCTTAAAACTTTTTCAACCAAATAAATGTCTGACAGGCGTGTTTTTTGCAGCTCTTGAGCATAAAATGATCCTAATATAGGTTGTTTTTTTGAATCTATTAATAAGTAAGTGGTTGGACATGTTTTCTTTATTGTTTGAATCTGAAACAACTCTGTAGACCAGTTTGGGGTATATCCTTTTTCAAAACAACCTTTATGTTTACTTATACGAACAAAGTCTCCTTTTTCCAATTTTATTTTTGTTTTTTTATTAATGGTATTCATTTCACCATACCTTTTCAACAACATTAATTTATTTGTAGCATCAACATCATTGGGTGCCATTCCAATAGTCCTGTGCTTTTTATGATTATATATTTCAATTGCATCATCAAGTGTTCTATCAATCCATCGATAGTTACCTTTATAGTTAAACTCTTTATACAGATAACTTTTAATTGTTCTGATGAAACGTTCAACGATTGAAGCCTTTTTTGTTGAGAATGTGGAATAATGGTTTATTGAATACTGTCTACAAATATCTTTGAATTTATCATTATAAAATTCTGTGCCTAAATCTGTCTGTAGATTTTTGGGGCATCGGTTTTGAGTATATAATATTTTATTAAAGGCATTGGATACAGAATTTTTGTCTTTATTTTTTAAGGGTACAGCCCATGCATATTTTGAAAAGGTATCAATAACAACTAATATATAATTGTAGTTTTTATTACAAGATGATATATTTTGCATGTCTATTAAATCAGCTTGCCATAAATCATCGATATCTTTCTGTATAACATGCCTCCTTGGAAAGTTCTTCATAGCATTTTTATGTATTTCATTTACGATTTGTCTTTTTAATGCACTCATTATTTAAAAGTTAAACCATTCTCACAACGAAAAACTGTTTACTAAATAAAAATATTCGTGTTAACGCTTTTTATAATTTTACTATACCAATTTCTTGTAACTCTTCAATAATAGATATTATTTCATTGTCTAAACTAGTATTGCCAGCTGTTTTAGATGCGATTAAAAGTTTGAGCCTTTCAACCAGCTCATTAGGATCATCCCAATAGACTAGTTCAGTATTCTTACAATACTTTTTTAGAGTTGGCAAACCAGCTCCTTGCTGCATTTTATCATTTTCATTCTCTAGATCATGCATGCTAGATGATTCAATTAATGGCTTGATTATTTTACGATACTTAATTCCCTTATCACCCTTGATTTGTGCTGATGAAAGGTAATCTCTTTTGTGAACATTTGTTAATTCAATAATATTTTTGTAAATAAGTTTATCATGATTACTAATAATGTTTAAATTTGGTCTTTTACGTAACAATAATTCTTTCAAACCAGGAGTCAACTCATATCTTTTATCATCAATGCTAATGACAGAACATTTATCATCTGAGTTATCTTGAGATGTAAAAAATTCAACATCTTTATTTCCTATCATCAACCTGTTATTAACATTACGCACACCAAAAGGAATATTCATATCATCGTATATTTCAAGAATTTCCTCCTTGCTTAGTGATCTATCTTCAGTACTAGGTTTTTCATCTTCTTTTCTTGCATCATAATCATCATCATCCTCGTTATCATCACCATCGTCATTAATACTATCATAATCTGAATAAAACTGTTCAGATGTATTCAGTTTACTGTCTGAATCAGACTTTTTCATATGACTTGTTGAGGGTTCAATCTTTTGGAAAATTGGTAGATCTTTGTAGCTTGCATGAGGTATTGGTGAATTTGTAGCTAGCAATGTACTTAAAGGGCCAGCAACTGGTTTGAAAAAATAATTAAGATGGTTTTTTGCATTAAATTCATCATCTTTAATTTGTTTCACTTTAAATTTGATTGCGTTTACAGATTTAATTAGTTGTTTTTTTATATTTATATTTTTCTCCATTGTACCACGTACACAATGACAAGATCAAAAATGATCTAAAGTATGAATGCATTAACATTATATAGATATTTATTTAAATGTAATAAAATCATGTAATGACTTTCTATATCTTCCTTTGTTTAATTCATGATCTTTGCTTATAGTTACAAAATTGTATGGAACTTTCCAAATTTTAAAACATAGGTCCTTGAATTGATCCCATCCCATATCAGAACAAACATGTTCATTGTAAATATGTTTCAAATTTTTATAATCTTGCTTGTAAATAATCAAAAAATTTGTGTTATCACGTAAAAGCTGCTTCGGGACTTTACTGTAAGTTTGAGATAAATAAAAGCAATCAATATTTTTATGTCTTCCCATAGTAAAGTAGTTACGTATATTTATTTGCTTTTCACTAACGACGTCATCAAAAATAATTATCGAGTTTGGTAATGCATCACTAGGATGAATAACATCTTCATTGCAGTCAAAAATAAACAATTTCACATCCGATACTCTTTCCAATACATCCTTTAAGAAACAATATTTTGACTGATAACTTGTTTTTGAATATAAATACACATTCTTGTATTTCAGACCATTTTTGTGAATAAGCAAACTGATCATAACATTAGTCTTGCCACAGTTAGAGGGTCCACATATTATGCATCTTATATTATTAGGCAACAATATACTGTGTTTTATTTTGGAATTATTTTCTTTTATAGCTATTTGCTCCACTTCTAAAGATACCGCTTGCCTTATAACGTTCATGCTTAAGTAGTGTCTCGAAAAAACAAATGCTTTGGTTTTTATAAGTACCTAACCTATAAATTATGTATTATGTATGAATAGGTTTGGTATCATAGAGCTTTTATTTTTGTCTATATCTTCTCTTTACTAGATAAGATGTCTAAGACTTGAAATAAATAATGGACGTATGATTACCTTAAAATAAAAACCATACAGTACTGTTCATATTTTATTTATTAATAACACTATAGGTACATGAAAACATTCTATACTAATATGACAAAAATATTTATAGTAATACCAATTACAATCCAATGATTTCATATCATCATTCTGCTTAATATAATAGGTATTATAATTTATGTTGCTTTATTATAATATTTTGATGCACTAGATAATACTATAGTGACCCCATGGCAATGTTTCAATCTGATTTGCGAGGATATGTCTTTTGTCATCATTTCTATTTAGAACTAGCTTATTTAACTGTTGTGAATACAATTTGTGTTTAATTGATTTAATCAAATTCATCTTACATGTTAAGTTTTCATCATTGTACAATGTTCTTGTATATTGAGACAATTTTAATCTTGATGTAACAGATTTAGATACTCCTTTTGCTTTTACTAGTTTCGTTTTAATGGATTTAATACAGTATAGCTTGGCTCGTAAGCCAATGAACTCAGTAATTACATCACCACCAAGTTCGTCTTTAAATAAACCAGGTACTTTAGCATTTACATAAGGCATCGCATAAGGATTATCTTTCATAAAATTACTTGTATCATACATGGCAATATCATTTTTCATATCTGAATAAAAATCATCAGTGTGCACTAAATAGAGCAAACTATCAGTATCCGTGTAACAAAGTTTTATTTTATCACCGTACTTTTTTTGTATCAAGTCATAATGAAATTGATACAAATGTTGTTTAGCATATTCCAATACAGTAAAACCGATGTATATCGGTCTATCAAGAACAAGTTTTTCATGACTAAGCTGTATGGCAACAAAATTTTCATTAAAAATGGATATACTTTTCAAATTTGGTTTTGTTATTAATTTTTCACCGCCAACATGTTTGTTGGTTCTGTTTCTAGAGTCATTCCAACAATTAATCAATTTAACATCTACTTGCTTTCGTCTGTTTTCAATAGTCTTTCCAAATATCGCATTATTTAAGAGTTTGAAAAAATCTTTTTGGAATTCTGATGTAGACTTTTGACGTAAATAAGTATTCAAGTCGATATAACTTTTTAAAAAATTTTCTTGTCTGAAAATCAATACTCGATGTATTTTCAACAAAACGAGACCATTTTTCAAGCATTCTTTTAAATGAACATAATGTATGACGTAATTATATTTGTTATACAAATTTGCAATCAATTTTGGGTTTTTTCCTTCAGGAGGAATCATTTTTTGAGGAGCAAATGGTAGATCACTATGTGAATCATGCAAGTGATTAGGGTATTCTAAGTCAACTTCTAAAATATAGCCATAATAAGCATCATCTGATATGCATAATACATCAAAAAAATTCATTTCTTCCTGAGTCATAAATCTAAAGTCAGAAATTGGCATTTTTCTTGTCATTGCATGACCATACAGATTATTGCAATCAAGATAAATCAAATAATTTAACGGTTTTGAGTCGTCAAAGGATGGTACGTATTTATTATTGGCTTTAGCATGTCGCATTGAACACTGTGCTAAGCCTCCTCGTATGCCCATTTCCAGTAATTGATATATCTCTAAATCATGAATCAATTCAAGTTCTACACCAGTGTACAGCAACATTGCATCCCAACTTAAACTTGGTGATGTAATATAGTACGCGGGATCAAGATGATAATATTTCAAACATAGTAATCGAAAATTTTCAAAAATATCACATAATAACAATACATCGCACTTAACATACAAGTCCGTATATTCTCCAAGTGATTGTATATCAAAATATTGCCAAACAGTTTTTGCATGATCGTACTCTTCATTGGAAATATGCCTCAATTTCAAACTACTGTAAAAATTTTCTTTAAGTGGAATCTTTGATTCATCATACTTTGACCACGAATCCATGTATTCATATGGATAGATACCTTTTTGCTGTAATAAATTGCATTTAAGTTCATCATCAAACTCTGATTTCAAATGTACGAAATCTTTATCGGATAAGTTTTTACTCAGAGCATCTAAATTTGTACTTAAAAATTGGTATGAGTCAATAAATTTTATTTGAATTGTTTGTGGACACTCATTTGCTTTGATAAATTTTGTGAAAGATAAGTATTTCTCTTTAGTTTTTGGTATAACCTTAATTTCCCCTTCATATTTTGCCAATTCAGTTATGAAAATATGTGCATCATAGCCCGATAGATTATGAAACACGACAGGTACGAAAGGACATACTCTATGCATCAAATTGCAGTGAGAGTGAGCCGGTCCTCTATACTCGCCGGTAACATGATCATGGTCTCGAACTTTGTCATTGAATAACATCTGGTTACATATGTAACATGTTTTAGCGAAACAATATTCTATTTCTTGTTGTTCAGTTAATAAACTCATACATTTTTTATTACTCAAAATTGTATTGATGTTATTAACTTCTGTGATTAAACTTTTAATAAATACTTGAACACAATCTCTTCCTCGGTAAGATACAAGTTTGTTCAAACTCGTGTCATGAGAACAACATATGTAATACGCGAAACATGATGGTTCATGGATTTTATTTGTTTCGGTATTTTTGGTTTTAAATTTATCATTATAATTCAATAACAGGCATTCAAAATCGGCATAAATAACAAAGTTAATTTTTTGCTGTCTCTCATAATTCTTAAATTTAAGGTAACTGTCCTTTTCTGGTAGTACGGTTAAAACATTAGAACAATCATGTTTATCGCGCTTACATTCACTTATGAAAAATTGTAAACAGGTATCACATAAGAACATTTTAGTTTTGTGCAATGACACCTGTCTACGAACTAATCGTACCAAGTCTTTGATTAAACAATAATGAGCCTTTCCGTTTCTTTGGAAATATAGCAAATTAAAATGATTTGGCTTTTTATTGAGTGTTCTATAAAGAGGCCCAGTCACAATTTGTCTATCATCCAAACCATAAACATTTACACTAATATTACTATTAATCTTTTCAAACTTCGCTATATCCTTGTTAGAAGGCGGTATAGATAATTCCTTGGTTCTCAAAACTGTTGAGTAGTGTGGATATGAGGTAGTCCTGCATACATTATTTTTAGCGGGAAACATACCTGCCACAATACTCCATAAAAAACAATTATTATCAGAATTTTTTACATTTATGCAACTTTTAGTATTCTTTATCCTAGGTGGTAATTCAATATAGGTACCACCCCTCATAGGAGAATATTTGTTAATATTGATTTCCAAATGGCTTATTGCAACAAAAGACCATCCAGACTCACACTGCGAGAACTCTGTTAATTTATCTCTGAATTTTTCTATGATATTCGTATATATTTCATTAAAGTCTGTACTATGGTAAATAATTTCATATTTTGTATTAAATGATTTTAATTGTTTCTCATTTGATTTACATAATACAAAATAAGCAAACAATTCACAATTCATTTTAATACACTGATTTTTCTCTATGGATACATCGATCAGTTTTTTTATGACTCGTTTATTATCCTCCAAGAACGCCTCAGCTGTGAGGTACTCGACTTCTTGTGAGGCATTTAAACGATATGTCATAATTCTATTTTTAAAAGCCGTGGCAACAATATCAACATTTTCATACTCTGACTTTAATAGACAATTCGATTTGTGAATATTAGTTCTGACATGAAATCTGTATCTATAACTTGGTAATTCAATATTACACTGTTTACAGTGTGTGACTTCATTTAAGTTCGGGACTGAAAAAGAAACAAAAATCATATTATAATATAAATATAGTCATTTATTTAACAATGCTTACACTAATGATTACAAGAATTAAGTCTATGATTATAATAGGGGGTTAAACATCTATAAAATAATAAAATATGAGGTGAGTCATAAGAGCCAGCGTATAATGCATGTAGGTAAAGCTAGTAGTACTGGCTGAGGAATACTGATGGGACCCCTTTAAAATCCTGTTTTGCGGTCCCTACCAATTCTTGTAGCTTCCGCCACGTATTACCTCCTTCATCTATCTGATTTTTTATAGTAATAATTGAATGTCTCCACCTGTTAACTGGTAGGACATTCTCAATTTCCGAGGTTTTAAATATTTTAACCTCTACATAATGAGATCCCCTCCTTGTTTCTGTCAGTTGCCGGCTAAAACCATTCGCCAACCGTCTCGTATAATAAGAGAAAATAGGCGGCGGTTTTTTACCTTGTTTACTCTCCGGCACTACCACCTCCTCCTCTGAATCGGATCCGAACAAGTCGCCTGCCGTTGCTTTGACAACATTCACCGGATTGATCCGGACTTTCGTCGGTTTCGATCTCTTCGCCAACGGTTCCGATGGTGCTGCAACTGGAGAGGGTGCAATATTTGATGCCCGGCGCTTCGTAGTTTTTTCTGTGAGTTTCTTCGGCTTCTCCACCCGCTCGTCGGAACTGGAATCGGACATGCTTCCGAATAGTTCCTCAGCAGTAGCAGCAGTCTTCGACCTATGAAACAAACAAAATAAAAAAATATTAAAATTACTATTTACGTAAAAAATATCGAAACTTAAAAATTTATGAAAAAATATAATCATTATTGAATGAACGGATAGATTCAGGAATGATTGAATAAACAATCTATCTGCTGATAAATAAGATATTAAGTACATTATATAGGTAGGTACTTACATTTTGAAATTTAAAAATCTTGTATTTGTAGCTCGTCTTGCTTGTATCCCTCAGGAAAGTGGTTTGAATTTTGATCCAGACATGCGGCTTTTATATCATGCTACTCTATACAGCCCTTGCCCATTTTTGGAGCGTTAATGATACACACATAAACAAAATGCTTACCAGAAATTTCACACTAACATGATTCTATGATATCAGCTTGCTAAATCTTATAAGGAAAGTACCTATCTTAACAGTTTACAACGTATTTTAAAAACCGCTATTATAACTATGTATATTGTAAAGAAATAGGTAAATCTGCGAGCTTTAACTTATTTCACTTTCACAATTTAATGCACATTTTTTATTTGAGAAAAACGTGTGCGAAGGGGCCCTAAACTTCTATCTTAAGACCTTTGTGGTGCATAGCAAAACGTTGCGGGTTCAATTCCTGTCGCAGATCTAATTGTATAATCTACTTATTTGCGAAATAAGTTACATCTACTATAAAATTGGTAGTATCATAACATAACATTCAAGTAATTTACCATTGGTATTATGTAAAAGAATAATAGTGATGAAGTTTAGCTGCCTCAGACTCTAGACTGTTTCCAACAGTCTGCTCAACTGTTTCAATTGTTAACACTAGTTCTATTTTCCAATAACTTGGAACAATAAAACTGTAGGGTTAACGTTAACTCGCCTGCAACGTTGGAGGTTGCTGGTTCGATTCCCGCCTTGGTAAAAAATGTTTGTACGATCTATAAATAATTGTTCCGGGTATTCTAAGTATTTTCTATAAAAATCTAGTAATGTATTCCTATTAAGTATATCAGCCATCTACACCCACCCATAACACAAGCTCGCTTAACTTGGGGCTAGATGACGCTGTATGCATTGTCCAGCTTTTCATTATTTTTGTAGGTACCTACACAGGTAGTGCAAATAGCAAAAATAGAAGTACAATGTTGGAATCTTAGGAATGTAATTGAGCACTGCACGGCTCCTAAAATGGTAACACGTGTTGTATTCCGATCTTATAGTTGTATAATTATGATTCTAATATATCGAAGACCGTTTTGGCATGTTGGTTGGCGGTCTATAATTCAAATTAAGGGTCAAGGGTTTGATTAGGTATTAAGGTTATCCGATTTTTCACTAAATTGATCCTATATAGCTAACGCTTACGGATTTTGTTAATTAAGGTTAGGTACGTACGTTGGAAATGATTGATACCTATCGATAAGTATCGAACTTATTAAGTTGTATCATAATAACTATAAGTACATTATGGATTTGATTTGAGATTTTACCTGTGCAATTTCAACCTAATATACTTAACAAAGGTCTATAAAAGCGTTCGAAAGTGTTTATTAAATGCTCATAACGATTCGTCACTCGTCGATACCAGTAGGCTCATCTGCTAAAGCAAAAGCTCAGAAATTAATCAACAATTATGTCGGTAAGTACCTATACTTATCCTACATACCTTAGCATAATTATTAGCACGTCATTAGCTCATTCAATGTTGAGTAATCTTATCTAAAACTTATTCATGTTTCAGGATTCACACGACCACTTATTCAACTTCATTCCTTCGGGTGAAGATGTATGTGGACCATACAAGAGCCGAACTGATGACCGTCGTAGTAGACCAACTACTTTGAATGATGGTGTCCCTACTACCAATTATTCATTCGTAAAAAAACCAGCTCAAGGGTATAAACTTGTACGTATTGAGATATATGATGCCAAAAATTTTGACTCGACTGAAGACACATTGTGTAAATGTAAAGCTGAATTATGTGCACAACATGTAGTTAAAACCGTGCTTTTTGATGATATTTACATATCCACTCAGGATATTATAACTAAAATTCAAGCATTATTAGAAAAGTAACATTGAGAAAACTTACCGAATAAAATATCATATTCTTATTTTTTTGTTTTCTTTATAAATACCTACCATTCCTTATATAAATTTAAAAAATAGATATGTAGGTAAATTACCTAATACCTCAGAGAAATTACTAATATTTTCTATGTATATACAAGCAATCAAATGAATATTCACGTAGGTTTAATATTCAATATATTTTGTTTACTTATTCAATATGAATCGACTAATAGGTACTATGTAGTGGTTGATGATAGTTCACTCAATCTGAATGATGAATAGATGATCAATTTTTATTTAAGGTGAATAGGGATAATGATTATATTTTTCAGACTCATTTCTTATATTTTTTCAATATGAATCGATGAAAATAATGACGAATAGAGCTAGAAAATGATAATTCAATCAATATATTATAAATTCAGGTTGGTTATTGGGGCTTCTGGATCATTCATTCATGAATGATCCTGATCCAGAAGCCCCAATAACCAACTACTTATTTGCATTGTTACATGCATTGTTACGCGTAATGTAGGTAAGCATGTATTGCATAAAATGTGGCGTTGTTCTGTCATACATAATTGAGCCATCTTGGAAGAAGTTGACGTGAGCCTGAGTATATACTTTAAGTTTATTTGGTTTTTTTTTGTATTAATTTGGTTATTAATAAATTAGGTAAGTACCTGTAATAGATATCAATTTCAGTTTACGCATATTTAAGTACCATAAATAAGTGAAAACTGATAAGCTTTAGTTATACCACACTTGTTCCTACTTACCTACTTAAGATTTATAAGCTGTTAGTTTTCCATTGAAATAATTTTTCTATTTTTTACAATCGGATTTTGCCGAAATCCGTTTCAATTGTGTGAAACCAGACAGATCAGAACCAATAAATAAGAAGTTGAAGTGTGGCGTTGTTTGTTTAATGTTTTGCTTGCATTGCATTCTATTCTGCGGTTTGCATTTTTCAAAGTTTGCTTGCTTGCAACTTTACAAATAACAGGGAACATTATTGATTCATTTTCCTAAGAAAAATACTTTTCTAAATGGTCTTAGGCGTCTAATATTTGTTTTGGTCGTTCTCTTAGTTCGACCGTTTGCGCAACTTTGCACCCAATCAAGTGATACATAATGGGTAAAGATTTGATTATAGTGGTGGGGTTTGAAAACATTTGTCGCCTATGCTTGCACTCGACGGATGCTATGTCTGATATATTCCCCTCAAGCGGAAAGACGTCGCTGCAACAGCAAATATTTTACATCACTGGTCTAGCCGTAAGTTCCTTTTTTTTACACTAACCTCCCAATCACTACCGAGGCGCCTGGGTCTCTTTCCTAACGCAAAGGCGGTTGATAAACAGGTCACACAAGGTCGCTGAAAATATTTCTTATATTCTGTTCATTTCCAGACTAAGAAAGGCGATGGTCTGCCTTCAAAGATATGCTACAGATGCCGTCACATAGTGGAGCTGGCCTGCGAGCTAAGAGATGTGGTGGAAAAGTCTCAAAAGATTCTGGCAAAGACAGTTACGAACTGTTCACATAGCGATCCTATTTTTGTGAGAGAGGTAGAATCAGAACCCTTTGATAATGGTAAGTATGTGTCGGTACTGTTTGCTTGGTGAAACTAACCTACTTATTTGTAAAATAAAATAATTAACTGTAAAACTTTATGAAGATGTGATAAAGTTAAGCCAATTTGAAAATGTATTATTCATCAATAAGACGAAATTATAACTTTGATCTATAATTTGTAATATAATTAAAATAAACAGAAATTATCTAGTTATCTCACTTTTTTGTTTGGTTTATGATTAGGCTAGATCAATTTTTGATTAAATATAACATAGAAACTCTGCCCCGGTTGGCATCTTGTAGCTAAACCCATGCACTGCCCAACGAGTACAACTTGTCTATGTGCCACATAGGTGATGAAACTGCTGCAGATAAAAAGTGTAAAAATTGAACTAAATGATCCCTACAGTCCTTTTATCTCTTACAGAAACATTTCTTCAGAGTCTAAATGACACAAATGACCGCATTGAACGAACAATGAAAGAAGAACGAACAATGAAAGAAGACCGAAAGAGACGCAGAGCAGAACAAAATTCTCCTGAACAAAAATACTGTAAACCAAGCTCACCTGAACCACAATACAGTGAACCAAACTCACCTGAACCACAATACAGTGAACCAAACTCACCTGAACCACAATACAGTGAACTTAACTCACCTGAACCACAATACAGTGAACCAAATTCACCTGAACCACAAAACAGTGAACAAAATTCAGAAGAAGAACATCACTCTGGAACAAATTCACCTCAAGCACACTACAATCAGTTAAATACTATATTTTTGCCTGATCATGTGGATCATACAACTGAAATAACAGGTATGTGTTAACACAACTACCAAATAATACTCATTGTCAGATAATAATGTGTATGGAGTCGAAGGAATTCTGGACCCATTGTAACAACCGTCAGGATTCAATCTGCCTGTTGTTCGCAAATATAGGATTTAATATGTATTCGTAATAATTACAAGATCGGGGTTCGAGTTAGCGGGAATTTTCCCATAGCAAATTGAAAATATCTGTCAACCATTAAATCAAGTTTCACTCACAGGTTTTACCGACCGTAATAAAATAGCCAGATTTATTGTTCTATTTCTACTTAACCATAACTCAGCTTTGTTTATTATTTAAAATATTAAACGATAACATTTGGACTCCCACGGGCCAGACAATCAGACCCTATTCTTAATATAAATAAACGGATCACTTTCAAACGATAAGCGAAATACCTGAAACTTTTGGTGGGAATTTGGACCTTATGTGCCCGCGCACATAAGGTCCAAATTCCCACCAAAAGTTTCCCGAAAAACTATCCCTTCAGGGCGACTCCCGCGAGTCGCCCTGTAGGGATAGTTTTTCGGGAAGCTGGAGAGGACAGTCGGGTTTTACGAGTCTAGGGCAACGGACCCCTAACTAACGCAATCGCGCGCGGTCTAATTGATATTTGAAAGTTAAAGTAATTGATTAAATTCAGTATAGATTTGAATTAATTATAATTTCAGTGAATTCATTAGCAAACAGTTTGTGTTAAATTTCATATAAACTTTGCCTAACAATCTTATAAAATAAAGGCAAATTTTGCTTATAAATAAATATAAAGCCAGTGTTTGGATCCATAACATTTGTTATGTGATTAATTCAGTGTAACGTAAAGTCAGTTTTAAGAACAGTCACTTGAGGGCCGTTTCCAGCCAGAGCTAAGTTGCATGTTTTATTATATATTCGCCAGATATTTGTCATATTATAACTTTTATAAAATAACGATTTTCATAGCCAAACTCTAAATGATTCGTAATAGGTTATTAAATTAATGTTTTGACGTATATCACACGTATCATCGCTTCGCGCTTATTACATTATGTATTTCAATGTGTACTTATTTTCAGCAAAGGAGTTTTGTTTAGACAAATTACTGCAATTACTTATTTCAATTGTATTTATTGTTTATTGAAATTTTACTGCGTTTACAGTTATCTCCAAGAGAGAGATTATTAATATATTGACTGTATTTTCAGTCGTCTCCAAGAGAGAGACTATTTATATTTTAATAATGAAATTATCTTATTAGCTCGTTGCAGTAGCACCATGGAAACATCCGAAAGTGATATAATCCATTGCGAGCTATAAGACATAATTATGTAAATTGAATAATTACTAAAAAATTAAATAAATACCATAATGGTATGATCTGGTTCCAAGTATGGATATGAATGACCTAGATAGACCTAGTTCACCACGACGCTTCTCTTTTTGCACAGATGAGTTCTTCTGACGTTTTTGGCACACGTTGATGTAAATACTGCAATCTCAAAGGTAGTCCATTGGTTTAGTATTAATAATCTTTTGCTTAATGAAACCAAAACAAAATGTATAAGATTTATTCTACCTAATATAAAACAAGTTAAGGCCGATATAAACGTAAAAGGAGAAACGTTAGAAATTTGACATTTTTTAGACAATACCGTATTTTTAGGAATAACCTTAGATAGTAAACTTCAATGGGGCCCACACATAGATAAGCTATCGAAGAGACTTAGTTCTGCAGCATATGCAGTTAAAAAAATCCGTCACCTTACAGACGTTGATACTTCTAGACTAGTCTATTTCAGCTACTTCCATAGTATTATATCTTATGGCATACTACTGTGGGGGAACGCTGCAGATATAAACACCGTATTTGTGTTGCAGAAAAGGGCTGTTCGTGCGATCTATAATATGGGTCCCAGAGAATCCCTACGTGAAAAATTCAAAGAAATAAACATAATGACAGTACCGTGTCAATATATTTATGAAAACTTGTTGTACACTCATAAAAATATCAACCGGTTCACTAAAAAAAGTGATACACATAATGTAAATACTAGAAATAAGAATAAACTTGCTGTGCCCACAACTAGGCTACAAAAGATAAATGTATCTTTTAAAGGGCAATGTATACGCTTCTACAACAAAACTCCAAGTGAGTTGCAAAAATTATCAATAAATAAATTTTAAAAAATTGTTAAACATATTCTTTGTAAAAAAGCTTATTTCAATATATCAGATTACTTAGAAGATAAAAAAGCTTGGAACGAGTTTTGCTCCAACTCAAAATCTACCAACTTACAGATAAGCAAATCAAATGTACTAGACACATAAGTTATGAACATACTAGTGGTTTCTTCTCACTTCTTCCACTAGTTGACAAAAAATTTAAGTGAACTATAAAATATGACCTGTCTAAGTACTTATTTGTAAGCTTAAAGAAATAAAAACTTTTCATTTTCATTAAACATCAAAGTTAGATGATAAAGCTGCCTATTTTCCGATTATCTTTTGGTGAACACCAGCCTCAATGTCAAAGTCGATTATGTATCTATATTTATTATGTTTATGTCTTTTATACAGAGGCATAGGCACATACTGCATCTGCACATCCTCTTAAATCCTTTCTGTCAAACCATACTCGGGGACCTCTAGACACAAGCATTCTTACTTAGTTTGAGTTCCGCTGCCACTTACATTACCAAAAGTAAAATGATTATGCATGTGTTTTTGGTAAATAATTTAATATTTATTTTATTATACAGCAGAAGAAGTAGAAGACTTGGACCTTCCAAGTAATAAGGAAAGCAAGAGACCCACATGTAAGCTGTGCAACAAAGAGTTTGCTAGCAGGGAGGAAGTGAGGCCGCACGTCTTACAGCATTACGCTAAGTCAGAGAATCTGCAGATATACCTCGATATCAAAGTATGTAGCGTCTCAAATAAACTTGAAAATAAAATGAAATAAACACTGCCGTAGCGAAAGATACATAAAAAATTTAATAAATCAAAGTGCTTTATTTCCTTTACTTTGACCTTACAAGACTCTTAGACACTAAAACTTTTGAAACTATCATGGTTATTAATAAGTGAGTTACTCCGTGATCATGGCGCATGCAACTGTGCCGAAATATTGGATAACTCAAAAATCAAATCATGGTAAATATCCCGTTTTAAATGAATTTAGTACTCTTAGACACGTTACATAATTCAAATTACATAAGTAAAACTAGGATCATAAAGATCATCACTTTGATTTTTTGTTTACTTAAATCTTAAGGTAAAGTGAAGAAGCGAACAAGGAACCTTTACCTTGCAAGGTTGTGGTTTCTATCATTATACATCATGTTCTAAATTCCAGTCTGGTCCATACCTGTGCACGGTGTGTGACGAGGTGCAGGCGAATAAGGCTCGGCTCTTGGTGCACCACCGGAAGCACCTCGGCATCAACCCGTACCGGTGCCACGTGCCCGGCTGCCAGTACGTCGGGGCCAATGCGGTCAGTACACACTTGCACCAACTTATTCTGTGAACAAGTACAGGGGAACAAAAATCTTATTGGCTTTTCTAATTTTACCGCTCATTTGTAATTCCGCCTCCATTCCATGACTTCAACTTCTTCCTAGATGGCTCTGCGTCTGGATTGACGCAATTCTGCCAGTGTCTGTCTCATGATAGCATCGCAAGCTTTCTGGGTAACATACTTGTATAGTTAAACCATTCCATAACTATATAAATAAATAAAATTAAAATAAAAGATCTTAGATCCCTATATATCATTGCTTAGCATCCTTTATTTGTACAAACTATAAATTGTTTATCGTATAGTATAGTATGTTTGATAATTCCCGTATTGTAACTTTCCTAACCTAACTCTCCTGGTCCTTATCCGGTTTCGTCTCGTATTAGGTTTTATATAATATTTATATGTATATTTTTGTCTGCATATCTGCATATATAATATAGTATACAGCATGTGCTACGGTAGAGCAGGTCATACCATAGCACTGTACTTCCGTGAAGACCGTGAGCGCACCGTGAGAACTTGGTTACGGTCAATTTACTTTACAAAAGGTAAAAATATATGTACTAACAACACAAAACAAGGTATTGTTGTAAAATGTGTTTATGTTTGATCCCAGTCCCTCCTGAGGCGTCACCGGTCCGTGCACGACGTGCGGCGGCGCCAGTGCGACCTGTGCCGGCGCACCTTCTACCGGCGCGACCTGCTGCTGCGCCACCTCGCGCGCGCACACCCCGACGACCACAAGCACAAGGCACCCGCTACTAATACTACCAAACAGTATGTATCACAGACATTTTTAAACACATTTCAATGACGAACCATTCTCATAGGTGTACTAGTTTATCATCATCATCAGCCTATGTTAGTACACTACACTGCTGGACATAGGCCTCCCCCAATGAATGCCATAGCGCCCTGTCTTCAGCTTGACGGATCCAGCATCTGCCCGCAGTCCTTCGCAGGTCGACATCCCACCTGGCCGGAGGGCGTCCTACATATGTTTGCCGAGTCGCGGTCTCCACTCCAGAACACGTTTACCTCAGTGGTTGTCGGTTCTTCGTTTAGATATGGCCGGCCCACTGCCACTACTAACTTATACAACTTGTTTTCCAGAGTGGTGACGGAGATAGAGCCGTACCGCGTGGGCAGCCGCTGGTTCACCCGCAACGACGGGCACTTCTACGTGATCTACCGGCAGCGGGACGCCACCTCCTCGCTGCGCTGCCACCGCGAGGGCTGCCCTGCGCGCTTCATCATCAAGCGGGCGCACTCGGGGCCAGTCTCCGAGGAGCACAACCATCCACCTACGCCGTGGATCCCTAGCCGGTGAGTAATAGACATTATATCAGCCACATCAACAAACGCCTTCAACAATAAACTCGACAACTGGTTACGAGACAAAAATAACAAACTAAATAAAGTAATGCAATGAATAAATTCAACACTGTGTGACATGGACACATCAGCCAGAAGCGGCTAGTCTATTACCAATAAATTTTAAAGTAAGGCTTTCGTCCGGACATATTCCACGAAATAAATTGGATAATCTCTTGATTTACTTTCCTCAAAGTATTTAAAAACACAGAATAACAGAAAGCCTGTGTGGCCCGAAGTGGGGTTTCATAGCGACAAGACTTAGTACGAATTATGATTTTGTGCAAATACAAGTATCATAATAAGTTAATAAGTACTATGCAGGAATACGCTTGCTATGGGTTAAGCGTACCTTCTTTTATTTACAGAAATTCAATGTTCCAAGCCCTGAAAAGAAGAGCTACAGAGGAGACTACCGCATTGCGTACCATTTACAAGGAGGAACTGGCCAGGTACTGACTATGTAGATTTACTTATATGAATTGAATAGATGTTCCTACTATCTATAAAATTACGTAGCGGATTTTGATGCGGTTTTTATTAATAGACAGAGTGATTCAAGAGGAAGGTTTATAAACTATTTGACACTTAGATTTATACACGGGCGAAGCCGCGGGGCGCAGCTAGTATTATATAAACGTACTTTTACTACTCTAGTTTCTCCACGTTTGTTAGAAAGTCTTATTTAGTTATCTTCGTTTGAATCTCCATAACCTAATGTCGAGGATGGTTTAACTTATTTTTTTCTTTAATTAACAATTTCTAAACTGTATGATTGCATAGGGTATTTAATATTGACCTCATTTAGTCGTGATTTTGAAAACAAAAACCGTGTGGTAGCCGACGTAGCCAATGTTCGGGTATGTTTAAAGATTTTTATATGTAGTGTACATATAGAAATCTTCAAACATATGCATCGATGTATCTCTAGACCTAGAATAACATTATAGCTACTTTTTACTACCAACCCTGAAGCCAGCGTGGGGATTATGGCATTACCCCTTATTAAACCTATAGCCTAATAACGTAAAAGGCCTATGGGGCCTTAGCTCAATAGCTAATAAGGCGCTTGGGAGGACTAAATCCACTTGTGGACTGGTATAGCTGATGTTGCTGGTCGTTATGAATCTAAACGTTACTATGAACTTGTGTTGGAAGAACACCCAACGGTTGATCTTATAACGAGAGATTTCAGAGTGGAGGAGCCGGTTTCATTCATATAAGACTCTGTCAAATTATGATATTTTATTGAGTGTTATTGTTATCGCCAGGTACCCGGCCGCGGCGCCGCACGTCCCCTTCTCGACCGTGGCCTCCTCCATGCGCAAGTGGCGCCGCGCCGCGCGCCCCGACCACGACCCTTGGGGGACCCACTTACAAGTAGATGCACCTTCTGAAGATCATTCTAGGGAGTGGGTTAACACTTCATAATAGGTTTTCTCGGTAAACGTAGTGTAGGACGCCCTCCGACCAGGTGGGATGACGACCTGCGAAAGACTGCAGGTAAATGCTGGATGCGCCATTGGGGGAGGCCTATGTCCAACAGTGGACAAATATAGGCTGATGATGGTGATGATGAATATCTATCTAATAATTCATTTTTCTTTGCAATAGTCTCTACACCTGGCGGATACCATCTTCGGGTGTATCATATTGTGCACCCAAGGATGATACCCGCTATGTGTAGCCATCGCCTTTAGATTAACTTTCTCAAAGGGCCTCTGTGCTGTTGGCTTCGGTCCCACGCAAGCCTTCCAAAGGACCACTTTAAAGGTCACTTTATGGCCGAGATCATGGATATGAGAAACACATAATAATAATCTTTATTTTAGACTACATAGGTCATCCAAATCAAATTGTACACAATAATAATTAAAAAGACACATAAATCTACAAAAAATAAACATGAAATAATTGAAAGGAAAGAACAACACAAGAAATATTTGGCTATTATATCATTATTATTTGGAAGTAGTTAGGAACTTATTACTTGTAAGGGAATGTGCTGCATTATGGGCAGTTACGAGTGCATCTGACGGGTGAGCGAGACAGCACTACATGCCCGTCGTGTTAGTGAAAGGGACACACGCGTCTTTGAGAAGATAATTCCTACGTAGGTAGGGTACTGTGTTTTATCTGTTATTGTATTAGGTGTAGATACGAAGCGAGACTGAATTGTTGATTTGATTTTTAAAATTCAGTATGTTTTTTTTTTCAATTAAGTATAAGAAAGTCTAATAGTCGATGTAATTATGAAACTTATTTTAGCAATAAATTGATCATATTTTAACCCTGTGTTTTCCTATGTACGAGTCCCGAAATTACTTTTTATACATTGATTTTAATTCAGACTAATATTCTCCCACTCGTCCCACTACAAAGCTGGTGGGACGTACGGGATATCATGTATTATACGCATTTGATGAAGATGTGATGTTATGTTTCTTAGACAATCCATGAGCTTAGTCTACTGGTGTTCAGCTAAATTATACTCTGTCCACGTATTTTATTTTCATTGACATAATGAAAGAAATAATAAAAATTTTCATACACACGTAATATAACAGCTCGATAAATCGATGCTCTCTTAGTCCCGATATTTTTAAGCTAAATCTTAATCAGTAAATCGTAGTGTAGGACGCCCGTACGGCCAGGTGGGATGACAACTGCCTGCGAAAGACTATGCTGAAAGGCAGATGCTGGATGCGTCAAGCGACAGCGAAGACAGAGCGCTCTGGCGCTTACCATATTAGGGAAGGCCAGCTGTAGATTAACATACGAGTAGATAGGCTGGTGATGATGAGATTTGCATCGCTATTCTTAAAAAGAAGCAGTCTATGAAATATTACATTATATCATGCAGTGAAAGAAAATATATGCGTGAAGGAGCATAATCGCTGTTCGATGCATTCAAATTCAACGGATAAGGCGCATTTGATTGAAAATGAAAAAACTGAGTAATGACCTTATGACTTATGATTATAATCAAAGAACTCGCCTGAATGACTTCCTATGTTTAGGCTACAGTGTTACCTACTGCTACTAGGTATTTACAGTGATCCGTTAAATAATGATTTGTATTTGTTTACATATCAATCGTCACGTCAATAAAGGGGTTACCATTTATTTGATTTGCTTTGATCTGACCCTCAAAAATAAAAGATATTTTTCGGTAAAATCTTATTTATTACATGGGATATATATAGGGCATAAGGAGCATCAGTCTTAGAAACACAATAAATAATGTACGATAAAAGTTATTGGCCTGGCCAATTCCAATTTTTAAAAAACACTTGCTTTGAGTATGGAATATTAATAATATAAATTAGGCGTGATGAAAACATACTGTATTCTTCTCTGATAACTTGATCCGTGCAGTGCTCAATCTCCGTCGGTTTCATCATCTTGCTCCATTTGATCAAAATCTTGTATTTCTGTAACAAATACATTCATTTTAATTTCGTATCATCATACAACTGTGGCGCACCACAAGGTATATACCACCACAATAATGCTGGACAATACAAAAATTGGGAGTATTTGATTATGATCCCGGTTAGGCCTGTCACGGAATCGACCCGTGTCACTCGGCCCATGGATGAACAGAGACAGGATGTCCTAGAATGGGGACAAAGCTTATACAAATAATACTCTTTATTTGTCTAACATTTTCAGGGACTCCGAACATGAGGGATGCAAAATTTAAGACACTCATAATTGTTCGAGGTTTACACCCACCGGGTGATTATGTACGAGTTACATAATCACCGGGTGTAAGTCTGTGTGTCAGTGCTGTCAAACGTCAATTTTGTATTAGTTTGACACCAGCTACAACGTTAAAATTGCTCAAAATTGACGTTTGACAGTACTGATTGCTTAATTTACGCCTGTCGCAAACCGGTCGCGAGTTACATAATCACCCGGCGGAACAAATATCTGCAGATCGTTCAAACAGTTGCCTTGAGGCGGGAATCGAACCTGCCACCTCCTGCGTCGCAGGCGGACCTTCACAAACCGCGCCACCGAGGTCGTCAATTCAGTAATTTAGGTAGTATTACCGCCATTGAGCGGCTCATCCCCGCTCAGTTCGTCAGAATGCACGCTGTCGGCGCGCGTCCGTCCGTTATTATGTTCTGTGATTATGGACAGCAAGCTCTTCAGTCGCTCGCAGGTGCGCTCGTGATTTAGCAGCTGGGACTCTGCGGGGTAACTGAAGAAAAAAACAACTGTTGTAATCAGAAGTTTAACAAGGCCTATTAATATACAGTAGAACCTCGACTATCCTAACTAATTGGGACCGAGACTAGTTCGGATAATCCAAATGTGGGTACTTTGGGACAAAATCAAACAAAAACACTATTTCACATAATAGAAGTAGTTAAAATTTGACATTAACGTTGTAGTATAAAACAGGAACAACAAGTGCTAGAGATGTGTTACTTGCACCCTTATCTAATTTCGACAGGATATCATTTTTTTTTTCTAAAAATTTGTGCCAATCTTCGGATTAACTAAGTCAGCGTTCAGATAATTACGGGTTCGGAGAATCGAGGTTCTACTGTACCTACATCCACTATGAGTAAAATCTAGATGCAGTCAAATCATGACGATTAGAACCAACTTTTACACGAGGATTTTTAGTTTACGCGAAGCTTCTAGCTGCCGCTTCTTATCCTAACTTCCCAATAAGAAGCTCTAACCCCCCACAAGACTCTCTGGACTCCATCTCTCAGCTATCCTCGTTCTTGCGAATAGAGATTGATAATTGTCGTATTGTGCGCGCTACGTAGAGAAAACGTGGATACGCATGGCTGTATGTTCCTCACCCCTGGTTGCAGGCGCGGCACCGATGTGGCTCCCACGGCCCGTGGTGCGCCACCCAGTGTCGGTAGTAGGCCGCGTGCTGCTCGAACCTCAAGGGACACTTGGCGCACGTCACCATGCGCGCGTGACTTTCCTTTATATGTCTGCAAAGTAGCACGTCAGTTAATACAAAGATGATTCTCAACCTAATCACTACATAGTACAAAACAAAGTATTCCATTAATAGTTGTTAACGGGTTTGTTATGTCTTTCCACTTAACAGCATTGGCTGGCAAAAGTATGTACAGCTTCATAAATTTTTTGGTGCCAGCAGATAGAGGAGAAACGCCCAATGTTATATAAATACCGTCTGAGAGCGGTACTGGAGATGAACCCCCCCGCACTGCAGAGCTGACAGTGGTGGGGGCGCTCGCCGCCGTCGCCGCCGTGCGTCGCCTCGTGCTCGCGCAGCTGCGGGAGAGTCGGGTAGGTGCGCTCGCAACCCGCCTGCGGACACGGGTACCTGGAACAAACTGATACCTTAAATCTAGGCTCTAATACTGGTCATTAGCTAAAAGACAGACTCTTTAAGCACATTAATCCCACGTAGCACAAAAATGTGCATTCAACTGGGCCTAAACTCATTAGCTTAAGATACATTTTACACTGACAAAATGGCTTCCCACAAGGTTCAAACGGCCCGCGGGCTGTCTGTGATCTGATGCCGTCAATATGAAATGCATCTAAATATGACGAGTTAAAGCGCATATTTGAATAAACATGTTTGTGCTGCGCAGTGCGGCTTTGCAAGGTAACCACGTTATTTAGCACATAAAGTGTGAAAAGGCGTTATTCACGTTAAAATCCGCCTTTTGACGCTAAAATTAGCATAATTTATAACGTGCATTACGTTATGTGCTAAATGAACTTCGCAGATCTGCGAACAACTTTATGGCGCGTAGAATATGATTCCCCCAAAACAAGGGGGTTGGCCATAATCGTGGCCTACTGATGGTGACCGCACTGAAGATTTTTAATCTTGTAAACTCCCATAACATAGTGTTGATAGCCTAAACATACTCTTGTGTGTTGTGGTGCGCCCTCTGGTGCAGCCGTAGCGCGGGTTCGGTGCCGGCGTGCAGGCCGCAGGCGCCGCACGTGCTGCGCGACACCACCTCGGCGTGCACCACCATGTGTTTGCGGACGGCATCCTGACAACACAACTCTACTCAGAATATTCCTTTGTATTCCACTAGCTGCGCCCCGCGGCTTCGCCCGCGTGAAAATCTATGTATCAAATGGTTTATAAACATTCCTCTTGAATCACTCTATCTATTTAAAAAACAAGAGTAACTTTCTTGACTCTGGGTTGAACACATTGGTCGTTGAGTATGTCACGTAAATCTATGCTGTCACGCGCATAAATAAAAGAAGAAGGCATTAATTGCCGAGCGTTGTGAGCTACAATCAAGGGTTTTTTTTCTTGATGTTTATGCCATAATGAGACAGTTACTTACCTCCCGTTATAAAGAAGACTTTTGATCAAAGTTACTTGTGGCAAGTTAAGTTTATTTTATTTATTTTTTCGTCCCATTGCTGAGGGGAAGCTTTTGAATCACTTTAATTATCTTTATCTTATCTTTAAAATTCACCTGATTATGGTGTACAATTAGTAGTGAAACATGAATGCTACTGACGGTATTCTTCCCAACAAACTTGCAGCCGGGCTCCTTGCAGAAGAAGGGGTGGATGCCGAGGTGTCTGTGGTGGTGCTTTACCAGCTGGGCCTTGTTCAGCTGGATCTCATCACAGAACGTGCACAGGAACGGACCAGCCTGGGAAAAAGCAAACTGTTTAATTTTTATCTAGCCTCAACAGCAACTTTCTAAAAGAGTACACAGTTATGTTTTTCAAATTAATTAATATTTGTTTAAATAACTAAAAACTTCAAATTCCTTAATTCCTAATTTATCTGTTTTTTTTTAGTTTTTTGGGACAAATACTTATAAAGGTAAATAAAAAAATAAACTTAAGAAATAAGATAAAAAGAGACAAATATATATATACATATTTCTATCGGTATATTTTCATTGACAACTGTCAAAATGTAACAACGTAGGAGCATCAAGCAAATGTAACAACGTAGGAGCATCAAGCGAATGTAACAACGTAGGAGCATCAAGCGAATGTAACAACGTAGGAGCATCAAGCGAATGTAACTCGTTGCCTAGGACATACTTATTCTGAGTTGCATTGAGTATTTAGGGGTAAGTCTCCCTTTGCAGAAGTTGAATTGTAAAAAGTGAGTATGAAATTGGTGATTTAATTCAAATATATTATTTTCTCTTAAAATGGGGTTCAGTGTCCGTTTTTTTACTCACTTTTAAATCCAGGTATATCTGTAAATTCGAGTCCACATAATGTTGTTCCACATGTGGCCTCACTTCCTCCTTGCTCGCAAACTGCCTGAGACAGATCTGACAAACCAGGTCCGCGGCAGGTTTTTGCTCTACCTTTGCTCTCGGAACTTGAGCTGTTAAAAGTTGTACATAAGTTCAAGTTAAACTTCTGATTTTAAGTTATAAGTTCAGAACTGAAATTAAACAATTAGGTACTAATGTCTGCAAAATTTTTAGGGGGTAATTTTGATCCTCATTTTGTCAATTTTATTATATTCTGTAGCACCAGCAGATTGTCTTCCCCCCCGCACACTCTTATTTAAATATCACCTAAATTACTGGATACAAATAAATTGAGTTATCATGGGTTTATAGAAAATGGTTCACAATTTGTGGAAAACAACTGTTGTGATAGTTTCATTGCTTGTAGAATGGAAAAGAACTAGACATAAATAATGGGAGCATTACTCCGTTGAAATAATTAACCTTAACAGCTAGATAAGGTGAATTGAAGAATGTTATGTCTTTGGTATCAACAAGACAATATTGGATATGCATTAGGTACCTGGTATTTCACTCTTGTTACTATACTTTTCAAATGTTTCATCTTGATTCTTAGCAAACTTTTCAGTCTTTACTTTTTCCTGGTCAATGGTTGTGTTTGATAAACTCTGGAGAAATGTTTCTGAAACAGAAAAAAGGACTGTAAGTTCAATCTTTTAATTTTATAAAGATACCGGGGGCCAAGTGTACAAACATATACTGAAATCAAAAACTGCTTTACTATGAGTCTTACACAGAACAAGAAAGTTAATGAGAGACCAGTACTCAATATGGTAATATGATTTATATTTTAAACAAAGCAGCAGTATAGTGGTAGTTTATCATACCATTATCAAAGGGCTCTGTGTCTGAACCTTGCTCAACATTATCTAGAACAGCATTTTCAAGGATCTTTTTAGACTTTTCCACCACATCTCGCAGCTCGCTGGCCTGCTCCACTATGTGACGGCATCGGTGGCATATCTTTGACGGCAGACCATCGCCATTCTTAGTCTGGAAATCAACAAAATATCACTTAAACCAAGGATTCCAGTAGCCTACGTTTCGTCCGACTAAAACCAAACAATAGTATGTTTACAAACATCGAACGGCTTGACATGAGCTTGGCTTTGTGGTGAGAGAAGAGTAAAATAGGCAGAAGCCTCTTAGGTCACCACTTGGGAGTTTAGGAAGGATAAAGAGGAACTCACGGCTAAACCAATGATGCAAAGTATTTGTTGTTGCAGCGACTTCCCGCCGCATGCGGTGAATATATCAGACAAAGTACCCGTCGTCTGCAAGCATAGCCGACAGATGTTTTTAAAATCCACCACTAAAAGCAAATCTTCATTCATTTTTACTTCATAAAACTGATAAAACAAACCGAACAAATAAACAAACGGACATACGTTAAGGAAAGGAAAGGAATAAAGAGAGAAGCCGCTAACGGCGCCAACGAAAACGACCAACAAATCAAAGCAAAGACCCAAGCTTCAGCTTCTTGTTTTACGGCTTGTTTTTTCTACGACCTGCCACTGTCACACACCCGAAGCGCAAATTCTATAAAAAAATAAAAACCCTTGTTTTATTACAATCAAAGATGAAAGGATTTTACCGTTTAGGGTTTTATTTTTTCATCTGTAGTGTAAATCCTTTGAAAAAGAAAACCTCTTTCTACGAGAGAGCGAAAACCTTCCCGGGCGGGTATAAGATTTTCCGGCAAAGCCCATCGTGAAAAACCTACCTACTCCCTATGGAGACGATCCTATATTAGTCCACAGCTGGACATAGGCCTCCCCTAATAAGTGCCATAACGGCTTGCAAAGATAATCAAATAATACGTGCGTGCGGCCTGTCTTCAGCTTGCCACATCCAGCATCTGTCTGCCTGCAGTTTTCGCAGATCGTCATCCCACCTGGCCGAAGGTCGTCCTACACTACTTTTACGGTATTGTAGGTATTCTTTGCTTTGTTTGCCGCAACGCACCTATATTAGCTTAGTTCATCTTTAATTAATTGCCGAGGGCAAGAGGTAATTTTTAAATATATTTACTTTATTCAAAATGTGCATTTAAATATGGGCTCAAACTCTCTATATGTATTTATATTTTACATGACATGTGTTAAACATGTCATGTAAAATATAAATACAGTTATACACAGTTATAATTAACTCTATAGTGTTAAATAACAAATACAATTTACTTCGAAAATAGTTTAATTACAAAGATACTTTAATTACATAGCTAAGATTGATGAGAAATAATAAAAATAACAAATAAGATAAACTAAACGGTTGAGAACTGGATCATGTTCTTGATGTCTTTGACGAGGATCTCGAGGAACCCGCGCTGCGCCGCCGGCTGGTTCTGGAAATACATAAGTATATAAATAATAATGTACTTTTCTTGCTACTAATAACAACAAATTTAATCATTAAAAGGCATGTTGAACAAAATCACCGAAGTAAAACAACGTTGGGCGCGGACAGTACTATAATGTCTGACTGCGTCCTTTTTTCCTTTTTTTTTTAAACTATGAAACAATTGTTTCCTTTTACAAAAAAGGCCGATGTAAAGCAAGCTGAATGTGTTACCTTGGCGGTATCGAGCAGCTCCTCCGTGAACCTGTCGTTGAAGAGCGCGATCATGTCCTTCCTCAGCTCCACGAGGTCGGCGCCGCCCGCGCCGCGGATCGCTCCGCCCATCGTCAGTGCTGTAATATAATAATAATATACATACTATGTATTTAGTTACTGTCTGTAACAGAGCCTTCACAGAAAACGAACATTAGGGTAAGATTTTATTGAAGATGATCGGAATGCGTTGTTTCGGTTATTTACTTGCCGGCACGTTTAATACATTATCGCTTCCACGCCTGCAAGTGCCGGCGTTTCCACATCGCAAAGCTGATTAACGAGGCAATAAATAACCATTTAAATTTTGGCCAACAAGCCACTTGTAGCAAGAATAATGGTCTAGACGGGGTGGCTGCCTCTGTGACACTTTTCAATCCTGTCTTGTATGACATAGTTATCTCTCTGGGAGCAGTGTGTTACCTTGTTGTTGGTGTTGTGGCGCTGTTGTTGCCCGCAGCGCTATCCGTGCGTGCGCCCACAGCAGCCATGCGGCGTGCTGCAGCGCGTGCCCACACTGCTCTAACGCACGCCGTCTCTCGGCCAGTGCTGTGCGCGCCGCACCGCACGCCGCCGCGCGCGCCGCGCCCGCGGGCAGCTGCTGAGACTCGGCAGGAAGCAGCTTCTTTATGTCTGGAAATAGAGTTCAAGTTGCTTACATAACAATTATAAGAACTGCATCGATACACCCCTGGCTGATTTAAGTATTTTACAATTAATTACATCATTCGTTTAATCTCCTAGAACTGAACCCGCGCTCACTTCGAGTGCTCTACGTGTACGAATCCAAGCTTTGCACAGTTGACGCTCAGAACATCCCTTTCCCGAAGATGGATAAGAGCGATTGATAAGAAGTGCAAGACAAGCTGTTAGTGATCTAAGTCCAGTTTAAAGGAAGTTTTACTAGCATCTAATTACGTTATTAGAAACATTTACCGTCTAGCGTCATAGAAGGTAGCGCCCTCAGGCGGTGCAGCTGCGTGGCGAGTAGTTTCTCCTCCTGGTAGTGCAGCGAGGTGAGTGCGTGGAGCAGGCGCGCGCAGGAGCCGGCGTGCGGCGCGGCGCCGGTGCGCGCCTCCGCGGGCGGCGACAACGCGTCGGAGCCGCACAGGATGTTGCGCGCGTACGTTACTAGGTTGCACACGATCTGGAATATACATTTGTAATTTGCAAAATGGTATAAGAAAACTATAAAGATCTGTCACTTTAGAATGTTTTATATTCACAAATTCGTCTCTTAAAATACAGTCGTCGGTCGGAAGACTAAATGGGTCCAGCCGGAGCAGCGAATATCTTCTCATTAATATCTCTGCAGTAACGCCTGTCTCGCCTGTGCTGCAGCGCCGTGTCCTCTGGTACAACAGCTGAGTGTACGTTACCTTGTAGTAGAGCGGCGGCGGCGCGGGCGGCGGCTGCGTGAACCTCTGCAGCAGGGCCTGCATGAGCCCCTGCACCCTCGCCAGCGCGCCCGCGCTGTGCTGCAGCGCCGTGTCCTCCTTCACCTGCCCGAACACCTCCTGGTTGGATGCGCGGCAGATCACAGACGTTATCGCCTCCACTTCGACGAGCAGTTCTACAGGGGAGTTCGGGTGGGCGGCTCTGTCAACCAAAGAAAGTTAAAGTCAAACGAAATAAGGTGTTTAATGCCATCTATGCAATCAACAATCAAAACATAGTATTTTCATCACTAAAGTTCGAAAACAGTGACTTTGTGCTAACAAACAGTGAGCTAAATCGGTTTTTGCTCATAGTTGTGTTGCTATGCCTCACCTGAGCACCATGTCGATACACTCGAGATGTGTGAGCAGCGCGTGCGTCACGTGGATGACACAGCTGTGGTTCTGCGTGCCGAGCGTCGTCAGCAGCGCGTCGCAGAGACCCAGCGCAGGGACCAACATCTGACGGAACCTGTGCAAGCAAGTTTACAGATTATGAACGCATTGACGATGACACCGTCGCAAATGTAATACAGGGTCAAAATGCGCTGAGAGATAAATAATCTTTCTTTATAATGATTAATTTCATTAAAATTCAGCCACAAATATGAGGTTTACGATCGAGTCGCGTTTGACAGACCGCTCGCCGTACAACCTGACACGGACGTCCTCATGCGCTCGGCGCGTGACGCGCTGTGCGCTACTCTCTAGCACACACAAGTCCTTTCACATGATCCCTGATAAAACCTCCTTGATCCATATTTTTCAGTTAACAGACACAGTTGGTTCTCAAAAAATACCAGTCTACTATATATCATACTAGCTACCTCCCGCGGCTTCGCCCGCGTGGAAATCTATGTGTCCAATTGTTTATAAACATTCCTCTTGCATTCCATTCTATCTATTAAAAAAACCGCATCAAGTCCGTTGCGTAGTTTATAGATCTAAGCATACATAGAGATTAGACAGTCAGAGGGAAGCGACTTTGTTTCTTCTTTCTTTCTTTCTTACCTGTTAGCCACGTTGGGTATGAAGTCAGTGTCGTGGCTGACGGCGTGCAAGTCGGGGTGGTGTCGGAGCGCGCGCAGGTTGGCTATGGCCGGCAGCGCACCCTGCGACAGCACGGTCTCGGCGCCGAGGCGGGTCCCGCACATCTTTACGAGGAGGGCCAGCTTGGACTCGTACACGTACAGCACTCGGAGCGAGCGCGGGTTCGGTTCTAGGGCCTGGGGAGATTCAATGAATCATGTAGTTCTTTGTAAAAGAGTTTAATCAGCCAGGAGTGCATTGATCACGTTCATACAGTTAAAATAAAATAAAATGTATTCATAAAAACTCGTAGCTAGACAAAATATTAGTGGACTTAATAAATAAATATATCTAAGTATAAATATTTAGCCTGAACTAGGTAACTAGGTACTGTGTTTCAGGCGACAAGAGTGCTAAGATTGTGAAATAATCAATTACTATTACCAACATTGCATCGCACATGTGCATAATGTTTCATAAAGATTATTTTTTATTAATTCTTATGAATTTTGAATTTGAACTGGCCGTTTTTAATTGATCGACCTTCAGTCAAGAATGCGACGCCGCAGGTCGCGCGGCAACCAGGAAAAATCAAACGCTAACAAATTTGGTCTGCCACATAAATTAATTTTGTTAATTCAACCTAGTCCTACTTAATGAGGTTGTTAGTATTAATAAAAAATGTAATCAAACAGCATGGTTACCTCCAACAACTCCGCGTCATCCTGCATCAGGCTATCGATCAAGCTCCTCAGGTAGCCCTGATTGGTCAGCGTGTTCATCCATTCGGTCCGCGGGTTGATCTCGATGAGCGTCTCGAGGCAGGACAGCGCCACCATGCGGCACACGTCGTGCCCCGCGCCGATGCAGTCCCCGCACACGATAGCGCACAGGTTCTCGCCGAAATCGTTTATGACATCTATGACCATTGACTTTAAGGATGATTCTTCTTTGGACGGGCGCGCTTTGGAACTGTCTAGGCGGCTGACGTACGTCGTATTGACTTCTTCTTCTGGGTCCGCGGCGCTTGGCTTCAAATTGACTATGTTCAGGAAGTTCAGCAAAGCCCCGTATAGATTTACTCTCATTTTCTGCGTACAGCTTCCGGAGATTAGGATCCAGCTTAGGATTTTGTTGAGGATGAATTTGAGGGTGAGTGAGTTGGTTTGCATGATGTGGTTGGATGGGCCAAAGAATGATGCTTCGAAGTCGGTGGATTTGAGGTTCGTTTCGCGCTTCTGGAGGATGTAGCAGTGACGCAGGTTGACGAGGAGGAGGAGTACTGTTCCTGAAGCTAGGTTGCCTGCGGGACCAAATATAGGTTTTAGTTTTGTCTATTAGCCATAGATGAAATCTATCTCTGTCCGTTCATTCGATACATTCTGCAGTAAAACTGGACTGAAAAATTGCACTGAGGCAGTGCTTGATGAGATTTTTTTGGAAAAAACTGCATAGTCTAACAACTGGGCAATTTACCGACTAACCGTTTTTACTAGCAATTTTGCTTCCAATTTTATGTTTATTTATTTATTTACGTAATCAGAACGGCAATTATAATAATAATTACAGAAAATATAAATATAATAATTAGTAAATATAAAATATAGTTAGATTAGGTAAGAACGCATGTTATAAATAGTTATACAGTCAAATTATGAATAATCAAGCTTAATTAAGTTATCATAAGAAATATTCTATTATAAATTCAAATGACTAAAGATTCAACATAAAATTGAGAATTAAATATAAGTCAAAATAGGTAAAAAAAACATATGGAATGCAAGTCAGTGTACCTATCTGCGGCAAGACCTCAGCGGGCGGTATCTTGTTGAGCAAGTCCTGAAGTATGCTCAGCAGCAGGTTCTTCCTGGGCTCCAGCGGCAGGAGGTCGTGTGGCGCCACGCAGAACAGGATCTCCGTGAGTTGGCGCCACGAGTCGTAGTAGTGCGTGAGCGTCGCTGCGAGGTTGCGCTGCCGGTTCACTTCCGTCACGTAGTCTAGGACCTGGGGGATTGATGTGTTTGCTCAATTACAGAATTAACACAGCAATATTTAGTAGACTTGTAGGTCTTTAGATAGCGTTCTTCTAAAAACACAATGAAACAATAAGCAACTTCGTCGCTAAACTGTGTGTGACGAATCACTACATAATATAAAACAAAGTCACTTCCCGCTGTCTGTCTTATGCTTAGATCTTTAAAACTACGGATTTTCGTAGCTCCCGCGCGAGCAGCGTGTGCCGCTTCCCGCCCAGACCTGTCACCAACATAGGGTCTACACGTTGCTCCTTACAATACAAGCGTACCTTCTGTATCTCTCCAGCGACGAGGGTCCTCTGCGGCGCGGTGGCGTGCAGCGCGGCCAGCTCCCGCGCGAGCAGCGCGTGCATGCGCGTCACACTGATGCGCTTCCCGCCCAGACCTGTCACCAATCAAACATCAAAGTGCTTTATTTTCTTTAGACCTTACAGGACTCTATATAAAAGTACATGTTCAATTATTGGTAAAAATCATTATTACGTGGCTCGGGCGCCGGCTCCACGGTCACCGGGAGGGACTCCAGTGTGCGACGGAGCTGGCAGAACTAGTAGAGTATAGTTACCCGTGGGCAGGTCGCAGGAGGCGATAGCCTGCGTGAGCTGGTGCGCGTGGAACAGCTCCCAGCGCGGCTCGGGCGCCGGCTCCACGGTCACTGGGAGGGATTCTAGTGTGCGACGGAGCAGGCAGAACTCCCAATCCTACAGGAAAAACAATAAGAAACTATGTTAAATTAAAAGCATCTCAACGCAAAGTGACAACCCTTTGCGCTATTATTTGCCAGTAGGTCGGTTAGGTTTGAGTTAGAAACCGACCACAACGGCCACATCCTGTGAATAGATCTATATGATTGGCAGTAGTTTCGGATTATAAGGAACAATTTAACGCCCACCCTTTTGGCTATCTATTAGTTGTTAGGCACTGATTAAGAAAACACTCTGACAGCCGTGCATCGGCCGCTAAGATGGTCAGTTACCTGCTGCGGGTGTTGGCTGGTGTGCGTGAGGTCGGTGAGCAGCGCCGCCAGCGCCGCGTGCTGCCGCGAGCCGCCCGCCGCGCCGGCCGAGCACGCGCACGCGCGCACCGCCCACGACCGCGCCGAGATGGTGACGGCGGACGCGTTCTGAAACAGACATCGACAAGGACAATTAATTCGATGGCCAACGTGATCAGCTTTTAGCACTGTTTTCTTTGAACGTCAGGGAGTGGGGCTAACAAATATGCCCCACAGAAATGCTCACTATCACTTGCCAATACTACTGCTATTTCGCGCCACGACATCGACAACCGGACGAGAAAAACACAATTAAAGACTTTGCCGCATCGCTCGCCAATCGACGTTAACACTATTGCCTCTACTTCAGACGCATGACAACTACCGGCACTGTATGTAGGAGTCGTTCTGGAAACTTGGCGGGTGACGTAGGTACCTTGAGATCGATGATGCGCTTGACGTGCCGCGTCAGGAAGTAGTCCCGCGAGCGCAGGTAGCGCAGCACGGGCGGCGACGTGCTGGGCCGCGCGCACAGCCAGTACACCAGCCGGTAGCAGCTCTCTATTAGATTGTCAGCTTCTCTGTAAATAACACTAATTTGTAGTATCCTACCGGCAGCACCAGCACTGCAGGCGGTAACGGCTTTGCACAAGAAACAATTTAATTATACGTATAATTAGACTGTTTCTTGTTCTGTGATAAACAAACAATGTTTGTATTTTACCGGCTACATTATTTGGACTTCGGCCTAGCTCACTGACGTAACGGCATCTTCTACAGTACTCGACTTTAAAACAATATTTATTCACTAGCCATTGCTACAAAACAAAGCTGTTTGATACATCGATCACGGAGGTATATTAGCAGCATCAGCAGTTCGACCTAAGTAGGTTACCCGTGCCGAGAGCGCGGACCGGGCGCCTACGGAGGTCAGTGCATCAAACCGCATTCATTAACATCTTTATTAGTCGTAGTTTTATATACAATATAGCTATTGTTCCTATCGACTATTATTACATCAGCATCCCGGGAAGAGCTAGCCGCGATTCCTACATGGTCCTTCGAGCCGGATCTGAACCAGTGACCTATGGATCGATGTATCAAACAAAAGCATAATTAATTCCTAGATTTAATAACGATGTTAATAAAATATACAATATAATATAATCTGTAATAAAAGCAATCTAAGGTGTGTACCTGTTCTCATCATGTCCAGCTATGAACTGGTCCAATATGTCCAGGATGGAGTGCAGACAGGTCCGCGGGAACCCGGCTGCGCCAGCCTCGTTCAACGCGCTGCGGCTCACCTGTACAATACAACATGTTATTTATGGTTAAAATAACTTACCTAAGTGTATTTCTACCAAAATTACACGAGATGTTACATCCGAATAGATTTAAGTATACCACGTAGTACGTCTTCCATCGTATTACATCGTCCCACTGTTTAAAGCACTATTTTTTAGGCTTATTGGAGATCTGAAAAATATTATTCAAAAACTCACATAGATCCCGCCTCTCACCGTTCCGTTTCGACCTTACCGCCGCTCGGCGGCGCTGGCGTCATTCTTTTCAGAGCACGTTCAGCAAGCGCAGCATGCAGCATTCTGCAACTGGTGGGTCTGGCACAATGCACGCAGGATCGTTGTGTCCTAGGGCGGGCGGGAGTTAAATCTATTCGGATGTAACATCTCGTGTAATTTTGGTAGAAATACACTTAGGTAAGTTATTTTAACCATAAATTACACTTCGATGTTACATCCTCTAGATTTAAGTATACCACGTAGATGTTTAGCGTCTGTTGCAGAATGAAAAAGATATTGTTAACAAATTAGTAGAAAAAATTATTAACATTCTTAACATCAAGAACAAAGTACCTAATTGTTCTTAGCATAGATAAATCAAATCTAACAAAGTAAACCGTAACCATAATAGAAATGATTAATGACTTGATAATACTGCCTCAGCAAGCAAAAGTCGTGTCTTCAGTAAGTAAAGGTTGATTGTAAAATTGCAAATAGCAAATTATCTAATTGTCTCTCCACCCGGCTGCTTTTCTGATGATGTCAATGTGTCCATTGACAAGGCGTGCGTTAGGAGTGCAGTACCTCCTAACCTACTGGCGGCGGAGCTGGACGCGTGGCGCGTAGGAGCTGGACGCGTGGCGCGTAGGTACTGTGCGCTGTGACACGGACACGTCCACTCGACTTTCATACAAAGTTTGTTAGATCCATCGACTGATGGTTTGAGAAGTCGCGTTGTAGACAGGTTTCTTTGCGGTTAGCATTAACTTACCAGTGTTTGGAAGATTACGAAGTTAACTACTTCTTTTAATATATGAAGTCAAGGTTTTGCTGGGCAAATTGACTCATTTTGAACAAAAAAGGGGATAGTTAGTTTTGGGTTCCGTCGGGTTGAACTTTAATTATACTATTGATTCCTATTAATATGTTTGAATTAAAATGTTATTGAGGTCAATAGCAGTTAACATCTGCACACGTTGTCCTGTAGATATCGAGAGAAGAGATACCAATTTTTTAGACAATGTTTGGATCCCAAGTCGAATGATACTTCGGGGAGATTGATTTCACGTTTATTTTGAAAACAACATAAAAAAAATTTTCTTATAGAATCGCTGTTGCAAGTATCTTAACCGATGATCAAGGATAGCGCTGATCTATATGAATTTGATGTTCCATAACTTAATTGTTTTACAAAATACTAAAAAAGATGAATTAAAACAATCAAAATTATTAATTTGACAAACTTGTCTTAGGAACGCTTGCAGGATAATATGGCGCACGCCAGGGCAAGGTTACGCCAAAGCGGGTGATGATGTTCCCTGGAAGGTGACATTAGAAGGTTTTTATGCTGTTTAAAATATATAATTTCTGAGCGAGAACGACATAAATAAAGGGTACCACGGTTGGTAAAAAACAATTAATGTACCACGAGTTTCATCTTCTATCACCTTTCTTAGATATTTTAATACCAGTGCAAAAGGAGGAAATGCGTAGAAATAACCAAAAACGTATCCCATGTAAACGCATCTAAGTATATCATATGCAGCGGGGTCTATTGTCCAATATATCGTTTACATATAAAGTTTAGTACCAAAACAATATAATGGTCGGCCAAACTTTAAAACAATGTATCAACTCATAACTACTCTAATGTAGGTTCCATTACGTGTCGATGTTGGTGCCATCACGTGATTTTATGATATGAAAGAATTATATTATTTCTAACTTTGAACCATTGCCATATTTCTCTGGAAATTTGAGTGAGATGCGGAAATGTATTCACCCATCCTATTTATGTATGACATGACAGTGTTGTCGTCGATTTTAAGGAGGATGTTAACGTTTTGGTAATTTTGACAAAATGATTTGAACCATATAAAAGCAGCTCATGATAAGTTGATATTATGTTGTGTCATTTCAATAGCAGACCAGTGTCCTCTGGTTAGATCGTCACCGCATACACCACATTACCAGTCATTGACGAATTCGTAAATATTTTTAATATGTTAATCTGGTATGATTTTGTAATCTATTTTGGGCTTTACTAGCCATAGTTGACCACCAATTAAATTCTAACTGTAGGTAATTTTTAAGACAAAATCGCTAATATATAAAATAGCTGTCATAATAATCATAATCACTTTATTGCATGAAAAAAAAAATTATTATAAAGTTCTGAGAGCCTATCTCATTTGATTGTTGAAGCGCTAGGTACTATTCGCGTTCCAAATGTTTGGTGTAAACCCAGCCGTATGCTACCGCCGGACAGGCAGCAGTTAGTGTAGGTACTAATGAATTTCGCAAACTCGCGAATAGTTATAAAATTTTTGTCTTTTATCTTATTTGATAACTTATTAATTTTATTGACTTTTTCTTAGGGTAATTGCAGGAACTTATTTTAGTCGGTGTAAGGGAGCTTTTCCCGTGACTTATTACAAATACTAAACATTCTATGTTTATCAGTACGGTATTTACTGTGTTCTCATGTGAGCCAAAACATATGATATCATCAAGATAAAGCTACTAGTTAGTACCTTGGCCTCTATGGTATATAAGCTGAGGCTTAAGTAGTTTTATACAACTATATGGCGTGGAACAAACCCTTATGGTAAACAATGAACAGTTCGTCTAATGTAAACCTTAGGTATTTTTATGTGCCTATATACAGGCACTAAAAATATGCCTATTTGAGGCCAATATTAGCCATGTATGTCCCATTATTTTCTAATTTACAAGCTGTACGAATACGAGTATCTTCCATTTGAAATGAAAAGCTATGACACATTTGTTAAATATTTTAACATTGAGTGTAAAGCAAGCGAAATCCTCCGTTACTTTCAGGTGAAAAAACTGGATAAATACACTGGTCTGGCTGCTCAGTGCATGTAATTTATATTGCACAAGTTGAAGCCAAGTTTGAAATATTTGACACAGTGATACTCGTTTTCCTCTTTAAGGAAAGGTGGGTTGCAAGGTTCTATTTATGTAGCATAAACATAAAAGTATTGAAAGCCAATACAACCGAATCATCTGTATGATGGTACCTCTATTGTCGTCGGCGGTCGCTGGACTTGTACGGTGGCAGCCTTTGATGATGGTGCGGCGGGCACGGCTGCGTACAGCTGAAGCCCCTTCCCGTGGACGTGGAAGGCTACGACACGTAGTACCGGTGTGGTGGCGCTGTTGTCTTCGTGGTGTTTTGTGAGGAGGAATCGCAAGTTTCCCGGCACGGGTGGTTTGCGTTTGGACCTATTCCGTAAGGAGCTAGGTTTTTTTTTTTTTTTTTTTTTATTTGCTTGATTGACCTCTCGATGTTGTTCGAGTTTTTTATGGTCTCAACTAGTTGGTCTCCAAACAAAAAAGTTTTCTTTTACCCCATGCGTTGTTTTACAGAGACCTTTATCCAATAAAGGAATAACTAGTTTTCGTCGATTTATTGTCTCCTCGTGAAATAATCGAATAAAATTTATGACACTGCTGACAGTTTCTTGATTGATTGCATTTTTGGCACATAAGCCTGTATCAAGTCTCTAGTGAGATTATGCTATTATAGAACCCAGTTGGTTTTGGGAATATTCTAATCTCTTATTTCGGGTTTTTAATTTTATTTGCAGGCAGATGCTGGATGCGGCAAATTGAAGACAGGGCGCTATGGCGCTCATTAGGGAAGGCCTATGTCCAATAGTGGACTAACATAGGCTGATTGATGATAATGTATCTCGGTTTTTGCGAGTTCAGATTCAGACAAAACGGCGTTTACCTTGGGGTTGAGTTTTGGGGCAAACAAACAGAAATCAGCATCTTTTCTCTGAGGGCCTCCTTTTGTTTCTTAGCGAGCCCGGCTGGTAATATTATCCCCCAACGTTCAGAGATTTCCAGTGGAATTCTTACACCCAGTTTTCCTTGGCCTGTTCTAATTTTTCCAATAGGTATTTCATCTGAGTTTGTTCAGATATGAGGGTTCAGGCCACACGAGGGATTGGTACCTGGACCGGAGTCGATTATGTACCTGGTACTCGCAGGTCCGACATTGGCAAAGGGGCTGGAACGCTTTCGGGAGCTGAGGCTTATGGAACTACAGCTCATGCCGGATGCCATACTTAGTTCTCGGTAATCTACTTCCAAGAAGCCATTACCATCTCGATCGGTTGGCATGTCGAGAGAACTCCCTATGTCGTCACATACAATGGACGGACACCGGACTCGATTATCGAGTATTTGATCGGCAGTTGCGATCTGTGTGTATATATATATATATATATATAGGTATGTTCATGTATGAGAATTCATAAATTGGATTATAAATTGTAGGCAACTTTCTGGATGGCATCGCGTACCACCACGTTAAGAAAGTGAAATTATTTTATTCCTGGGTAACATCACGTATCACCACGTTAAGGAATAAAGTTTATGTAACCGTCTGGATAATATCAGGTATTACCACATTGAGACGGTACGTTGTCAGCATGGATATTTGTCATAAAGATTAGCATCATTGATAAGAAAACATTACACTATGTGGATCTGTGGGGGTAGTTATACAAAATTATCTTGCCTTTATCTCAGTCCAATTTCCATTGTAATCGATGAATTTTACGTCGAATATTATCACCACTGCAATCCTTATGCTTTCTTTTCACCATAACTTATTATTTACTTTGATATTGCGCGAAATATATGCAATTTAGATGCAAAAATCGTTCACTCGGTGTGGACGATGCGTAACACGAAAAACGAATGACGCCAGCGCCGCCGAGCGGCGGTAAGGTCGAAACGGAACGGTGAGAGGCGGGATCTATGTGAGTTTTTGAATAATATTTTTCAGATCTCCAATAAGCCTAAAAAATAGTGCTTTAAACAGTGGGACGATGTAATACGATGGAAGACGTACTACGTGGTATACTTAAATCTAGAGGATGTAACATCGAAGTGTAATTACTTATATACCACGTCAATCAACAAGCTCTATGGATGCTGTCTTTGCTTTTCTCCTTGTGGCGAGACATAAGTAGCTGTTAAGTTTGGCAACACTTACCGGGTCGTTGAGCTGGTATCCCAGTAGAAAGTGCGCTAGATTGGGCGGCGCGGTGGGCAGTAGCTGCAGTAGTAACATCACCACTCCTTCCTTGGCCGCGCGCACCGGGTTCTTCTCGTCGTTGCTACTCGGCCACTCTTCTGCTTCCAAGCATTCTACGAAGCCGTGTCTGGTGCGAGAAATGGTAGTTGTGAGTGAAATATTTGGGTAGGATCCAAGTAAAACAAATTACAAAACATTCTGATTCCTTGAAACTGAATGCCTTCTATGCACGCTTTTGGAAAGCTGACTCTGCACAGCGCAAAGAGCCTAGTAGCTTACGTTCTCATCGATTTTAGTTTTTATCCACAGTTTTCCGCCCACCCCAACAATATCTTTTGATAGTCAGCAGGGCTACCACGCTGTTTAACACATAACGTAAATCGCGTTAACTCCTTATTAACAAATAACGCGGGAAAAGGCGTCTTTTACGTTAAAATGCGCCTTAAAACGTGTTTTCACAGCCTCTGGTGTGCACACAGTATATTAACCTACCAGAGTCAGAGCAGCAGCTTCCTTCTGTTTATTTTTGACACCTCCATTGCGATCCAATCAGCCTGCCAAACGTGGTGATCATGGCAACCGTTTTGTGGGGAGGCAGTTCGGTAGTACCAGAGAGGTAAACGTATGTGTGCTAATAAGGTTGATATCTGACGACCTCTGTCTGTGGCGCGGTGGGCGAAGGTCCGCCTGCGACGCAGGAGGTTGCGGGTTCGATTCCCGCCTCGGAACAATTGTGTGTACGATCTGCAGATATTTGTTCCAGGTGTTCTGGTATAATAAAAATATCTATCTTTGTAATGTATTGTATTAAGTATATCAGTCATCTAGTACCCATAACACAAGGTCTGCTTACCTTGGGGCTGGATGATGCTATGTGGAATGTCCATCATTATTTATTATATTTTTCAACATAAGTGCACAATATATACCTAATTTCAGTAGCAGTGGCGTGTTTGTGCGAGACGGCGGCCAGCAGATGTTGGTGCGCGCGCGGCGCGTGCAGTGCGCGACAGAGCAGCTGCACGGCGCGCGCGGCGGCCGGCGGCAGCGCGTCGCACGAGCCCACCACGCGGCACCACGTCACCAGGCGGCAGCTCGTCTCGCCGTCCGGATCTACCACAGACAGCTGATATACAGAGGTGACAGAACAGAACAGATACATTTATCTATTATCTATAACTTTCCACTGGATGAACCGATTTTGATGATTCTTTTTCATTATTTAGGATTTTGAAGACGGTTTGTATTTTTTAAAACACGCCAATTTATATAATATTGTAACATATGCCTAGAGAAAGTGCAGACAAACCACAGACGATTCAAATCTCTTGCCTCGCGGGCTCGATACGCAGCTTTAAAATGTTGTTCTCACCCAGTATAAGTTTGGAGAGCCCCAGTACAAGCATGGACCGGTTGGCCTCCGCGGCCGCGTTCAGCAAGGGCCGCTCCAGCGCAAGCGCGCGCTCCAAGATCTGCAGGATGCTGATGAGACTCTCCTGGACGTACACCTGCCAACACAAGTACTATGTTATAATCCTACTAATATTATAAACGCGAAAGTTTGTGAGGGTGTATGTATGATTGTTGCTCTTACACACAAAAACTACTGAATGGATTTTGATGAAACTTCACAATAATATAGGTTACATATCAGAATAACACATAGGCTACAATTCATAAAGATATATTGTTTATTATCCAAAATATCAGCTAGTATTTGTATATGACGGCGCCACGCCTTGGTTCGACTTTGTAGAGCACGTGCACCGAGGCGAACAAAGGGACGCTACCTGCTGCGCAGCAGGTCGAACCAAGGCGTGGCGCCGTCATATATGTTATCACCAGAGATAGGAATAGGTAGTGCAATTTGGGGTAAATGACCTCAAACATTATCAATAGTATGGATACGCCCCGGGATTCCGGGAAAAAGATCGGGAAAAATATGACGGAACAAATTTCCGATAAAAAACCTTATTTTAATTATGTTTTTATTATTTCTTTATAAAAGATGATAATAATCAATAACAATTAAAATAAATATTCACAACAGACATAAATAAAATTATTTTAACCATAACTTAATACATATTAAAATTACAGTGATACCAATCTTCAAGGCGATATTAAATGGGATGATTGAAACTCATCGTGAATAAAACAATGGATATTGAACGTCAAGATTTAACAAAAAGTTAAATTTGGTTCAATCTTCGCCTTCACCGTCACTTTCAAAATCTGAAATAGTTGGTTGATTTTCCATGAAATTGAAATAAGTTACAATTAGTTTTTCGATATTTTCTTCTTTTAATCTATTTCTTTTAACGTTCAATATCCATTTATAAGTTGAAAAACTCCTTTCAACTTCTACTGATGTTAACAGGGCATATTTATATTAAAATATCGTCACTAGCCGAGCCGTTTGCTATATGGTCTGAATACGTTCTAACAATATCTAATTCCGGATAACGATCCATGACCGCTTCTAATTTCTTTTCGATGGATAAACATTTACTCCAATTTATAACCATCCTGACTTCGTCGAATATTTCAAAAGAACCTACAATAGAAGTATGTGTATTTTGTAATTTTTTTAAGGCTTTTTCTATGATCTTAAAATTATCGTTGGGAAGTCCAAATCAGTTTTTATGTTTTCTTTATTCAGTATATTTTTCGCATAATTGATACTGCTTCGGTTCTTCGTAGGTATGATATAACAGTTTTTATTTCATCGAAATATTTGACATAATAAGATGTCGCTGCGAGCCAAGTGTCCCATCTTGTTATAACTGGTTGTGGCGGCAATGGCAATGGCATGTATTTTCAAATATTATTTTACACAGTATAGAATAACATTTTCTTATTAAATTCCTGGGACTTGTGGCATGTCCATATTAAGATATCTTCATGAAGTCTCGGCAAATTGCACTACCTATTCCTATCACTGGTTATCACTAATAAATACTATTTCTGCAATAATTTTATGTAACAGCCGCCATCGGAATCAATGTTGGGGATATCTGCCTCCATATTGTTCCATAAGGTTCCAGAAGACTTTACCTTCCCTAGAGGCGGCGGCTGTCGCTCCAGTGCGGCATGCGCCTCCTCCAGCATCGTGAACAGCAGCCGCAGCAGCTCGGACTTGCTGTGCAGCGCCATGCTGAGCCGGAAGCCGGGAGGGGGGTTCACTTCCGGCTCGCGCGCGGGAGGGGGGAAGTCCGACGGGTTCGGCTCGTACTCGTCCAGCCAGCGGGCGAAGATACGGAACGCTAGGGAGAGAATCTGTGGAGGAATAAACGAGACTTATAAAATAATCCATAAAATTTCAAAGAAATTCATCTACCAACATAATGTATATGCGTTTGGCAAACGAAGCCGACGTAATCGCATAGATTCTGTCAATTATTTAAATAATACTGGACAATCCACATAGCATCATCTAACCCCAAGTTAAGCAGAGCTGGTATTAGGCTTAATACAATACATTACATAGATAAATATTTTTATTATACATAGATAACGACCCAGTACTGTGGGGCAACTCAGTAGATGTCGAAATAGTATTTAAAATTCAAAAAAGATGCCTTAGAGTGATAAACAGGTCTTGGTTCCTTGATAGTTGCAAGCCTCTCTTCAAGAACTGTAGGATCCTTCCTCTCGCATGTATGTATATAAGGGAAGTTTGTTTGTAAAATCATATCCAAAATATTTTCAAAAACGTAGCGATGTAATAACCCGGCAAAAAAGGCCAAAGTTTCAAAATGCACTCTATAAACACCAATGCCATAAAGATATTTATAAAAGAAATGTGTATAACATGTGCATAACTATTTACAATAAATTACCGGAAGAACTAAAAGAATTAAATGGAAATATATTTAGGAAAAAGTTAAGAGGATGGCTACTTGAAAAATGTTTTTATACTGTGAACGAATATCTAGAGATTTAAATTGTTACTTATAATGACTAATATAATTAATTTAATATATAATTATAATAATATGACTCGCATAACATTTGCACGCCTGCATGCAGGCTGAATACATTTACTAAATTACTTATAAGATCTGACATTGTATAATGTTGTATTCTTGCAAATAAACGATTTGATTTGATTTGAACACTCGGTCGGAACTGTCTGCAGATCACACATAATTGACCCGAGGCGGGAATCGAACATATGGACACAACAGTCATACCTTCCACTTCTCCGTGTGGTCAGTGTACGCGCGATGCGGCGCCGCCAGCGCCAGCCTCATCACGTGCTCCAGATAGGGCTCCAAGCCCGGGGCGCGCGCGCCGGCGCCCAGCGCGCGCGGCGTGTAGCCCCCGTCGCACAGAGAGTCTATCAGAGTAAGGAATGATATCGATACGGGGTACTCTTCTGCGCGGCATTCCACCTGGGAAAAAGGTATTGTTGTTATATCAAGTACTTTTTAAAGAATATGCAAAGAACTGACTGTCAAAATCATTGCCGCCATGAATAAAAGAGCAAGTTCATTGATTATTCATTTGTATGTATATTCTTCATTGATACGAACGGTAGTGGGTGCGACAAAACGTATAGTGAGCACTAAGCCAGAGCCCATTCATTTTAGCTTAATTTTACTCATAGCTCACAAAGACATCATCTGGCCCGGAACTAAGCAGAGCTTGTGCTATGGGTATGGGTGCAATAATGGCGTGAGAGTAGTTAGCAGCAACTAGAGATACCTCGTTAAGTTCAGCAGTGAGCGGCATCTTGTCGTGCTGCGTGGTGACGAGCCGGGCGGCCTCCAGCGCGGCCCACACGCGCCCCCGCGTCCCCGCGGACCCGCCCAGCGCCGCCAGAGTACTTAGCAGCTCTGCTTTCAGCTGCAGAGGTACTGCGCAGCTTACGAGACCTGGTCAACAGAGATCAATATATAAATAATGTTGGACAATCCCAGAACCGAACATTGCAAATGTAAATTTATTAATCGTTCTCTCCGCTATAAATTGGGCTTAACATTATTTGTAAACTTTGGTCATTTAGTTGCATTGTATAGAGGTAGATATAGTGATAAGACACTTACCAAACATAACATTGACGGCATCCCACTGCAAGTTTTCACAGATGGCAGCGCAAGCCGTGTGGTCCTCCCGAGCCACGCTCGCGATCAGCTTTAGCGCAGCCACCATCGCCTCCACCTAACCGACATAAGGAAACATCATCTGTAGCTATCAGTGAATGGAGTTGCAAGGCTACCACGCTATTTGACACATAACGTAACTCGCGTTATCGGTGTTATTACGCTAATTTTAGCGCCATTAACGCATATTCAGGTGCATTTTAACGTGAATAACGCGTGAAAAGGCGTTATTGGCGATAAAATTAGCGTAATAACGCTGATAACGCGAGTTATGTTATTTGTTAAGTAGCATGGTAAGGCTGCTGCCTTCTAGTGTCTCCGAAAGTTGAGCAGAGACGTATGATCCCTCCAAGCTATCTCAAGCCACCTCTACCTACGTTTCATCAAAGTCGATGAGAGCGAGTTCTATCTTGACTAATGGGATATACATAGATAGATAAAAACTTTATATGGTGCTAAAGGCACACATAATACAATTAACATAGAGATACAATTCTAAACAAGAGTTAAACCTATTATGTTTAACAATTCAAATGAGCACTTTATAAAGGTCAGTACTTAGTGTAGGTAAATTTATGTGCGCTGTAGTACAACAAATAGGACATGGCTCAGCGAAAATTTTTGCCTAAAAGCAAAAACACTGATATGAAAATTACCTTAATAAAACAAGAATCCCAAAAAGAATAGCATTTTTTCCAATCATTATAGCATCATTTCTCTCACCTCTTCTTGTCGAACCAGCATTTTCCCTGGCCGGGCGGCCGGCGTGAGGATGGCGGAGGCGCCCATGGACGACGTGAACATGTGGTCGGAGAACGGCGCCGGGTCCGCGCGCAGGTTGCTGTGGACGTAGAGCGTGTGAAATAGGAACAGAGGAGGTCACAATTATCACAGGTCGAGCCTTGTGCGACTCTACTGGGTTATTGATAAATTGTAGAAAACTTGTATCTTACTGTGGATGTTGAGTCTGAAATAGGAACATAACCCCGTTTACTATCGTTCAAAAGACGTTTTACGTAACTACTCCGCTGTGGCTGCAATCCTAATACAGCAAACCTTATTTTCAAACGATTAAAAAAAAGAGGGGGTTCTCAATTCGACTGTATATTTTTTTGTTTGTTACCTCAGCACTTTCAACTGGGTGAATTAATTTTGATGATTCTTTATTTTTTATTTGAAAGCTGGTGCTTCCCTTGTGGTCCCATAGTCTGACAATGGCATCCATGAGAAAACCATATAAGTCTTAAATTTGCATTAAGTATGTGCCCGACAAATGGACGAATAAGTAACTTAATATCACGCCATCCGATTTCGATGATTCTTTTTTTAAACTAAGTTTTATACCCATTTTCATTATTTAGGAAGTTGAAGTCAGTTCATAGTTTTTAAAACAAGCCAAATTATAATGTTAGGTCTGTAGGTGGCTCACCAGTAGTATCTATGCAGAGCGGTGAGCGCGTGGTGCGCCGAGAGCGCGTCCCTCCGCGCCAGCAGCGCCCACGTGTGCCGCGGGACCGTCAGCGCGGCCAGCGCGCGCAGGTAGGCGGGCACCAGGGCTGCGCACACCAGGGAGCCCGACAGCCGGACGAACTTGTACAGGGTGGCTGCGCGCCCGCCAGCGCCGGGGCCGCCGCCGCCGCTTGACCTGAGGACAAAATCATTGACTGAGTATAAGACAGGTTCAGCCACTGGTATCAACAATTCGTTTTCCATGTTCGGGTGCTATCGTCTAGGCTTAAAGAAGCCTTTCTTCCACTTCTTGTGAACTATAGCGACAAGCTGGTTAGTGTGCGACAAGCCATTTCATTCTGGTTCCATACCTTTACAGGTCTTGCGTTGATTAGGCTCCACTTTGTGGTTTTTGTCCCCACAACTTGCGGCCATAAATGGCAGAGAACATTCACGTCCAACAGAAGATAAGAACTGACAGTTTGTAGCAATTCTATTTTTGAAAAACCTTACCTGTGTGAATGTGTATTTGTCTCACAAGCGCGCCAGTAATCATCTCGCAGCCTGTACGGGTCGCGGGAGTATAGCTTCTGCACACATCGCAATAAGGCGTCTAATCGCGTACGCGCGCCGGCGACTGGCGCTCTCAATCCTTCTGCTGCGTACATCTGAGCACAGCGCGCGGCTTCGTCGGCTCTGTAAGTGATTGAAAAGAAGACCTAGAATGAAACCTTGAGGTACCCCAGTGTTGACTGGATTCTATTTTCATTATATCAAACAATTGTTAAATTGTATCAGAATTTTGCCCATTGTTATCATAAGTTTGTAAGTATGGATGGATGTTTCTCTTTCACGCAAAAAATACTGAATGGACTTTGATGAAACTTCACAAGAATATAGCTTACATAACAGAATAACACATAGACTACAAATTCATAAACATATATTGTATATTATCCAAAATATCTATCACAACGCGGGTGAAACCACGGGGCGCAGCTAGTAATTTATAATGATTGGACTAGAAGTTTCATCATTTCTGTTTTGTTTTTTCGCAAGTAGCTTCCGATAAACAAAGAGGGGTCTAAGAATATAACAAAACATATAATATAAGAATTAACTTATAGGAAATTAAAACTTACTTGACTCTCATCTCCATGAGTTTAGAATGCATCAGCACGATAAAGTCGGTTATGAGCGTGTGTATCCTCCTCTGGTAATACTCTTCTTTTGATACAAAATCCGTTGACAGAATTGTCTCATCCAGATATTCAAACACCTGAAAAACATTAAACATGAAGGGATAATCTCCAATATTGAAAGTACAGGGTGGTACTTCCATAATGTTCTATGATAAAAGGACCCTTCCATCTAGCGTGCTGTAAAAGTCAGGCAGCTATAGAATAGAGGTAGTTTTAGATCAAGCTTGGTATTATTTCATCTATTCAAGTTGGGGTTATGGGTTATTCCATCTATTTATTTATTGCATACACATACATTGTCACATATTTTAGTATCGACTGCGGTGCTCCCTGCGCAACATTACCTTTCCGTCTATAGCTGCGTCAACCAGGATCTCATCCTGATCCAGTAACTCGACCTTCACCTCCCCCCTCTCCCCTCCACGCAGTAACGACTGTGGCGCTCTCTTCAGAGCTGCTAGGGCGAGGCCCAGAGACAACTGGCATAGAGCTCGGACACCTGATAGAAAATACTAAAATTGTGAGATAAAACTCCCATAATATGCATGAAAAGTATTTGGGCAACAGTGGTGCAGCCATACAGACTGTTAGACTTAAAAAATGGCTGACAAAACAATGTTTTGGTTGGATGAATTCTTGGTACATAAATATGCGTAGAATTGTTTTTTTTCCTTTTGACTTATTATATTTTACAATTATTTTCATTTTGGACATTTGAATTTTAAATTCAATTTTTTATTGTTAATTTATTTTATTATGTTATGAATGAATTTTATGTGTAATTTTGATTATTTTACCAAATGTACTTATTTAAAAAAAAAAAATTTTACTTGTATAATATTTATTGATTATTTTATGACTTGTAAGCTATTTTTGTTACCAAATAAAGAACTTGAACTTGTTCCAATCGAAAAGGATCACAAAATATGTGAGGGCTTTTTGTTAGCCTAAACTGAAAACTGAATATAGTTTGAAATGTTTACCTGCAGGTTTATCATCTTGCGTTTGGTTCTGCGACGGAGCTAGCTCGTCTATCAGAACCGCTATGAGATCTGGGTCTTGGATGAGAGGAAGTTTCTTAGCTAATTCTTCGCCGTCATCTCGCCTGCTCAAAACATTTGAATCGTAAGACAGAGGAAATAAGGTTGAATTCTAATGAAAAAAATCACAAGCTAAAGCGGTTTACCTGTGTAATACTGATAGGTCCAAAGCGTATAAAAGCGCCATTTGTAGAGCGAGTGAGATGTCATCCAAAGCTCCCGTTGGGCCTAAACTTGGTGACGTCGTTTGCTGCAAAGTGAGAGGTGTGTTGTTGTACATCATATCGGGCAAGTTTAATAGAATCAGACACTTCGTTCTGATACTTACTTCTGAGAGTAGTCTGAGGATGATGTCCCTTCCTAGACCTTTTTGAGCGGACGCCGCGAATAGAACACCGGCCAAATGTTTTCTAGAAAAGATTTTGAAAATATTGTATTAGAACAGAACTTGTGATACATTAATCCACGAAATCGGATACTACAATATGTAGATATGCGATACCCCCCAGCCATCTCGGTGGCACGGTGGGCGAAGGTCCGGCGGCGATGTAGGGAGGTTGCGGGTTCGATTTCCGCCTCTGGACAATTGTGTGTACGATCTACAGATATTTGTTCTGGTGTTCTGGTCGTTATCTACGTATAATAAAAAAAATTTGTGTGTTCATTATTTATTTATCTTAACCACTCACCTGGTAGTCTCCATAGTAGCCACGAGCCGAGCGTGGTGCCTCGCCGGCGGCAGTGCGCGGTTCTGTTGCAGCAGCTCCATCTCCGTCGGCAGAGTGAACCGGCGCAGGGCGTCTAGCGCGCTGCCCAGCAGGCCGTCACTTATCAGCTGTTCCACGTAGCGCGACACGTACGCCACTATCTCCTCGCGACCATTTATTGACCTGTGGAACACATGATCATTGAATAAAGGTCAAGCTCAATGTCAAACTCTGGAAAATCTAAGGTTTTTTTCGAGATACTCGTCAGTAGTAAATTTTGTCTATTGAAGGAATTTAAGAACATTTGGATAGGGGAGCGAGTGCGTAGTTGCGATAGTTGTGTAGCTCGGCTATAAGCGAGTGTGCGAGTGAGACGAGCGATTACTCGCATCACTCGCTCGCAGCGGCCCAACGACAGTCCTGCGCTAACCTGCATTGTAGAGAAATTACCGCTGGTTGCTCTCTCGGCGTGCGTTCTGATCGCTGAGCGAGTGTTATTTCCCTGGCTCTTGTCGCCCAGCGACAAACTAGTAAAGCGAATCCTCGCCGGCAGTGTGAACAGTCAGCGATATTTGTATATGCATCTCTTTTTTTTACACGGAATGTATATCTATTGTACGTTTCGAGAGCGAGAAAATAGCCGATAGTTAGTCGTTTTCTCGCCGGCGGTGGGACAACTGCCTAAAGGTGTATGTTTCTTAGTTATACTACAAGTAGATTTGAGAATGCCATACAAACTCTTCATGTGCGAGTTGAAGAGAGAACAAGGTATTCTTTGTTTATTTACTGCTTGATTTCTGGTATACGTATACAGGATGGAATTTTGTAAATAGTGAAAGGGAAAGTACTCTTAATACCTTAGATAGAAAATCTTACTCAAAGAAAACATTCCTTTAATTTTGACAAGAAAAAAAACATGCATTCAGTGTTTAACATACCAGCACACTCCATCACGTGCCATGACAATCTCTTTCAGTGCATGAACCAGCGCGCGACGTCCGTCGTAGAACAGTATGATAGCGACGAGTCCGCGCGGCAGCCCCGGGTGCCGCGGGGACTGCCGCTGGGCCGTGTGCAGCAGCTCCAGGGCTAGGTACTCACTCACGTTGTACATGTCTGGAAGGGAATTCAATGCACATTGTAAGTTGTATGTAGTCAGCTTTAGCATTAATGCGAAAGAGGTTTTTACAACATGCAAATACCACAGGCTTATTTTGCATGGATGTAGTTGTGACAAAAGTAAGTCTGTGCAAAAAGAGAACCGTCGTGGGGTTACGGTGAACTATCATTTGAACGCAACAGAAGTAGTGAATGGGCGCACGCGCGACCTCCATTCATAAGACACTTCTCTTTTTGCACATACTACTTTTAATCCTCAAGCATCGCGTGCGAAGACGCATTCCGCGATTAGTTATTAAAAATAAGTCTCACTTTAGTTTTTACTTTAGACGACAGATGTGGCACAGTGGGCGAAGGTCCGCCTGCGACGCAGGAGGTCGCGGGTTCGATTCCCGCCTCGGAACAATTGTGTGTACGATCTGCAGATAATTGTTCCGGTTCTTCGCGAGATATGGCCGGCCCACTGCCACTTCAGTTTTATTTTTGCTCATTTTAAATTATATCTTCAAATTACAACTGTTAAGTACATAAATTTATTGCTAAGTTGAATATATATTCCTTCAACTTTAATAATTTACGCAATGTATGATAATTTCGACGATGTAAATACTGCAATCTCAAAGGTAGTCCATTGGTTTAGTATTAATAATCTTTTGCTTAATGAAACCAAAACAAAATGTATAAGATTTATTCTACCTAATGTAAAACAAGTTAAGGCTGATATAAACGTAAAAGGAGAAACGTTAGAAATTGTAGACAATACCGTATTTTTAGGAATAACCTTAGATAGTAAACTTCAATGGGGCCCACACATAGATAAGCTATCGAAGAGATTTAGTTCTGCAGCATATGCAGTTAAAAAAATCCGTCATCTTACAGACGTTGATACTTCTAGACTAGTCTATTTCAGCTACTTCCACAGTATTATGTCTTATGGCATACTACTGTGGGGGAACGCTGCAGATATAAACACAGTATTTGTGTTGCAGAAGAGGGCTGTTCGTGCGATCTATAATACGGGTCCCAGAGAATCCCTACGTGAAATATTCAAAGAAATAAACATAATGACAGTACCGTGTCAATATATTTATGAAAACTTGTTGTACACTCATAAAAATATCAATTGGTTCACTAAAAAAAGTGATATACATAATGTAAATACTAGAAATAAGAATAAACTCGCTGTGCCCACAACTAGGCTACACAAGATAAATGTATCTTTTAAAGGGCATTGCCCTTTAAAAGATACATTTATCTTATATATATACGCTTCTACAACAAAACTCCAAGTGAGTTGCAAAAATTATCAATAAATAAATTTAAAAAAATTGTGAAACATATTCTTTGTAAAAAAGCTTATTACAAAATATCAGATTACTTAGAAGATAAAAAAGTTTGGAACGAGTTTTGCTCCAACTCAAAATCTACCAACTTACAAATAAGCAAATCAAATGTACTAGACACATAAGTTATGAACATACTAGTGGTTTCTTCTCACTTCTTCCACTGGTGGACAAAAAATTGAAGTGAACTATAAAATAATTTAATAGTATAAAATATGACCTGTCTAAGTGCTTATTTGTAAGCTTAAAGAAATAAAAACTTTTCTTATTTATTCTTATTATTATTCTACACTAGACCAGATACTAAATGTGAAAAACAGATGCATAATAAATATAACTAAAAGTATTTCAGCAAACAAAGTATTTATAGTATTGAATAAATGCCAGTAATAAAGATCCCAAGTGAGTGTTTATTACCATGCTCAGGATCGTGTAAGTTCAGTTCAGTTGTTTATTACTAAGACTGATTGCTATGCTGAGGACTGACTGTGCTTTTTAGTGTATTTTTGCTCTAATTTATTTTCTATGATATCCTTAATTTTGTATTATTTACCTGAAATAAATGATTATTATTATAAGGGTACATATTTACCTGATATAATAATAGCCTCATCCACCAGCTCTTTGGAAAGCAGCGTTTTCCCCAAACTGGGAAGTGTCACTCCTTCTGTAATCCCTCTTTTTATTTCATCGCGGCTTGCTGGATTTTTGGGCTAAAAATGATAAGTGAACAAATAATTAGTAGCATTACTTGGAATTTGGTAGCTAACTCATTATTTTTCTTTCATTTTTCGGTTTTGGTCAACTGAAATAACACATTTATTATGCACTCACAAAAGGCCTTACAATAAACTTACAGGGTTCCTGAACAAAGATAAGAAGGTTTGCTTGTGCCGTCGGAGAACAGACTCAAATGTGTGCACGGTGTATGTAGCTGAGCCACCCTCGTTGGTGAGGTAGCCCTCCACAACCGACACCAGCTCCTTGAATGGTGTCCATAGGTCGTCTGTAGTACTGCCTGGTGAAATAATATTGTTTACTATCTGGTTGATTTCTTGTCTGAAGGAATCCATGACTATAAAATTTTTTAGAGAAGAAGTGCAGGCAGCCTTAGTAGAAACTTAAATAGCCAGAAGTTTGGATGCTACATTCTTTTCGAGGAAGAGAAACTTTATTACTTAGCAGCAATTATAACCTATTCAGCAGCGAATTATCACATGAGATACACATCTAACGACCAATATTTAGGTTTTAAACAAAAAATATTTTTAAAATCTAATTTTTTTTTGAGTAATATGGGCAAATTAAATTAATAGAGACGTTATTTAGCATTATAATCAGGTGCCGCTAAAATGTAAACAGCACCGACAATAGGTTACAAACTTTGAGACTGTTACCTTCATTGATATCCATGATTTGAGCTTATTAACACATGTGTTTTACAAAATGAACACTCTGACTGAAATACAACAAATTGCTGAAATCGTTTATTTTCACAAAATTTATTTGAAAATATTTTTGGAAAACAAATCATGACAGACACCACAGTTGTTGATTTTTAAACCTGGCTTGAAGGATTGATGAAATTAGTTGATGAAGTTAGCAACAAGCTTTGCAACCAACATACAGTGAGCATGATTGGTATTGTGTTGGCCATGTGTTGTTGTTGTTAGTCTATAACCACCCCACCCTACATTTAGTGGTTAGACAATGTCGTTCTGTGTCATTCATTAATTAACCACGTCGTTAATGCCCGAGATACACGAGGCTAGTTCACTACTAAACTGTCCTGGCTTGGAACATGCTGGTTCTGTTTACACTAGCCTTGATTATTTTACGTACCAACCTTTAAAGTACCTATTCCAACAGTACAAGCAAGCTAACTACTAAGCTAGCCTACCAATATTATAAACGCGAAAGTTTGTAAGTATGAATGGATGTTTGTTACTCTTTCACGTAAAAACTACTGAATGGATTTTAATGAAACTTTACAATAATATAGCTTATACATCAGAATAACACATAGGCTAAAATTTATAAAGATATATTGTATATTATTCAAAATATCTATCAACACGCGGATGAAACCGCGTGGCGCAGCTAGAGTAAAATATTTGTAACTAAACCACAAAAAAAAAACATTTAACTTGCTTGGCGTTGTGAACTTGTGATTCAGAAACAACTGTTATCATTATCTATTATGTACCTAAAGAATTAAATAGATAAGGAATGTAAGTTGCGTATAAAATTACATGGCAACTATAAAACAATAAAAAGTATTTTAAGATTCGTGCATTGTTTGAAAAAAAAACCACAGGTCTTTTTTTCAAAAATTTCTAATTTGAATGGTTTGGACCAAACCATTCAAATTAGAAATTTTTGAAAACTCTAGGTCAGTACCTACTCTAACAACCAAACCGTTTGGTTGTTAGAGTAGGTACTGACTTAAGGATTCTGTATTCGATATCACTATATTTACTATCTATGAGAATTAGCAAGCTGAAGTGGCAGTGGGCCGGCCATATCTCACGAAGAACCGACGGCAGCTGCTGGGGCAGTAAACGTAGTATAGGACGCCCTCCGACCAGGTGGGATGACCTGCGAAAGACTGCAGATAGATGCTGGATGCGTCAAGCTGAAGACAGCGCTATGGCACTCATTGGAGGAGGCCTATGTCCAGCAGTGGACTAATATAGGCTGATGATGATGACTACATCACTACTACAACTAAAATAGGGAATAGGGACAGGTCATGAAAAATAATAACATCAATGTTAATTCACAACATTGAGAAAGTTTTTAATTAGTTAGGGAGGTACACTGTAAAATTAGAGAACAACTAGGTACAACAGGAGTCATAACAACAACAATATTATAGAGTAAGAAAAATAGACTTTTAAGAATTTATAAATGCAGCTCATTATTAAAAATAGCATATAAGTACAGTCAGATGAACTTGTCAATCTTCGACAAGTACTCTGTGCATTTGTTCCTGTAAAAGGTGTTATTGTACAACACCACATTGTTGTAAAACTCTCCAACATTAGTAGTCTGGACGGCCAGAGAATTCAACACATCCATGTTTCCATCAGTCCTCACTCTATCACATTCTGATTCCACTGCATCCAAATAATTTAAGGCAGATTTGTTTTTCAAATTTTTCAGGACAATACTGTTGTTTGAAGTAAAACCTGTCATCTCAAAACATGCCTTAGCTGCAATGTATAACACACTCGCGTAAAAGTGCGTAAGAGCATTCAAATTCACAATCATTAGAGTTTCTCCCAATGCCAACTGCTTTATCACTTCAAGCAACAACTTAAAGCTTCTTTTTTCATACGCATTGTAATCTTCTAATAGGTTGTACTCTTGCAACCCTAGAATTTTGTGTATCTCCACGCCATATTCTCCAAATTGATCCAAATCCATTAGATTCGGTTTATCCTTGCAGAACACAATCTCTTTAAACTCTTGTTCTGCTAAAATTTGTTGGTAAAGTTTGAATATTGGTATGAATATGAATTTAGAGCTGTTGATTTTCTTCAAAGGTAAGCCGTATGTGAACATAAGTTTAAGATTGATATTATCATCATAGCAGTTCAGCCATTTTACTTTATCGCTTATTAATATAAAGGGGTTTGAGACGGTTTCTGCTTGTAGAAACGAGTTCAGATTACTCAGTTTTTGTTTTAGCGACATTCTCGCGTAGAGGTGCCTCTCGGTGTAGGACCCGCGGTGGTGACGCGGATTCAAGTTCACTTTGTTCTCCTCATGAAGGATCCCTTTCAGGATCTCTTGTTGGTTTTCCAAGGGCTTCAAATCATACTGCCATATAAATTCACTAGCTACTATAGCTCTGATTCTCTTGATATCTCTGTGCAGGGATATATTCTTTTGCATCAAGTAGGCTTGTAGATTATTATTGATGACTTGACACTGTATGCAGCAGTAATAGTTGGAGCATTCTTGAATCTGCTTGAGGAAGCCTTCGGGGATTGCTTCGAGGGGGAATAAAGCTTTGTTCGCGTAAACATCAGTTCCATATGCAGTTTTGAGAATGGGGAAATATTTTTCCAGGCTTTGTCTTCCTTTGTAGTGAAGGCAAATGGCGTAGACTTCGGAGTTACCTTGTCGCGAAGTCACGGGCTTGTAAATGTTGACTTCGCTAAACACGTGATTGACTAGGTAGAGTAAGCTCACAGTTGAATGTTCAAAAGTGGTAAAAAGCTTGAATATGAGTGTTCCACCTGTAAAAAATGCATGTCATGAGTTTTTGTACATTATTATAGATAAAGATAGAGAAATTTAATGTAATTACCTGAACTTAAAGTTTGCAGTGCTGTTATAATTTCACAGTAATGCAGTGGAGATGTCATCTCTTCCTGGGCATCTGGTTTTTGTAGGCAATCGATTGAACCATCTGCTGTTACAAGCAATACCTGGAAATAACAATTCAGGATTTATTGATTTTATATATGTGCTAAAATTCTATAATTATTGTACACTAGCTGCTCCCCGCGGCTTCGCCCCCGTGGAAATCTATGTGTCAAATGATAAAAAAAAAGTATCCTATGTTAGACTCCTGGTTCTAAGCTACCTCTACATCAATTTTCAGCTAAATCGGTCCAGCCGTTCTCGAGTTATAGGTAAGTGTTGTAACAAACACGACTTTCTTTTATATATATAGATATATAGATTCCAAAGGACAAACTGTTCAACAGTTGGCACCAGACCCATACCACGACCCGTGCTTAGCTTGTGGCTAGATAATGCTGTGTGAATTGTCTAGCACTATTTAAATACAATTATTAGTTAAATAGAATAAAATAGAAAATTCTTTATTGTACTTTAAGTATAAACTATAAGGTTGATTAAATTTTTGTTATGGGGTCATCCCTAACTGAGAGGATACTTTGATTTAAGATTTGTTTTGTTTCCAATTTAACATACATTAATTAAGTGAAGAAGTAGGTTAGCAAAATTATATTTTAATTTGGGAGAACTTGATATACATATGTATTTATAAAAAAAAGTGAAAATGTGGTTTGTTGAAAAATTAAGAAAGATAAATAAAGAAAAATTGTTACTCATTTTTGTGTCTATCTAATCTAATATATTTATAATTTTAAAAAAATATTTTTGTTAATGTAATTTAATGCTATTTTATTTTTATGTTATACTATACTGTGGATTTTATTATCTGAAATAAATAAATACAATACAATCAAACTCAAGTTTTAACATGATGTAAAAATACTACCTTTCCTAATGACTTGGCCTTTTGTATGATTGCCTGTGAGTTTGCCCAATCCATGAGGTTGCCGGTGTTGTCCACTCCAAAGTCCCAGTTGTCCAGCGTGTGAAACATGAACCGATCATCACTGATCATGTTTGATGGCGAGTTGCCTTCATAGTAAGGGTTCAGGGTGTTGGCCACCCATTGCCACTGAAAGGTAACATATCAGCTACTGTACATTTACACAAATACAATATGCAACCTTGAAGTTGTCTACTAAAAAATATGCTTTAAAAGTGTTTTATTCATGTGAAATCTATGCCACTTGCCGCAAAACTTAATTTTAACACAAGGGTAAATATTTAAATATCTGGGTAAATAAAATTATTCATCAGCGGACTCGCTATTCTGCGAACCAATTTCACAGAATTAATAGAAACTCACCTCAACATTTGGATAATTCTGCTTCAAATAGTGGTTCAATGAAGTGATGAATGCACCAGGCGCCTCGCACAGGTGCAAGGACACCATTTTGGTATCGGTTGTTGCTTGCTTTGGTATCACATTGTAGGTGGAAGCACATTCATAGAACTTTGTCCATGCCTGTGTCAGAAATTCAGGGTTCACCAGGCACCTAATCTTCCACCCAACTTCTCCAGCAGGGTTCCTTCGACGCGTGTGGCTGCTCCACTCTTCGATATTAAAATCATTGAGCTGGCTCTTATGGAAATTCAATTTGCTCTTTTGTGTTTCGAGTTCCTTAACCTTCCAGGGCGGTGTTGAGAAACAAAGTTCCACCTCAGGCAGTTTCCAGTCATTGTTGAATCGAAACTGAAACTTCTTGTTGAACAGATCATTTAATTCCTCGTGGAAGTCATCATTTCTGTTAATATTTTGCCGCGGTTGAAAAAAAAAGTTATCCGATTTAGGATGAAACATTTTATTTCTTTTACGCTATTCTTGGGCGAAAGTTTCTCAGATTGAAGGATTTGCACTACATTTTCACCACCATTAAACATTACTTCACACCATCATCGTTCTGTGCTACATTTAATAAAGAAAGACCACACGATTTTATGATATAATAAAAAAACTACGAATCTATTACAAACGAGAGATTCCAAACATTCCGATCGACATTCAACAACAAACAACCAAAGTGAATTCCATCCATCCAATCCAACCAACCACAAAGTACCTACTCAACCAACCAAATAGGTACAACCAAAGATCATGATATTTTTTTTTTATAATTTTATTATTGATTTTTAGATTAGGTTTCGACACTGACGGATTCGGCCTCGGACGAAGGAAATCACTTCCTTCCATGAGCCTCGTTGTGAGGTTCATTTTTTTATTATCCTCTCAGGTGCGGCTACGGTACGGGGCGGGGCCGTGGGGGGCGGACAGGGCAGCGGCGGCCGGCGCGGCGGCGGCCGGTGGCGGCGCGGCGGCGGGGTGGCATCTGCACGAGACTAATTTAGGAATGAGTTCAGATCGTGGACGAGTGCAGATCGTGGGCTGAATATAATACATTCTTTCGCCGATTTCTTAATTATTTTGTAGGTATACCTGTAACATTTTTATATATTTGTATTCTCTATAAAATTTTCTACAAATAACAATTGTCTGCAGTACATATAAAGACAGACGAAAAGAAAAAAAAGCGGCAAAAGTTTGTAAAAGAATAATACAAAAAAAATCAAACTATGCCGTGGACGGATAAAATCGTTCTTTAATTCGATCTTATGTTATTAATGTGTTTGGTTTATCACTTTTCTTGCAATGTCCCCGTTCATGGGACCCATGAATCGGAATCATGATTTTTAACATTTTTCCTCATTTTTGAACTTTGCACTCTATGCTGCACCGTGCGCGATGATTCGCCTACACGTACGTACATACCTATTGTACAACCAACCGTACCTACTAATCATACGTAGTTAGTGTATTTTCTTTGCAACGGAGAGTCCCCGGAGTCCCGTGTATATCATCATAATTCATTACTAATCTTGGACTGTATATCATCATAATTCATTACTAATCTCAGTTGATTGATCGTTTCGTGTTAATGCAAGATTAATTTTATAAAGAGGCTTTTAAAGGGAATAAAACTAACGGAAAAGTTATTTGCCGAAAACAGTTAGATAGGTTACCATTTTAATTTTAATTTTTATTTCGGGACCATCGGGAAAATTGTTGAATTTTAGGCCAAAAATCTCTTATTTTCCCAAATGCTCCAAAAATACTCATTGACTTTAGCTTTTTTAATAGTTAATTTAATAGTCATTTATGGTCATTGTATCGGGATATTTACTTACCAAGCGCCATGATCACAAAATAACTAAAGGCATTGCAGTTTGTTGATAAAAGAGCAACATACATAATAATAAGCGACGACGGACGACGACGCGTCATCTCCCGTTTGTGTGTTGGTTTGCACAAAGGCATACAAAGTGCAAGCAAGACGAGCGCGTGGCCGGGCTTTATAGATAGGTATTATGAGATGGTTGAGAATTGACAGTTCCAAACAGCTGTCTGTCCTGTCCATTGTCCATTCAGCCAGCCAGTGTGTCGAGGCGAGCGAGGCACACGTTAATATCCCTGCCTGAGTAGTCTGTTCTGTGGCGCTGGCGTGGCGAAGCACAGAACAGAACTAAGAAGTTGAAGTTGAAGAAGTTGAGTTGAACTATTTTGTTTTATAGTGTAGTTAGTTTATCTTCCGATTATTAGGTATCACAATTCACAGTAACACAGACAAGACAAAGTGAAAGGAATTATGTCGGCTAGCAGCAATTTTGACGCTGATTTCGATCACTACCTACAATCCATGATAAATCTAAATGCCATCGACAGAATGACTGCCGATTTGGGTGAAGAACTGCATGATTCGCAGATGGCAATGAATCAGATTAAAACAATGATCGATTCCCTACCCAAAAGTACACAAGACACAAAGCCTGGACCTAGCTACAGTGGCATCCGGCACGAAGATTTGTCAAACTTTTTGAATGCTAGGACGCCCCATCTATTGATGCCGGATATGGATCAAAACACCTGCGATTTAGATTTGAACGACGCTATAGCCACTATGAAGACTTACGCAGAAGAAATAAAAAAGAATCTCGTGGTTCCAGATCCAAACACGAAAGACTATGTGAAGAGAGATCTCGACGACTTAGATTTTGAGAAGTATGCTTCAAGTTTGGATGTGCTCTGCAAAAGACTGAGTAATTTGAAGATGAACAAGAAAGAAGATGGTATGCAAAGGAATCCAGAGCTTGAAGAGAAGTTGGCAGTGATACATAATGATGTTAACATGTTTACCAAGGTATGTTCCTATACTATAGATACTGACTATGATATCCTTTCCTATTAGAAACTTTGATAGCAAAACTGACCATGGTTCTTTTACAGATGGTGCAGGCTAAGACAACTCTGAGTGAGGCAAACAAGGAGTGGACATCTACACAGCAACAGAATGATGCAATCAATTATGATCAGATCATCAACAAACTACTTTCAGGAATCAATGAAGTCTCATACTTACTTCATAACAAAAATTAAGTTGTCTTACTGAGTTAATCAAAGTAAAATGAGTAACTCGGTTTCTGGTTAAAATTATAAGTTCCTATCTGTGATTGTTTATTTGAAGGTTTGTAAGAGTGTGATGTAGTATTTATGTATATGATATAGCCATTAACTATTAAAAATAAAAATGTTAAGCACGAACTTGACTCTTCCACTGAGGGTTCCATACAAGTTCTTGTTTTTTTCCTTTATTTGAGCTATAAGACTGAGTTTTGCCAAAATGTAATGATTGTAGAATCTATAATCATGGGTACTTTGTTAATCTACATTGTAGATCAACGGGATGGGGAAGTACCCTAAATGATTATCTTTTATAGGCATTGCTTACAGAGTAATGAAATTTTGATGCAAGCTGATTTTTGAGCAGAAAGTTATATAATTTTCGTCATCCTTAATTAAGCTGGGGATTTTGTTATACATCTTTACTGTTTACTAACGGGCTTTAAGGCGAAATGAGTTCGTCTTTTCGAGACAAGGACGAACGAACGCCGCGCGAGAAAGGGAGGCAAGAGCGGCAGAATGATCGGCCCGTTCGCAATTTCACTGCTTTTTATTTTTTAATTTGTTATTGCTCTAAAATAATACTGTTTCTCAAAAAACTAAAATCATAATTGTCTAAAGTATTTATAAGGGAACACGTAGAAGATATTTCATTACAATAATATTAAATAGGTAACTAGCAAATAAAACTGGTTTTCCCGTAGAGATATCTCTGTAAAAATGAAGATTTAGAGGAAACTACAATTTTTTTCTATCGAGTCAAGTTTAGTCAATCGTGTTTCGACTCCCATAACATACTAACTAATATGCTAAACTTTTGATCCTCATCAAAATATATTCGAAAAAAAGGTGTTTTGTTCCCTTAAAATTGATTTTCCGTTAAGTCAAAAAGTGGGTTTTGGGATTCATTTCACCTTAAGTGGCTAACCACAAAAAGGCTTTATCTTACTTTAACCATGTGTTATGATTGTAGCGAGTAAATTCCAGTAGCTTCGGGGTCAAGAACCCCCGTAACATTTTCACATACTCAGCAGAATGAACAGTAACCCAACGGCTGCGAAAATGTCAAACAGAGGCGGAAACTTGCTGCACCTTCTCCTCGCTCCGAGAAGTCCGTGGACCGCCGGATTGTTTCACATTTAGTGTTGATCCCTTCTCTTCGAATTTCTTCACACATTTCTTTATCAAAACCGCACTCGGACATTGATTTAGGTCGTGTAAATCGTACTCGACGCGAAACAAGCGTCTCACAGCAATGGGATAATTAATGTTTCAATAAAATTGTTTTACGCAAAAGGCGCGCTTTGGCCCCGTGAACCGATCCATTGCAAATAATTTTCCGTGAGATTAGCTAGCCACTAACCATCTCCGCGCACCCCGTCCTGCTTGGATTTGCGCGGGAAATCAATTTCAAATTTAAACGAATTCATGGCCCACCCTCTATATTATAATTTAAAATGTCTATATTTTTCTATAAATTGCAGCCATTTGGTTAATCATGTAAAAACAAGGTGAAGTAATTTTTGTGATGCCCTGAAATGCTGTCTACAACTTTGTGTTTTTCTTATATTTATTAAGATATGTAATAATTTATTTTGTTAATAAACTGGTCGCCAAACTCCATGTGATTGGTTCCCTTTATATGTAGGTAGAGTCCCTTTACATTGAGTCAAAGTATATTTTTCTTGCAAAATTTTGCTATTTTATCTTTTTATTACCTACTCATACGTCGAGTTTGGTGCATAGGTACAATCAAAACATATAGTAATAATAACGACACCACGGGCACCGAGTGCTCCCGGGGAAGTAACTGGTTCTCGTCTCCGCTTGCGGAGTGGCATCCCAAGAGAACCAGATCCCCACCTCTTGCTTGCCTTCATTGACCGGTCTGAGTGGAGTCGCGAGAGATGCATCTTAGTATGTAGACTCGGGGGTGGAAGTGTCCAATGGCATAATAGCGAGGAAACCCGCTCACGAGCAGTCTTCGTGATGGTGAAATCGGGGCCGCACCTCTCGATACCCTTCAGTCGTTTGCGCCGATGTTGTTCCTCTCCGGGATTTACGCCGGCTTTTTAAGAACCCATCCAGCATTCGGCAAGCCACCGTGTGCCACTCTTAACATTATGATTGACATGTTTATGGCAGACGTCCGCAATCTCCCCTAGCCCGATTACCCAGTCCATCCACCTATCACAATAGCTTGGTTTTATTTCTTTCATTTTTCTTTGCAATAGTGTCTACACCTGGCGGATACCATCTTTGGGTGTATCATATTGTGCGCCTTTAGATTAACTATCTCAAAGGGCCTCTGCTGTTGGCTTCGGCCCCACGCAAGCCTTCCAAAGGACCGGGTCACTTTATGGCCCGAGATCATAGTAATGAGATACTATATTCCAGCATTATTTATTTATAATAATAATAAATAAATAATGCTGGACAATTCACACAGCATCTCATATCTAGCCCCAATCTAAGCAGAGATATGTAAATACATATTGTTTTATTCAGGGATGAGTAAAAACTTATTATTATTATGTAGATTATGAGCGCACATCGCGCGCCATAGAATTCGCGTTAATAGGTGTGTGTAGTACTACCCCCTCCGGCTAGGTGGGATGACGACTCGCCAAAGAATTCAGGCAGGCAGATGCTGGATGCGGCAGCTGAAGACAGGGCGCTATGGCGCTCATTAGAGGAGGCCTGTCCAGCAGTGGACTATTATGCATACGTTATTACTATGTTATACGTATTATGCATATGCATACGTTTTTAGGAAGGCGCGCGGCGACGTAACTGCAAAATGTAAATTTTTGCTTACAAGAAAACTACACAACTTATGAAGAAACTGGTTTAAGGCAACAATTAATTAGAAAATCTACGTTGTTCAAAACATGTCATTATAGAATCTTTCCGACTTTAAGTAAACAAGGATTTCAATACACCACTAGGATCCGAAAATCTCGACCAATTTAGGTATGATGTATGTGCGGTGCGAAACACACACACGCCAGGCCTCGTAGTTTAAACAAGCAAACCATTGGGCTCGCCCCGTTATTTTATAAATTACAGTCTTAATATTGTATACTTAGTTTGAAATACCCTTAGCGCGCTCGTAAAGGCTTGGTTCGCGCTCGCAAGGCGTCCGCGTCCGTCCACCCACACCATAGAATTAGCTTTCATTGCATGTTACCTAGCATGGTGCAATACACAAGTGGGGATGGCAAATTCTTTTTCATTCATGTTGTTGTCAGAGGTTGCGGGTTCGATTCTCGCCTCGGGACAATTGTGTGTACGATCTGCAGATATTTGTTCTGGTCGTTATCTATTGTATTAAGTATATCAGTCATCTAGTACCCATAACACAAGCTCTGCTCAACTTGGGGCTAGATAATACTGTGTGGATTATCCAATGTTTTGTGTAAGAAACTGTATTGAATATGTTAATGATTGAGAAAGGTTGTGGCCCAGTACCAATGTTATCATTGTATTTACTCCAGTCACTGTTATTGTATTTAATGAAAAATTAAACTAAATGGTTTCTGAAAAACAAGTCTCTTTCAAGTCAAGTCATAAAACCAATGATATTTAAAAAGTTGTTTATTCGGTTTTATAAATACAAAGTCTGAAGAGTCCAGTGAAAGTGGCAAAGTCTGTCTTCTCATAAACAGAATAATGTCGTAAGTAATGAAGTACTACTCCTCACCAAACTTGACCCTCTTAGTTTCAACATTATCAAAGTCCTCTTCATCATCACCAATACTAGTCTTGCCCTCTTTAGAAGGTCTCTCGTCAGCTTCAATTACCTTGAACTTTACACCATAGATAGTACTACCATGCAACATTGTCATAGCTTCCTGGGCTGCTCTAGATGAAGCATATTTAGCAAAGCCAAATGTCTTGTTTGGGAACATAGAGACTTCAATGAGGTCTCCAAAACGACAAAATAAATTATGCAAAACATGCTGAGGCGGTGGTATGGGTTTTAACACCAAGAAACATCTTTGGGCAACTCTGCTGCCTTTACTTGCCATAGGTTTGGTCATTGGCAGCTTCACTCCACATATGTACTCAAAATCACTGTTATTGTCAGGCATCTTCTCTTTTGCGACAGATTTGATTAAGTTTGATGCTTCAGCAATAGCTTGAGCGAGCTGCAGCATGTCAGGGGAAGATTCCTTAACATTTCTGAAGTTATTCACAATTTCAGACAAATTATTGGCAGCTTGGGTAAGGGGACTGTGATAGGCACTGACAGTGATCACTTCTCCCGAGGGGAACTCAAAGAAGTGGAGGGTTTCCACCGCATGGGCTGCTGCTACCTCAGAATCATACTTAATAAGGGCCTTGCTTTCATTAAACTCTGATGAGAACCTGAAATTGACCATGCCAGGAATAATGTTGAAAAGTTGTTCAATATATTTTTGAGGCAAACCTGGACTGCAGGTAACACTAATTGAATCAAAGTTCTGAGGTCTTGCTTTAATCAATCCAACTATATTATTTTCTCTGCTATCGTAATCACATTTAGAATGGCTTCTCTGATCAAAGCTTCGATCAAAATTATCATCTCTCCAAGAGCTCATGCCATTTTTTTTATTAGTATTATAGTTATCGAACTCATCATTCACCCGAGGCCTTTTTAATTCATCTTTTGGGGTTGCAAATATGGGTCTGTATTTTGAGTCACACTCTTCAAAGGCTTTTGCAGCATCAAAAAACGAGTTGAAATTTACATAAGCAAAGCCCTTACACTGGTCAGAAGCCTTATCTTTCTGTAAATGTACGCTTGAAACTGTACCAAATCTAGCAAAGTGGTCAAATATCTCATGTTCACTAACACTTCTGTGTACTTTTATAAAGAGCCTCTTGAACTTTTCTTCATTAGTATGAGGTGGTCCACTTTTGTCAGATGATACCATTACTTTGATTGGTTTACTGTCTTTTGATAATGTTTTCATGTGAAGATCCTGGATTGCAGCAGCCGCCGAGGATGTTTTGCTGTATTTCACGAATGCTATCCCCTTGGACATTCCTGTGTTGCGATCTTTAGGCATGTAGATGTCCTCCACTTGACCATGTCTTTCAAATGATGGTAGCAGGTCTTCTGTTGTATGGTTTTTACTACACACGATAAACAATCTAGAATATGGTGGCTTATCATTGTCGTTAGATTGATCGGATGATGATCGATTCATTTTCAGTTAAATGTCAAACAAACCAGTCAGCATCAAAGTAGCCAATATGTTGGTCGGTCTTCTAAAAACCGTAGGTAGGTATCGCTTCTAGTCAGGTCAAGTCGGTTTGTCGTATTTCGTTGCGTGCAGATTAGTCGCGTTTAAATTTAGTCAATTTTCCTATAATCGAGAAGGTAGTTACATCCTGAAAAATAAGAAATCTTCTAATCTTAAATCAAAACAACACATCCAACGGAAGACAAGATTAATATGTTACTCTAAGAAAAATCTCCGCAATATTCCAAAATTCCAAAGCTAAATTAGATTAATTAGACGTACGTTACGTATACATATGGTATGGGGTAACGGAGGGAGGGTAAGGTACCTACCTAAATCTATGTATTCTCTTTGTATATTTTTCTTATCTTCATCTTCTTTTAAACGGCTCTGCAGTCTGCATCTGGCTCTTCTCCGTCCAAGAGGTCTGGCTGCATGCTCTAACAATCTGCTTAAGGTCGTCAGGGGGGGAGATAGAGTGGTTTGATTTGTTTTATTTCCTGCTCTGCCAGTCACACGCTCCGCCTTGCTTGCGCAGTTCAGTCTCTGAGAATCCTAGAAACATAGATTTAGTAATTCCAGATGGAGACCTACGGAATCACAAGTCAACAACAGCAATGGCGGACTTGTCATAAGTGAGAGATGCCAACTGATGAAAAAAAATGCCGATAATTTTCATAAAAGTTTCTATAAATCACAGATCACAAATCAAATAGGTAGCTATTCTTTAAAAAAAAGTAGCGTAATGCTTTAATCACATAAATGTTATAGTTTTTATAAGAGCTACCACTAGCTACGTAACATACCAACCTATGATTATAATTATTTTCTTTCCGAACGACTGGCTGGTTTTTCTACTCGAAAGATACCATCACCGCCAAAGCATATCGCATGCTTGGTTTTATTCTTAGAGTTTCCAGAGAACTCCAAAATTTAGATACTTTGTTACTTCTATACAATAGTTTTGTCAGGTCCATTCTAGAGTATGCATCGACGGTCTGGAACCCGCAATATAATATTCATATCTATGAAATTGAGAGGATTCAGAACAACCTACTTAAACATTGTAAGTATCGGTTTCCTTTTTATGAAACTGATAGCATGACCAGCCTGCAAACCCGCAGAATTGTCAGAGACCAAGTCTTTCTATATAAGATTCTAACTGGAGAATTAGACACACTATTTTTACTTGAAAACATTTATTTTCAATGCCCCCGACGATCTGCTCGTAATAAAAAGACCTTTTTCTTGCTTAATGTAAACACAAATTATAGGAAAAATATGTTTCTTAGTAGAGTTTGTGAATTACATAATAAAAAACTGTCGGATATAGATGTATTTAACTTACCATTGCCGAAGTTCCGTAAAGAAGTTCAACTATGCGTTGCCAAGGACTCATTATAATTAAGTATCAAGTTGTATTAATAAAGGTATCTATTTGAGTATTATTATTTATTCTTTTTATTCATGTATACGTATTTTCAACATGTTAAGTTTTTTTTTCTATTGCTCTGTTCATTTAGCTTTATATGTGTTACATAATAGAGGAAATTATTTTGGTTTTTGTATATCTTAAGTTTCGTAGTATTAAGTTTTATGTACTGTTTATTTCCCAAATAAAAAAAAAATAAAAAAAAAAAAACCATCTATACGATCCTGTAATCAGAACCCCTAAATCGCGACGGCATCTGGTAGCACACTCAAAAGAGGATTTCTCAGAGGGCAGGGGGGGCACAATTTAGTTTGCATTTAAAATCACTGGTCTCCTCTATACACCTCCACTATTATTTTTATGCAATATGGCTCCGCGCAGGGGCTGGGGGGGGGGGGGGGGGGGGGATTTTTCTTAGGTCACCTCAACCCCCTCTGTACGATTCCGTAAAAAAAACATACGTCCACCAAGGAAAACAATTATGTCAATCAGTAAGTCAAGTCAGTCTGTATTAATTTAGCTTTATATAATAAAATATTAAATATAAATGTTAGGTAGGCTACCTACCTAATTCCAATTTTAAGCATTATATGTATATAATATACAAAGATTCAAACATTTTTAATAAACTCCCACATTATTCGGAAATTTAGAAGTTTACGCGCTGGTAACACCGGCAAGATTTGTGTTTTTGTTGTGATTTTTCTGTTGATACTTATTTGTGTTCAATCGAAGAATTTAATTCGAAATTTACGTGTGAAATGTGATTCTGCGTTTATTATTTACTAAATTACTGTGATTTCGGCAACATCTGACTACATATGAAGACATTTTTCATTTTTCGATCTAAGTCACTCTGTTGGTGTCTAAAGAGATCCCACCAAAAACATAAAAGTAAAAAAGGAGAGCCAAGTTCAATACAAAAATTATGATTGGCTGAGGGCTTCGCGGCAAAAAGAATGGAGATATAAATGGGTGCCAAGTCAAATATATGTAGGTTAGATTTGACTTGGCCAGTTTTCATTACATCAGTCATTTTATAAAGTTATTCAACGTTTTACTTCTGATAAAAACTGGCCAAGTCAAATCTAACCTACATATATTTGACTTGGCACTCATTTATATCTCCATTCTTTTTGCCGCGAAGCCCTCAGCCAATCATAATTTTTGTATTGAACTTGGCTCTGCTTTTTTACTTTTATGTTTTTGGTGGGATATCATTACTTTTTGTAAAGAAAACTAGGCAGGTATTGAAATTTATTGTTTTTTCTTGCGTTTCCGCTGCGTGATTTAGAAAATAAGTACTAAAAAATGGAGAAAAAAAAATGTTTTTTTTTGTATGGGGACACCAGGGGCTCGTCTAAGGTGTAAGACTTCAACTAGGGCTGGTTGGGAGTAATCAAGTAAAACAGCTCAGAACACTTAGTGTCGGTTTATTGTACCGAATACACACAACTACGCACTTATTACAAATTCACTGCACTGTACTGTTCACTATTTACTTTCCTTAACACTTGCTCACTTGGTCACTGTAAAATAAAAACTAACTAAACTTGCAAACAAATTCTACGATTTTCCGGGCTATACCTATCTCTTTCTATATTCCAGAACATTTCCTCAGACATTTCTGATTTCCCTTTCTATCCTTTCTATTCGTTCGAAAACAGGTACATAACATAGTTAGGTAGGTACATATATACGGACCGGACCCTAAAAACTACACTGTATTCTATGGCGCAATCGGAGACGTTAGTACTTACTATTGCTTATTCTATGCAATGCTTCGACATAGGTACATAACTAGGTAGGTATTATACGGGCCGGTCCCTAAAAACTCCACTGTATTCTATGGCGCAATCGGAGACTTAGTACTATTGCTTATTCTATGCAATGCGGATCTATTTTTAATTTAAACCTTATTCCATTGACATAAGGTCGTCGTCGCTAACATCACTAATTTTTGACTTTTTTTTTATTTTTTGATTTTTTCCTACGCTTACACACAATTACCGAGCTGGATTCCAAATTTCATCCTTCTAGGTCATCTGGAAGTAGGTTAGATTTAGGTACTATATATATGTCAGTCAGTCAGTGTGAATTTTTACGACTTTTTGACCTTCATATCTTTATAACCGTTTGAGCTAGCTTCATGAAATTTGGACTTCTACATGTCCTTATGGATATAATTAAACAGACGTAGTTTTATGTGTTTACGTTAAAGAGGTTTTGAGTTATAGAAGGGTCAAAAGTGGCACTAAGTGGTTCGTGTAATGATACACTCGGCGCGTTCCTTTGCTTGAACTTGGCTTGAACACGCTGCCGCGTGATCTAATAATGGCGGACGAGTAGTCTATAAATTGACAATGTCAAAATCTGTACTACAGTGAGTACTTCGTTCTTGAGACTCCATCCGAGTATTTTTTTCATTCATGCCTAGAAAGAGAACTCCCAATCTATGCTGAGAATGGCTCTTTTCACTCTTATAAATAATGTATCAATTGACAGTAACCATGCGTCCATTCCTTGACTAATGAAATTTCCAGAACTTGGACACTGACAGAAAGTAGCAAACCATAAAATTTGCCAATAACAAAGAAGTCAAGTCAGTCCGATGCTGCTGCAAGTGCAGACGTGCAGAGCCATTTCCTTCCTTAATAGTTTTGTGTACGGATTTGCACGTGTGGTTGTTGTTTACGAATATTGATTGTTCGTAATAATAGAGTGAAAATGGTGCGAAAGCTAAAATATCATGAGCAAAAACTGCTCAAAAAGGTGGATTTCATATCATGGAAGGTGGACAATAACTTGCATGAAGTAAAAGCTATGAAAAAATACTACATCCAAAAGCGCGAAGATTACACAAAGTTAGTACCTACCTATTTTTATTCTATTTCGCCAATTACAGTAGTGCGTTTATTTCATCTTATTTGTACATGTATCGCTTTTCAGATACAACAAGTTATCCAGGGAAGTACGAGAGCTTGCGAATAAAATCAAAGATATTGATGCAAGCTCAGAATTTAGGACTGAAAGTAGTGCACAGCTGCTTGAGAAATTATACCAAATAGGATTGATACCGACACGGTGGGATCTCTCACTGGCCACTAATGTCACCGCTAGTTCATTTTGTAGAAGAAGATTGCCATCTGTTATGGTCAGAAGTGAGTCCATCATCACTACCTCCTTTAAAGTTTAATTTTATCAACTTATATGATGACTTACATGTTTTCTGTGGCAAGCACACATTACTGACTCCAAGTGCTTGTGGACACCCAGCAATAAATAAATAATGCTGGACAATCCACACAGCATCATCTAAACCCAAGCTAAGCAGAACTTGTGTTATGGGTACTAGATGATACATAATACAATAGATAACAAAGATAGATATTTTTTATTACACATAGGTAACAACCAGAACACCCAGAACAAATATCTGCACATTGTACACACTATTGGCCTGAGCAATGATTTCTCACAAGCTAAAAATATATTATTTTCATACTTAGACCCTGCTTAGACCATAAGTTTTCAGTTTCATAATTGCAGATAGAATGTCAGAGACTATAAAAGAAGCCACAAAGTTCATAGAACAGGGTCATGTGAGGGTTGGCCCCGAGGTGGTGAAGGACCCTGCATTCCTGGTCAACAGGTCACTGGAGGACTTTGTCACTTGGGTGGATGGATCCGCAATTAGGAAACATGTGCTTGAATACAATGATATGGTAAGTCACATTATGTATGAAGGCTTGCCTGTGGATCAAGGTTATTGATCAATAGTCTTGATCTATAGGCTTTTATTCACATAATCTCAGTATGACCTGGGCCAGTTATTTTAATGAAAATGAAAGTTTCTGATTCTATCAAATACTATCAATATGTAGTTGTGACAGTGGCCAAATTATTGAACAAAAGTGTTCTCCTACCAATGAATACTATATCGCACATATTATTTCTACTTAATTCGAAAAACACTTGGCCTGGCAATACTTTAGAAAGAGCTAAATCTCTTTCTAAAGTATTCTCTCAAATCTCTGAGACCAGATTTCTCTCTGACTAAGTGTTTGTCTGTGATATAACTTATTATCAATGGTTCACTTTTATCTATGTCAAATTTTCGGTGCACATTCCAGGTTGGGTAGTAAAACATAATATGATGGCACTTTTTTGTTTCAGAGGGATGACTTTGAGATGCTGTAGGAGGATTCACACCTAGTAGTATTGTAAGATAAAAGAACCAGATTATGTTAACAATTTAATAAATATTCTTGTAACCTATCTATTGAAAAACGATTTCATTGTTTAATATGATCCTGAAATAATACTAACGCTAGGTGCACTCTGCGCTCAAAAATTTAATCAGCTGTTTCCCATTGTAAAGAAAGATCAGTAATTTTTACTGATCTAATATCTATACTGACGGCTCAATCATATGTCAAGATTTGATAGACTAAATTATCTATAGAGTACTGTTCACCGGTACCCAGACATATGCCTTGACTGTATAACACTCTGATCATCAGGACGCCTGGTCTCCATTACCATGGCTATCCGTAGCATAGCATCAGCCTGCCTCTCTGCAGCCTCTGACAGTTTCCTAAGTGCCTCTGCCTGTATAAGCATGGCCTCTGCAGTTTTAGCAGCAACCTCTGCTCGTTGCTCCTCTGCTTTGGCTCTACGTAGGTCTGCATTAGCTCGCTTCTGTTCTATTTCCATCAGCCATTTTGGATATATATCTGGAAATAATCATGTGGGTAAAAGAGAAGATAATAAACTAGAATAGAATTTTGAAGAATGTTGTTCCTCAGCTACTTCATACTAGTATTAAGGATAATAATTGTTTTCTACTTACTACTGAGAATGTTTTCATCAGAACTCTGGTCTCCATCTTCTACACACTCTTCATCATCTGAAGATTGAGCACTGCTTTCACTCTCAAGACCTAAAACACAAAAAGATTTCTGTCTATTTTTGATAATTCAACAAAATTAAATGCAAATATGGGAAATGTAATAAGATTTTGTACGAACCAATAACTTTGTAATGCCCATTAGTAAGCAATGCTGTTTCTATCATAGACTCCTGTTTTATTTCTATAGGTAGAGGATCCTGAAAAATAAATTTTTGATGATATAAATGAATATGTTGTAACCTGATTTTAGTTAGAGAAGAATTACTCACGCAGGGTTCATATAGATTAGGCCTCGATTTTTTTCTTTCAAATACTGGCTCAAGAATAGCTAAAGCTTGTTTTTCAATTTTTGTGTATGGCTTGATGTCTTTCTTATCAGAGAGTTTTCTTTTCTTTCTTTCAATTACCTTTTTCTTCAATTTATTCTTCCAGTCACTCCAGTACTAAACATGAAAATAATAAGCCATTGAAATATGTTATAAACTTATCCATTCTAAGCACTGGAAGACTACAAATATGTTCAATTGGCTGCACTAATGTCCCTAAAAAGTTGACTTACTCTACGAAGAGTACAGTCTATCAATGAGCGCTCTTTTGCAAGACAAAGTAAAGCCAACTGAACTGAACAATTAGGTCCTTGTATCTACCCTGCTCCATCCGATATAAGTCTTCTTGGCACCTTTTCGGTTATTGAGGATCTTAGCCAATTCACTCCAAAGCTGCTTAGATTGATGCCGGGCTTCCAGCGTCCTCAAGGTTCCCGAGGCAAAGTCTGGATGCTGTGACATGAAGTCCACCATAAGTTTCAACTGTTCCAGCGCCACATGACGAAAATTTTTGTTAGTTTCAGACATAATGACGTCAGTATACTTTCTCTGAAGCTTTTGGTAGGATAGGATTTATTCGAGGAATCGAGACTTATTTTAGTTTTTCTTTACGTTAGTAAAAGTAAGTAAACCAAAACAAATTCTTTTATTTGGCAACAACAACACTTTATGGCAACAACTTCAACTTCTTCCTAGATGGCTCTGCATCGGCTGGATTGACGCAATTCTACCAATGTCCACCAAGGCACCAAAGGTACTTGCAATGAACTCACAATGAACGTACTGTCACCAATGTCAAAAAGTCAATAAAAAAAAAATTGGTATTAGTACCTACTCCTACTGGCTTTGGACTCCGAAAAAGATCCATGATACAGAGATGCTAACGTATAACCATGGACGAATAAAATAAATAGACCTCCAAGGTCCATCCATCCGACCGAGAATCGATTACTAGTTATCCGGTAGGGCGCGAGATGGCGCTACGTGTAGCAATTCGTTAAAATTAATCAATCTGCCCGTTTATTTTACCGCAACAGCGCCACCTATAAGATGGTCTTTGCAGCTTTTCAAGAGTCTATGTCAATGATATACTTCCATCTAATTAAATTTTATAGATGGTGCTAATGTCGATTGCTACATGATTGATACGTTGCCAGATAGCATTTTTCCCGGCTGAACGACGACGACGCGACCAGGCGGCGATGCGACGTTGCCGTTCTGCTGTGTTCTGCTGGTTTTACTAAAAATATTATTTACGTTCTCTCACGTACCTCGCATCAGTATTGCCATACAATTAAAATCCCCCTAATTTTGGGTTAATATATAATATTTTTTTACGAATAACGTTTTGACTTTAATTAATAAATTTTATTCATGTTTTTCCTACAGCACACACATTATGCATAAAGCTCGAAACAATTTTCAATAAGTACTTGATTTAGCACGTTTCTTGGTCGATTGGATTGGATGGACATTTTTTTCTAAAATAATTCGGTATTTTTGACATAACGACGCAGAACCGCTTCAAAACTAATAATTGCTAGAAATTTGAATAATTAAGGCTAATGTCCTGATGGAATGTTTGATTAGTGAATTGTAACATTTTCATGGTGTTGTAAACCAAATTCAAAACAATTGACGGGTGGTCGTATAATTTTTTGAACATCGTTAGAATATTGAAATCATCCTTCTATTTCGATAGCAGAGTTATCGGCTCCGTGGCTCAGTTGATTAACACACTGAATTATCCCTAAAAAGAATACTGGAAAGCGACTGTTGGTTCGAACCTCCAATTCTCATGCTTTTGCATAAATAACTTTTTGTTAAAATCTTTTTGTTGCTTTTTGCATAAAATCAAATCATGGTAAATATCCCGTTTTAAATGACTTTATCTTTTTGTTATTAAAATTTTTGAAGGAATATTTATACCAGATACAGATACCTTTCGAATTTTATGATATAAATATATATATTTTATAAAATAATTTGGTATTTTTGACATGACGACGCATAACCGCTTCAAAACTAATAATTGCTAGAAATTTGATTCAGGCTAATGTCCTGATGGAATGTTTGATAATTACGTAATTTTTTATGGGTTTGTAAACCAAATTCAAAACAATTGAAAACATACTCTTGGCTTGAAACAGTTAATCAAGCTTATTGTTTAACATTGATTTTCTTATTTGTAAATAGTTATTAATTTATAAGGTTAATTTAGAATACTAAGGAGATAACATTTTAAGTGTTTTCAATGCTTTGTAAAATTAAAAGACAAATTGTTGTTTGAACTGCGCGCCACGTAGTGGAGGTGACGCATGTTCAAGCAACAACTATTAACGATTTAACTACTTTGTAAACTTAAATAATAGATGAGAAATAAGCTTATAAATGACGTTAATATTTACTACATCAAAATTGATTTTTAAATGTTTTCTCAAACATTCTCTCGTCGTCAAAAACCACGTGGTGCGAACCACGTGGTTTTTGAAATAAAACCGCATTGTGCGGCGGGCGAAGCCCATTACTTTTTAGTGTTATGGTGTTTCTTCATTTGCTATGAGTGATCCTAGAGTGAGTGGTAACATTGGCCTTGCTGGCACCAGCTTTGCTGGCACCAGCTCTGCTGGTGGTAGTTTGGCCGACGTCATACATTCAAAAAATCCTATTAGGCAGGGTACTTCGACAGACATCTTTATAAGTCATGTTCCATAAAATTTTAAAGGTATCATATTCCTTCAAAAATGTTAATAACAAAAAGTTATTTATGCAAAAAGCATGTGATGTGGAGGTTCGAACCAGCAGTAGTCAATTTCCAGTCTTGTTGATACATTCCAGTGTGTTAAACAACTGAGCCATGGAGCCAATATTGGTACTGTCGGAATAGAAGGATTATTTCAATATTCTAACGATACTCAAAAGATCCGTCAAGTTGGTAAAAATGTGACAAACACGGTAGACAAATAATCACTGATTTTAATAACTTTGTATGATGTTTTCAGTGTATTTTCCTAATGTTCTGTTATTTTATGCTTGTTCTCGATCTTCACATGCATAAGTAATTTACGTTTATGGTGTTTATCGTCTTATTCACTTGATTTGCACTGTTTATTGTTGTTCACAGATCGTCCTTGTTGTTTTTGTAATCACTGTTCTAATTTGTAATGTTTCGTTGAGATAATGTTATGCCATATGCTTAGTACGTTTTACTTTAATTTTCACTGGTTTAATCACTGTTTTATCCTGATTTCAATTTTAAATAAATTTTATTCGTAGGGTCATGGACGAATAAAATAAATTGTTGTAATTGTTTCCTTCATCTATGGTAGGGTGTACGTTGACCTTACGAGCGCAGCGCCCTCTTGCAAATAAGCTAAAGTAAATAAAACGAGAAAACCTGCGGCATAATAGATAGGTATGCTTAGGGTATCTAATTGGACAGAAAGGGTCTGTTTTATATAAGTTATTGTTTTCATACAGACTTCAAATAGCTAATCATAAAATTAATGTTATCATACAAACTTTTCATTTGCACGCCATCTACCTATTAAACGATGCTTTATCTTGTACATTATGCCACGCCATCTATCACTATTCTTTAGAGCCTAGTCTACCAGGACGATTATCTATTAATAAAACAAAATTTGAATATATCAACCGGTAAGCATCAAAAACTTATTTAAAAAAATCTATAAAAGAATTGTTACGATTATCAAATGACTCCTATTCATTTACCGAGTTTAATCGTGGAATATAACGATTTTCGTGATAAGGATCAATGCCATCTAGTATTAACCAGAATTTCGGAGGAACGCAACTTTGAATGGGCTCTGGCTATCTATGTTTCCTTCATCTATGGTATAACCAAGGAAAGAAAATACGAACTATATAGGTATATACATACATCCTTTTCTAGTTTTGCTTGCACGGATCCTACCGAAATTCGGTAGAAAATTGACTGGAAAAACATGGCAGCACTTGTTGAAATGTCTTGCGCGGAGAGTGTGCGCAGAAAATAAAAAAAATAGTGAAAGAAAGAAATGGCAGTTACTACCGAGAAAGAAAATTGTTCAAGAAAAATTAATGGAAATATACCTGCATTATCTCTCAACAGTGATAATATGTCGACGTCTACTGACAGCGACGACGTAGCAGATCCAACTTATGAAATTAGGAACATTCAAAGTATTATAAACGTAACCCGTGAAAACATTGACGCGCTGAACGCGAAATTCGCTGGTTTCCAGCAGCCTCCTTCGTTATATTTATCTGAATATCATGAGTTGACGTCTAAATTGCATAATTTAGAGCTTAGAGAGCGGACTTTACGTGAATTGTTGCAAGAGGAGTCTCCGGACAGGAGCGAGGAGTGTTCATTGCAGGATGACAGTAAAAAATACGATACTCTTACGCGGCAGCCGAAGGTGTTCCTTCGGGCTCACCTGCCGAATCAGCAGCGCACCAGCGTGCAGGTGAAGGAGGGCGTGACGCTGCGGGATGCGCTTTCGAAAGCTCTGAAGCTGCGGAACCTGACCTGCGAAATGTGTGAGGTGCTCCGGACCGGGTACAACCAGGTCATACCGTGGGACATCGACATCACGCTTATCGATGCAGAGGAGGTCAGTGTCTGTTCATTATTTGACTCCGGTAAGTCACAAGGCTGTTGAAAGCCTGTGAAGTGTTACCACAGCCTCTCAGGTAGGGGGAAGTAGTTTGTTTACTTTGCCCTTATCAGTAAGGATTTTCACAATTTATTAATTCATATTGAGGTTAAAATAATACCAACACTGGTAAATTGAAATTGTAAATACTAGTTCTCATTTGTTTCTATTTTATTTGATTGCAACTTTCTTTGTTAATAAATATGAGAAATAAATTAAGATATTTATTTACAATGAAGCTAAAGCTGGTATATCTTATCTGTGAAATTTGTATTGAACCAATTTAGTAACAAATAAAACCACTCTTATTTGTTACTCTTTTATAACTATGATTTTCTTTGCTGACTAAACTTAATCACTAAACTGGAAATAAGACTTTTATCTACAAATGAAAGAGCTGCCATTGGCTATTTTTCAGCAGATACATTATTGTGAACCCTGCATTCCAGGTGACAGTGCGAACCCTGGACAAGCTCCCCATAATGTCTCACATATCACACCAGTTTACTCGGAAAACCTTCTTCACGCTGGCCTTCTGTGAATGCTGTCGGAGGTTACTGTTCAACGGCTTCTACTGCAGTCAGTGCAACTTCAAGTTCCATCAGAGATGCGCTGATAAAGTACCTAGCATCTGTCACCAGGTAAAAATATCTATATAATACTTTCTGGGAAATATTGACATCCGATGTGGCATGGTGGGCGAAGGTCCGCCTGCGACGCAGGAGGTCGCGGGTTCGATTCCCGCCTCGGAACAATTGTGTGTACGATCTGCAGATAATTGTTCCGGGTGTTCTGGTCGTTTTCTATGTATAATAAAAAATATCTATCTATGTAATGTTTTGTATTATGTATATCAGTTATCTAGTACCCATAACACAAGCTCTGCTTACCATGGGGCTAGATAATGCTGTGTGAATTGTCCAGCATTATTTATTTATTATTGTAGTTCATTGAATTGGGTTTCAGAACCAACATACAGTAAGTGGTGTCATACATATTATGCATGATTATTGGGAACCACAATCATTTGCTGATATACAACCAGCTAAGACCTATTCAAAATCCACCTACCTACCAATAGTAACTCTTGTTCTTGCCATTTTTGATAGGTGCTATGAAATTTTGATTTAATTTCAACTGGCTTTTGACTGTCAGTAGTTGAATACAAATACAAGGAAGATAAATGTAACATAAACATAATATTCAACTTCTTGGGAGTGTCCATTATTTTTATCATTATCTTTTTCTTTTTAGTAGGTTTGTAACATATGGTCAGTGTAGCACTTAAGTTTTATTTCTTGCGCAATTTGTAAGTATACTACATTTCCCCAATAATCGGCAAACAGACTATATATTCGATACCCTGCGAAACATGCCTAGTGCATAGTGCATAGTGTCAATTGTAAATAAAATAATTAATAAATTGTAAATTGTTATATCCACCTAAACAAGTTATCACTCAAATTTATGACCTATGTTCTTATTAAGATGTTTTTAGTAGGCTTTTTTGGAAATAGTGTGTAAAACTGTTTGTTCTCCAAATAAAATAAAATAGTATGTATTTGTGTTCATTTGAGAATATCTGTTCACCAGGTGCGGATGACAGACACATACTATGCTGCCCTGCTAGCCCAGAACCCGGAGACTCAGGCCGGAATACTGCACTTCCCTCCACACTTCGGCTACCACATGATGCACCGGGGAGACCAGAATAAGTGTGTAACCTGCATCATAGAAATATGTATAAAGAGAAAGTGAACTGAAAAGTAGCTAGTTACTTTTAAATAATAATTTAAATTGTGTTGGTGAGAATAGAATTTTGGAATTTTTGGATAGTCAATCTGATCACAATCTCACATGATGTTAACACATTCATTGCCGACCGTCGTGGTTATCATGACGTCATGTTGTTATGTATTATGAATATTTAGACAGCTATGAAACATGTTTTGAACCAAAAAATCATTATTCCCCAGAAAGCATCACATTATGTGACATTACTTTTCCTTGTTGAAGGCAACCACACCCGCGCACTCTAAATCCTCAAGACCGCTCAAACTCAGCCCCGAACGTCTGCATCAACATGGTCAACCGACCCATGACTCTGGCGGAACACCAGAGAAAGTATAATCAGGTAATATTGTGGGAACTCAGAAGTAAACCACTTATCAATAATAAATTCTTTATTTCAGACTTCATAGGTCCATATCCACATCAAATAGTACATAATAATTAGAAAGTCACATAAATCTTCAAACAATAAATTAATAATATTATAACATCCCATATGCAGTATGCGGGGCAGACCAAGACATCAAATTAATTAGAATTATATTAAATGTATTCATATAGTTGGATACAACGCTGAAATGAGATGAAGAAATAACGGGCGAGTTATGTAAGTTAGTTTAACCCTTAGTTACTCGCGCATAAAAACATACATAAGTACTCGCGTAGAAAAAACTACCCAATACATAAAAAACCAGACTTTTATTTATGATTTACATACAAAATCACAATTTTATTTATGATTAAGATTTAAAAATAAGCGTTGTAAATTCGAAACTCCAATAACTAGAGACGATCAAACAGTCGCTGGGGTGTTAGACCACCAACCACCCCACGCGAGACCCATTACATCTAGGGACAAAAACTGGTTTGGAGTCTTTGTCCAGTAGGCCAAGCACGGGGAGTGTTCTCTAGGGTGTAAGTATGCGCAAATTTTTATGGATTCTCGGAAGTACCCGCGATGTGCTGCTCCTTCATTAAGGGTCCGGCGACCCTCGCTTGCAAAAATCGCTCCGAATATCGCTGTCCCTGTTTAACCCTTGCGCCGCGCCCCATGCGTGCGCGATAGCAATATTAGCCATTCAAAATTTGGTTTGTTCCGTAATACCAAAAATTATGACTGAAAACTTTTTTTATTCTTCACAAAGTATTGTTATTCTGTTACTAGACAATATAAGCTATGTTCCTTAATAAACAAAACGTAAGATATTGATGTTTTAGCAAGAAAACTTAGACCATTTTCGCATAAAAATGTGCAAAATGCGATTGGCTTTCATTTCATTTTAGGTAAGTATTTCGAAAAAAAAAACTATTTGGGAACCTAGATAAATACTATTTTAATACAAATAATGCAATATTATAGTGGAAATATGCTTGAATTAGAAATAATTTTGGTATTACGTTTGTATGAAGAATTCGTCCCTCCGGAGGCCCCTTAAGATGCAATTTCAGGAGTAGAAACGTGGAAGTAAATTTTTATGAAGTTTAATAGAACTATTGGCCGACGCATGTGATATGTTTATTGATATGAGTGTGCGACATTTTGACAGTTTTTACAAAAAATATCTATAACATGTAATATAGAAAAAAATCGCTTCCGTTCCCGCTCCGCTGCTAACGTAAAGCGCCTTACTAAATATCACAGGAGATTGACAAACATTCTCAACTGTTGCAGCAATGTAGCACCAACTCCCCGCAATCATCGAACTACCTGACCTCCAGCAGACACGTTAAAGACGACAAGGATAAGACGGGGGAACAACACAGTCAAAGCACACAGGTTTGTTTATCTAGTACTTTACCTGTCTAAAACCACATTGCTGATGTGCGAACTCGTCGATAGGCAAAGCCTAAATGTATGCGATCTCACCTGACAAAATTCCTATAAGGGGAGGCCTGCAGTGGTCCAATATAGGCTGTTGAGTAGGAGGAATGTGCGAAAGGGCGGGCTAGGTTGTAATGCACAATGATTCCTAAAACGATCGCGTAATAAAATGTGAACAGACCTTTAGCGCAAGGGTTATTATAGAAAAACTATTGAGTTTTTTTTCCAAAGTAAATTTATGTTAACTTTTGAATAACTAAACTATGTCGGAACGGGCTTTATTTTTTTCTTTCTCCGTGTATTATTTGTTTCGCCCAAAGTTGTTCTAAAAGGACGTCACAGAGGTTGTCAATACTTCACACAAAATTTACATTGAATCTTGGGAGGTCAATATCTTCTGATGTGAACAAATTATTAATTAGTTAGTGGTTTGTTGCAGGCATCTCCGACGGGCACGCTGCGGCCGCGGCGGGCGCGCGCGCGCTCCGCCGACGAGTCGTGGAAGAACGCGCTGTCGCCCAGAGAGAGCTACGACGACTGGGTCATACACGCGGATGAAATACTCATCGGGGCGCGGATAGGTAAGCATACTACACGGTTCTATTCATGTACGCGAGTTAACTATGTTCAATTCATGTAATAATGTAGCTCTCGACCATCGCCCGCTCCTTCACGAAGTCCTCAAAGTTAGCTCATGTGATGGCTCGGGCAGTATACAACAAACTACCAGACTTGTCACATCTGATGGCAGTCTTATCTTGGTTTGTCGTTGGCTTGTCGAGTAGAATTTCTATTCTGTGAACGAAGTAGTACAATGGTAAACCATTTATGACTTTATTTGATTTAATGTGATTTATTTTTATTTGTAAATTTAACAAAACGTTGTAACTGCATTTGAAAATATTACTTGTAAATTGTTTTATCAATAATCTGTATTTCTTTAAGCGGGTTAACTACGAACCTTGTTTGTGTTGGAAGTACATCAACGTTTCATACATCAAGAGGAACTAGTTCAGGGTGCCTCCCGCGTTCCTGCGTGCACTGCGCGGAGAACTCGCTTCAAAATTAATGGTCTTTAATGAATTACGATCGTTTTATAGTGACTACAATAAAATACAATACAAAAATACTTTATTTTACAGCAGATTCAGAGAATTATTCATTCACATAGCGTATCAACTTTTACGTATTTCTATTGTAGAATATTTATAGAAAACGAATATATCTTTGTTCAGCTGTTCTTTTTATATTGATGAATGTATGTTCCCAGGTTCCGGCAGTTTCGGGACGGTGTACAAGGCGCACTGGCACGGGCCCGTCGCCGTGAAGACCCTCAACGTTAAAACCCCCACGCCGGCACAGCTGCAGGCTTTCAAGAACGAGGTATTTAAGCAGTCTTAAGTTATATTTGCTGTTGAGGAACAATATAGTCGTTGATCTCTATTAGAAAGAGTGTCTAAAGTAGAGTAAAGTCCACTACAATTGATTGTCACGAATATCAATAAATGCGTCAATTAAGGAGTAATTCGTGATTCACCTCGTCAAACGCCTTCTTGAAGTCAGCGTACAAACTTGGGGTTAGGAAGCTATGAACTATACATGTCCGTTATAATTCCTGTCCGAGCCTCTATAACCAATCTATGTACGTAGTTAAGCGGCTACATTTCTTCAACATAGACAATAGGAGTAGTAGACGGTGTTCGACAGCGACAGCTTTCAACACTCTGCTAGCTGTGAACTTGCAGTCTCATGATGTGGCTCACTTAGACATGCTAAACGAGCGACTCAACCAAACCGTTTCCACTGCTTCGTTACTGCTAGGTTGCCTGGGAGAAATCTCTTGTCAGCGATAAGGCCGGCTATAGTACTGTTTGTGTTTAATATTTAGAAATAAATGAAATAATTTAGTTATGTTTCAAGTGCAATAAAGTGTTCAGTCATTCATTCGTTACGCAGCCTAGCTCTGATGGGACACTCTTAGATATTTCCTAGCTCACGGCACAAGGGGTGTTTAATATAGCTTTCCCACAGGTGGCAGTCCTCCGCAAAACGCGGCACTGCAACATCCTCCTGTTCATGGGCTGCGTGTCCAAACCCTCGCTGGCCATCGTGACGCAGTGGTGCGAGGGCTCCTCGCTCTACCAGCATCTACACGTGCTGGAGACTCCCTTCCCCATGCTGTACCTCATAGACGTGGCGCGGCAGACTGCGCAGGGCATGGACTATCTGCACGCTAAGAACATTATACACAGGTATGTTGTACACCCTCCGTGACGCAGTGGTGCGAGGGCGCCTCAAGTGATTGTGAAGACCGCAAGCCCCAAATGGAAATTAACTAGACACTTAAATAGGATGGAATACCTGCAGAATTAATGGAATGTAAGCCTAAATACTCGGCGACGTCACAGTATACATAATGCACATCATACTGTGGCGACGTCTACGGTGCAGCGCAACCGTGGTTTATTTAGGTATAAGCTCGCTAATTATTGTCAGTCAATAAATGATTGATTTTATTCATCATTCGATCAAATGTTTTACGCCCCTTCCACTTTGTATATTGCATCAGTTCACGTTTTCACCTCATGGTTGAATCTCTTGTTGTCACCGGATAAGGATAGAAAGGAGCAATAGAGAGGGCTATATCACTTGTCTGCTATTGGATAATGTCATTTTAAACATGTATTTCTGTTTTCAGGGACCTAAAATCAAATAACATATTCCTAAGAGACGACTGGTCGGTCAAGATCGGAGATTTCGGACTCGCCACCGCCAAAGTGCGGTGGTCAGGTTAGTTTATTTATTTTTTAAAAGTGCCTAGTTTGTCACCAGAAACTGTAACGAGTTAACATATAGTACAGCCATTCGTACCTTAGCCTATACATCGCGTTGGTTTGCCTCTTAAAGTTCATTAAATAATTTATAATTTGACAGGATACTCAGTTACTCACAATATCGTTTAATTATTTTCAGATAGTACCGCATCCGGCGTGCAATGGCAGCAGCCTACCGGTTCGATCCTGTGGATGGCGCCCGAGGTGATCCGGCAAGCGGAGCACGCGCCCTACACCTCGCGCTCGGACGTGTACGCCTACGGAATAGTTCTGTACGAGCTTATGGCTGCAGAGCTGCCCTACTCTAACCTCAACAATAAGGATCAGGTGAGATAGAGATAGAATGTTCACACGCGTCTACCAACTAAGCGCCGGTCGAAGCCTTAAAAAACCTGTTTTTCAGCATGATCCTCTTTCATTCAAAGCAGCCAGCGCAGCCTGTTTGTTCCGCTAAATATTAATCGCGCTCTCGTCACAAGTTTCGTCTTCGCTGGACTAGCCTAGGATTTATCAGAACACACACATTTTTATTATATCCATCCCCGAAGTTGGTTCTTGATGAAAATGTTTCAAAAAATCTTACATGTAACGTAGAGGTTCATCTAGGTAAGACCCTATCTGTGCCATCCACTGTTTCCCGGTTATTTATTAACAATATCTCTGGAATCATATCTACGGGAACTTGATAATTGGCCCTCAACACACATGCGCTGCTATTTACCGGCATGTACTAAGTAAATAACTATTTTTAAGACCTAGCTGTAAGTTTTCCCTAAATGATGAAAATAAAAAAAACTCGTCTGACATCTTGTATCTATCTTCAGATTCTGTGGATGGTGGGGCGCGGGCTGCTGCGGCCGGACGTGCGGCGCCTCCGCCAGGACGCCCCGCAGGCCCTCAAGAGGCTGTTCGAGGACTGCATCAAGTTCGACCGCGACCTGCGGCCTTTGTTCCGGCAGATCCTGGCCTCGCTGGAGGCCATGCTGCGCGCCATGCCTAAGATCACGAGGAGCGCCAGCGAGCCTAATATAAACAGGTAATGTTACTGACTGTATCGCGAGTTGTCCCGCAGGCAAACCGTGAGGAATCTCGGAATAGTGTCTTTCAAAGACTGCTCATTAAAAACTTTCATTAGATTTTTTCGACCGAGTCAACTTATCTTAGAAACAAACAAACGTACACGTGAGACAGGTTCAAAAACAGCCTCAAACGGTAGCACTTACACCCCTCTGTTTGCGTCAGGAAACAACTAATTGTTTTTTAACACTAAAGCCCTCTGTGATAGGCTTTAGTGTTAAAAAAACTTAGCTATAATATAATATAGCAATATGAATCAAAGCAAGGCATAAAGAGATATATCTTCAGCTATAATTTATATATCTATGACGTCAACAAGCTATACTGTAATTTATATGATTGTATAGCATGCTATGGAAAGATGCGTCGTTTCAGCTTGCTATAATATAACAAAGTATATTGCTATATTTTAAAGCTACGTCTGTGATGGGCTTAAAGTTCAATTAACGTCGTGGGGCCGGCAGAAGCGCGACGAGCACTTTCAAGTGTGTAATCATTTTAAACTTTCTGTAATAAAATAACAGTATCGCTTAAAAAGTTCGGAAATATCGTCTGGTCGGTCACACACAGCCATGCGCATATGTCAAAGGTCCAGTCCGCGGTGCCGCGGCCGGCCACTGCTGCCCTCCCGGTGGAAAAAAAGGCTCGTATTCCAAACTACTTCCGTTTATTTACCCTACGTGTGTTGCAGACAACTGCACGCGTCGGACGACTACCTGAGCTACAGCTGCGCGTCCCCAAAGACGCCGGTCAACTTCCAGTTCAATACCGACACCAGCTTCCCGGCCTTCTACGGGTGAGCTCAAGCATTTTTATCGGTATTGATACAACGGGAATTTATCGCGTTTTTTACCTCCAGTCATCCCGTGACCACGACAGTGTGTAAACTTGTTGAATCGTCAGGAAAAATAGGTAAATGTACGCGATAAATACCCGTTGTATCAATATGTACTTATAATTATGTGTTCAGATCGCGTAGGTTTGAAAATATTAATTACTTACTAACAGTTTGTGAGATTTGAAAAGCATTCACTGCACATCCTCCGCCATGCGACCCGAATGCATGCCGCAGTATGCTATCTCGCTCTCATCTTCAATCTCATTCTTTATCAGGATGTATCTTTACTTCATAGTATAAAACTAAGTCGCTTCCCGCTGTCTTTCTATCCCTATGTATGCTTAGATCTTAAAACTACGCAACAGATTTTGATGCCGTTTTTTTTAAATAGATAATGATTCAAGGGGAAGGTTTATAAACCATTTGACACATAGATATCCACGCGGACGCAGCTAGTAGCGTATAAAGAGTTTGGTTTCATACACTACTTAGTTAGCAGAGAATGTCGAACATGCTATTCCTTGCTTGTAAAGTTTTCTTTTATCGTGAATAGTTCCTCTAACGATGTCGTTGCCTTGTTTACAGAATCCCGGTGCCGAATCAGCGGCATCCCTAGGATACACGACCTTATTGCCTCGCAATACGGTGCAGCTGTATATTCGACTGAGTGAGAACAGATTTATAGATATAGTACCCAACAATCGAATGACAGTCTTGAGTTCACCAATAGATTATCTTTGAATAATCCGCTAAATCGCTATAAGTACATACCACAAATAACTTTTCGTGGTTTGCGTGTAATACAAAGTGTATAGCAGTTTCTACAATTAACAACGTTCAGTACTTTTATTGTTGTTAAAACCTTATGATGGATAATTGTTAAGTACATAAATACTCAAACAGGCCGCATAATACGTATTTCTAAATTGAATCTCGTATATCAGATGTATAGATGAGATTCAATTTGGAGTTATGTTTGGTTGGACTTCAAATTTATCATTGTTTTTATTATTATTATCGATTATATTGTTATGTACATGAACCTCGCATTTATACATTGAAAAGGGAAGTACTTGTTCATAACGTACTAAAACTACATAAGTTTAGACACATTTGATTCCATTGATCCTTTATCCATCACACATAAATAAATTATAATTATATGCTCCTATAATAGTTCTACCTTTTACAACTCTAGTATTATTTAAAGTTCCTATTATGTTCCTGAATGCATACAGAGTGCCAAAATAAACAAGGCACAAACAACCTTGTATACACTGAACCAAGGCTAAGATTATTGGTGAATTCAGACTATGTAAATAATTTACTTTAGTTATAAAAGTATTGAAAAATACATACCTAACATTTAATGATATTCTTGAACTGAACTGAGGTTTATTTCGAGCCTTATAAAAGCATTCAAACTTGTATAAAACGCTGTAAACTAATCTTTAAGGTATAAAATATTTAGTCATTCAAGTTGTACAGAAATTATTTTCCCGAAGACTAAATTAACAGACTTGAAATTCAAATGGTAGCATATTTTATACGATTCAATAGTACCTACCTATGTATAGCGCAGAGTGTGTCCAACTCGATTAACATGGCTCGATTTGAATCCCTGAAATTAAAGTTATTATATTACAGACTCATGTCACGCTCTTAAGTGCGCGTGACTTGAGTCTACGATGGAATTTTCGTGAGTAGCGCGGAAGGGGTTTGAAAATTGAAGCCCTGTCATCGGCTACCAATATGTTTTTCTTATGGAAATTGCGACCCGTATAAATTATAATAAAAAAACTACTATTTTGCTAGCGCCATTGCTTGCAGAAACTGGGAAACAGATTTCTTTAAATTTCGCAGGTGAATTTCATGCCACTTTCCGCCTTAACTTGTGAGGTACATATTCAGCCAGGGGCCGAATTCTGCTAACCAATCGCTTTACACATGACAATGGTATCGTCACAGAATCGTCCATAGATTAAAAGTGAGGTGCTTTTGATTTGCACGGATATATTGATAGATTGGTTTAAACCTTGACACTTTTGACAAGTGTCCCTCCATCTGTTGTTTCTATGTATCTCTAAAAGCCGCCACACACAGAAAGCCGGAGGCGACAGCGTGCGGGTTATTTCATACAAATTTACGTGCACCGCGCCGCCACCGCCCGCCGGTGTATGTGTAGTCTTTCATATAAATTCGTATGGTACAACCCGCACGCCTTCGCCTCCGGCCCGGCCAAGGTTTCTGTGTGTGCCGGCTTTAAAAAATATTTGATTCTGAAACCATACCATTGTTATGATCAAACAATTGATTTAGTGGAATTCAGCCGTGTGTACTGTGCTCTGTCTGACTGTAATCTTCTTAATATTATTTATTTAAAGCCTATATATTATTTAAATGTCTTCTCTAAAATAAAGTTCAAAGTTATGTTTCGACAGTATTTTGAATATTATATTTGACCATCATAAATATAAATGCCTACAATACATTGTACAATCCTTAATTTATTTGCAAAAAGATTAACAACGAATTTGAGTGATTTTGATTATTTACTTATTCAAAATGTTATTTATCCGTAAGGAATTTTATATTGACGTCTAAACTCACAGAACATGTATTCTCTGTTCTGTGTCTAAACTCATTGCAAGACTTGCCGCAGAAAAATCCGTTACATACATTTTTCTGCTATATTTTTGTGTACAATATGTTACAGGAATGTATTTCAAAAGTATTATTTGTTCAAGTAATTCATTTGGTTTGTAAATAATTGTAATTATTATCCAGCTTTTAAGTTGATTGTGTATACAGTATAATTTAATTTTAACGCAAAATTAATAATTTAAAAAACACAATAAATTATTGTTTTAAAATTAGTGACGCTTTCATTAATACCCAGATACAGTGGCGACTCATATTATTAGAGCCACCCTAAAAAAATATGATTTTTTGAGTAAATGATGAAATAAAAGCAAAATATGAATACTATTATAATAAGATTTAATTGGCTTATGGATTATCTACTGTAATTACATCTAAATACGGTGTAACATTATGAACACAATTAAAAAATAAAAGAAATTAATATTTGGTGACACCACCCTTTGCAGCAATTACGGCTTCAATCCTTCTGGGCATACTCTCAATGCATTTCGAATAATTTTCTTTAATGGATTCAACGCTGTGCCATACTTCTATCAAACGCTCTATTACTTGGCGTTTGTTGGTGATGTGTTCTCTGGAAACTTCACGCTTCATCAGCTCCCACAGGTTCTCTATAGGGTTGAGGTCTGGGGAAAAGCAGTTTAAATATACTTCCTAAATACATAGGCTACACAAAAAGAAACTTTTCTTCTAAACCTAAACATCATAAAACATCGACTGAAGGGCTGTCAGGTTCAGGTTCAGGTGGGGGTACACCATTTTCCGCATTTGGACTCCAGTTGGTCCTTTATGCGTAGTAGTTAGCTAGCATAGCCAGCCTAGCTCCGTCCAGAAGCGCAGAATCTTCCTGGGGTCTTACGTGGGCAGCTGTTTCGTCGTTGCTGAGGCATCCTCTACAGAGAGGGCTGTCCGGCGTCGCTCCGATGGTGAATAAGTGTTTGTTTAGTGGACAGTGTCCTGTTAGTGTTCCCACAAGGACACGTAGGTCCAATCTATTCAGATTTAGTAAGCGTTTTGTTAGCTTCGGTGATGTTGATGGGAGTGCCGTCCTTGCTTGTCTGCAATTGATTTGGCTAGTCCATCGTTCGTTATGTGTATCTCTAGTTCTGAGCTTGGTCCATGTCAGGAGTAAAGAGAATGGCAGGGGTAGGAAAGGCGGTGGACCTTCTATGGTTGTCGCCGATCCTCTCCGTGCCAGTTCATCTGCAGCATCATTTCCTAGCGATCCACTATGTCCTTTGATCCATTGTAGGATGATCCGGTTCTCAGTGGATATCCTTTCCAGAGCAGAGTGACATTCGTAAACGAGCTTGGAGTTACAGCTGTTTCCTTCCAAGGCTCTGAGTGTGGCAGCGCTGTCAGAGAGGATGCGTACACGTTGGTCTTTGATACATCTCTTCTGTACGGCTGTAGCTGCCTGTGTTATTGCTACGCATTCGCATTGGAATATCCCTTCAACTGTGGCGGCCATTTTGCATAAAATCGCACATCTGTGGAGGCAATTCTGGGTGGTCCCACGCGAGAACGGCGCATGTGATTCAAATGACGATATCTCTACATTTTTGTAGGAAGCTAGTATGTTTATCTTATATCATCGGAATTGCTATGAAATAAGCTATTACATCAATAATGTTTGGGTCCTGTATTACCTTGCAATGTATTAAAAATTCTAATTTGAAATCAGAATGAGCGAATTTATTCCAGTTTATTCTAAAAAAGTCGTGGTATTTCATTTAAAAAACCAATTATTCGTACATAAAGTTTTTATTTCACATACAATAATATATTATACACATTCACAAATAATAAAAAAAACACCTTCCCATACATTTTTTTCACGAAACAAGGCTTACAAAAACATGTTTTATTCCGAGCGGTCCGAGCGCCGGGTACAAAACAGCATCTGTTTCATCCTAAATTCTGAGAATACTTTAGGTCAATTGGCTTAGCTTATTATCTTAAATTATAGTTTGGTTCACGTACTTGTTACAGACAGAGTTTCAACTGTTAGAAGTGTTTAGTTTACGAGAAATCGAACAATAAACAAAACACTTGAAAAAAGGCGCAGAAAAGATCCACTCCAAGTTTGGATCACAGGATAAATACTGTTGAATTTATTTTAACTATTATTTTACAATGAGTTGATATTTACAAATCTATAAGCATAAAAAGCAATAAAAAGACATATTGCCCTAGTAAAATATTTCTAAAATCAAAAACCAAAAGGAACTATTTCTCTAAGAAATTGGACTCCTAGAGCTCTCTCAACAGACAAGGACGGACAGTAGCATGATATCATAGAATGGATAAGACCAATAGTGTCGCATTTAAATTTGTACATGAAATGAAAATAAACTACAAAATTACAATATTAAAAAACCGTGACCAAAAATAATTAATTAAATAATTATGCAAAAAAAGGAAAACGCAACAAAAACATTAAAAAACCGTTACCAAAAATATTAATATAGGCACTCTTATCCGCGTACTGATCTTTCATCATAACAAAACTTACAAAAGAAAGAAAAAAGAATGAAAAGCACATCTCCAAAAAAAATATGTTATCAAAAATATTAAAATTGAATATACGCTAGTCTTATCCCTAATATTCAACATCCGAACAAAGCTCACAAAAAATGGCGGTTGAGTGTCATTGAACCCAATTCCCCTGTTTGTTGAGAGAGCTCATTGAGCTCTGTTTGGGATGAGCGGTATTTTTATTTCAATATTACGCAAGGACTCCGTGGTATTTGTTAAATTATAAGCTTAGTAACAATAAAAAGATACATAACAATATGCGTGATAACAACAGTTTGCGATAACTTTTGTATTTTGTATTAGTAACAAACGAAAATGTATGGGCATGACGCCGACAAGACGCCGCAAAATGCCAAACGATGTTTGTTGAAAAAACGATTTAGGTCCAAAATCTGTATCAAATACACAATCTATGAACTAAAAACTATTTATTACTTACCCACTCATGTTTTAATGTCGAAAAACAATCACAACACAACTTCTTTTCACAAAAAAACAGCCAAACCGAACTTCACAAAACGGGCGCGCTTGCGAGAATGAAAGGCGACTTTTGAAAAATCCACCAATTGTTGAAGGTGCGTTTCAGTGAATGGACTTTGGTCGGATTGCCATCCTTGTCTTGGTCCCTACACTTTGTGCAATTTAGAGCAGTATAGGAATATGAAAACGACGACAAACGTTCACTAAATACGTCACAACCTACATTGGACTCCAGGAGTCCACTCAACAGATGTGGTACTTGTGAAAGAGAGCTCATGGAGTCCAATCAACACTTGAAGGGATATAGAGCTATGCGTTCCTAGCGTTATTGATATGTTTATGTTGAGGTCCAGTGAGTGAACCCCTGCACCCGTACCGTTTTCGGTTTTGGAGCCATCTGTATAGATTCGGACTTCGTGGGTGAAGGGCTGACTGACTTACTATTATAAAATGGCGGATATGCAACAGATGGCACATCCACAGTACAAATTTAGAATCTACGGAAACACCTATTTCATTATAATATAAAAAATTCAATAACAAATTTCGATATTTTAGCAGCTGGCTCTGATAATATGAGCCACCATCGTAGGTATTTATTCAATATAAAGTAATTGTCTAGTAATTTCGATTCTCTTGATCAAGTTTCCGTGGTGTAGCGGTTATCACATCTGCCTAACACGCAGAAGGCCCCCGGTTCGATCCCGGGCGGAAACATAATTTTGCTTCTTTTGTTTTATGGCGATTGCGAAGAGGTATTATTCCTCTCCCGAACCACAAACTGTCATTTGCGACTGGAATGCAACCGGAGCAAAATCTGGCCCTTTTTACAACAGGTTAGATCATTAGACTGTAGCAAGCAACAAATCGCTGGCTTACTCACGGTACAAATATATGATCAGGACAACACTAGGGGAATCATTCAAATCAATAATACTACAATACCCTCCAGGTATGTGTTCAATCCAGGGGTTGCAATACGAACTCCAGTCTGGACTGAAATAGAAAATTAAAAATGGCAAGGAGTTCTAAGCAATGACTTTCAGTATCCTATAAACTAAAAATAATTATGTGCTCGTAGGTATAGTAATTAATTACTTTATTAAAAAGAAAATTACAATTAATTTATTAATAACAATAAAAATTCTTCCGGTCGCGATTACAGATAAATGATACATAATAACAATTCTTCACTCAACAAAATAACAACACAGTCTTAGGACCAATATTATTATGTGTCTCAGTTAGACGGGAAAACACTACAACTAATCACTATCACTATAATGACTATATGCCACGTCATCATCAAGGTCTTTCGCTACAGGAATATCTTTTGCACTCTCGTCCACAAGAGGAGTTTCAGGAACATTCTTATTGTCAGATTTAGTTTTGTTATTCTTTTTATTTTTTTTGCCCTTTTTCTTTGTTTCCTTCTCTGACTTAGTTTCTTTCAGTTGGAACTTATCTACCATCATTTTCGCTCCATTTACGGTAAGGTCATCGGTAACACTTCTCTCTAGCGCCACATTCGCTGCTTTCTGACTGTCGAACTCAACAAATGCAGTCGCTGAAAAGAATAGGATAATATAAAAAAAATAATGGAATAGATTTAATTATGTTTTAAATTTCAGCATAGGTCACTAATTCAAAGATAGCTCGTGCTTCGCAAGCTTAAGGGAGGATTTAATTAATAATGCTGGACATGTACAGTACACTTAAACATTTTCTAGCCCCAAAAAGTCATCATCAGCCTATAGCAGTCCACTGCTGGTTGGCCCCAAAAAGTAAGCAGAACATTGACATTTTGCTCAACCACTGGGGCTCGATTCATTCGCCGCACTTATCTTTGACGCCCTGTATTTCCAAATCACGTGGTATGAAAGCCTTGCTCATACTCAGATCTATCGAGTTATGGCTCGCTTCGCTCGTCACGCTGGAAACTAATAATTCTAGTCTTTCACATAGTTTTAATAGAAGTATAGAGTAAGTATAAAGAATTAACTTACTCATTGTTTTCTTCCTGTGAGGAACCAGCCGCACTGACCGAATAATGCTGAATTCCCGGAAAGTCGTCAGTAAGTCTTTAGCAGTGAGCTTCTGCGGCGGGCCGTAAATTCGCACCACGATGGTGGTTTCTGTTTTAGGCAGGACTTCGCTCACTCGGATCTCGTTGTCTGCTATTATTGATCCATCCCTTTTTAATGCCTGTAAAAAAGTAAATGTCGTCATCATCGGAAATCAATAGCAGATAAATAAACTAAATAATTATCAGATAAATAGTCTAATTTTAAATTAAATTATTATTATCATCAAATAAGAAATCAAATGATAAAGATACATAGATAGGTACTATTATTATAAGTAGGTAATTGATTATTTTAACTTCATTATTTGCAGCTTTAGTTCACCCACAGCTCTGCATCTCATGGTTTGCTTGCGCCAGTCTCCGTGGATATCAAAAAAGATAAATATATAAACTTATTTAATATTTATAAAAGTAGGTTACGGTTTGTCATCTAACTGTCTTTGTAAGCTAATGTAACTGTAACACCACTACGGCATTTCAATACATTAACCTAACTCAATGTGATGTAAAATGTTGTAAACAATCCACAACACAAAAAACTAAAGCTTGGCGTCGAGTTTCTGATATAATAATATGTATTCAAGGAAGCATCTGAAATAGTAATGTAAATTGCATATAAAAAGAAGAGGCAACAGAGTGAATTTTGGGTTAGGTATGGGTAGTTTATTAACGAACATTGTACATCGATTTTGGCTGGTTTCATAAATTTTGATTGATTATCTGATTACTACCGATACAGTTTCACAAGATGTTTACCTTTGTGGCAGCCTCTGCTGTATCAAAGTAGATTCTAGTGGAGAAGACCTCTTCATTGACAGAGTGGGCTTCACTGGAAATTAAAAATAAATTGTTATTACCAATATTATTTTTATGCAAGTAATTATGTATAATTTACGTTTAAAGTTATCACTTACCCAACACCTCTATAAAGACCATATTCGGAGAAATGATCAATCAACAGCTTCTTAAAGTTGCCTTTCAAGAGTGAAACAGGGAGATTATCAATGTTTAAGGTCATCTTGTCATTATTAATCTTTTGTTTCTTGTTCCAGTGTTTTTTCTCCCATTTCTTGGGAGCAGGTTCACCCGCTGCTTCCGTGTCTCCTCTAAGTTGCGCTTCTTCATCAGTTTCTTTATCATTTTTGGTGACAATCTTCTCATCAGAAGCTAAATTTTCATTAGGCTTAGATTTTTTAATTTTATTTTTTTTCTCTCTGTTAGCTTCTTTTTTGAGTTTCTTTTTCGTGGTTTTGTCAACAACAGTCATTTCGTTAATCAGGTTGGTGAGAGTGTGGGCGTTGTCTCCCAGACTGAGGCTCTTTAGATTGTCAGCAATGCCAGGTTTGGGAGACTTTGGGGCTGGTTCACCATAAGCATCGTCAGCTGGTATGGTTTGATACTTCTGCTTTTTTGGTTTCTTCTTCAGTGCTGGTACCTCAGTTAGTATATTAGATTCAGATGCAGATTTTTCAATATTCTTTGCATGTTTTTTAAACTTTTTCTCCCTTAAATTTCCCTCATTTTGTTTAGTTTCAATTCCTGGCACGGATAGTAACACATCCTCAGCTTTATCAGATTTGTTTACATTTTTGTTATTAAGTGGTGTCTTCCTTTGATCAGTTTCTTTGTCAGCATAGGACTGAACAGAACTCTCCTTAGGTATAATAGGTTTTGTCAGAGTTTTCACTCCGATAGGTTCTCCTATGCTACCGTCTTCACCTGCTTCTACATTTTCTTTTGATGACTTCATTTTTTTCTTTTTTTTACTCTTTTCTTTGCGTGGGGAGTCATCTGTTTCAGTATCATTAGATATATCTGATTTAGGCTTTTTTATAACTATTTCATCATTTTCTTCTAGCTGGAAGCTAACCGATTTGTTCCTTTTGTTGGACTTAGATTTGGAGAGGTTAAATGAAACATCCTCAATTGTTTTGTTGCTTTCTTTTTGTGAGACTTGTATTTTCGTATTGGAAACTTTGTTTTTTGAGATTTTAGAGCTAGCTAGCGGAGTGGAGGTAGCTTTAGAGCCGCTGAGAGCAGGCACTGATGAACCATTACTAGGACTGCTGTTACTCAAGCTGTCACCATCGATAATGGCCTGAGAGGTGCTTATCGACTGCCTTTGCTTCTTCTGCCACTTACCAGCTTTGCGCTCAGGTTTAGTGTACTTATAATCATTCTTTTTTGATGTTCTATCTTTGATCTTCCAACTTTCGCTGCTTTCACCTTCGCCTGTCTTTTGATATAATGGTAGATACTGCTCGAAATAGTTTCTCTTGGGTTTGACGTTAGGGGAAGAAGTCGAGTCAATATCAGAGGATGCCATTGTTTGTCTATGTCATTTCATAGCAAAGAAGGAAAGCAAAAATCACTCAATCACACCTCGCATACAGCTGGGTTTTTAAGGTTAGGTTATGTATGTTTTCGTTTTGGTGTTTTTCCAGGACTACCAACACACCACACAGAACAATTTAATCTAGCAGAGCTACCAACCTTGCAGACGTAAACAGAGAAGACAGGAAGACAACATGAAGACAGAAACGTAAACAAGTCATAGACAACTAATAAAACAATGACAGATATAGTGAAGCGACGAAACCTGACTCGCCTGAGTGAATGAACGAACTAAATACAAAATGTTAAACCCTACCCCACTTCATAGTACTCATAGAAGTCTGACGAAATAATATTTTTATATACTGGCAATATTGATAACCTCACTTTTTATAAATGGCGGATGCGCTTGCGTGATGCCGGGTTCTTGTTATTATTGCATTTAGAAGGCGTCATTTTGTGTAAATTGTGTTCTTGTGGATTATAAGGATACGTTTCAGTGAGGTGAGTGAATTGCAATGCAATAGTTTTTTCGTGTGTCCCGAAAAACACCCATGGTAAGTCAATTACAAGGGGCGCGGGGTTCGTGAATGTTCGATTGGCAAAAAAGACGCTCCGCCAAGTACACGAATCGCCATGTAGTATTTACCGTTATGTATGACCACGTTACCCTATAAACTGCCACTAATCGGAAAACAGCACCTTATTTTTATATTTTCGGCGAAAACTCGTAATCGGGCGGGTTCAAACGCCTCGTCCTTGAAGGCTCGGATGGGCGCCAAGCTGTTGAAGTTCGTAGAAATAGATAAGGCGGGAACCGCCACGAAAAAAATCATTCGAAATATTATTGTGTTACAGTGATATAACCATGGTGGCTTCGAAACGCGGTCGCGGAGCTCGTAACCAGGCAGCTAAAGCTAAGCCTGTGGAGGAACCAGTAGCAGTGCCGGAGCCCGCGCCGGTCGAGGAAGCGGCGGAGGCGGCGCCCGAGCTCGCGCCCGCGGAGAACAACGGCACGGAGCCGGCGGAGCAGGCAGGGGCCGAGACAGCGCCCGAGGCCGCAGCAGAGGCCGCCGACGACGAGGCGCAGCCCGAGGCCGACAGCATAGAGGCTGCCGAAGCAGCATTGGAGGCCGCAAAGAAGGCAGAGGAGGAGAAGGTTGAATCTGGTAAAATCCTCATTGAGAACCTGCCCGTGAGCTACCTCTTTGACTACCAAGAGAAACTCAAAGATTTGTTCTCCAAATATGGAGAGATCACGCACATCAAGTGAGTTGATTTCATTATTTACTTTGCTAGTGATGCTGACTTTGTGTAAGAATGACATTCAAATATCAATCCCTGAAATTCATGATCCTTCTCTAGAATTTATTTGAACTGAAATGATATGAATAATTTGATTATAAAAGTGTCTCTGAGGTCTGGAGCGTGAGCTGCGCTCGGAGCACTCCGTTTGTGTGGAGTATTAACGAGAAATATTTTTCTTTCTTTTTAGACGTGGTCCAAACATTGTAACAGAACTGACCACAACTCCCACATTATCGGCAATAATCGAATTCAAAAACAAAGATTCTCTGGACAAGGTAAACAAATGTTTAACATAACATTATGTATTATTTTTATTTTAATAATAAAAAGTTATTCTGTAGTTTTAGTGCCGAAAAGGCGGTATTTAAGGCTAAGAATATTTTTCTAAATTGCTGTGTTAATAGTTTCCGTGACAGTTAGTCATGTGCAGAAAGAGTGACTATTTGAATGTTGGCACGGCTGGTCTTCTACTGAACCCATACCATAGCCCAGTAGCGGTTTGCTATCTTTTATTTGAGTAATTTTCCAAATTTCTGACATTTGTTGTTTTTATGTAGTAGATCAGCTGAGAGTTTTCCACTGTGTGTTATTTATGTGTCTTTTCAGTGATGGTAAGTTATTTTGCAGGTTATTTCCAGACTTTAAACTTAGTTAAAAATTAAAATTGTAATACCAAAAATCAGAACATGCTTAGTTCAATGAAACAATGGCTGAGCTCATCACTTTACACTGACGTGTTCAGTGTGACTTTTTGTTAAGTTATGTATCAAAGCAGTTCTTTGTCAACCTATTTTTTCAGCAAATTCAGCATAACTTATGTTTCAACTTTGTACCTATCAATTTATTTCAAAATGTATCCAGTAGTCTGCAATTTACTCTTAAACTTAAAAACACAATAACAAAAACTCAAAAATACTTCTATACAGTCTGATTTTATAAGTACCTCAACTTTTTATGTCAAGTTACATGATTGTTTAATTTGATTCAAAAGTTAAGTAAACTAAATATAATTCTAATTATACCACGTAAATGATGACGCCCTTACACCACTCACGTAAAATTGGAACCAAACCAAGTCGTCATATTCGAGAAGGTAATGAAGTTCTATAAAACAACTGCTCTTTCTAAGCTCAGACGAATTTTAAAATATTACTGGAACAAGATGAAACATTGATACTAGGGCTTAATTAAATCGATTTTCAAAACTCAAAGCATCATTGTAGCTTGAATAAGGAAATACAATGTTTTCCTTCAGTGTTCCGAAGGTAAAGCGACCGCGACGAAATGTGTCGAACTCAAACTAACCCGTAGGGTACGATGGTTAGATTTGATAAACAACTATATGATAAGCCGAGTTTGACACATTCCGCCACCTAGGCCATCTCTTAGCATCTCTGGTGGAAAAAAAAAAACTTAGGTTAAGGAAGGATCCACTCACGCGACGGCATCGACTCGTAACTCCCTACCCACGGTCTGTGAGATACCAGCGATATACACACAGCGATATCATCTGGCAAACCAAAACTATAATAGCAATGAGAAAAACAATTGTCACGTACCTATGTACCTGCGGCCATTCAGACCGCCCCTGCTGGCAAAAGTTAATAAAAAAAAAAGTCGAGAAGGCACTTTGTTAGGCGGGAAAAAGTAATTGACGCATGATATATAAAAATGCACACACGTTTAACTAACGTTAAACTATCAATAAAATAACATAATAACGCTGGTGACCGCGAATGGGTAGTTAAGGGTTAAAACTGAATTACCAAAGCGTTCCCTACAAAAGTATAAGTACAGTAGTCTAAGAGTGAGTACACATAAGGCGTTATGATGTGTACACACTCTAAAGCCGACTCGCGCGCGCTCGTTAGTTTTTGGCCAGAATTTGTAAGCGCGCGCTTGAAAACGACTAACGTATACGCGCTCTTAGTCCCTTCAATCGAGTGTTTTCTGCGATCATGAGTCAACCCGTTCACTTCAGGCCATCGGTGGTGGGGCCCGTCCGAGGGCGTCGTCGCAGGGTGTCTAGTCTACCTGATCGTGGCAATGAGTAAAAATTATAAAGATTTTTATTTTGCCAGAGTAGTATACATACTCTTATAAATTAAACTTAAATTAACAGAGAAACTGAATCGGTCTCCACTCAGCATGTGCTATGGTAGAGCAGATCATACCATAGCGCTGGTCTTCCGTGGAGACCGTGGTGCGTAAGGTGGCCGAATAGACGCATACAACAAGGAAGTATAAGTCGCTAAGTCATGATCGTATCATCGAGGCCCCTTAGCAAGATAGATTTCCCCGCAGGCCCTGTCAGAGGACGGCGCGGTGCTGGACGGCAGCGCCATCTCCGTGTGCGTGGAGTCGCGCGCGGAGACGGCGGTGCTTGTGGGCGTGCCCTACGAGGCGGGCAGCGAGTACGTGCGGCTGCTGTTCACGCAGGCCGGGCCCGTCGCGCACATACACGAGTTCAGCAAGACCAAGTACAAGATATGTGAGTGTTGCCTACTATACTGTTATTTATCTACCTAATAATACTCATTTTTAGGGTGTACCTTACCCACTGTGGACGCAGGGAGCAGCTCTACGGAATCGACCAATCGGGAGACCTATTCGGCTGTACTCCCTTTGCTATTAAAATCATCAGCACAAAGATTATAGTCGCAGAAGAACCTGTCTAAATGTTTCTTCCTCGCTTCTTTCTTTAGTCTACATAAAAACATGTCGAAGGGACAGATATAATTTTTTTTTAATATCTTAAATTTTAAGAATTTGTTATTTTCCAAGGGTCACGACATCTATTACACTTACGGATATTAAGAATTTTTGTTAAATTTCGTTACGATAGACATGCTTTGGTATATTGACATACTAGCCTTAGATGAAAGAAACTGCAGATAGAGAGACGCACGTCAAAAGTATCGAGGATGAACTTTAAACCATTTAGTATCAATCTTGGCGAGGTTGCCAAGAGAGATTAGTACGCACGCACTCCCTATCCATACTCCGGTTTAGAATCCAACAAACATTATGTCAATAAAGACATGAATGAACATTTAACAATAATAGAAAATGGAAAGTTTATCACTAAAACACAATGCATAATGTGAAAACGAACGAGAGGTTAATTAAATTATGAATGAAAGCTTTCAAATCCAATAATTGATTTGAGCTTCTGAGATTTGCTTCCATGATACCAATGTCATTAAACATTTTCCATCAATATTCCTTAGCTTTTTTAATGTACAAAAAATATTTGAATTGGAGTATAGTTTCTATCTTACTATCCTCAGCTATCGTTACTGAATCTACGATTCTAAGTGGCGATTCAGTGACTATACCATTATCATTAGTGAAACGATTGGTTAGCAGAATTTGAGTCCAGGAAGCACCGGGAGGGTGAGATGATTATTTCAATATCAACCAATTTGATTGATCGCTCCAGCTTCCGCTCTGCGTCAGTGGTCTCCCGCATTATTATCTGCCATTCATTATTATGTTATGATCCTGTGAAGTCTTCAAATCCCGAACTTTTGATTATAGCTCTTAAAACATGAAACGGGAGTCTGCGAACATAAAGAATCTACCCCTATTGTAAAGCCGGGTGTGACGTCAAGCAGGTCGTTCACCTTATTACGTGACGTAACCTACCTAACACGTGACACCATTCACGGCCAATAAGTGAGCTAATGGAGTGGATATATTAAACGTGTATAGCAGTGGTAAACTTGCCTGTATAAACATTTCGTTGGTAGGTAAAGAAACATGCCATTGCGTAGAAAAAAAGGTAGGTACACGTGAATCCATCTAAAGGTCATTGACAGTCGTTAAAATGATATGGCCTTGCTATGCGTCATGGAAACTTAGCCAAAGTTTGTAAAACTCATTATTTTTCCTCTTGAATGTCAGTATTTCTTCGCCATGGAATATAGCGCCGGTAGAAACATCACGCCCTATTTCCGCCCTGACCTAAATAATGTAGGTTGCGTTGGCATTTTATTTGTAACAATGGGACCTGCTTGAGTTGCTTCGCCCCGTTTGTTGCCTGTCTAACCTTGGCAACAGGGCTTCCCTTTATGCCCCGTACGTACACCTGCTCTGTATAAATTAAGGGAACGAAGAATGGATAAAAATGACATTGAATTACCCCTTCAATAAATTACAAAGTTCATCTATTCTAGGCCAGATAAAACTAGATAGTTGTTCTAGGTCTGGGTCTTTGCTATTTTATAGTAAAAAATATCTATTCGTTATATGAATCGTATCAGAGCCCTGCATTCGGTTTAACGATAGAATGGAGAAGTCATCGTGACGTCTCACTTTAGTATGGTATTGGCGTAGTTCCATGCCCGCACTATAGAGGTGCGTAGTTCCATGCCCGCACTATAGAGGTGCGCTGTACCAAATGCTGTTAAAAATGAGACGCTTTGATCTCGTCTCGATAATACCGTAAAACCGAACTCGGGCGTTACCTAGTCACTCGCAACACAAGCTCAGCTTACTTATGGCTAGATATTATTGTCCCGCATCTATCGTATTGTATATTACCGCTATTTCGGCGCAGGGTCACTTACCCTCATGATAAACTCCTTTGTTTTCAGTTTGTTTATTCTATGCCTGTATTTTGTACCTGTGTCCAAATAAATGTTTTATCTATTTTATTATCTTCTATTCTATTGTATGAAGAGTCCGTCCGTATGTTGTTGCACAGTGCGCGTGACATTCCACGAGAAGGAGAGCGTGGAGAAGGCTCTGAAGCTGGACCGCGAGCTGCGCCTCAACGGGTTCCTGGTGACCGTCTCCAAGTACCGCGACGACGATGAACAGAAGGCGCACAACGCGACCGTCAGCAAGGTAATTATCCCTACTCGCTAGGGGTCTCGTACCACTTACACCTCAACTGTACCCTACTCACTAGGACACACTTCAACTGTACCCTAGTCACCACAAACGCGAAAGTCCGTCTACGACGCAGGAGGTTGCGGGTTCGATTCCCGCCCCGGAACATATGTTGTATGATATCATGTCTGCAGGTACCGGGTGTTCTGGTTAGGTTCTATGTATAAAGAACTGTATACGTAATTAACGTAATGTGTTCAGTTTATCAATTTATCAGTCATCTGTTACCTAGTACTCATAACACAAGCTCTGCTTAGCATGGCGCTAGATGCTGTGTGGATTGTCCAGCATTATTATTATTCATATGTTGGAAAATGCTTAACCCCAAACGACATTGGTTTTGCCGTAACCACCAGCAGATGGATCTTGTGAAGGTGTTGAATAGTACGCAGAACAAATTCCTTTTATAGAGTCCCTTAGTCGACTTACGACATCCACGGGCTGAGGTGGGTCCTACCACTCGCTCCGTAAGTCACACCAGTCGACTCAGCTTGGTGGGTGTATGCGACATGACGGTGTATGTAATACCATATTGTTGGTAGTTTGACTGCAAGTTTTGAACTGATGACCTTGTATTGTGACTTGTAATTGTGACCCGGCCAACTTTCAACTTGTCCTCTTAATTCACCTATTTGTAATCTAGTCTAGAACCTGTTGCGTTTTGGCAGCATTGCATGTATTTACATTTTAAATTGTGTATTTGTACCCGACTACGGCAAAGAAATACAGAGTTACTTATTTAATGTTTTGTATGGAGCGCTTTATCAATTTTAATTAGACTATTATTCATTATTGACTTGACTTAATGTTCGCTATGAACCTATGAATACGATAGAATCAATATTTTCAATCCAATATATCCATTAAGCATCCAAGTAAATGATGGCGGTCTCTGATGTTTTTCGGTAGTCGGGTTATTTGTTCACTAATAAATAACTTGTGTTGTTTGTTCGTCGCTTGACATCTAATACTGTTGTTTTAGCAAAATGTGTCTTCGCAGAACAAGCGACAACACTCTCAGAACCGCAACTCTAACGCGAACGCGAACACTAGCCCGAACGCGAACGCGAACCGCAACAACGCGTTCCGAGCGCGCGGCGGCGCCGGCTTCAACGCCAGGGGGAACTTTAGAGGTGAACACTACGGTACATAACTTTCACTTTATTATTTTACAATATAACCTTAGCATTTAAGTTCATAGATAATCTATAAAAAAAACTTCATTTCATAAAAAGTACACTTATTTAGGGCCCTCATTACCAATATAAGTTATTCTAAGAATAACTTGTGATTTGGTAGTGAGTGCCTCCCCTTACAATGATTACGACTGGTTAGTGTACAAGACTTAGGTGTACGTCTTCAATATATTTATATAATCGACACAAAAATTAACTCAATCATCACAGCTTCTTACATGTTGACACTGGATAAGAAATAGCCTTGTTATTTTTTATGTAGTTTCATCTCAACCCAACGCATCACTAGGACAACTGGTGTTTGTACACGTCAGCGCCTAACGCGTGCGTCCTGCGAGGTTTTGCTCTATCATAGGTGATGATTTCCACTCATCATCTGGTGGGTTAGTTGCTTGTTACGACACTTAGTATTACAAGCGATATATATCGGGCTGTTGATTATAACAATGTTATTTATTAGTAATGTAATTATGTTGGTACCACAGGAGCGCGCGGCCGCGGTGGCGGCTTCCAGCGCGGCGGCGGCGCATTCCCGCGCCCGTCCTTCGCGCCTGTCAACACCTACATGCCGCCCCAGGCCTTCATGGGCCGCCCGGTGAGTACTACCCTAAGCTGAAGACAGGGCGCTATGGCAGCGGCGCTCATTGGGGTAGGCCTATGTCCAGCGGTGGACTAACATAGGCTGATGATGATGATAAGACGCGATAATGCATGGAACACATTAATACTGGTTTAAATTCGGAACATTATTTAACCAGCTTGGTTCAAAGTACAAGCACTCTTAGTGCTGACTCATGTTACTATTTGAGTCATCATAAGTACAAGAGGCCTCAGTCAGGTGGAAAGGGTTTAATTATAAACCATCATGATCTGTCATTGCGCGTGTGAAGTAGGAGCATGGTTTGGTTTTTTGCGACTTCCGAGTTTATTTTGATAGAATTTAGTTTTTTAAACTTTTATTAAAAAAGAAATGTACAATCATAGATCAAGAATATAAATGTAAATTTGACAGCCAATTGAACAATCCAGATAGTACAGCACAGTAGCTCACCTGATCTATAATGTTATTAATAATGCCTCTTTAGTTTCATTCCAGGCAGACAAATAAAATGAATGTTACTGACCTTTGCCTGTTAGGGTTGGAATAAAATAATCATCGTTTTAAACGTTATTAATTTAATTACGAGTACTTATATTTTTGGTTTGGAGTTTTTTTTGGCGTAACCTTTCTTTAGCTGTGTTTTTTTTTCAGTTTATTTCTTGCATGATTGTTCACACCATAGTACTAGAAACGAGTGCACGTAGAGAAATGTGCAAAGAAATGCAGTGAAAACTAATATTTTCATTATACATTTTTTTCAAAGCTATCCGTATAGGTAATCCGCAAGAGAAGCCGGGTAACTTGCACTGTTAACGATGCGCTTTAAAACCACTGTGGAAATTGTTAAAAGTATAAACTCTATCTAGAATTGAAACTCCCGTTTTATGTGACTGTAAAATTATGGCAATATCACTGGTCTAAGTAATATCTCGGAATTAAATTAATAATAATAAGTTACGATGGGTGGCGTCGAATCGAACTATAGATACATTTTAAAAAGTTGGCGCGGATTGTTTTAGATTTTTTATACAATTATCTACGCTGACGTCCACAAATCCAACAGTATACAAAAAATAAAGGGGATCGCGCCAGCACCGTTTAAAAATTGACCTATTATAGCAACCAGCCGGTCTAGACTATACTCTCAACATCTTATGAGGTCTTCTAAAGCCCTCGTACATTTGACCACTGCTATTTTAGTCTTATTTTCGCTTCTAAGTTCGTAGTACTCATAGATTCATGATTAACGTTTCTCTATTTAACGCAGCCTCAGGGATGGCAGGTAGGGGATGCATTGTGCATGCGAAATTAAATCGTTGCATCAATGCACTTTAGTTTCATCAAACTTGTACAAATAACATTATATAATTTGAGTTCTAAAGTGAACAAAAATTTGTTTTTAACTCGGATTTCCGTTTTTCAGGGTGGCGGCTTCATGGACGGGCAGCGGCCGAACAAGCGACTCAGGCAAATGTAAACCGTATTTTATAGTATTTAAGGGCAATTTTATCGTACGTCGTCGTCTTTGTCGTGTGTGTGTGTTTGTGTGAGTGAGCGTCCCTACAGACTACTACAGTGACATGAAGTAAATAATAATACAGTATCAGACGAAAGATTAATTAAATCTAGCTAATTGTATTTACTAAGTACATGAAGTAAAATAATTGTAAGCTATGTCTTTTTGACATTTAATAAATGTATAATGACTAACATTATTTCTGTTTCTTTTCTTAATCCCTAAATTACCTAAATGTATTGCATTGGCTGAGGAGGTTAGGTACATCATACATAGATTTCCAGAAATGAAAGTAAGATTATAAAGTCTATCAACGCCTATAATATGGATAGTTAATAGAAAAGTTAAATGCATAAAATGTTGAATTCTTTTAACGAATGAAGTCAGTTAAGATCCACGCAATAACACACAGTAAAAGCTAGTAAATTGCACTAATTTGATGTACATTCCTAATGCATCAATGCAATTGTTTTTGTTACACATGCTCTGTGTTTAACAAATAGCGTGTGCAGCTCAGGCGAGCGACGCGATCGGACGCATCTAGACAACTATAATGTAAACTAAACAATGTGCTCAAGAATATTGATATTTATTTTACTGGTAGAATGCGGCGTGACTGTTGACTTGATTCCGAAAAAAGAAGCAACTGTCAAAAGTGTCAAATCATGGCGGCAAGCGATACGCGGCGAAGCCTTCGAGAATAGTTTCAATGTGTACGACCCTTCGTTTCTGAGCGTGGTGTGGCCGCGGATACGGAACGGAGTGCATTTGATGCTGGATGCAGAGTGCTGGCAGGATGTCAGCTTGTTTCTGAACGATTTGGTCGAGGGCAGAGCTTGGGCTTATGATGGTGAGTACATTTTTTGATCTTGAGGGTAAGGTATACTTAAGAACCTCTGTCGCCGCTCTGTAGTTTAAAAATGGAATAGGCGATTTCTATTTTCTCAAGAAGGTTATCTACAGGCACCGTTTAAAAGGTAACAAAATATATGATTTTCGATATTTGTTCCGGGTGTTGTGGTCGTTATCTATGTATGTATAATAAAAAAATATCTATTTATGTAATTAAGTATATCAGTCATCTAATAGTTAGGTACTCATAACACAAGCTGTGCTTAGCTAATAATAAACTCGTGTTGCTTATTCGGACCTGTCCGTCCAACTCATCTCACAATATCCATTACATTTCCACTAATTAATGCAAATATACTTTCGATTGACGACATTCGATTATTGCGCAACTTTCGCCTCACGCGTCTGATGTGAACGTTCTTGCAAGTTCACTGGCTCTGCGTGTGCATATGCATATGAATAATTTATTTATAACTTAGTAGTTATGTAGTTATGCTCGCGGCTTAGCATGCGTTTTTCGTTGATAAAAAGTAGCTAACGAACCCGGGTTAACATCTAGGTAAAGCAAATTAAAAATGTGGCCTAATTAGCAATGTCACTATCAATGTAGTGAACCATTTTTGACATTTTATCATTACCTACATTATTACATTAATTTTGAATCAATTTATTATGATATAGAAATTAATTAGGTTAACCAAGACGTTATTCATAATATAATTAGAATTAAAAACATGAAATGTAACATATAAACGTTACTTTATAAATTATACTGAAACAGGTATCTCGCCAAATATAAATAAGACGTCGAGAAAAGGTTATATCCTGCCTTGTGAATATTAATTCGTGCACTTTCCCATATGAAATTTGACAATAGGTAAGTTCTTATAGCCATTTTAAATCGCAATTTTCCTCCAGTTTTTCGTTTTTAACCTGCCATTAAAAATACTGTTTAGTAGGTAGGTTCCACTCCACTTGTGGGCTCATCAACTCATCACATAACAATGTAGGAGGTAGGCGCCTCACCCAGTAAGTAGGTTTCTTTACGCTGCCGAGATGGTAACGGATGATGGAGTAACTGTACCTGCCTTTGTAAACACTACAAATTGCTATTCATTATGTAGTTTACCTAGTTAGATTATTGCCGATTAGATAGTTCATCAGAGAGAAAGTACCTAGCAGTAATCAAACTTGGTATTTATTTATAGATGATTGATTGATATTATGTATAACTAGTTTTTGGAGTGGGGAAATCAATGATAGGTACCTACGATCATTGAGAAAATATTGACATTTTGGAGGGAGAGACCCATTATTAGTAGGGTGACGTCATTGTAATCTGCCCATTGGTTGATGTTATTGGTACCTACCTACTGAAAGAACACTTTAATAATAAAATTATAAACTATGTCAAAGCCAAAACAAAGGGCTATGTTTACCTTACCTATAAGTTTACTTGTATTTACGTCATTTAATTTTTAATCTCAGACTGTATTTTTGTATGTTATTTAAGGAATTGGAACCCAAGCTCTTTGGCTTATCGGTGCGTCTTCGCTTGCAATCTAGGATTCTTTGTGATAGCTTGCACTGTGAGACAAGACTGATGTGAGCCCCTCCATCTCTGGAACTGTTTTTCTGCGTGTTAGCGTGCTATCAATCACTATTTGTACGAATTAGCATAAAAAAGCAAAAGCATGACAGTCGGCACATGATATTATGAAACGGAGTTCTTGGTGCACGGAAAGTTTGAAATGTATATACTCTGTAAGAATATAATATAGTATTTGCTGTCAATTAAGCGTGATTGTAATATCGGTACCTACCTAGGTACCTACATACTCAACACTCCAGATGGTTCAGAGACGAGACTTGGAGATTATTTATTTTTTATATTTCGCTTAAAGGACCTACATACTTAACAAGAGAGTAGGTAAATAGAAATTCCTCACAATCTGGACACGCACATCGAATTTTTAATTAGCTAATTATCAGGATATTTCTTATTGTTATAACCGCGAATGTTAGAAGGATTATATTATTATAGATACAGGAGACCGGCCATTCCCGACAGATTTCATATAGGTAAAGCAATTCTACCATTCCATCTGTACATGGCTTTCTATAAGCAAATTTATTATACGATAAGATCCGACCTAAAACTTTTGAAAACTTTTATCATGTTTATTAACACTAAAGTCATTTAAAACGGGTCATTTAAATCAAATCATGGTAAAAATCCCGTTTTAAATGACTTTAGTAAGATCCGACCTAACAAGAAAAACTCCCATATATATATATATATATACATATATATATATATATATAATATATGGGAATAATATATACATATAATATCCTTGTTTGTCCATCTATGTCTAAAGCATGGATGGACAAACATGCGGGGTTGTTTTATACCCCAGCTCAGCTGGATAGCGGCGGGGATAAGCGGCGGCGACCCCGTTCGGGCGATCGATCATCCCGGTTACTCTCGGTCAGTGCCATTTGCATACATAGAGAGAGTCATAATATATACAGTAGGATGAAGGGTGGGGAATTAAAAGAACCTTAAGCTACGAGAATAATACTAAGAGCTCGTTCTGAAATTAATTTTATAACGACGACCTCTGTCGTGCATCGGACTCCTGTGACACATACAGTTGCAGATTCTATTCCCGTCGCAGAAAAAATGTCTTCAGTAATATCCAATTCAGTAAGCCAATGTTTATTCTTGGTCTGGGTTATTGCATAAATGTTTGTAAATCTAATAAATCTACTTTTGAGCGAGGTGCTGCTGCAAAATATCAAGTATAAGCAAAGAAGATAGTTTTAAAATTCGTCTGTAGATAGTCTTCTAAAACAGCCGATATGAGAAGGCTGATAATAAGTGATTGATATAACTGGTATTTATCGCGTCTATTTACCTATTTATCCCGACGTTTCAACAGGTTTACACACTGTCGTGGTCACGGGTGTTGTATCAATATTATGTATACTTATCGTGTCATCTAGTACCCATAACACAAGCTCTGCTTACCTTGGGGCTAGATGATGCTGTGTGGATTGTCCAGCAATATTTATAGCCCACCCAGAGGCGACGTGGAAGGCCCAGGATGAGATGGCAAGACGAGTAATCATGGCAGCGTTGGATCGCGAGGAGTGGAAAAAGAAAAGGGAGGCCTTTGCCCAGCAGTGGGACAATAATGGCTAAAAAATAATAATTATTATTATGTGTTGAGATCGCGTAGGTAGGTACCTAAGTTTAAAAATATTTAGCCAAGTGATGCAGGTGAACTGTAAGTGGTTGAACTTGGTTGCAGTGGTGGACGCCTCGGGGCGGTACTCCTCCGGGCTCTTCACCGGGACTCGACACTGGCTCGGGTCCAAAGAGAAATGTCTGAAGATGGTAAGTTTCCCACACTGTAAAACTTTCGAAACTATCATGGCTAACACAAACAGTGATCATGGCGCATTAAACTGTGAAATATTAGAAAACTCAAAAATCGAATCATGGTAAATATCCCGGTTTAAATGACTTTCCCGCACTGGTAAGGCATAAGAACTTTTAAGTGTTCTACTGAAATCTCTAGCCAAGGTGAAAAATGGTCGAAGCACAAAGAACCAAAGCTTATTCTTATATTGTATGCAATATAAGAATAAGCTTTGGTTCTTTGTCTGGCTGGTATTGCTAGCAATGTTGTCGGCCATTGTATTGCAGCCACATATTTCAGAAAAAATATTGTCCGTTTAGAAACGCCATTAATAAAATAGCATATTGATGCTTATCTTTTAGTGTGCCTTGATCCAAACCCTCAACGAACATCTTTCCCGATATTCTTTCTAACCGACGACGACGCAACGTTTCGTCAGCGTCGGGGCCCTGGCATGTTTACGAGGCTTTATAAGCAGGTCCCTACCCACAGACATTTACATCGTGCTAGTCCCTACTATAGAATTGAACTTTACAATTCTCCAGACTCCTTACTTTAGCGCTATAGCACGATGATGTGTAAAATCGACTTATTGCTAATAACATTTGTATGGAACCTTCAACAATTTTGTTTTCAGGACAGAGAATTCACCGAGCATGGAGACAACGAGACCCTGTACGCCCTCCGACACAACGACTACATGAACACGGTGCTCAGGAAGGAGAAATATCACGGCTCGGGTACGTTTCTATTTTAGAGCTCTCTTTCAAGCATCATTTGCCTTTGTTGACACGCAGGTTCATGCATTTTCGTTGCTAAGCAACTGGATAATGGACATCTATGTAGTTAGTACCTAGATGAGTAGGTACCTATGTGTAAGGTAACGATTATGCATGCCCATGGGGGAGTAAGCTAAAAAAATAGGGAACACTGTCGCAAAAAAAAAAAAAAAAAACACTGGAAGAAGACTACGGCATAATAGGTATGTATGTTATAAAGGTGATTAACTCTCGCGAGAGGGTCTTTGATATGTTATAAAGAATCGCGTGTTTTTTAATTTAAGGTTATTGGTTCCGGGGTGTTGTGACTTCACCTGATATCATATCACGAATGAGCTAGCGCAAGGACAAAGCAAAAGAGATGGCTATGCTCAGCTATAGATCGGGTCAAAAAGAAATGATGGTTATGATTCAAAAGGGTTCTTTTCATTACATTTTCATTTCATTTCGTTCACATGTTATAAGTAATGGGATGTCACAATGTATTCTGCCCTATTGGTCGTGCAATGTAGGTAAGGTACTAAAATTTATAATAATTAACTACTATTAATTCATTATAATTATTAAACAAATAATACAAAAAAATCTAGACAAATAAAAATAATAATAACTAAACAATCGATTTAAACAAAAATTTAAAAAAATATTTAATGTTTATATCTACAATGCATTGGTCATAATAACATAATTCATAAATAATTAAAGGAGTAATAGCATTTTTGTGTCAATAGTTTAGTGACTTGCTTCCGAAACAACGCACAAGGTCTCTTGTGCGTTGTTTCGGATGAAGAATGAATCTCTTGATGAAGATGCACATTTCGTAGACCCCGAAGACTGGCGTTGGATGCTGCATCACGACGACCTGATGCAGCGCCTGGTCTCCGCCGAGCACTGGCCTCCACACCGCCTCGCCTACTCCTCAACCAGGGTCCAGCTTAACGTCACCAAGTTGACTATGCTCAAGGTAAGGATTCCTTAGTTGGGCGAGCCAGAAGCTTACGATGCTCAATATTTAAATCCTTTATTAATAAGGCTTCTTTACTGATCATAAACGAACACACAATAAAAAAAGCCACTTATAATACATAAATTATATGATTATATTTAAGTTATAAAAATAGAAGTTATGGTCATCACAAATAATAAATATTCATAAAATAAATGAACATAACCTAAGGAGGTATAAATGTTTCTCACAAAATCATTTTTATTTTCGAGGTAAGGATTCCTTAGCTTGACCAACCATATCACGGTTTATCTAGCCTCAGTTCAGACTAAACTGTATGTTCAAACAAATATAATAATTCATTCATTGATACAAAGGTTTGATAACTGATTTTACACCATAAAACTTTTAATACTCCTGGTAGTCACCAGGATAGTAAAAGTTTCACCAGGATAGTTTTAAAAGTTTTATTACACATTAGATATATTAAATTACTCTCGAGTGTGTATCTTTGAAACGTTTGATGTTCCAGTCGTACGATATCACCCTCGGCGTGTGTCTCCCGCGCTCCTGCCTCACCGACGACGTAGAGTCCCTCATCAACTTCTCCATAACTCTCAACGACAACCTTCGAACCAACAAGTCCATACCTCGCGTCACCAGAATCACCTCCCTCAGACAAATCGACGGCTTCGATATAACAAACGACATTGGAGCAATCGTGCTGATCATTTTCACAATATTATTGGTCATGTTGGCGACATCGGCCACTATAGTTGACTTTGATCTACTAAAATGCTTCCCGTACAGCAAAAAATCCATGAGCTTTGACCTCCCAATATACAATAACCATGAAACGAAGTTAGTTGATGAATTGAGAAGAAAACGCATAGACGTGAAGAGTATCGATAGCATCATGGCTGAGAGTGCAAATATGAACCTTGTTACAATGAAGAAGCTAGTCAAAACCAACGATGGTCCTTCCCCAATTACGCTAGACGTAGTGAACGTGGAAAGAGTATCAGGCAGCTGTAACAGATGCGGAAAGTATAAGAGGCAATGTCCGAACAACAAACAGATAGGGAACCTGCCAGCGTGTCCGAGAGTCAAGTACAGTTCTTTCGCGAGCCTTAGTACAGAGGATAAGAGAAAGACGTTCTTTTGTAATCTTTTCCTGTGCTTTTCGTTCAGTTACTCTTGGAGCAGGGTGTTTAATAAGACTACGGCGAATAATGATTTGTCGGCGGTGCATGGAATGAAGGTGTTCGCGACGTTTTGGATTATTTTCATACATGTTGCTGTGTTGGCGAGTTATACCTCAGGTAAGAATTTTACTCCAAGATTTTAGTATGTAGGGATGCACTTGCTAGCTAACGTGTGTTACGCCAAGTTTTACGTTTGAAGTCAATTTCTATGAATACAGACCTATTTAAAACATTGAATCTTTCGGTAAAATGATGACAGCAAGCCGTTTCATATAAAACAACAAATTTAAAAATAATAAGCCAAAACCAATGTAATTACGAGAATCGCAACTGTACATAGTTTAGAGACGTTTAGAGTATAAATAGCTTACAGAAGTAGCTATTAATGTTTTGAATTTTCAGATGGCGGTGGGGATTTTAATGAACGCGAAAGTGTCTTTTACATCGTAGCGACGGGGACCATAGCTTTTGATACGCTCTTCTTTGTGAGGCAAGTATTATTTTAAAGGGCTTAGTATCATTTTCACTGTATGTTTTCATAAAGTCATGAAATTAGATTTTATCATAACATCTATGATATATTCACCATTTTTCCCTTTGTAAACGAGTGTGTTGCCGCTTGTTTCAGTGGTCTATTCAGCTCGCACCATTTCTTCTACCTGAAGAGTCGGTACAGCGTGAAGGAGCTCGTCAGTTTCAGCGGAGGCTGTGGTCAGGTCATGCAGTTTGTCTGCTTCGTCACCAATAGAGTCGTCAGGTAATAATCGTCTTGCGTACTATGTAGATACTTCTTTATTTCAGCTTACTTTTTAAAACACAGCATCTATTTGATGATGATAGTAATTTAATTTCTACTTTACGTTTTTGTCTACGAGCAACGTCGTCTTTAAATAAAAATAGTGCTGGACAATACGCACAGCATCATCTAGCCCCAAGGTAAGCGGTGTTATGGGCAATAGATGACTGATATACTTAATATATAAATACCAGATCAACAGGAACAAATATCTGCATATAGTACACACGATTTTCCCGAGGCGGAAATCGACCCGCACCTCCTGCGCAGGAGGACCTTCGCCCACTGCGCCACAGAGGTCAAATTTTAATCAACGTCATCAAGATAAAGTGATGATACATTCAGTAGAAAGACCGGTGATACTTCTGTGTGTCTAACTTATCAACTTTATTGTAATTTAGGAAACTTTCTCTTTTGCATTCTCGTCCTCTTCCTAAATCGGAAGCTATCTTAAATATTCAGTTTCATCCTATATCACCAAGTTCATCTCAACATTCTGAAATTAAATATATCTATTGATTTGGCTAGTCATAGATATCTACGCTAGGCTTGTAAATCCTGTGCTATAGACATCTATGCCATCCCTCATTATAGTGACACTGATTTTATAAAAGGTATTTAACAAGAATTCCTGTATTCTCATATAGTTTCTTATTTTAAAATACATTTGATTCTCGTGTTTAGATTGATTCCGTCGTACGTGTACGCGATCCTGTTATCGGCCGTGCTGGCGCGCGCGTCGCTGCAGACTTCCTCGCTGTCCCTACCTGGAGGTGACCACTACAACTGCGACGAGCACTGGTGGAGGAACCTCCTGTATGTCTCCACCGCCTATCCTAGGAGCGAACAGGTGACTAATATCTTCAAGTCTGCCTTCATTTCATTTAATTACCTATTCATTCACAAAATATGTACCTATCTTAACGTTGCTCCGGACTCTAACTCAAAATATTTTATTTCTTTAGGGTTACAAAACAAACACTTAGACAAGTCATACTATATACCTACTATACATTGTTATCAAATAAGATAATAAGACCCCAAGGTATCTAGTGCTTGTTTTTTGTAGTGTGTTAAGAGGCATGATTCTTTTATTTAAGTACCCAAAGTGCAATGTAAGACGCTTGAAGCTGGTGGTGTGGCGTGCATTGGCGGGTGTTCCCTTATAAGAAACCAAATCTTATTACGTGAACAACCAAGCCGCATTGCGTGAACGTTTTCCTGATGTTTCAACAGGAGTCATCCCGTGACCACGACAGTGTGTAAACCACACTTATAACAGTTCTTATAACTATGTGTGCTGATCGCATAAGTCTAAACTTGTGTTGTTGTTTGTCTTGCTATAAACTTGTCGTGTACAACAGTGTCTCCAAATCTCGTGGTTCCTGTCGAGTGAGAGCCAGCTGCACGCGCTGGGCGCGCTGACGTGCGCGTGCGGCGCGGGGGGCGGGGCGCGCGCGCGGCTCGTGGCCGCGTTGGTGGGCGCGCTGGCGCTGGCCGCGGCTGCCGCTGATGTGGGGAATGCGGTCGCAGACTATGAGACACGGTGAGATATACAGCACAGAGATAAATCCTACTAATATTATAAACGCGACAGTTTGTAAGTATGTTTGTTACTCTTTCACGTAAAAAATACTGAATGGTTTTTAATGTAACTCTACAATAATATATATTAGCTTATACATCAGAATAACACATAGGCTACAATTTATAAAGGTAAATTGTATATTATCCAAAATATCTAATCACCACGCGGGTGAAACCGCGGGGTGCAGCTAGTAATAATAATAATTCATGTATTTCAGGCAACATTAGTCTAGTACAGGATGGAAAAGACTTAAAACTACGGCCCATATAAAATATAATATTATAAAGAGGAAATTTGTTTTTTTTGTTTTGAATAGGCTCCGAAATTAATGGACCGATTTAAAAAATTCTTTCACGTTGGGAAGCTACACTATCCCCGGATGACATAGGCTATAATACATTCTCTTTGTCCCCCTAGAAATGAAATTCGAATGTAACGCGAGTGAAACCGCTGGGAACAGCTAGTATAAAATATATAGGTACACGTACACGAATCCAATTCTTATTATGTTGGATAATAGAGTCCAACAAAATAAATTAAAGAACAATACAACTTGTATGATTTGTACATACTGACGACCTCTGTGGCACGGTGGGCAAAGTTCCGCCTGCGCTGCGCTGCGACACAGGTTCAATTCCCGCCTCGGGACAAATGTTTGTACGATCTACAGATAGGTATTTGTTCAGGGTGTTCTGGTCGTTATCTATATATAAAAACTATCTATCTATGTAATGTCAAAAAATCGTTATCTAACATCCTTAACGGCCATAACACAAGCTCTGCTGACCTTGGGGCTAGGTAATGCTGTTTGAATTACTATTTATTTGTTCACCAGTTATTCGAACGCCTACGATGTATACTCTACACTGGTCCAGCGTCCGTTGGCGCGTGCAGTTCCCTACTTTGTGGGGATTTTCGCCGGCTGGCTCATTCACACCATGCAAGGCAGACTGAAGCTTACTAAGGTATTTATTTCCAAAGAAATAACAAAAACCATTACAATTTGCGTTGAATGGTGTGTCCGTAGGAAATAGAGTGGGTTTTCGTAGTTATACTTGAGGTATTCCATACACCACGTTTTTATCATAGCTTCTCCCAATTTATCATATTGAAAAGTTAACCTTATTGCTTGCTAAGCTGACACTTCAATATGATACATTTAAGTTTTTGTGTAACACAAGAAAATATGTTATCAAACGATTCTTAAAAAACCCATTGTAATGTTTTAAATAAGATCATTTCAGTAAGAATTTGAATATTTTTTATACAGCCTTAGGAAAAGAGGTTGTAATATAGTTTGCAATATGTTTGTCTCTCTTTCAGTTAACCTCTTCCATGCTATCCTGCGCCTCTATATCCCTCGTGGTGGCGGGCGTGGCCCTGCCGTTCGTGTGGCCGGCGTGGCTCGGCGCGTGGCTCCACGCCGCCTGGGCCGTGGCCTTCCTCTGGCCAGTGTTACTCGCTACTACGCACGCAGCAGGTGAGCCATATGTATACAAACATCTTTTAGGTTTTAGATTCGATAAAGTCATTTAAAACGGGATATTTACCATGATTTGATTTTTGAGTTATCCAATATTTCGGCACAGTTATTCCGTGATCATTGCGCATGCAACTGTGCCGAAATATTGGATAACTCAAAAATCAAATCATGGTAAATATCCCGTTTTACATGACTGTAGTGTTGATAACCATGATAGTTTCAAAAGTTTTATTTAGATTCGTTGTTGTTATCGATGAAACAGTGTGATGTAACATTTAGGATGCTACCAGATGCTGAAGACAAGGTGCTATACATAACAACCAGGCTGTGATGTAGTATAAGTTATTATAATAATTGTAACATAGTACTTTGTTTTGCATTTAAAATAATTGTAATATTATTATAGTTTTTTTAAGTAGATAGTGTAAAAATATAAATCTAGCTAGATGTGTGCTTACTAATTAATTTACAATTTAAATCTATTGTGTTGTCCACGAGAGCTACTGCCGACAAACTGTTGTACAGTTTGGCAGAAACTTCATACCTGTAATGTACTTTAATTGGAAATAAATGAATAAAATAAAAAAACATAAGTATTTAAATGTTACGCTTATGTCTTTCCCCAGGTGTTTTCAGGCGAGGTCTGGGCAGCAGTGCGGTGGCGGCGCTCAGTCGCCTGAGCTACGGAGCCTTGCTGCTGCACGGCGCCATCGCTCGGTACCTCCTGCTTGGAGACAGCGCACTCTGCGAGCGGCCGGCTTGTATTGTGAGTCTACTATTGAACTTTTATCTGGTTCTGGTGGGGTAGAGAGGAGCCTCGAGGTTGGGCGTCATCTCGAAGGATGACGACCCCTCGATCAAGCATATCGATTCTGAGGCTGAATGTCAAAAAAAATATGTCAAAACTGCCCTACTACTTTTTTTGGCTATATCGTGTAATCCTAATCATCTACCTACTGCATAACCAAAAGAAAGGGTTTTGTATTTTACGTAAGTACCGAAAATACTAATGGGGCACTATGTCTGATGGAAACTTTTATTATTTCTCAGTAAACCCTGTTTAAGGTATTATAGGTTGAAGACAGAATCTATAGCGCTCATTAATTATGGGCTGTTTCAGTTTAAGTCCAGCTGTTGACAAGCATGTCCATAGTATTGCCCCGAATGTCCCGAAGCTTATCAAAAGGGTGTTGTTTCAGTGGATGTACTTCGCGGGCACGCTGGTGGTAACCCTCCTGTCTTCGTTGCTGCTGGCGCTGCTGATAGAGATGCCGTGCTGCAGCCTGCTGAGGAGACTCTCCGACACCGCCACTACGTAGCACAGCAGCAACGCGGACACTCATATATGTATGTGCTGCTACGTAGTGGCGCCACTACGTAGCACTCAGAGTATGTTCAGTTTCAGTAGAACGTTTGTACCTACGCCCATATTAGTTTCATCATTAGCTACGTGAGAACGAACATCGTGGAATAGGTTTTTTAAAGGTGTTTGAAGTTGGAGGAATGAGTTTCAAACAATTTAAGGAATTGGATGGTGATTGATTAATGATTATGCTAGATCTGCAATGCAAGGGCGAATTCACATAGGATTCCGATTTATTTCCGCGATGGCGTATGTAGCTCTAGGAGCGAGGTCAAACACCCGACAGTATTGCGGATTCAGTAAACGATTGTTTGTTTTTTTACGTTGTCTACGGATCCTTATCCATAGACAACGTAAAAACGGATCCGCTGTGTGATTGCGCCCTAAGAAACATATTTATGATTAGGTATTCGTTTATGCATGTCTGATCGTCTAGTCTTTTACCAAAAATATTCTAGCAGTAATAAAATAAAATTGATGGAATATAACTGAAAATAGGGGTAGATAAAGAAAAGTCGTAGAAAAAAACATTTTAAAAAATATTTAAAATTATATTTTATGAAAACTTAAACTACGAACAATTATTTACATCTTATTTACAATAAGTACAGTTATGTACAGTTAACCATTATTTACTAATCGATTAAATAAATGTATTTACTTTAGATTGACTTTGTTTTTCGGTTTTGTCATGGTGTTACAGTACCCAAGTACCTAATCTCACGATTCCGGTTTTTTTCAGTCGAATTATGTAACTAATTAAAAAATAACTTACAACGAGTCTTTGTACACGAATGCTTTTTTAAAATACCTAAAAATATGTGTTGTAATTTAAACAAGAATAATAATCACTGATCCACCTGGGCCTATCCACGCCCTACTAAACTACATATAATATTAATTTTATTTTAAAAGTTCTTTTTTCAGATCATTTTACAAGACTCTAAGATTTCGAAGTGGGATTTTCTCCCTAACGCTCTTATTAATCTATGTACTTTTATGGTTACTACACAATTTCTCAGTATGCAAACATTCTACCCTCATTATGTTTACAGGTTTCATCAAAAACTTTTACGACCAAAGTTACCATCGCTTACAAATTCCTATCTCCACACTTACTTATTTCATCACAAAGTTATTGTTCATCGACAGGTATTTTAACTTTAACCGACGAAGTTATGATTCTTGCCTTAATAAATGTCTCGAAACGTTATTATTTATTTTTTGTAGAAAATGGCTGCAGCTATAAATCGTCACGGGGGGCGATACCGGGGGGTTAGGTTTTTGTTATGAAATTATCTTGTTTTATACCTTTTTCTATAGTTCGAGCATTGATTTTGTACTTGTTGTTGAAATAGGCTATCCTTACACTAAGTTTGATCACGTTTGTCCTTCACAAGCGGGGCCTTACACAGTGTGGCCTCACTAACGGGGGCCTCACACCCTGTGAGGCCTCCGATTCGGGGAGACTATCTTGAGCATGGTGACCATGGGGGCCTCGAAGGCCACTGATATTACTAGGGCTAGGAAGAACGAGATGGCTGTCAATCCCAGGAATAGTACGAACTGAAACAAAAATTATAAATTATAATTTCTTGCGCACGTTAAAACAAAAATAATTTATGCTAAACGCGCGCTAAGGAAAAATAAATGAAATTATTAGTAATGCTGGACTATTCACACAGCACTGATTAATAAATAAGTGGAAAGCATGGGAACCGAATTGAAATAAAATGAATTCTGACGATTCATCCAACTCACGGGCAAAGTTGTTTGCAATGAATTCCACATTTGTTCCTTGTATCGGCTAGGATAGATGTGCTAGATACATCATACTTAAATGATGAGTTTTTAAAACTACCATGGTCTATGACGGAATGTTTACCATGATTTCATGCGCCATGATCACGGAATAACTGAAGGCACACCGATTTACGCTAATTTTTTGTCTTTTACGAAATATTCAAAATTTAAACATCTATCATGGATCCTGTTTTAAATGACTTAAGTGTAATCATGTTTCCAAAGCTAAAAAGGAGACTGAATCCAGAGAGAAGACCAAGAGATCATTGCAACCATACTGTAACATCACACGTCCAAACATTAATGATTAGTGAATACAACTGCACTCACCACAAGCAGCTCCCCCAGATGTATAGGGTGGTTGAGATGCATGGCCACGTAGCGCAGCACTATGGGGTGCACCAGGTAGGTGCAGTACGTCACCCGAGAGAACGGGAACAGGATGGGTGACGAGAGCAGTGGCCGGACCCAGCCTGGAAACATAGACAGTGGCTTTGGAATTAATGAAAAAAATAGTAATTACATCAGTGTAACTTGCACTCATCTGCTTGTTTCATTATGTAAAACTTTTAAAAAGGTTTGAAAACCTAATAAGTTTTAAAATATTATTTACGTATACATACTGTGCTACCATAAGTAAGTACTTTCGAAAATAAAACAACCTATTTGTTATGATTGTTCATCTTTGGGTGGCTTGGGTATCACAGCGGCCATGATAGGCCTATTGTGACCGCAAAGATTTGATTGTTACTCAGTCGATAGATGTCTATCGCCGCGCCGCGCCGGTTCTACCAGCAAATCATACACCACACTTAGGAGACCTTCTTAACCTAGTCATGTTAAAGGGATTGAGGAATATTTAATGTCGATGAAAATTCAGAATTTATAGACAAAGGTTACATATACCTACGTACAGCTCTATTGTATAGAGATTGAAGATAAGGAAGATTATGAGTGTCCAAGAGTCGTGTAAGGTCTTAAGAAACTAAAGCACTTTGATATTTGATTGGTTTTGTATGGTTACCTCCGTGTCCGGTAGAGCAGGCGACTATGATCCAGCCGATGCAAGCTGCCCAGATGGAGTGCGAGAGCGCGCTGTAGACCGCCGCCGAAGCCGCGTTCAGCTCCACCTTGTACAGGCCGAAGATAAGGAAGAGCAGAGTGGCCGTGCAGATCGCCCAGCCCACCCACGCCCACACCTGTGACACGAGGAGACAGATTGTTAAAAACCATAAGATTGATTGATCCCACTAAAACTATAAAAGTAACTAAAATTATAAAGGTTGCCTGGAAGAGATCGCTTCTAAGCGATAAGGCCGCCCATTGTCCTTGTCACATGTAATATCTTTCATAATGTTCTGTATCTGGTGTACAATAAAGTATTTTTGTATTGTATTGTATTGTATTGTAAAGGCAAAAGTTTGTGTTGTTGACTTATTGTGATGATGTTTGCATTTAAGACAACGCCAAAACTTAGAGAATAAATGAATATTAAACTTCATCTTACCCTGCTCATCCGTATCTTGCAGTTAGTCTTAAACAGGATCCACCCGGTGAACATCCCCACGAGATAGGGCCCGAGCCGCGTCCAGGGCTTGTCGTAGATCTTGTCGAACTGCGTGAAGGGATCCTCGCTGTTGGGGATGTGCTCATTGGACCAGGACACGTAGCCGGTGGTCAACAGGGAGGATACGAAGAACACTCCGGTTAAGGCCGCTGAGAGCTTGAAGTGGCTGTAGGAAAAGGTACATGTATATAGGTACAATGTGGCTTATGTTCAGAAATTGTATTTTTTAAAATTTATTTAGCTAGATAGACTATCTAGCTTTGAATAAAATCCATCGTTTACTCAGAAGAAACGAAGAAAAAACCAGATGAAGTAGGTTTGACAATACACATTGTACTTTAGTCTCATTGGATTGGAAGATTATTCATAGAACGGAACTTGGTATACGCTTTTTGTATCGTCAATATCATCCACAGCAAACATAATTGAGAATTGAAAACGTTCATCCAACTCAAACAAGGGTCGTAGTTAACCCGCTCACATTTGCAATAAAAATTGAAAATCTTGACTTAGTTAAATGCGGAATCGGCAGCTTTACCTTACCACAAGGTGTTGGAAATTGAAAGAAAAGTGTTACCTTGTAGATAGAATCAGAAGAACAGCGCTGACCGCATAGAACTGCGTGTCGTCTGAGAGGTACCAGCTCCACAGCATGCACTGAAACAGGAATTTAGAGAATTTTTAGACAATTATTTATTTATTGGTAATAGACGAGCAGCTTCTGGCTGATGTGTCTATATCATACAGTGTTGAATTTATTCATTGCGTTATTCTTTTTATAATAGTTTGTTATTTTTGTCTCGTAACCAGTTGTCGAGTTTATTCTTGAAGGCGTTTATTGCTGTGGCTGTTATAATGTCTTCTGGTAATATGTTCCAATTGTGCACCACTCCATTGCTAGTAAAATGGCGCGCTATAATAATATTAGTCTACTAATATTATATCGCACATTGTTCAAATGGCTTGAGTCAATTTGGGTATTCTTCCAAAACACAATACAATACAATACAAATACGCTTTATTGCACATCAAACACAGAAAAAAAACAGTAAAGAACAAACAAACAAAGATACAGATGCACAATGGGCGGCCTTATCGCTAAGAGCGATTTCTTCCAGGCAACCTTTGGATGGACACATAGCTATAGTATAGGTATAGACGGTGGCGTATTATAGACTAATGTAAATATAAATTATATACAAAAAAAAACATACAAATACATATATACTTGGAAATAAAATACTGATTATAGACACTAATACATAAAATATTAACTATTTGAGATCGAAGAAAGAAAGTGTTCATAGACCATATGTTTAAATATAGGGAGGGATTTAGCCTGTCTTATTGGGGTAGGTAATGCATTCCATAGTCTGGTGGCATGTACGGTGAATGAAGAACTGTAGGCATGGAAGGGGCGAGGAGTTTGTAGCAAAAGGGTATCGGTAGAGCGAAGGGAACGGGTATGTGTTTGATGCAGGTATTTGAACCGTTCTTTGAGATAGCGAGGAGTATTTGGGGCGTAGAGGATAGAGTACAGGAGGGAGAGGAAGTGTACGTCCCGGCGAAGACGGATTGGTAACCATTTTAGCTTATTGCGGTACTCTGTGACGTGATCATACTTGCGCAGACCGAATATGAAGCGTATGCAGAAGTTTTGAAGCCGCTCAAGCTTATCAAGCTGTACTTGGGTTAGATCAGGATAGCTGGCGTCGGCGTAGTCAAGAATGGGGAGTAGAAGTGACTGAGCGAGCGCAATTTTGGTTGATGTCGGTAAAAAGTTTCGCAGACGTTTTAACGAAGCGGCCGACGCAAAAGTCTTACGGCTAACTTCCGCCAATTGCGGTCCCCAGTTCAGCTGGTTGTCGATAAGAATCCCAAGGTTTTTAACGGTTTTACTTATCTCGATTTGAACATTGTCAAAAAGAACATGGGGAAGATGATCCCAATCAATCCTTGACACCATCCGTGAACTACCAATTAGGATAACCTGGGTTTTCGCTGGGTTGACTTTCAACCCAGCGAAAACACCTACAAGAACACCTACGAACACCTACAAGAAGTATGAGAATAATGAATAACCAACTTGAATTGGTAGGGCATAAAAAGTAGATGTCAAAGATGCCGTGTGGCCAGGTGGGATGAATCTGTGAAAGATTGCTGGAATAAGTTGGTCACGACAAGGCACAGAGCGCTATGATGTCTATTAGGGGGCTGTATCCAGCAGTGGACTAGCTTAAGACGATGATCTGGCTTTTACTTGTCCCTATGTTTTCCGAGTAGTGACAGCCTAGACTCAAAAATACCACTATGGAGGCTGTCGGATATTCGGGAGATATTATTATCAACTCATTTATTTTCAGATTGGTAATCCATAATGATACATAAAATCACAAGATATGGTTGGGCCTTTGTTTAATGTAGTACAGTAACTACGTGTCCATCCATAGTTTGCTTGGAAGCAATCGCTCTTAGCGACAAGGCCGCCCATTATGCATTTGTTTGTTTGTTTGTTTGTAAGTTCTCCTCTTTTTTTCTCTGTTTGATGTGCAATAAAGCGTATTTGTATGGTACAGTAGGTTCCCGATTATTCCCGAAGTGTCTTACCATCTGGTCGACCGGGAACAGCGTGTTGATGTAGAGCAGGTTCCTCCACCAGTACTGCGGGCAGGTCTCGTGGTCCATCGCGGGCGGCTCGAACACCGCGTTGTGCGCGAACCACTTCATGGTCACCTCTACCACGCCAAGCATGAAGAGGTACGGAGCTGTTAATCTGGAACATTAGAATAATTTATACAATGATGTAAAATCTCATTAAATTTATACCATTTATTACCAACGATACGCAAGTTTCTAAGATAAAAAGTGTTGTGAGATGAAGGTGGAATTTTCCCCCAATAGTTACAAAGGGGGATCTCCCCTGAACCCAGCTGGTCCGGTGGTATTTGGACCGACCGTTGATGTTGGATAGTTGTTTAGAGGTAGTTGTAACTGAAGCAATCGTTTGCGCGATCTACGATTATCGTCTTTTTGCACCTCGTCGAGATGTTTTTTGTTCATTGTTGGAATTTGTCTTACCGATATCTAGCGGAGTTCTATTGAAGTGCTTACGTAGGTAGCTTCAGTTTTCCAATGTTACTTTCTTGAGCGACTCTATTGACGCTAGCTTTTGTAGTTAAGTTCACGATGGCTATAAGTCGCTACAGTGGCATCTAATGTTGTCTATAATCTACACACACCACACATCGTCACTATTCACGAATTTTAGCATTTGTTAACCTAGTAGTGTAGGATTGAAAGGTAATGTATTCATTTTAGATCTTCATCTAGATTTTTACATAAGTAGGTATTTCTAAATTCACTTTACGACGCGACCGCTCGAATCAGAAATCATCAGAACCATAAATCATGACATGTAATCCGTAGAACCTACAGATTGCATAATTTCTCTTCTACGACGTAGAAGATAGTAACCGACAGAAAGGATAACAGCCAGTTGAAAAGGCTCTTACAAATTCAAATGTTTTTAATTTCTTTAGGCTTACAAAATAAGCACATAGACAAGTAAAATTTTATACTATTCATTGTTATCAAATAACATTATTTTAATTAATGTTCACTTAAATTTTTTGTCCACTAGTGGAAGAAGTGAAGAAGTAGGTAAGTTTACCTCGCGAACCGATAGCCCATGAGCCCTAGGAACTGCAGCACGCCGGCGGTGATCTTGCGGTGGCCCTTGATGAGCACGTCCAGCTTGCCCTTCGAGTTGGTGCGGAAGTACAGGAACGCCACCAGCATACCTCTGTAAGACAAAACTCTGTTAGTACCGAAACTAACAATACAATACAATATGTTCACCGGGGATAGTGTAGCTTCCCAACGGTGAAAGAATTTTTCAAATCGGTCCAGTAGTTTCAGAGCCTATTCATTACAAACAAACAAACAAAATATCAAATCTTTCCTCTTTATAATATAAGTATAGAAGTATAGACTTACCTCGGAGGAGGGTAAGCATTTTATTGATCGTCTGTATTTATGTATTTGGCTAAATATTATTGTTGCTATACCTACATAGATAAGACAGAAAGATGCAGCTTGAGTTAGACTTTATAGAAATGAAATAAAGTCGATTTCGCAATTCTAATTTTCTATCTACAGCGACGATATGGGAATCACGATTACCTCAAAGAACCAAACCAAGTGTGTAAATGAACTATTTGCCGCATTGTCTCGTTTTCAAAAAATTACCAAAGGTAAGTAAGACTTAGCTTGGGTGATTATAGATAGGCATAGGCGTTAACACATACCCAAGACAGAAGAAAGTATCGACGCTGTAGACCGCGCTCAGGATCAGCTGGAACCAGAAGCTCTTCTCGAGGATGGCTCGCAGGGCGGTGTTGTCGGCGTACTGCAATACACATTGGATATTTGCAATCAGACTTTGTTCCAATAGAAGATGGACACTCACTGCTCATGTTGGGAATAGGGTTTACAGTGAAAGCGAAGTCTGATCTATGCAATGGTATAACACCGCGTCATCTCCGTACTTCGGCTTTTGGCAGTAAGGGACAGTTGTCTGCTCTGTTGTGTATAAAATTCAACTTTCAGTTGTATTAAATTCAATGTAATGATTTCATATTTACCCCAAATTTCGTATAAAACTGAATTTTATCACAGAATGTAAATTTATTTTGTCATGTCGGTACCTTGAAGACAACGATGCAAGTATGGCCGAAGATGACCCAGACCATGGAGAGGCTCTTGAGTCCGTGGATGACGGGGATGGTGTCGGAGCCCACGGCCTGCTCGAAGATCTGCAGCACGTTGGCCTTCATGGAGAACGACAGGAGCAGTTCCGACCACACGCCTGGAATGAATAAATAAATAATTTATTCAAAAATATCTTGGGACTAAAGAGTAACAAAAAAGTACATTACTTAAATTCTGAAAAAACAGCGTTAGTTTTCATGGTCCAGCGTTTTCATTAAATTATACACGAATCTTGAAAAAGTAAATTTTAAATGCTTTGTTTTAAACAAAGCATTTAAAATTTACTTTTTCAAGATTAGTAGAAGCACTTATTTTTATAATTGCGAATTTTTACCTCGAGTAAGTGAATAGTGTACTCACTAAGTTTGAGCTCTTCCTCGGTAGAGGTCGAAGCCGTCTCAGCCGTCAGGCGCTCCTCAGAGTTGTTGGCGATGTTGTTGTTCACGTTGTACATTGTCTTTCCTGGAACAAGCATCAACATAAACGCACGCACAGTATCCAATAATTAATTTGAGGAAGATGGAGTGAAAAAGAGAAGAGCTCATTCCTATATTTCATAGGCGAATTGAGAGACCTGCCTGATGCACTGGATTTCATCAGGACTAGAATATGAAATAAATAGTATGTTTATTATTTATTTTATATTTTTATTTATTTAATGTGAACACAATAAGGCGGACAAAGCCTTTCCTGCTGTCCTTGCCTTTGTTGGACCATTGAATAAGTCTAAATGCTCCTTTCGTGCATTGCGATCTAGGACCGTTCGTTTACCGTGGTACCATTAGATGGTACCATGGACGTTACTAAAAAGTAAAAAATATCCCTAAGAAAACGATTTCCTTACCGTTATCCACAGTAATGTCATCGAGCCCGTTGATCTGCAACTTGAGGTCGCGCGGTGCCGTGATGTTGGCCGCGCGCTGTCGCCTGCGCTTCACCGCACGTGCCAGGCGCACGTCGTACACTGTAGCTGCGATCAGCAAGATGCCCACTATGCAGGATACGCCTCTGAAAAACAATACGTGGTGTGGTTATAGTCGTGCGATCTATAATATGGGTCCCAGAGAATCCCTACGTAATAAATTCAAAGAAATAAACATAATGACAGTACCATGTCAATATATTTATGAAAACTTGTTGTACACTCATAAAAACATCGATCGATTCAATAAAAAAAGCGATATACATAATGTAAATACTAGAAATAAGAATAAACTCGCTGTTCCCACAACTAGACTACATAAGATAAGTGCATCTTTTAAAGGGCAATGTATACGCTTCTACAACAAAACTCCAAGTGAGTTGCAAAAATTATCAATAAATAAATTTAAAAAAATTGTGAAGCATATTCTTTGTAAAAAGGCTTATTACAAAATATCAGATTATCTAGAAGATAAAAAAGCTTGGAACGAGTTTTGCTCCAACTCAAAATCTAACAACTTACAGATAAGCAAATCTATGTACTAGACACATAAGTTATGAACATACTGGTGGTTTCTTCTCACTTCTTCCACTGGTGGACAAAAAATTGAAGTGAACATCAATATAATAATGAATAGTATAAAATATGACTTGTCTAAGTGCTTATTTGTAAGCCTAAGGAAATAAACTTTCATTTCATTTCATTTCATTTCATTTCATTTCATTTCATTTCATTTCATTTCATTTCATTTCATTTCATTTCATTTCAGTGCGTTCAAAAGCTAGCGAGAGGTCATTTTGCGGGATTTGATCATGATGATGATGATTCTTTGTTAATGGCAACTGTGTCTGGTGGGACAGTTTCCTGCCGGTGTGTCTAGTAATGGAACATAATTGTAAAATCAATGAGTTATTATATTATGCAGATAGTTTCATATTTTCACCAGAGCCAGAGCAGAGTTCGTTATCTAGCAGGGTGTACCACAAGTTAGGTTGGCTTGGGAGACGAGATGTTGGAGTCCCCCTTACACCCCAATTTGCGGGAGTTTTAGTCTATGTCTAAGTAGGTCGGTATTAGCTTGTTTTGATAAGGTAAGTTAACGCAAAAATAATAATAATGGAAAATTGAAATTGACGAAGTAAATAAACACATGACACACCCAATGAAGGCATTTTATTCAAGGATTCTAGTTTATTGCATTACCTATATGTTTTGAGGGCTGCAACAATGAGAAGGGTTTATGAAACTGGTTAATGCGGTTTCGTAGTAAAAAGCTCAATGGATCGTTATGTAAGACATATCCATTTGCGGTCTATTACCCCTTCAGCACCTACTGTCGGGTAATTTAGTACACATGTATATTCCTCTTCTCTATTAAACCATTCTATACTCCGTCATCGAGTTTAACACATTCCCTGATTCTCCCTCGATTTCCGGTTTATATTGCCCTAGCTTCGCCCCGCGGCTTCTCCCGTAGAAATCTATGTTTCAAATGGTTTATAAACCTTCCTTCCTAATAAAAGAACCGCATCAAAATCCGTTGCGTAGTTTTAAAGATCTAAGCGGGAAGCGACTTTGTTTTATACTCTGTAACTTTAAGCCTTTATCTACAATAATCGGTAAGAACTACTGCTATTTTGTCATCAAGTCCACATCATGCAATACCAGTAAAATCCACTTATTTGGTCATCAGCTGAGTGCGTCCCGCCGCTCTCGTGTTTACGGCTGGCCTGACATTTGGGCACATTCACTTTCGCAAGCGGCCACAATGGTTGACGTAACACAACACAACCTTCGCGTCTTCCGTAATAAGGCGGAGCGGCCTGAATACTTTGTTTGATATCGGTGTTTCACTAACTGCCATACATAGAATAGAAGAATAGAATAGTATATTCATAACAACTTAGATTAACAAATAACACACTTATAGAAATAGGGACATGTAGAGAGTTGTTACAAAAAGGCTCTAACTCAGCATAATGTTGGCTAAGTTCCGTAAGAGACTTAGCCAGCGCTGGTCGTCCGTTAGAGCTCGTACAGGTGACGTCACGAACAGGCATACGCAATGACATAAAAAAACATAGTAATGTACATGAACTGTGCACTCTTTGATAATGGGTGTGTGTGCAATTTTCTCCCTTTTATGCGTGCGTGTGTCTGACTTTTTACTTTCATTAAAAGACCTTCATTTGTATATGATTCATACAATTTTACAATAAACTTATTCTTTTCGGGTTTACTTCTGTGTAGGTAGATGTTTTTCTCATATCATCAGCCTAACTCCTCTGCTAGACAACTCTTGCCAGGCTACAAGTCATGCAGTCATTTGTTTTTAGCTTTGCCTAAAGAGAAAACATGTGAATGGCAAATCTTGGCATTCAAGAGAGTAAAGTACCAATTATTACCTACATATCTGTGAAAGAGACGATTGATTATTACGAGATTCAACAAGCAAAGGTTGAATCTCGTTTTTAACCTTCTGATTATCTCCGTTGAGGTCTTCTCATGTAACATGAAGACGTTCTTCAGCAAACTCTGTCCAACTTTATTCTAGTAAACGCTCTCTGGCCGGTCTTCGCATAAAAAGCAAGAGGATTAGGTACTTCGAATAAGAAGTAATTTGAGCAGGAGTAAGGAAGCATAGATCTAGATGCAGTTGCTGAATATCTTATTATAATAAAATGCAAAGTTATCTTATAAACTTGGAAGGTCACGGAAAGTCCCTCCGAAATTAAGCATTTTTGGGATATTATTTGATTTCTTAGTATAGATGGACTTACAGCAGGATCTGGAAGGTCGGGTCCTTGAGGTACTGGTACCCGCCGTGCTGCGGCGAGCGCACGGCCAGCACGGCGTGGCGCAGCACAGGAGCGCGCGCGCCGCCCACCAGCGCGGAGACCGCGCCGCGGGAGCACGAGAACGGCAGGCAGAGCCCGAGGTACATGGTGCGGTGCTGGGGAGAACAAAATAAAAAATTATTGCATAAAAAGTACAAGACACTATAAAGGGCTCTCATTACAATATAAGTTATTTTAAGAATAACTTGTGGTTTGGTAGAGAACATAATAAAGACGACCTCCGTGGCACGGCGGGCGAAGGCCCGCCTGCGACGCAGGAGGTTGCGGGTTGGATTTGTTTTTCCGGGTTTTCTGGTCGTTTTCTATGTATGTATATCTGTGTAATGAAATGTATTAAGTATATCAGTCATCTAGGGCTAGATGATGCTGTGTGGATATACCATTATTTATTTATTTATTATTTATTCTGCAATAATGATAAGACTGGTATCTCCGCGGGATACAGGTGACTTGACGTGATTCTGGACCTTGTGACTTCTTAGGTCTATCTTGTCTCATCATTATGTACACACCTCGCCCACTGCTAGGCTTAGGCTTCCAAACACTAATTGTGTCCAAGATGTCTGCGTCTGTATCCTTGGAACCAGGGACATAGACACCCTACCTTGTCTATCTCTCTAAGTATAAAATAAAGTCGCTTCCCGCTGTCTGTCTGTCCCTATGTATGCTTAGATGTTTAAAATTACGCAACAGATTTGATTGCGGTTTTTTAATAGGTATGTAGAGTTTATTCACAATTAAACACATATATCCAAGCGAATAAAAGCGTTGGTCTACGGTTCAGGTACTTACAGTTCTGACGAGGTGTTCCTGGTCCGTGCTGACGCTGATCCTGGCGGTGTAGAAGGCGGTGTCGAAGGGCGGCCCCAGCCCCGTCATCGACACGTCCGCGCGCCACTCGCTGAAGATCTGCGAGCCGCTGCTCTCTGCAACAACACGATTATGTTAGCTACGTGTGACGTGGCCAACACTCCTGTAAGATCTCAAGGAAATAAAGCACTTTGATGTTTCACGAAATATATAAAACTCCGCCAATATTACTCCGGCCAGGTGGGATGACGACCTGCGAAGGACTGCGGGCAGATGCTGGATGCGGTAAGCTGAAGACAGGGCGCTAAGGCTCTCATTGGGGGAGGAATATGTCCAGCAGTGCACTATATAGGCTGATGATGATGAATATGCGGTGAGGAGCAGAGAAACTGTACTTACAGAGCGATGATGGGTGATGCTGATGGTGAGCTACATATATTTGATTCTCATCTAACATAGCATTTATAGCGTACTCCAGATTAATTGATCTTTCAAAATAAAAATACCTGAATGTAACTCTATAGATAGATACACAATTATACAGGGAATACTTATATATATAACACCCCTCTGTTTGTATAAACCAAATTTTTCGCAAATATAGTAGATTTTTCGATGACAAGTCTGATACATAAATAATATCCTCCAATTTAGGTACAGTAAGCTAGCTGCTTAGTGCTAGTCGTAGCTGCCATCTACTCGCTTCACTATATTGATGCACAAGTTCAGTCATCATCACAAAACTTTGTTTCTTGTTTTGACAGCCTGTAGGTACTTACAGTGTACCTACAAGTCGAGACTCCGCCTAAACGCAATGCGCTGTACACCCAAAACTGAATGTTACACTTGCTTATGTTCTAGAGAGAGTTGATTATAGACCTTATTTGTTTAAAATTAGCCATTAACGTTCAACGCAATAAGTGCATTACAAAATCATAACAGATATTTTGATCGCTAGTGAACCAATGCGTTCACTTTTCAAGGTTTTTCTTCAGACGTGATTTTCAATTTAACGACAAGCTCTAAGGTCGAGCTTTTGTTTTACCATATTAACATATAGTGCATTTGTTAAATTACAACATGTGTGTTTAGCATAACCTATGTTTTACCAATTCTAGGTTATAGCGAGACAAAGTCAACTCTTTACGCCTTTTCATGAGCTATTTTTTCAGGACGACCTTCGTACGCGTTGACCGCAAAATTCAGCGCATACCGAGCCTACTAGGATGTTTGGCACAAACGAATTACCTACGCGGGACAAATTGATTGCGGATTCGGGGTCAATCCTGCCATAAAACTAACTTATTATGTTATATTTAGTGTGGAGTGTGGGATACCAAACCAGTTAGTAAGGGGCTAGGCTGAGCTATGTCCGCTTGCGTTTGCGCTGGTTAATAGGTAATTGCCAAAGCTTTGCCGGACCGTAATACACGCACCGAGGTATAACTATTTTGTAAGTTTACTGCTTTCACAGCTTCGAAACGGCATAGTTGTGCAACTCTGAACGCGTTGCCTTTCGCAGCCGGCGATACCACGAATCGTGTTGCTAAGGAAAAATACTTCCATTCCATCACCTGTGTTTTCATTACTACGACTGCGACTTTACTAACGTAGTACCTACCTGAACAAAACACACATGTACCATAGGTTACGTAAGCATATTTTCATTAATTGATAGTGTTACCTATGGTGTACCTAGCCATTTAATTGCCGGAGTCTTTTTAACCTGTTATTTCGTCTGTAGATTAAATTAAAAACAAAGTTACTTGACCTTTCAGGACTGCGAGTAACTTTCAAGAATTAATGACATAAAATGCGCTTCCGGCCCTCGGTGGTTTTATTTTGAGTACAGGCACTTAACCTCTTAGCTTGCAACGACTATGATAAGGTGAGCGAGAAGTATGTATGATAAAAAACTAGGTTAATAATAATATAAATAATTCAATTTATGTATTCAGATAATTAATCAATCCATTGTGTAAGCATAATTAATTAATATTGTATTGTATAAATTGGTAATTTGGTAATTCAGCGAATTCTTAACATCCATGAATGCCAGGTCAAGGGTTGTTAGCTCTCTTTATTAATTTATTTAAGCTTTCTACATCGTCAACCTCGACACGACCGTCTCAGCATTAAGCCTTTGTTGGTACAAAATATTATTTTTCTGCGAACATTTGTTGGCGGCGCGGCGGCGAGCTCGTTGATGTCTTTTGCACCACTCGCACTAGGGCGAGCATTTGTTGGCGGCGGCGAGCGCGTTGATGTCTTTTGCACCACACGCACTAGGGCGAGCATTTGTTGGCGGCGGCGAGCGCGTTGATGTCTTTTGCACCACACGCACTAGGGCGAGCATTTGTTGGCGGCGGTGAGCGCGTTGATGTCTTTTGCACCACACGCACTAGGGCGAGCATTTGTTGGCGGCGGCGAGCGCGTTGATGTCTTTTGCACCACACGCACTAGGGCGAGCATTTGTTGGCGGCGGCGAGCGCGTTGATGTCTTTTGCACCACACGCACTAGGGCGAGCATTTGTTGGCGGCGGCGAGCGCGTTGATGTCTTTTGCACCACACGCACTAGGGCGAGCATTTGGCGTGACCGCCGCGCCGCTGTCTGCCCCATTCACTTTTTTGATTTCTTATTATTATCTACATACATAATATAGGTACTAAAATTTTATTTAGTCAGTTTAGTGTAGGCCAGCTTTTAATATTGTTTCCGGTCTCAAAAATAATCGTACCTTAAGTGTAAAGTAGAAGTGGCAAATTAAGTGTAGGTGTACTACTTTACTACTAACATGTAGATAGGTTTTGTAGTTTTGATTGCAGAGTAGAATGAAGAGTTAGAAATGTTGGAGTTCTTCGAGAAACAAGAATAACAACCCTAAGTATCGAAATCTAAAATACTTACGCCATTCTACACGGAACACCAATTAAACTATTACTCACAAGCTCTACATTATGTAGGTACACTTACTAAAAGTTATCAGAGAATTTCATCACTTTTAGATTCTCACTGACGTCATTCAACTTTTCGGGCATAACATGTATTCAGTCATTTTGACTTTCAGGCATTTTGGAAACAGGTTTTTTTGTGATCCAGGCGTATCGAAAAGAAGGTGTTTTGAAATTCAACATACATAGACAACGTATCCGTAGCAAACCAGCTTGAATCCGGCCAGAGTTAGGTACCTTTTATTTCGAAAAAGAACAAGGCAGTATTAGGCCGTAAACATGTCATGGGCAGGGAGCCCATGACGCGCACGGTAGCGCGTTTAATTACCTAAAAGTGTGATTAACGTGCGCACGGATATAGAGGACTTGCCTGAAGGGTTCTCGACTAAATTCACTGAAAGTCTGTAGTTGTTGCCCCAGTGGAATAGGGACGTGAAGCGACCATTCATGGTAGGTACTCACTATTGTGTGTCTTGGCAGGCGCGTGCTTCTCGTTGAGGATGTCGCAGAGCTCGGCCGAGCCCGTCCAGTAGTTGTTGCCCCAGTAGAACATGGACGTGTAGCGACCACTCGCGTCCTCCACTGGAAATAAATAAATAATGTCAGACAATCCACATAGCAGCTTCAAGCCCTAAGCTAATCAGCTTGTGTTATTGGTACTAGATGACAGAAATGCATAATACTATACACTACATTGATATAGAATATAAAATATATAGATATCTTTCAAAGCGACATAATCGTGTTTAAGATAACGAAAAAGATAAACTATTATTTCTCAATTCTCCTAAGAATTGTACAGTCTGAAAAGGGTCACTTTAATACACTATGGATTTTACTACTTCAATACTTAGAAAACCGTTAACGTTTTGAGTGCCCACGGCGCAAATGCCGTAGCCAGGAGCACGAAGCAGCAGCGCAACCTTGCTGCGGGTTGCACCGCTGAGACAGAGCAGTGAATGTATTAATAACTGGTAGGTATTGGCATCAAATTTTGTTGTTATGGTAGGTATATCAATTAATTTTAATTTCACGAATTTGCAACACTCCTTTCCAGTTTTACGACCCCGTCGACCCTGGTTCAGATGGCTCCACATTACCCATTGATCAACCACGCTGGGTTCATGGCTCCACAATTTACCTTCCTCCTTACTTGCACGACCGGAAAGAAAATACTTCCGAAAGTCTAAATTTATCTGCTACGCGATCTTTGAAGTTTTAATTTACAATGATATTTTATGAGTGTTATTATTGTTTTGGCTGCTTCCTTTTTGAAGTGGATTTATATTTATGGACTGGGTCTTATCGACCTTTTACAAGGAATTAATTTGCATCTGTTGTTGATATTTCATTTATTTTTACATAATAACGTTGAAATCCCCCTGTGAATTGCGCATTCAACTTCTAATTTCATTTTGTTTAAATGAATGTGCGCAAATACCTAGAAGCGGTGTGCAAGTTTTGAAAGTCTATAGATGGAGTAATTCAGTCAAAACGAATTAATCAATTGTTTGAACGATTGGATTAAAATAGAGGAGATTCAATTGTAATAATGATTACCACCACTATTTTATAGGATAAATAGCTAGGACTAGGAAGAGAGAATGAATAGGGAAAAAAGTTGTCTCAATCTAGTAAATAATCTAAGTATAATCCCTCTCAGTTTTTGCTCATAAGCTGAAGTAGTCGGCCTCGTAAGAACTTTGAAACCAACTTTCAATTTTATTAAAACATGGCCTTACAGCTTTGCTGAAAACGTAGGTATCTATGTTTTATTTTTCGATTCGAATTTACAAGTGGCATTGGCATTGGTGGTCACTTCCTCTGCGTTAAAAGCAATCGTGAGAACAACATTCGTTTTACCTAATTATGAATGAGGCTAATCAATACATAGATAACTACTTACCCACATACACGTAAAGTAAGTACCTACGAGTACATAATCTAAGTTAAATTAGGTGTTAATTTAGATCCCGTAAGTTAATTAACTACCAAAACTTATTTCAACAGAACGGGATCGCCTGAAACAACGAATGTCCGAATCGTTCTTTTGATGATTCTTTCATAGGAGCGTAGGTGGAGTGGAGCGTAGAAAATTAAATAATTCAAAAATCAAACCATTAATATCCCGTTATATACATATGTATAACTTTGGAAATACAAAATGTCCACAAGACAAGGCTGATGACTGATGTATGTTGTTGTCGTATGACGATGAAGAAGTTTCCAAAATATTGCATTGCAATAAACAATTTCGAGAGGTGTAAGGGAGACTCCAACATCTCGTCTCCCAAGCCAACCAAACCTGCACGTGGTACACCCTGCTAGATAACGAACTTGGCTCTGGTGAAAATATCAAACCATCTTCATAATTTGATAACTCATTAATTTTACAATTATTTTCTATTACACTGGCAGGAAAGTATCCAACCAGACACAGTTGCCATTAACAAAGAATCATCAATCAACAGTCAGTCATAAATGTAAGAAAAAAACATTGTAGGGATGTGAATGGAGAGGCTTTACGTAAGTAACATAAGGATCATTCACGATGACACCGGCTCGCTTCCTCCCTTAATGATCGTTATTTATGTCTTCTTCCGACTTGAGCGGTGCACTATAAAAAGAAAGAGCATTTTCTTCCGATAATTTCTTTTTAATCTGTTTATTTTCTTTAGTTTTTAAAAACTATTATCTTATATTATAATTTTGTAATCTGAGATGTTTCAAATAGATTTATTAAAATGAAGAAGACATGATTTGGTATGAAGGAAGAACCTATGTTATCGTGTTAATGTCGGGGAAGTTTACGGCTAAGGACCAAAATCAATAACGAGATAAGTTTTCATTCCTATATCAAAACGCCGTATAAGTTAAGGTAACTTTATTGCTCTCTGATATTATGTCTATTCATTCAGTGAAAAAATATTGTTTGAACCGAGAGCGAGAGAGTATCTAACTGGCGCAACAGCATCATCGCAACGGGCAATGTAACCCTTGGGAACGCTTCCGACTAGTACTGATATGGATCAGTTGAGCTACCTGTAGACTGTTTGCAACCGTCTGCAGTTCGCTAAATTGATTCAATTGTAAATCTCTCTCCCTCTCTAGTTCTAATATGTTTCTATTATTTTATTGTAACGTTCTTTGTTAATAAAGATTTCTAATTTCAGTGTAATAAGTAATTAAATTCCATAACCCAGAACAAATATTTCCCTGCGCCCAACAAAGGCAATTATAGTCGGAACGGTAACATAATCAAGCTCAAGCTCCAACATTTCGGGTCAAGGCCTCGGCCGTTCAACTCCAAGCTCATTCTAATTCCACTAGTCGAGACAAATGCTGCTTCCTGTCTTCGCTTATGTAATGCTTTGGTATTTTCTTGGCCAAGCGCTTAAAACGGGCCAGCTATCACAATTTGACAGTGACACGAAGTAGGAGTAGGTACCTTGAAATTAGTATCAGCAGATACTAATTTTACTTTTATGGCTTTTATGGAGTGATTTTACGTTTATGGCGGATACGAAGATAATTAAAACTATGTAGTTTTAATTATCTTAATAAAGTTTTAGGTAGGAATACTAAGCTCACAAAACCATGAGTTTGGATGAAATAGGCACATAAAATGTAGGTGCAACTGGTGCAAGCATTGAAAGACAGACAAATTGACAAAGTTTATATTGATTGATCGAAGCAATGTCGGTAATTCTTTCGACAATGAATATAATGTAGAATAATAAATTAAGTAGGCAGACATTATAAGGTCAACCGTTCCCCTCACGTGGCTGCGAAGGTCTGAAGTAAGCTGATATTACCTGATACCTATTGAGCATTTAATGATAGGTGACCGAGCTAACTAAGTACTTATACTAAATAACTTTAGTTTTGAGACTTCATCATCATCTTTGCGACTTAGCTTATCGGTCCTATGTGAGCCTCACCCAGTGTTCCGGCCACCCGGATGATGTCGTCCGACGGCCTGCCTCGAGTACGCCTCTCAAAAACATCATCAGCCTATGTTAGTCCACTGCTGGACATAGGCCTCCCCTAATGAGCGCCACAGCGCACTGTCTTCAGCTTGACGCGTCCAGCTACTGCAGTCTTTCGCAGGTCGTCATCCCACCTGGTCGGAGGGCGTTTACCGAGACGCGGTCTCCACTCAAGAACACGTTTGCCCCAGTGGTTGTCGGTTCTTCGCGAGATATATTATGGCCGGCCCCGGGATATCTCGAGGAGGACGCCTCTACTGGGTACTAATCTGTGACAACCTTGGAGCCCATGATCGTCACATCATAATCTTATAATTAAATGTTGATTCCTTCCTGAGCTCGCTTGGATTTCGCATGAAGTTAAAAAGTTTGCTTTTGAATAATATTATGGTCGGATCACGTCCGCCGTTTTGCAAGCTGCAGTTTGGCATGCAGGCGGCACCGCAGGCGTCTGGAGGCGACATTAGGAAACAGCTATCATTTGTGTCCCAACGCATGATTGCAACGCAGGTAGCAAAGGAGATTAGGGTCGACTACATACAAGAAATGTTGGTCTTTAGGCCTATAGGCCACTCTCTCACTTTGAACCTAATGGATCTTCTGACACATTCCATGAAGATGATGTAAAATTGGTCTCAGATTGGTATATGTAATGTTCCTTTCAAAACAGCAAATTTTGAAATCTAATCTTACAAGTCGGTAGGCACCTACCTACACATGTTTTCTTGAAATCCTGACCCTGACTAAAGGTCTACTTAAATACTTATATATTTAGTTCAGGTGCGGAGAACTCACCTACCGACTATTTATTTACCTAAGTCATTTTGGTCGCAGCTGAGCTTGTGTATAAAAATCGGTTCACCCAGTCGAAAGTTCTGAGGTACCGAACATAAAAAACAGCGAATTGAGAACCTCCTTCTTTTTTGAAGTCTGTTAAAAACAAAAAGCCAACTTATATGGGTTTCAGAAACGGTCGTATGGCGTCCCTTGCTTGCTCAACATATCGAATTCGTTGGAGAGCAACGCAAGGCAAACTGACAAGACGTCATAGACAAGACAGTATAGTTATTGTCATTTGGGAAACTGGGAATAGCTCTAATTACAGAAGTGCCTCACGATTTATGTCACATGGGGCCAGATGGCACCATCAGCACCAGTTTGTGCAACCGGCGGCGGTCAAGTTGAGCGCGTGCTGGTTATCTAATTGTGTGAGGCAACCTATGGGCGTGCGCGGCCGCCTCACGCGTTCTTACCACAACTGTGAGGGCGACCTCTGACACTTTGCTGCTAATGGTTGACTTGATGACTGTCTTGACGTTGGTGCTCCAGCGGAAATTAATGATTATGGAAGATCGAGACATAAACAAAGTATGGTTTGATCCGTCCACGCATATCTACCAACAATGACGACCTAAACTCCGTTTTCGTCCTCAAGGCAGCTGGAAGAGTGTCTGACTTTCATGTTTTTCACAACTCGTTCGATTTTGTAACAAGATAAAGACGTTGAATATTTTCAGGAATATTTTATAAAAACATTGTTCCTGAGTTCGGGAAATTAAACTTGGTTAAGGAGTAAGCAGATTTATTACATGGAAAATTAAAACACAGCTCTAAACTAAACAATCAAATAAGTTAACGAGCGGAAGAGAATGCCAGAACATCATTATCTCTATAGTTAAAGGTTCGGATTCCAAGGGAGCAGGTGAACGACCTCGCTTCTTATTTATTACCAAAATTCCTGCGTTTTTTAGGTTGATCCTTAAGAATTGAAAGGGACAGTCGAAATCGAACAATCAATGTTTGATTTTTCTGTCTTTTGATTTGGTTGGTTCTCATTTCGGGATTAGGTAGGCACACACAGGTACTTGACATGGCTACACCAATTCAATCTGTGTGATTGTTAGTTATCCTTTATTTAATATTTTTACTTATAATAAATAATGTCTATCCATGTAAATTTATTATATTAAGTAGTAGGTATATCAGTCGAACTCTCCTTAGCTAAGCTAGATGATGCTGGGCGGATTGTCTAGCTTATTTATTTATTATTTGTAAAAGTAATTTATTAATATATTTTTAAAGAACTACCACCAGAGGCCATTCTAAGATTAAATGTACACTTGTTTTGTACCAGACTTATGTTATTTAAGGTTTTAATAAAGAATTTATGAAATTGAATTAGATATCAACGCAACAAAGAACACATAGCATTAGGACAACTTGTGAATAATGTGTGTTTTCCAGCTGGCACGGGAAGCGTCTGCTTGTCCAGCAGCTATCTTCTCAGCTCTACCAGCGCAATCTTTATCATATCTTAGCTAAGCTAGGTGCAAGGATTACAGAGATAATTCTATAATCCATGGCTAAGTGCCTATTCTTATCAAAGGAGTCCACGTATGCCATCGGTCCCCTGTCGAGAGTGAAAGCGTCCCAGGTTGCGCAAGCCGCGGCGCAAGCCACGGGCGCCGGCGGCTCTGGGTCAAGTTCAACCACTTGTCTTCCTATTTGCGCAACCTATGCAAATGGGGGTTTTGGGCACGCGTGTTTAGGTGACCGGGGCATATCACGCGTCGTCAAAACATCGAGGATTAGTTATGTCTGTTTATTCATGGCAATTAACGCTTTGTATGCAGCATTTGGGCATCGCGTTTATGGCACTTCAATATCTATAAATAAAAAAAAACACGTAGGATGTGATTCTTGGACCACACACAAAACGTAAAAAATCTCTTCCGATCTTGTCTTGCGCCACCTCGCACCGTCAACATAGCCACCTGCGCGCGCGCCGATGTTATGGCATAGTGAAATGCGCGCTAGGTGGCGTAACATTTCCGATGGACGCCGTTCTGATAGACTGGAGTTCGTATAGCACTCAACCTCAAGCTCAACAGCCTGGGATTGGTCCACTGCTGGACGCAGGTCTCCCCTGATAATCCTACTAATATTATAAACGCGAAAGTTTTTTGCTCTTTCACGCAAAAACTACTGAATGGATTTTGATGAAAGTTCACAATAATATAGCTTACATATCAGAATAACACATAATTCATAAAGATATATTGTATATTATCCAAAATATCTATCACCACTCGGGGGAAACCGCAGGGCGCAGCTAGTTTTATATATTTGGTATGCCCATAAAAACGTTTGGGACTACTAGGGACATAATGATAAAGACTGAATTAGCACTAAGAAAAACTAAGTAATTGATTATATTATAAATTATAAGACAAAGCTAATGTTTGCAACATTTTGTGCACAGCGGAAGCAGAATCTATTTACTTTTTAATTATGTGGTAACTACAGTATATAGCGTAGTAATATGTATATAGCGATCAAACAAAGGAGTTTTGCGGATAGAAAAAAATCATTTTAAGGAGGTGGAAGTCCAAATCCAAAAGGTCATCCAAGAAATAGGATGTCATGGCGCTCTACAAACAAGCGAAGAGGAAATAGAAAAGGAAAACAAAAGAAAGTATTAAACGATAATAATGCTTAATCATACTAAACAGCACCTAATAGGTTGCAAACACAATAGACACTGCGAGTTTGAATCCTATTCCTGTCGTAATAAAACACTATTTTAGGTAAATCAAGCAAGCGGTGTCAAAGAACTTACCCACTTTCTCTTGGGGGTGTAATTTGATTTAGGAAGTTGACAGTAATGGCGTTGTGGCGGCACTCAGGTGGCTCTATGGCGTTGTGGCGGCACTCAGGTGGCTCTAGTGATAATATGCTTGTATACACCATTATGTTAGATATTTTATTTGCATTTTATCGCTCGTAGACTCAAGCTAAAGGCAGTTCGAAAAGATAGTGCCTCTAAACACACAACTTGTGTCAGCCAAATCTACATGATTGCTCGTAAATAAAAAAGAATATAGAAATAAAAAAGTTTAAAAAACTAATACCAATTGTAAGTGAACCTTCACTTACTAGCAAGCAAGGCAAGCCTCTTAGAATCAAATTTCTTATCTATCACTAGTTTCGGCTGCACATGCGTTGTTTATATACCTACAGGGTGTCCCAACACTCAACTTCAAGCCGAAAACTGTGAAAAGGTGGGTTCATGACGACCCAGAAAAATGCAAAGCAGCTCGGTCTGTTTGTTACTTTTGAGAATGTATTCTGGACTTATTCGAGAAAGAAATTAGGCGAATCCCTTGAAGCACAAGCCTATTTTAAGGAGGCTTCCGTCATTTGGGACCGCTAGGTATTGGGACCGCGGTCCCTTTAGCCGGATTGATTTAATTTTATTATTTTTCTTCGTAAAAGCTCCACTTTACCTGCCATCAACCGGCGAGTCAATGGGCGCGTTTAGTTATGCAATAAGGTTCAGTGGCACACGACGATTAATTCCTTTCATAATCGTTCGTTCTCACCGGATCGACGACGTTTCGACACTGGCTGATCCGCTACCTGTTTATCTTGTGAAGTATCGTGGCTCTTGGTTTTACCCAAAGATATTTTTCTTACCGACTTCAAAAAAAGGACTAGGTTCTCAATGCGACTGTACTTCTTTTTTTATGTTGGTTACCTTTCGACTGGGAGAACCGATTTTGACGAATCGTTTTTAGAACTAAGTTATAAACTCGGAATTTGAAGTCGGTTTATAGTATTATAAAACACGACAAATTATTTAACAGATTATTTCTTATTTAATAAAATCGGTAAAATAAGGCAAAGTCTGGATCGCAATCAAATGTTGATTGGCATAAAGTTTACTCTACTTTCCATACTAAATTAGTTAACCAAATGTTCTTTCATAATCAAAAAATCGACCTGCGAAAGACTGCAGGTTAATGCTGGATGCGGCAAGCTGAAGACAGGGCGCTATGGCGCTCATTGGGGGAGGCCTATGTCCAGCAGTGGACTGCTATAGGCTGATGATGATGATGATGATGATGAATCAAAAAATAAACGTAACAGAAAATGAAAAGTTTTTATTTCTTTAAGCTTACAAATAAGCACACGTCATATTTTATAGTTCCAATTTTATTTTTTAGTCAATTTTATAGTTCCATTAACTCGTTCCAAGCTTTTTTATCTTCTAAGTAATCTGATATTTTGTAATAAGCTTTTTTATAAAGAATATGTTTAACAATTTTTTTAAATTTATTTGTTGATAATTTTTGCAACTCACTTGGAGTTTTATTGTAGAAGCGTATACATTGCCCTTTAAAAGATACATTTATCTTGTGTAGCCTAGTTACGAAAAAAATACCTAAATACCCGTTAAATATTATTAATAGGTTCAGATCGCGTAAGTTTAAAAATATTTAAAATAAGCTTAGTATGTCAATTTTAGTTCTTAATGTCTGTGTAATTCGTTTTATAAATAAGCTTTCTTCATAAGCTTCTCTCATCTTCTTCCTAACCAGACGTTTGCGTTAGTTAAGTAGAGTACCTACTAGAATACGTAACAATCTTACAATGCAATCAAATTTGAGCCACATATTGATTATCGATTGCCACATTTGCCACGAAACCGACTATAGAACGTTATGAAATGAATCGAATAACCGAAACAGATAATTCCTTATTCAAAACCTCAAAACCGCGCTAACCATATTTTGTTAATGCTTACTTGGTTGGTGCCTAATGATTGGTTTACACGTATCAAGTTATCAAGTGGGTAGTTTACAACATTTTAATGGCTGCTGACTCTTCGCGTTTCTCATTTCTAAGGTGTTGCCAGCTTTAGCGATAATCAGTTAGGTAAAGCTAAATTAGCTAACTGCTAGGCAGGTTTGATAATTATTGCTTCTTACCTTAACCCTAGCTACGTATCCGCGAACTCGCACGTGGGAACCACATTATGCGCACGCATGTCTGTTGTATGTTTACTTACTACTTGATTATTGGTTACTGAATTACCTAATGCTTACTAAACAGGGAGCATTTAAACATTGATTGGCTTTTACAAACCATCACTACCTGGTATAAAACAAAGTCGCTTCCCGCTTCCTGTCTGTCCCTATGTATGTGTCTGTCTCTACGTAACGGATTTTGATGCAGTTTTTTTAAATAGATAGAGTGATTCAAGAGAAAGGTCTATAAACCATTTGACACATAGATTTCCACGTGGGCGAAGCCGTGAGGCGCAGCTAGTCTCAGATAAAATAACAATGTGCCTGGGTCGGAGCCCTGAGTTCAGTTGAACTACAGTAACGTCTTATTTTTCTATTTACGGGATTTAGTACAGCGCCTCTATCGTGCAGATATGGAACTACGCAAATCCCATTCGAAAATGAGATGCCACGATGGCATATCGTCGACTCGATACTATCGTCAAAGCGAACTGTTTGAGGTACTATTTCTGTCCATCAAATAAAATAAAATAATGCTGATTATATTTCTAACCGCATCATTTAGCCATAAAGCAAGAAGAGTTTGTGAAATGTGTACCTGCCGAATACATATATGGCAGATATTATAAAAAAACATAGGTATTCTGTAAACTAAGTAGAACTCTGAACTCTGCTTTATGTCACGCATAATGAAATATCATAAGCTGTAGTGTAGCTATGCCCTTTGTAGGTCGTAAAATTCTGGTGCCACAAACCATTTCAAATTTACTACGACAATTTACACTATATTATTTCACAGTCGCATCCTAACCTTTAGGTTTTTCGTGCTCGCCACAAGTAAAAAAAAATGATTTTCATATTTTCAGATTTTAATCGTTTGACTTCTACATATGAGTCCGGTCAAATTAGACCAAAAAATAGGGGTGAGGTCACAATAATTCACACTTGGCTGAAAATTGGTGTATATTTATTTAAATAGGCAAGTACGTTGTTTAGTTAGTACTTTATGTTTCCTGAATAAAATAAAACAATAACGTCTTGTCCTTGTTGGAATTGCTACGTGAGTCAATAGTTTGAGTACAAAATGTGAATAGGGGAGAGCTGGCATAAAAACCTTGAGAATAAAAAATAAAATAAAACAGTATTTTGTGTTGAACACGTAACATTTTTATAAAAAAAAACATTATACCTTTTCTTCAGTAGGTCATAAACCTACTGAAGATAATTATTAAAGTATAATTATTTATTGAATAGGTAATTAACCTATAGGGACGCCAACTGTAGTCGTGTCTTAGATATTTTCGACAAAGAGGTTCAACTTTGTCGACTCTACCTTTATAAATATTTGAAAGAGTTTCAACAATATCAACTAGTACGTATACATTGTAGTATACATGTTTCGTGGAACCCTGTACTTGCGAGTCAAAATATGTAAAACAATATTGATGTAGGTTTGTTTGATTACCTATATAGAGTTTGCTATATCTCTACATTTCCGTGATTTTAATAATGTGCCTATTGAATACTAATAAAGGTCATAAACTCTGCTGGGAGGCAATTGCAATCAATTTTGCCAAAGTATACCTATAAAAAAGTCAATAGAAGTAACTTTCGGAAAAGGTTTGCCTGCCATCTTCAAAACTAAGTTCAGTCATAACTAAGATATTACTATAGCAGCAGCTATTCTGAATTATGCCAAATTACATAATTACGGCTTCTATTTTGTGTATAAGATGGGCTAGGCTATTAGATTTAAATACACAGGTAAAACATTTAGAAATTTAAAATGAGGGTATATCGGTTTGTCTGTCATAACAACTCATTCGCAGTCATTTCAGTTATTTTATATTGTGATCATGGCGCATGAAAGTGCCGAAATATTGGAAAGCTCAAAGCTCAAATCATGGTAAATATCCTGTTATAAATGACATGAGGTAAAAGGTACTTACGTAAGCAATTAATTGCACAACGTGTTAGCATTGCCATTCAACGTGAGCATTCTGGGCACTCTACGGCTTGTTTTTTTAGGATTTAAAAGGAGGATTTTTAGGAAAACAGGATTTTTTAGGAAGTAATTGATATATAACAATAAATTCCGAAAAAAACACCTGTTTTAGGAAGTAATTTACTTATAATGTATGTGTAAAAACTATAGTGATACTATACTCAGTTGAGCTACCTGTAGATTATTTGCAATAGGCTACAGTTAGCTCAATTGTAAATACTAGTTCTAGTTTGTTTCTATTATTTGATTCCAACAGTCTTTGTTAATTTAATAAATACTTCTCTATTAAATACTATAGTTGTAATTTATCGTTTTACCAATTAGTAACTCAAAAAACGGAATATAGTATTGTTGTGTATACGCTACGCATATGGTTTAGTGCTCTACATTCACTTCAGGAAATAAGGAAGTGCACGGTAGGTGAATAAATATGATTTGTTTAATATCTGCTCAGCCCATTGTATCGGAGATGAAAGTGATTGCGGCGTTAGCATCTGTATAGGTAGAGAAGACATACTTGTCTGCAAGAATTGCCATTTTCAGGGTTCCGTTTCAAGCTGGGGCCAAACAGGCTTAATTTGAGATTATGACCTTTGTAAAATGCGTTCTTTCAACAGAAACGACGATTAATTTTGTGTCACCGTGTGGCACAAAATAGGACTTTTGCTTGAATGCTTTTTACGCGACCCACATAAAAAAAAATGACTATGCTATAGATATTGTGCAAGTTAGGTACTACGTGTATTACGAAGAAAATTTAATTAGAGTGCGCTAGTGGGTTGTGGGCTTAACATAAATGATTTACTTACTTTTACTTACAAATAATAAGGCTGTATGCAATGCATCTCAATTTAAAGTTATTGCAAATGACGACAAAAACAGAGGACCTTTTAACGTTTGTCCTATAGTGGAGATATAATGGAGGCCAAAAGAGCAGGGTTGCTTTAAAGATGTTTTACAGGTGCTATGCTTAATTATGTACTACACTACAATTACGTAGACAGGTATATAATCATCATCATCATCATAACACAGAAGACGTTATTTGAATAACGTCTTCTGTGTTTGTTATAATGAGGACAAGACTCTGTATCAAAAAAGGACTTGATGGAAAGGACTAAATGCGTTTACCTCTCAACTTTGTGTTTGCAACGATTTATCATAGTTATCTTTTGTGGTGAATTGAATTTTACGTAAACAGTAAAAAGATTGAGACATCAAGTACTTTTAATATGTAATGTTTAGATATAAGGTGTTATTTTATAGTTTTAAGTACAATAAAGAGTTAATTCATTCATTCAAGACTGTGTTGAGAACCACACTGGAAGGGTCCAAGGTCGTTCTGTAATTTTTGGACCGTAAATTTAACAAAAGTTTTTATCAAACCTTCTGGAAATTTCAACCCTCGGAAAGGCATGCATTTGCATATATAATTATAGTATCTAGCTGCGCCCCGCGTCTTCGCCCGCGTAGAAATCTATGTGTCAAATTATTTATAAACCTTCCTCTTGAATCACTCTATCTATTTAAAAAACGGCTTCAAAATCCGTTGCGTAGTTTTAAAGATCTAAGCATACATACATAGGGACAGACAGTGTATACTATGTAGTGATTTGTCGTTCAAAAACGTATAACAGCATTCAACAACTACTCGTAATTATTTGGTCCAAGGGCCGTCATGTGTGCAGGGCGGGCGGAGCAAGGGCAGGATGTGGTAACACCATAACTATCTTTCATAATCTTTGATCTGACAGATGATATGATAAACGACTAATTTAACTTTTTCGACACACCTGAACGGCCACCTTGACAGATTGTATCGAACCTGCAATCAAGCAGATGGTACCTGTCGTCCACGATGCCACCTTGGGCCACTTCCATATTTTGGAGACAAATTAGTGGTAATTATGCTGAATAAAAACGGTTGTAAGTAACCGTAAAGCAACAAAATAAACTTAAATAGGTATGTCGGGACTATGAATGGTGGAAAGCCTTATCTTGGGATTTAAAAGTTCCGGTATAGTAGCTTGTTTTAAGGGTGCAATATATATAGTTTTTCCATAAAATAGTCTGTTTTAATTTTTTTGGGGAAAAGATGAGTATCACCATCACCATCATCCTATCTACGAGACTATGATGCCTAACATTTTGATAAAATGATGATTTATCGATTGTAAAATGAGTATTTACTTAGATAAGCAAATACAGAGCCTAGCTAAGAATTTTTCAATTAAGAGTATGACGGAATTCGCAAACATGTTAATAGGTAATAATCTTATAAAAAATTACTACTCTACCTGCCCACAAATATACTTACCTACTAGGTAAACGTTATTACGCTTATAGATAGGAGTATGTAGGATTAGGTATCCTCTCTAGTTATCTCTGTAGAAATGGAACCTGAACGCTGATGAAAAAGAACGCCAAACAATATCCTCGTCAGAGAAAGAGACTCAGCTCTACATGACAAGTACTAAGTATAAGCGCACCCTACAACCTTTGTGACCGACTTTCATTCCCCAAATATGTTAGAAAGTAGGTAAGTGATCTGCAGAATTCTAAGTAAAAAGTTTCTATGAAGCTCATGACCTGGTCGTATTAAGATCTCTTTTCGGTGTCTTTTAATATAATTTTAAATTCTATTCTAGATCGTTTGCGCTTGTGTTATGGTCAAGTTCAAATGTGAGATGAATCTTTAAACTAAGTTAATTTATACAAGTGGACAGGGAATTTCGGTGCTGAATAAAGAAAAGTACTTAGTTTCTTTACATACTCAGCACGTTATGGCTTAGATGTATCGAAAAACGTTTGATTTGCTGCGGAAGTAGACACAATAATGAACCTAACCTACAATAGAGCAAAATATTTTGGTTTCGTCACCTAAGTAGGTTTTTAAGTTACATACCTTCTTAGAACACAAAGTTTAATTTATGTACATCTAAAAGTGAGATCACAAGGATGAGCGAATAAAATGATTTTACTAAGTCTTACATCTGGAGTCCCTGTAGTCAATATCAACTAAACAATTTCATTATCAAAACTATTGTCGTAAGACGAATTAATTTTTAACTAAGTAAGAGATGAAAATTTGGGGTTCTTCTAATACAAATAAGGTGCAGTTAACCCATTTGCATTCATTGAATAATATAAACGGTTTCATGTATTAACAATGTTAATAGCTTTGAGTCCACTACCAACCCATAATATCAATTGAAGTTTAAAGAGGCATCGAAATGGAAGGTTCATAATGGCATCTATTCACCGCGGCCCATGTGTGAATTGCGAATATAATGTGCGAGCCGAGACAAGTTGCCGAGCAAACAGTACTAAGTGCTTACAACGTCCTATTTATTTTGCTGAGCTAACACTCTTGGAGGATTCTATTCTTACGGAAATTGATTTTCCGAACATTTTATGGCTCAAAATCCTACGAATCGTAGGATTCGTAGTTCATTCTATCATATTTACTTCTAGCTATGTCAGAAATTGTAATAGGATAGGTATTTGCAATGATAAGAAAAAATAACGTGCTTCATGTTATTTGATTAGCACACTTTTTTTGGAAAATATTCGTAAATCAATAAGAGCAAAGGTTAATTTATGTTTGTTTTATCCTAGTCTCTGTCCATTACGTTGCTGTTCATCAATACCTACATGAATGAACATGTATGTATAATAAAAAGGTAGACAACTGTGTAAAATATCAAACAACGCCTTGACTCTGAAACAGCTCAGGCAAATTAGGGACTTAGGGAGTGGGTATTCATAATCATCATCATAAGCACATGTTAGTCCACTGCTGGACAAAGACCTCCCCTAATGACCGCCATAGCGCCCTGTCTTCTGCTTGACGCATCCAGCACCTGCCTGAAATCTTTCGCAGGTCGTCGGCACCCGGCCTTTACCGAGTCATAGTTCAGCTTCTCCTGGAAGAGCTGAACCAGAGTAGGTATTATTAAGCACTTATTAATTAATACGATATTTTACTATCGTACTATGCTGATTATTTATTTTTCTGTGACGACCACTACTATTAACATTTTAATTTTACTAATCTAAGCTTAATTTCCATTTAAAGTAGACGCATGTATATTTCGCCAAGTCGTTATTCAAACCCACGGCGCATTGTGCAAGCAACTGGTTGTTTTGCTTGTGTCGAGACGGACTCTGGCCTACATTTTAATTTCCAGCAGCATTACAAATATTACGCAACCAACTTCGCCAAAGAAAGAAAATTTATAGCGCGACCTACATCCGGAAAACAATTGAAAAAGTGCAAGCGGTAACTAATGTAATGATGGTTAGATGTCGTTTTGTTTTGTCAGTTCTGTGCCGCTGACCTCAATGGAATTGTTATTGAGGACAACTGCATAACACTAAATTTTTTTGCTCAGTTGCTAACCTACTAGTTTTTTTTACTTTTAGTTTTTGCCGTCTCTTCTGTTGAACGAAGTAAATGTTAAATAAAGAAGGTACGAGTACTAGCAAACTTGCGCAGAAATAATAGACGCAAAATTTTTTAAAATATCCATGATGATATTTTAAAATATGCAAAACACGATTTGGGCTAGTCACTTTCGAAATCTGCTACGCACTCTCGCTGTTAGTTTGAGGGCAGCCCTCGTTGAAATAAGAATTATCTACTATTGTTTCAAAAGTAGTGAGTCAGCCTTACCTCTGAAGGTCACGCTGAAGCAACTGTAGGGATCCAAACAAACCTCCATGACGAAGCAACCGAGAAATTAGACGGTAAAGATTTCTAATTTTTACATAACTGTTTGAGAAATACATGGCTAGAGATACACGCTAAAGTGTTTCGCAAATAAAAAGATAACTTACTCTTCAAAGCCCAAAGTTGTCCGTCCTTGAGTCCTTCCACGTACTCTTCCATATCTTCCTTGCACTGCCCGCTGACCTTCTTCTGGAGGTCTCCCCACTGACTCACCAGGATATCAGCATCGAATATCCTCAGCATACTCTCTATGCCTGTAAACTCGGTCGCATTCTCTTTTTTTATATTCCTTGACTCATTGACTGTGTTTCTAATGGAATCACTTAGTTTGGAGAAGACGTCTTTGCTCGGTTTCGTGGTCCTTTCGATCGGTTTGCTCGTGGTTTTGACGATGTGCTGCACATTGTGTGACTTTTCCGTGATGGGGAGTTTGCGCTCCGACGGATCATCTCCGAGATCCGCGAAGGTGAGTCCATCGTCATCGGCGAACAGGTCGAATGTGTCCTCTGTCGTCGCTCTGTTGGGGAAACCGAGGGATGGAGGAGACCCGATAGATCCGATAAGATCCGAGTTCAAGGGATCGCCGTCATCGAGGCCTCCTTTCGCTGAAGCTTTCTTGATGTTCTGGAAGGCGTCGATCAAAGCGCTCCTCAGCTTCTCCTCCCGCGCGCTCCCGTTGTTATCACTGGACGGGGGTTCCGCACATTGAACCAGACACGCACTAAGCAAAAGGATCACTAAATGAGACATAATTATATTTTTAAAGTTTCACCAGCTCATTCTTACACACTTGTTCGTTTATTCTTACACTCGTTTTTGGATATGTTTTGTTTATTTTACACTCGTTTTTGTTTTCGTGTGGGTCGTTGGGGTCGTGCGCGCGGCGGCATAGTCGGGGCACGACTGGCCGAGCGGCGGCAGCGGAGGCTGTGACATAACGCCGCCGTTACGAGGTGGTAGCACTTTCACTGCGCGCGCGCCGCATCCTTCTAGGGCGGACGACGTATGCGATGCTCTACTACTCTCGATTTGAGACATCTAATACGAGTTATTCATGAGGCTTTATTGATAGAGTATACATGTTAGAAGGTATGATTTGATGAATACTTGGTTGTTGCGCTTTAGAGTACCACAAGACAAGATTACGTGCACGCGCGGTGTAGTAATGTTGTGTGAGTGGGTACTTTGTTATTATTACCTAAATAGGTACAATTATTTAATTTAAGATAAGCATCTCTACAAAAGGTACGAAATTAAACTCGTTTATAATGCTTAGCGTGATTTTGCGTGATTTAAGATAGCGAACGAATTAAATATATTAAATTGTAATAAATGAATTGAGGATAATTGGCTTTTTCGTATGGGTCTATGCATAAAGTAGAAATATTTAAATATTTTCATTAAAAGTTTAATTATGCAAGAATGCATGAAGTTTTTCCTAGTAACGTGTGTCTGTCCGTTTGTTGAAAGCATTGCCCAAGACCCGCCTAGCATGACGCGCACGCTATCCGAACTTGATGACATAAGGTTGATGAAATAAAATGTTTTCGCTTTAAATCTTCACCTTGGTCTCAATACTCAAATGTTAAAACAACTACAAAAACAATACAACTACAAACAACCTTTCCCTTGATGACTAATAATAATTTATTATTGCTACATTCTTACGATTCTAGTTTTTCATACAAAAGACTTCAACGCGCTTCTGATTGGCTTCTGTTGACGTTTGGACAAGTGACCACGACAGTGTGTAAACCTGTTGAAACGTCGGGAAAAATAGGTAAATATATGTCTTTGTTAATTGTATGTGTGTGTGTTTTTAGTAGCAAATAATTTTTTATCTATCTATCTAAATAAACGCGATCAATACCCGTTAAAATAATACTTGTAATTATATGTTCTGATCGCGTAAGTTTTAAAATATTTGTTTGGACAAATGCTTTGCGGAGGCTACAATAATGTCGTCTTCAACTTACTATTACAAGAATAGCTTAGTAATTCTTTCCATCCAAAGGTCTTTTCCAGGTAGGAAAAGATCGCTTCTAAGCGATAAGGCCGCCCATTGTACTCGTTGAATGTCATGAATATGAAATGTGTCTTTTTTGTAATGATCTGTATCTGGTGTACAAAAAAGTATTTTTGTATTGTATTTCTATTTATCAATAATATACGTATAAATACTTAATATACTTAAGATAATTAAATAATATTTATATTTGTATAACTTCTCTAAGACAGAGCTTTTTGAATGGCGGATATAAATCGTTGCATTTGGTTGCATCAGATCACAGGGAGGTGCACAATGACACAACTCAGTGCGACAGTTACGAACCTTAACCTGCCGGAACTTTATCGGTGCGGAACGGGGAGAGTAGGGCTGTTACGATGAAGTACCTTCGTCATAATAGTGCGGTGATAGGAACACGTGTATAGGAGATAGATTGGATTAGTGCGGTAATGATATTGCCTGGATACGTCATGCAACGGCACACTTAATATTGAATTCGTATTAAGTTAATATAGGGAACACAGGACCTTGAACCGGGGACGTCGGAAATGAAATGGAGGCGTCCGTTCTCTTTTTAACCAACTTCGAAAAAAGGATTGTATTAGGTTCTATGTTATAATAATATTGTTCTGTGTTATAGAAATATTAAAGTACCTAATAATTCAAATATGTTTGGGTTTTGCTTCCGGGATTTTAGGGGACCTTCCCTAAAAATTAAGAGGATAAGTCAAATCTCATCGTGAAACTATTGACGATTTGTCCCACAAAACCTTAAAAAAAATGAAACTTGAAGTAATTTTTTAGTTCTTTTTTTTAATATCACTTGTTGGTTCTTCTCATCCGTGAACTCCGGACCCTGTCCTGTCTCCGCACAGGCACAGGTGGGAGACTTGTGATGTCGCCATCGTCATAAGTCCCATCTGTGCCGGACCTTACAATGAACAATAGGTAGGTATAAATGAAGATTAAAAAGGTATACAAATATTAGTTCTACAGGTTGTTTCCAGCCCCAGGTACCAGGATAATGGAATGCAAATATCTCGTGTTCGATCTCTTCCAATGAGGAATCGCTATTGCAGCTTGCACCACACGAGGAAATATGCAGTTTGAACAGAACATTTGTCACGTCAATAAATTTACAACTCCTTACCAAGCAATTCCTTTTTAACCGACTACAAAAAAGAATTAGGTCCTCAATTCGGCTGTATGTATTGAATTTTTTTTTCACCAAATGTGAACTTTTGGTATAATATTTAAGTATTTCAGCATATCAAAGCTCTGTAAGCCAGTTTTTTTATTGATAAACCAGATATGATGAAGAATCTGTGAACGTTGTATATGTATATCATCTTCATCATCAGCCTATATTAGTCCATGGACATAGGCAATGAGTGCCAGAGCGCCCTGTCTTCGGCTCGACGCATCCAGCATCTACCTGCAGTCTGTCGCAGGTCGACATTGTAGTATGTATGTATATGCCAGTGTCCAAAATATATAGTCTGGTCACACGCTTCTCACTCGTCACTTTCCATCTCACAATAGTAGTAGGTATCGATCAAAAAGAACAGAGTTCCCAGCCTCAGATGCCTTATTGTTATAACAGCCAGCATTGTATAACATTGCATATGTACAATACATGCTGGCATAGGTACCTACATACAACGACGCCTGTACTGCGAGACTCCCACAAGAATTAGTGCTGCCCTGGTTTTTGTATTCTCATCATAAAATGCGTAACATTAGCATTCTTTGTCGAGAAATTGCTTTTAGTTTCATCATCCACTTTTTCTCATAGCTACAATGATGGGATAATTTATTTTTACGTCGATATGTCACCATCAAAATACAAGCTGTGCCGACTCCACCTCGCGTGGGACAAGGACCGGATGAAGAAGAAGTCACCATTGAAATATTAACCGCTAGACTACCACGCTATTTAATACATAACGTAACGCACGTTTTCAATGTTATTTATTACGCTAACTTTACCGCGAATAACGCATTTTAACTTGAATAAGCCTTTTCACGAGTTATTAGTGATAACGCGCGTTATGTTGTATTAAATAGCGTGTTTGCTTATGGATCTAACACCAGGTATATGCCTACTATGTGGAGTCTCCACATTACAGTCGCTTATTACTTGACAGAACACAATCGGCTGTCTACAATAATATCCGTACACTGAAATGTCGCACCAACAACCGCCGGGCTCTGTCGCCGACTTTGGTGTAATTTGCAACTGCAAATTACGAAGCCTTTAGCATTCAAAGAGCTTTCAAGTACGAAAGGCTTTGTGGCGAAGAACTTTCAAGGCCATTGGCTTTCAAAGGTCAATTATAAGATGGTTGGTTTTAGCGTAATTCCACTGCAGAACGGACGACTCCCCGGAAAGACAACACAAATAGCAATCCTGAGCCGCCTACATCCATCTCCCACAGAAATTCTTCAGTACGATACCCATACCGCCTGCCTAGTAGCTTGCTGGTCACTTCCTCCAGTTTTGTACGTGTAGAGCTGACTAAGCTGCAGTTCTCACAATGTTTTCTTTTGTCTGTTTGCCAATGAAGATTTTGCAAAGCGGAAGTTTTATTATCTTTTAGAGACAATGCTTTTCGCGTGGTGGTTTTCTTTCATGAACACATTTGAATCACATTACTTACCTACCCGTATAAAAAAAAAGTTTCGCTAGCGATTATTTTTGCGTTTGGCTTTATCTAAGTCATCATCATCATCAGCCTATATATTAGTCCGCTGCTGGACATAGGCCTCCCCCAATGAGCCAGCATCTACCTGCAGTCTTTCAGGTCGTCATTCCACCTGGTCGGAGGGCGTCCTACACAGTAGTCCTATATCTAAGTATTGGTGTTTAATCATCTTACAGAGTCGGGACCTTGGAGAATGGGGCTGAATCTCGCTAGAGCGTAGTGATTCCGGCTCTACTACACTACTCACCCAATGCTAGTCATTTTGTTATTCCACTGTACTGTACTCACCTTTATATCAATGTCAACTGGAGAACTTTACCGTGGCTGTTAGCGATAGCGACATAAGTAAATTACCCAGAGAAACCGGCAATTGACGAGACCGCTGAGTCTTTCCATTGTGTTCTCAGGCGTAACAAGTGTCTCTACGGTGTTATTTAATAAGTAAACGTAAGGTAACCTTATCGTTTGGTTATTAAATCGTGTGGCCAAGGTTAGCGTTGAAATATCTTGTTGTGGAAATTCGATCTTTGCTGATGACTTGACTTGACTTGAGTGAGATGTTCAAAAAAGCTTTTGGGAATAGATGAATGGTCACTTTGGTGCTGCTGTAGTAGATATTATTCGTAAAAATTCTAGGAAATGGGTTGTTTAATAATGTTCAAAGACGGTACCTAAGTAGTATGACAGAATAGTAGGAACTGCCTCAAGAGGAGGTCCGTTCTGGTGGCTTGCGAGTAGGAAGCGCGCAGACCTATCATTTGTGCTGGTACAATTGGCCCGCCTCGGTCGACAGGCCTGCGACATCGGCGACACAGTATAGCGGAATGTAGCAGGAAAACTAAATGACAGAGATCTGGCTTATATTTCCATCGCTGACACTAATGAACAATAACCAAAAATGCCGATAATGCAAAACACTTCGACGGCGCGATAAGAGAGAGTAAGAGACTAATTCGAGTAAAATTTAGTTTGATGATGACACATGGAAGAAACGAATGACGGGTGGGACGGGGAAGCCTACTTTGAAACACCAAAAACTAAGTCTTGGTTGATGGATCGCATGAAACAAACAACGCATCAATTAATTACACCGTTTGTTTCAGATCTCTAAGAAATAAATGTCACAATAATTTTCATAGAAGGGTCATCCAAAGAACGGATCGGTCGTCTTTCGTTTTATGCAATTCCTCATCCGTCAACTTTTTATTTTCTTTTACAAAGTAGACCGCTTGTTTACGCCCGTTGCCATAGAAACTATTAGTTACCGGTGATTTTGAAAATTATCATGTGATGATGTTAGCTATAGATATGTTTTACGGCGCATATTTCAAATCATACAGAATCAAACTTTCACGCCAAACCTTGGAATCAACCTTAATCATCGACATTTACTAAAACAAAGTTGTAGCTGAGGGACGAGTAAAAGATTTTACTCGTCCCTATTGTAGCTTAGTTAGTCTGATTTTAATGAAAAGCATTATGTTGATTTTTATGTTTGACGAGATATAACTAATCCCTCGCTGAATCGAACCCGCAATCTCCTGCGTCGCAAGCGGATCTTCGCCCGCTGCGCCACAGAGGTCGTCGTAATCTTGGCTTGTGGTTGTAATTGGTTGTAATATTTAGGCGGGGAGCCATCTATTTTATTTTATTATGACATTGAACAAAGGAAATTTCTAAAATGCCATTGGGCAGATCAGTTAGTGTACACCCATTATCAGCTTTTTGAATGCATCTATAATCGTTTTATTTCGTACAGTTCAGGCAGAGATGCGAGATCGCCATTGTCTTGATTTCGATCAGGTATATATGCGCTAGATGCATTTAGGTAGTTATTATAAAGGAATCACACTCATTCGTCTGTTCTCTTGGACACGCAGTACCTATCCTACCTATCTGAGTTTACGCAAGGAGAGTTGACAGATGCACTGCCCGACTGATGTATTTCCTTTGCTTAGTAAATGGTGTAATGTTGACTTACCCAGGTTACCTACATATTATCTATACCTACCTTGGTTTGGTACACAAGTTTGTTGCGAACTATTTGGTCCTGATGATTTCGCAAACTTTCAAAGCTTTCAATGATTGGTATATTTATATTGTGGTGTTTTAATCTCCTCGTTGACGTTCTCTCTCTCTCTCTCTCTCCCAAGCTGATTGGTTCATCTTCCTCGGCCACTATATTTATTAATCTCTTTCTTCCACTTCCCTCAAATTTATCTTTAAGCCGCTTGCCTTACCAACAATACCAATGACAAACAGGTGCGAGCGCGCCATACTGCATTACTGCTTAAAAAGAACGAATGTTCCAAGTTTTAGATAAAATCTTGTGAAATTACCATTCGAAATGATAACTCTCATGCAAACCAGTTTAATTTACAATATATTGAAATCTTGTGATATCGTAATGAAAATTGCACTTGCAGGTACAAATTAGGCCGCAGCCGCGTCCGTTGCAAATATCTTTCATAATCGAGATATTGGGAACAAGGGGTTACGTCACTAAGCTCACAGCTCGCGTTCTCTGCTGACTAACAGGTAGGTTTCATTTTCAAAGTCCGCCTAAGTAAGTTAATAAAAGATGCGGGAGTAGCGAAGCCTACTGATTAACATTGTTCTCTCAACTTTAAACAAAATAAAAATAAAATAAAATAGAAATTTAATAAAACTTTCAAATAATAATATCTATATACATGTCCTGAGGAAGGCGGAGGATGGCGTGGCGTGATCCACGTTTGTGTTGTAACACAAACGTGGATCACGCCACGCCATCCTCGCCACGCCATCACGCCACGCCAAAATTTCAGACCATGCGTTACAACGCATGGTGTGAAATTTTGAATTCGGCACTAGCAATGGGCAAAGTCCAAGGTTGTTTGGCATACCGCATACGCAACGTCCAAAGTACAACGCTCAATCTCAGGTGGATGGGCCAATCTGGCAGGTAGGTAGATATTCATCATAATCTAGCAACTTGGTCAGTGGGGCAAGCGCGACTTGAGATTGTAAACCTGTAAGCGTGATTCTAGGAATTATTTTATTGATCATTAAAAATTAAAATTTGTTAACGCATGAGAGAAGTCTGAAATATTTTGCGTCGATTATCGTGTAAATTGAGATTATTATATATTGTTAAGCTTCATATTGGCCAGGTACTGGTAGGTAGGTGCTCTGCGATGGTAGGTATGTACCTACATCAGTATTATTGACTGATCTTGCTGTAAGGGCCACTACCTAACCAAGACAGCCTAACGTATACCTATACTTTCAGGATTAAAACAAAATTGGTTTGGACCCTTGACCCTTAAGCGCGTCCTGACTTGAGAAGAATGAAGATACCTAAGGCCTGTAACTCAGCACTAGGTAACTGCTGTAAGCGGTGTGACCTCACCATGGCCGCTTGCACAAGACACCAAAACAGCTGATTCACTGCGATTATACAATAGCAGTGGTCGCGGTGTAATGATATGCAAAGAAATAGAAAGTACCTACACATTTTGTAATGGGTTGTTCCAATGGCCATCAAATAACCATCGTGTGCGTGATAGGTTTCTTTGAAAAAATCACGGTATTTAGAGAGAAGTTTGGAAGGTACCTAATACTTATGGATATTAAGGTAATAAAGGCTGTTTAAGTCGGACCGCTATTTTTGTGGCGTGTCTTACGTACGGGGGAGGCCTATGTGCAGCAGTTGACGTGTATGGGCTGATTGATAGTGCTGTGACTATGATAAATAAATAAATAATGCTGGACAATTCACACGTTAGTCACGTTCTCACGTTAGTAGTTATGTTGTCTTTATGGTGTTGGGTACTTAAAGAATTAGTTTAGTAAATTTGTTAACTACAAATAGTTGTTTGCTACCAATAAAGATATTTCTATTCTATTATATTCTATTCACACAACAACATGATCTATCGAGCCCCGAGCTTAGATGAGCTTGTGTTAAGGGTACTAGATAGGTAACTGATATAGATATATTATATAGATACATATTTTATTATATATGTACCTACATAGAAAACGACCAGAACAACCGGAAATCTTCGTATCGTACAAACATTTGTCCTGAGGCGGGAATCGAACCCGCAACCAGGTTTCCTGACGACGAACACGTAACGGTAACGCAACGTGACGACCAAAAATGGTTGGTGGACGGTATTATTATATACCAACCTAAACCGTGTGATTATCTGATTATCACTATATGCATGGACAACTCCGGGAACCTTGGACGAAACAGAAATCGTGGTGGAATCTTTGACATAAAAAGTCCTTACTGGAATGTTACTGGATGTCAATGTCAGTAATTTGAAACTAAATCTGAAAGTCTTTGTCAAATTTATTGATTGCGGGAAAATCCGAAATCACAACACAACACACAATTCTCAAAAAACCCTGAAAAAACACTAAATATTAGTCAGCGTAGCGGATTCTAATAAGATGAATTATCCTATCTTAGTATCCAGTAGCTTACGTCCATGTTTGGCCTATATTGGCTGAGCAGAAAGTCATCACAAAGTTATTGATTTTTTCTGGGCCGAGTTAGTTGTTTACTTTCTTTCGTCTCGAGTCGAGAGCTCTTTCATAGCGATTGTACTCATACCTATTTCATTCATACGTCGTTAAAGGTGAAGTGCTTCCCCAGAACTACGGGGGCTCTAAAGGCGCATTATCTGTTCAGAAAGAGAAATTGGTAGTGATAGCTTCAAGAAATATGGCTGAGAAGCAACTGGCTGATGTTGTCATCCATGCCTCGGACTCTCATGACGACTTGAAGCTCTATAACCTGGATATAAGTGTGGATTTGATAGAAGACTGTCTTTACCTTGGTAAGTCCTACCTATAAGTCACTGAGTAATGATGACTGACAAATTCATGTCAAAAAGAATTTCTAATATTTCCTCCCTATTTACATTATATGCTTCTTCTATTTTAATAAAGTAAGCTGACAGATTCATATACTTGAACACCTAACCAATAAAACAATTTAAACTAAGCTTGCTATTTAAGTAATTGTGGATTTACTGCTAATTTCTGCATTTCCTAAATCCTTACCCAAGTGTGGCCTGAATATTTGGTACAAACACTAAAAAAGTGCACATATGTTATTTCCAGGTAACCTAGCATGTGCCCGTGACTACGGAACTCTCCAGAGGCTTGGCATCACTCACATCCTGACAATAGACACCGTGCCGCTGCCGAGGACAGTTCTGGACCACAAGGAGTACATATTCAAGTTTATCAAATGTAAGTGTCAAGTTGTACACCTTACAATTAATTCTTTATTATTGTGTACTAGTTGTGTGTGTTGGTTTCTTTTTCACATCTTCTACTAGTCGACAAATAATTGAAGTGAATAGTAAAGCAATCTTATTTGATAATAATATATAGTATAAAATTTTACTTGTCTAAGCGCTTATTACAAAATAAGCCTAAAGAAATAAAATATTTCGAATTTTGTGATCATTGATTTAAGAAATATTCGGGTCTAAATGATGACCTTCAACCACTCACCAAGCTACGATAAAACAATTGTTATACTTCTTATTCTGGTTTTTTTCTAATCTTCTGATTATTTTGTGAATGTTTTTGCAGTGGCAGATATTCCCAAGGAGGATATGATCACTCAACTGCCGGAGACCAATGCTTTCCTCAGAGAAGCCATTGCAAGTGGAGGGACAGTGCTAGTGCATTGGTAAAATATTTCCAAACTACATCAACAGCATTTAGTATTATATTTATCTTTGCAAGATTAATTAGCAGCTTTATTAGTTTTGTTAATACATATTGGCAAACTGAATTGTCTTAACTCATTATAACATGAATGAGTCTCTCAAGAATCAAGTTATAGATACATTTTCTATGTAGTTTTCAAGAGTTTTATGCACATTCATAATGAATGTCAGCAGGTGATTGTTCCTCCAACATAATGGTTCTTAGTTAACCCACTTACATTCACATTGAATTCTTTTTAGATAAATATGTAGCAAAAAACTCAAATATTAGTAATACCAATTTCATTTTCCAGTTATTTCGGCGTGTCGCGCTCTGCCGCCGTGGTAATTGCCTATATAATGGAAAAGTACATTATTTGCTATGAAGAAGCGTTCACCCTAGTCAAAGCCAAACGCCGGTTCATAGGCCCCAACCTCGGGTTTGTGGCGCAGCTGAAACTGTTTGGGCACATGGGGTACACATTGAACCGGGATGATCCCAGGTTCAAGCAGTTTAGGCTGAAAATGGCTGGACAGAAGTTGAAGCAAGGTAAGAAATAATTAGTATAATTTTATTCAGATTTTTTTTATAATTTTTATTGAATATCTATTATTATTTGACGAAAAAGGAGCATTCTGTAGCTGAACTCAGGCGCAGTGGAGTCACTGCTCGCTCGTGATTGGTGGATCGCCTGTGTGCGGCTGCCAAGCCATGCAGCGGACAGCGATGTCTCTGTGCTTGTGTGCGTGACTGCCTGCCACACTAATTTCCGATGCTAGCATTAAATTTATTTTAATACCTAAGAGAACTTTAGTGTCTACATAAACATATATTAGGATTTAAGACGCTATCAACAGTAAAATGTAACAAATTTGTAGCAATAAATAAATATCTATCTATGTTACAGTGAAGATCCTCCCGCAAACGTTCAGCGACCTCGTAAAGCCGGACCCGGGGCTGGCGCAAGAGCGGCCCGAGCCCGTCGTGTACCGCTGCAAGAAGTGTCGCCGTGTGCTCGCCAGCCAGGGGAATATCATACCGCACATACCGCGCGAGTTGAGGGTACAGCTCACTAAGAAAGGTACACTATTTGTCTTCATTTTAGTAGCCACACTTCAGCGCTACCGCCACCTGATGGCCTACAGTTGGCATTTACATCATACCGTACATACCGCGCGAGTTGAGGGTACAGCTCACTAAGAAAGGTGCACCTTACATCACTACTAGTATAAAACAAAGTCGCGTCCCGCTGTCTGCCTGTCGCTAGGGGGCGCAGCTAGTATATAATATTACTAGCTGCGCCCCGTGGCTTCGCCCTCTTGGAACTCTATGTTTCAAATAATATATAAAGCTTCCTCTTGAATCACTCTATCTATAAAAAAAACCGCATCTAAATCCGTTGTGTAATTTTAAAGATCTAAGCATACATAGAGACGGACTGACAGCGTGAAGCGACTTTGTTTTATACTACATATATTGTAGTGATAACGATAAACCTTAACAAAACCATTTCGTTGTAACGTTATAAAGTTCCCTCACACTTTTAACGGCACTGACAACAACTCTACGTGAAAGGAATCGTGTTTAACTCCCGTCCGTACCAAATCTGGGTATGAGGGGCGGTTGTGAGCAAGGATATTGAAATAAAAGAAAATTATTGAAAATAAAAAATGAAAATGAAATAAGGGCAATAATAATTTAGGCTTACAAATAAGCACTTAGGTCATATTTTATAGTATTCATTATTGTATAATAACATTATTTTAATGTTCACTTTATTTTTTTTGTCCACCTGTGGAAGAAGTGAGAAGAAACCACTAGTATGTTCATAACTTATGTGTCTAGTACATTTGATTTGCTTATCTGTAAGTTGTTAGATTTTGAGTTGGAGCAAAACTCGTTCCAAGATTTTTTATCTTCTTGATAATCTGATATTTTGTAATAAGCCTTTTTAGACAGAATATGTTTCACAATTTTTTTAAATTTATTTATTCATGTCCTGACTTTCGATCATGTCGGCCAGTCTACCGGAGACTAACCAAGGATAATATTAACGTAGTATATTCTATAAAAAAAATTATAAATTTTAATTACATATTGGTTAACATTATTGACATTAGAGAAATTAACGATACTGTATATAGTTACAGTTTAGTTTAAGATATAGCACACCTGATTAGGTAGTTTCTAGTTGGATGGACATATTTAGAATTAAGAAGATACATACATTCATGCAAATAAGATTATGATTAATATTAAATGAATGTTGCGCATGCGGTACCCATACATTATTTGCTATTTCTTCCAGCTCTTCGACCACAGCCCAGCAAGCTGAGCAACCTGACGTGCGCGGAGAGCGGAGAGATCCTCATAGAGAAGCTGAAGAGCCTCGCCAGCCAACTGATGGACTCCCGGGAGCACGCCGACGACGCGGAGGGCAGCTCCGGGAACAGCAATAGCGAAGACAACAGGCCTAATGAGGAGGTAGGATTCAAGTTATTACAATACAGTATAATTACTCTTTATTGCACACCAAATAAAAAAACAGTTACACAAGACAGGAAAAAAACAAATACAGAATGTGTTGTACAATAGGCGGCCTTATCGCTGTTAGCGATCTCTGCCAGGCTACCTTTTGATAGACATAGTATTAAGATAATTTTAAATTAAAAATATAATTAAAAAGTAAAAAGTTTTTTATTTAGTCAGAACAGAGACTCTTATAAATTAAGCTTAGATTAACAGAAGACAGAAACTGTCAAAATCGGTCTCCACTCAGCATGTGCTATGGTAGAGCAGATCGTACCATAGCGCTGGTCTACCGTGGAGATTCATTTCTGTTATATAAGATGAAAAAGAGTAAAGATAATTTTAACTTCATATTATATATATATTTTTTAAATATATTGTTATTTTGGGGGAGACCTATGCCCAGCAGTGGACTAATGTAGGCTGATGATGATGATGAATATATTGCAGGCAATGGACGGCTACAGCGAGTACAACCTAGTAGACAGTAGTATAACGACGCGCGACGCGCCCGCCATCTGCCGCGCGATGTGGTTCGTGGAGCCGCTGCAGTGGATGGACTGCACCAAGACTCCGAACGGCAAGCTGCACTGTCCCAAGTGTGCCAACAAAGTGGGCTCCTTCAACTGGCTTATGGGTAAGTGCTGGGTCTCATCATCATCTACCTATGCATGTCCAAAGCTAGTCTTCAGCTGTCTGAATCTGCCAGCGGTCACAGATTGTCATGCTATTACGATTATGATTTAATATTGAGAATTAGTGAATGAAATGAAATCGAATAAACAGAATTTTCTAGAAACCTGGCTCACTTCCACTCTCTGTAGATACATATTGCCACGCTCTGCTTGGTTACCAGTGTGTTTCTTTAACATTACCTAGATACTACGATCTACAAATGTACACAATGCAATAAAATAAAAATGAATAAATGAATCCTAGAGCCTCTATAATAGGCATCTATTCAACTTTTGAAACTATCATGGTTATGAACACAAAAGTCATTTTAAACAGGATATTTACCATGATTTGATATTGGAAAACTCTGAAATCAAATCATGGTAAATATCCTGTTTTAAATAAATTTTGTTTTAGGCTATTCATTCCGTTTTCATTTCAGTATGCTAGTGCTGCCATCTGTTGTATTTTGTTGGAGCTTGACGATAGTTTTTGTTCTCTTATTGAATGTGCGTGGGTTGATTATGAACCCTGGTTTTATTTGTCCATGCTATGAACCATATTATATTGATGTTGTACTTGGCAAGCTACAACAGTAAATAAATGTCATTTTGTTAGATTTACCGTCTACCTCGCAATGTACAAGTTGTGAAACCAAAGTTTTTTATTTATATTTGCAGGTTGTAAATGTCCGTGCGGCCAGAAGGTGGCGCCAGCGTTCTACCTGGTGCCTTCAAAAGTTGAACGGTCTAATATGGTGCAAAACGTGCAGGTCACTGTGTGAACAACAAACCCTTCTGCAATGGGGATAAGATCTATATTGAAATCAGAACGGTGTCAAAGTTGTGTGAACAATAATTATAATTATTGGTCTTGGCGAAAGTTAGATGCTACTGTTGCTAGACTGCTAGAGTTGAGTACAAACTTACAGTTGAGTACAAACGTAGGTATTATAGGTGAAAAGGTTTTTTTGTATTATATTGTGAACCCTTAGTGAGTATTGGTGCTTATTTGAAAAAATCAATGAAATTCTTCCTGAAAATAATGTATGTACAAATACCTTTTATTCCATTTCCTTGTTGTTAGATGGTTTTGTTAAATTGTTGAGCTTAATCATATTAAAATGGATCAAAAATTTAAGTTTTATCATTTTTAAATATTATAAATTAAGATAATCAATAATCCCAGCAAGGCTACCAGGCTATTTTGCACATAACGTAACGCACGTTATCATTATTATGCTAATTAGAGTTAGAGTAGACTGCTTGCTTTCGATTCTCTTGAAATAAATACTTAGCGAAATTTATATGGTCAAAGGACTGTAAGCCTAGCCTAAGACTTCGAACGAAACATCAAATTCTATTTTGACATTGACGTTTTTAAGGGACATTTGGAGTGGGGTGCCATGCTTTTACGGCCAATCAAGGAACAGCCGTGGGTGTTACAGCCCAGTAATATCTGTACATGGATGGCATCATATTCCAAGCCTGTAAGTTCTGAGTATGTAAAGTACGGGCTGAACATTAATAGCACGGCCTCGTCACTTACAGCCGTGGAAAGTTCTGCCATTGGCAGAGGATTCCAAGGTTGTATATACCAAGGTTGAATTATTCGAGGCTGAAAGATATTGATACGTACCAACCTTTCACAGCCCAAACTTTACAGTCTTGGAAAATAATGCCAAGATGACATCCTATCCTATGCTGCGTTTACGTGCGTTTACAATCACTAGCTAGTGCAAGCTGCCAATTGGATAGCAACAAATGATAATGTCACTGTCAATGTATACTCTGTAGAAACATAAATGTTATGTTTCTACAGAGTATACCCTTGAATAATTAAATATCCGTGTGGCTGGAGTTCTAAATACTCCTGCCTAACCTCCGTTCCGTGTAGTTGGCCCCCTAACTTTTTTTATGAGAATAGTGTTGAAATGCTTCACAATATATCACAGAGATGACGCTACTAGCTACATACTAGCGAATAATTTGTCAAAACTTAAAAATGCTCATATTGGAGCTTATCGATAGGCTTAACGCTTTGCACGACAAGAAGGAACTACGAAGACAGTCCTTTCGCTACCTACAGACCTTAGCTGGACCCAGTGACTGAAGGCCTTTGAATGGGTTTGAATTGATGTTCTAGTAAGATGATCTTACAGCCCCGTCCAAAATTCTACCATATTTTTATAGTACTTAAATGTAGCTATTAGATAAAACCCCTATGCCTTTGCCTGTGTACCATACCAGGTGGGATGACGACCTGCGAAAGATTACAGGATGCGGCAAGCTGAAGACAGGGCGCTATGGCGCTCATTGGGGGAGGCCTATGTCCAGCAGTGGACTGCTATAGGCTAATGATGATGAAACTACTAACTGTAAATATTATCAATATACTTAAGGGATTTGAAAGTAGAGACAGAGTTGAAAGTGAATATCGTAAGGCGAGTGCTGTTGGGTACGTACCTACCTACTTATCGTAAGGTACCTTACCTTTCAAATACATTATTTATTTTGTATGTATTTTATGTATCTATGCACCACATCTAACCTACCTATTACAGAATTATAATATTAATAATAAATAAAACCACTTTTGCATCATACATTCATAATCTTAACTTTAATGTATGTATGTAATGCACACTCAATTAAAAAATAAGTGTAGGTCTGTATGTTTGTTTTGATATAATTATGTACATATTAAATTCAGCCTCACGTTGGCCAACTCGTTTTGCCCATCGTGTAGTGCGGGTGTTTATGAGTGTTGGTGTACCTATAGCTGTAGTCTGGTGTAGTATTGGCGTATTAATACATTGACGCTACTAGATCCTTTTAGTAGGTATTGGTTTTTAATTTAAGCGTAGTAGGTATATCGGCTACAAACGCGGAGCGGGGAGCAGCTAGTATTCTTAGCAGCTTTGGAGCTTGAATTGGCTTAGAAGTAAATTTATTAAGATTTAATATATGTAATATCTTCCCCATCCATAAAATCTTCTTCATATTTCTTAAAAAAAAAGCAGATTAAAATGATCTTAGTACAATTTGAAATTAAATTGGTAGGAAACCATTTGGTACGGATATGTCATCGTAGGACAGTCAAATTATATAAATCCTAGGGCCTTAGAACTCACAATACTCACGTAAATTAAATTGCGATTTTACGAAACGTACAATAAAAGAAATGATAATGAATTAGTCAGTGTCGGAACCACCCACAGATATCTTACACAGATTTTTCTGTGGTCGTAACGCAAACCACCCTGTAATAGGTGTGTATATAATTCCTAGAGTTTAAATGATCATCTTAACAAACAAAAAAAATAACATAGTTCTTACCTAACTACCTGCTTAGTAACCATTTTCTGTAGGCCTAGTCCACCATTCTACGACTAAACAGGTCAACCGATCAACGTAAATGAAGAGGGTGGGACAACAGATGTAGGGTAAGGTTCCTCAAGTCGTTCCCCCTAAGGAAATAAAACTATAATTTTCAGTGCAATGGGAATAAAACAAAATCTTCTACATCTACTAAATCTTTATTTATTTGCCTTCTAATCTACAATCATAAAAACTTGAAAATCTTTTATTAAAATAGGTAGGTATTTTAACGTTTTTCAAAAACATACCTTCGTACGATTAAGGCGCCTAGTCTCCTAATTCATACCACCGCCTTAGTCGTACTTAGAAAATGGATTTTATTTAACACATGTATTCAACTAAGAAAAATACTTAATAACTAGAGATCACAATGAACAACTTAAATGTTACAAACAAGTTAGTCTGATATTAACTTTTCTTTTTGTTATTAGTTACTAAGACAAAACTAATTAATAAGTAAATATCTCAGATCTAAAAGTTATATAAATTATCACATAAACCTCGCGTAACACCGCGGGTGTTTAAAGTACCTAATAATGATATTGGATTATTCACTACGCTTGGGGCTAGATTATGCGGTAGCATAATGTCTATGGCACGGTAGGTGAAGGTCCACCTGCGACACAGGAGGTGTGGCTTGTTGCATCGGTTGCGGCTTCGATTTCCGCCTCGGCACAAATGTTTCCACGATCTGCAGATGTTGGTTCCGAGTATTCTATAATCCCAAACTTAGTGTAGGCCTAATCACAGTCTTATTTATTTCTTGTTTTGGTTCATTAAAAAGATTAAGTATTAGCCAATTATTAGTTAGTTAGTTAGTAGGCTACTAATTGTTAGCACCTTTATTATAAAAACTACTTTAGCATACTTAGCATGATTAAGTGATTCTAAAGTATGCAGTGATTTGATAATTTGTTTATTGTCAGCACTTTCTTTGCCTGTGATAGATTTTGATGGTTTTACTAATTAAAAGAAGTTCTAAGATACCATAATGAAAAACTAATTTGAACTATCTAGGTATCTAGTTTCATTAAAACGTTACTAGAAGTCTTAAAAGGGTTGCTATTGTGGGTATTAAAGAAAAGAAGCATAACTTACAACATGAATACTGTTTTATTTAATAATACAATCTGGTTGGAACATAAATTTATGACGAGAAAGCAATATAGTTACTAGATGTCCTAATAGGGTTATATTGTGGTTATTAAAGAAAAGAAGCATTACTTGAGAACATTAATAATCTTATATTCAATAATACAATCTGGTTGGACATAAAATATCACGAGAAAGTAATCATTACAAATAATTAACAACATTTTAAGGTAATGTTACACAAATTGCTAGTTACAAGATATTTTAACGAAATATGAACAATACTTAGCTTTATGTTCTGTCTGGTTAGGCTGCCGATCCAAAAGTGGGTATTCTCCCCTTTTTGGGTCGTATATATAGGCTTTGACATCTTAAAAAAATGTAGCCTGAGCGATGGCTCACACTGTCTTTGGCGCGAACAGTCGATACAACAATTTATTATGTTTCTTAATACTGAATAATACTTTCAGACCAAATCAATGATATCAAAAATTTTACAATTAATATTCCACTTCATTTAAATATAATACATTTTAATAATTAATAAATTAAGAAATTATCGGCGTCGCGCCACTTAGAAAGTTATATACTAATTATTTTATTACATTAAAATACCAATGAAATAGGTAGTCTAAAATCTGAAAACGATTTAAGAGATACATTTCATATTTCTTAATCAAAATTTTCTATTATTAATCTTTATTGTGAAAGTTATGTGCTAATGATTTTATTACATTAAAATACCAATGAAATAGGTAATCTAAAATCTGAAAACGATTTTAGACATACTTTTCATATTTCTTTATCACAATTTTCTATATTAATATGATACCTGCAAAACAGGTTTTTACCCAGTTTAGGTAAAAACAATATCAAGCATTATCTATACAATGCAATATTTTTACAATAATATGTAGAATCAATATCTACCTCTATATAATCATATCGAATGCACTTTAAAACAAACCCGGAGATGACATTAGTACCAATTTTGAAGAATATTGATCATTTACATTATTATTTATTATAAGCTACCTAATATTAAGCTACATACGGTTTATTTAGGTACCTACGACGATATCGGGCAAATATTAGTATTACATTACAAATTAATAATGATTGTAACTTAAATTTGCTTGTAATTTTGTTACACAGAATAAATACCTTTTTCATGACTTTAGTATCTTACATCAACCAAAAGAACTACAGTTTGCCATTCTATAACAGATAAAATTTGCATAAGTCTATGTAAAAAATAAGCGCCGTCTGGTCGACCACTTTTGGTAAAATTTACTTGCAATCTGACAGTTTTAGTTATCCACGGCCTGCCCTTAACAATGACTAGCGTTATATTCAATTGAACAAACTTTTTGCAATTAACTGTCACTAGTTTAGTTTACGCTGGGGCTATACCTATACGATATACGAGTACGTCTTTGATTAGACATAATGTACGTCTTGTTCAAGTTTGGACAGCTTTTTAGGTATTCACGTTAATGCTATAGGTATATATAATTTTACATTTTGTGTTACATCACTTAAATCTATGCATTGTTTTTTACTTAATTATGTTCATTTACAAATGCAAGTTTTTTTTGCATGTTGATATTTTTTTTTGTCGTGTAGGTCAAGTAAGTACCTAGTAGGTAACTTATAATATTTTTTGCATGTGTACTCTTTTCCATGCTTATTATTATTTTATAAAAGCAAATACTTTTTTTTGCATCTGGATTGTTTTTTTTTCGAGCTTTTTCTTCTCCCTTATTGAAGTTAATCTATAGGTAAGTCTAAAAATAATTCTTATTAATTTTGATCTAGGTGATATATAAGATAATGTTGTCAATAAACATGTTTGCAGTGATACACAATATGATAAATAATGTTTAGTTTGGATTTACAGTACCTATTGCAAGCAATGAACAGTTCTACAGCACATAGGTAGTGAGTGCACTAGTGAATTATCTCTGAAAACTGGTGCTGCGCTGGGCTCGGGCGAGTGACCGCGCCGCGGCGGCGGGGGCGGCGGCGATGGGGCGGCGCGGCGGCGGCGGCTGGACGGGGGTGGTTGCGCGACGCATGGTATTCGCGTTGATGAAACCGCATTCATTTCAGTGGGTACTCGGAGGCCTCGAAGTTGAATCAGCTCGCCGATCATAATATTAGATGTGTTTAATATTTTTGCTGCGTTAAATTTCTGGCAAACTTTTACTTGTCTGCCAGTCTCACTCATTACTCAATTGGTCATTTCGCCAAGCATAAAAGCAACGATGACGATGACAAGTTGTTGTGACTCTGACACGTTAAACACCCACATAGTGTTTTCTGGGCTTTACTGCGACAAATTTAAAAGTAATTAATTTCTTATGTTTCTCTTCGGGGTGCTGGCAACAACAGGCGCTAGGCGACGGCGGCAGCCAGCAGCGTGGGTAGGTAGTTATTTAGTATTAGACCTTGTGTAACAGTTTTCCTTTTACCTTGTATGTGCGAGTCTTCGAACATAATGAAATCTCTTGTGGTGCGAGCTCAGCGATGCGATGACAACGACGACGAACCTCATTTTTAGTATTTTCATCTTGAGTTATTTGTGCGGTCCATAGGTGTCTTGCAGCGCGTGAATATTGGCTGGTTGGTCATAGGTATTATTACCATCAGTACTTAATTTGATTGCTAATGCTGCTATATTCTATGTTACATCACAGTGAGTAGATTATGGTTCAGGTTCAGGTTGGGGTACTCCTTTATCCGCATTTGGACTCCAGTTGGTCCTTTATGCGTAGTTTGCTAGCATAGCCAGCCCAGCTCCGTCCAGAAGCGCAGAATCTTCCTGGGGTCTTCACAGGCTTCGCGGAGCGACCTCGGCAAGTGGAGGATTTCTATACGTTGTGCTAATACTATTTCGCATTCCAGGATTACGTGGGCAGCTGATTCGTCGTGGCTGAGGCATCCTCTACAGAGAGGGCTGTCCGTTGCTCCGATGATGAATAAGTGTTTATTCAGTGGACAGTGTCCTGTTAGTGTTCCCACAAGGACACTTTTGTTAGCTTCGGTGATGTTGATGGGAGTGCTGCCCTTGCTTGTCTGCAATTTATTTGGCTAGTCCATCGTTCGTTATGTGTCTCTCTAGTTCTGAGCTTGGTCCATGTCTGGAGTAAAGAGAATGGCAGGGGTAGGAACGGCGGTGGGCCTTCTGTGGTTGTCGCCGATCCTCTCCGTGCCAGTTCATCTGCTGCATAATTTCCTAGCGATCCACTATGTCCTTTGATCCATTGTAGGAAGATCAAATTCTCAGTAGATATCCTTTCCAGAGCAGAGTGACATTCGTTAACGAGCTTGGTGTTACAGTCCTTCCAGGGTTCTGAGTATGGCAGCGCTGTCAGAGAGGATGCGTACACGTTGGTCTTTGATACCTCTCTTCTGAACGGCTGTAGCCGCCTGTGTTATTGCTACGCATTCGCTGCACCCGTACCGGTTTCGGTTTTTGAGCCATCTGTGTAAATTCGGACTTCGTGGGTACCTGCTTCATCTTTTTGGTCCTCGTATAGTTGTATCTGGTAATGTTTGTTAAGTATTGGTTTGTTGGCCATTCTGTCACACGGGGCCGCTGTGAGATGTTCATATGCTATGGCCCTGTCAATGATCTGCGCATGTGGACTTCTTGTGACTCCCCAGAGGCCTGTGTTGTGTTGTGTAGTCTTAGAGTGGACATCGTGGCTTCTTGTTGTATGTAGAGGTGCTATATCTAGAATTATATCTAGGGCAGCGCCTGGTGTGGATCTCATGCATCCTATTATCGCAGAGCATGCCATTCTTTGAAAGCGTTGCAGTTAAGTTACCACGGTGCTCAACTCCGTTCTACTCCACCAAACTATTGCTCCGTATGTTAGTGTGGGTCTGATGATAGGAGTGTAGAGCCACTATGATATTTTTGGTGAAAGTCCCCAAGTTTTCCCTAGCATTCTGCTGCATTGATAGAGAGTAGCGGTAAGCGGTATTTTTAAGATTGTAGCAATATAATTTTCTGAGTACAAGTAGATATAATTATACATATATGTACCTACCTACCTAATATAACTTGATACCCAACTCGATAAAGATGGTTTTACCTCTAACAAGACGTGAATACCTAACTTATTCATGTTTTAAACAAATTATTAAATAAGTTAGTTGCATCAAGTTATTAAAAGACAAGTAAGCAGTCACTGGAACGATAAGTCCTAACCAAAAACTGTAATGAATATAATACATGAAACTGTGCCGAAATATTGGATAACTCAAAAATCAAATCATGGTAAATATCCCGTTTTAAATAACTTTAGTGTTAATAACCATGATAGTTTCAGGTGAAGTTTTATTAGAGGAAAAATATATGTTTCTATTTAGTCCGTCAGTTAGATTATCATAAGATATTGGACACGTATTTTTTCTTTTGTCAATCAAACAAATACTTACAAAAATAAAGCGTGTCAAAGTTTAGGAGTGGGGGCTCGTGACGTCACAACTTTCTAAAAAATATAGCAAGACGTGACGTCACGCGGAACTTTAACTGGCTATATATATGTTCATATTTTTTTGTTAAATTGACGAAAGATAAAACACGGGTTCAATATCTTCTAATAATCTAACTGACGATTTTTTAGGATATTAGCTTAGAAAACGAAAGGGCTCTCGAAAGGGGAACTATCACCCTGAGAGAGTTTCTGGTCGCAGCTAGTCGCCTTTAGAACCTACAAATAGTAGAAGCGGTAGGCTTCTACTATTTGTAGGCGACAAAAAGGACAATACATAACTCGCTCACGACAATCATGACAGAGAAGGTGTCCGCACGGTCGGAGAACTAATGAGGGGGGATTTTGCATGCATATGGTACACTGCATTTCAATCGCATTAGGCTCTGGGCTTGCAGGGATGTTTATTTCTTCTACTCTTCCCGGAACATGTTGTCGAATATTCACTTCAGGAAGATCAGGATCCTCCTGATCTTCGACAACTGGCTCCAAAGCGTCGCCCAGGACTACTTCCTCGCCGTCATCAACGAGGACTACTTCCTCGGCCACTTCGGGAACATCGTCATGATCGTCAATGACAATGGCAACGTTCAATCGGCGACTAGCTGCGACCAAAAACTCTCTCAGGGTGATAGTCCCCCTTTCGAGAGCCCTTTCGTTGTTTTGCAGAGTACTAGCCCTCACATACGACCGCACCCTGGACCTGACAGGCGGGCGGGCGCCGACGCGCACTGCAGTCAGGCGCGACGCGCTGACGACGAACTTCTCTGCGATCACATCTGCAAGTTCATTTAATTTTATGAATACCTAAGTTTAGTTGAGTAAGATGTGTAGATAGACTTAAGTGGTTTGCCATGTTTTAATAATTAATATAAATCACTAAGCATAATATACCACTAGCTGCGCCCCGCGGTTTCACACGCGTGGTGATTGGTATTTTGAATAATATACAATATATCTCACCCCTTTTCATCCCCCTGTTAATAAAAAGTATCCTATCCTTTATCTCAGTATCTGTAAAGTAAAGACATCTGGTGTCGTGTGGATAAACTACCACTGGCGTAAACGGCCATGTTATGTATCGTTACTCGTGACCAAAATAAAGTAACATTTATTTCACCAATCTATTTAAAATTTCATCCAAATCCAGTCATCAGTTTTTCATTTCCCATACAAACTTTCACCCCCCTTTTCACCCCTTTAGAGGGTGGTTTCCGGGATAAAAATATAGTATCCTATGTTAGACTCCTAGTTCTAAGCTACCTCTCCACCAATGTTCAGCTAAATCGGTTCAGCCGTTCTTGAGTTATAATTAGTGTAACTAATACGACTTTCTTTTATATACAGGGTTATTGGTTATTCGACGTATTCCCGCTAGGAGATGATAGGGGTTTTAGTTTTTAAGACATTTTAGAGGAAAAAAATCTCAATGAATAATGAAATAATATCGTTTTTTATCTCGCATTTTTAATTGTTGAGCGATAATTGTTGTTTCAATATTAATAAATAACCAGTGTTTATTCGTTTTTATAAAACAGAAGAAAAAAATAGATTTAAATAGACAGTTTTTTTAAAATAGATTCATGATGTTGCACTTTTGACTTATTTTGAAAAAAGCTAAAAATCATGATAGCTTAAAAATTGTTCACTTTTGCATGATGCACATGGGGGTGAAAATTTTCGCAAATAGTCACCCCTATCACCTCCTAACGTGAATACGTCGAATTACCAATAACCCTGTATATAGATTTATCGAGGACTTAAAATAGGACGTACCTACCTACGTACCTAACCTAGTTACACACTCTGTCTTTTGTTGTTTTTCTTACGTAGTTACGTAAAAAGTTCTTGTGTTACCTACTCTTATAACTTATTTAGGAACTAGGTACTTCGTTCTTCTGTTCCGAGGTAGATGGAAGGTTCCCTACCTATAAAACGCCAAACATGTGGTGCAGGTCCAAGAGAGCGCCGCAAGGAGGAGTGAAAAGCTTCTGCCACGTTTGTAGTCTGGTGAACACTGAATGAGTTGGGGGTAACCTAGAAATAAGAAATTAAATTTGATAAGATCACAAAATTAGATATCTACATTTAATAATCAGATTTAATTTTAATTGATAGTATTTCCTTTTGGTATTTTATTTATGTCACCGTCAGATAGTAAGACCAGTAAAATTTTAAGGAAAATTATAAAGGGACAAGAATTTTTATAATTTTACGGGGCTTACTATCCTACGGTGACATTTATACCAACCTATTGTTCAGTTGAGCTACATTGTTCGCAACAGTCTGCAGTTAGCTTAGTTTCTTGAAATTATAAATCCTACTACTTGATTTACAATTTTATTGAGGTACAAGTTCTAATTCGTTTCTTTTAGTTGTTTGTTATTTTTTTTGTTAATAAAGATTTCATTTTATATTAACTTAGATTCTAGTTTTGAAATATTTCTACTGTATTATAAATTATAATATATTAGGATTTAGGATTTCTCAACAATACAATACAATTACTCTTTATTGCGCATCAAATAAAACACAGATATACAACACAGCAAAAGAAAAAACAAATATAAAACATTTTTTATTTATTTTATAGTTTTTGCACGATAAACTACATACAAAACTTATTCTAGAAAATTAATACAAAGGCGAACTTAACTTTGCCTAAAAAGAGTTCTCTTCCAGCAAACCTTATTGGGAGAGAAAAACAAAGTGAAGAGAGAAATAGACAGAAAATAAAATTTTAACTTCTTGAATATACTACTAAATACTTTAATAGAATACTAAACCAAAAATATTATTTAACCTAAATTCTATTCTTACATATAATACATATACTTATTAGATATATTAAATACATCAAATACAACAGAATCATGAAGATAGATAATGCTCTTTAACTTTACGCCTTACGCAAATATGTTGTACAATGGGCGGCCTTATCGCTATGAGCGATCTCTGCCAGGCAACCTTTGGATTGACATGAAGTGCTAGAAGAAGTATAGACGGTGGCGTGTTATACAGAATAATATTTAATTGGGACATACATAATTTTCCTACTGATAGCTAGATAAGCATAAATACACAACAAAAATATAAATAAAAATACACATATAAATATATAATAAAACCTACAACCTACTGATCAATGCAGCTTTCTGTAATTCTACTTAATTAAATAAATAAATAAATAAATAATGCTGGACAATTCACACAGCATTATCTAGCCCCATGGTAAGCAGAGCTTGTGTTATGGGTACTAGATAACTGATATACATAATACAATACATTACATAGATAGATATTTTTTATTATACATAGAAAACGACCAGAGCACCCGGAACAAATATCTGCAGATCGTACACACAATTGTTCCGAGGCGGGAATCGAACCCGCAACCTTCAGCGTCGCAGGCGGACCTTCACCCACCGCGCCACATCGGTCGTCGGAAATTTGTGCATGTTTACCCGGATCATCCAGTGCGACACGTAGTAATTGTTGAAGTCGGTGCTATAGGGAAGGCCTTCGGCCTCCGCAATGTGTGGGACCTCGGCCAAAGCCAAGGGAACCCTGGCCGCTGGCAACAGCGCCAGCGCACCGTACAGCTGGACCAGCCGCCAGCCCGGGGAGTTGCGGCCCACTTGCAGGCCCAACGAGCGCGCGCGCCGCAGCAGAGCCTGCACATAATGAAACAGGCAGCCTTGAACATGCACCCCAGTTACCGATTCGAGCGCTGCCTGAAGTGCAGGCTCGAAATCAGTTATGATGTTTTCTGGGTGTGGATGACCCGCCGCTTGCCAAATACGACTGAAAACTGCTTCATACAGGACACGCCTCCTATTTTGCATCAATGCTATAACAGGGTGGAAATTATAGCCTTCGACGACACAATGAATTGTCAGCACCTGTTTTGCGGGTATACCTGCTGGTACTGTCAAGAATGTGCCATCTACAACCATGGTATGGCACGATTGCAGACAGTTTGAATAGCCTGGCATACAAAAAATAATAGCATGGGCACCGCCCGCGGAGACCGTAGCCAACAGCATATCGCTATGAAGCGAATGCTCCGCGAGTGCTGCCCCCAAACCCTCCAAGCTCGCTGGAACAGGCGGCTGAGCGGCTCTACGCCTCTTGCGCATTGTCGAGCTAACCGCCTCGAACAGCAGATGGGGCGCCGCATCTGGGTACCTGCAAACAACATTAAGCATTACAGAAATACAGTAGTTTAACCTTAAACCTGTCGTGTCCGTGATGGTAGCGCACCTACACATAATCGAATTCACGTTTATTGTTATGCCTAACATATAAAACATCATTCTTTATTATATTTTTATAAGTACATATAAATATAGATACTCGTACCTGGCTGCCTCTTCTTCGTATATTGCATTCAATCCAGTATTTTCCCTTCTAGCTCTCCTTTTGAGAGCTTGGAACATGGCATTCCTGTATATTATAAACATCATTTATATTACTAACAGATCAGTTTAATCATTATTTTCTGCAGCAAAGCATAAAAAAACTCACCGATTTGGAATCCACGGTGTTGGAGCATGGTCATGCTCGCCAGTTACAGGTCCAGCTTGTCCGTTCCTGATAAGAAAGCGAGCAGGGCATCTGTCACTGTGGCAGCGCACAGACGTGGTTATACCTCTAGTACGTGTAGCCACATAAAAGTGGCCACTACGTGAGAACCACCTGCTCCCCTCACAATAAGGTTCAATTTCAACAGGCTCCATCTGAGACTGAAAAACAATTGAATAATTAATTAACATGAGGTTGTAATCCTATTTTGTATCAGTATACAAATGATTTTATGAGTCATCTAGTAGATAGGTCTACCCACAACACAAGATTCATTGGAAAGTCTCTCAAAGCTATTGGATATAGTTATATTGTTACCGACCTTAGGGACCGTGTCCCCAGGATCCGGCGGCTCCTCAAAGTCCATCAGGAAAAAGTAAAAAAAACTTACCAGATGATATATTATTTACACTACTTTACATACAATAACTAAGAAAATAAATAGCAAAAACTAACTCTTATCAATATTTGCTAGAAAAATTAAATTTTAAATTTTGGTGGGAAAAAACGCAATCCAAAAAAAGGCGGGAAGCATCAAACAGGGCTGTTTGATGCTTCCCGCCTTTTTTCAAAGTAGTTACTTACTGCCATGCCCAACGTTGATTGGTACTCAACTTGGTAGGTATGGAAGCTGCCTCCCTTAACTATTATACTCTTTACTGAAGTTATTATAGTTCGATCCCGAAAGGATCAACCGATTCTGTGGGACCTACTACTTAGTGTGGGTCTTTCGTGCAGTGTGATGCCTGCTCGGTAACAGTCTAACAGACGTTTCACTCACACTGCTCGGCGCTCGCTCAGTCTCGAATTATAATAATTCGCAAATCGTGGCTAAAGGCCACTGTCCGCTGTAGCTATGGGTTCTAAACCGCTCATAGCTAACGAGTTACTGGCGTTTGTTGTGTATACGCCATCGACACAATGGATGAGGTGAGCATCATCCAAATCTACGGAGGAGGACGTCAGCTGTGGAAAGACTCTCCTGTTCCAAACGCTTAGAAAGATCGACCGGATGCCGTCACGCCGAAGAGACGGAGGTGAGAAGAGTCTCCAGGATATCATCATCATCCTGAAGGAGATGGATCCCGACGTGCCCGACTTCGTCGCGAAGGAGCTGCGTAAGATGCCCCCCGTGACGTTCGACCATGTCGATGTGACTAGGCTGCTGAAAGATATTACATCGTTGAAGGCAAGCTTGGCCGACACGTCGTGTTGAAGTTGGAGGTCTCGCAGAACACCATCAGCGAGCTGCATTCTGAGGTAGCGTTATTACGGAGCGCTGCTTCAGTGGACAAATCGCCCGAGATCTCCAGAGTCAACACTCGCCGACGCCGAGGAGATCAAAGGAAGGTGTCAGATAGCGTCGTGTCAGCGTTTTCGACTAGTGCGGCTTATACCGATGCCGATTGCCGTCAGCTCGCCGTGCCCTCCCCGCCCGCGCCCCGCCGCCTCTTCGCTCGTGAGCCCGACACATGCGCGCAGAGAAGGGAGAAAATGAGGCAGCGTTGCGAATCTGTTCGCGCCCCTGCACCCGTTCCGGCTTATCTTGTGAGAGAAAGCCGCGTGATGCTGTAGGGAGAAGGAAGCCCAGCAGCCGAAACCAGCGTGGCGTTTAAAAAAAGACTTATTTTAATTAACCCTAATTTAATATAAAAAATTACAATGTAGAGACTCGTTCGAAGTGTGAATCGAGAATGCTAAGTTCCTTATAATCTAGGTAAAAGAAGACATCGCGATTGACGTCATTTACACGAGCCGTTGACTCAACAGAATGCTCCAAGTCCATTTATATTGAGGTCGGTGCTAGTGCAGCAGTTTCCATACATCAGCCTTGCGTAACACCTCCCCCGAAGAACAGCGACTATTGAAGCTTGTCGTAAATTGAGCTGGGGTTGATTGGGATCAACCCTTCTGGTGACAGGGACGGTGTAGACTCCTTGTAGTTCAGCTTGGCTATTTACAGAAACTTCGTGTGAGTTGATTGTCTTCAATCGGTAGCGCCGGTAGAGTAGAGCTGCGAGTGCGCATGCACCGAATAGAGTGATGACGTACATGGGTATTGTAGTATGATATAGACTGCGACCGGTGTCCCGTGTTCAAGATCCAATGGCGATTGATGTAGAACTTTCTGATTTGTTTTGTGAAGATAATTCAAATTTATTGACTTTAATTTGAATGCTGGAGCTGAAGATGATGTCCTGAAGTCGAAGTTTTCAGGCACGTCCATGATTTTCAGTGCTTGTTCCTTCAGACGATCCTTAGTGTTGGAGATCGTGAATTCGGCGGTTGTGGTAGTATAGCGAGATAACTTCCTTGAAGTGTCTTGTAGAGATCTTGTCCACAGGAGAGATGTACTTTCGTAGAAGTCGGGAAGCTGATACTGTAATGTTTCTCGTCGAGTTCTTCGTATGCTGGTTTTTCTAAGGTGATAGTGGTAGGTGTGCAGTTTCGACTTCGCTGCTGGGTAGAGATGCGTAGCTTATACATGTCGTAAGTGCATGGAAGCACGACGGGAAATTTATATACTATAACTATCTGATTACCTACGTAGTAAGAACCTAATCTAATTATGGATATTGAATTATTCTCTAAAATCTAAATCTAACACTTATACAAATAAAGGACCGAATGGTGCGTAGTAGAAGCTTCTACTACGCACCAGCAGAACAGAATCTAATTCCTGGGAAATCGCATCTACGTTATCTGAGAGTACCTACCATAAGTACTTGTGTGAAATGTGCGTATTTTACTAATTCATAGTCCTGGGTAACCTCGGCTCGCTCTATTTTACTCATTAAACGGGTCTTATTCTGATTATCTACAATACTGTCGAAAATTTTAGAATACAGAGAGGTCCAATTTTTAAATAAGCTAACGTGATTATTTAATTCAATTGCCAATTTATTTTCGTTATTTTCTAAACGTTTTTATGTTAGTTTTATTGTGTAGCTGAGGGCTGAAGTTATCAATTTGATTTTGAACTGAAATAATTTTATTTTGCAATGCGTTAAGGTCCACATATTGTAGAAAGGAATGGTAATGAGTAATAATTCTAGCGGGGCCAAGTTTAAAGGGTAAAATACCAGGTCCATCATCAAGGCTTTCAAGTTTTATCTCCTGCATTAGAGCTGGGGCCAGCAACAGGAGAAATATCAGGAGAGCCCTGTAACAAACGGGCGCTTTTAGGGAGACGCGGAAGAAAAAGCAAGGTCCCATTGCCAAATCTAGGCGATTTGGCAATGGGACCTTGCTTTTTCTTAGTGCGGGAAGCGGACGGATTTTTCACGAAAATCTGTTGTTCAGGAGAGTATTCAGCCTCTGGTTCCCGTTCCTTATTTCGTTGGTCAGTCAGATCTTGACGCGTAGTATTACACATGTCATGAATCGCGTTATTGGATTTAGTCATCTTGTCCTTGTGGCTAGTCATGTAACAAATGCGCCGTAAGGTCTACGTCAAAAGGATCTCGAGGATCGTAATGTCCTGTAACTACTTCTATCGGTTTACACTTAGTAAAACTATGAATACTACTATTATAGGCCAAAAAGGCGTAGGGCATTAAATTAATTACGGATTCGGATTTTTGTCCCAATTTTAAGATACGAAGATGTTCTAATATCGTAGAGTGAAATATTTCAACAATCCCATTTTCTTTAGGCGTATGGGGAGTTATCTGTAAATAATAAATAAATAATGCTGGACAATTCACACAGCATTATCTAGCCCCATGGTAAGCAGAGCTTGTGTTATGGGTACTAGATAACTGATATACAAAATACAATACATTACATAGATAGATATTTTTTATTATAATAGAAAACGACCAGAGCACCCGGAACAAATATCTGCAGATCGTACTTGTTCCAAAGCGTGAATCGAACCCGCAACCTCCTGCGTCGCAGGCGGACCTTCGCCCACCGCGCCACATCGGTCGTCAAACTGTTACCATAATTGGAATACCATGATGATTGATGACATTAAAAAACTGAAGAGAATCCTAGTGGACAGGGCATACTACAATTTAGAAGAGTTTCTAAATGATAAATTAGATGACGCCAATGTCGCTGATCCACACTTATAATATATAATAACTTTTATTATAACGTGATTTGTATAAGTCACTATTGGTAAAATTACCAAAAAAAAATACAGAATTATTTATTATAAAAACTCTGTACTTAAATCTCGAACTATTTTGTACTTTTCTTGTTTTTGTAATGTATTTTCTTTGTTTGCTATGTATTATTTATGTTTGACATATAAGAATATTTCTTATTAATAAAGAACTGAACTGAACTGAACTGATGAGTACAAAAGTTTAATAAGGCCTGTATTACACTTACGGCTGTGCCATCTCGTAGTTTTTCCTCATAGTTATAATCATAACAGGGTATATAAATGTGAATAAAGAATGATTTACTTCCATAATATATAATTTCTGCAACTACCGAATATTTCAAAAAAACCAATGTACCTAATGTCAATGCTCTTCCTAGTATACTTACGAAATCGCTGTGTAATGTGTATGTCTCAGCCATGAACCTGAAAAATTTACCTAAAAATATTTTAACTTACTGTATATTTTACATTATTTCTATTGCCTTAAAGTCTAAATCTCACTGGCAACTTGACACTACGGCCGCTACGACTAGTTCGTTGCGTCACCTTATCGCCTAATTTCTCGGTACTCGTAGATTAACCTGTATTACTCTCGAGTTCTGTATTCTGTGACATGTCACGGGTTCGATTCTCGCTACCAGATGTTCTTATAATGGCTTAAGGTAATGCCTCATTATCAGAATCATTTTCTGCTAAAATATAAGCTGGTTTTACACGATCTATAGAAACGTTTGAAATTCATTCATTAATTTAAATTTCAAATATTTTATCTGTCCTATCTAATACTTTGTAAGGACCATCATCAGGTGGTTGTAAAGATTTGCGCACCGCATCATTCCTAATAAAAATATATTGACATTCCTTTAAATCTTTATGCAATAATATTTTCTTAGTTGATTTATTTACTCTAGTCACAGGTTTATAACTATTTATAATTTGTCTTATTTTGTTTACGTAACCTTCAGAATCGATTTTAACATCCTGTGCTTTAATATCATAAAACTTATGAAACTTATGAAACTTCTATAAGATTACCAGGAGAACCTGGTAATCTTATAGAAGTTTCATAAGTCATTTCAGCTGCACTAACGCCTGTGTCTACACGAGTTGCTGCTCGTAAGTCTAACATCACGGTTGCTAATTCGTCTACCCATGAGTTTAAGGCGTGCATAAGGGCTGTTTTCAACGAGCGATGCCAGCCAATGCTCTACGGCACCGTTACTTTCAAACAATTATAAAGGTATTTTTACCTAGAATGGAGCTATTAAGTGCGCTGCTCTTATCAGAACTTACCAAAAAAGTTTTAAAAGCTATTTCCGGTATCAACATCAAACTACATGTCAGGTCAGATTCAATAATAGTGTTGGGCTGCTGCACGGTGACGTCACCCGTTGGAAGCAATTTGTGGCAAACCGAGTAAAACAAATATCAGAAGTGATTCCCCCCGCATCCTGGCAGCATGTCAAATCAGAACAGAATCCAGCTGATTGTGCCAGATGGGGATTATCAACAAAATAACTATCAGAGCACAACCTGTGGTGGGGAGGTCCCGACTGATTACTATCATACAAAGAAGATGAATCAAAAATCACTTATCAAAATCCTGATATTGAAACGAAGAAGGTAAGTGTACATGCCACTTTACAATGCCAGGATAGAGCATTATTTATAAATGAATTGTTATCACACCATAACTCGATAACACGAGCAACGAAAGTACTTGGTTGGGTATTACGTTTCATCAAGTGTGTACGAGCCAAAGCACGTACAAGTACATCTCACTCGCACGACTATGTGCTGACATCGAGCGAAATGAATAAAGCTCGGACATTTATTATCAAACAAATTCAAGGGCAGGACTTTGAAGACGACTTGAATCATAATCAAACAACATGGACATATAGGTTCGAAAAGTACGATTATATCATTGAATCCTTACATTGACGATCGGGGTTTGTTAAGAGTCGGAGGACGACTGCGTAACGTAGATATCTATCAGCATTTCAGCAAAACATCCCATCATATTTTTATCATGTCACGGCCGACTCACAGATCTCGTCAATCTAGCATACAGTTATGACTAGGGCTCGGATAAATATGTAAATACATATTTTTTATTTTAGTCATTTGCATTAATTATTTGGTTTTCTACATGAATTATGATGGTTTGGGCTGAAAAATGAGGTTTTTAGAATCCATATTTTTCTATATTTTAGGGTTAGGTAAACTCGTCAGTCGTGCGCTATTTTTCCATCGATGCGCCGCCGTTTTTTAACCCATCGCATCAATGCGCGGAAAATCTGACAACACCATTAAAAGACAATATTAAAATAATTTCAACCATTGAAAAGAAAATAATGGAGGCAGAAGGCCCTGTTGCTGAAGTGGAAACGAAAATTAAGTTTGTCCTCGAAAAAAATAAAGGATTGACACTGAGAATATTGTAAATTTTTTGTAGCGTAGTAACACTACAAAAAATTTACAATATTCTCAGTGGAACACCAAACTGGAATCCAGAGGAAGCATATTCGCCTACAGAGTTGTGTAAATTGAACTTTGGGCCAGTTACTTCCACGTAGAAAGGTCATTCAGTCAATATAAAGCGTTTTTCCGACCAAACAGAAAGGAGCTTCAATTTTGAAAATTTGAAGAAACATATTGTTGTATACTGCAATTTCGAATAAGGAGGCAGAATAAATATTGATATATAAAGAACACACAGCTCACGAGATTTGAACCCTGTCATGTCTTGCATTTATTTGCCTGTACATATCTGCCGCAGAGCCAAATCGCTACTTGCGAGTTTGTTCGAAATTTAAAGTCACGTTACCAAATGAAAAAGAAACAAAATTATATTTTATTTATGAATTGCAATTTAAAGATACAAAACATACAATTTATGTTGGAAACTTCTAAACATATTAAATAAAATGGAAAATTATAAATTACGTGTAGTTTTTATCTCCCAATCAGGCGGCAGGATTCGAACCCACATACATAGGGATAGAGGGGTACATATGTGACGCCCACTGTACTTACCTACTATTATTTAGTCTGGTACTTAAAGTTATTGTCTATTGCGCTCATTAGGCCTATGTCCAGCAGTAAATAAATAAATAATAAATAAATAATGCTGGACAATTCACACAGCATTATCTAGCCCCATGGTAAGCAGAGCTTGTGTTATGGGTACTAGACAACTGATATACATAATACAATATATTACATAGATAGATATTTTTTTTTATTATACATAGAAAACGATTAGAACACCCGGAACAAAATATCTGCAGATCGTACACACAATTGTTCCTAGGCGGGAATCGAACCCGCAACCTCCTGCGTCGCAGGCGGACCTTCGCCCACCGCGCCACATCGGTCGTCGTAGCAGTGGACTACTATAGGTTGATGATGATGATGACAGTTTATGTAATTTTACATATTTATGTAAGAAGCGACCATGTTTGTTAGAAAACATAAAAAAATACTTCAAAACAAAATAAATAACTATTTAGGTATAGATGCAGGATAAGCTAAGTATCTTCTTTTGAATAAAATGTGGCTTGCCGAATTTTCGCAGAGGAATATTTACAAGGATATGATGTATCAAGAGACAAGTAATTTTACTCATCCTGTCCCTGGATACGTATTAATTTATTTTGCATGATAAAAGTTGTTCGATGTCCATACAGTCACTCCACAGTATAAGGCTCTAGACAGACAGACCGCATTTCAACTGCAATCCAACCGCAAATTGCAGTTCATTTGCAGTTTGAATGCAGTTGACACGAGTGGTTGAAAGCTGATGTACATGCGGATGCCAAGGATCTATTAGATTACCATAAAAATAAAACAAAAAGCCACATAAATCGGCATAAATTGGCAGATTTTCGCGATTTTCACAAAGCATAATTAAAATTTACGGAATACATATAAGTAAAAATACGAATTATCAGAATACATTATAGATATTCTGTAATGTGATAAATCAGCAAAGAAAAATATGCGCAACATGAGAACGCGTCCCAATCAATAAATTACGTATTTAATACTGGACTCGGACCGTAATTTAGTTCCTTCCTACTCATATTTTTCAACCTGTACAGGTGCCAAACGCTTTCAAATTATATTATTAGGTACCTTTCATAAACTGAGAACATACAGCGCCACCTGTTACATTTTTGCCGCAACCGCTGCATTTATTTATCAACATTCTGTGTCAATGTGTGTCAAGAACTCAAGAAAAGCCACTCTTCAATTTATTTAGCAATCGAGCAAAGTGCTTGCAGTTTTTGGGGGTCGAAAATAGATGGCGTTACTTGGTTACTATGATAGCATTAACGAATATACAGAGAAAATAGAATTATTTATAAATATGAATTAACAGGCAAGGTTTTATGGCTATGTACCTACTTTTGTTACGTTACATGTGTTGTTATAAAATTGATGTGTGACCTACCTCTGCGAAACTCAAAACTTAATAATACCTACCTAGGAACAATACAATCTACATAAATCTGAATTTCTTGTGAGGTACAATTACCTTCCCACTCATTTACTCAAAAAATACTAAATAAAATACTTGTCATTGTATTAATGGGTAGGTAGGTGAAATAATCATTAATTAATCATCTAACTGCCAAACTAAGTTCGACAGGTGTGTTTCTGATTTTTTATTTATTTAATCTGTGGTTTTTGTTAGATTACAGAACGGGACAGTAACATTTTTAATCTATATATGCATCTAACGAAGCATAGGCTTCCAACCAATCACAAGCACTGGTCAAAGTTGCCAAGTCTGTGATTTCCAGGCTGAACATGACTGACACGTAACAAGAACTTTCGGCCGTGGAAAGTCTGTACATGGATCTCAGTACAGTTTGGACACACTTTCCAAGGTTGAACCAAACTGGGTCGAAAGATACAGGTTGTAAGTTAATATTACGGGTCAGTTATGAACGGCCCGGTAACCACAGCCATTTGTAAGCAAATTACCAGGCTGCGCAGTACAGCCTGCTGAATCCGTGGTCATATTTTCCAAGTCTGTACATGCCTTGGCCGGCAGTTATATGGACTCTTTGGAGTGTTCGTGGACTGAAAAAATCAGCCCCCCTAGGGTGAATGAATGATTTGATTATGAGGTACAACACAACAATACACAACCAACACACGGACGGACGACGAAGACGGAAGTAAAAGATTGTGGTTGGTTTTGGTTGCGTTGCGTTGTGTTTGTTTGTATTATTCTCTCTCTTCATGTGTATTCTCTTCGGTCATCTTTGGTTTGTTTGCTATCTGTTGGCGTGCGGTGAGAAAAATAATATAGTGGGTAGTTATTGTATTCTCTTTTTGTTTATTGGGACAAAATTCTATAAAAATGGATGTTACAAGATTGTGCCGCGCTTGCATGAAGGATGTCGCTTCATGGGAACGAGAGAATTTGAACTCGCGAGCCGTGGAAATGTTTTGTTTTTGTACAAACATCCGGGTGTGTATTTTCTCTTAATTTCCCTGAGAATCGTCCTGCTTCTGCTAACAGGATTTATAGCGGAACAGGTATAGTCTAAAGTTGTACAAAATCTCCAAAACTAGAATCTATTGACAGTAATACATATCAAATTTCAGATCACTGATGAAGATAAATTACCGCAACAGTTCTGCTATGACTGCATTATCAAGATAGAATCTTCATACACATTTATCACCGAAGCACAGAAGGTACACGCAACCCTAAAGAATATAATATCTCGGAGCGACACAAGCATTATTATCGAACCCGAGGGCTGCATCAAACAAAACCCAGATATAAAACTCACTCTTCCTGACTACAAGATATGCAGTGTGATCGAAGCAACAAAATACTATGAGGCTGTAAAAAAATGTACAGAAACACCTGTAGTAAATGATAATGAAAATGAAAGCTATGAAGAAAATGATGAACCAGTAAATGTAGAAGTAAACATAGAACCTGCCAAGGAACCAGAAGTTACCAAAGACAATGTATGCACAGAGTGTGGGAAGAGTTTCACATCAAAGACTTGGTTCACAAAGCATATGACAAAGGAACATGCAAAGAAATATACTTGTGCACAGTGCTCTAAAAGTAAGTCTATCTCAATCAGCCACTTAACTCTAAAGTATACTTTTAATTGAAAAATACTTCTTGTATGTTGTTGTCTTGCAGATTTCTCCCGAGCCTCCCTGCTTAGCAACCATCTAGTGAGTCACTCTGAAGAACGTAATTTTGCTTGCAGTGTTTGTGGAAAGCGTTTTAAGCGGCGCAAGCAGCTTTCTGTTCATTTACGGGCTCATAACGACACAAGACCTTATGCCTGTGACCAGTGCACTGCTAGGTAAGTGACTGTCAAAACAGATTTATTATTTAAATTTAAAGTAATATGTTTCTGTGTGAGTCCCTTTGATGGTTATTGGCTTTCTGAAACTGTCAATCTTTCTGCATTTTTGTTTTTTCTTAATTGATAAACAATAGATAGATACATAGATGATTTATTCATGAACAATATGTACAATTGTATATATATTGTAACTTAACAGCTTGGTACCTTGAGCCATGCTTCACAACATTTAACCTAGGCTGTAAAGGAGTGTCGAGATTCATCCTTCTTGTACTTATCATTATAGCCCCTTGTTGAATTGATTCATACTTATAAAGATGCCTGACCACATCCATAAGAACTACTCATATAAAAGTTATTGTCAAAATGGTACGAGTCTTAAGACTAACTGTCACTACAAGATTCCCACAGAGGAATTCATGCTATTATTACCTTGTTTAATAGTACAGTATAGTAAATATATCTCAGCTTAGACTCAACAAGAGCCTAGTAAATAAATTTTAATTATTCAATACTTAGTCCGTCTCCCACACTTCTATGGGTGTAAAAAGCTTCTAATTCGACCTTCCAGTTCAGAAGCTGATCAATGTGTATGCCCAGGAATTCACAGAAAAGGAGGGGGGGGGCTGTATCCATGCTTTAATAGTTGCACTGCCTAGCTTGCTTGCATGCTTCCCTAGTCACCTAGTTTAGCTGCTTGCTTGCTTAGTATCGATACAGACCTGCCTTGCATGGCTCTTCAAGAAATGTAAGGCGCAAATGGTTTTAGGGGAGAGTAGCGCAACAGTCGCCGATCCCTAAGGCAAGCCTGGTGGGGAATCCTTCACGTGGTTGTCCCCTGTTATCGGTCTAATTCCCTCAGAAATAGACGTAACTAAAACCACCAGACGAACACTGCCTGGGAAAAAGTGATCATGTCCCGGCGGGTCCACCATCAGGCGATGAGCAGATGTTGGATAGTAGTGGCACAATACCTCATTCTCGCCTTTCACATAGTTTCTCCCATCCTATCCCTACCCTAACCTATACATTCACTACGGAGCAAGGTGGTCTAGCTCCGTGGGCCTGTCATCCCCAAAAAGAGTGATGGCAGGTGGTGGGAGGACCACCTACGTTTTTGATGCTGTGCGTAGGGGGCCCGTAAGGGGGGATGCAACTGGCCTGGTGGCTGAGCGGACAGACGTCTCTTCCGCAACACTCCTCTTTGGCGTGAATTTCCTCCGAAAACGGGAGGTCATGGTCTAACCAACCATGACAAATCAGCATGGCGGTCGGCCTTCAGCCACCGCTGGTGAGAGGGGGGGGTCGATGGGGTCTGCAGCCGGCGGTGCACGCCTTAGCTCGGTGGTGTTGGTCAACACCGAGTATAGTGGTGCCGTTGAGGCTCGTAGGCAACGCGATCACCCGTTCTATATCGGACCGGCAACCCTGGTGTATATTGATATTAAAATACACCCCCCTGGTTGGACTCCGTGGTGGGTGGGGCCCGGAAAGATGAATTAAAAAAAACTTTACCATGCACACCACCAAATCAATTGACCACTTTGCGCCCTCAGTAGGGGAGGCGGTAGAAGCCTACGCGGCCGTCAAGGTTGCCAAGGATCCTACTGCTGGCTGGTCGATCGTCAGATCGAAGGCCAAAAAACCAGACGAGACGGCAGGAAAAGAGGCAAAGCCAGTGGCAGAGGCAGAAGCCTCGACTACCGAAGTTCGAACCTCCGAGGCGGCTTACGCTCCCCTAGGCAAGAACGCCCGACGTAAACTGCGGAGGCTACGACTGAAGCAAGACCAACAAGCGGCTCCGAGCACCGGAGCCATTGTTGCGAACGTGGACGGTCCTAGCCTCTTCTACAAGCAGCGACAAAATGCTAAGCATAAGTCTAAATCCAAACCGCAAGCCCCGCCGGCGAAACCTACGAGCTTGCTCTTGGTGGCTGCCGGGTCTGATGCAGGCCGAGGTAAGGAGAAAATAACAAAAAACAGCAAACGCTTCAATCGCCAGAACCGCGAACCCATAGCGATCAACCGATCAGCTCAGGCCCCTGCCGCGGCTCCGATATCGGCCCCGGCCTCGATCCATGTGCAGTCAGTCAAGAGGAAGGGACTGGACGATACTGTGCCCTCGAGAGGGGAGCACAAGAAGCTAAAGCTCGAGAACTATCGTCGCGCCCCCGCTGCCAGTTACGCTGAAATTGAGCAAAGCAACCTCATGGTGGCGGTGGTGAAGACCGACAGTCAGCAACTGGTAGAGGAGCAGGCCACAGCACTGAAGACGTACCTCAGTAGTCTGCTGCTGGACGATGTAAAGAACCCGGACACCAGCTTCACACCGCGCTTCCTGGGCAAACCCATCTTCACCAACGGGGCCCTGAAACTGTGGTGTGAGGATGTGCCCACGGTGGAGTGGCTGAGCGACGCCATTGAGCAACTGCCAAGCTCAGCTTGCCCAAACCTCGCGGTTGTCAAGCAGTGTGAACTAACAAGGAAGGTACGTGCAGCCATCTTCTTACCTGAATTCACGTGCTCCTGGGAGGATACAAGTATATTACTAGGAAAACAGAACAAGTGGGCGCAGGTTCACCAGTGGATCGTATACGCCCACCAAAGACAAGCAGACGACATACTTTTTGTGACGTTAGGGATCCCAGAAACCCTTATCCCTACTATTATGGAGAAAGGCCGCCGGCTGGCGTACGGTCTAGGGAGCGTCTACATGCGCTTCTACGGAGCGGAAGGGAAGCTCCAAGATGACCCCCCCAGCAAGCTGCCCAAAGCATCTGCAGAAGTAACTGAAAACGAGCCTGGTAGCGCATGTACGTCCGAAGGCCCCGAATCACCGGTGCCCCTCCTTCCGCACTTATCGCCGAAAGCGTCGTGTTCGGGAAATTCCCTTCAGGAGCACCTAAGTGAGGGTGGTCTGGAAGCAAATATGAACAACACAGCAGAGATAGAAGCAGCGGTACAACACGTCACGCAGAGCCTCAACAAGAGCTGTGACTCAGCCTGCCCTCTGACCGTCAGCAAAGAAACTGATGTAGGATGGTCTCAGCAATTGGAGGCGCTCAAGCGCGAGGTTCGCAGGTCTTTTAACAGAGCTATGAACACGAGCGACGAATTCGACTGGAACGTATATAAGAAGGCCCGGGCCGAATATAAAAAACAGATACGCCGTAGGAGTCGTCTCAGATTGAAAAACTTTTGTATATAATCAAACTCTGAAGCGAACAGAATCAGGAAGATCTCGGTGGCAGAACCAAACCATGAGATCGGTTCGCTTAAGAAGTTCGACAACACCTACATCAAAACGACAGCAGAAACTCCTACTGCAAACACTTCCCAGGGTGCCTCATAGACGGTGAAACAGAGTAGCACGACACCAGTCAAGTCACACCATCGGATACCGACTGGACCTGGACCTGGACTGGGCATGCTCGGTGGTTACCGGTATAAGGTAAACTGGGCCATCAACACATTCAAACAATACAAGTTTCTATTCGATACGCATTTTATGCTATCCGATTATAATACATAACTCGAGACAAAAAACTAAACTGGGCAACACATTTCGAAAACAAGACAAAGAAAGCCACCATCTCATTCTGGCTGTACCGCCGAATGTTAGGGAGAACATGCGGTTGCAGCCCAAAGATCGCCCTGTGGTTATTCAACAATGTGATTAGACCCTCTCTGACATACGATGCCCTAGTCTGGTGGCCGAGAACGAATCCTTTGCTACTCTCGATTTATGATAGGGTGCCTAAAATACACATACATTCAAAAAGCAATACCGTACAAATGCACGAAGAGCCAAGTGCTCAAACATACACGAAATACGAATATACACTGATGGCTCTAAAATGAAAACAAGTACCGGGGCGGGAACGTTCTCGGAAGATCTTAACATCCACAAAACAACAGCACTGGGTGCCCACAACTCCATCTTCCAGGCGGAATGTATAGGTATGATTCAAGCTGCGACCGCAGTGCTACGAAGAAAGGTAACTGGCCAAAACATCAGGATCCTCTCAGACAGCGCGGCACTACTACAGGCTTTGAACAAGAGAGAACACAACTACAAAGACTGACTATACAGTGCCACCACCTGCTAGGATAGAGCAATTAAGCAAGTCCAATAGAGTCGCCCTACAATGGATAAAATACCACATCTGATCCCGAGTAATGACGAAGCTGATGCACTGGCGAGACGAAATAGCATCCATATCGATCCAGTACTTTTGGCTTGAAAAGGTAACGAACATCCAAACATCTCTGTCATGTCCATCGCATTTATAATATTAGTGTGATACTGTGATTCTTTATTGCACCTCTAACTATTTACACGAGAATAGTGTGAAATGGCTATGATGAGATTAAAGTGAACAAATATCAAATAGATCTCTTTATTTCATAGTTTTAATCATGCAATTTGAAATGTGTGACGTGTGCGAGAGTCCTGTGAGGACTAAGGGACATAAAGCTCTTTGATGTTTGATTGATATGTTATCTGTCTTGTTGCAGATTCAAAACAAAAGGCACTCTAAAGACCCACTTGTTGGTGCATGTCGGCGACAAGGTTTTTCTCTGCTACTTCTGTGGATGGAGTTTCGCTCAAGGTATGCTAAAGGCATGTGCTTTTATTGACCAGCGACGACCTATCTTGTTCCTTCATGTCCATCCTAAGGTTGCCTGGAAGAGATCGGTCTCAGCAATAAGGCCGTCCTTTATACTTCCTTTATTCTATTGTTACCTGTATTGTTTTGTGTGGTATAATAAAGTGTTTCTATCTGTCCCTTGTTGTTCTGTTCCAGCGGGTAATCTCAAGGTGCACATGCGCATGCACACGGGCGAGAAGCCCTACGGGTGCGCGCGCTGCCCCTTCCGCGCGGCCGTCGCCTCCAACCTGCGCCGGCACGAGCGCACGCACGCCGCCGCCAAGCACTACGCCTGCCACCACTGCGGGCGCGGCTTCCAGGACGCCAGCAACTTGGTCAGCGACGTTTAATGGCTTTAATCCTAGGATAACGCATTTACTTCACAGAAGCATACTTTAGCTCAAAGTCAAAATAATTTATTTCTTTTTATCATTATTCCTTGGATAACGCATTTACTTCACAACAGCATACTATAAGTAATAAATATATTTATATTTATTTAAAGGAAAACCAGAAGCTATAAATAACGCACAAACAAGTTCATTAATACAAAGCTTCTCATTTTTTAAGGTTTTATTTTTTTTGTATATTAAATAATAATAAATAATACTGGACAATCCACACAGCATCATCTAGCCCCAAGCTAAGCAGCGCTTGTGTTATGGGTACTACATGACTGATGCTGATGTACTTAATACAATAGATTACATAGATAGATATTTTTATTATACATAGATAACGAACAGAGCGACCGGACTAAATATCTGCAGGTCGTATGCACAATAATTGTGTGTACGACCTGCAGATATTTGATCCGATATTTGTTACGATATGAATATGTAGGCGCGAATCGAACCCGCAACCTCCTGCGTCGCAGGCGGACCTTCGCCCACCCCACCGAGGTCGTCAACTATAACTTATTGTTCTCTAATTTGATCTGTGTTATGATGTGATGTGCCTGTCTTATTGTGCCTCGTGTATCGTGTGCTGCAGGCTCGAATGTGTTCTATCAGCATGAGTGGCGGGGCTATTGGACTGACCCGTCGCAGGGTTGTGCATATCTAACCAACATCAAAATTAGTACTACGATATCATATCATTGATAAACATGGTGAAGTCCGACATCCATATTGCTAAGCTTCTATTTTACAAAATTCCAGTAGCAGTTTATTCAATCAGCAGTCATGGCTGCTCAGTTTAATAAATAAAATAAAATAATAATTTTTCAAAACAACTAAGATGAATCGACCGGTAACGCCGCAGGGGTACATCAAGGCACTTCGGCACTTCTTTATGCATATATATCAATATATAAAATATATATTACAATACGATGAGGGATGTTTGCTGAATACCAGACTGATGGTTTTGACGCAGTTTATCGCAAAAAACTGCCTCCCTGATCCGCAGAATACGGGACAGTCGCAACAACATCCTGAATAAACGAATTTTATTTATTTAACAATTAATAAATAAGTGATTTTGTTCTGTTCCAGACCCGGCACATCAGGACGCACACGGGCGCGCTGCCGTACAAGTGTCCCGCGTGCGCCAGCGCCTTCTCTGACAGCTGGAAACGGAAAGCGCATCTCATGAGGACGCACAAGATCCCCCTCCAAGACATACCGCGCATGAGGACGGACGGACGCGTTATACAGTGAACTCGACATACACTGACGATGATGGTGTCTCGGTTGGACACTTTTCTGCCAGTGTCAATAATGGAAAGTTATTGTAAAATCAATGAGTAATGAAATTATGAAGATTGTGATTTTTTCACCAGAGCCTAGTTCGTTATCTAGCAGGGTGTACCACGTGCGTGCAGGTTAGGTTGGCTTGGGAGACGTTGAAGTCCCCCTTACAAACCATAATATGGACATAGACTGTACAACACCAATGGACATTTAAAGAATAAGTAATGTGTAAAGTCAAATGACGTAGCCTGATATATTTTGGTGCCGATAGCGTTAACTCGTTCACTGGCCAGCCTATGCGGTGCGACGCGACGGGGGACAAAGTGCGCTGCGGGAATGAGTGTCAGTTTATGTTCGGGAAGTTACCTTTCTGTATGGACAGTACTGGCGCGGTCGGGCGAAGATCCGCTTGAGAAGCGGGTTGTTTTATATATTTGCTATAAGGTCGTAAGTAAAGTAAGTTTGTATTACAAAAATGTATTCTAGTAGCTAAGCAGTTAGTGTTAACATTATATCTTGTACCTACACATCACATACACGAAGCTCTGCTAACTTACCACCTTAGGACTTGATGTTGTGTGAAATTTACAGCAGTATTTATTTATGTATTGTTTGTATATGCAGAGATTTTGCTTACCTACTGTGTGACCAAGTGACCATCGCAGGCAGGAATCTTGGGAGTCTTTAAACTATGAATAAGTGATTTCTTGGAAAGTGTGGTCCATCTTTGGACACATTTTAACTGTCATCATTGAGATGGTCATATACTTTTGAAACTATCATGGTTATTGACACTAAAGTCATTTATAACGGGATATTTACCATGATTTGAGTTATGCCATATTTCGGCACAGTTTCATGCGCCATGATGAAATAACTGAAGTCACTGCGAGTTAGTTTTTATTCGCAGACATACCGATCTACCCTATTTTTTTGCTTTTACTATGAACGTTACTACTACCATCAGTTTTATTTTCGAACGCAACTCTGTCGAGACAACGCTGACGGTATCTGAACGGTTGGTACATCACTTATTTGGTTTTTGTACAAACTCACCACAGGGCTTAGGTTCCGGATAATTGGTTGTCCAATTCACTACTATTTACAATTAAGAAGTAATTTAGACTGAATAATGTATTTACATATGTACATATGTTTCACTATATTTTGATATCATATATTTTGTATTTAGTTTACAGTCCTATGTATTATCATTCTCGTCCTACCTACATATTATTTACTTGATGTGATCAAAGTTCTAGTCGGTTGAATGTAACGGAAATCCTAACGGTAAATCTTCCTATCTTATAATCATTATAAATCAAATAAAAAAACTTGATATGACAATAAGTTTTGTATTATTTGTACAAGGTGTAGTAGCGTAAAAGTCATGACACATAAATTCGTTATATATAGACAACAATTTCATTTTTTACAAACGGCTGTAGTAAGCAAACAAATAAGATCTAGTTTCGCTCACTAGCCCTTTTGCTCATTGGTTCACAAATTAATACATCAGGAGGGAACATAGCTACAAAATCTTCATTATTTCCAAACATGAGTCTGCCCACGGCTCCGCACGAAATTCAATGGAAATGTTAAAAGTTTATTACTATGAGTAAGAATTGATCTATTGGATAAAAATAGCCTATGTTTTATTACAGGTTACCTACATAACTGCAAATTGTCAGCCCAATCCGTGCACAAGTTTTGGAGCGAAGAAGTTACAAATAACCATCCATACCTTCGCATCACTACATAGTATAAAACAAAGTCGCTTCCCGCTGTCGCTGTCGGTTGCGGCTGCTTAGATCTTTAAAACTACGCAACGGATGTTGATGCGGTTTTTAAATAGATAGAGTAATTCAAGAGGAAGGATAATACGTGCATTTGCACCCGTGCAAAGTCGGAGCGGGTCGCTAGTTTATAATAAGTATTAGTATAATATCATGCTGGAGGTTTAAAAACTCCTCCCGGTCTGTTCTCCGCGAGACAAGTCCTGAGCGCCTCTATGCCGTCCCCGACCAGTGGCGCCGCCTCCAGCAGCGTGGGAGCCCGAGGCAACTCCGCGCACAGGCGCGTCCATTGCAGCATTAGCAGCGCTTCGTTGCGCATCTGCCGGTACGCTGCGTCCATCTTGCTTAGCACGAGGATGAACTTTAAAGATAAGATTTTTTTATGTGAGAGATACTTACAGCTAGGTTTACAATTATTTAGATGCAGATATCAAATCAAATAGTTTATTTCTTTTACATATCAGTGGTATGGGACCCTCTTTTAAGTAATATAATACCTGTGCTAGAGGGTCTCACTCTGCAGCGGCTATCTTAAAGATAATTAAGTTTGAGATATAGAACATGCCTGGATAGACCAGTGTATAAGAGCACCATGTTTTAGTCTAGCGAATCTTTTTAGAGCAGGAAAGCATTTTTGTCCTAGGAAAGTATTGAGTCTGAGATAATACAAGATTACAAGACAAGGGTCAGTACCCTCGCGTTCTTGAGTCGTGGCTCAGCGAGAAGCGTGTACAACAGCACAGCGGCCGCGGAGATCTGGCAGAGATTCGACGTATCCACCACGTAGATCACCTGGAAAGGGTATGTTAGAATTACTTTAATATGCCTACGGTTTCGAACGGTTCTAGGATAAGGAAGGAGCTGGAGCGGAGGGGAACTAACTACCTAATAGGGTCCCGTTGTAAGCCAACAACCATTGGGAACTCTACTAAATGAATCTAATAAGAATCAAGAATTAAATTTTGCTTGTTGTTGGCAAGGGGGCGCAAGCTAATTTTACTGTTACTGTTCGTATGACCTAAGTATTCTTGTCTACGTGGAGATCATCCACGTCATTACCGACAAGGTAATGACAAAATAAACAAATTAAATTTTGAATTCATAAATCACTCTGACCTTTTCTATTCCATCCAGATAGTTCCTCCAAAGACTGGCCATCTCTCCCCCGATCTCCCTCACCGTCAACATCTGCTTCTTGCCTTGCTTGTTCAAGTACGAGATGTCGTAGATATTCGTGCCCACAGTTGGGACTGGGCTGAAAGTGTTGTCTATGCCTTCGGACTCTTGGAGTTTTTTGAGCAGAGTCGTTTTACCGGAGCCTTTGGGGCCAAGGCATAAGACACTTATTTGCTTGTCTGGGTCGTCCATTTTAGTTAGAAAAAGAAGTGATTTTCTGAAACATGGCGCTTAAAAATCAGTATTAAAAGTATAAGCATTGTGCTTAATTAGCTACGCGAAATTAAGTCAATAGAGTTGCTATGGAAAAGTTCTAAGTATATTTGCGCTACTCGCCGCTAGATGACGCTAATATGACAATCAATGGCTTTACGTAAAGGTCGTGTAAGAAAAAAACTGCGCAGCAATAAAATTAGCTTTATTCAGCGTAACTGCGTTCGACAAATACCTTGAAAATTGAATCACACCACACTGGCCAAAATTATAACTTTTCCAATGCCAATGCGGTCATCAATAAAATGGTTTTTATCGTCATAACGCCTGCAAGCAAGCTTCAAGGGCAGAAAAAGTACCTACTGACGAAAGCGACTCGTGTCATCGCTTACGTGGTTAATTACGCCACCAGCAACAGGGTGGCTTTTTGAGATGGAAGTGGATGGCCAAATCAGAAACCATGAGAGTTAGAGAAAAGTCGTAAAAATAGTCATGGCCTCAATTTAAGAAAAACAATGAGAGAAAACTTCTGCTGGAAATCGAATGACAGATTTTTAAGAAAAAATGTATAAATGTATATGTAAAAATGCATATAAGCCTTTCACGCCTTTTATCTAAATCTCGTGGTTTCGGATTTGGCCATCTACACTCATCTCAAAAATCCACCCTGTAGATAAATTATTCTCTTATGTCCAGTCCATCCGAAGGTTGTTGAAAAAGATCGCTCAAAGCGATAAGGCCGTCCTTTGTAGGTACTTCCTCGATCGAACCTGTCTTTTTGTGTTGGAGTAAAAAGTTAGTAGCTGCAGATATAAACACTGTATTTGTGTTGCAGAAAAGGGCTGTTCGTGCGATCTATAATATGGGTCCCAGAGAATCCCTACGTGAAAAATTCAAAGAAATAAATATAATGACAGTACCGTGTCAATATATTTATGAAAACTTGTTGTACACTCATAAAAATATCAATCGGTTCACTAAAAAAAGTGATATAAATACTAGAAATAAGAATAAACTCGCTGTGCCCACAACTAGGCTACACAAGATAAATGTATCTTTTAAAGGGCAATGTATACGCTTCTACAACAAAACTCCAAATGAGTTGCAAAAATTATCAAAAAAAAAAAATTAAAAAAATTGTGAAACATATTCTTTGTAAAAAAGCTTATTACAAAATATCAGATTACCTAGAAGATAAAAAAGCTTGGAACGAGTTTTGCTCCAACTCAAAATCTACCAACTTACAGATAAGCAAATCAAATGTACTAGACACATAAGTTATTTATGAACATACTAGTGGTTTCTTCTCACTTCTTCCACTGGTGGACAAAAAATTGAAGTGAACTATAAAATAATTTAATTGATAATAATGAATAGTATAAAATATGACCTGTCTAAGTGCTTATTTGTAAGCTTAAAGAAATAAAAACTTTTCATTTTCATTTTCATTATCCATAGACCAGCGCCGCTGAAGAGGATTTTTTTGTGGTTAGGCCTATTCTACATTCAGCTCGATGGTTTTCTTAACATCTCCATCACTTGGAGATTCTTGAGCAAGTCGGTTAATATAGCTCCTGCCTAGGCCACTAAATACGTGAAGAAGGTAAATACCTACTTCACGTATTTAGTGGTTTAGGTTCCTATATTAGAAAGTTAGATAACATAATGGGACATGAATAATGATATTGGTTCTATATTATAAAGTGCTTCTGCTTATTGAGATGTGTAGTTTTAAGTAGGAGTTTTGTGACATTTTAACCACCAAGTCGTGTAGGTAGCGCCGCGGGCATTACAGACCACTTCTGTCGCGTCGCATTCCGTCCAAAGAGTACTTGTCTCGCTTTTGTAAGGTCGCACCGAGCTTTTTATGATTGATACCTACCTCCTAGGATCATACCTACTTGTTGATCTGTCTGACTGAGTTGATGCAGAGACCATGTACCTACAATATGATGTACAACATGTAAACAATCTTGAATCATATTAAGTTGACTGAATAAGAATCTGTACTTAACGCGTCAAACGTATGTTCAAGGTACCTACCGCTTAATGCGTTTATGACGCATGAACTTTTGAAACGTCTACTACGGTCTTTTTATTACCTACAACAGGTAATAAAAATTTCAGCGTAGGTATTATCAAAAACTAGTCCTTTTAGTTTATAATCACTAAAACCTAAAAAAAAAAAAAAAAAATTTTGCTGTATTTTAGATGTTTGACAAAGTTGCGTTCGGCGCTCGAGGTCACAAACTTGGATTATTCTTATTCATTTGGCCAACATAATAAACAAGTCTGCAAAAAATTAGAACTACCGGATTTGACGCAAGGTCTGAAGTATAAAGTAACTAGACTATTTTAAGTCAGCAGGGAACGTTCAGGCCTGGGAGACCAATTCTCAAATAAATATCGAATTGCTAATGATGCGAATGTTTCCTTCGAAGCATTAACTCGATGTTTTGTCAGTTCTTGCCATTTATAACGGGTAGCTTATATAGGTATGTATTCATTACATAGGTATTGCCAATATCAAAGAAGTCATGTCATTTATACATAGGTAGGTACTCGTAAATTGCCAGAATAGATAATGAGTATCATGACAGTAACTAAAAATCACCATAATTATGTATTTACTGAACTATATCTGAGCATATAGATAACAAAACGTTTTATTTGTTATTTTGATCGTGATTAATTAATTATTACTTATTTTGATAAAATCTAACTAGAAACTACAGCAATCCGCCATGTCACGTTGAACACCAAATTACCTACCCTAAATATATTAAGATTTCATTTTTAAAAGCTAAATTTTTAATTCCTTTTTCTTTGCAGAAATATCATTTATTTTGTATTCAGTATATGCCTAAAAACATTAGTTTCTCAAAATCAGCTACCATGCTCACTCACATCACTGTAAATTGAAACACCCTAACCAGAAATCAATAAAATGTAAGAATATGTACATATATTGTGGGCATTTACTCACTCGAGTACCCAATATGCATGTCGATACCTGTAGCATGGTTAGCAGGCATTTAGTAGGTATGTACATATATGTATAATAGATATGATAGATAAGTCATCCGTGGGCGTCACAGTACGGGCCTCGCGCGGGGCGGGCGGCGGCGGCGGCGGCGGCGGCGTGGCTCAAATCTAGGCGACCTTAAACTTGGCTTACGTAACGTAGTGCTCGTAACGCGCTTGACCCAATTGTGGATTACTAAATTAGGTCAAGTTTAGATTGACCTCTTACTCGGATTTGCATACAATGTTATAATGATTTAGTTTCGTTACACAGATAAGTGTTTGGGAATACCTGTTTTATACTGAGCCATAATCTTTTTTCGTTCAAAATTTAACGTTTAAAATCTATGGTTATTATGAAGTACGACCTTGTGCTGAGGGTTATAGGTACGAAGTACCTATACTTATTGATCTATGGTTATTGTTATGCAGTTAAGACGTTCAGGAAACGGTGTTTCCTATGTTTATTTAGCTGATTTCAGTCATGAAAATAGCCCAAAAGTAAAAAGTCACAAATTAGCCAGCTGAACACATCATAACAACCGACCGACCTTGTTCGTTTGGCCTATTTCAGCGACTGCCTTGTTGCGTTTGGAGGATAAGTGGACGTGACCTACGCGTGAGGACATTCAGGTAGGTCTTATACAGTTTTAAATCAGTAGATACCTACCTGAGATTGCTGGACTTGATAAATACATTAATATGCCTTAAATCGGTTGTGAACTATTAAAAATATTGAAATAAGAATGCAGATTGGTAATTTGTAATCGGAAGAATGGTTAAGTTGGTTCAAATTGCCTTGAAATTAGTGTGCGAATTCAAATAAGCTCCAAAAGTGCAAAATGCCGGCGCATTAGGCACGCCGCGGCCCCCGCGCCGCGCCGCGAATTTCGGCGCAAGGCGGCGCTGTAAGTAGGCCACACGCCACCCTTGACCCACTGCCTTACTGCCAGCGCGGGCGCCCGCCATTGTTTTCCAACAATCAATAAATAATACACCGAGCAAAACTAACGTTCGCATATTTGCGCAACGCGGCTCATCGCGTCGCCATTTTGTGCATTTGTTTGCATTTTCGCGCGCTGTCAAAGTTGACGATTGCAATTTTTTTGGGTCGCGCAAAAACTGCGTACAGTCGTTTTTGCATTCCAACCCGCCTAGTTACCTCATAAATTAATATTGATGTGTCTTGACCTTCGATTGTTAATGCCAAATTGGTTGGAGGTTCTATCGTTTAGTTTGGGAAGACAACGTGTTATCGTGTGTAGGCAGTTGTACAGTACAGTACTTGTATTACTTATCAAGTTATGATATTTTATTGGTACAGACTCTACCAACCAACATTTTTTGTATGTGCTTATTTTAACCAGCTAGTTAACATTTATATTTTAACCTGAGTGCTGACCTTAAGCGCCGCAGGTACCTACCTACCTATAGGTGAATTTCGACCTTGTAGGTAGAGCATTATTCACACAGCCTAGGCCAATGTTATTTGGTGTTTCTTTGTGGATAGGTAATTAGACAATATATCTACCGACCTTCTTATTGTGTTAAACAATCAAAACTCACACTAGGTTTGTATGGAATTCTGATAGTAACATAATTTAAGGTGTTCAGTACCTCCTACCTAGAACAGTAATTAATCAAACACAATCAAAGTACCTTTCCAATTTAACTATTATGAATTGAAGTAGGTACCAATAGATTTATTCAAAATGATTTATTATCATAATGTATGTGCACGGTTAGCATGTGTAGGAATAAATTAAATAAATACATATAAAATGATACGTGGCGGCCGCCAAGAGAGGTCGACACGTACAACCGGGCTCAGCCTTACGAGAGCGGGGCCTAGTGCCTGCCTCTAGTACTCTACTCCTCTACGATCAACAGGTTCTCTGCTTTCATACAGGTAGCTAGCGTGCCGATTGATAACAGAAACTTTAGCTTGAACATTTTGGTACATACATACCTACCCACCTAAAACCGTTAGCACTGCGTCTCGTCCTAAAACTTTAGTCTAAAATTTCAAATGTTGCTGCAACTTCTTCTGCTTAACATATTCAACAAGATCGAGCATTTTCAGTGGACAGTCGGTCACTTCTCCACTGAATGTCAACTGAATACATTCCTGCCGCACTTGAAAGAGATCGCTTCTAAGCGATAAGGCCGCCCACTGTACTTGTCGCATAATGTATTTTTGTAATGATTGATTTGATTATGGTGTACTACAAACATTCTTTATTGTACGTTCAGGTTACGAGGCTCATTGGTGTGGTTCCAGATCAATACGAGTACCTATACCTACCCCATTGTTGTCATCACATTGGCTAATTCTGTAGGTGATGATTAAATGTACATAAGTATCCCAATGCGAACCCTGTTGGGCGTGAACAACGAGCGAGTGGAAGGCAGATTGAACTTGTTTTTGGTTTCAAATATGAAGGTACTAAGGTAAGTAGTACCTACTTGTCTACTCTAAGTAAGTAAATTATTAAAAGTCGGTTAATTAAAACAGTTCATGATTTTAATAGGACTAAGGCAACACGCACTGCTACATAACACATAAACTGCTTCAGATATCGAGTAAATAAGTATAAAGGTACATCCAACTCAAACTCTACCAAACTCTACCTCCACATCGCGAGCAAGCCTGCAATATTACAAGCAGCCAAAGGTTTACTAATACAAAATGTAGTAAACTGACGACGCATTACTATGATTATGTAGATATGTAGGTTTACGAAGATTGCCCAACAAATTTGAATGTTACACTGAAGGCTGAATGTATCATACTTCAATTGTTTGCGTTACATTTATATTTCGACGCTAAATTGGCGATTATTTAGTAGATAGTAGAGTTTGATGTTGTTTATTGTAGGGATATAAAGTTTTTCGTAGAGCAAAAAGCACAATGATAAGAATAGACAGTATCTAATTTGTGTTAGGGTTTGTTTTAAGATGTTTCTAAAAATAAAGACCCTTTTAATACAATGTTAATTAAATCTGGCCATTCACACTGATTGATCACCGGACACGGTATGCAGAGCTTGCATTGCCTTAAAGGTTGAGAGGGTTATATTCGAAAGTTAGCATGTTCGAATCATCATCATCATCATCATCAGCCTACATATATTAGTCCACTGCTGGACATAGGCCTCCCCCAATGAGCGCCATAGCGCCCTGTCTTCAGCTTGACGCATCCAGCATCTACCTGCAGTCTTTCGCAGGTCGTCATTAATAAGTAAGTTAAAATTTAATCTTTTGTCTATTTCTTATTTTATTTATGCATTTGTACCCACTTCTCTCTTCACTTGGTCTCTCTCTCCCAATATAATATATCCTCCCAATATAAGAATATTTCTTATTAATAAAGAACTGAACTGAAACTGAACTGAATAAGGTTTGCTGGAAGAGAACTCTTTTTAGGGTTAAGTTCGCCTTTGTTTAAATTTTCTAGAATAAGTTTTGTGTTATGTTTTTCGTGCAAAAAATAAATAAATAAATATACTACGTTTACCGAGTCGTGGTCTCCACTCGAGAACACGTTTGCCCCAGCGGCCGTCGGTTCTTCGCGAGATATGGCATGTTCGAATCAATGTTGGTTTATTAGTTCTTCAAGCTAAATCTACGAGGATTGAGCCGACACTTTGCATACCTAAACGTAGTTTTAAACGTGGAATAGCATGCCTTTTAATAATAATAACGCTTGAAAATCCACACATGAAAATCTAGCCTCAATATGATGTTGACTATTCAAAAACTAAGAAAAACACGTGCTATTTGCAGTAACAATGAGTTCATACAACATTGCTTAATGCGATCACCCGTTTCTTCACCCCTTGTAAATAATCAACCCCCATCAACCTTGTAAATAACGCGGTTGATAACTAATGGGTACTAATCTTATAATATTTGAACAAAGTGCTAAAGAGCCAAAGTGAAAATGTTCTCAGCAGATCTGAACCTAAGAGTGACCTGGATTCGGCCCAAAGACTATGTCTCATTGTGCTTTTTTCGAGATTTCTTTTTGTCGGAGTCACGAGGCTTCGTCGAGGTTCTTTTAACGAGGCAAAAATTTGCAACGTTTGTTTTTCACGAACTGAAAAAAAGATTAAACAGGAGAGATGAACTAACTTCAAGCCGCGGCTTTGCCCACAGTTTCGGTTATTAGCCTATATAGTAATAATAAACTTTTACGTCTTTGTAATTATGTTTGTGTAGATTGGGATTAGATTAGGCGAGAGTGCAGCCTAGCTATACATATATATATTTATTTTTGTTTATTAGGTACAAAAAACACATGACAAGCAATAATGGATAACACAAAAAAATTAAATATGATTTAGCTTGAAACAACAAATAATAGAGTGACATGTTATGTAGTATATATATACCTACATAGTTATATTTTAACTTTTGTGACAAGAACGAACTTGAGATTGTACATAGCGATGAACATCCCGAAACAACAGCTCTGCTTAGTTTGGAGCTCGATAATAAATAAATAATAACTGGACAATCCACACAGCATCATCTAGCCCCAAGCTAAGCAGAGCTTGTGTTATTTTATGAGTACTAGATTACTAATATAGGTACTCAATAGAATACATCATATAGATAGATATGTTTTTATTATACTTAGAAAATACCCAAAACACCCGGAAGATATATTTGCAGGAATCGAGCCCGCAACGTTTTGTTTCGGAGGCGACCCTTCGCTCGCCGCGCCACATTGGTCGGCTAGATAAAACCAAGTTAGTTCATAAACCTAATATAAGTAAATTAATTAGGAAATATTTACAAAGTGTGTTTTCCTCTAATACTAATTATGCTCAACACGTAGGTAACAACTCTTTTTAGTAGTTTTACATATTTAATGATAACTTTCACTCTCAAACTAACTTCCAAACGTTAATCATACCTAATCTAACATACAAATATGGCCATTAATTTATCTGATGAGTTTGTTAAATAACTTGAAACATTTTTAAAAGGTGGCATCAGTTCCGTGTGTGTTATACTCTATTCTAAATAAAGCACCGTGCAATTTTTTTGAAAAAAGTCCAAGGCGTTATTGGGCAATTTCATCCGTTACATAAGAACCTACTAATTAAGACAATGTGATGACAACAATAAATATATTGAGTATTGAGTATTGAGTTCAGTTAAAATAAAAATAAAATAAAATTTATTTCTGTAACAGTATTACAACAATTTTTACACCGTAGTGGAGACCTTCATTTAAGTATAAGTACTTGTGTTAGAAGGTCTCGCTCTTCTATAACAGACATTACATAATACATTACAGATTTATTTGCTCATTTTGTACAGAAACAAAATTAATATTCTTCATCTAATTGCAATCTAGCTTAGAATCTAATTAAATCTAGTTTTAACAAAGAATTTCTTTTATTTTGATATATATGTGTGTAACATTGCAATATTAGTTCATATACCATAATTAAACGTAATTAATATCTATCTACTCCTTATGTTTTTCTCTTGTTCGCACTCGCAATGCGCATCGCTACGATATTCGATAGCGTCACGACGACGACGACGACGACGCGACGCAACGGTAACTGTCTGTGCGGAGAGAGAGAAGCGGTCATTTGATTTTGCCGCAGCAATATGCGGCACAAAACAATCCAGCATCGACGCGACGCCGCGCCGTGCCGCACACCGCAGCGTTGTGAAGAGCACAACGCGACGACGACGGCCGGCGCGTGTCGTACGGAATACACGCTCTACTATTCTATCTGCTATTTTATTTACTTATTGGGAATAGGTAAAAAGTGTATAGAATTTAAGTTGTAGTACATTTTATTAGACTCCATTCTATATCATATAAAATAAACCAAAAAAAAAGTATAAAAAAATCCTAAGATGCATGTAATTTACGATATTTACGTATAAGCGTAAATTTTAAAACGGGACCCCCTTATGCCCCCCTAGTGCTCACGTCACAGGGGTGGGGACTTTTGGTATGTTTGTCTCCTCACAGTCACTCTTAACCAAGTTCAAAATAAACTTTCTGCTTTAGATCTTTCCAACCACAATCTTTCGTCGACTGGACTGGACTATAAGCCATTGCTTATACTTGAGTGAGCTTTGTAGGTAACTGTGGTTGTCTTCGAAAGATAAGAGGAATAGTTATCTTAGGTAAAACGCGAGCAAAGTCAGATGAATAGCTGAATGATCTCCCAACAAGTGTCCAACTCGCTTGTTTCTTGTTAGCGCAATAAAATAATTTGGACTGCCTCGCAAATGCCTTTCTCTCGTCGAAAGCGACGATCCGACAACGACACGACTTCACTAATTATTACTTAGAGTAGTTACATTGTCTGGCGGAGATGGCAGTGATAAGGCTGACAAAAGAGTGCGTGGAGAAATTAAACAAGCAATGGAATGAGATGACATAACCGATCGATGAGTGGCTTGCGCGGGCGCTTTATTCTTTTAGATATTATGCGTGTGTTCGAGGAAATAGGCGTGCGTCGGAGATTCATAATATTGATTTGCCTTTTGGACTTCTAAATGTTTAGTAAGTAGGTGAACTGACTTTGTAGAATTCACGATCTTTTAGTACCAATAGCGGTAAGATGAAAAGATACAATGATCATTTGGACGTAAATACTAAACAGAGATGCAACGCTGCGGTGGTGATGCTGCTGATTGGGGAGAACTTGTGGAAGATTTGCTCGTAGCTATACAGCTCGTACCCTTGGGTGATGTAACGTAAAGCACCTTCTCTGCAGGTCTATTCAGAAACTATGGCAAATATGGATTACTTACGCTATTAAGAGAGACTATTTTCGCCAGATATGAGATAAGATTGATCTTATAGTTTTTGATGGAGTTTTTTTTTATTTGGATTTTTTTGCAAGGACAAGAATTTGACCAATACTAGCTTGCTGGCTATTTCACCTCAAAAAGTCCTTTGATTCCCTTGTTCTGGTGTTGGGAAAGTGTGGTCGCGTGCGGTGAAAGAGTCGTTGACCGGCGCGCGGGGGCAACGAACGTCTTTGCGCATTGTGCCGCCCGCGCCCCGCGCCCCGCAACCACGCATCCACTCACACAGAGGGGATACTACGGGCTCTTGAAGAAAGTAGTATTATTGACTTTGAGATGGGAATTTGGCAAAGTAATAAAATGAAAAATACCCACTCATAAATACTTTAAATCATCTCGGCATATGTGCCGAGTCGATTTTAAAAGCTGGGGCCAAAAGTGAGTTTTGTTTTTTGTGAGTCGCGTAAAATGAGTCTTTCCAAACTAAAGTATTGTTTGTGCCACAGGGCAACGCATTATGAATGTTTTTTTTTGTTTAAAGTAGGTAAGGGTAATTTTACGCGACTTCTGACTCAAAAAATTACGTTCGATTGACCACAGCCTAAAACTGTTAAACCTATTGTAATTCAGTTTTAGACCGTCGTCATCGGTAACTAATAAAAGTTCTTTCACATATTTTTGATTATGTTTTATTCCCAGAAATATGTGAAATTACTTTTACTAGTTACGCTAAATATCTGCAAACTAAGTATTATTAGTTAAAAAGGGCTAAGCTTTCGTATAAACTTCGTATAGATTTAGCCAAATTCAACGGGACCTGGTTTTTATATTAAAGTAATCAGTTATCACTAGTGAAAAGGAATGAAAACGTGATCTAACTTAGAAAAAGCTACAAAACAGAAAGTAATCTGAATCGCATCTTCAAAGCTGAAAGTAGAAAGGCGAGCGCTGAAGGGCAGAGAAAGTTATACATTGTATGAGTTGAGCTAGACGGGACCTACGGCTCCTAATCCAGAGTCTGTTGAAACTTGCTTCAATTGTTATATTTCGATATTGTTTTGATAAATTCTACCATAATTGCAAACTCCAGGCATAGAAATTTCATTTTTATATGGAGTCCTAAACTAGGGACTGCGTAACAGTTTCAAGGCTTCTAATATTTATCTAAGTAGCGTAGTTGTGCATGAGTGTGTAAAACGGGAGGGGTAATTCTGCAGACCTCAAAGGACACTGGTGGGTACTACTTATATATAACAATACAGTGTCAACTTTTCAAGCTATTACAAAAACACCTTCTAGTTAATTTGTTATAAGGAGTAAGTGTAAGGAGGATTTTAGTTCGTAGTATCGGCTTATTCGAGTTTTCACCCTTGACAAATCCCCCTAAGGTGGGAAAACTGGAATCGAAAAATCAATTTCAGTTTTTTTAACATACCTTATGAACTAGTGTAGCGTTAGAATGCCAGCTCTATGTGATATAATCAGCTGCATTAGACGCACACACACGCGCAGTGCACTCACGCACACACGCGCGTTTCTAATGCCGGCTAGCGGCGCGCGCGCACTGGAGTAGAGTCTAGGATGCATTTTTAATTCATACTTATATTTCGCGAAAAACTAAATGTTGTTTTAATTTTTACATAAGTAAAGATAAAAAAAAACTTACGCGATCAGAACACGTAATTATATGTACTAAGCACGTCGGGAAAAATAGGTAGATAAACGCGATAAAAAATCCGTTGTATTAGTACTTATGTAAGTAGAGTTCAAAGAATATAAGACTTTTAGCCCTAGTTATACATCAAAACTACAGAGTGGTCACAATTACAACCTTCTTAGCTAAATTAGCTATATAGAGAAAATACTTTAGTTTTAAATAAAGATAATATTTATTTTAGCATAATGTCATTATTTAACATTCCCTAGAACAACGTATATTTACTTCATCTTTCTGTGTATATGACCTTAGGGCTAAATCTTTTCTCTTTTATTAAAATCCTCTAAAATCTGCCCGTTGCATCAGGTGTATGCAGCCTAGGAATAGTTCGCCAAGTGAAAGTGAGCGTGTGTGTGTGTGTGTGAGTGCACTCACACCGACGCACTGGGCTGCTGTACAGGCTGCGTGGAAATGCATAGGAAAATACAAGGCAGGTTGGTGTAGGAGATTCCTAAAGTGATTCTTGTACTGACTGATCCAGAAGGATTCGCTTGTTTCTGATTGTCGAATAAACGCCTGCTTTTCTCTATTGTTTATGATGGACAATATTTTTTAGCGACGTGAATAAATCTATAGGTTAGATTGTCGTACTCCTAGATGTTTACTATTGAAGTGTTTTGTATTATAATATAATGAATAGTTTGTTAAGAATGGTCACTACTAATCTGAATCACCTGAGTTTAATAATAAGTTAGATATGAAAAAATATTCGTGACCGCACGGGCTTGCCGCGTCCATAGCATGTCCAGCTATGAAGCAGGTTGATGAGGACCTTATTGAAAAAAAAATAACACAAGTTATAACACCTTTGTCTCAGCATAGGTATATACCTTTGTTGTTTATCCATCAATATAACTAACTTAACCCTACAGTACACTAACATCTATAATTATTTATTATGAAGTATAGTATTATTATTAGGTTTTTCTTGCATTAAAAGAATCACGCTGTAGATCGCGGAAGCGGCGCGCGCGCAGTCGGTGGCCGCCACAGCTTTCCTAAGAAAACACAAGGGAGCCGACGAGTACAGCTGAAATACTGAAACGATCGACAACTAGTCTCCGATCACGACTTCACTCGCGAGGCACCGGGGGCGACGTAGCCTACAGCACTCAGGGGTACAATAAAATGTGAAACTACTGATTAAGAAAATATTTTAAGGACTGCACCAGTAATTCCTGGGAATAACTATTACAAAAAAGAACAAACATACCCACTTCTCTTTGTCATTCGTTTAAGATAGGGATCAAAAAAGGACCCTTATAACATTATTATCATAACTAATAAGTTAGAAACCCATTGTTTGCTAGTACTTGGTGTCGTTTGGGGCCAGCCTAATCCTTAGTAACAAAGTAGCTGTTCAATTAATTATCCCACTTCTTTTATAAATAAGCATAATTACATATTGCAAGCATAAGGTGCAAGTTTCTTAGGTAAAAGTTGTTTTAAAAAGTTGACGGTGACGATGCTGAAAATAAGAAATACTATAAACTGGATGAGGGTAAAATAAGATTATTTTGCATTTGGAACATTTACTCATGAACCTCTCAGTGTCCGTTTTAATTATTTTCATTAATTAACACTTATAATATTAAACTTCAAACTATTTCCTAACTAAAAGACTCTGCTTTAACCCTATTTAGTAAAACCAGAGGTTCTGTTTCTGTGTTTCTGAGTGTCCCAAACCAACTGCCACACTTTAGAAAAGAGTGTGACACAAAAAAAGTTTAAGTACTGCTTGTCATCCATGTAAATAATTATGAAACTGATTTACAGGAGCAATAAATAACTTTATTTATTTAAGCCTACCCATAAACATGTAAGTTACGTTCTCAAATCATTTGAAACATTATGTAAGTTTCGTGCATTACCGCTTACATATACTTTTAACAGCTCTTATTTTACCAAAATATAATTACAGCAAATATAAGAGCACTAATTAATTGCTACTATCTCAATCAGAGCTCATTACAATATTGTAATTATCGTGACAAATCTCGCATATACCCCCCTCTCCCCGCCGCGCCGCGCCGGAGTGAATGCACTCTCGTGTTATGTAAGCTTGCGCGAGCGCAGCACGCACACACGCGCACCTCTACAGTGAGTGTGTGTGTGTTTACTATCAAAATGCATCAAATAAAGCTTTTATCGTGATGCAAGATAGTGCAGTTCTGATGCTTAAAGATTCTGAATGAAAGTGATCGTTAATATTGATGTTAACGATTTAGGTTTGAATTAGTGTGAGCTGTATTTAGAGTTATGTTTGTTCTAAAACTAGGACGGAATTATAACTTGAAGTACCTACACTTCAGATATTTAATAAACTGGGTCAATGGATATTCCAAAGATTGGGTATTAAAGTTTGTTTAGCAATTAGGTTAAAAACTTACTATCCACTATCAAAAACGTACTTTTGATAAGCTATAAAATTGATTTTAAGTTCTAGATGATGGTTAGAGTATTGGAAATTTTAATCATCATAAGCCTATAGCAGTCCACTGCTGGACATAGGCCTCCTCCAATGAGCGCCATAGCGCTGTCTCCAGCTGGATGCATTTTTGGGAAATTTAAATGCAAAGCGATAAATTCAGACGAAAAGCTGTTAAAATTAACTGTCCAATTTAATGTAACCCAAGTAAAATGTAGCGAGTAAACGATCGCACTGCAAATGGATTACATTAGGACTTTCTACTCAAGACTCTTGTGATACGAGTATCTTCAAACAAGAGCTGCTTCGCTGTTTTACTCGTTCAAAATGAGCTTCATTATTTCACGATTGAGTTGACTATTTGCTTGTGTGGGCCCTCCTCCGCAAACATCGGTAAACAAGCGTGATTCCTGTTTATCGGTTAATATGGAAAAATGAGGAAATGGTCATAAATTGTATGGAAATTGCAGAGAATGACGTAGTGGGAAAATGCTGAAATGGGAGGAAGTACATAAAGCGACAGAGCCCATTGCACCCATGTGATAACACATGCAGGATACCTTTAATCAAATTAATATTATGAATTCTAACGTTTGGATGTACCTACATATACATATATATGGATGTTTGTTACTTCTTCACGCTCAAACTACTGAATAGATCTAAGAAAATAATTATTCTAGAGATGTTGCATAGAGCCCTTGGCTCGACACGAATCAAACATAGACTTTTATACGATAAATGAGTTACCTGTAGGGAAACCAAATAAATATATATGTATGTACTATGTGTACTATAGACATGGACAATCCACACATCATCATCTAGCCCCAAGCCGAGCAGAGCTTTTGTTATGGGTAGGTACTGTACTAAGCCTACTGGTAATTATACATACTAATATATAATTACATTTAATATAATGTAAGTCGGTAGGGAGGTGAAGAGTATTGAGAGAGAATATCTAAATTGTTATGCAGACGTTTCGACGCAATCGCACGAATGTATCTAAAGTGGTGTAATGTACTGCCACACTGTATGACAAGTCGCGTGATCTGGACAAAACTGAGGGAAAACTGTTAGAATACTAGCATCGGCCTATGGCTTCACTCACCTGGTAACTGTATAATATGTATACGTAGTCAGGACTTTAAATTGAACTAGTAGTTCTGAAGATGGGAAATTATTAGAAAAAAACCATTACAAATTACACCAGTGGTATAGCAGTTGTACCTTATACCTAACTAGCGTGAAGGGTATTTAGGAAAGCAGTTTTATTTTCAGAAAATCTTTGCTCTGCTCAGAAAGTGAAAATGATTCGTATTTTTAACGTTTTTGGACATCCACTAATGCGTTCAAATGACGTGATAATTTCCTTGCGTTGTTGCCAGCTCTAACGGCAAAATGGACAGATGTGACGACAAGTTGACAGATTAAACGATAATATCATAGCCATTGATTTTTATGATGACTAGTGTTCCAGCGAATACGGAGGTTTATAGATTTTAAAACTTACGGAGCAGATTTATAAAGTTTTTTTGTTGTTTTTAAAGTGATTACCACTTACGGAAACTTCCCTAAAATGTACGATCTCGACGGGACATGAACCCGCAACCTTCCCTCAGTACAAGAATGCGCTCCCCATTGGGGCTTGAAACGCATTCATCGACGAGTCGACACATAGAATCAAAAAGTAGATATTTAATTTATTTTTGGAACAATTAATTATTATTTCCTCATGAAAGTCATTTAAAACGGATGAAAGTTATTTATTTACCATGATTTGATTTTTGAGTTTTCCAATATTTCGGCTCAGTTTCATGCCAACCATGTATATACAAATTAATTATTTTACCAAAATCGATGTATTTATACAACGTTATTAATAATTTAATTAGAATTAAGAACATGACATGCAACTATAGTTACACGTTATCGGTATATGCCTGGAAGAAATAGCTTCTAAGCGATAAGGCCGCTCATTGTACTTGTCGCATGTAATGTATTTTTGTAATGATCTGTATCTGGTGTACAATAGATGCAGTATTTTTGTTATCAATAAACTAACTGAACAGGGGTGGCAAGATAAGGAAGAGGCCTATACTCAGCAGTGGTGTTACCGGCTGATTAGATAGATAGATAGAATAAACTAACTGAACTGTAGTTAGGAGGCAAGTACCCATAGCCAGTAACAATCGTCGTGTAAGCTCACTGGACAATGCCGAGGAGCCGTGTACCAACAGAAGGTATTGTTTCAACGACTCTATATTTTACAGAATTACACAGGTCGGTAGTTGCCCAATATGTGCACTGTGGATTGGGAAATGTAGTTTCGTTCCTGAAGTTTATTGCGTTGGAACGTTTGGTCTGCTGGCTGAGGCATGTTGAGGGTTCCAATACGTTTTATGTTACCGTCCCGTTGGTCCCGCTTCACGCGCGGTATTTTGGATAATTTACAATATATCTTTATGAATCGTAGCCTATGTGATATTCGGATATGTAAGCTATATTATTGTGAAGTTTCATCAAAATCAATTCAGTAGTTTTTGCGTGAAAGAGCAACACACATCCTCACCAACTTTCGCGTTTATAATATGAGTAGGAGTACAATTTCAAGTCCAGTGCTGTCCGTGCCTCAGATAAACATTTTATTCATAATTGTCAAATTATACTCTCTCTCAAATTACCTCCCTGAACAAGGAGGGTGTTGCCATGATCACCACGCGTCCCAATTTCTTCTGCCCCAATATGCAGCAAGTCATCACCACGCGCAGACGGATTGTTTTTTGTATTTACTTATTTTTAGAGAATATACATAATTACTTATATTAACATTCTTTAAGCCCGTAGGTGTTGAGCGCAGTGTAGGTGTTAAAAATACACAGAAGGACGCTTCTCGCTTAAATTATATATACCTACTCATTTAAAATTATAATTTTATTAAATCGTTTTTTTTACCAATTTAGAGATCCTGTCTAGGTCGTAGGATGGAGTATGGTGTGCAATGCAACCAAACTCAAACTCAAAATACTTTGTTTCTTTAGGCTTACAAAATAAGCACTTGGACAAGTCATAAGTCATTCTTTGTACCATAAATTATTATCATATAAGAGTATTTAAGAACCGACCTTCTATTGGAAAATAAAGGTTAGCAATCTAGGCCTGGCATTAGATTACGTAAAGTAAACTGTAGACCTAGGTCCTAGGTAGTAGGTACCCTAGGCACACAAAGGCACGGAGCCGCGCCAGCAGCGAGAGAAAGTCTGCGCCGGCGCATTATATGCAAATGTAGATCTAAGATGAAACGGATGGATTTGGAGCTGGACACGATCTGACAGGTTCCACGTCAAAGGCACCTCAATATTTAGAAAATATGGTAACCTAGTATTACCATAGTTTCTAAACATCATCATCATCAGCCTATGTTAGTCCACAGCTGGATATAGGCCTCCTCTAATGAGCGCCATAGCGCCCTGTCTTCAGCCTGTCGAATCCAGCATCTGCCTGCAGTCTTCGCAGGTAGACACTACGTTTATCGAGTCGTGGTTTCCACTCTACCCCAGCGATCGTCGCTTCTTCGTGAGATATGGCCGGGTCACAGCCACTTCAACTTGTCCTGCGAAATACTGCAGGCAGATGCGGCTAGTTGAAGATAGGGCGCTATATCATATGGATAGACATAGGTCTACCGGGCATAGGCTGCTGGATATAGGTCCAGCAGTGGACTAATATCCTAAAATCAGTTTATGATGATGATGAGGTAATATAGGTACAGTAAGACAGTTGCATAAGTACTGAGCCCCGCGTGAGAAGGAGAAATGCGGGCTGCGGTCGCGGTCGCCTCGCTCGCGCAACCGAGACACCCGAGACGAGCCTCTGTACCACCTCCATAGCTTACTCCGGAGTCTTATATATCTTAAGCAGAGTTGCTTAAGATATATAACACATGAGTATTTATTTACTGAATTTGTTGGAAAATCAACGGCTTAAACTAACTTAATCAATTTCAGTAATAGCATCAGAGGGCCGATTAATTATTTTCGAGTATAGTTAAATTATTGCTGTAAAATCCACACAGCATCATCTAGCCCCAAAGTAAGCAATGATTGTGTTATGTTACGAACTGATGTGCTTCTATATATTACATTACATACATAAATATTTTTAATGTACATAGAAAACACTCAGAATACCCGGAACAAATATCTGCAGATCGTAGAAATATTTGTCTGGAGCCGGGAAACGAATACGCAACCTCTTGCGTCGCAGGCGGACCTTTTCATGTTGCGCCACGGAGATCGTCAAATTAATGGTCATTTAAAGAGTCTAGTACAGTCTGCCTCAGTATGTTTTTCCCTATCTTTACTCGCGGAGTCTTCTTCAATAAAGATGAAACCTAAATGTTTATTTCAATTATATAATTATAATCGATTGCTCTAACCAAAGACATCCGATGAGCTAGTTGTCTGTTCTGCCACTGCAGCACTGGAGTACAACATCAACAGGGTAATATGTATCGGCGCCAGAGCTGATTGGGATATAAGTACTGTCTACCTATTTACGAAACTGAAAATTCGGAATATCGCTGCTCCATTTTTACAATTCGTTGTTGTTATTGTTACAGTTCGTGATTTCAGCCCTTCGCCACGTCGTCGTTGACAAAAAAGTAGCACCATGTTGCGCTGTATTATATATATATTTTTTTAACTAAATGCTTTTATTTTTTATATGTAAAAATAGAAAATACAATACAATACAATACAATATATCTTTATTGCACCATCAAATATAAAGAAAATAATAAAAATAGGATCTTAATACTAACTAAATCTAGTGGCACAATCGGCGGCCTTATCGCTAAAAGCGATCTCTTCCAGGCAACCTTTGGATGGATAGGATCGGTACGTATTAAAGCTGACGGTGGCGTAATTATTTAGGATAATTATATAATATATAAAATAATTAATATTTATTAAGAACGTACATATATACATAGAGCACAAATATACATAAAGCAGGAACAATTAACAAAAAAAAATAGACTAAGAGAAAAATAAAACCGCAAGATTAAGCTTAAAATTAGTAATTTAAAAAATACATATAAATTATTGTAAACCCCAGAAGTGATTAACGAATTACGAGGCGCTTCAAATGTGAATTGGTGTGACCTCTGGCTCGGGCACAGCCTCGTGAGTGGACTGTAGAAGCGAAACTACAGACGGTCGTCTGTACCTAAGCATTATCCATGATCAACAGCAATTTAAAAAAAGGGGGAGGATTAGGGGAATGCGCCTGGGTTTAATATAAAAAGAATTCCCTAAAAAACGTAGGCTTGTACGATACCTACACATTCTTGTTGCCTTTGTTCAGTATATCTAAATACTATTTATATCCGATATTATACGAATAAATAAAGACGGCTCTGTCAACTGTAGGCAGCAGAGAAATGTCATTAATAATGGTGGAAACAGGCTTGTTTGTGTCATCTCATAAATAGGAGATCCATATGACGTAAATGGTTAAACTAAAATACGAATTAGGAAAAGACAAATGTAGATTACGTTACAGTCCACTGCTGGACATAGGCCTCCCCCAATGAGCGCAATAGCATCCAGCAGCTACCTGCAGTCTTTCGCAGGTCGTCATCCCACCTGGTCGTAAGGCGTCCTACACTAAGTTTACCGAGTCTTGGACTCAAGAACACCCAGCGGCCGTCGTAGGTTCTTCGCGAGATATGGCCGGCCCACTGCCACTTCAGCTTACCTATTCTTAGAGCTACATATGTTGATAACTTTGGTTCTCTGTCGGAAGTATTCGTAACGAATCCCATCCTTCAGAGTGGGTAGTGGGTATTAGGTAATGGGTATTTGCCGCTTGTAGTTTCGCTTCTATATGCGTTCTCGTATGGTAAAGTGTAGTGCACACAGCGTCCTCAAATTGCAACCTCGGAGACGACCTTTGCCAAGGCTGCCGGTGCGATAAACTTTCGTAATTCAATTCGCAAGTGTGCACATTATTCGTCAAATATTGACTACGCAAATACGTCTTAAAGTTTTTAGTTTTACATATTCGAAAATTCAAATATTTGAAAGAAAGAAAGAAAGATATTTTATTTTTAACTACAACCAATCACACATACAAGATCTTAAAACTATATATAGAGGTATATTTGAAGTATAGATGCACTTCGCTCTACTAGCTTGCGGGAAATTTGGCTTGTAAGTGTTCGCTGCTACCGCACTATACAGCAGCTACCAAAGTTTTCCATAGGTTTTGTTGACACTTCCATTTTATAAGTATAATTAATTTATCTCTTTAAACACTGTAATATAAAACTTTCTATTTCAGGTTGTTTGATCCGCCGCGAAACATTAATACTGTTGTCAGTCACCTCGTACTACGACCTCAAATTTTCAGGAGTTAGGTGTTATGCTTCTGAGATATTTTGCTTTACCAACAATAAAAATGCTTATTATTTTTAATTTTATTTTCAATTAATTTTTAATTGTAAAATAAGTACAATACAAAGTGTGACGTAGCTAGGCGGGAAAAGAGCTCACCTTGGCTGACGCGCTTCCCGCGGCCTCGCTCGCGGCCGCCAACGCTCGGGCAACATCGCTACGCGTCGGCGCCGCTCGGCTCTGCTCGCCTCGCGTCGGGAACCTTCGGCTGTCCTCGCCTGAAATCGGCAATTATTTTGTGGGTGTATTTTGAAATTTATTGTACTTGTTTAATGTGACCTTAGCTAACCTGGAGCAGGATTATGAACAAGGAAGCTTGCTGACTGAAAACTACCCTCTTCCGGAAACGGAGTTTTTTACGTTATTCGAAGATTTATTTAAGTTTTTTATGAGCGCTGGGACTGGCAGGACAGTTTCAAACTTATGCGCTTTTCAGTGTCCTGTTGTATTTTAGTTTATTATGTTTTTATTTATTCTAAATAAAATTGATTACAATTTCGTTTCAAATGTCCATACAGAACTTTGTATATTATCAAAAACCCTTGTTTGAATTTAATAATTATTGTAATTCATTTATTTCAGGCAACATTAGTCTAGTACAGGATGTAAAAACCTTATCTAGGTAGGTTATACCTATATTTAGCTTTACATTTGCGAAAGCGATCTAGTATTCATGCGAGATCGTAGAAATGCTCTAACATTTCTCTCTAGCCAGCAGTCCGCGGGTGCTGGGCGGACAGTCAGCCTCATAAATATTTAATCGCTGTTTGCCAAAACGAGATTATTTAGAATTTTTTCGTTTGTCGTGGCATTTCTTTTTATATTCCGAACTACATTAAGTTGTTTACTGAATTTGTTCCCAAGATCGGCTCTACTGGCTTTAAATGTTAGTGCATTTTAAATATTTAGCGTTTCAATATTATTAAACTTACGCGATCTGAACAATAATTATAAGTACTTCTTAAATATAGTATTTATCGCCACCTTTTCCCCGACGTTTCAACAGGTTTACACATTGCGGTAACTCCAGTCATCCCGTGACCACGACTGTATTTAAAACTGTTGAAATGTCGGGAAAAATATGAAAATATAAATATCCGTTATATATTAGTATTATTAAGCGTTTCATATTAAAATTCTTTATTGGTAAATCACAGCTGTACATAATAAGTATATTGTAGTACATTGAAGTATTTTGTAATACTTATGATGAAGCAAGAAAAGATTATTATAATCCTTCGATTAGTGATATTTCTACAGAGCTTTACTAAATATGTAGATACGAAGATACAGTGTTGTTCTCCCGAGGCACAAGTCTCTTATGAGTCTAGGCCACAAGAGCAATCTGTGTGTGTTCGTGTTATGTGTATTAAATGTATGATTATTAAAAATAATGTTGAGGCTATTTTTATAAATAACCTTTATGATGACTCAAAACTCACAGCAGAAAACTCTACTTCAATAATACTAATTTTTAAGACAGGTACTTTTTTCTTCGATTTTTTTTTAAACAGTGAAGTACTTAAAGATTAGTCCACGCCATTTTTTCTTAAAAACTAACTTCACCCTCAGGACAGGAATGAAAAACATTTTCTGATTGCACTAAACGAATGTTCTAAATTTCTAAAACTTTTCTAAAACTCAGTGCAAAGCACCCAGACAGAGATGAAAAACCTTTTCCAGGTGTCGCCAAACGATAGGATAGGCTCTCCAGTCACACCAATGCACCGTAGAGCTTTGAACCTTCCGAGCTTTCAGGAGGTGAACGCCTCGCGCCCGGCCATAGCCCCTGAACATAAATCAACCACAGGACAAACCACCAATTTTTCTACTTCTCGCGTCACGCCTCCTCGTCTGGACCATAAAACAAAATGTCATAAATGACAGCTCCTATTATTACGAGCTTTATTTGGCACACATCCATTCCCGTTCGCTCGATACGTTTGTTACTTGTTATATCAATTAGAAAATAGAAAGACGTCAGTTGACCCAATTTCTTAAATCCACAGCCATTTCGGGGTTTGACAATGATAACGCTAGTTAGGAGCAATAAAAGTGTACGCATGGATTGTGCGAGGGGGCGCGGTGCGCCGCCCGGTTCAGTGACTTGTCGACCGCGCGAGGAGGCGGACGTGCGCCGCGACCAACGTGCGACCAACTACGAATCACAGTGTTCGAAAATCAAATTTGCTGACAGTGACAGGAGTGTTAGTGCTGTTTTGGATTTATATTACCTAAAACTGGATTGTCGTACAATAAAATACTAATTGTACGTTGTGTTGTGGACTGATCTGTGACCATTTGGATTGCGTTTTGGACTTGGTGAGTACTCTACTGAAGGTTATTCATTTTGTTTACATCGTGTTTAATGTTATTTTTATTTAAATTTTAAGGGCAACACAACCCGTACGTTTTTGTATTTTATTTTAACCCTTTTAGATATTTTAATGCACTGATAAGTAAATATTTTTGAATAATTGCATGCATTACTTTGCAATTATAGAGTCAATTAGATTAATGTTATACGAGCACCTTGTAGCTTTATGATATAGGTAAATATTCGCAGCTTGTTGACGTTGTCACTGAAACACAAACTGAACAAATTCCAATAAAAACCACAAAAGATTAATAAAACCTTCAAAATAAATATATATTGTCTCACCTCGAATAAGAGATAAAAAAAAACAAAATAACAGCATTCATATCTAAATATAATAATATATACTAGGTAATATAATGTCAATAGACTGTTTGAAGGCAGATAAAAACGTATTAGTTTTCGCGTTTATTATTCCCACAATATTAATTTATGCGATTAAACCAAGAACTCTATGGCTACAATTCCTTTACCAAGGAGATTCATATTATTTCGACCTCCTCCATAGTTTACCTTCTGAAACAATGAGCGTCCATCATCATGGCTTGTTGACAGTCTTTGATGTTGTTGTTTTGACACTTTTGACAACCGCAGGCGATGTCAGGTCGCATACTGAGCTATTTAGGGTTAACAAAACAATTTAAACGGGACATGTTTCATTTCTCTGAATTTTGGATAATCTACCTGAAATTGTTGTATTTTTCTTCTACTAAGAGAATATTTGTACGAAGAGTAAAGTAAATTGTAAATTTTCAATGAAAACTGAAAGTTCAATGAAATCTGCGCACCATGCAACCTTGAAATTCAGTAAAAGTAGGAAGTAACCTTTACACGCCAACAACGACCTTTGGCTCTAAGGGCACCGGTTAGGTCAATCGCTGCTACCTTTTTTGGAACTTTTATGTTCAACCAGTATTTACCATTCTCTTGTTTTTGAAACAACCTTATTTACCTTACTTACTTTCCGTACTCTCTTTTATTTTATGTTCAACCAGTATTTACCATTCCCTTGTTTTGAGTACAACCTTATTTACCTTACTTATTTACTACCCGCCTTACTCTCTTTTATCTTGCTATCCGTATATTTTTTTTTATTGTATATAAAATAGTAGATTTTTATTCAATAACACAGCCTTCTAAAAGCCAACAACGCTTGCTTTGCTATGTTTTCTAAAAAATCCTCATAACCTTTAAAAGTAACCTCTTTTGAAGAAGTAAATCTTAAGCTGTGTGACACACAGCTTAAGATTTACTTCTTCCGATTCGGGTTCCGATTTTAATTCTATTATAATTGTTGTCCCTTTATACGCATTACAATTACAGGAATAGGCATATAAATATACGGAAGTAGTAAAATTCATATGCCATACAGATATTCTCAAATGTTTAATGTGAAAACCCTGAATTAGGAACCCAGCTCTGCTACGGTCTACCCTATCGTTTCTAATCAAAAAATAATAACTTAGTAACAGCAATTGCAACAATCGTTCCGGAATAGACTAGAGTCAACACCACCAAATAGAATATAAGAGATGTCTATCTATTAGTATAATAAATAAATTTTCCATACAATACTTATCAAAGGCCACCTCGAAATAATCGCCTGTGACTAACGAACGCCTGCATCGTTCGGCGCCGGCCTTGAGCTCTGAGAAGGAACTGCGCAGTAGGCTTTGTTTAAAAAAACAATGAATAAATGATCAGGACTAAGTTTTCTGAAAATTTTCAACGAGAGTTTTCACCATATGAGAAGAATACAATGATTTTATTCCAGCAAGACCCATTTAAGGACACATGTTTATATGTTTTAGTCGACACATACATATTAACCAGTTCTCTGGAACTATATTTCAAAATATTCCAATGTTTTTAATTTCTTCCGAAAAAAACTTTATGGATACAGCCTAAAAGGTTAAATACCAATAAACCTCTAGAGTGCTTTCAAAGAAGTCCCCTAGACGCAGCACTGTGGGTAGTGCGTCCGAAAGAATTAACTGAACTTATTTTTGAAAAAATCTGTTCGGCCACTAATTGCCGCGGCATTTCTTCCGTTAAAAGCACTTTAGGCGGGAATATAATCAAAAAAACAAAAACAAAAACAAAAAATTTTATTGCTTTAACTTAAATTAATTAATATATTACAGTGGTATGGGACCCTCTTTTAAGTAATGTAATACCTGTGCTAGAGGGTCTCGCTCTGCAGCGCGGCTATCTTAAAAATAATTAAATTAAGTTTAATATTTAATTTGTATACTTAAATATGTAACATTTACATAATAATGACAGTTAAAGTACATAAAGTTTTTCCTACAATTAAATTAAAATGCCAGAGAAATCACGTATTATCACGTCTCTGGGCGGAAAATATCACCCTCTATCGGTCCACAACAATCGTATCGGATAGAGTAAGTTACCCTACTGTTTTTCAATGAACACCGCTTAGCAATAGTCTACGCTGGCTCTATGAATACTAGATAATAGTAGATGGCTAGTACCTACTCAGAGCTGTTTACTATTTATCACATTTGTCCTCTACCGCTGATAATAACATTTCCGCCTTGTCCCTTACTACGTTATCTAGTGATCGATATTTATTTATAGCTTAACTAGAAGGGATTAGGTTTAAATCTTGAATGAAGACAGCTGGCTAATAGGGAAGGATTTAGAAACTACTGCGTTAACACTGTCTCGAAGGGCTAAAAAGAAAATTTGAAAAACTTCTGATGACCTCTGTAGCGCAGCGGGCGAAGGTTGGTTCGCATTCGATTCCCGCCTCGGAACAAATGTTTGTACGATTTGCAGATATTTCTGCAGAGTGTTCTGGGTGTTTTCTATGTACCTATAATAAAAAAATTATTAGTAATTATTGTAAGAAGTATATCAATTTTATCTAGTACCCATAACACAAGCTCTGCTTAGGTTGGGGCTAGTTAATGCTGTGTGAATTGTGCAGCATTGTTTATATATAATTTATAAAAATCGGTATCTTCTTAACCTTCGTGATACCAAAATATTCTAGATACTAAATATTTCTGGTTTCATAGAAATTAACTTGAACCTTAAGAGCCTTTATTCCTAAAATGCGCAGAAACAGTACTTTTCAAACCCGTTTATATCATGAACCACTTATCTTATAGTATATGTTATTTACTAATAATTTTAGGAAATTTTAGTGTCCAACGAGTTTGACTATAAAATATTTCGATTAATATAGTATGTACGCGTTCTATCAAGATAACTTGTGAGAGGTTTTCATAATTTCCCTTTCAGCATCAGTTTCGAAGCTCAAAATAATAGAAAATACTGACATATCTAATTAAGAAAAAAATATAACCTACTGATGAGATCCTTGGCTAAAAACTTACTTAGAAAGATGTTTGGTTTTGGTATCCTACTATGAGAAATTAAAATTAAAAAAATGTGAAATATTACGAATATTTCACATTTTTAAATGATGTTTTTACCGATATACCTTATTTAATTTAATATAATAATAGCCTACCAATAAAGTGGAGCATCTTTTTTAAAATCATACATTTAAAATTTTTATGATTTTGTTGCTATTATTTTTCTATAAATATTTAATGAGCGACGTGACCACACTCTAGAAAGCCTCGCGGCGGACTGATTTTCGCGCAGCGTTTTACAGTAGTTTTAAAATATTTATAGAAAAATAATAGCAACAAAATCATAAAAATTTTAAATGTATGATTTTAAAAAAGATGCTTCACTTTATTGGTAGGCTATTATTATATTAAATTAAATAAGGTATATCGGTAAAAACATCATTTAAAAATGTGAAATATTCGTAATATTTCACATTTTTTGAATTTTAATTTCTCATAGTAGGATACCAAAACCAAACATCTTTCTAAGTAAGTTTTTAGCCAAGGATCTCATCAGTAGGTTATATTTTTTTCTTAATTAGATATGTCAGTATTTTCTATTATTTTGAGCTTCGAAACTGATGCTGAAAGGGAAATTATGAAAACCTCTCACAAGTTATCTTGATAGAACGCGTACATACTATATTAATCGAAATATTTTATAGTCAAACTCGTTGGACACTAAAATTTCCTAAAATTATTAGTAAATAACATATACTATAAGATAAGTGGTTCATGATATAAACGGGTTTGAAAAGTACTGTTTCTGCGCATTTTAGGAATAAACGCTCTTAATACGTACTCTTTCGTAATAATACTGATCTTTCAGAAGAGTCCGGTAGAGGCGCAGTTATCGCTAAGTGCAAGGCCGAATGCACTGATACTGATAGGTATTATCTACGGATGCATGTTGTGAATAAACGATCACCACTTGACGCACAAGTGGGCTGAAGAGGAGGACCTCTTGTTAGGTTCAAGCTGTTTTTGTTTTGAAAGAGGACGTTTAAAACTATGGCTACAGGAAACGAATTAATATAAATCATGGTATATATCCCGGTATTAATAACGAATTAAGGGGATCTACATATATGAACTTCTGGTCCAATAATTTAGATGATATTTGATAATTTATTACTGCGGGACCGATGCGCTCATGGGATCCGCAATCATAAACAAATAATTAAAAAATAACAAGACGCCAAGACAAATGGACGGGCACTTATTTGTACAACATAAAATCGGTTTCTTAAAAAAAATCGCAAAGGCCTTTTTTGACAAATAACGTTCAGTTTTTCTATGTCATACATAACTTATATCACGGAAACCTGTCAATTAAAATCGTTATTTGTGTCTTTTTCTCACTCTGACATAGAAGAAAACACGGTTAAGAGAGGTTTTCTTACCAAGAAATATTGTAATATTACTGGGAGAAGTGACCATTGAATGCATTACCATATTACCTACACGTGAAATTGGTTTTAGCGTTGATTACGGGTACTTTCCGTAAATATACATCGCTAATGAATCATAGTACGTACCATATTTAGGTATATACTTAATATACTGGTTTCCATTGGATCTAGCCCCGCATTCCGCTAGGTCAGCTGTATCAGGACACTTGACAATGACATTGACTTTGACGGTACACTTGATTTCATAATTCTATGAAGGTTAGACTCTAGAGCACGCTGATTTTTATAGGCTTTTGTTTGCTGAAATATTTTGAACCGAGTATAAGAAAATGTTGGCCATCGCGGTCATTAGAGGAGGCTTTATCCAGCTGTGCACTAGTACAGGCTGATGATAATAATGGTAAAACATTTAGTGTTTGTATAAGTAGTTTGGTTAGTTGTTTACCGATAAAGAGAACCATGGGATGCAAATAATAAATTGATTTAAGTAAATATGTAGTCATATCACGTAAATACAATAAATGCAAAAGTAAGTTTGTCTGTCTGTAACCTTTTCACGACATAAATACTGAACTAGTGCCTCGGAAAAAAAGAAAGTTTGTAGGTATACAGTAGGGTAATCCCTTTTCCCTCTTATAAATGTTGAGGTGGTGGGCAAACCCGTAGGCAATTCCTAATATCATTATGAAGAGTCATGTAAAGTGACATAATATATCACGATTAGAGTCTCGTTTCGCAGATGGAATAAACGCGAATAAAGCAGTGAAAGTAATTTCTCTAATAAAATGAACATGTTATCCGATCATTTAGAATCTTCGGTTGAAAGCGATTACAAAGCTTAAATTCTTTCTTGCAATTTGTGACCTTAGACTCTGGTTGTTAGAGTTTATTTCTGATTGGTGTGAAGAATTGTCGAAATTGCAATATAGTCATCGCATGACACGCGATCTTTTGCGTCGGTCAACAGTTTTCTTTTTAGCTTTTACAACGACGTTAATGTGTGAGTTGGCAGGTTGTTCTCTAGCCCTGTTTAGTTGTAGTAGTGTAGTAGTTTTAGTTTTAGTAGGTATTAGGCTTTTAGTATAAGGTATAATCTTGTTTTTTTTTTATGTTATGATGTGATTAGATATAATATAATTGGTTTATAATTTTAACTTGAAATGGTAAATTAAGCATATTATTAACTTTATTGTATATAGCCACCTAGCATTTAACTTTAAATTTATGTTGCAATACCCTTGCAGGGTGCATGTTGGACTTATATATATATATTTTAAGAACTTTTGTACACATGTAAGCAATAAATCATTGAGTATTGAGGTTTTGTGGAGTTTAATTTTACTAACCCTCTTTAAGAAGAATCATTAACGAACAGATGGGTGAAAAAGAAATACACGTATGTTTTATAATTTTCTATTGACAGGCTTAAACTAAGTGCTGTCTAATCTGAGACCAAAATAATATTACACCTAATTTTTAAACAGTAAAACAAGTTAAAATTAACAAAACATTCTTTGTCAATAGTCCCGGGACTGACTACCCTTTACGCAGTCCACATATAATGTAGCACCTTGTATATGTCCAGATCTGGAATAAACCAAACGCTAGTAATAAAATGTGTTCCGCATATCTGATGCGCGGGCGCATGCAGCGAGCGTTCACCGCAAGAAAGAGAAAGTCTTTCGCGTCACCGCCGCCCGAGCTGCCGAGTTGCATCGCCGCGCCCCGCGCAGCTCGACGTAATGTCAAGTGGTCGGGTGCGTCTCCACTGCTTTTATAAAAAACAAATCGCTTTGAAGTTCCCTGTCAAACAAATACATCACACCGTTTAGTAAGTTCCTTGGGCCTCCTTGGTGTATGGACCAGAATTAGCGAAAAGCACAAAATGCTCTCTTTACTCTTTATTGCACTAGACAGGAAAAAGACAAATAGGTACAGAATGTTTTGTACAATGGGCCGCCTTATCGTTTATAGGGATCTCTGCCAGGAATAATACTATATTTTTCTTAACTGCTTGCTTTAGGTAAACGTATTAAAAGATTTGGTATGCAAAATGAAACACAGTGTTTAGTCATGACGGGAGTAACGACCCTGAATCTAAGCCATTTGATAATGTTTTATGACATTTATCTATGAAGTCTGGTGAACTTTGCACCCGAAACAAATTAAAAACTTGCTCAATTTCTTGTCTTGAATCTCCCGGGTTAAGTTGTGTGATAAATATCCACGGTACAGATCCTTAAAGACCGCCAAATTGTCCAATTGTAATTTTTATATCGTGTTTGTTTTATTTTTAAGTGTGAAATAAAAGTATTGTACCTATATCTATCCACCTATCTATAATTCCAGATCAGAACTGCATCTAAAGGTATGCACAATTTCTGTTCAATCCGCAAGAGCATTAATGTGCTGTGATGCAAACCAAACTCTACATTGCTTTCCCTTCTTCATATCTACAGAATATAACTTCATAGTTTTATTTAATATCTGGACACCAGTTTTTTCGCAACTTTGAATCCAAAAAACCATAAGTAACCTTAACCCAAAGGAACTCGGTGTGACCTTGCGCGTGACTAACACTCGCATACACATAAACTCGCAATAAACAGACGAACAAGTCTACTTCTAATCTGAAGCGCCAAGGTTCGCGATTTTTTCTCCAATATACGTTCTCCTTGACACACTTGTGTCGGCGAAAAATACGATAGCTCTTCCAAATCAGCCGCTCGTACTAAATTATGCGCGCGCGCCGCGCCGCCCCGCCGCGCCGCCCCGCCGCGCCTCCCGCCGCGGAGGGCGCGGGACGGTTTGAATGACTTGCTAGGTACTCTAACTAGGATGGTTGTATTGGCTGTTGGTTTCTTTTCTGGTAGTTTGCTATGTTAGGATAGTTTCGTACATCTACATTCTACATACATATGTATATTTTTAAGCTTTATTTCGAAATAAAATAGATTTTTTGTTGTTTGTATTTTATTAATCGTATGGTTTTACAAATACACAGGAATCGCCCTAAAGGGTTACAAAATATCTATATGAGTCATATGAGTTTAATAATATTAACCATTTTTGTCATTTATTTCGTACGTTGCGTTTGAGTTTTCAGGACTAAGTAGACTTTTATGACGTTCACGGGCTGAGTCTGACGAGACTTCACTGTTACCTAAGATAAAGGACTAGAAGTTTATACAGAGTATCTAGTCCATACAATTATTTGTCAAAGGTCGTAGAAAAGTCCGTGTTAAATACCATGAGCCGTAAATTAATTAAAAGAGATTTACAACCAAAAATACGAATTTAAAAATAATCGTTTAATTGCATTGCTTGTAGAAGTCCCACGTTCGCCCTAAATTCTTAAATATACAGATAGATACGGAACATTAGCGAATTGGAGCAGATATCAAGGCCAAGAGATAGGTAGGTTTACTGCTGTTGTCATGGCGACTCGCTCAATCCTTACATTTGGAATGGAGATGTGGGTTATCGACTAGGCTACTACTGTACACTAGCCAAACTCGATGTAGAATGTTTGTAATCAAACCACGACATAAATAACTAAAACGCATTTGCTTGGCGTCAAGTTTCCGATAAAATTGTAAGCAATGTTTATTGAAGGAATCAACAAGTAATCAAACAGACTCAAATCAACAAGTACCTAGACATCAGAGTGAATTTTAGGTTAAGTTATAAGCGGTTTTTTTACAAACATTCTACATCGAGTTTGGCTAATGTATAGGTGTGTTTATTATATGTATATACAAATCATAAATTACCTTAGGAACTGGCAAATATAGATCAATTCAGGTTGTGCAGAGCAGAGAAAGAAAACATAAAAGTCAAAACGTTATTAATGAAACATGCATGATACAAACAGATTTTAGTTACTGCCGATTCTTTTTCCTAGCCATGTCTTCCAACTACTGGGCAAAAGCTTCCCCCAACACTTACAGTCATCTAAACTGTTCCCACAAAATGTTGTTAAACTGAAACGAATAGTCACGGCACTATCACCAAATGTTTCACATTGGTATGCGTAGTTAATACCTACCTGTCATCAAACTGATCAATATTTGTTTGTGTTTGCGACGTCACACAATACTCCGTGACGTCACATTTAAATCAAGCGCCTCTATCCAAACGCCTACTATCTCTATATCTGGATATAGCTTATTCTATACTTGGGTCGGCGTTCGTTTTATTCTTCTAACACGGCCATATCAAGGGCTACATACTATGATAATAGGTATCGTGATAGTGGGCACTGATAGCGTTATCTAAGACTAAATAGTTATGCTGTAAAAGCCGCCGCCGGTGAAATACCTGGGTTTATGAATGACAATAATTAACTAGTCTCAGTTGTTACGTATTAGGAACTTCTCATTTAGGGAACTTTAGTTAGTACCTCCAGTCTCTGGCCAAATTGGATGTGAAATGTTTGTAAACAAACCGTCAATACTTAATCTGAAATTCTCTTTATTTACAACTTTAGGAAATTTCGCGATTTCTTAACATATTAAAGATTATACATATATCGCGTTCCCTATGTTTTGTTCAGTCGATAATATAACAAAAGTGCCCGTGCCCGTGATAATATAACAAAAGGTGCGCGATAAATATCTTCACTTTATTTACTCGTTCTTTTATACGCAACTTATATTTTTGTATATGGCCTTTTATTAAATTTTTTACTTTAATAAATTCAAATAATGTTAAAGATATAACAAATATTGAAACATCGGAACTACAATCTGTGATCTCGAATAAAATAAGATTGTTAAACCGGCTGTACTTTATTAAACTTCTTGCTCAAAAATAAATAAAAGACCAACAATTATTTTGCCGCAAGAGAAAGCTGTTAAAAAACTAACAGTAAAAAATAACAAACATTCTTTAACCGTCAAAATCAGTCGGCACAATTACTTTATGGCGATCCCTATAAATGAAGGGTTGACAGCAAACACCAAAAACTACAAATAATATTAAATATTTACGGTATTTTTATGACCCATAAATAAGTCTTTTTTAAGATGCCCATGGGAAACAATGGCAAAAACTCTTTTACGAGTTCTCTGTGTTTTTATGGACACTCATAATGGAAGCCTGTAAAAGGTCTGCTTTGGAAGAATGTTCTGATAGAGTCGTCTCTAGATTTCGCATTACAAACTCAAACGGCCCTATTTTTTGAAAACCACTGTGTCTTTTTCGTTAATCTCTCACTTTTTTGTAAAAAAATACGTACGTACTTATTTAATCGACACATAAATTAAATTTAGGTCCATTGTTAGTATTTTATTATCATAAAAAGTATGTACCCATGACTCAAACACCGATACCTTTGGGGCTAGGTGATGCTGAGTGGATTATTAGGATTTATTTATTTATTTTTATTAACGTCTAAATAAGCGTGTGTGAGTTAACTGTGTAGGTACACTAATTTATCTACAAAAGTTAAATAGTTTGGTATGAGTAGTTTAGACTAATGGAGACTTTAGATAAGATTTGTTGGATTTATTTAACGCCTTTAAAGGAAATTTTAGAGAAGATAGAGGAAAATGAGCGCTGTCTTCAAGTAATTCGTAGCCTCGTAGGTTAGTGAAGTATTTATTGCTCATCGTTTCAATCTACGAATTTTCGTTGTTGTTATTTTTAATAATTGTTTTTATTCGATAGCCATTTGCAAATTGTTGAGGTATGCATGACTCGCGAATAGCTCGGACAAATTCGTCAATTTTCGGCCATCATCGGTGGGTAATGTCGCGAATGATGGCCAGTGTACCTAGACCCGCTCGTCCCGGGCTGTTTGGGGTTTAGCCGCGGAGGGCGGGGGTCACGAAGCCTGGTCGCGCTGACCTTGCTCTAGTTTGATAGCCGGTGGTGGCATCGCGGCCGGTGATAGGAGATAACTCACTTCCTAAATTAATTCACTATTCCTCATTCAGGCCTGGATTTTATAAATAGAGCAGCACACTACATCTACTAACCTACTGAAATATAATTTAGTTTTGAGAGAAATCTGTAGCTACGTAGTAAATTGTTTGACAAAGGGACCTTATTGTGTCCCTGCACCAAACAAATTGAAAAATTTTAAGTGAATTTTAAAACACCACTTAAAATTAATCGCTCCTTTAAAGTTTATTATTGATAAATAAAACCAGAAACATTTGTGTACTAATCGAATACCAGTAAATTGATTGTAATAGTAGCAAGCGACCTCATGCACACGTTACGTACAGCTAGGTACGTACCGAGGTATTACTCGCACCCCAACCTTGATCTCTACTATAGCCTACTGAAAACGTTGCATGAGCCACCTAGCATTGTCTCTCTATCTACAAACAAAATCGACCTTACACCGACCACCTAAAGTATATAATGATTGTTCGTTTTTTCCCACTCAGACCTTGAAGACCGGCCTTGCCTCGGTCCGTTCTTTCCGCCTTCGCCGTATCAATTCATTATTATTTTTATTTTCGTATTTTTTGGGTAATTAATTTGCTATTTGCACCGGGGAAATAAAAGGTTTAATTGAATTTATAAATAGGCGTTTTCAAGATCAATAGAATTGTTTTGGCCTTTCGAAATGAACAAATTAGGAGTTATTTTTGTGTATTTAAAAACATTATACTCATTGTTTTGAATACAAGGATAAGTAAATAAACAATGTCTTACGAACTACAATGCATTCATATATACTCGTACATACCTACATATTATATAGTAGGCACTAGGCATGCACGCACACAGATACAGTAACCTCGCTCCTACCGAAGCACCGACCGAAGGAATCCTCGTTGATTACTTCAGCTCGATGTTTTTATAAAGCGAGCATCATCAGCGATCTAGTCTGAACTTAAAAATAGAAAAACTCAAAGGTCAGTTCTATTTACCCGACCTAAATAATGCCCCAAATTCAGCTACCAATAGACAACTCCGGAATTTTGCGCCGAAAAAATATCGTTCACGAAAATGCGCACACGCCCATGCGTAATCAAATCAGGCAAAGTGTGTCATGATCACTAGGTGAAGTTTAAATAAATTGATTTGAGGGCCGCGTCCGTGCCGTACTGACTGCTGCCGGCTCTGTGCTCCAGCGCGCTGGTAAGGCTCGCAGCAAACGGGCCACTTGCCCACCACTGGGCAGACATTTGACAAAGATTAAAATGACCGGCAGCCCGTCATTGCCGCTCTATGCTTAATTTTGCCAAATGCATTTCAAGAAATTTTCCAAATAATAAAAAATTCAGTTTACACACATACGTTTGCATTCACCTGTGTCAATCTATTCTTAAACCATTCTCAAAAAATTATGTTATCTACATAAACGACTCACAAATATAAATAAAATTCATGCGGCGAGTTACAAATATAATTGTCAGCATTAAGAATTCTAGTAAAGAGCTCATATCTATCGACCAGTACTTCGTGTAAATTTTCTCAAAAAGATAACAGAAAGTGAATTTCGTTACAATAGGGCAATGTTTAAAATATATCTTCAATTTGGGCGCGTGCGCGGGCAGAGAAAAAAAACGTAATTAAAAAGTGCATTTTATATTTAATTAAATTTGGCTAAACTGAAGCAGCACTATCGTGTAGCGTGTTACTATGGCAGCCATTCTGACGTCACCTACTCTATTTTGTCCACATCAAACATAAAAGTGTCTATACCATGTATTCAGCCTAGGTACTTCACTTTTGCCAGCCTCCTCTGTCTTGCGCTTCTCGCATCTTTATGTCACTCTAGCTAGTCTTTAGAAACCTCTATTTGTGATGTTTCAACGTCTGTGATTGTGGTCTTTCGGTCGCTCGTCTGGATCTTACCTAATGGTGTGACTACGCCTCCTTCTGAAGAAGGTTGCAGGCACCACACAGCTGCAAAGGGTGTGAATTCGCGGCGCGAGCCAAGGGCGAGGAATTAGCGATACCCTGTGATTCGTGGAATGGTTAGTCAAGTATTGAATCAAGTGTTATTGAGCAAAGTTCAGTGTCAAAGGCATTCAAGGCCCTTCTTATGTTTATTTACAGTTAAAGACAGTTTAACTACATGTTAGTTATAACGATGAAACCCCTATTTAGGAAATAGAAGACACCTCAGTTAAAGAGTTAGAAAAAAATAGGCCAATTTAAAAAAAAATCTTGCTCTCTTTTCAAGCGATGCGCTGATCTGATTTGAACATAGGCCTTGGATTGCAGATCTTAGTACAGTCGCCCGCAGAAAGATGGATAGACCTATGGCACATATTACAAGTTAAGTTACAGTTAGTCGATTTATCAACTATCTACTTTGGTAAATCGGCACAGTTTTTAACTGAAAACTCTCTGTCTCTGAAGTCTTCCGTTTGAACTCAGGTAGAGGTAAGCAACTGCTTACCTCTACCTGAGTTCAAACAGAAGAGGAAGTAGTCAAGTACTATAGGTACTGTGTTATAATCTTTTATTTGACTAAATGTATACCTCACTTTATGTTAAAACCTTGCTTACTATTACCCAGCGAGCCGTACATTAAACATGGGAGCGCACCGCGCCGCGTCGCTCTTGGTAAACTAAATCATCGATATTACTAAATATAATAGATAAGCTCTTTCCCGCGGTTTCACCCGCGTTAAATTCGTATGTCACATTTCCAAAATAATATATATGTACACCGGGGATAGAGTAGCTTCCTATCGGTCTAATAATTTTTAAAATCGGTCCAGTAGTTTCGGAGCCTATTCAATACAAACATACAAACAATGAAAACTTTCCTCTTTATAATATTAGTATAGATTACCTACTGCTGCTGAGGTGAGTGCAATGCACAGTCTGTATATACATATATGTACTACCTACTTAAGTGTGACGTCGGAACACGTGGTCCGAACACTGTACGTTTAGGTACCTATTACATGCATCATAATTAAAATTGTTTTTAATATTTTAATTATATTAATTATTATCGAGCTACCTCTTCATTGTTTGCAACAGTCTGCGCTAGCGCAACTGTAAATAACGTTCTGTTTTTAATTGTAATAAAATGTTGTTTGTTGATGAAGATGCCTGTTTTAAAATTACTTTTTTGTTTAGAAATAGCTCTGAGGTTTAGTTCGTAACTTTAGCTTATTACCTACAAGTATATGTAACAATAATAAATAACAATAATAATAATAAATCCTGAAGTATCTATATCGACGAATTAATAATAGATTTTTATACTATTCTTACCAAACAAAGACCTCAATTTACAATTTTAAAGTATCTGACACAAATTTAAATAAACACGAGTATGAATTAATAATAATAGATGACACCGATTTAAATAGGTATTGTCGTTTTTCTGAGTAATTAGCTCTGAGTGCATATCAATTCGGGGCACATTGCAACACTGAAATCTGCCTGCGCGCAGGTTTCACTCAAAACAATATGACAGTGCGTTGCGCAACGACCCAGATTAGCCTGAACTTGCTTACTGTGGTGTAATGGAGTTAGTCTGCCGTCAATATTACATATTTTACGGCCTTTGTTAAAATCTCAAGGCACCATATTAGGGTCTATCTATTCTTAGAATAAAATAATTATTTAAAAATATTCTGTATGATTTTCTAAGAATTTATTAGTATTTTTATAAAACAAATAAATATCGTATATGATTCAGTCGTATCTGGAATCCGGTAGTGTCGCAGCCTAGAGCGAGACAGGTTTATGTCCACAGCATGGGTGCGAGCGAGACGAAGACAAGGTTACCCTCATGGCCACCTGTTTGTGTGTGGGTGCGAGGCAGTGAGGTCGTGGTACGGAGGTGCGGGTTTGAACCTAGGGGGGAAATCATAAGGATTTTCCGCTAGTCGATTGTAAATGTTATTCTTCGAAAAACTATGTTTTATATTTTAAAGCTGACAACATATTTTTGTACAATATCACGTGTAATCTACTACCCAGAAACAGTACCTAAGTATAGTATAATTATTCCATGATACTATTTTAGAAAATCGATCATGTTTATGAAGAAGTTGTAAGTAATCAATTATGTTACTGTTGCTTAACATTATGTTACTGTTGCTTAACATTATGTTACTGTGGCTTAACATTTTGTATTATTTTACAGACTTTACTCAGGCGACTTAACGACTTTATTTTTGGGATCAGAGTATTAAATAGAATTAAATAGTATTTATAGTTGTTGTGTTATTTGCTTACTTATTAAAAAAATAAATCCGCGGACGGGTTCAGGTACAATAAGAAATGACCGAACTATAAGTTGATGAGAAATACTCGCCTTTGGCAAATTGGGAAAAGTCTTTACAAAGTATTTTCAAAACAGCTGATATGTACGACAATGCAAGTAAGCTAAACCAAAGGTATACCATTTACCTACCTAATGTAACATCTAATTTCCCGTCTGCTTCTAAAGTAAAAATGTATAACAGAAAACCTGCATGGAAATGTGTTTCCTGTCACAGAAAAAGCTCTATTATGTCACAACCTTATAAGGCAAGACCGAGCCTTCTGGCCTCAGGTCGCGGACCTTAGAGCCCACCTAGCACACCTCGAGTAGGGTCACGTGCTAGCATTGTAAAGGGACATTTATTTTTCCATTACTCTTTTCTAATGCGGCTAAGGAGATCTTTGCCTAGTTACAGGTTTATGAGACGATATTAGAATTACCGTTTTTTTTAGATAAATTAACAACATTTAATAAGAATTGATGGTTCCTTATGAGTTTTTAAAATAACTTAAGTAAATAATTTCACCGAAAAAATGAAAGTGACATAACACTTCAAATCTGACAGCGTCAAAAATCGACGACCCCGGTAGAAGTGCCAAATAAGGCCAGAAAACGCTCACGTTGGCTTCGCTAGCCGCTAAGGCCGCGCGCTCGACATAGACCTAGTTACGTTGGCATTGGCACTACATTCATAAACTGAGGTCACTCGTTACCAGTTTTAAAAATAAAGCGAGACATCGCTAGTGCTTTTTTGACACTTCGCGTTTTCACTTTCGATGTGAAATGAATGACACTGACAGATGACGTGGCGGCCATGACTTTTGGCGTTCCAGATTTCGATAGGGGAAGTGAATTGATGGACTTTATATAATGTATAATGTATGTGCTTTGTTGACAATGTATAACGTATTTTTGATTTAAATATGTGATTTGAAAAATATATGCAACCATAGATTTCCATGGTAGCCACTGTATTTCGTAGCATACCTGAATAACGATATTTTTTTCAAACTCAAACTCGAGCGAATAAACGTGAATAAATAGTAAATATTGTAAGTTGGTCGTAAGATATAATGTATCACCATTTTCGGCTTTTCGGGAAAACGAATGCAATGTCAATAGAATTACAATACATAAGAAAACCACATCAATAACATCTCGCGCATCAATTTTACCGACTGCTGCCAGTTCACTCATTATAAGTATATACGTTTTTTTTCGTACGGATGTTAATATATTTTCTGTTGGAGCAGTTTATTTCGAAGAAAGTAATAAACGTTTCAAGGTGAACGCAATAATGTCATCGATATAAAAGTGAATTTGAAAGTGAAAGTCGAGCGTGAGTGTTCACTTTTACGATGTTTTGAGATCTTTTGAATATGGAACTTGTTATTTTCGATGCTTTTTAGCCGCGATGTTTTTCTGTCTATGTATTTCAAGTTGGTGTATGTGGTTGGCGGGCTGTCTTTATGACCTCAAAGCACCAAAAATTATAAAGTTTTGGTGAAATACTATCGGTTTTGAAATGAAGAACTAATGTAGATTATAAGCCGATATTTAAGTACGTATTTTATAAGTAAGTACAAGTTTTGTAAGTATTTCTCATTTAAGTGAACGTAATGTATTTTCTTTGAGAAAATAAAGAATCTTTAAACCGAAGAAAATATTAATAACACCTTATTTTTTAATTGATAATAATGTTTAGGTACAGTATAAAATTTGATTTGTTAAAATGCTTATTTTGTAAGCCTCCTTAGGCTTACAAAATAATTTTTTTTAATGTGATTCGGATTACATTCTAGCTACATGTGGAAGGCCTTTCCCCCTCATTAAATAATTCAGTTTTTTTCAATATCCTTTAAGAAATACTTTACGTTTTTGGCTGACAATTTTGATAGTAGGTAATTTGATTCATTTAATGTCTTTCTCGTAGATATATTTTAACCGGACACTACTGCTACTATGTTAAGTTATTAAAATATGTTAAAACGAAAGCTAAATCAAAAGTAATCAATAACTCAGAATGTTATTCATTTTATACATAAAATGAAATGTAAACTTTCTCCTAAGGTCACGTTACATAATTTACTAACTCATTTAACTAATTCATCCAATAATTTATTCGAAGTTAAGTTAACTAAGAGTTGCACAATAGTTGCCCATAATGTAAACAAGTTAAGTTATTTAACGATTTAAATAAGGTTATGTTCGGTTTGGGTTTTATTTATGACTTTTAACATTAAAACCTGTTCATTAACACACAGAACCCTTCCTGATGATAAACGACAGCTATTTCTTTTTTTTTTCTGTTTTATGTTAATTGTGTTTTTTGATTGATACAGGTTGGCTAGTTATATGTTACGATAGTTATTAAAGATGGAAGCGTCTACGTTACGCATAAGATCATTCAAGTTAAATATGGTGAAATAATGAACTTTGTTAATATCCCAGAACAGGGATTGAACCCATCTCAAATCAGCCAGCTATTCACCCACTGTGCCGCGGTAGTTGCAAACCATTTGATTACATAATATTGTACGCTATTACTTCTTTCGTTCTCCTTACTCACATATATGTTCTCTATTAAACATGCGTCCTTCACACAAGGAGGTCGTGTTATTAACACTACGCTAGGCAGAGATATATAGATAGAAACACTTTATTATACCACACAAAATAGAAAACAATACAGAATTAAAAACTTAGATTAAAGGTATAAATGGCCTTTTCAGATCTTTCAGGCAACCTTAGCATGGACTGGACATGAAGGAACAATATAGAGACGGTGGCACTTTAATAAACTATTGGTTTGAAAAAAGAAAGAAGGTTTGTTAAATGCAGATGTTAAAAATACACAGAGGAAAGGCGCCTTCCTCTGACCTATCAGAGGAAGGCGACGCGACGCGCCGCGCGGCAGAAACAATGAAGGAATAACCTTTTATTTGTTCATTGTATTCTGCCGCGCGTCTATTTCATTTCCCCGAGTAAAATACTTGCTACACAAACTCGAGCGGCGTAGCAGTGCTACGAACTTCGTAGCAACCGTAGAGGGAGGCCCTTTCTCGTAGCAGGCTTTTCTCAGCTCGTTACAGTGAATTTATAAATGTAACCAGCCATTTTCTGATACCCGTACAACGTATTTATATTCAACCCTAGGTCCGTGGTGATGCGAGACTTTTCAGGGTTTTACCAATTGATCTGACCGGCGGCTGATCGAAGCGAAGCATGAGTAGATAGCTGGTGAGTATCTGGCGCAGCGCATCAGCATTGCCATACAGCGCAGCGGGGCAATGCGGCCAGCGTCTTGGGGACGCTTCCGATTAGTATTGGTATATATCAGTTGAGCTACCTGTAGATTGTTTGCAACCGTCTGCAGTTAGGTCAACTGTGTCAATTGTAATTGTAAATACTAGTTGAAAAGTCTTTGTTTCTTTTTTTTTGTCTTTAATTGTAATTTGCTTTGTTAAAAAATATACGTTAACTCTTTAATATTGTCTCATATAAGTATGGACTTTGCTAACTTGAGTTCTTTTAGAAGGGTCTTTGAAAAACACAGGCCATAACAAAACTAGGCGTGAATAATAATTTTCTCGAAGTTTCCATAAAAAACTCAGCAAAGGCGTTACTAACTCCTTTATAAAACTTTGGATAATAAGTGGTTGGGCGAGTTCTTCGTAATATTTCTCCGAGATTTCTTTCCAAGAATCCTAGTAAATGTCAAAATATTAGAGTAAACCGGAAGCTCAATTATTTCGTATTTACGGAACGCATTCACACCGATAACAGTCTCATTCATTCAATGATTACAGTTTGTGGCTGTTTGTACAAACACATATATTCATTTTAAGTAGACTGCGAATACCTAAGCCTATATACAAACAGAGAATTTTGTTATTTTTTAGTACCATAATGTTAATTAATTCATTATATTTATTCGTCTTTTCAATAATTACGCACTTCTAGGGCTTATTATCCCGGAGTATGTCTTGGCCGCCAATAGGAGGAACAGCCACCTGGGTCTGCCCCGAGCAGTTTCACCCACAAAAATGTTTTCTACTTCATTGGCTACCGATGTAGCGCGGTGGGCGAATGTCCGCCTGCAACACATGAGGTTGCGGGTTCGATTCGCGCCTTGGGACGTGATTAAATATTTGTAAGTCGTACAAATATTCGTACCGGGTTTTCTGGGTATTTTCTATGTACAATAAAAAATGTATATACATATGAAATGTATTGTATTATGTACATCAGTCAACTAGTACCCATAACACAAGTTCTTAGCTTGGGGCTAGATTATGTTGTGTGAATTGTCCAGCATTATTTATTTATTGCCCAACCGCCTGGATAAGGTGCAAAAGCATCGCAACCTCCCGGATGAGGGCGGCAGTAACATTGCCAGGCAACGCTACACGTGCCGGGGTTACGGCACCCCCCCCCCCCCCCCCCCGCCCACTGCACCGAACTCCTCCTTCATTCCCGGAATATCCGGGGCACTGGGACTGTTCCACTGTGCCGCTGTAATGATTCCGGGTTTCCCCGGATACAAAGACTAATTGGAATTCAATTTGATGATCTATTGTAGCGTTGGGTAGAGGTTTTACTGTGACTATGTGCTCCTTCTCGTCAGCATACATACGTCCACTGCTGAACGTGGCCTCACTCTTGGTTTGGGGGGAGGCATATTCAAATTATTTATTTACATAAGAGCACAACATTACAAGTAAATGCAAATCGTTATGCCATCCATCTACCGCCATTTCATCGTGTAACCATCTTAAAATCTCCAACTCCAAACCACACAAAAACCGAATAGTGATCACTATTTCAAACCTTCCATGGACTTAGAAATCACAATTATTTCTCCATGTATATTTTATTACCACATGATACTTGTGCATCAATGAATCCCATAAGTTGTTTACTTCAAATATTTACGAGGTAAGAGCGTAAAATGAGTCTCACTAACTTCGCTAAGCCTAACCTACGCGGAATGAGAACCTTGTAGCCACCTACACGGGGGGGAGCAGGGGGTGGCATCCCCGCGCCACGTGTTCAATGGGTGATAGTAGGTGAGACTAATTATAACTAAGTAGGTAATTCATCCAAAGGTTGCCTGGAAGAGATAGCGATAAGGCCGCCAATTGTACTTGTCACATGTAATGTCTTGTGAATACTAGTTCTGTTTTGTTTAATTCTTTACTTGTAATTTTCTTTGTAATGACATAACAGAACCTGCAGAGCGATCAATATTGGTCAACACTACGTTTACCGAGTCGTGGTCTCCACTCAAGAACACGTTTGCCCCAGCGGTTGTCGGATATTATTATTATTATATGAGCCAGTATTTATACTAGAATGAGAATATCTACATTCATCCTTTGGTGAAGATTACTGCATTGTTTCTAAAACCCCGCACTACGCCTTCTACTAGCGGGGGGAGGGGGAGGGGTCGGCACGTGCTCTATGAAACAACGACAGAAGTTTTAACATTTCGACGAAATTTTGTTACGTTTGTTTTGCAAGATTTCATAATACTGGTTCTTGGCTTGTGGTAGGTGCGACCTTTGGCCCATTATGACTCGCATTCTAACTCGGAATCAGAACTTAGTCTAGTTAGTCGCTATGGCGCTCATTAGGGGAGGTCCTATGTCCAGCGGACTAATGCATACTGATGATGATGATGCTGATAGCTAGTATGATGACGAGCTGAAAAGTTTTTGCGACATTTGTGAGCAATTTATTAGAACCTATGCTAATACTTTGTTTCGATCGTCGTGTCCAGCATTATTTATTTATTTATTACTTCACACAGAAAACACAAAAAAAAACTGAAACAATATGAATTTCCGGCGCCCCCGGTCACAAACAACCTTCCGGTAATGACAAATATTTGACAAAAGCTCCTTTACCTTTAATGCTAGAGTAAATATATACAGAAGTAAATACCGGCTCAGACGGTATGTCGCCTTCAAATCACAGCACGTATAATCGAAAGCCGATAGTTCGGCCGCGAGCTCACTTTTTAATAATTCATTGATTACATTGGATATATGCTTTGATGGCCAGTTATATCTATTTCTGAAAGCATTTCTTTTTGTACCAAATTTCAAATAATACTTTAGTTTTTTACCGTGTACTTTTAACCCAACGAAAACTTTAACTTGTGATTTAACGGTGCACTGAAAAAAATGTATTAAAGATAAAAAGGGTGCAATCATAAAGTGGCTGGATTATTTACTGATCTATGTGAATCTGATATCGCGCTATCGAAGTGTTTCTTCCAGAACCATTTATGACTCTTTTTATGAATTTGAATTCTGTTTATTGGTTTTTAAAACACGCTAAATTATTGACTAAAGGAAACTAATAAGTTTTAATGAATCACAAAGAAACGTACTGTACAGGTATTTTCCTTTTGGTAAATATAAAACTAGGAATTTCTAGCCTATTTCTACTAAGGAAGTTCTCATACTCGATCCATCTTCAATCATTTTGACAAATAGCACGCTGTGAAGTCACTTCCTCTGCACTCTGGTGCACTTTCCATTTGATGCACTTCCGCGTGCTAATGGCATGTCAATATAGTGATGTATGTATAGTAATATCTGGTGATATTCTGGTTTATATGAAACATAACGACTACCTCTGCAGCGCAGAAGGTGAGTCGACGACTTAGACTGTTACAGGTTTGATTTCCGCCACAGTACAATACATTACATAGATATATATTTTTTATTGTACATACATATAAAACGACCAAAACACCCGGAACAAATATCGTATAATCAGTCATTTTGACGACCGATTATACGATATTTGTATATAATGCATATTACTAATTATCAGATTGAAGTCCGTTTTAAAATGTATCCTTAAAGGTTAGTCCTAGGTGACCCTGTAACCCATAGATACGTATTCCATTGAGCTTATAGCCGCTGTTACCAAAACAAGCTCGTGACACGCACCCGACACCGCGTGGCACTCGTACTAGTACCCTTGAACCGACCCTGTATCGATCCGAACGGCTGCCCGTACTGACTATGTGACTGTCTGGGGCTTGAGCGCCGGAAACTCGGTGACTTGGCTTCTGCAGTTATACTTACTGAACTGTGCCCCTTGGATTGTAATGACTCGTACGAAATCATTATTATTAGCCGATGAGTTCATATATTCTAAGATATAACTTTGATATAAGTAGATTAATCACAACGATGATGGCTGAATCGATTAATAAATGCATAAATACCTAAATAAAATAAATAAATAATGCTGGATAATCCACACAGCGTCATCCAGCCCCAGGCTAAGCAGAGCTTGTGTTATTTATGACTTTATGAGTACTAGATGATTGATATACTTCTTAGAATCAATCGATATTATACATAGACTACCGAACACCCGGAACAAATATCTGCAGATCGTACAAACATTTGTCCCGAGGCGGGAATCTAACCCAGAACCGGGAACTTAATTAGTTTCAGACAATAAAAATCATAATACTAATGAAGAATCAGTAGGTATGGATCCTGACAATCTATCCCTTTTCATCAATCCATCGGCAATATATCCACAAGGGTTTTCGATGTGCTGCGGACGCGATTGCTTTACACTGTAAAGTTCAAAAGCTACACTGACTGACACTAGCTGTACAGTTTCCAGCAGTCAGTGAAGCTTTTGAACGCCGACTGCGATGCCTTTGGGAACTGTTAATATCTGATTTAATCAATTAAAATTTTTATCAGTTGATAAAATAAATGTAACATATTAAATATGCCCGTTTAACATGTTTCATTGTTTGTATATAATATAATCATATATTTAATTAGTGTAGGTAATTGGTGATTTTGCCGTTCTAATAATTAAATGAATGTCTGATATCGCCCCAGCTGCACACCGTGAACGCAGCCTTAATGCACTCGAGCTTACATAAAACGTGCAGCCTAACGTTAACTCCCTCATCAGCACAGATACGTCTAGGTACTTTATAAGACGAAAGAAAAGTTTTTGTTGTTATAGTGCGTAAGGTATAATAACAAATCAGGTTAATCTCTCCGAAATTAAGTCGAAATCGCAAATGTTTGGGATATTGTTTAATTTCTTCATTTAACAAGTCAAGAATTTCCCCTGAACGTTTTACGTTCTTTGAACTTTTCCCTTTTGACCAAAAATCATCATCATCATCAACCTATGTTTAGTAGTCCACTGCTGGACATAGGCCTCCCCCAATGAGCGCCATAGCGCCCTGTCTTCAGCTTGCCGCATCCAGCATCTACATGCAGTCTTTCGCAGGTCGTCATCCCACCTGGTCGGAGGGCGTCCTACACTACGTTTACCGAGATAAACAATATAAAATCTTATACAGGATTTTTAGGTATAAAATATATAGAATTCCTCCTTAACATTTTAATACACAGCCTTAGATTGAGTCACAATAGTTAAACTATCGCATGTAGAAACACCTGAGGAGCTCGCGTGAGACGCCTGCAGCCGCTACACAAACACACGCAAAAAGACAAGGAAACAATTAACGCACAATTGCCATTTGAATGAACCACCGATGGCGAGTGATTAGCGCTAATTGCAGAGAAAGTGATGCACTTGTGTGCGCGGGCCTTAATGTCTTCCGTGGAGATCACTTGCATTATCAAACGCAGAGAATGTGCCCAGTGGAAAAAACCTTATGTTTATGTTTGCATTGCTAGTCACTAAACAACTCACTATGTTTGCACCAGTCGCAGTTGCCTCAATTGTTTCTATTGTAAATACTGGTTCCAATTTGTTTATATTCTTTGATTGTACATTTCTTTGTAATGTAACTTAATAATATTGAGATTGAATTTGTGAAGGGACTTTTGCTTTAGAGTCATGGATTTGTTTGGGCGTGTAGGGGTTTTTCTAGGATTTGTTGGATGTATGAGAGGCGACGTAAGTGATGATAATGAAAGAGCCATCAAGAAGATTCCATACATTATTTCAACATCACATTAGAAATGTTGATTCGAGGTGACGGCATGGTGACCACTAAGCTCACCTTATGTCATCGGTTACGTTTCCCGCCGCCTCCGTTATATCACGCGGTGCGGCCGCCCCGAGGTGAACGCACTGCTCGGGAAACCTTCGAAAAGCGTGCGTCCAGCGGAAAAATAATACAACGCGAAATAAACCTTTTATAGGGACGTAAATGTGAACTCGTAAAAATTGTTCAACACAAGCTTTACGAGTGCCACGATTTCCTGGTGGAGTCACTTTCGCGAGCCCGGTCGCTTTCCGCGGCTTTCCTCGCACAAGTACAGCTGTCCCGCTCTAGCAGGCTGTCTCGCTCGCGCCCAGGTTCGACGACCGGGGCAACGAGCGCGCGAAAGTACTTTCACTGCGCCAGCGCAAGTCTCTAGCGTGTATAGAGTATAGTGCAACGCGTTTCGTTTCCACCGCTGGAAATTTAGCACTAAGTTAGAATAGAAACGCGCTGGTCACGGAGAAATGGCCTCTATCGACAGCGGCGGAGGATCCGCAACAGTTTGGTCAGTTGAACTAGTTGTAATTCATCTAGGAATGCGTCTGCCCGCGCGCGCCTCCGGCTAGGCCAGTAATGAGCTTTTGTTCTAGAACAATGCCGACTTGTTCCACTGTTATTGCTTTTAAAACATCGTATTTTACACGCGACTGAACCATTGACCACCTATACCTCGCTGGATGTTGGGCATCAATACCAACTGAAACACCCGCTCCTTCAATACGTTCTAACTCACCAACCACTTACACTCACATCTTACAGCAGAGTACTTTCAGATTGCTGGAATGACAATTTGTATGCAGCAACACGAATCTTTAAAGATTTCAGTCTTTTAGTTCTTTATTTTTACTCTACATTGAAAGCATAAAATTCTCAATAGGATACCTATAAAAGCTAGTGAGCACGCTACGCAATCAACTAGAACAATACAAATATACTTGTCGTCCAATCTCCGAGCTAGCTGGCTGGTATGCACATAAAGTGGCATAATAAGATTACACCTGCAAACGTAACTCAAGCATTGCGTCACACGCAGCACTATAGGTATACTCGTAGGGGCAGAGAAAGCAAGCCCTTCGACTCCGAGCCATCTTCGCGGTGGGAATGCAAATAGTGGCAACACTTCGATTGTCCATATCTCGATCTGTAGTTTGAAGTTGGCCACATTTTCGCAGGAAGAAGCCAAATCGATTGGAAAATGTGGCTGCTGTCAAATAATATGGAATCATCTAAATAAAAAAGATTTCCCATTCCTCATTCGTAGGTAGGGATTTTTTTCTAGTAGTTATATTTTCAGAAGACCCTTCTGATTCTTCAAAGAATTTGAATTTGAAAGATTTCTTCTAAGTTAAGATATAACGCAAAAAAGGGCAATTCTTTATTGAAACACTAGTTTCTGCACCCTGCTTTGCACACGTTGCCGGGAGAAAAACTACCCTACCATGTGTTATTCAAGGTTAAGATCTAAATCTATGCAAGATATCAGCCTGATTCGTAAGAAGATGTATGGTAAAGTTTTCCCAAAAAATCGAAATTTACAGAACTGAACTCAAGAATCGTAGCCAAGCCTAGGCTTGATATCCATTCTCACTAGACTACAAAACTCGTCATACACTCAGGGTTATCACACAGCAGTGTTACAGGGAGGTACAGTCATTCACAAAAATGTGCAAAAAGTGCATAATCGCGGTGTCGTGTGGTAGGTAGGAAGCGCGAGGGAAAGCGTCACGAGCGCACGCGCAGCTCCACTACTTGTTACTATAGCCACTGCACTTTACTGTGAGCTGAGGTCGATCAGTTAACTAGGAATTACAAATATCTTTGGTCCACTGATATAAATATAATAATTATAGCTCAGTTTCACAAACTGGACTTCAAAACATAAAACGAGCGTAAGCGGTCTTATTGCCTAAAGCAATGTATTTCAGACAATCTTGCATAGTGAGGATTGGTAGAAAGGTGTTTGTATGAGGTAGTGCATAAATGACTACAATTAATAGTAGTAAGTACCTACTTATAAAGTTTCTGAGAGCAATAAGCCCGCGTACTCAAACACAACTCAGATTGTCTTTGGTCTTAAGTGACACATTTTCACCGAACACTGTCAAAAAAGTAAAAGTACTCGGTAAAACTCGGTAAACGTAGTGTAGGACGCCCTCCGACCAGATGGGATAACGACCTGCGAAAGACTGCAGGTAGATGCTGGATGCGGCAAGCTGAAGACAGGGTGCTATGACGCTCATTTGGGGAGGCCTATGTCCAGCAGTGGACTGCTATAGGCTGATGATGATAATGTCAAAAAAGCGCGAGTTAATCTGAGCTGTGTTTGATTATTCTGGGGTAAGAAGCTCTACAATCTTTATAAGAAGCTAAACAAGACTAAAACAAATGATTATTGAATTAAATAATATATATATTTTAATGAAATACGCTTTCTGTGAATATATTAATTATATAATGTACAGATTGTCGCACTGTACAGTGTACAACCGACTCATAGAGCTCACATCTATACGATGACTGGTAGAGCCATTTCTAGGTACATTTGACATAAATGTACCTAGAAATGGCTCTACCAGTCATCACAATTAAAGTTATTTTCTTTAGGTACGTGGTTTTCGCATTATAATTGTAAGTCTGCGGCATACTGTCATAACATAATCGCGGCGCTGTATTTCCGTAATGATTGACAGACATGCAGCTACAGCAGTAAAGATTAGTAGGTACATGTTACAAATTAGTTTATGACCAAAAAATTCAAAATTCAAAATTCGTTTATTGCGTGAAATACATGTTATAAAGTTCTTATAATGTAATGGGTCACAATGTATTCTGCCCTATTGGGCGTGCAATGTTATAAAATTTACAATAATTAGCTACTATAAATTCTTAAAAAAAATTATACAAAAAAATCACAGACAAATAATATTAAAAAAAATCAATTTAAAAAAAATACAGAAAAATAAATGTCATATCTACAATTTATCGGTCATAAATTCATTAAAAGAGTAATAGCATTTTTGTGTCAATAGTTTTGTCACTTGTCTCCGAAACAACGCTTAACGCGCCAACTAACTAGCTTTGGACGCGTTGTCCCGGGATAAAATCTGCTTATGGCCTATGTTTGATTCCAAGTAGAACTACATCTGTGCAAAATTTCGTCGCGATACGTTCTATAGTTTTGGCGTGAAGAGGTAATAAAAATCCACTCTCGCATTTTTAATAAATAGTATATAGTGATAGCAAATTTCAGTAAAATATGTCGGCGACTGTCCCAACTAACGTAAAAGTTGCAATTACGACGTAAGTCGCGGGCTCTCGACACTTCATTATGGAATTACTATTGCGCAATAATAAAGTGCGTTTTTAAATATACCTATTTTGTCACGTTTTTGTATGGAAGCCCTCATTCATTCTAATATACCTATTTTGTTTTATTATTTGTTCTTATAACGCAAGAGAAATACACATTCTGTGAAAATTTCAACCATCTACACCTCTCAAGGTTCATGAGATATAACCAGCTAACAAAGGGATACACAGCAGAGGACTAGACAGACGATTATTTATTACATACTAGGTTCTGCCCGCGGCTTCGCACGCGTTTACTGAGACAAAAGTAGCCTATGTCCGTCCCCGGGCTACCGTCTACTTTCCTGCACTATTTAATTAACATCCGTTCAAGCCTTTAGCCGTGAAAAGGTATATAACAGACAGTCAGAGAAACAGAATTACTAATTTATAATAATTTGTATAGAAAAACGATAAGTATGGAAAAAGGTAAACGATAAGTGTCTTTATTGTAAAAGTTTCTGAGTGAAACCTTTGTTGGTGTTGAGGCAATGAAAGCGTTTTGTAATTCGTCCAAAGTTTACATAAGATGTAGCACCTATAATGAAACTTCTAAGAGATGTTTAAGTTCTGAAAACATTATTTGTTTTTGAAACTTACATATTACCGCACCACGCTGACCTTTGTCCTACTGGGTGAGCTTTAACATTCTAACTTTTCTTTAGATCCTTAGATTACGAGCAAAGCAAAATTTATTTTAATTAGGTAATAACTAACAACTAACTTTACTAATTAACAGAAGTTATGTGTCTCAAAACATTCTTTAAAACATTATTTTCAAGAAACTAAACCAACTCAAAACGTTTCACAACGATCTACCGCGACGCAACCAAAACAAACAATTTATAATAACATGCAGACATCGGATCTTAACTACCTAAGCTTGTACTAATCTCTCAAGAATCCGGCTAAAACACGTGGTACGGGTTCGAGTCCCGGCTGCGGCTATTTGCGGTAAATGGGTCAGCGCGAGCTCAACTTAGATGCAAGAACGAATACAAAAAGAGTAAAGCGCGCGGGCCCGCTGCGCTCGCGCAGGGATTAGTGTCGGCGGGACTCACCGACGGTTATGCAACTAACAATTAAAAAACATTAAATACAAATACAAAAAATTATTTACCAAAAAGTTTACAAATAATAACACCTTAATTTATGTACATATTCTTACATTTTAGAGTTGATTGGTTGAGGTGTTACAGTTAACAGTGACCCCCGCAAGGCTAGGCCTGTTTCGCGGGGTATCTATACATTTTCTGTTTGCTGGTGAGGTAAGGAAGTGCACTAACAAAACTTTCGTCAAAATAAAATAAAACTAATACATATACATTATGGTGGACATTCACGCCACATCATCTGGCTGGCCCTAAACTAGGTCTGGCTACTTTAGGGCCTTAACGTTGTTGGGTAGTTTTCTTAAAACTTAAGACAGATTTACGTTACCTTTGTCCTATTTTTTTCTCAGATTTATCTGCAATTAGTCTTATTAAAGTCAGCTATCGTCTTATAGTCTTTTAATAGTTTTTAAAGTTCTTCCTGTTCTTATATAAAAAAACACTGAAGGAGACAAAGACAGGACAAGCAATACTTGTATCGAAATAGAAATCAATCGGTTCATACACCTAGTTTGGTTAGCTTTCTTTAAATCTTCACAAGTAGGAAAACATATCATCATCTATAATAATAATAACAGTTTAACTGATTTCTCCCATTATTACATTTTATCAAATTTTACTAACTTTCTGCTGAAAAGCTTTATTAGGTAACTTCAAAGGTACATTGTACTGAAATTATGTAAAACATCATCAGATTCAAACATTTACTTTCTGGAACAAAACAATTAAAGTTTCTTTGGAGTTTGTTTCTTTAGTTGTAAGTTAAATAAATAATCTTCGATTACAATGGCGACAGTTCACATGGTAATAAGCTGAACTAATTTGGCAACACTAAAAATGTAGTTATTTATTTATTTCGATAGATATCTATATATTTAGTACTTCAATTAAATTAGATTTAACTTGTGCTATGTGTAGACACAAACTTAAATTACTGACTGTACGTTTTAGATAATATTCTTGTTGTAAGTCTGTACTTCTTTAACAAATAATTCTTCTACATGGTCTATATGCCGTCACGGTGCGTTCTCATAGGACCTTATAGACCGATTTGTTAGAGAGCTGTTTTCCACCACTTCTGGGCAAAGGGCTCCAAATCCTAAGCAATTTTTTTGTCGTTTACAGTTCCATCAGTATTTAGAGCACTGAATAACTAGGTACTTTAGGGTTCAATGTTGAGTTGAATGCAAGCAAATGTTTTGTCTACAGTTGAAGCGATGAAGGTTGCACAAAATAGTGGTCGACATTGGCCACACCACATAATTTAAGCGAGACACTCTTGTAGGCATTGCGGAAGTTGGTGACCAGTTAGCCTTACATGCATGCGCTCACTCGATACGATTCATATGGCTGTATGTACATATTATAACTGCAGGGTTTTCATCGCCGTAATGACATTAAAAATACAGTACCAATACAATATATTATAGTGGCAGCTAAGAATTGGCGACACCCCAATTCTACCCGCGATTTTTGTAAGAGGTGGCTAAGGGATATCCACCACAGCAGCTCCTTACTGCATGATCAAACCGCATGCCCAGCGTGGGAATTATGGAATTACTCTCTAATTACAACTATATATGTATACCGGTGAGGTCTTTGCCCAGCAATGGGCTGGGAAAGGCTGTATAATATGATGTCATTTGATATCAGTAATCTAGTACCTACCTTACTCATAACACAAGTTCTGCCAACTTCCGGCTGGAAAATAATGCAAAGTAAAACGACCCGTTGAAATGTTATAGTTTGTAGATGCGGCTGCTCTAGGATTATCATTTTAGAACTATTCCCTAAGAACACTAAATAAATTAGAACGTTCGCTTTAAATTTGACTTACCTACTCTACAACTTTGAAACAACCCATAAGAGTTGTTTTCATCTGATGAGGTACTAAATACAGTCTTTGTGCATTCTGGGTAGGTAATAAAAGGACATAAAGCAAAAAATACAAGGTTTCAGTTTATGAACACTAAAACCCATATTTGGACAGACGTACAGTTTTCTAGATGAACCTGTTCTGTGACACATACAACGGATAAATAAAATAAAATAAAGTAAGTATCCTGTCTCACATAATGTTGTTACCTTCTGTATCAGAGATGGCGCCATTAAATTGTTCAGCCCCGATTGACTCTACATGAATAAAAGCTTATTTATTATTCTAGATTTAAGATCTGAAAAAATTCAATTCGAGTGTTATTCGATTAATTTTTTTTATGTGATGTACTAGTTAACTAACTACATATATCAGTTATCTTGAACCCACAAGACAAGCTTTGCAGTCTCCTTACATAGGGGCTAGATGATGCTATGTAAATTTATTAATTATTTTTTAATGAAAATAAACAAATAATGCTACCAGCATTATTTGTTTATATATAATATATAATTTAACGCTTTACAGACTAATTATATTTTTATATAAAGATGACTTGTGTATGGAAATCAAAATAAATTAATTCAGAACTACTAAACTATTTGCAAGTTAAAGTTAACCGCCAGTTAAAAAGCACGTTGCAACCCGCCCGGTGCAGTGTCCCTCTTACGTAACGCACTATAAATACGTCGCTACGCGAGTAGTGCACTGCCTCTGCGGAACAAACCGACGGACAAACGCATTTTAATAATTACCACACAATAGGCTCCGCCTTGACCTATCCGGATAATGATAATTGGTGTCATCTATTGTGCTATTATAATTGTTCGAGTGCGAGTCAAAAATCTTTGACATTCGATCATGGTCGTTTATTTACACCCGGCAGCGGCATTACAATATAAAATTACTAGCTGCGCCCCGCGGTTTCACCCGCGTGGTGATAGATATTTTGGATAATATACTATATTATCTTTATGAATTGTAGCCTATATGTTGTTCTGATATGTAAGCTGAATTGTGAAGTTTCATTAAAATCCATTCAGTAGTTTTCACGTGAAAGAGTAACAAACATCCATCCATACTTTCAAACTTTTATCGTTTATAATATTAGAAGGATACAACTACAACTTGGGTAAAGTCCGAATTAATTGTCTAGGGGCAGAGGACTTCGTGCCTCACAACCAAAAATCAATTTTATCAAAATAGCAATCGTATTTGTTAGGTTAATTATGTAGCCTAGAAAAAAAGCTTTATTCCGAAACAATACTTGATCGCGATTTACAAATTAGGATTTTTATCAGTGGGGCACGTATTAACACTGTATCGACTACTAGGGTAAACCCTATTGATGAATATTAAAGTAATTCAGCCAGCAGACATTTTACCAACAATAAGTCAGACATTCCGTAACGCGAACTTTGCCTTACCATGGGATAGATGTACTCCATCTATCAATATGATTTAATAATGTCCGATGAATGGACTGTTCCATCTCTACCAATATGTACATAACTAGCATTGAAATAAAAACTCTTGTAAGTAAATTAGTAGAATTCCTTTTGGCACCCAACAAGGTTACTGTGTGTTACACTACACAAAAGCGGAGCACACTACACAATACACATATCTAAATCAAAATTATGTTTTTCTATAAACTTACAAAAGTACCTCATACCCAAGTTAAATTTTAAACGAATTTATTTTTAATTAAGCAATACTGTGTCGTATAAAACTTATCACGGTGTCATTATACATAACATCGACATCATATGTTATCGAGGTTCCACTCATCTCCGCTTGGCTTTGCCCACATCTCATAACATTGCCTTGACAAAAACAGTTGACAATTATGTTAAGTTTTCGAAGTCCAGTTATAAGCTTCCGCGATCTATTTACTAAAATAGACGTGACATAAGTCGATAAATAATTCAGTTATTTTTATATCAGCTGCAAGGCTGTCAGCATCCGGAGGGTTTGAAGGTGAGCTCAGAGTCTCTGATATAAATATAGATAAGTCATAATTCCCTTGAATTTATTTCAAGACCTACATGTAAATACACTTACAGTTATTCTATTTTTTTCGCTTGGTCATTCAGAGTTGGAATGGTTTTAACGTTCCGATAAAAAAGATATGCCAATAGAAAAAGTTTTCCAAATTGAGACCATTCTGGAAACACTAAGATATTGGAAAAGCATAGTGAATATTTCCATTTAAACGCATTACTTACTCTACACATTCTCACACATACTCTGGGAATTTTTGCTGCCGATACTGTGGACACCTGGTTCCCACCCCCACGCGTGGGCGCTGGCGGCCCGCCAGCCAGGGTGCGTCGCCCGGACATTGTCCCATTCATCACACAAATAGATGTGATGCAGCTGAATGGGACAAGTTGGAGGAAGTTAAGCTCTTGCTCCTATGCCTGTACGGGATCTGCCTCCGAGACAAGACTTGTCGAGCCATCTCGGCCCTGAGCTATCTCGCGCGGCTCGCGACACATATTTAAGCGAAGATATAATAATGCTGTAGTTTTGTAGAAGTCGGGATAAGCAGCATCTTTGGGGCTAGATGGCGCTGTGCGTAAAGTCCGGCATTATTTTACATCTGAAACCGACCACGTGATGCAGCAGTGGCAAGTTCGATACCTGTAATTTCACCGCAATATCTAAAAATATATGAACGTACCTTTACATTGCGGTAAATAAACGATAACGAATGAGTATAATCTTCTCTCTATTCCGGAAAAACGCGCGCATAAAGATGACAATTCTATATTTTATAAACAGCATGCAGTTCTGACCTGAAAGTCAAAACATGTACACAATATCCGTGACCTCCCTACAGCTAGGTATCTGGTGTACTTCCCCGCGAGTCTGGTATCGTCTGCATTTCCCCAGTTTTCCGTGACCCCACCCGCGGGGTCGACGCTCGCGCGGTCACGCGGCCGACGCCCGCGGCCGGGAACAATGCCGCGGGATAGCTGGGAAACTACGACCGCGGACGCAACACGTTTTTCTAACGTGTGAAACATTCAGCGAGACAGTTAGGCACCGACCTATCGAGATAATAGGACATTCCTAAGGTTTATCTATGTTGCGTTTTCCTAAAAATAAATAAACCTTATTTCAAACGAAAGTCTACTAATCGCTTTCGATTAGGAATGTCATCGACACTCTAAAGCGCCCTTTCCAGAGTGATCTGTGTAACTATGTGCATACCTATTTGCTAACTTTATTTTTTATAGAAGCCGCTTCATTGATATCCCTCAGTAATAATCGAGTGGGATGACAACCTGTGAAAGACTACAGGCAGAGGAGGCTCAAGTCCAGCGGTGGACCAACATAGGCTGAAGATAATTAAAATGTAAATATTTCTGCAGCTGCCGAGATATCAGGGAGATGCTGATACCATGGACTCTAGGGGTTTTCTCTAACGTGTGAATAATTGTATTCGGGATCTCTAACGTCGCCGCCATCACAATCGATGCGGAGGCTATTTGTATTGCAGACATTAGTTGATAGGTTTGTGCCTATATTGTCTTATCTGGCTTTGGTAATCTGTAGCGGAAGTAATACATATTCATCCAGAATACCAGATAAGACGTAGAATTTCAAAGAGGATAAGCTGTAATTTTGAATAACCTACCCCAATGGCTCAGCGAGCCGGAATCTACACTCCACACAATCGACTTAGACGATATCGTCAACCCACAATTTAAGCAACTATTTAAAATAATAAATACTAACCTACGTAATATCATCATCATCAGCCTATGATAGTCCACTGCTGGACATAGGCCTCCCCCAATGAGCGCCATAGCGCCCTGTTTTCACCTTCTGCAGTCTACGTAATATGATATAGAGATAATGCTGATCGATGTAGTGTAGACATTTACGGTGGTCTCTCTTGCTACGAGAGACACGAACTTCTCCTTGTAATGGTTTCTAACTAATCAATAAAACGCTCTGAATGGCTCAATATTTTATTTAATAAAAAACTTACAAAGCTTTGTTCAACGCCAATAAATTTTTGTGCATTTTTAACTCATATTAATAACCAAGTAAAATATTATATTAAGAGGTAGAGAAAATATCGTAATCTATATAAAAGTCCGTCAACAAGCACCAAATATGAAACCCGAGATAATAAAAAGGGAAACTTTCCCAGGCATTATTTAAATCAGCTGAATTCGATGTCAAACATTCCATTGTGTTAAAATTGTTTTTGTTTTTCTCAGAGACAATACTGGGAGCGTCCGCGAAATTCGCTCAAATGGGAAATTATAAACTTTTAATAAACATTCAAGATTATTCATATCTTATGAGAGCCTTACAATAACAGCGGCACTGCTCTCATTTTACTTAACGACTCAATGAAAACTTAACAAACGTACCTATAGCTTCAAAAATAAAGATGATTTTTCTTACTACATATAATACTTAATCTAAGTTTACATAATTTTACGTCCATTACATAGCGAGACCAAATCATAAATCTCACTCTTAAAGTACCAGGCGCCTAGAAGTCACATAGAGATTCAAATGGCAAAAAAACTAAATACTCTTATGATATTTACCCCGATTTAGTTAACTTTGATGAGTTTTCCTAATTCACGAGACTACATATTCCAAGAAAATGTACCAATAGAAAATGGTACGATTACCGATTTCCTTTCGCTGAATCTACCAGGCGCACAAAAGGTCTCAAGAGGTCACCGCTCCACCACATTGACCAGCACCACGTGTTCGCCGCGAACCATCAATTGCGGCAAGTGCCTGGTGCACTCCCATACACCCTTGCCGAGAGGTTTCTCAGTTACAGCAGCAACTGGGGATATCCTCGCTGCTGTGCCTTTCGGGACAGGTGTACCTTTAGAAAGGAAATATTCATTCAGTACCTACATGTTATAGTGTGAAAGGTTTTCTTCCGTAAAACACGAAGTACTTAAAATAACATTGTCGGTACTAAAGGTCCTTTATATTGAGAAGCTTTTACTGTTGCCGGGAATATCCCATTCGCAGAATTCGTACTAAAAATATCACATAAGGTACCTTGATAATTCAACATGTAGGTTCTCGTAATTCTGATAAATCGTAACTCTAGTAATGATTTTAGCACCAATACGATCTTAATCAAGTTCAGTTTACGCTTGACATTTCAAAATGTTATTTCAATATTTATTTATGTAATTGGCATAATTGGTGTGTGGGCGGATTGGATCGGATCGGCTTCTAATGGTGATATCATTAAGAGGGATAATTCATGTTTTCTAGTGTAGAAATTGTAAAACTAATTCAACCATTGGTTTGGGTCTTCTCGATTAATCGTTATCAAAAAGATGAATGAGAGCTCAAAACACTATTTCAAGGTCCATCAGTAGTCTACTGCAACATGCCTCCCCAAACAGGGAGGTTTTTTAGAGGATTTTTTCGCAGTGGAGGTGTCAAATACACATAACTCAGACGGAAAGCTGCTGTACTTCCCCTGATATGCCCTTTCGGCATAGACATCCACGGGCTGAATTGAAAGGGTCGATTCTAACGCTGCGAAAGCCAACATTTCAAGCTTAAAAAAATTATATATAGTGAATGTAATATAAACCCCCGAATATGATTGACCCTGCACTAACCCATGGCGCTGTCGTCTTGAAAAACAATCATCAGCCTATATTAGTCCACTGCTGGACATAGGCCTCCCCCAATGAGCGCCATAGCGCCCTGTCTTCAGCTGTATGCGTGTTATAAACTAAGTTCTGATATAAACGGTCATTGATTCATAGACTCTGCACTTACCTAGCCCAGGAGGAATCTTCCTCTTCTTAGGTCCCTTCCTCTTCCAAATCTCCAGCACGTCCCTTAAGGCCATGTTCCACTGCTTATCGAAGGCAATGAGCGTCGCGTGCAGCTCCCCCCTTATTCCTTTGTCTCTGCGCGTTATAATCTGTGGAAAACATCATTGGTTATATAAAGGAAAATGATCAAAGAGAAATGGTTTTTATTGCTCGACATTAGTGCTTTTATTTACATTAGAAGACAGGCGGCGGCGGTGCGGTGTAGTCACGGTCAGGTTTACAGTATTACGTACTAAACTAACATGCCAAAATGGGTAATGATCATGTCAATTAAAATAAACTAACTAGATGCGCGATATGCACCTACTTCTAGTCCAGCTCTGAATGTTCTCTATCTGCCTATGATTGCACTGTAATAGGATGACACTAAGCCTGTTATGGGCTGTTGCAATGTTGCACAAAGCCGTGAAATAATGTTATTTCATACATCAGGTGTGGACGCGTAAACGTAACTGTATGGGCGAAGGTCCGCCTCCGACGCGGGTTGCGGGTTCGATTCCCGCCTTACAAATGTTAGTACGATCTGTAAATATTTGTTCCTGGTGTTCTGTGTATTTTATTGTATAATAAAAATATCTATCATGATAATATACTCTATTAAGTATATCCATCATCTCGTACCCCTAACACAAGGGTAGATAATGCTGTGTGGATTGTTCAGCATTTATTTATTATCAAATTTGTCAGGAGTATAGAGTACATTATTATATGACGACCTCGGTGCTGTCAAGTTAAGGCTTAGCTTAGCGCTGGATGATGCTGTGTGGATTGTCCAGCATTATTATTATATTACGGGGTATCTAAATAGCTAATAGTATTGTTTGTTTGTTACAGTTAGTGAAGTGAGGGCAGTGAATGACAAGATCACGCGTAGCACCAGATGTGTTCAACCGCGACTGCTGCTTCCACAGCGGTGGACTGCAATCGTTCCTGATGGTGAGTACACTACACTAACTAGACTTCACCAGAACACTAGTCTTTTGTTTGCTGTTTGTTGGCCTATGTATGCTCCTCCAGTCTGGATTGAATGAATTAATGTATGCACTTTATTGCACTTAAAACATAACAAAATTAAACTTTAAATCTAAATCTGGATTGGTTGCTTTGGCGTTCTCACGCGTTTAATAAGAAGAGAGACGACAGATACTCAAGTTGTTCTTCAAAAACGGGAGGCAAGGCAAATCATAAAGCCGGGTTATGTACTGATCGGTGTTAAGGAGCGTAATGAATCATTCGCAGTGATATACATACGTTACGTCGCCGGGTCTTAAAATCCGTCTCGTTGCTCGTACTGACTGCACGAACGCTTACGTGTAACACGCACATTACACCCCGTAACGCCGGTCAGTACCACCATAAGAATAAGTTCTTTACCTTTAGAAGTGTCTTTTAAATGATCTCTCAAGAATGTGAAATGAATCCTTAATATGTATTTGCTGCTAAGCAATAAAACTGGCATCTAATAGCTACCAATCTGGGTCATCTCGCTCACGACAATGACATTGAATCGCAGATGAAAACCAGAACTTTCTCTGCGTCACGTTGATATGACGTCACCGCACATACAGACAGACATTCAAGAGTATATTGTGATATGCTGCAGGTCCGTAAATAGGCTCGTGACGTCACCTGTCAGTGCCCCCCGGCCAGGCGCGACCTTGGGCCCAAAACAACTTTCAACCCGGAAGCACTTGCAATCTTGCAACTTGACATGGCAACTGCTAGGCCTCCGTCACTGTTCTTTTGAACTAAGATCGGCGTTTCTCGTTACAGTAAACATTTACTTTTTAATATGCCTTGGGGGTTTCCTGACAACTGAATATTCTATGGACGACTAAATAGTGAAGGCCCGATATTGATCGCAATATTAAGTTTACACAATTCTTTTCTCTTTATATAGGTTGATCATTATATCCGTTACGTGTAGCTCTAGGTTTCTGGCCATCAAAATTGTTTTTCCGTGTCACCTGCTAGTGAATCGAATAGACACCTAGCACTTAATCTGTGTCTGAATATTACCTTTTTGGCGGTAATAAACGAGTGTAGTTAATGTGATTATAAATCTTGTAGCCTTGAACATAAGGTAAATAATGAGGTGGCGAGACCCTGATGAGACTGTGCAGACGTGTACTTAAATGATTTTTAAGTACCTCTTATTCTGACAGACCATGAAACTTGACGGGGGATTTAGTTTATTATTTGTGCTTAATTGTGGTAGGTTCGAGTAAATATAATCTAATTTAAGTAAATCTGCTACGATAGATACTTTAAGAAGACAATGTTAAATGGAAACCGAATAGAAAAAATATTTAGTAATGCTCTAGATTTTCTTAAATCTTTCATAAGGATGTAAGCCATGGTCCGGCAAACATGTAAACATCCATTAATTTAGTTTATTTTGAAAAATAACACACAATGCCCGTGTTAGTTCATAAAATAGCAACCAGACCGGGTTTACAATCAAATAACAATAACATTTTATCGTTTCTCTACAACACTAACACAGCAAAATCAGGTTTGAGCTAGTTCCTCGAGCACTTCCTTAGAGTTCAGGTTTTTCTATAAAAGGACGATATAACAGGGCCGATAGGGTCCGGGCGACGGAAAATTAAAAGTTTCCAACAGACCTTGGACGGTCACGAATTGAGTCGGCCTCGGCCGAGGTCACGGCGCCTTCCGTACCTACACACACTGCTGTAGCCGTGTCAGTGTGGATCTGTTTTATTTTGACTCTTATAGAATATAGTAGGTCTATAACTCAAACCACAGGTACTTTGTCAAGTCGATTACATGTCAGGTAAATAGTAACTAGCGCAGAATTTTTCTCCGGCGCTTAAATGTACCAAAAGTATTTGAATAGCTTTTCTCTTTTAGTTTAGTTAGAATATAGGTAAGTTCTTTGTTTTGTTTTCCTGTGTTGTCTGTTTATAGGTTTGAATTATAATATAAGCGCAGTTTATAGTGACCTGTATTGTAAATAGACGTATCAAAGAATGCCTCCATGGCCAAAGACGAATAAATAAGAATGAGTTTGGCCTTCTTAAGATTCCGATTTGGTCTTCCAAATTGGTTTGCTTTAATTTTCTGATTTCCGAGGCCATACATTTTTGTCGCATTTCTCCTGCGCTATATTTAACCAGCACTTCAGTACTTTGTACAGGGTGGGGGATGCCCTTGTACCGTCAGACAGCAGACGTTTTCCCGTCAGTTAGTGTCAAGCGTGGAATACCAATCGTGGGCGTAACGCTTTAGTGCTTTTTTCACGGGACCACTTTGAAATGTTGTGACAAGTAAATTGGTGCCATTAGCATTGGGATGACGAATGTAATCCTGTTTGTTTGCTTTATGTTGTTTACTTGTTTCTTTCTGAATACTTTGTAGTTTATTATCTGTTTCTAAACTGGTCCCGACGACACGCTGACTTGTTTGTTTTAGGGTTATGATAGTAATTTTTTATTATTTTCCATATAATATATAATATTATTGTTTTTTTCTCCCATTATATAATATCCACTGTACAGTTTATGCTTTCTCATTCCTATCTCTCATAGGTCACAATTTAAATATATAAGACAAGGAAACCGCAATAACAAAACATTAGCAATCGAGATGGCTTTCAGGCCGACCCAGTTTATTGACAACACGAGTTGTTCTATTAATTGGGTTCTGCATCTCTCGAGATTACAAGATACGAGTATTACAGCATGATACAAATTAAGGCACATTTCCAAAGACCATTTACGATTTTCAAACCTTTCTGATAATTCGCGCCGTGGGTGTAGCTCGTCCCTGCCACCTGTCCGCTGTTGCAATGCAAGCTGCAATTGACGCTTCCGCAGCGGCCATGATTGCTAAATTGCCTCAATGCTCTTCCTACTAGTTCCCACATTTGCGTCGGCAATCTCCTACAGTGTGATGCTGTTCTGATACTTCGTTGCCAGTCATTAGCGGGTTATCATTTACGCCATAACTATTTCTGTTCTGCGTAATGGATTTCTTTTGTTTTCCTTTTGATTTGTGTTTCTGTGAGATCTCATAGAGTTCACTTTTGTTTGGCAAAAACTCGAGGAATAGTTTAGTAGATAACCAGTATAAACCAAACTTGAATATTCTATTTCCACTTTAATTGCTATGAAAATATTGCCGACTTATCAAATATGAACAAATAGGGTAGTAAACTACTTAAACCGGTACTTTAGGCGTCTTATCCTCGGCTGAAGTGGTTGGACTCAAATCTGGATGACGTCACTGTGGCTAATCCAATAACGACAGCCTACCAATAATGTAAGTGGATATCAACCAATCCCATTAGCATTCGGAAGTGGGCTACAAAGATAGCTGCCAGTGGATTCCAAGGTATTCGCCAACTATATCTCTAAAGGGATAAGAGGCGACGCCGCTGGTTTGACTGTTTGTTGTCTCGGCCCCATGTCTTTGCAGAAATAGTCGGTGTTATGGAGTTGGAGACATTTAAAATGTTTGTTTAAAAAATCAGTAGGCTGCTGGCTCATAATGATATCTTATAGTTGATCTAATCGTATGCATAGATTTACTACTTTGCTATTAAAATACTAAGTAATGGCGACGAAGAACAACGTGCACACATTTAAGCCCTTTGATTATTTAGAAGAAAAAACATGTTTTGGCGATCCCACTTAATAGGATAAGAGAGGAAGAAGAAGATAATTGAGATGGATTCACAGGCAACAGCTAGTGAACCCCTAGCACCGAATTAGAAGTTGTGTAATATCTGCCCTTCGCCTTGGCGCGGCGAGCCAAATGTCTCCGGCCATGGTTTATTCTCGCCGCCACTTCCTATTGATAAAGAAGACGGCTGGTTGTGGGAGGCTTTACGGCGTTTCTGGCGGTTACTGCGCCTGCTATCGCCTTGATGACATTCTTGCTTTGATTTGTGCAGATATTGGTGTTTGCTTAGTCACCAGTGCGTAGTTTGATTTCTTAGTGAAAATCAAGCGGCGCTATAAAAGAAGCTGTAAGAGGATTTTCAGGCAAAGAGGAGTACTTTATACCTATAATATTTAGGAGCGAATCGAAGAGTCACATACGTCCATGTATTTTTGGTTTAATCACACTAAAACAAGAGCCAAATTAAATATATCAGATCTAGAAGACTTTGTTACTCAGTCAGCTGATTTTAGCTCAGCGGTACTTGTTAAACAGTCGTAAATTAAAATGAGACGTCATCTGCGTTTAAATAACAAAAAAACTAAGTGCTTTAAAAGTAACATGTGCAGGATAAATGATTCTGCTTATTGCAAATCCAAACCTATGTTTCTACGGCATAAAGCAATAAATCGATCGATTACATTCAGTTACAAAGAGCAACGGCGGGCACAGCATAACAATTACAGGCGCCTACATCATACGCTCAGGAAGGAAAACCTCTTACGAAAGAAGGTTGGAGCCGTGAACATTACTAGGTAAAGGCTAGCGATAACGATCCGCGTACGTAAGAATTGGGCAACGGCTATAGCTCATCACTCAGACTCTATTTGACTTTGAATGATGATTATGAATGTACGGTACCATATGGCAGATTAAGTTGAATAGCATTAAACATAAATCGATGAAGCTGTAGCATGAACGAGTGGGAAATTAAACTAGACTTTCAAATCAGGATATGAAACTCTCCCCTAAATCTAGAAGTACGTACAAGTGACCATGTTTTAATGGAATCAGATACTTTACTGACTATAATACAACACTTTGGATAGCCATTCAAAGCAGAAGATGGCGAACTACAAAGCAAACATAACCAAACAAGACATGGAACGTTAGATACGTAGGAGGAAAATCCTATCAGAGAAAAGTCAATGCCGATGGTTTCCAATTTCACAACGCACTGAAAGCGGGTATTTCCAAAGAATTTTACTTTAATCATTTACCCTTCTGGCCTTGGCATTTTGATTTTCCTCAATGGTTCATAGTTAATAGTTGATATTTTAAAAGTATCTTGTGAACCCAAAAATGGTTTTAACCATTATAGGTAACGAATGATGTATTATAGTTACTAAAGATTATAAGGTAAGACAAAAACCTACATACGCACCCTGTGCTGGGAGGTGGAAGGCATATGCTGGGGATTTCAACTTTCAAGAAAGCGCAATATGTCCTCTGAAATCTGTTACCCATCCGCCAAACCGAAACGCAGTTTAACAACATTAAAAGCAGCAGTTTCTATATTATCACGTTTGGAATTAGAAGTTACAACTTAGCTTTCAAATATAAACATTTCCAATTTCCAACTGACTCCTTAAGCCACTTGTAAATCCAGTCAAGTCATATTTCCCAATGCCGTTACGAACGTAGCCATAGACAATTTGTGTAGAATAGACAAATTGTAGACAATCTATGCATAATTACGCGATCCGAGGCAAGACAGCCAAGTGAAAGTAAACAAATACTTTGCTGGGCCAGCGCGGGCGCCTTCGGTTTCTATTCACGATTCGCATTTTTACTTTACGAGATTCGCAACGGGTTGTGGGAAATGTTAGTCAGGTTTGTTTCGGTTAATATTTATGTTTTACAAACGCATGTCTTTATACTAAACTTTCTCTTGTTTTACATTGAAAAACTTCAGGAATTCCCAATGTTTTTGCACGACTGGATAGGTAATAGAATTGGGTAGGTACTGTCGACTAAGTTGATTTATGACCCACTTACCAAATAATTCGTTTGAAATTGTCTAACCCGTTAAGTATTATTCTTACTATCAGGCATTGCACTTAGGACTTTTTAGTAACTAAGAAACTGCGTTAATATGGATCAAAGGGCCTGTGAAATTTCATTAGTAAAACATCAACTTATTAAATTTGTAAATAAACGATTTGATATGAATTAAAATTATGTCAAATGTCGCGGTAATGGTAATTATTTCCGTAATACCAGTGCGACGTTAAATATGATCGATTACAGTAAAAAACCACGTTTATTCCGAGGCAGACTTAAAAAATGTAGGATGTTGCCTTATTTAGAAAATATGCTTACGGTGGGTCACAAATTAACTCGAAAGTACCGTATAGGTATTTTAAGATTTGCCTTCTTTCTTTTCTATCTGCCTTTGGGGTCACCGACCTAGATATTTGCTTTTACGAAGATCAGCCTGTTCGAGAGTATTTTCCCATATATCGTAACCACCTTACAGTCATCTTCTACGTCATTCCTCTAATCATTTTCCAAATCCACAAACATAAAGGCCAAACCAAACCAGAAGAATGTCTGTCTGTCTGCTCATGATCAACAACAGAACATTCACCTCAACCAAACCAAAAGAACGTAACGTGCGCCTGTCCGTCATCTTCAACAATAGCAGCAGGTGTCCATGACCGCCGCCGAAACCGAGAGTGTGAGAGGCTGTGTGAGATGGCTTGCGCTTGCGCATCTGGACCGATGACGTACCACGGGCACATTCACTCCACTTACGTGATTCATGCAATATGTTTCGCACCTATTTGGGAAATTCTCGGAGAAACGAGCTTACATTTTCTTGTTATTATAAGTGTATTTTGAAAATTCGTGGGTATACAAAGGTATTCTATATATATATAATTATAATTATTATCGTGGGTATAGGACTCGTGCAATAAAGAAAGAGTTTCCGGAGCATCCAAGTGGCATCTTGTCAGCTTCCAAACAATTTTCATCCTCCAGTCTCCGACCATCCTCGAGTGACCGACCACATCATAAAGCCTCGACCTGCAGGCTGTGGCACTGCAATTTATATTATATGACTTAAATATTTTTGTTTTTCAAGAGAGATTTGTAAATGCACGAGTCATAAAAATAATAAGTCAATCACAGCCTTTGTTGGGTGCTCCTTTTTAATTCGCCGGTTCGTCATTCTGGTTCGCAAAATCCCAAGTATGTTCGTGATTCATTATGAATGTAAGCGGGTTAACCATGAACCTTATTGTATCGAGCTCTTCAGCGCATCGCAGGATGAGACTCGGAGCTCGCGACTCGATCGGCACTCCTCACCCTGAATAAGTCTCTCGTTAGGGGATAAAACTTTGGTGTTCTTCCAACACAAACACGGTTCGTGGGTAACCCACTTACATTCATAATGAATTCGTAAACTACGATAGCTTCGGTACTAAAATCTCATCGATGTCGTAGGGCTAAAAGGGAAGTATACTTGAGCTTCAACGAAAGACGCAAGGTTTCAGTCAACTGTTCTCAAATTCTATGCACAAAAACTATTAATTTCTAGTAACATTCCACAGTCAAACGACTTGACTATACAGTCTATCAGATCAATTAATGTGGTAATTTTAATGTAGTAGCACTGCAGTGAAACTTGTGCACATACTAACTACTCCACCACCTGCGCGTGCGCACCAGCCACCGCGCTACGCTTCCGCGTGCGCGTCACAACACTTTCACTGCTGCCACCGACAGACACACAACTACAACCTCTATTCAAATACCCATATGGTACAAAATTCCAGTAAATTACCAGCATTTTTAGAATGACAGAGTGAATTGGACTTAATCACGTGTCGCGTAACGTCGGTTATGGCTCGGTGCAGTCGTCGGCCTCGTCAAGGCCGCACGTACGTTTGCTTTCTCTAGCGGTCAATGGTCACAGCTTTGGGAGTCGCCGTTTGTTTTCGAGTGCTCAAGGTCGGACGTCATGCTGGCTGACGTGACACGCCATGCAACGGGACTTAACTCATCTCCTATTTATGGGAAGTGAAGAGCGAACTCTGATTATGGTGATGCTAGTTTTTGAGCTTCCGCGATTTAATGACAACGTTGGTTAATCTTAGCAAAAGGTTTACAATAAAAATACAACACAAAATACACACACAATAAATACCCGGTACATTCTTTAGCTAGCTTTGGATTGAGAAGAGCCCTTTGAGCTTTTAGCTCGTCGATAACGATAACATTTTTTTGCAGAATAACAGCAAATTCTGTATATTTTAAAACTACTATAAAACGCTGCGCGAAAATCAGTCCGCCGCGAGGCTTTCTAGAGTGTGGTCACGTCGTTATTAAATATTTATAGAAAAATAATAGCAACAAAATCATAAAAATTTTAAATGTATGATTTTAAAAAAGATGCTTCACTTTATTGGTAGGCTATTATTATATTAAATTAAATAAGGTATATCGGTAAAAACATCATTTAAAAATGTGAAATATTCGTAATATTTCACATTTTTTGAATTTTAATTTCTCATAGTAGGATACCAAAACCAAACATCTATCTAATTAATTTTTTAGCCAAGGATCTCATCAGTAGGTTATATTTTTTTCTTAATTAGATATGTCAGTATTTTCTATTATTTTGAGCTTCGAAACTGATGCTGAAAGGGAAATTATGAAAACCTCTCACAAGTTATCTTGATAGAACGCGTACATACTATATTAATCGAAATATTTTATAGTCAAACTATTTGGACACTAAAATTTCCTAAAATTATTAGTAAATAACATATACTATAAGATAAGTGGTTCATGATATAAACGGGTTTGAAAAGTACTGTTTCTGCGCATTTTAGGAATAAACGCTCTTAATTATAAATTAACTTATCTTATAACTATCACTAACAGCCAAAAAACGGATTTACATTATTATTATTAAGACAAATAAGGACGACATCACCAAAAGTGCCATTATAGAGGCCAAGAAGAATAGAATAAATGAATAACAACTTAAAGACATAATATAAAAGACAAATTGTAGCTTAAAATTTGGCACTCGTGCAAAACAAAATAGTATCAGGAAATTACCTATACTATGTAATAGTTAATTTACTCCTACCATTTCACAACATTTTAAATCACTTAAAATTATGTATCTAAAATTTATATAAACCTATGTAATGTACACATAATATCCAAATTGAAATAATTTAAAAAAACATAATAATATAATATAATATGATATAATATAATATAATATAATATAATATAATATAATATAATATAATATAATATAATATAATATAATATAATATAATATAATATAATATAATATAATATAATATAATATAATATAATATAATATAATATAATATAATATAATATAATATAATATAATATAATATAATATAATATAATATAATATAATATAATATAATATAATATAATATAATATAATATAATATAATATAATATAATATAATATAATATAATATAATATAATATAATATAATATAATATAATATAATATAAATACTTACATAGGAACCGATACCAATCATACTTCACAAACCCAATAAAACGACTCATTCTTAAGGACAAAACAACTCATACATACTCAGCTTTTCCTACGTTATTCTTCAAAAACTAGATGAAAGCTCTGAAATTCATCAAGATTAGGTATATTTGTCAAGCGTGTTTCCCCTCAAGGCTAAGTGCGTTCATTTACGAAAGTGCTTGGAATGGAAATGTAGAGCGTCTTATCTGAATTCATTTGTGCCTTAATATTTTGTACAACTTTCGTGAAATTGGGAATTTAATCTCGCTTCATATTTTTTCGTCAAATTGTCGTCTTTTCATTCTCGTTTAATATTTCACCAAATGGACTAGATGTTTTATATGTAAAAGTTAGATCCCAATTATTTACAAAAAAAATAAAAATTTAAGTGATCTCATAACACAAGCTTGGCGGCTAAGTGGAAATAAGCATCAAAGTAAAAAACTCAAAAATCCAGCTACAATTAAATTAATAATATGCCAATTTTAATGGAACACGAGGTACAATTTAATAATTAATGTGATTCTGTCTGTTGCGGTCGAAATCAAATGAAATATATATTTAGACTTACACCCTGAACTACAAAATATGTGGAAAAATTGTACAATAATTTACCTAATGAAGGTAAGTATTATAGAATACTATAGAACTGTGTAGCGGGTGCTACGACTGCGTAGAGTTTTCGTAGACCTAATAGTTTGCTTCCTATACTGCCGGGGCGGCGGCGGCGGCGGCGGTCGCTACGTAAAAATTGACCCCTTCTACTCAGCCCGTTAACGTCGTAAAGCCGAATAAGGGAAGAGGAATTCCTATATTTCACTGCTATTTATCGTACAAGTTATTTATTTCAGTAACAGCTACGAATAAATAATACTCAGTTAAATATTTCGGTTTTATTCCGAACTTACCCGAATACGGACCTGTATGTAAATTAACTTGCTTTTGTGTTTATTTTCGTTGATGATTCAGAGTAAATAAATACTGTAAATACTTAAAGTTTTTTTAAGCGAGGCGTTACTTCCGTACTGTTAATATGACTTCACTGTTAAACCGACCTTCATACAACGCTGATAAATATTAATGTACTACGAGTATCGTCGGATAATATACTAGCACTCCCAACAACAGTCATTTCAAGCATCCCTCTCTTTGTTTTAAAACTTTCACAGAAGGTGAGGAGTTAGATTCCCATCGCAGGTCAAAAGATTGTATGTATTTTTGCCTTCAAAAATACTTGTTCAGAGTTAAGGTAACTTCAATGTACATATTTACATGTAGGCCTAATGAACACAAGCTCAGCTTAGATCGGGCTACGCTAGATGAAGCTATGGGCAATCTTCAGCATTTTCATTACCCGGTCGAGATGGATGTCATGAATTGCATACAAAAACGTGCCCGCGCGGGCATCACCTACGCGACTCTTCACTCATACGAGTGTAACACTAGCGGGTTAATGTTTGTACCTACTATCTATTCACGTATGTTGGGTGTTAACTCGTTATTCGGTACCGAGGTTACTACGATAGGTCAGTTATCGGATCGAGATAACGCAGCCCTGAACATTGCCTTGGAGCCGTAAGATTCCGCCAGGCTTTCACGTGTCTCACACGTGTTCACGTTCACGTTGCCGTTTCGTTAATAACGTTGTAAAATTTGAACTGTGTTTAACGTATGTGGTGCAGTGGGCGAAGGTCCATATGAGACACAGAAGGCATGATCTATATTCAATGCAATACAATGGTTCTAGGTTGTTCTAAATATAATATGCAATAATAAATACTTAAACATAACAAATTGCAAATACATAAATGTATATTTATGTTATTAATGTCTGTTATGTTTATTAATTACAAAAATAAATAAGTTTGTGGCATAACAAGTCACCTGGTTGACAACACATTATTACAAGTTCTGCTTACTGTTGGGCTGGTTGGTGTGAGATGTTCATCGTTTTCTTTGTTAATTTACTGTAGTTCAGCTAGAGTTTTCCCACTAATCTTGCATTATACAAGGTCACCCAAAATCTCAACCACAAACCTTGCAGCCCGCATAATTGCATCCGTCTAGGAAGGGCAACAGTAAGCAACCATCCGTGCAACCCGAAAAACACCGGAACACTCGGACAGACGAAAAAGCAACCGGAATCTATGGCAACCTTGCGTCGATTGCAGACAAGGGCGGCGTCTATCATCCGATAAATAAAAACTAACAAGTGATAAAGTGATGATAAGTGAATCAGTGATAAGTGAATCAGTGGCAAGGTCTCGGCCCTAAGCCGTAAAGGTCGAGGCGGTATTTTTGTTTGCTGAGAAGCAATGGAATTTTTTTCTATTAGTGTTCTTGAGTATTGACATTGGAACCGCCTGCGCCCGCGCCGCCGGGCGTCGCGTCGCGTTCAGTAGCGCCAGGGCTACGGGCTGCGCTTTCAATAATAATATCTACATAATTATTTACTTATCAATTATGCGAATATTTGAGGAAATGGAGGAGCATCGAAGAAACTGGAGGCCAAGGTTGCTGCCGTTTATTTATTTCGTAACTGATCTTCACTAGACTATGAATAGTATCTTCTATCGATAGATTTTCGAAAAAGTGACCTCGTTAGTTGATTCAAATGTTTTTGGAATATTAAGAGTCCAGCAGTTATTGTCGTGGACCGTATACATGTATATATATATATAACTGAACAAGGCGCCACACTTTATCTAAAGATGTGACATAGAATAACTATAGACGCCTTCAGAGCTATGACGTTTTCACGGCTAGCAAACAGCATGATTCAGCCAGTACGGACAAGGTTTGAGATTAGTCAGAATTAACGCCACGGATTAAAAACACGCGTGTAACTCCAACCTCGAGAATAGACCTCACGTCATACGAGGAAATAATCCTTTTTCATTAAAAAGTCCGAAAATCGAGAGTAACCATAACGATATCCGCATGTCCTTGAGGAATCACGATTTGGACTGAATACCAAGGTTTTACTTGCAGTTTTATTAAGAACAGAAAAGCCAAATTATTATTATATGCTGCACTGCTATTTTGGTAAGTTTCTACATGTGTCCGTTTGCATCATGCGCCTAACTCAACACCATTGCTGAAAAAGCTCTTCTAGCTCATGAGTTCACGCCTAAGAAATAAGGAAAGGTGATGTAAACTACTAAAGAGTAAAACCTAAAAGCTGTAATGAAATAGTATAGAAAAAAGCGAAAAAGACTCGTATACAAATCATAAACTCTTTTAAGATATTATAAAAACACAACTCTATTTGACGAAAGGACGTTAGAAAATCGTAGAAACTTCAAGAGATAGCAACTGGTTGCATTATCAAAGTTGCAGCTATCAGTGGATGCCATGCAGGAAGCAGGCTGGCCGTGAGCGGAGGTCGCTATGCAACAGCGAGACAGCGTTATACTGACGATATTTGCGTAATCCGTAATCACTTCTCATTGGTTGAGTGATCAGTGTAGAACTTCGCGAGTCATCGCATGTTAGTCAGTGTGTGTTGAGGCTTAGAAGAATTCAGATGGTGTAAACTTGTGTAGACCTGGGAGATCAGCTTATGAAAACTCTATTATAGCTGGTCACTTATAGCAAAGTTTACAGGCAAACTCTAGCAGCGCAATGGTTAAAGGTCCGCCTAAGATTCGGGGGTTCTGAGATTGCCACCCACAGCCAGGGTTTGTTCCCGCGGGGCAAATGTTTGTAATAGATGTTCCGGAACTGGATGTTTCCCATGCATATAAAGTATGTACTTACGTTGTAAGTCAAATAATAACAGTAATCTGGTAACCGAATCTCAAAACACGCTTTGATAATAAACGTTATGAATGAATGAATGAATTTGATTACTTTAGGGCTAAAGCTGAGTGAAAATGAAAAAATACGACTAAACGTTGTGTCAAAAATTTAAGAAAAAAATAGTATTTATTTATTATAGCGTGGATAACCAGATAATGTAGCTGTAAATCTATTCGAATAGAGGTAAACGTCTCTAATATAGATACTAATGACACACACAAGTTGTCCTTAAGTAAGGCACAACACAATGACTATGCAAACATTGAACTTCGACTCGTCGATCGCGGAAGTGAGCAGCGACCTCGGGCAAGGCAAACCACTCCGAAACTTGTGCAGTTTGGAATAAACCCATCCACAAATAAGTCACCAGACCCTGACATTACACGAACATGACAGTGACTTATTTTATGGGCTTGGAACTGTCGCTGACAGATCTTGATCTAATGAAATATGGCAAGAGCAAGGTCTGTTAATCCAGATGCAGAACTTTATCAAGAAGATGAAAATGACAAGGCATATTCTATGCTCAACCATATATATGTATTTTAGCGTTTAGAAATACAATATAACTCACTTTTCACCATATTTTAAACATTTTCAAAGTAAATTTTGTGCAAAAATAAAAGTACATCGTCCAAATGGGTGCTAAAAATAGATGTTTAACAGCGACAAGCATAAGACATAGTGATTTGATAAACGAAGTACAGGCCGACGATACCGTTATGTTGATATTTTGAAATAAACTGGCGCCTATGTTTATGCAATAGGAAAATACCCGATTTCCTCCTAGCTCTGCCAAAGAAAACTTTAATATTAAGCCGTAGATTATATCACAGAACGTCAGGCCACGATAGCCTTGCTTTGGATAAATTTTCATAAACAGCATTGACAACTGAAATTGCAACAACATCTATTATTATCGCGAGATTACACGCCGCCAAGACACTACGCACTTATTTTACGATACCTTGACGCAAATGTAAGGTAAACAAAATCGAAGGTTGACAATTTTTTGAGGAATCTCTCACAGTTTACCGTTTAGCCGTCACAAAGAATAGAAAATCATCTGAAAAAAATACTGAATTGACAAAAATACAAAGGCAAAGTTGAAACAAGGAAACAGCAGTTAGGTGGATAAAAATATAATTGAAAATCAAAGAACACCCAGCCAAGGCCGAATCAATTAGTATGATTGATTAGTGTCAAACACAGAAGAAATCACGAGAAAACTCTGAAGACTGGGTCTTCTTTATGATGCCAGAGTTTTAAGAACAAAAGTGAAGTTAAATAGACACAATTTGTACCCCAGTCAGTAATCGATTCCGCTCCTTTGCCAGCTCATCAAGAAACGCAAGTGAAACCGCTTGCATCTATTAGCTGTTCTTTGTCCCATCGCTACCATCCTCGAGGTGCGACCATCGAGCTCTCGAGTCCATTGTTAGACCTGATAGAACTTATTGTGCTATTTTACTATAAACGTTATGCTTCATTGCGTATTATGCTCTTGATTGATTCATTTTTAAATTACTTACGTCCATCTTTTGTACGGAGTCAAGTGCAATTGAAACGAAATCACCAGTGCTAAATGTCACATAGTTGTCTTCCACGACACCTGTGAGTTATTGAATGGCGATGCTCTGTCAGGATTAGATGTCAGCGCGAGATCTTACTTTACAATTACGCAGTTGCGTAGGCAGATGAAACAAATGATTATGCATGAGCCATTTGTAAGCTCGTACAGTGGCATAATAGCTTTTATTTACAAGGAAGCTACAGTACGAGTTTTCCTCAGTGAGTATTTGTTGTTTCATAAGGTTTATTGCCTGTCAATTACGACATTTAATCGTGACCTTAGCTGCTTATTTGTTATCTTTCATGACTATGCCTAGGCAGGCAAAGAAAAAAATAATTATGTTTGATTATGCCTACCGATACCTATAAATATTTATAACAAATAATCTCCACTACAGCTGTGATATGTTAAAACATAGTTTCATAAATTATAGGATTTCAATTACATTTGTAATTTTTGTCAATAAATACTGGAGCGTCGTCACCGCGCGACGGCCAGGCATGAAGTGAGCCCGTCAGCGCGCTCGCGTGCGCGCGTCGACAGGCGGAAGCGTGTGCGCACTGCGCACCCGCGCAAGGCTACGCTCATGACCTCGCACCGTCTTTGTCTAGCGCTATCTATCTGTTAGCCCGCGAGGTCAAATGCATCATACCTTCGCCTGGCTTCTAATACTACTACATACTCCACTAATTCGAGCTGGAATTTAAACTATTGCGATCAGTTGAGATAACATTTTATGCGTATTAGGTAAGATAATTTGTAGCACCCGCTTGCTACAGCCATCTCGATTATTCAACATAATAAATGTCACTGTAAATTGTTGTCGTTATAATATCAATAGTGTGTTATACAATGACATTTTCCATACGTTCGTGATTAGCTAGTTACCTACTACTACTAATCTAACTGTTTGTTCTTGAAAATACTTATAATCACTATTGAAATCGTAAATTAATCATTTTCTTTAGCGACCTTGTCGATAATTGTTTGATAATAGCGTCTTGCTTGGATTGGAGCTGTAAACACGCCTCGCATCTTAGTTGTGCCTTCGTACGACTACTAGCGATCGGCCCTGGCTTCTCGTGTGTTGTTTTCCCTATAGTTTATCGTGTTGCGGGCTTCCTTCTCACTAGTTCTATCGTAAACATTATTGTTAATACTAGGATACTTAACTAGTAGATTTTACTGTCAATACTCGTAAGAGATACTTATCAATTTGTTTTGTTTTACTTTGAGGGTCCGTTATGAAAATAGCATACTTTTATTTCGAAATGAAAGGCAAGTCAAGTTTCTATATATCATAGTGGTTAGAGCCTTTGCTCTATGTCACTATGTCTTTCTTTACATAGTGAGAAACATAAGAAAATATTATTAAATTAATATGTTCTTAATAATAAAAAAATATTCGTATGTTTCAGGTATGGCGAGACAAACATGATCGTGCCAACAGAGCGCCAGCGACGAAGCTGTTTAGATGTAAGTAACAGATAAAATATATACGTTATACGGATAAAATAAAATAGGAACCTGACAACATGTATACCTATGAAGTAGATAGACTGTCGAAAAGGAAAACGAACAAAACTGCTAGTGACATAAATAAACTGTCTTATGTGCATAATCTGAACTGAACCATAAAGCTGCATTTCCACGAGCGAAGTGCGAAGATGCGTGCCGTCCACCATTACTATATGCTTAGGTTGTTTCTCACATCATTAGTGTGGGAAGCGCCAAGGAAAATGGGATACGGGAAGATGGTTCTAAGGGAAAACCGTTACGTAGGGCGATTACAGTAGACTTTACTTTGAAACAGAGTATTTCACAACCATATATGTTCACATACTCGTAGGTGCTCACAATGCTCATGGATACTAGCGTACTCTTTTATGGGTACGCCCAAAAGAACCAGAGCTTTTCTTGATTGGCAATGATACGGTGAGTTCACCATAAAAGCAACAATACTAGCATTTATTACAATAGCAAGTTGACAATGTAAAACACTCTTGTCTAGCTAGAGATCATTACCAGGCGCTAAGATGAAGAGGCTGCTCCTTTCATCTGGATAGGAGCGGGAGAATACACAGAAACAACATTTGGCTGTAGGACATGCAAAGCATTGACTTATCTAGTACCCATAACACTAGTTTTGCTTAGCATGGGGATATATAATGCTGTGTGAATTGTACAGCATATTTTTTTTTTTTTTTATTTATTTATCGGTTGCGATCTTTGTTATTTCATAATATTTCGAATTTCCATTGGCCACCAAATGAATAGTAACTTATTTGTAGTTTTTTTATTTAAAGAAACAAGCAATACCAAAGATAGATCATCCAAGACCATATCATAGACACCAGTGTGAAATTCCTAGGACAGCATGACGCATTATGCCCTAGGACTCTTCTGCCACTGCCTTCGGATACTTTTGCTCTCACTGCGCTTTACAGCGTCTGAAACCTTAAAAGACAAAGTGTCTTTATACCGCACTTGGAGGTTTCGTTCGAATGTAGACGGCCTTGCCGGCACTATTCGGGGTTAACCGCTCGTCTTGGACTCACAACAAAAAGTACATTAAAAGAACAAGCAGGTATTCAAGAGCTTGTAAACGAATTTAAAAATGTACCGAACTTTTGATTCAAGCAAGGCAAATAATACGGGGTGTAGCTTGGTTATGTCCTTCTTTTTATAGAGAGCTTCGTTTTTAAATCTATCCTTGCCAAATTTCATATTGATTCGTTGACCCGTTTACTCGTGAAAGGGTAAGAAACAAACAGATATAAACATATTTTCGCAATTTTAATATTAGTATGATATAAATCGATATGCCCCAAATATACGCTAAACTGTATTTAGGCCGTAAAAAATACGCTAAAACTGTATTTAGGACGACCACTGGCGTAGAGTAAGTACAGCCTCGAACCAAATTCTAAATAAATATTGATTAGATTTGTATGACCGACCAGCATTGGTCCGTGGCTGATGACCGACCTGCATCAGACCAACTAGATCAGCCCAAATCCAAACCTGTTATTAAAAAACTTGCCTTTAAACAAACCTGTTAATATTTAGCTCTTATTTACCCGTGTACGTACAGTTCCATTAATCTAACACCGAAACCTCAACCTTGATACCCTCCATAAGCGGCGGGCCAAAACCAGCTCATGTACATGTATGTACGAGATATACAAACAAATTCAGATAATTAAATAAAGGCCTATGTACACAAAAGCATTCTTAGCATAGCGCACGGATAAATGCTAGATGCATTGCTTCCGCCAGTCTTCAAAGTCTTTCTTTTAAACACTCACACACACTTAACACTTTCAATTAAACAATAACAAAGGTGTTATGGTTTACGAGGGGTAGAGTATATTCTCCTATACTTAAAAGATATACTATAAATCTAGGTATTGCCTGAGTCATTGAAGTCTGTAGTAGTCTGTCAGTAAGCGGGACGGAATAAAGAGATAAGACGCGACTGCATAAATCCCCAGTGAAAACATCCGCACGTGAATAATGCATACCCGCTTTATAATCCATCAGCCTTAAACAATAAAATTCTAACAAGCAGATCAATAAAGGCAATGTTTGGCTCCAAGGCGAACCACCGAAACCGTAGATAAGTGGATAGCAGGAAGTATCGTGGTCGATACGTCCTAGCGAGCCCTGCGCGCACGCAGCCAACACACGCACACTCGCGCACCGGCGGCGGCCGTGAGCGGAACAACAAGGTCCCCAACAATAAGTACGGATAGAAAAACAAATAAAAAATAATGGTTTCACTAATTGTGAGGAAATAATAATAGAAGGTAATTATTTTTCCCGGCGCCATCTTATATCAAATATACAACGCCACCATCTATACCATATATAACCGGTAATAAATTAGTTAAGAATTCATCCAAAGGTTGCCTTGAAGAAATCCCTCTTAGCGATAAGACCGCCCATTGTGCATCAGTTTTTTTCTCTGTCTTGATGTGCAATAAATAAGGTGATGGCGGGACCGATGACTAGGGAAAACTGCACTACCGATGGCTTATTTTGAAGTAAAGTCGCGGCAGAAATTGAATACTTACGATGGTTATTTTAATGACGCAAGACTACTTGATAGAACATCATTGAAACACGCAGTTTACTAAATTGTCCTTGGCATTTTGATTATAATTGCAGATATTTATGTTCGAACGACCTTATTTTATATTTGGCTGAAACTAAGAACCAAATCCAAAATGTAAATATTCTCAAAACAGAGTACAAACATAAAATTTGCATAATAACCCGCATTGAAAACAAAATGATAGACATAAACCTTGATGACCGGAGTAGGAAGTAAAGAAACTAAAGCAGCTAATAAATAAACACATTGAACGACGGCTCTTTAAAATACACATTTTATGGAAAATTCCTGGTTCCCGACCTATAATCTGTCAAGTGTATCGCCCATCGCCCATTTGTCCAATAAACATCTATTCGAAACCAAACCTAACCGAAACAACCTGGCTTTTACGGTAATGATAAACTGTGCGAGTAGAAATGGACGAGGCAAATTCAAGACTGTGCTCATTTAAAGAATGAAGAGAAGAGAGAGAGAAGAGAAATTTAATGATGATGATGATTGATGCTTACGAGTCAAAGTTTTTCTGCTGTCTGTAGTTGCACGTGCAGCACGCATGCGCGTAGCACTGCCCCGTGCTACGGCCTTCACAGCCGGAGCCTGCCCCCGCCTTAAATTAATAAGCTGATTCATAGCATTTTTCAAAGCCTATGCCTGCTTCTAGCTGAATACTAAAGTCTTGTCAGACTTCTCTGTTATTTTTTAAGTACATGTCTCTGATTATTTCTGAAAAAAAAAACACTTTCATACAGGTACAATGCAAAGATTTATTTACCCGACGACGTTAATACTTATCATTATGTGTTCAGATCGCGTAAGTTTAAAAATATTCATATGCAAAGGTTCTGTACATACATACCTATGTTTCATCACAGGGAAAATAACTCGACATTTATTTGCAGTTGCTAGGCCACAACATAAACAAATCTCAAATCATAGAAATAGATTCTATCAATAGACTAAAACCATCAGGCAAGGAATTGAACAAAATACGTACTGCGCAATCACAATACAGTTTAAAGTGTTAATTGACAGTGAAATATTTGAAATAATCAACCAATTATTATTCAAGGCAACCGAGTGCGCCGCAGGGCGTTATTACGACTTATTTTTGTTTGAGTGAAAAAGTATAACAAGGAACTTTCGTAGGAAAAATCATGAAGCACTAACTCAGAGACAGATATGTATGAGGATCTAGAATAGGTATACGGAATAAGACTAAATTGTCGTAGAATAGGTTAGTTTCGTGGAATGCACTGGATCAAAGCTAGGGGCTAGATCCAAGATACCTAAACTGCGCTGTAGCCCTGAAAAGGCCCTTGGTGAAGAAACCTTCACGGTTGAGCGGCTTAATTGTACTCTAGTAATTAGTTTCGGTTAAATTTACTTCTAAACCAATTCAAGCCCCAAATCATGAGTTTGAAGAAATAGAAATTATTGTTCTAAAAATTAATATAAAAAGAAAAAATATTTTATTGGAGTTTATAAAAAAAACACTAAAAATAACGTTCTGGTCCCGACCAAAAACACGGAACACTTGCACCATCGAGTATGATTGAAGATTCCCCATGAAACTTCTGACGGCTTTAGCTGAAGGGAGAGAAAGTCAATCAATACAAGCGGGTAAAGAAGCATCAGTATCGAACTGACCAGCAACAACTACAGACAGAATAATGCTTATAACTGACTAATTGTGTAGTGTAGAGATTGTAATGATAATTAATCGAATTAAACAGAAATTCACAACTCCAGAATTTTACGTGGAAATAATCCATACAGTCTCTTGTAACAGCTAGAAAGGGAAATGCTGTACATTAGAACTGAAAATTATTCACAGTCAATAAATCATTTCTCTCAGTTAATGTTCATATTCGGCAGACCCTACAACGCATCCTTTGTGCCGGCTGGCAGGGCTCCAAGCAGGAAGAGGGCCGAAATAGCTCGCCCTTTCTAGCAGAATCGCTTTGCTGGGCCGTGACTATTCGGTATTGCTATTTTTGACGATTCCAACGTGTGTGCTTCGGGTCGTAGGTGCTTTTGATGTAAATGTTAACAACGGATTTATATTATTTGGGAAACTTTTAGGTGATGATGGATGTAGAGAAATCTTTTTTTTCTCCAACCAGGATACTCTAAAACATTCTAGCTTTCTTAGACTTCAAAATTAAATAACTTACTCGATCACTTTTTGCATATAAATTGCAAATAGTCGGTAAATTGCTTGTGGCCAAATAGTGAGCGCATCTCCACTCTACGATGTTAATTGTTAAGTCACAGGCGAATGAACGAATTTGACCCAGTGACTATTTATACCACGCGCGTTCAATTCTACACTACATCATCGTATCTCGGGTATTATTGCTTCGGCGCCGGGAGCATGTCACAGTCTATGCTTTCGTTACTATCTTTCTAATTACCTTGTTGTTAAATACTTCTTGTAGGCGTAGTAGATTTCATCTATAGTTTTATACTGACAGACAGATAGCGCATACAGTCAAAGCCTGATCGTATCGTAACAAAAGATGCGGGCTTGTTTGTAAAACAGGGAGAGATTATTTGCTGGTATGTTACTGAAATCAGCACTGAAAGCTTATAAAATAAGAGGTATTACAGTGGAAAACACCACATAGAGAAAAAATACACCACATCACATTGGCAAAGGAAAATTCAGGAATGAAACTAGTATCATTCATTACAAAGAAATATCGAAAGATGAATTACCAGGAGCCCATAAGTGCCGAGAGTGACATTAGTGACACAGTGAGTCAGTAGGAAGAGCCTTGCAGCGACGCCGGCCGGTCGGCAACGTCACTCGCTATGCAAGACCATGTTATTATTGGCACGGAATGAACTCTCCTCTACGTTGGATTTATTGCAAATTAATGCTCTTAGATTGATTGTCTTTACAGATAGTTGCAAAAACACTATGTACAAGATTAATACACTAAATAACCTCTACCTTATTTTAGTCCACTTTAATTTTCGCCAGTCAATATTAACAAGCTGTTTCTTTGCACCCTAGATTCATGAACATCTCATTAATTTGATTGACACCTCCATTATTTGTTACATTACCTTGACTCTCAGCCTCTGGTCGACGCAGTCTCTCAATACCCCGAGTGGTCCATCCATGTGCGCAATCCTCGTTATAAGATTCCGAGTTTTCCTTTCCCTCCTCTCTGGCACGGTCACTGCAACAATCAAATTACTTTTAGTAACAGTGAGATCGCTACGATGATGTTTAGTCAATATCACAAACATTTTCTGGAATTATTATCGAAGCTCCGTAGCTTCTTTTTCGTGCTTATTTTGATTCGTATCAAAAGAAATAAGACAAGACAGAACAAGCGGCAAAATACCAAAATTGTTTACACAGCCTCTATGACGAAACATACAAGCTATCTCAGTTCATAAACTTATTTTAATTTTAACATGACACGATAAACGCAGAGTCAACGCTCCCAAGTTATCAGCCCGGCATAGTTAAAACACCTGTTAAAATATCGCACAGTGTTTCTATTGTACCTACTTGGAAATCTGCCGTTTCTATATGCATACTTTGTGTTGCATTTGCAGTATCAATATTTTTTCTTGGTTAGGCATTAGTTCAGTGACCGAGTCAAGGAAAACTAAGAAGGTGGGATTTTTATAAATCAAATTTCTTAAGACTGCTGAGCCGACATAGTCAGAGCATAGTTAAGTAAGGATTTTTATTCATCTTATGCCAATTCGATGTTGTAGGTTTTATCTTCATCTAGTTAAAAGAAAAATTGAATAAGCAAGACTTGTTCTATGCAAGTAGTGTATTCATTAGCAACAAGAGCAGACGATACGCGAATACCCTTACGTAGTAGAGTCAATAACATCGACACAGCTGACTGTTTGACAGTGAACGAACTGCGATAATGAAGGACATCGCCCGCTGAGGCTGTCTCATCTCAGACTGCACGGAGATATTTCGGAGTTCGCAGCAGTAAATAAAGAAATAGCTGCACAAATTTGTTTCGGAGGTGCTCGAACTTTCAGTAAAAGTTTGAACTCTCAAATAAATTCATGAAAATCGCGAACGTTGCTAAGAACGAATTCGTACAAATTTTACTTGGCTGTGATCAAAAGTAAACAATCATAAAAGAGTTAGAATATAATGTTCCCCTTAGAATATAACAAGCTTAGTCAGATACATCACCTGTTAGAAGTGCGAAGGCGTCCGCAGCTGGTGCCCACCTGGCCGCAGCATTTTACACCTTGGAGTTTTTCTCCTCGGAGGAATAAGGGTTTGTCTAATTAATTGTATTAGTTGGACGGCGGTAGAATACTAATATACTTTTTATGCTGCAGTTTGCGAATGCCGCTTCAACACATGAATAATTTCCAAAGAGAGTGCCCAGCCCATGCTGTGACTGATCATGATCTTGGTATGACTTGATACATAATGATGAAGATTGCCAAATTGTTTTTATTCAAGATGACTCTGTAAACCTCTTAGTCTATTCTGCATAAAGAAATAAAGAAACTGATATATTAAAAACAAACGTCAAAAATCGCACTGACCACGAACGAAAGTAATTTTCCGCTAATATCATTTTAATTGAACTAGACCAAGATAAATTTACATGTTTATTAAGCGTGCAACTTTTACTGCTCAATCATGTTACTTTGTCGATAAGCGATAGCATCTCGTATCAAATCTAAATGAAATCAAGAGAATATTCGAACAGGTTCCTTTATTAGAAACCTGAGGCCTTACTGCGTTATGAAATGGCTATCGGCCTTGTAACTTAGCAATCCTTAGTAACAGGGTTCACTAGGTCAGTAACCAGGTTCACAGACTAAAGATGCGTAGCTCGAGCTTCCTTTGCATAAATTATGATTTTCAATAGACAACTAAAGTTCTAGATGTTACCAAGTCAGCTTTGTTATTTCAGGATTGTGCCTAGCTTGTTTCTGCTGAATAATTGAGGCATAGGTACATACATAGATGTTCCAAATGCCTTAATGTTGCCAATTGCCAACTGCATCGGCCTATATTGCTTTGGATTGTTGGAAAGTACTTTTAGCAATGCAAGAGAAGTTCTTTCGAAGTTCGAACTTTCTATTTGTTTTTTCTTATTGATATTTTAAGTGGCTTAGGTAACGTGTGCGATAATTATCAATGAAAAAATCCATATAAAAAGTAGTCAGATAGAATCTATGCAAGCCTATGCAAGTCAGCGCTCGGTCGCACGCGGCTTGTCGCTCGCGAATTACTTTCACTTGAGTATCCCCGGGCGCTGACCGCGCGGGGTCGACGGCCGGCGAGCGCGGGAAACGCCGCGCCGCCGCCATTACCGCCATTCAGAAAAGCGCCATGTTTACACAGATGCGCGCCGAAACGCGTTCCGTTGCATCACTTCCGTTTGCGTTCCGTTCTGCGCATGCTGACATTTACTGCGTTCCGATTTAGTTTTACGCTGGTTGGAAAATGTGTTATTTTTATACTCATTCGAGTATGTTGGAGCTTCGTAAGTATCCCGCATGAAACAAACATTCTAATGTACTATATCTAAATATTGCCTCTGATAAAAGATATCAACAAAATGCTAGACTAATAAAGCGAGAACCATAATGACAAGTTACAATCAAAGCAAAAAGTGATTAAAACTGACAGTGGTATGTGATCGCATCGCCGGGATCGCAACGTGTGCGCACGCGCGCGCTGTGTGGTTTAGCGTTATGATTACAAGGCACGCAACTATTTTTGTTATTGTTTTTACGATTCCTTATAAAGTTATCGATTCATTTAAAAATACAGGAAAACTTTTGAACTCAAGTTTTTTAGAACCTTGCGTGGAGTATGTCGATACTGATTAACGCAGGTTCAATCAATCATAAGGAATCTTGAAGAACTTAAACAAACCGTAAGGTAGTTTTTACAAATTTGGTTCGGCGCGTCGGCCCACCAAACTAAAGCATTGCAATAGGTATTTGCTAGATTGTTTGTCAAGAATCAAGAAGAATATCGCTGCCGCATCATTGTGGGTATACTACGGGTAATCAAAAGTGACATAATCATCAGCCAGCATTACAAAAAAGGAATCCCGCTAAAAGGCAACTTTTTGCAGAGCACATTTCTTAGGACGCGAATCTCTGGATGTCGTTGACCGAGGCTCCAGGGTGCGAGCGAGAAGACACGATCGCCGCTCATGTGGAAAGCGGTTATGCAACAAGCGAACACGCGAAAGTCTAACGAACAGACGGTGTTATGTTCGAGATTGCATCGCGTATCTAGATGACGTGATAATTTATGCGTTGTCCCACAGTTCAGTGCTGGATCGAGGAACGTGTTTCTGAGAGAAACGCCGCAATCCACGTTGCAATTTGTCACGGAGAACAGTGTAGAGAATGCATACGATAAATATACGAGCACGCTAAATCAAAGACAACTTTCGACCGATAATCCGGCCTTCTCTGCGAGCCTTGTGCTATGCCTGTGCGGCACTTTCACAGATAAACTCATTAGCTACGAATGCGCGCTATCCACTGTTTCAATATTGCGAAACAATGCGCTAGTAATTATACTAGGATCGAATCTAACCGGCTCAAATTAGGTCTAGCTCTTGCTGCTATTGCACAAAAGAAGCCAATAATAGAATCAGACAAGGAGCCGAGCCAGCTGCGTATTTAATCTATGACCGTATTGTTGCCGGTCACTTTCCAGCACCATTTTTGTCAAATTGCCGGGAAAATAATTGGCAATTCTATAATGCAATCGCATGCACTATGATATGCCGTGCTAGGTTACAATGAAATTTTATTAAACAGTATTTAAACTGTTTTATAAAGCGAATGATTTAAAAAGGTCTACAATATTTATCAACGAAGCCAACGACTCCTCTTGAAACCAAAATGAAGGTCACCTTTAGTAGAAAAAACAAAGAAACCATATAAAGGCTAATTTAGACCCAAAAACAAGCAAGTTCTCAGTGAAGTGAACGTCCTTTATGTTGCCAAAATTAGGCACAAAGTTCTGATTAAAAAGATAAAATTACCAACCAAAACATGTTTCCAAGGACGATATCAAACAAGCAAGCTAGCAAGAGCAGTCGACAATAAACTTATTCAATAACACACCTGTTTACAACTCTGATCGAAGATCATTTGATTAGTTTAGAAAAAACTAAAACCTACTTTGAATTCCTTAGTTTTAAACTTTTTTGGGATTAAATCGACTTCCTCGTGATTATCATACAACTGCAAAAGAATCATCCAAATCGGTCCATAAATGACGGAGACATCGACAAAGATACAAATACTTACACAGTAGGTACAGCTAAACATGGAACCTTTTCGAAATCGGTTAAAAAATGGGTACGACGACGCCTATCTAGAAGTTTCTAAGTAACGTAAAAAATATCGTAGTAAAGGAACAAATAGAAAAAGCAGTTGACGTGGAGGTAGCGGGGGCAGCGGGTCACGGGCGCATGCAAATGAGGCGATCCAGCCGATAGCTACACGGGATTCTTTGTAGAACTAGCAACGGGACCTGGGGAATAGCTTCTTCTGATAAGCTAATTTGTGGAAATACATCTTTGGTATCGAAGCAAGTACATATTAAATGGATAGGTACAGTCTTTCAACGGTATCCTTCTTTTTACCTCTTTGCTGATCTCTGTTCGGTTCTTAATGAAATTTGGCAAGGGGTTCATAAGTTAATACTCAAAGGACATTGGCTACGTTTCGGAATACCAGAAAAATGCGAGCGAAGTCGCGAGGTTCCTCTCATATTATAAGTATAGATACGACCGGCTTTTTTGGTAGTCGAACAACATAAATAGATCCACAAATAACTTTCCAGTTCATTATAATAAGCCAATACGTCGTAAAGGCTAAGGACAAAAGATCTAGATAAGTACTAAGGCGCTATACAGACAGAACAACTATTTTGGGAACAGGCAACTCGTAACCAGGTGTTTTTAAGAAATGTTGTTGGGAAAATATATTTTTTATACAGTTTCTTCAACTAAAGTCAAACCAACCACCAGTTGAGAATGTCCGCACCGAAATTACCTATCAAATTACGCAAATAATAACATAACGATGAATGCAAGTGGAACTCAAAAGGGGTAATTCCTTATCTAACAATACCTTTACCTTTCAAGACGTACCTACTGTTGGGTGAAGACATCTAAAATAAGGTTTATTTGTCTCTTTAACCGACTTCGAAACAGGAGGAGGTTGTATGTTCGGCTGATCGGATTATGTTTTATGTCTTCGTCGATTTATCCAGTATTAGTCCCGCAAACCTAAAACAGTTAAAAATAAGGCATTCAAAGCCGGTTATCGTTTTTTTGAAACTATCAAATTATTATACATCTTCTCTAAATAAGCCCTACGGCGATGATATTACTCCGTACGCGCGTTTATTTTCTTTGTGACACCTCGAGTTACACTGTATTAGTCAAGGCCTATCATGCTTTACCGATTCGATTTTTTACGACAGTCTATTTTTTTAACAAGAAGTTTGTATCGTTCCTCCGCATCTATTAAATCTGTACCGAGGCATGTTTTGTGATTTAACAATAATGTATCTGCTGAATTTCCGTAAATATATAAATCGCACAATGTGCAAATGCACTAATTTAGGCCAATTACGGCTTGCGGCCAAGACGTCGAAATCTTTACGACGTGATTAGCTTACGAGTAGGTACATGAAGATCTTTACGATCCAATTGGTTATACGTGTATTTGTACGTTGCAATGTTTACGTCGTTAGTTAGTGGTGACGGCAGCACGTTAAGAAGTGGCACCCCCTCAAAGTCAAAGTCAAAGTATATTTATTGCAATTACATGTGAAAAAGATCATACATAAAAAAGCGTAACAATGTAATTTGCCCATTATGGGCATGCAATTATTTCTGGTTACATGCAATATATTAATGAGAAAAAAAAATACTTAAAATCAGTTAATGTTAATAATTCCTCGCCAGGGGCATTATATAGCGTGGAATCGGTTAAAACTGTATTCCATAAGTCATATTAGTCATTCCTCGCCTCCTAGAAAAGAAAAAATAATTTATAGTAAAACCGGTATTTTCCGAGTGGACTGGGTGTCGGTTTGGAACGCATCAAATGTAATATAAAACACGGCAAACCGTATACATATAGCGCCAAGGCTTGTTTAGGAATCACGTTTGTGTTTAGAACACGATGTGACGTCACACGATTTGGGCAAGAACTCTCCTGTTATACGGAATAACCCCCCAGGTCACGTACGAGGTCAGTCTAGGCCGAGCGATGAACGCGGCTCCGCTCTGTGTCAGCGGCGGCCGACGACCCTCCCCCTGCGCCCCGGTCACGAGGGGGGTAGGTAATCTCGCCCACCCAACGTGCACTTGTGGGCGCTCGCCGATTTCCCGATCAAGGTTCTACAGTTAATTTGCTGATACTATTTTTGGAACAGGAAGTGCCATTTTGAAGTTAATCAATCTTGAGCATAGGCAATGTGTTCATAGGTTTTATTATAAACACAATGTTATAAGATTTTATTTTTTGAGCAGCAATGATTATTCTGTACTTTGAAGCAGTTCATGCTTTAGTGCTGAACTATTGAATTCTTCGATTCATGGTAAAAGGCACCACATTTTGGAAAGTCTTTTATTCCAAGTTATACATGAAACTTAGCCGAAAACATAGTGCTGTTATAGTTCACAGATGCAGAACTAGGCTATATATGCAAAGAATTAAACCCAGTCAGCCTCGAGGTGGGCCTGAACATTTCAAAGACCAAGCACCTAACAACCATTTCCTGTTGAGATCGAATAATGTTATTTGTTGGCAATGTGTTGTGTCTCAATAAGGTTTGCTGGAAGAGAACTCTTTTTAGGGTTGAGTTCGCCTTTGTATTAATTTTCTACAATAAGTTTTATATTGTTTATTGTGCAAAAAGTATAAAATAAATAAATAATGTCCATGAGTGGATCTCGGCCTAATAGTCTCTTTCCACATGAGAAAGACAAAGAAGTTGCTCGACATACCGAAATGCCTGGAAGAACTAATTGGTTGATGAAACACCTTATGAAAGGTGAACTACGGCAGATTTTTTTATATTATGCCAGCCAACTCACCAATCTTAGTGAAAAAATAATAAATGAGCACCATCAAAAGGTACCTTGCAGAAAGAGCTTACGTAGATAGTAAGGATTATCCAATTTTTGGAATGCCATTGAATGAAATGGGCATAGAGTAAAAACCTGCTGTTGTCTTAGCTAGTATTATAGTTTTTGCCTTGACTTTATACAATAAAAATTAGCACCTACCTACCTCTACCTTCCATTACAATTTCTTTGTACTTTACTTACTACATTCATAGTGCAAGGATATAAACCTATGATAAATAAATAAAACCGAAACTCGGTCATACAAGAAAATAATTATTTTTTACACACACAATAATTATTTTCTTGTAACATAGTACCTAATCAACAAGTTAATATCCCCTTTGACACCACACTCACCAAATTTCTGCTCAAAATTCCACAACCAAAATGTAAACATAACCTCAAACTTACAATCGAACTTGGCAAACCGCTGTTTGTTCTTTTCCTCTAGCATCCTTTCCTCCTCATTCCTTTTCCGTTCTTTCTCCTCTTCCCTTTTTTTAACTTTTTCCTTCTCTCCCACGGGTATAATATCTTGGTTCTTCAGAGCTGCTTCGAGTTGCTGAATGTTTTCAAACATTGGAGCATTTTGAACCGGTGTTTGGGATTTCCGCGAGTGCAACGCTTTTAGAGGATTGAAGTCACTACTGCGAGAGCTAACTTCAGATTCAGAGGTCGATGAATCAGAATTATTTTCTTTAGACATCTCGAATTTAAGAATTTTATCGAAAAATCACAAAATCAAAACATACAGCGCAACACATCACACACAACACAAGTCAACAACTTCAACTTCTTGCTAGATGGCCTTGTCAAAGTGCCAACAGTGCCAAAACATGACCAAAACAAGTTCTCAGAATAGGTAGGTCTCTGTCTCAAAACAACTGAAAGGAACTGAAAAGTGAAAACACTTCCACTTCTTTGTTTAGTAACTTCAACTTCTTGCTAGATGGCACTATGTCTGGATTGACACAATTCCTTTCTTTAGTAAATTAAATAAGTAACAAGTTTATTGAATGTTGTGTCTACTTTTTATACGTTATTAAAACTTTTCTCATACTAACGTTTAATATAAAAGCACAATATGTATAGGTACTACTGTTGGTGTACCATTAATAAATAAATAAATAAACACTTCCACTTCTTACTTTATTTATGTTAAGAAAGTGAGAAAGTTATATAACAATTACTTTCAACAAGGTTAAACAATGATAAAAAGTGATTATAATTTGCTGCAAATTTTTGTTTCGAGTTTTTTTTCTTAATTTTTATTCATTATTCAAGATGTCTCATCTTTCATACGAACACGAAATTATTAAATGAAAGATGAAGTTGAATGAAGTTCATCCAAAATCCATACCATCATAACTTAACAACGTATGACGTAGTATTCTACTGTGCGTGTATCGTGCTAAATCGGAATAAATTAAATTCAATACCTATGATACCTACCTACCTATTAGAACAAGCTCGCAGCAAATTGGTAATTGCAGTTTTCCATTGACATTGCAGTCATACCACGCAACAAAGACGAAGGTTCTTCCGGCAACGGCAATCATAATTAATTAATACTTTAAACGCTGTTTCAGCTCAGCAGGTTCAGGTACCTACGAATAATACATAATATAAAATTACTAGGTAATTTTATATTATGTATTATTCGTACCTACTTTTATTAATATTACTTTTATTTAAGTATATACCTTTATTAAAATACTTATTTAACTACAAACAACTTATGAAATTCTCGATTTAAACCCTAAACCATAGACTAATTAATAATTATATCAATCTTAAATATACTCGCTCCGTTGGTTGGTTGGGTAAAAATGGGTTCTAAAACAAACCTACCGCGTAACCGACCGACCGGCCAGCTACTATGCGTGGAGCTAAAATGTCTAAATAAAGTAAAAGTAAACTAAAAAGTAAAAAATCATTTATTTCTTTAGGCTTACAAAATAAGCACTTAAACAAGTCATATTTTATACATTAAATTATTATCAAATAAAATATATATAATACCTCTATATAATAAAATAATCCGTCATAGTCATCATTAAGCCTGGAAGAGATCGCTTCTAAGCGATAAGGCCGCCCATTGTACCTGTCGCATATAATGTATTTTTGTAACGATTAATTTGATTATGGTGTACAATAAATAATTTTTGTATTGTATTGTATCATTATTCGTGGGGTAAAAGAACTTCAAAAACCCAAACTTCAATGGCTGAGCTCTAAACTCTGAGCTCGAAAAAATTAATACGTACTAAAGTAGGTTGATACCTACTTACGGTAAAGTAATTTCACATTTAAATTGTGTAAACAAGCAAGAACCAGACGAGTCATCAATTATGCCGAGTCAATGCAAGGTCTGAGCAATATGCAGCAGGAAGCGGCGCGCGCCAAGGTTGCATCTAGCTCGCTATTTAAATCTTTCAATACCTATTTACGGTGGAAAAACAACCACTGAAGTTGTAGTTTTACTTCTGCTACTCGATTGTAGATGGCGCTATACGACTGAATATTTCATAGAATTTAATTTCCATGAAACTTTAGTTCCGCTACTCGCCGTTACGTTGCACTTCGCGGATCAGAAAGTTTTCGGTGGTAGAGCTTATCTCTAAATTATACTTTCAAAGTTGTGTCGAACACAGATCTTTACTGTATACGATTTATGTATAATACTAAGTTTATTTAAACCAGTACCCTACTAAAAACACACACACACACAAAACAAAACACATTATTTGTCACGGGCACTGCGTAGTTCTAATCAACATTTATTACATTATAGTGGGAGTAAACTAATCACAGTGCGTTTTACAACGCGCAGTAGAGCGTGGAGATAAATAGCTCAGCAACTATTAAATGAATAATGCAGAAATACTTATTTGTTTGTTTCCTCTCATAAAGGGTTTTAAAACTTATCCTGCTAATTCATGTCTGCATTGTCATTTTCTAGGAGATCCCCAAATACCAAAGCGCAAACACTACATGAACATGAGTGAACCACAATGTAGCCAATAATGAAATAACACTACACCGTAATGTATCTTATTCTAAATTTTCAAGTTCCTCCTCCTTCTACACTCAAGTAGGTTTTTATTTCTTTGTGAATACCTAGTAAATATAGCCTAGAGTTTAATAACCCGTTGCACGTAGAATACATTATGAATTAATTATGACGTCACAATACACACGCAACATTATCAAAGAAAGTGCGCGGAAGCGTTTTGAAAACAAAAGTATTCTTTTTGCGCGGCTATTATAGTTAAAGAGTGAAAGAGCTAGCGAACAATTCGTTTTTTTATTCGAGCATCGCTTGTCTTCCGTACATTGTCATTGTGAACAAAGACTTACCTATTAGATGATAGTAGGGATGAGACGTATTTACTCGACCAGGTTTGTAAACCTGGTATTTGCTTGCAAGTACGGAAACCTAGTACGAGTCGAAATACTTTGAAGGTCTTGCAAGTATTTGGACTTTGAAGGTCTTGCGAGTATTCGGGGCTCGGGGCGTGCGGCGGACTCGATGACTGGCTTCTGACAGCGACAGTGACATTAGACATTGAGTACCATAGACATTAAGTGACATTTAAGTACAATAGACAGTGACATTTAGGTACGAATCTAGATTGATTTTGCAGTCACCCACCTCCTATAAGTCTATGACTACAACATTTACACCGATCTATAACGTCTCGTACCTACTGATCTTAATCCCATTTAATAGGTAAAAATACAAATACAAAAATCTTTATTTGAATTTAATTGGATTTAAACGTTATTTTATTAAGAATTTAAACAAATATTAAGTCAACGCTTTGTCTCGCCAGTGCCAATCCAAAAATGAAGATTCGTTCTGCTTGACTGTTGATGCCTTGAGGGTCGCTTGGCTTGGCTCAAAACTGTCAAGCAAAATTGTCAAGTGACACTATCAGGCCTCGCTGTCATTAGCGTTATCTAATGCCGCTGTCAGCGAGGCTGTCAGTCAACGCTGTCAGCTGTGTTCGCGCGGAAATTTCAAATGTAAGAAAACACAAGTGTTACAACAAAAAACTTAATTTATAATTAATGACTACTAAGTATAAATATTTTATTAGGTACCTACCTGCCTACCTCTAGTTTGAATCCGACAGATATAATCACAGAGATAATAATAATAGTTTCAGGTAGGTCCCTACCTGAAACTAATCACGATGTCGCTAATAATATTATAAACGCGAAAGTTTGTAAGTATGGATGGATGTTTGTTAATCTTTCACGCAAAAACTACTGAACGGATCTGGATGAAATTTGGCACAGATATAGATTATAGTCTGGAATAACACATAAGCTATATTTTATCCCGGAATTCCCACGGGAACAGGAATTACGCGGGTGAAACCGCGAGGCGCTGCTAGTAATTAATAAAATTATTCCAACCAAAGTAATTTTGGTTCCTATATCCACCTACTAAATATATCTTTTAAATACCTAGGTACGCCATTCTAATAACAACAAAGCTGTTTTAGAGTAATAGCTATGTACCTACCAAGGTCGCTTCTGCGTGAAAAACCAGGTAAAAGTTCTTAAGTAGATAGGTACCTAGGTTTCACCTAAATCCCTCATAAGTATTACCATAGATCAAAAAAACTCATTACTTACATTATTCATTCATTTTATATTATAGTAGTACATAATCTATCTATCTAGTACCTACCTACCATCCTACTTAGCCAATGAATCTGTCTTTGTTGTACACACTATAATACATCTTCAACTAACTAAATAGGTTAAGTACATAGGCGAGCTTATTACTGACAAAGAGTTGTCTTCTAGCAAACCTTAGGGTTATATCATAAAGGAGAGGCATAGGAACAGATAGAGGAAGTAGGTACCTACCTACCTACGTACAAGGAAATAAACTAGACGAATCTGACTGGGTTATTTCTCTCTGGAACTTCGGAAAGAAAGTTTTTCCAGAGACGAGACAATTTTAGCTAGATTGATTTATTTGATCCTGGAAATCTAAGTTTTCCGAGATCACAATGTAATTGGCATTCATAATTTAATGAATCATAAGTAACAAACAAATAGGTATATTTACAAACATACAAATACATATTAGTCAAGTGATAGGTAGGTAAACGGACCTCATTTGGGTAATGGTAAATATGTTCATCAAACTGAAATTAGATAAGTGGGCACAGATCTTATTTTCTAAATAGGTACGTCATACCTACCTAGAGTGAAAAGTGAGTCTCCTCCCATACAATAAAATCCATTATACGACCCGTCCCCGGCTATTAATTTTATGTACCTAGCCGGCTGTTTATTTTACGTACTTACTCAAAGTCATATCATAGATGATTTACAAGTACCTACCTGTTAGCTGTTAGTAATCAAATTCTAATCCCAACGCCTACTTAAAATGAAGAGCAGACGCTTTATATACCTACCTACTTATTTAAATGTTTGTAACTACCATAATTTTTGCAGGTATTTTCTCGTGGACACTATTTTGTTCTTTATAACAAAGCAGGCAGGGATCAATTTTCCATGCAGGTATTTTTATCGTGCTTGCAAGTATTTTATCTGAAAACTCTGTAAACTCGGATCACTTTCCTGTACAAGTGTTGCAAGTATTTTACTTTCAAGGTGCGTGGCCCGCCAAGAGCCGCGCCGCACTCGCCGCGCCCGCTCGCGCGTCCGAGTACGAGTATGAAAATACTAGCAAGTATTTTTGAACCCTGGTTTTTGGCGCTGGTTTTTAAACGGGGCCGTACTTGGAAGCCCTGGTTCGCGATTTTACAAGTACGTCTCATCTCTATTAGATAGGTAGGTAGGTAGCCACGTACTTGGTACTTGTACCTAAAATCCAATACAATAGTTGCAAAATTTTGTTAGGCACGGTAGCGGAATTGTGATTTACCCTAAATTGTTCAGTATGCTACATATTTTGCGCTTTTTGACAACTTTTTGCTATATAAAATATTTTCCTCCCTAAACGATACCGTATTAAAACACCTTCAGCCAGTTCCAGCAGTGGGACAGACGAGGCTAAACAAATATTGCTGAAAATCCATCATTACAATTTGGCATGGCCCACTTTTGGGCTAAGACTTCCCCAGATGAATGTGCAATATTTTATGTGTTTTTTTTTGTTTTTTTTCAGAACGGCGTCTGCTGAGTGGAGCGCGCGCTGCATCTATGGTGTATCGACGCAGGTTCGATATCCACCGGGACGTTGCCAGGTGATCGCGGCGTTTGCGCCGATTCTGATTAATATCATCAAGCATTTACTATAAAGAGCTTTTGAGCATCTACAAACTTTTGAATCGAAGATTTAGCTAAGCAGCATCGTTGTTTGGGTTGTAGATGTAAGCACCTATACTAAGAAGTAGATAAATAGTAACTACTCAATGAATACTACATACTTACTTCATAAACATTATATAATGGCTAGATATCCCTATAATGCATGTAAACATTGCAGGTACTTTGTTTGTTCTTGGTGACATGTTTGAAAGACGTGAAAGTCTACCTTTTCCGTTTTCGCAGGTCACTGCTGAAGCGGAGCGGAGTGCGGGGAGTGAGGTAGCCTGGCGGAAGGACAAACAATCAGACTGTACCACATGTGTTCTCTCTACTAAGTACCTAGCCCTCGTGATTATCTACAACGAATAATGTACGGTCCGTCCAATACGCTGCCAAACATTTTGAACGAATTTATTATATTAGTGACATTTTTTGACAGTTTACATAGTGTGTAGTTCGCGGGTGCAAGTTTTTTTTTTGAGTGGGTGCTAGCGCCACCTGGCGTTGGATAGTGGCGACAACGTGGCAGGGACGCATGCGCCGGCGGCACCTGCGCTGGCGATGCCATTTATTGAAGATGAATGGTGGGCTGCGGAGAATGCGGAGGGCAGAATGGTCGATCTCTCTAATTGCCTACAGGTACATATTTTAAATCTTATATTTCAAACTAACGCCATCTATCACTGACTATGCAACAATTTATTATAATTTCAAACCACCCATGTTCGAGGTTGGAGTAAAAAAATGTATCTCAACAAATCCGAACCACATTATACTAAAACTATCACACTTAGAGTCGAGAAAATATATATTAACGAAAGGATCTCAAATCGGCAAAAGCACTTACGGAAAAGTGCAAACAAGCAAGAACCAGACAAGGAGACATTCATAGTCTTAGCTTTTATAAATTCTGTTTAAAAATCGACAATCGAATATAGGTACCAACTACGAACACCACGAGATTTATATTGCCATATACGTGATTGAAACAGCCGTTTAAGTTTTTAAAAGTCGGTCTCTCAGTTCCAGGACGCGGTAGCAGCAGCCGGTGGTCAAGCCGCCGCTCAGTTGCAACACATGGCGTCATCTCTCGGCGAGTTGTCGCAAGCCGAGCTTTCCAACATCGTCGGCGGGCTCACGCTCGAGAACGAGGGAGAGAATGCGGACCCCGAGGAAATACTGAAGCAACTCGGAGAGACCGCGTTCGATAACTTTGACACTTTCTTCACGGATCTGACGAATGCCACCGCATCTGCAGTGCCACCTATTGAAATTAAGGTAAGAACTTATGTCACATATTAATCCTTAAAGTGACATATAAAAGGAAATAATATTACTAAAGAAGGAATCCAAACTAAAATAATAAATATTTATTGTAAAACGTGGCGCTACGTATTTCAAGCGGACAGCGCCATCTATCGAGGAGTAGTCACAACTCTGACATAACGCCATCATCAGGATCGTCATCGACACTAATTAAATCACATTATTTCAATTCCAGCAAGAAGAAAACAACAACATATCCTCGCCATCTTCCAGCAACCAGCTACAATACTACCAACCCAGCCTACAACTGCTGCCCAACAACGGTCAGCAGCGGTTACAGCAGCTACTGCGATCGGGCACAAATGCCATTAACAATGCGGTAACCAACAACATCAACAATGGACGATACAACATTGCGTCCGCGAACCCTTTGCTCGCAGAGAAGCTATCCGCCACCACAAGTGGGATCAAACAAGAGCCGGGCAGCTCGGATTACAGTGGGACTAGTATGAACTACGGCAGTGCGTCGCCGATGCAGCGGGTGCCGAGCGGGAAGCCGCAAGTCCACGATGCTGGTGGAGGTAAAGGTATGTTTTGATTACTAGAATGCGCTTACAAACCACGCTAACCACAGTAACCACAGTAACCACCCATGAAATACCATAATAATCAAGAATGCCATGAAATCTTCGTTAAAAAGTTTTAAACAGCGACATCTAGCGAAATACAGCGGAACTACGTTGTATGGCGCTACGACAAAAGGTGGCTGCACAAAGGTTCAAGTTAACTACTCAAGCGTTGTCGAAATAGTTTCCCAGATTTCCAAAAGAGGTCGCTTCAAGTTCAAACCTCGTTTAAAACTGCACTCTGCAACCTCAATGCACTAATGCAGTTTTCTCTATGATAGTTTTACTTTCGATTTCCGCTTGAGGAAGTGCCGCCAACAATTTTCCTTTCGCGTATTACCAGCTTTTACTTTACAAATGCTGAGAAAGTCTAGCAGAGCCGGTATTCATATTTAATGATAAAAGGGAAACTTTTAAAGGGATTTTTAGTAGGATGATGATGATTGAGGATACAGTTAGATTGGTTAGTCAAGGTTACTGCAGCACTGGGCAGTGGGTGTATGTAACCTAATTTCTACTAATAACTTGAATGATTCATTTTGGTATATAAAGCCCAAGATATAGGGAAGGAAAACAACTTCCTTTAGGAACAAAAATAATTATTCGCATCAATTCACTTTATAATGCATAATAATAACATAACAATGCATTATCAAACGGATGTGTTAACCGTGTTCATTAAATTAATACGGATTGCAAATTAATTAATCAAATGAGTTACTTCATGGCTCAGTAAAATTTTGGGAAACTACAGCGGTTTGATCGGTTGCAATTTAAACTAGGTATGGTAGTTTTTGTAGGTAAATGTTTACAAAATAAAAATACCAGTAAAATAGCACGCGAATACATCGTCACAAGGACATGATAGTTAGAACACCTCTTTAATGAAGAATCAAGCGATAAAACAGTTTCTTCTCAACAAAGATCCTAGTAATTATTTTCCAACAGAAGTCGGATAATATCAATTCCCGCCAAGAGTTGATTTTCTAAAAGTAATTGGGTGCCCCAGTGGCGCCCCCACGCGGACGGAAGGGAAAGCGTCGCCAGCTCACTTTGTAATTTTGTCTTGAAGAGACACTTTCTCTGTATTTTATGCTACATAAAATACTAGAGAGTTTTAATAAACTTTTGCAATTAATTTGGGAAATAAAAGACTTAGTTCTACCTTCCTCGCCCAGTCACGTCTTCGGTTTGTCCGGGCTAAGAATGCACACAGGTGCAACGCAAACACAGGTACACACTTGTGCACTATAATAAATCAAGTTGCGTACCTCCCTGCAGCTAAAAATTCAGCAAAGATCTGTTAATATTATTTTACGAATAAAATGACTATCTGAATACCAGTCTCTAAAATGCAATACCAACCTATAAAAAGCACATTTTAACAAGATATTTATATGTTGTTTTTGTTTTTAATTTCAGCACAGTTGCATGCGCTATGATCACATAATATATTTTTATCATTCAACTTTTTCCTAAAACTGCACAAAAAGCGTGCAAAGGCACCGACCATCCATCCACTTAACCATGGCACCCCGTGAGACCGTCGAGGGTGCTATAGGGACCATCGCTAAGTACCTTTAAGTAGCTGCCGGAAACCTTTCAACTCAAACGTACAAAACTGTTCCAAAAAGATCTCTTTTAAGAGTTTTTGCACTGAGCTTAGCTACCAAAGGCGAAATTGGAAATCACATGGTTATATTTATATGATTAAGTTCCTTAAAAATTTAATTCTGTGTTTCCCAATTTCCTTATTAAAGGTAAATATTCTGGTTTTCCTGTAGGTATGTTACTAACAAATTTTTTATGAGGAAACACTACGCGATAATAATTTAATTAAATAAACACAATATTCATACATAAATCTAGGTTTGTCTAGATACTAATCTTGATTAAGGAACGTACTAATACAACGGGTAATTATCCCGTGTATTCGCCTATTTTTCCGACGTTTCAACAGGTTTACGGTTTTGTCGCGGTCATGGGATGACATGTCCGGAAAAATAGGAAAGTAAACGCGATAAATACCCAATATTAGTACTTATAATTATGTGTTCCGATCGCGTAAGTTTAAAAATACATATTTAGGGAGTAATGTATTTTTATTTATTTTGAAATGGAGAGTTTATAATTTCCATAAAGACCGGATAGCAAAAGTCCTTTCCTGAGATGACCACATGTATATCGACCATAAATGTTTGCAAGCTTCGATTAATAAGCTCACTAAGTCACAACAACAATACTGCAAATTAATAGGAAAACAAAAATCGATGTAATTTAGATTGATGCAATATTTTCCTCTCGTCTTCCGAGAGGTGGATCCGGGACAGTATGTCAAGGTCTCCATGTCAGATGTGTCAGTGCAGCCAGTGTCGGGGGTGACGACGTGGACTCCGCGTCATGGAGGAATTGTATGCTTTTAGAGGTTTCCTTTCTGATGAACCATGTTTTGGATAAAAATGCGTTGGATCTTGAAATAATTTGAAAATAAGTAGTAAAAAGTAAAATAAGTGGGTCATACCCATATTTCCCATGTCATACCGGTTCCATGGCATACCGGTACCATGGCATACCGGTTCCATGGCATGGACATAGAACGTAAGATGAAAATAAATTAAATCAAATGCCTCAAAGTAAAAGGTAAACTTTTTAAATAAATAACGACGACTTCTGAGGCACAGCGGGAGAAGGTCCGCCTGCGACGTAGGAGTTTGCGGGTTTGATTCCCGCCACGGGGCAGTGTTGTTCCAGTGCTCTGAAGGTTTTCTTTATTGTATAAAAAATATCTTTGAAAGTAAGAACCCATTGTTTTAAGTATATCAGTTACTGATTACCTACTCATCATAACACAAGCTTTTCTTAGCTTGGCGCAAATTAATGCGAATTTTCCAGCATTATTCATGGAATAGAAGGTATATGCGGCAAGCTGAAGACAGGGCGCTATGGCACTCATTGGGGGAGGCCTATGTCCAGCTGTGGACTGCTATAGATTGATGATGATGATTAAGAATGTTAATATAGATGTTCATACGAGTAGATGTTTTAAACATCGTCGGGCTGAGCACACTTCTTCAAGTGATAAATTGCCGCATCAGTGTGTGCGATGATTGACCACTGGCACCAGCCGCCTTGAACTCGCAGTAACATCAACAGAGCGCTACTAATTTAACTTTCCGTCCTATAGGTTTACTTCTCTCCCTGATTACTAGTACCAAAGCAAATTCAATCTGAAGAGTTCAATTTACAAGACTTAGTAAGTTGAACTGAAATATTTGGTGGTAAAGTGGAATCGGCTGTCTTTTGCATCTATACCGTCGTCACCACCTTCCTACTCATATTAAATCCAACACAAATGTCTATAAAACCACCAGTATTGGATATGTAGGTATATGGCCAATGTATCATAGATTTAATAAGTTACTATTTGGTTAATTTAGAAAAATGATTGTTTTTGGAATTACTTTGTGAATGTTTCTATGCAATAATTAAAAAATTCAATTTCATATAGTGAGAGTAGGTTTAGCGCGACTCCCCCTACTCCGAACAACGCATTGTTCTCTCAAAGCTGATCGAAACTCTGAACGTCGCTAATCGAAAAGAGAAATTGAATTCTTTAATTGTTTTTGTATCATAACTTTATTGATGTCTAAATAAACGTATTGAATTCAATTCAATTGAATTCTGCTAATTCGTGTGACTCGGGGCAAGTTTGCGATATCTATCACGATTTAATTCAACGAATTATTTTCCTTCAGTGCTGCCATCTCGTTGGGCTCGGAAAGGAACCAAACTATTAATTTACTTCCTTCATCTCAGCACAGACACTTGCGTACTGAGGCGGACGGTAACACTGTGCTATTTGGGGCTACCATGCTATTTAGTTATCAGCGTTATAACGCTAATTTTAGCGCGATTAACGCGTCTTAAGGCGCATTTTAACGCGATTAACGCCTTTACACGAGTTATTCGCGTTAAAATGCGTCTTAACACGCGTTATCCGCCCTAAAATTACCGTAATAATGCTGATAATGCGTGACGTTATGTGTTAAATATGGTAGCGGCACTGGTCGCGGGTGAACCTGGACGCGGATGCGCCGCTCCCATGCGCGATCGCAGCCCTGACCCCGTTGCGCGCACCTACGCGCGTGCGTGTGCGTTATGTCACACAGTGTGCGGGCGGTGGCTCTACTTGCATTTTATTTTTATTATTAATATTTTATTTTGAGCCATTATTGTCCCACTGCTGGGCAAAGGCCTCCCTTTTCTCCTTCCACTCCTCGCGATCCAACGCTGCAACAGGCCATGATGGAAGATGTGCCTCGAGCTCGTCACGCCATCTCATCCTGCGGGCCTTCCACGTCGCCTCTTAGCTTTGATTTATTTAATATCAATAAATAGATAAACAAGTAAATTGACTGAAAAATTGATAATCAGCGTGCCTTTGCTTGCGTGTTTTTATTACAAGTAAAGCCGGAAACCGAGGTTCACTAAAGGATTTTACAGTATGGAATCGAATCGAACGAATTAGGCATTGAGTTAGATAGCTTAGTCTTGATATTATAAAATATAAAAAAGAAAATAGGATCAGTTTATGTATTTATTCAGATATTACCATCATTACAGGTTGTTTTAGTAAGCCCTAAGGCTATATTTACTTATATTCACATATTTATTAATTTAGTATAAGTAGACAGTTATTGTAAACAAATGTCTGCAAGACGAGATAAAAAGCTTTTAAGCTTGATGCCGTGATGCCGATGCAGAGGCGCACGCGCTAAAACTTGCAAATACTTAATAATATCTGAATAAAGAAACTTATTATTTACTTTTCCATATAATAAATAATCTATATATATGTATGTATATAAAAGAAAGTAGTGTTAGTTACACAATTTATAACTCAAAAATCTGATTTGGCTGAAAGTGGTGGGGAGGTAGCTTAGAACCAGGAGACGGACATAGGATACTTTTTATCATTTAAACCATTTGACACATAGGTTTCCACGGGGACGAAGCCGCGGGGCGCAGCTAGTACTTAATAATACTTATAGAAACTTATTTACTTTTCCATAATAATATATATAATTTAATAGACACAATGTGGTAGAGCACGGTGCAGTCGTATCACACGCAGTAGTGCACGCCGCCGGCGGCGCGCGCGCAGACCTTGGGCCGGGCAGCCGCTCGCCAATCGCGAACATGCACACATTCTGTATGTTGCAGTAAAACATTTCCTGACAGCGCTTACAACATCGCCGATAATGTATGAGATAAAGTGCAGATACGAACTGAGGACATTTCGTCATCATTTTTGATCAAGACCTACAAAGAGTTTTTACTGTACCTAGCAAGTGTGGACTGGTGTTTTGAAATACAATCCAATATTTTGGAACACATCTTCAGGCGCCAAAAATGAGCTTTTCTGTTTTATAAACTTGTATTTAATAAGAGTCAAGATGATCATGAATGTGTTTTTTATTGTTTATTCTGTTGTTTATTTCTTCGCAATAATAAATAATCAGGCCCTAGCCAGATAACTATCCCTGCAACCTTCACCATAAAGCAAATGATTTATTAAAATAGCTCCATATTACGTCTCGGGAGTTATGTTCCAAGATCTTTTCATAATGAACTAGTACACGCAGGAGGTTATTTCATGATGATATGTCAATTACGCGTACAGCAAGCCGCTAGTTTCATGGGCCAATAAAACGCGAAATGATAGGCTGGGCTGCGCGGGCGCCGCGCCGCGAGCGGAAACTACGTGCATAAAACTGCATTGCCTTAATTGCGTTGGAGACGGCACTGCGGCCAATAAAGAACTTCTAGTCTGTGAGTGATGTTTCCTGCTGAACCTAATCTAAGTATTTTAATAGTTATGCAATTTTTAAGTTTCATGTTCGTTAAAATATATGTAAAGGTAGCTAAGCTAGATATCCAAACTAATGCAATGCAATCAAATTGGTACCAAAATTAATTAGTGCATTTTTGGTCAGATCTCTGAGTATCGAATCAAAGTTGAAAGATTTCATTTACAAATAAATAGGATGGTAATTTTGAAAGAACCGATACAAATAAATTTAATTTGCTTACCGTACTTGCTAGGTTTGACTTAGTCGTACACTAGTATCCTCCAATATGTCCACTAATTCTGCCAACCATACGCAGAATCCATGCACTCTAATACCTCCTTGGACCAGTGCGAGAACCTTATAACATGTCAATGACAACCGCACACTCACACACTCACACACACACGCTATCTAGAACACATCCTGCATCTTACACGTAAGGCCAATCTAGACGGTGAACGGATTGCTAGCTGGTGTTTCTTACTTAACTATAATTGTCACCGGCTGTTTTAGGTCTCTCAACTGAAAATGATTATAATATTAGGACATATGAAATTGGCGTTTTTTCAAACTGGCCACTTTGATCTCAAATATCTGACGTTCGGATTTAGTGATTCGTTTATTTATGACCAGACAATTACGGCAAATCTGTATCGTCAATAATTTCAAACCATGATGGAAATTCTAGCCGTTAAACAACCGAAACTAGTCAATTGATTTAGCTCTCTGCTGCTTCACATAACGCTCGAGCACACACTGCATAAGCACTGGTATTTCACTTGTCAGTTGAATTGTTAAATAAATATTTATTTATAACATTCTCGCTAATCTATAGCAAATAATGAACCACACATCCTGTATCGTTACTTATTGGATACATTTCTTATCCTAATCAAATCAACGCTACGCCAATCATTACCAAACTGTTAGCACACATCCTGTTTTGTAACTTTAGCTATATAGGTACACAAATCTCTTATCACATAAATCATGTTCCTATTAACATCTTAATTGACAATGTAAATGACAATTTTCTTTTTCAAATTGTCATTTTTGACGGGTCAAATGTAAAAACTTTTATTATGGCGCCATCCAAAATGAAATGGATGTAGAGTCATCAATAAGCTCCACTGACTGGCAACAAGTCGTGTCGAGCTGGCCTTACACAAAACAAACTATATTAATAGTTAGCTGTCAGGATTCCGTGGCGATTCTGGAGAAACGATAGCGGGATTTTGCTATAATTTGTTAAAAAACAAATGACTGTAGGTCGAACAATGGGTACTACTTACAGATCCTAAAACTTTTTCTATAAATCTGTTTAAATCTGATTTGCCACCTTCTTGATCTGTATACAGAAGAGTTATAAGTTGAAAATCTTAACGATTTTACAATACATTGTAGAGATTACACATTGACACAACATGTAGAGTCAATAATAAAACCACATTATTACAAAAATATCAGAAAAAACAATTATTTAGAGACATTTATAAACTAAACAAACGGAAAACAAAAACAGGTTCACATGTATTCGTAATTGAATGATGATTTGGGTTTTTTCAAGTCGGTTTCTACTTACGATAGTTGAAAACTGTTTCAATAACGACAGGTAGGTACGTCGTTAAATTCGGTGAAAGGTATTAACGTTCTCGTATCCAGCCGTAAAGGTAAAGTGAGTTGCCCAAGCGCCTCGCTTCCACTATGTCACAACAGCCGGTACACTACACGTCAGTGTCGAAATAAGTAACAACTAGCTAATTAAAATATGCACAAAAATAAAAACTTTCAAGAGACGTGGAAAAACTGCCGTAAGTTGTTCATTATAAGACAAAATATAAAAATAAGCTAGCCATTTTACTAAGAACCCTAGAAATAAACAGCTTTTAAATAAAATAACATTCTGTCATTTTAAATTTGATTTCAGATTATTGAGTATGTAAATATCTGTCACAATCCATTAGTACTTATGTTTTAAAACGGTTTTCAATAAACAAACATAGATAAATATTCCTGCGGAACTCTCCAACGTAAAGACACCTCTAACTTGCCCGGTTCTAGACGAGATTTCTGCACGTGTCGTCAAAAACACTGTTATGTTACATCAACAGTTTTTTAGCCCCTCCGTTGTTTTTGTGTGACAGGTAGCAGTTTTTCTTACTGCCCTATTACCATGACCCGACATGCCCTATTACCGTGGTCGGCCCCGCCCCGGGGTGTTAGGAACATGCAGTTAGAATTTCACGGGAATTAATTATTAGAATATATCTTTCGATGATACACGGATGTCCCTATTTTTTTGCGATTCTGAATAGCAGTAACATATGGTGCAATCCATATTTTGAACCATAATGACGTTAGGAGTTATTGAACATACAGTATATATAGTACCTTAAATACTGATTGATTAAAACCTGTGACAATTTAGTACAATTACAAATTGACCACGAGCCAGCATGTGCCATGATGGTAGAGCAAATTATGCCATCCAGTGGTCCCTCCTACAATATAATTCTTTATTAATAACGCTAACTTACAAATAATAAAGTAAAGATCGTACAGCAAGAATCCAATATTTACACCATGAATTCACTTTTCTCCTTTCTTTATTAAAGACCATTTCATCATTCTCATCAACATTCATGAATCCAGCTTAATTGCTTCAGTTGTATATACTACTTGTTTCTATTCATCGATTGTATCTTACCCACATCATAACAATTGCTTGCCAACTGCTTTGCTTGCATGTCTGCCCTGTAACCTTCCAGGGTCGCGCCAATACTTTCACATACTGCTCCGAATACCGCAATAATTGAGACTAATTCTTTTCAGGTAAGTACAGTGAACATTATGCGGTATTCGGCGTCGGTGAGTAATTAATATAACCATTGAAATATTGTGAATACCTTTCCCGTTTCCCTGTACTGATTTATTTACCGGTCTGCATGGAAATCACGAATTATGAGCTTTTGACACGAATATTTGAGGAAAAATAATAATAACTGTACAGCTTGCAAAGTAATAGGTTTTGCGGGAAGGTTGGTGATGTGCTTGCCTTGTTCAACGAATTAAACGATTCGGTAAAGGTGTTTACCAACCGAGTCTACACGTTTTTAATCAAACATCTATGCTTAAGAGCCTTCTTTTAGTTGTTGTGTGGGTAGTTGTTATTTAGTATAGTTTAAAGTTCAGAAGGAATCAATTCCATGCACCTGTGATTTAAAAGTTTTGTGCAATTAAATAAAATAAAAAATATAAATGAATTATCATTACTTTATTACAATTTATTTATTGGGGTCAACTCAGTACTGTTAAGAATTGGGGTTAACCCAGTTTCACTGAAATACAGGAAACTAAAACCGTGCTAAAGTTAAACTCAGTAAACAGTACTGCGAAAGTGTTATCAGTGACGTCGTAGCTGGGTCAGGGCTGAGCGCAGGAAAACGTAGCTTTTCTGTCTAGTCTGGTTGTTTGTCAGCGAGAGTTTGTTTACTATTCCTCTAATAGGACTTAAGATTGTATTTTGAAGGAGTGTCAGTAGTAGATATCACAAGAGCCTTTTATAAAACAGAGTTTAAAGACGTCCTTCAGAAAGCAAAATCGTTTATCACTTTAAGTTCACAAAATAAGTTCTTAAACAAAGTATGCTAAGATGGATCTAGCAGAGTTTTGGTAATGTATGAGACACCGAAAATTGCATGTAATTACAGAGCATCTAGTACGAAGTGTTTGACTAAGTTTGTCACTATATCACGATGACCTGGTTGGTTTCCCTGTATGTCACAGTGTAGATAATTAAAATTAAAAGATTTTGGAAAGGACAATCATCAATTCTACCGTTTTGTTAAAACTCTTTTGTTTTGACAAAACGGTAGAATTGTTGATTAAATATTAATCCAATGATGTCTCAGACAAAGGTATTTTTTTACTTTTATTGAATAAAGGAGACATCAATTCTTAATATTTTTTTTTCTCACTATCCTCTTTGCAAGCTTTTACTAAACCAGAACGATAAAGTCTGCCAACTGTACAACTCGAAACAACGTTGCCAACGTCACCGCTCGTACATACATGCAGGTAATTGATTACATAACACACATACAAACACACAGCCTGCGTCCTGTCCCAGTTACTAAGGTGAACTAGTCAGTCGGCTACACAGCCTATAAACTAGATACCTAATAGCTTAGCTAATACATAAAATAACAGCAGTTTATTTATATTAGTTATTTTTAGGTCTGAGATGAAGTTCAAAAGCTCCAGGTAAATAGTAATCTCTCACAAAAAACAAACCTTCTTCTTTCGAATTAGAAACAAAAGACAATCTAACTTCTAAAACTATCACGGTTATTAACACTAAAGTCATTTAAAACGGGATATTTACCAAATCAAATTATGGTAAATATCCCGTTTTAAATGACTTTAGTGTAAAAGACAATCTATTTGTTTTTTATTTCGTCGAGCCAAATGTTCCATTTCAGTTTTTGAAGAGTTATTTTCAAATCATCACATCAAAGTATGACTCTTCTTGATCTATTAGATCTATAAAATAGGCTAATAATAAATAAAACTAATTGTGTCCATAGACGATACCATAGACTAAAAGAAGTCCTTGTCCTTTTTGAAAGAGATTCGATGTCATTGGTCAGAGCAGTAACGATTTAGAATGTAGGAATCCAGTGTTCTGAATTAGCTACATACGGCCTGAGAAGGCCAAGTCCGAGTCAGAGTATATCATGTTGCTATGATTTACGAACTCCTTAAACCTATTATTTAATTAAAATGATTTAAGTCTTATTTCTCTGAAGTCATTTTAATCAGGCATCCATATAATATGGTTGGTACAAATTTCATACATTAATAGTATATGTACTTTGTAGTGTATACTTTGTTCATATTACTTTTGGGTTTAAAAATAAGCTCTCTCCTAAACATAAAATAACCTAAGGCTGTGTTATGACAACAAAATTATTTGTTTTTTTTTTAATTTTATCACTTTTTTTTATAAATTATTATTACTTTGAGAGTATCGGGGCATAAGTGAACTATTCATTTTGCATTCGGTTTTTTGGCCGCATTTCATCTTAACAAAAACCACGTTTTGTTAGTAGATATTGCCCAACCGAGAGTGCGTCAGTCGGACTTTCCGCTGAGAGGCTGATTGCGACATCTTCATCAGCACTGAATCACAAAGAGCCTCAGAGTCAACTGAGTGCTCCATCTTCTACAATCGCTTTTTAACATAGAAAATCGAAATTTAGTTGTTCGTGTATCGGCGCCAAAGTATAAAGCAGTAAAACTGAAGCCTGAAGTAGACTGAAAGAAGGACATTTCTTTTTTGTGACAATTAACAACACAATATGGGCTGGTTTTATAAAATTCATTGAAAACTAAGATTTAATTTTACGTCATAATCTGCCTACTATAGTAGTCCACTGCTGGACATAGGCCTCCCCTTATGAGCGCCATAGCGCCCTGTCTTCAGCTGTTTCATAATCTTACATACATATAATGTATAAATAAATCGCATTAATACCCCAATTTATCTCACGTAATAAATCCATCGTAGCTAGCAACATTCGTACACACACTCACACTGGTAGATCTGTGCGCGCGCAAGGTCTCTGCCGCGTGTCGCAAGCGCATTCGAGAACGTTGCAGAAACGGACCTACCTACTGCTAACATGATTGCCAAGAAAAGCGGCTACTGCTGATTGTAGATAACAGTTTTGGACAACAATCAAAAAGTTCACATTTTATAGATAAAATTTTATTAAAATTAGGAATTTCATCAAGGAAGAGCTTTTATTGAATTCAGCATGCGTGTTACTCGTGCAGGAGGGTGTGTTTGTCGGGAGGAGTAATGAAAACATTCATATAAGAATACATAAGAAACTGTTTTGTAACCGAAACAGATAAATTCTCTTCGTAATTTAGGTTACATGGGTCCTTTTTATGATTATTTCGTTTCAAATATGTAATACCTAATACATACATATGTATATCAGATCAATATTGTATAGCCAAACGATTGAATTATTAGATCAAATTACCCATAGGACTGAAATTTTGCATAAATGTAAATCTGGTCCCAAAATAACATAAAATCTAGGAACTCACGGCGGAGATATGAGCTTGTTTTATGAAATAAACGAAACAAAGTGAAATCGGAAGTTTTTTGCACAATGCTGAGTAGTTATATGCCCCTGACATTTCTCCGATAAATCCTTTATCCAGAGTAACAGAATCACGTATGTACATATGATGTGACGTCACGGATCGATGTCTGACGTCACGCGGTCAGCATCTCACAAATTGCATTTATTAGCGCGACCCAATTCCGCAATTACCCGCTCTATTTGCACTTGCACATGGAGCCGGGGAAACCAGGGTAATGTCACGAGTACATGCACAGAAATACCTAACGATCCCAGATTTAGGAATATCCTTAGTCTGGACTTAGGAGGAACATCTAGTGCTCTCTTTTTCACTTCTTCCACTGGTGGACAAAAAATTGAAGTGTGAGAACAGTAAAATAATTTTATTTGATAATAATTTATGGTATAATTTGTCTAAGTGCTTATTTTGTAAGCCTAAAGAAATATTATACATAATTATATTGACTTTGACTTTGATATTCGATTTTGGAATTCAAGTAGGTCTGTCAACTGGATCAACTGTCAACAGAGAAAGTAGTACACATGCCGGGACGGACCTAGGAAAGAACAACATTCATTATTATATTATTTGTTTTTCTATATTAATATTATTAAGAGGAAAGATTTGTTTTTTGTTTGTATAGGTACACTAATATTTATTATGACCTACTCGTTTCACCCGCGGCTTCGCACGCGCTTTTGAATTAGCCTATGTGCGTCCCCGGGATACCGTTTACCTGCCAAAATTCAAACAGTCAGACAGAATTGCTTCCGCTTTTTATAATAAAATATCACCAAGGGATTTATCATAATAACGAGCCAGTCTTAGAAAAATTATAAATATAGAATAGTTAGGTTAAAAGTGTCTTGGAAGTTAGAATCCGTGATATCCCGTTCGTCTTACGATTGACATTGATTGAATCTTCATCAACCTAGTTAGTCCACTGCTGGATATAGGCCTCTTCTAATGAGCCCCAATAGAGGTCTATATATTTCATATATCCAGGTTGTTGTGTTGATTTAGCTAGAATAGTTATAAATAATACACCCGAGCAATTTCCGAGTTCTTTTCCACTTATCGAATTCAATTACGCTTCAAAACCAGATACATTTCTTCCAGTATAAATTCCATCTCAGATAATTTATGACCGCTTCTTACAATGCACATGTCGGTTGCAAAACACATGCCTATTACAAGATTACCTGTAGCTGTAAGACTCTAGACAATCTTAGTCCACGGCTGGACATAGACCTCCCCTAAGAGTGCCATAGCGCCCAATCTTCAGCTTGCCTCCAGCATCTGCCGCAGCATCCCATCTAATTATAAAATAGAAATAACGGTATAAAAGGAAACATAGATAATGGCTCGGAAGGAAACCGGTGCTGTGAGCAATGCTAGCGTAAGGCCGGCGGGGCAGCGGCCGAGCGAGGCCGCTCCATGCAAATGCTCCGCTCAAGGTGCGCCCTACTTACCCACACAACAACCGCTGCAACACCGACCAACCTTATCACAACCCATTAGAGACTAGTTTACACTTGTACCCGCAAGGTCCCCCCCACCCCTCCCCCTCCTAGTTGCATCGCTGCGAGAATCCAACGACTCTATTCGAAGCGGCATAGAGATCGGTTTAGCTCGGCAGGTTTTATCTTAGAGACGGTGACACGACCGATCCTTTTTAGTAAAATGGTTTGCAAAAAAAATGATTCGTTACGTTGTTGGTTCATTAGAATTTAATTGACGATTAATGCTGTTTTTATAGGTTTTGTGCTGAGTTTGTTCTGTAATCAGCTCGGGGATATTACATCGGCGACGGTTCAAGAGAGTTCTCGAGGTGTCCTTAGCGATTACCTATTACCTCGTTAGACATCTAAGCAACTTGAATAGATTCCTTCTGTTTTTATTGAAATATTTGAAAAACTATGGTTTTTATGCTCTCAATGTTTTTCCTACTGGTGTGTTTGTTATCTCTGCGAGTGTAATTGGTGTTGCTCTTGTAGGTAGCTACAATAGACGAACCTTTCGTAGTGTTTTGTAAGTCTGAAACAACGTTGAGACACACGGCACAATCATTCAGACTACAATTTCGATTAACTTGCGGCGAGAGTTGCGTCCATAGAGGTGGATTTATTGTTGTGAGTTGGTAACCCAGTGTTATTGCATGAATGAGGCTCCATTCACACGACCATCGGCCAAGCCTGGTGCCAAGTCCACTCGGTTTTAGGAGAACTCCATACACAGACATCATTCATCTGTATGCAAAGTAACATAAGGAGACGCGACAAAGGAGAGAATAATTTAGGCACAATGTAGTAGTGGAGGTTAAGATTGTATCTCTACCGGGTTTAATAAGTGAAGACGCAAAATACAGGTTTATTATGCGGCTTCGCTTATTCTAATGACAGGAAAATTCGACAACCTACGACTTTAGTTTTAAACATGATAAGGTTTGAACGGTAGTCTTGTTTTCGTCAAACATACTAACAGCTAAGAACATCTTCAATAAAGTCACTTATCAAACAATATAAAACAGAGTTGGGTCATTCGTTTGCAAGCTAATGATGCCATAATAGACAAACAAAGGAACACTCTTTTTCATATGGAAATATAAATATTTTTTTCTTATTCTTCGACATCGATGCTATTTTTCAGTAACAAACACAGACAAACACTCGAAATGTCTCTTTTTACCGATTGATCAGTGAAACTGTTAATGTTGAGCCACGAGACGTGTTTACAGCAATAACAGTACTGGGTAAGTAGTCCAATAGATAAATACCAAAATTGTATTTTCAAGACTAGGCACAAAGGGGCACAATTAATAAATTCTGGATATTTATTAGAAAGTCACACAAAACGGTCCTAAATACTTGTGCCGTCTGCCGAGAGGGAGCTCTAAGTATTTCTCATATATCTGCTAAATTGATCTCTACCTACCCTTGTTTTAGGCACAACTAGTTTCTGTTTCTTGGACTAGATATTTGTGTAAGAGTGGGTAGATACATAAGAGCAAAAACCATTTATTTTCTGACCCTTTTCCACATACAAATATATAGTATATTATACAATAGCTAAGTTTTCAAAAAGATAAAATTGATGTTTTTGGCGTAAGCCGACGAACATGCAAATTGTCCTATTATATTCCGAGCCAACACCCCCTCAGAGTCGTTGGTTTTGTTTGTTTCTGCTGACATACTCGTAGTCAGAGACAGACGGAACATCGCTTAGCCATACATTTCTTAGCTACGAGTATGGTCAGATGATGTGAAATATGTCATATATCCAGTGATTATTAATTTTCTCTTTCTCTATAACAGAGTTAGTAGCGAAACAAATCAAAGCCAGATTAAATTGTTAACCTAAAAACATTCCTAGCCTCATAATTCACAAGCGACATGTACGTGACGTTTGCAGGTAAATGCACCCGCCGTCAGTATCGGACCTACCATCTGTCCAATGACGTACCGCACGAACCTTACCTGCATGGTGTTGCCAGAAACATACTAATATTTAAAAATACATCAGCCTAAACAACTAACTAGATTGTTTGCAGCTAAGTTCAACTGTTTAATACTTAATAAATACTAGTCCTAATTTTTATATCACAATTATTAAAATTAGGACTTGTTTTTTTTACCTTATTTTTAATTTTTAAAATAAACTGTTCTAAATAAACGATTGAACGTATAAAGCTCATAACACACCTTTTCCCCCAAACCTAAATATGTACCTAAAGTATTTCATAGTGGATAAAAAAACTCAAAAGGTGAAAATGACGCCCACCCACTTTATTTTTTGCGCACTAATCCATACTTTATCAGCCAACCTACTTACAGCCTACGGCGTCCGAATAACATGATGTGTTGCCAATAACCGTCATGTATTCGGTTTTTAAAAAATATTTTATTAAACCTGTTAAATAAATGTACAGTGGACTGTCGGTGGCACAAAGTATTTTGGGATTCACAATGATATGTTCGAAAAAAAATATTTATAATTAACTAGCTGGCAATACTTTTCTGCATTCATGTTTTTCCGTACCGTTACCATTTGAAATCTTGTATAATAAAATGCTTAAACTTAATGGGGATTTTATCCGTGTAAGAAGTTTATGCACACAGACTTAAGGGGTAAACTATTAACAATGGTTAAAAAAGAGATTTTCAAAAGTTTTCTAGTTCAGTTCAGTTCTTTATTGATAAGAGTGTTCTTATATGTTAAAGTGTGCTTCGTAGTGCTTCGAGATACATTATTGGCCACATCACATAATAGGGCATGTTAAAAAAATAACATGAAGCGATAGTTTGCTCTGCTTGAATGACTTCTATTTTAACTTCGTAACTTTACTTCTTCTCTCATCGCACGAAAATAGATGGGATGGTGTCACATTCATCGACCACAAAGTAACAAGTTTCTTAGAAATATTCATAAGAAACGCATACTTAACCCACAGTAATATAAATTGAATCGAGCTAATTCGGACGCAGATGAGCGATGTTGCGGTAAACATATCTGTGATGTTGTCATTCGAAATTCAAAAAGTATCATATAAAACCTATTTTATTAACAAAGAGAATTCACTGTAGCATTTCGGAGTCAGGAAGATGGTGGTGTTGCCGCACATGGCTTGGTAAGCAGTGACAAGACCAAAATACAAATGATTTGAGACCAAGTTCGGTCTAGCGAGCCATATTAGAGCTCATGATAGAAAAGATCGTGATATCTAGGGTCCCGTCATCGAAATGGATGAGGAGGCCTATATGTATATAAGCAGTGACATAACAATCTGAGGTGGTACTGAGCCTTAAGCCGCTGGTACCGCCCCTGACCTCTCCGCGGGCCTGTCGGTCTACCGTCCCGTTAGATTATGAGAGTAGATTTTGATTTTTTTAGATTTGATTCTTATTTTACGCAAACACTTGTGCACTACATTATGTCCTGCTCACATCGCTAGTCACCTTTGACACTGGCCGCTGTGGATGAAATCCGGCTTGGGCTCATTCGAAATGAAAAATTAATGATGATATTCTGAACTCAATAACTTTGGTGTTGAGTTTATTTAGTTCCCGATTAAATTATTTTCCTTCTGGGTAGAGGTACATAGAATGCGTCCTTTTTATAATGATGTATTTATTTAATGTTCTTGTTTTGTGTCGGTAACTCTCCAACCCCATAGGATTATGTCTCCAGTAAACCTATAATGTCAGTCGACAAATCATTTGTATTTTCTTCACAGCTAAACTAAACATCTTTTGGCAGATTTTCTGATAAAATCTTACTAAAAAACCACAGTGACATCAATAACTAAAAGGTTTCTAAGATTTAATTTCTTAGAAGTTTTAAATACAGTTATTTATAATCTTTGACTTCCCCTGATGTTTTCCTTCAGCAGATAGGACGAGACGTAGAGCTGCGAATGTATGGACACGGCAATACAAAGTACATGTAAATGCGTAAATATGTATTTACTTTGCACAAGAGATTTGTGAACCTCAATTTTATTCCTCCTCGTTGTCGACGGATAGAAGTAAGAAACGCCTTTTTTTGTTTTGTTTTTTTTTTACAGCTTTTGACTATGAGTTAATTACGAAAGCATCCAACTATAGTGTTGTTATTGTTATTGCGCCTCATTAAGGTCGGTAACATCGTGAGCCTTGACTCACTTGTGATCCAAACGTGTGTCGCCGCTTCCTCGTCGCTATCTTATCTTAAGTGGATCTTGGGCGTATACTTCCATAAACAAACAAAATATTATTTTACTAGGTTAATGTCTTGAACAACACACCTTCTCATAAATAAAAAAAATATATATATATATATATAAAATCTTAATCCTTGACATGAAAATAATGCAGAAATCAATCAACATGCAATGTAAAAGACAGTCGTGAAGTTTTCCTTTATTATAATAAGTTCAAAACACAAATTTTATATAATTCGAAATAGAAGACGAAATAGAAAGACTAAAAAAATTTCCAATAAAACGTATCTATGTATGTCCTACTAAGTTTAAGAGTAACTTAAAATTACAGTAAAGGTTCGGCGCAGCGCAGCGTCTAGGAGTCTAGGCTTCTAAAGAGAGAGATCTCATACAATATGACCTCTGCAACCTCCCACTAATCATTTCCAAAAACCGAATAAACGAAAAACAATAACTATATTTGTCACTAGAAGTCACCGTCACGTCATTAGAATTCCAATGCCACATCCACCGTTCTGCGCTCCACAGTCGCGTGCCGCATTGACCCACTTCGCGGGTTCGATACCCGACGGAGGTCGTCCGCATAGATAATAACTTTAAACCGCTTGTGAGTCTTCACTCAATCTGCGTCTGATGACAGTCACGTGGTACCTACTGGATCTCGCCTGTGCGTCTACCTACCTCCTACCTACCTGTGTGTTCTACGCACTATTCATATGATTATATGATTGCTACTTGAGATCATTACCAACTAGACACTTGACTAATTACCTAATGGACACTGCTGAAGAATCAATGTCTACATTACCACGGAATAAGTTTAAAGTACTTGTATAATATAATCTTAAAGAGAAGAGTGTCAAGTTTCCCAAAGCTTATTCTCCACGGATATATGTACATACATATATTTTGTATCCATAAAGGATATTTTGATCTATAAAAAAGTGTTCATAAATTTTGACACATCCATGAAAAGCACAGTCTTCTTCCATAAATGTGTATATTTTAAATGTTAAGTTATTATTATTTATTTAAAAAAACAGAATGACATTAGGTTAGCTATTTGCGAGAAAAATTGTAAAGCCATAGTTATATCTATCTACTTATGTAAGAAAGTCGTGTTAGTTACATACACTATTTATAACTCAAAAACAGCTGAATCGATTTCGCTGAAAATTGGTGGGGACAGACATAGGATACTTTATTTCGCGTTTCATATTTTTCAAATTTCCACGCGGACGAAGGCACGGGATGCAGCTATTATTTATCTAAAAGTAAAACACAATTATGAATGAATACAAACATTTCGCAGAATAATTTCATGAATTTCCAGTCACACATCCGACACCTGCCTAGAATTCACATAATACCTCACCGTACAGTACCTAGTTGTACTTCAGACTACCTACAGGGTAGTGAGGGGTAGATTCGCCCGGACGTCCTCCCGGCCATTACCCCGGTCTGAAGGGCAGGCTGTTTACCCCAACCAGGGTGCAATTCGGATGACATTGGGAGGTGAACCAGGCCCGATAGCTTAGCCTACGTCAAAACATCTCGAAAGTTCACCTTAGGCTTCAAGGAATAGTGGGAGTTGGGAAAAATACTGTAAGGGTGTGTATTGACTGTTGGCTTTATATTCGCGTATATACCCTAATACACAAATGTTTTTTGTGTATTTTTTTGTTTATTGAGTTGCGAATATTCTATTCTATTCTTTTCGAAATTACGAAAACATTATCGACGATAATATTTTAAAAGGGATAAATAGCCATAAAAGCTTCATCTAGTTACAAAGTATGCGAAGCCTCCAGCACAATGGCAAATACGTAACAATCTTACGTATTTTACAAACTATTCAAATATTGAAGAATAGCTGAAAACTCATATCCAGATAGCCAAAGAAATTTATCGGAACTTTTTACACCTCCATACTCAATGGTTCCATGGTTCATTTATTGGTAAACTATATCATTACACGTCAAATAGTACATACATTAACATATACATACATTAACGTATATAAGATGGTATCATTCAATTAACTAATAGATTAGAATTTGTATTTCAATTTTCATTAATTATAAATTTTAATGTTGTTTGCTTACTAAACTCGATCATCGATTTTGTTTAAAAATGTTTGACGATTCCAAGTAACGCCAATTTAAATAAAAATACATTTCTTAACTTCTGTAAGCAAACGATCTTATAAATCCCGTTGCCATATTCCCGGTCCCGAAAGTTTGCCTATTAGGCCTCGGGAACCTTCCCCAACGCGCGGCCTATAGAGTCGACCCTGAAGGTCGCAGCGCCCTCCAGACGAGTCGATGGCCAGCCAACAGTAAGGAGGTCTATGTGTGCGTGCTGCAGTGATCTTACTGAGAAGCCTCCGTGGGGCGGGCGGTCTAGTAATGTTCGGATTATGTGTTTTGTTCTCAGAGCGAAGCAAAAGTTTGTAAGGGTTTGTTTTTAGTACTTCGGTAACAAACAAAATGTATCATGTGGATTAAAATTAACTAAACGTTTTCATGAATAGATTAACACAGTAGAGTTAATGAATGATGATCCAATAAATAGAACTTAAAGAGACATTTTAACCTAAGATAATGAAGAATCGACTGCTGCACATAGGCTTGATAATAAAAACTTGGTGCAATAAAAATAAGTTGCATAAGATACGATACAAAATAAATGCAACTAAAATACACGTAAGAAGAGAACGTGGTCATGCAATACGGTAGCAAAACAAACCAATTCCTATTCTTAGATCCACATACAGTACATTCAATTTGCATGTTTATACGAAAGCTAACTCAAAACGTGCCAAGTCCCAAGTAACGTAGATACGTGGCAATAGCTACGTGCCGGGGACTACGTGGTCAACAGCCGCCCTAGGACGCGCCGACCTTGCTTCCAGGGCGGATTTCTTGATGGGCGAAGGCTCGTGTCCTTTGGATGTTTGACTGGACTCGGTCAGAGACTCTTCACCCTTCTTGTGGAAATAGAACATCTGTTTTAGTCATAAATCTTTAATAAGTTAGTTAGGAGCTTTATTTTTTTGATGCGAGCATATTATTATTATTATTTTGACTTAAGATTTTTATCTTCTCGGTTATTATTATTTTAATCTTGTCATTAAAACAAGCATAAAGAGTTTTTAGAAATATTAACTATGCTTTGCTTGGGGCTAGATGATGCTGTGTGGATTCTCCAGAATTATATATTATGAAGTAAAAAAGGATGACGCATTGAATTAATTTCAATGCTACTAGCTACTTGTTCGGTATGATTCACTAACTGTCCACGAGTGCATATTCTGCAAATTATTGGTTCGAAAATTTATAATTAGTCAGGAACCACTCTTATCCTGACGATGTCTCGTTAGCATTCATATTTTTAAGAAACGTTGGTGTTTGCATCACTAATCAAGGCTCGCGGCACGTAAACGACGAAAGTATAGTTCAAATCTACCATAATGTCGAGTTTTCAGTTCTTTTTACAGTGTGATTGATTGTAATTAAAAATAACATTATTAAAAAAAACATAATTCGCATCACCTCAAGACACCCGGAATACCCGGAAGTTTACTGTTAATTCGTCTGATGTATGCTATGCATTTTTCCATGTTTGCTTATCATTTACCCTACATCATCATCCCGAACATAACCTACATTTTATGTAGGTAGATAAGTACCAAATGATGTACAGGCCCTTCCAAATAGGCTCGAGCCTTACGGAGGAAGGTTGTAAGGGCGGCGTGTCCTAGCGCGGCTGTTGCTCCTTCCGGCGCCGGGTCGGTGCTCGATCTGCGCCCTCCAAGGGAGGCCGGCTGTAGGGCACGGTAGGGCACGCAATAACTGCTGAAGAGGCAATAACGAGAAGTATGGGCGATTTATTTAGGGCTTTCGCAGAAAAGCGTCGCGTTGAAAGTCGCGCGATATCGCATCTTTAGAACAAATAGTTGAGATAGATGTGAGATCTAGAGAACACTTTAAACGGTCAGGGACACAGCTGCTTTTGCTTGCCTAGCTTCCGATCCCGGCTTCGAAGGCCTTTTTTCTGAATAAAAAGTTAAATATTGTGGAGCTTTTTTAAGTCAAACTCCGTTAAATCGAAATCCTCTCTAAGACAAATTAATTAATTATGTCCTTTCGTTGCAGCACATAAATTATAAAGTTTTTTGCTCAAGTTATTTAGTCGCTAAAACTCGAACTGAATATGATTTCCCTGTGACTTACTGTTCATGTCTATATATTACGTACATATCCCGCTCTGTAACTCGAACTACTCGTACAAATATAACGGATTCTATATCTCGAAGAAGCAATATACATATAAACTTTGCGGCCTCTGTAAATAGAAGTACATATTGTCAGCCAGACTATTTATCTCAAAGTAATTAAATTTTGATCACTCAATAGCCAATTCCAAGAATCAATCCTTCAGCTCACGAGGCAGTTTGTTGTGTTCTGTTCTCACTTCATAGCGATTCTATTATTTACATATACATTATGTGTATATTTGCGGGCCGAATGTTTCTTTGATTTGTTGAAAGTGTTATGCGTTATTCATAACTTCTTGTGGTGTCTATATAGAAAGCTGGTTTACTATTGTCAAGAAAAAAGTTCAAATTTACAAAATGAGCAGCAAAATAATTTTTATTTCCTCATGACTTGAAGTATGATAGAGAACATAATCCTCTATAAGTCGAAATGTAACTCCTTATCCCGTAGTTGATAAGTCGAAGATTCGTTAATTCGTAATTTTAAACCTTTCCCTTGAAGTTCGAGTTAAATAAGCTCCACTGTATATGTATTTTCATTCAAGTCAAAAAAGTCCGATCCGTTCAGTAGTTTTGATGTGAAATGTAACAAACATCTAATCATATAAACTTTCGCATTTACAATATTAGTTTGATACTTTATTAATTAACGCAAAAAAACAAATTAGAAGCAAAGAATGCTAGGGCGGGTACAGCATGCTAGGGCGGGTACAGAATGCTAGGGCGGGTACAGAATTCTAGGGCGGGTACAGAATGACCCATAGATAAGATCATACTTCTCATGCAAACTACTAAGCTTTTAATACTTACAAAAAATGCCTAATGCAATAAATATAATAAAATATAACAACAAGTCTAATCCATTATCCCGAACGATGTCATCAAAGAGGCAACGCAAACTGCCGCCGCCGCCCAAACAAATAGGTAACCTCTGTTACATAATGCCGTTGACCCTGCAGTCGACAGCCGCCCTGGGTCGCGCCGCCCGCCCCGGCCTTCAGCCTTCCTCAAGCATTCGAGGCTCGGCGGGCGGTATTACTGATTACTGAGATCATTTTTACTTTTTATTTGCTTTGAGAATTATTTAATATTTTAATAGAAGGATCTGCAACTGACCTGAAAGTTATTATACAACTTTTCTTCTTTTTTTATTAATATCTTCCTGATAAGACAATTTTTTGTGATAAGGCTGTTAGTCAACATTATTGGCACACTTATCTGATTGGTTTTCGGCGGACTCGCTGAAAGCACGTCTTTAGTGAGGGGTTCCTTTAGCGCCATTTACTAAATTATTAAGTGGCTTAATAATTAAATATCGCGGAAACACAGCAGCGTGTAAAACTGCTGAAACTTCAGAATAATCACAAGTAAATCAACGCGATAAACTCCAGTGAATATTTAAATACGTTTTTAGTATTTGCAGCTCCAATCTTTTCGAACATAACATGAAATATTCCTCCTTGTACCAACCAAACCATAAAACCTAAATCACCACAAACTTGTCAGCGCCTATGGACGGCAGTGGCCGGGCGCCCGCTACAGCCTTCTAGGGCGGCGCGTCCTTCCTAGGGCGGCCACCGCCCTAACCTCACTTAACTTGACGAGGCATTACGTGTACTTAACGGAAAAATAGCGTGGGGATGTTTGTGTGGAAATATAGACCGAGTTCTCGATTCGGTAGATATGTTGTTGGATAATTTCAGGAGAATTATTCAAGATAGAATATACAATGTTTCTTTTTCTTTTGTTATACTAGACTTTAGTAACAGAAAATTACTCAAAGAATAGAAAACTAAACAATATTGAAAAAAACTTTTGAAACTATCATGGTTATTAACACTAAAGTCATTTAAAACGGGATATTTACCATGATTTGATTTTTGAGTTATCCAATATTTTGGCACAGTTTCATGCACCATGATCACGGAATAACTGAAGACACTTCAAATCAAATCATGGTAAATATTTCGTTTTAAATGACTTTAATGTTGAAAAATATATTAATTTATTTCAAAATCAATAATGAATTATTAGATGTAATCATTTCTTTTCTTTCTTCTTCTCTGTAATAGTCTGCGGAAAGACAAAGCTCTTTGGTCGCTATTTTTCTAATAAATAAGCTAGAACAAGAATTCGAGGCAGATAAGATATACATAAACAAAGGAACGAAACTAACAAGATAAATAAAAGGCACCATTAAATTGGCCAGGCTTGTCCAACCGCTGGGCAATGGCCATAAAAAATCAAAAAATTTAATGGCAAATTGTAGGAGTTATCGTTGACGATTCACGAAATACGTGTTTCAGACGAAATGTACAAAAAGTAACAAATAAGAAAATGGATATTATATTCACTAGCTCCAAACGTAAATACGAATTATTCATGATAAATGACGTACGAGTACTAAAACAAGTATATATAAAACATTTGAGTGCTCAAATAACATCAGTTGTCGTACCGTAACGCCTAGGACGCTAGGGCGGGCTGTCCTTCCTAGGGCGGGCGTCAACCCTGGGGGGCTGGCGGTGCCTTACCGCAGGCTTACCCAACTCTCTGTGGTGTAATGTTACACCTCTATCACTTTACACGATTATAAAAATGTATGCTGTAATTTGTAGATAACACAGAGCTTGTATGTACATATGTGCATGGTTCTTCTGGTACAAAGATAGCACCTGATAACTATGGACTAATGAACACATACTTAATATACTCAGAATCAGACAACACCTAGACTTGGAAACAATATTCGCAGATTATACAAACCATCCTACATGGACTAAAAACAGTCAATTACGACGCCAATTTCATTCGGTCGCCGGTAAGTTAAATACGAGTAGGTATTATCAGAATGAAGAGATACACGGTCCACTAATAACACTGCCTTTTGCATATTAAGTTTATTCAGATTTGACAACCTTTTAACAGTGTTCATGTCGGTTGACTTATTAACAGTGTAGAAACTTAAAAGTTAACGTCGTATATCAAGTTAAAGTCGTAAAAAAACAAAAAGTCCTAAATCCAGGCAATTGTGGCGTCTATTGCACAATTAGCGTATTTCTGTAACCTCCACCTTCCAACCTCCGGCGACCGTTGACCTGTCACCTTCGTAGGCGTAGCGCCCTCTACGCCGTAGAGGGTCTACGAACGCCCGGGCGCGTAGCGGCCTGCTACGACGCCACACAGATTATGTTATAGTTGTTATGTAATGATGGAAGTAAAAATAGTAGACGCGCTTCTTGAATATTATTGTCTAGTTACGTATGTAGATATGTACTATGGTTTGTAAGTTAGATTAGGATTTAAAATAATTCGAACAAAGTAAGAATAACAAACTTCAAAGATCGCACAAACAACATGCTAATAAACGGAAAACTTTTGAAGTGAAATAATTTTGGCTAATTTCTTAATATTTGTTGTATTTTAGGCATTTCACTGATTCCAGAAATTTGAAACTGCCTAAAGCGTTCTTAGATCAAAGCTACCTCTAAGTTCTAAGTCTATTTTCTGTCTGGACTTGTAGTACTACTTTCCTTCAAAGATTAAATTAAGTTTTGTTAATTAAAAAATCATAACTTAATGTAATATCCTCAAAGCGTGCAGACAAATATATTCCCTGCTTTAGCTATCAATAAATCTTGCAGAGATTTCTCCCAAGCAACTAATGTCATCAAGGGTAATTTATAATCTTGCTCACATGAACATTGTATATTTATAATCTTGCTCACATGAACATTGTATATTTATAATCTTGCTCACATGAACATTGTATATTTATAATCTTGCTCACATGAACATTGTATATTTATAATCTTGCTCACATGAACATTGTATATTTCCATTCACTCATGAGCGGGTCATCTAAAACGCAAAACATAAAAGTAGCATAAGACCTAAAATGCTTATAGTCTGATTAGTAAATAACCTAAATTCCGTAAGGTCTAAGTAGCAAAATGCCTGCTCTGCATTATGTCTGTTTTTCATATTACCTAAACTGCACCTTCGTAGACAAATGTATATACGTATATTAACTCAGACAGAAATGTTTGTATCATCTCATCAAATACAGAACCATTACGCCTTCCCCCGACATAACAATTGCGAGAACATTCGACCGCCGCCCCCCGAGTCGTAGACCTGGGAACCTGTCCTAGGGAAGGCAGCAAGGGCGCAGGGTACGCAGGGTGCAATACCCTGCAAGGTTGCAGCACACAGCCGCGCCGGGGCGGAGTTTCGCTTCTATCTGTATTTCGGGATTATAGTCTTTGTGTGGGTAATTTTTGAATATGGATTCGGTGCACAGATACTGTGTAAGTTTTGGTGATACTACACTGTAGGTTTTGGGCATGTGTGGGTATTTTTTTAATTTGGAGGCCTATGACTGTAGTGTGCCAACGTGGGCATTTTTTTGAAATATGGATTTAGCTTACTGATAGGTTAGGTTTGTGAGTGCTTGTGAATTGGGTCATTGTATGATGAAAGTCAATCAATCTGGTTTTTTTTTTAAGTGTTTGGTTTGGTATGAGTGAGTGATGGATCTTATTTTATTCGGATAGGTCGGTTAATTTGGAGAAGCTGTCTAATACGTATGAAACGAAGGTTGTGTTCAATACAGTTTCAAGTCGGGACTACATTAATGAGTTCTATTGTATGCTTACTGCAGGTTTCATAGTTATAATTTTAGAGGTGAGTTTTATAATTTAATTCCACGCAGTTATAATGTCTACAGGTTTAGTTTGCTTACAGAAATTGTTTTATCCTGATTAATTACAAGTGGGGAATTCATTGCCCAGCAGTGGGACGAATCCGAAATTTATAAAAATTCCTAAAAAAGTACAGCTGTAATATATTCTCGTTTATAAAATTCAATCTACATACAGGTACACATTATCCAATAACTAAAAACATACAAATAAAAGAACATAACCTTCCTCATTTGTACAAGAGAATGTACGTTCTGGTTGGTACATCCGAGATCATGTTCAACCAACAATATGTAATTGACTGATGACAAGTGACGTCACATGAACGTGCTCCCTCGCGGCCGCGGGTACCCGCAACATGGCTGCCTACGCGCCGTACAGCATCGCTAACAACCTTGCGACAAGAAACAATCTCTGCTTTAGAAAACTAGATGCGCCCGCAGCTTCGCCCGCGTGGAAATCTATACTATACAATACAAAAATCCTTTATTGTACACCACAATCAAATCATTACAAAAATACATAATATGCGATAAGTACAATGGGCGGCCTTATCGCTTAGAAGCGATCTCTTCCAGGCAACCTTTGGATGGAAAGAATTATGTGAATTTAAGAAACGCAGGGGTTGTGGGTCTATGTGTCAAATGGTTGATAGTCCTTCCTTGAGACTAGTTGTAGCCCGCGGGTTCTCTTGCAACACCATCCTAGTCTGGCTCAGCCTGATAAATGATTCCTACATGTTTTCTAGATCGATGCGGATTTCGTTGAGGATGATCTCGAGGGAAATTAAGAAAATATGTTTTGTGCTGACGAACTTTGCGCTCGTCCGGTTTCAAATGAAGAATTGTAACTTCTTTATTCAACGTGTTTTTAAGTCTCTTGTATCACCTACTTCATCTACCTGGTCGGCAGCATTACAAACATCGCAATACATAGGCGACGAAATTAAAACAATGTTATTTTCATCGCAATTAGCAAATACATTTATGGTATTATGATATCTAGTGTATTTGTCTTGTTTTCTTATCTAAATCAATTTATTAGGGAGCCACCGTCTATATTGTTCCTTCATGACTAGGCCATCTTAAGGTTGCCTGGAAGAGATCACTCTCAGCAATAAAGCTGCCCTTTATATTTCCTCTATTCTAAGTATTTATTTTTGTATTGTTTTCTGTTTTGTGTGCTATAATAAAGTGTTTTCTATCTATCTAAATTTAATAAATATTGCGGCCGTGATCGCGGTCTTTAATATTTTTTGAGAAACGTTCCATATATTAACAATAACAATCAAAACAGCAGGACATAGTGAATCAGCCTGCCGCTGTTGTCCCTGTAACAAGCAAACATCCATCCATACTCTCCGATGAATATTATTAGGATAATGTTTGCTTGAATGTAATTTGGTACAAGAGTCAGTAAATAGGGCCTTGTAAGGGTATCGCGGGGCTTGTCGGCCGCGGGATAACAAACCGACGGAATATTCATATGTACTTACATATATACCTCTATACATATATCTATACAGCAGAGCTTATATTATTTATATTATATTACACGTGTGTAGAGCACGTTCCGGTGAAAAGTCGATAAACGCTCTATGTTCTAGTGATTAGGGTTGGGGTTTCCTTGACAGATTTTGTAAGTTCGGTATCAGCTGATTAGTAAAAATGGGAAAGGGTTTGTTTTCCAGTTTTTGTTTGTGTTTTACTTGTTTTGCGGAAATATAACAGCGAACGTGTTTGTTTGATTGATGAGATGTTTGAAGTCCTTGGAATCGTGAAGATCATAAAGAGAAGATAAAATAAAAAAAATAAAAGAAACAATATAGGCTCAGTCTAAAGAGGTACTGAAATAACTCTACAGTTCTAGTAATATCATTCCAGACGACACTTGACATTGACAACCAATCTACTCTTTAATTAAATTATTAATAATTAATGAATAAAGCTTTTCAATCAAATTGCGCCTTCCAGACTACCTTATTATCGGCGAGTCTAGAGGCACCTCACGGTTGAAGGGCTACAGTCCTCCACTGCGGACGCCCACTCGCTAGACTTATCAATTTGAAACTTATAAAAACCCTTTGAACGGAACTTTTTCAAATACTCACACATGCAAACAATCGCCTACATCGTAGCGTGTCAGCGTCACGCACACAGCCGCCCGCACGCAAACATGCTAACAGTCTAGACAAGTTGTTAAATGTTCCGGGGCTCGACATTCGTCAGTAGGATAGGTCACGGACCGTCTCTCTCCCTCTTGCGTATACCTCCGTCCCTGTCTCTCACTGTACTAATGCAACTTCAGTTCTAACACGGAGATGTAAAGATCATTTTAGTTGTTCGGAGTATTCAGGTATAAATTTCGCTTTCAAAGCTAACACGCCCTAGAGCGAAAATGATGTAAGCGCTAGATTTGTTTGTTGGGAAATGTGCTTTAGCATTATATTAATATTAGGGTTGATTTTTGTTCGTGGTGAGTTTAGGTCCTTGCAGGTCTCACGTAGCGTCCTTGGCGGGTCAGGACGAATTAGTCTCGGGAATAATAATTTATGTAAATGTACATATGTAATGTAATAGAGTGTACATAGTACATAGCTCCAGGTCCTAAAATAATGAACAGTGTTTTGTTAACTGTAAATTGCTCTCTGCTTCTTGGGTGATGGTGGTGTTTGTAACCCACCTTTGCCTTTTTTTGCCAATGAAAAGATGGTAATGGAAACAAAGGGGATTTAGGATAATATTTACAACGTAATACGGGCTGCCTCCTGGTTCTTCTTAATATTTACAACGTAATACGGGCTGCCTCCTGGTTCTTCTTAATATTTACAACGTAATACGGGCTGCCTCCTGGTTCTTCTTAATATTTACAACGTAATACGGGCTGCCTCCTGGTTCTTCTTAATATTTACAACGTAATACGGGCTGCCTCCTGGTTCTTCTTAATATTTACAACGTAATACGGGCTGCCTCCTGGTTCTTCTTAATATTTACAACGTAATACGGGCTGCCTCCTGGTTCTTCTTAATATTTACAACGTAATACGGGCTGCCTCCTGGTTCTTCTTAATTCTAATATGACAACCGGTTCACAATGGTACATAGGTTGTTTTTTACTATCTTACAATCTGCGCCCCGCGTCGAAATCTATGTGTCAAATGGTTTATAAACCTTCCTTTTGAATAACTCTAATCTATTAAAAAAAAACCGCATCATACATCATCATAATCCGTTGCGTAGTTTTAAAGTTCTAAGCATTCATAGGGACAGACAGACAGCGGGAAGCGACTTAGTTCTATACTAGGTATGTAGTGAAAATAGCGTCGTTTATGCAATACTTCAGTCCGATCCTTTCAGTAGCAGGCATACGTCCGGCGACCCAATCTTACATCATTAAAAAAGTGATGTAAATCTGTCCGACTTCAAGTATCAATCTACAAGTAATCCCATATGAGCGTTAATATCTGGGTACAGAGGAGCAGAGCAATTTATCAAGGCTTTGATTTAGTGCTCACTAGGTAGTTAGGCAGCCTTGGTCTAGACTAGGCTTTAGATACCGGCCCCAGGGGCTGGGATTGGAGCGGCACAGTTTACACAGAATATTTCAGGACAAAGAAGAAATCTTTGCGATTGCTCTTGAGAAGAGTTCCTCCAGGCTACAAGCGCGTGTAGCCTGGCTTCTGTGTGCAAGAGACGGTCCACGAACAGAGCTTCCACCCCACGTCAAGCGCATTAATATTAGATGCTAAATCCGCTTCTAATATAAATAATTGAATAACTATAAGGTTACGCTAGTTTTCTCTTTTTATATAATGTTTTATGAATTGTTTTAATAAAACACTGAAATCCGTGCTCTTGGCTACGTTTCCAAACCCTCTGTGACCCTTGATATCTTGTTACATTGGTGCAGTGTCATGTAGTTTTAGTCAGAATAGACAGCCTGTATAGAGGCAGTCATGTAGGAGGCCTACTTTCAGCTGTAGTCTGACTGTTAGACTGAGAGTGGGTTAAACACTAGTAAAAATACTGATAAATTCATGGATAGTTCACCCCATGGCAGGTACATACGTGATACCGTTCGTTTGACAGCTATAAAATAAATAAATAAAAATAAAATAAATAAAATTTATTCAAAAATATCTTAGGACTAAAGAGTAACAAAAAGTACCTTACTTAAATTCTGATGGAAATAACAATGTGGGTGCCTGAACTAGGTGAAAACCTGTTTTTCAGGCTGAAAGAGTGCTAACAACAAATAAATAATCAATTTAAACTTGCTTATTCTACAAAGGGACGAACATGAATACTTTATGATAATAACTTATGCTACTTACACTAAACTAAATTTAAATAATAAAGGTATATACAAAGATTTGTAGGTCTACTTAAAAACAGTCAATAAATTTTCTGTGTCATCGTATGACATACATTGCAGTGTATCCTTAAGTTTTTTCTTACAACTATTATAATTTAAGGGATAAATATTGGCTAATACATTTAATCTATTGTATAAAAAAGGACCAAGGATACTGTAAAATTTATTTGAAAAGGTGTGTCTCCGATCTAGTTCTTTAGGGCAAACGTTATTTTTTCTCCTTTTGTTAGCGCTTTCATTGACATAAGGAAGGGCTGCGTGTTGTTTGAGCACTATATACATTATGAATAACTGTCGAACTGACAACACTCCACATGATTTAAACAGAAGGTTTGTAGAAAAAATAAAAGGACGGAAAGTTGATACTTTAAGTATCGCTCTTTGTGCTCTTTCGACAGTTAGTAATAATGTTTTACCCACTCCACCCCATGATGTAATGCAGTAGGTCAAAATGGATTCGCATAGGGCCCGGTAGACTTGTATAATAAGTTTTTGATCCGCAATATAGCGTAAATTTTTGAAAACAAAAATCAGTTTGCGGACTCTACTTACTAAAACTTCTATATGGGGTTTGAATGAGAGTGTTTCATCCAGCATTACGCCAAGGTATTTAATTTTATTTGTTTTATTTATAGTAGGGCAAATACATACGTTATTGTCAGCACCTACACAACAATGCGCAAACAGGCTGGGGATGATTTCGTTAGAGGGCCGTTTGCGCATCGAAAATCTTATATACTTAGTCTTATCTGCATTTAGAGTTAGTAAATTTTGCTGAAGCCATTTATTTACAATATTGAATCCATATTGCGCAAACTTGTACACTTCTTCTTCAGAGTCAGCGGAAAAAAGGAGAGCGGTGTCTATGGACAACAGTTAGTAAGTCGGAGCGGAATCAATAAATAAACAATAAAACATGCAGAAAGATCTGTTGACAGCTGGCAACACTGCGCCCCGCCCAGCTACAATGATCGATACTCAGATAGATACTTAGGTACTCACCTTGTTGGTTCGTACCCGGAACCTGATTCCAGCCCGGGCTGAGAGCTGGTAGCTTTACACGGGACAGCGAAATTCGCAAATCACTCGCCCGCTCTCCTCACTACACTTGTCCCCCTTTATATGCGATAGCTACTATACTATCCTCTTTGTTGACAGATCACTCGCCCAGTCCTTTTGATAGTATGTAAGCTAAAGAGACTGGCTCGGACTAGCCAAAACCCACGGCGGGTTACTGCCCGTCGATACCATAGATCGTCATTGATTTTTGACTCATAATGAAACTTTTGACATTTTTGCAATGAAACTTTTAATAATTATTTTGTTATAGCTTGACTTTCATCCCCTAAAACACAAAATCAGTCTCGCTGTTCACCAACAACAATTAGGTTTCACTTTTCCAACGCTTACTTAAATAAAGATCTAATGGGCGGACTTCCTGAGGCGCGGCTTTTTGAAAAATCGCAACAAATAAGTAGCTTTTCATTTTGAATGCGTTGACATTAAAAAGTATGAGAACCCATGTAGTCTGTTGGAAGCCTGTAATTTCGCCAGGCTTGCTCGACCGACCGGAACATAGGGGTAAGTGGCGTGACCACGCGTGGGGGACACAACACAACTCACACTGTCTTCATTCTAGATGCCTTAGTCGTTACAATGTAGTGCCACAGATTACGATGTAAGCACTATCACTGTTATGCCAGTGACCTGTCAGATTTGGTCGTGTGAACGAAGCTTTATCCTTTTTGACAGATAAGAAATACCTTTTAGATTGATTGAAGTGCTGAAGCCATATTATTGGCTGTGAATTTGATTACCAATATCAAAATCAGCAGCATTATTTCGCTTTGTCCCATTCCAGATATTTAGCCCTCCCACGCCATCATTCAGAATCCTGATTTTTCCATGATCCCCGTACCCCGTGTCCCCCCCGCACCCGCCTGTGTGGGGTACCCCCCATACAGACGGGGGTTATCGGCCCGACCTTCAGACGGGGGTCGGGAGGCCGTCTAGGAAGCTCCCCATAGCACCCCATGGGCGCCCGCCGCCGAATTAATGTGATAGATGTTTACTGTGGGTTTTGTTTGTGTTATCTGAGTTTACAAATGTAGATGTTTTCTAGAAGATAGTCATTTTTATAGTCATTAGACAGGCACGTTTTTTATCTAGAATTTATGGATTCAAAAAGTTTTTATATGGAAAAATGTATTTTCGCCCTCTGCAACTTGCATCTCTATGAGCCCTGCAAGTACTGCAAGTCTAGCCAAATGACTAATTATAGCTCCCTTTCTATTCTTACATGGGAAAAGGTATTTTCCCTAATGGGAGATTTGAAGAGTCTAGGAACTAGGCTTTACACAACACTGTGTATTTCCCATCCACCCTGTAGTAAACAGGAAGTCGAGGAGTCAAGCTAATTACTCTTTATTGCTTAGCACGAATAACGTTCATTTCCGCTGCTCAAAGAACCGGAAATAGGCTCCTGGCGGGATTTTCTAGAGCCTTTTTGTGGAAATTGCTTTATTTTTCGTGTTAAAAAATTCACAATATCTGTCCTCGACAAACACAGACAGTTTTCTAGATACCTATAGAGGTAGGAATCATTTAGAATTTTGTTCTTAGTTAGAATTGACTTAAAATAAGTAGATAATTAGGTATATACATTATGTATATACCTAGTAAGCTACCCAAGAGTTTATTTTTATTTCTAGTATTTAAAATGATGTATATCGCTATTTTTAGGCAACCGATTGATATTCTTATGAGTTTACAAATATATATATTGATTTTGCTGCTTGACAATCTTTTCTTAACCTTTTTAGGTATTTTTTTCTTTATCTTTGAAGTCTTTCAAAGGGGAAGCCGACAGGAATCATGTTATAGTGACCCTTCGCCACTGACAGATTCAAATTTCTTAGAAATCAGTTGAAACCTTCGAAGACGGATGACGTAAACGTGCGCATCCAGACCTACTGCGTAATGGCAATTAAAAAGAAATATATTGTTTTTCCTTCGTAGGAAATATAATCCTCTACTGATGAGAAGTCGCTGAAATGATTAACCTGGATGAAATACATACTTAGGTGACAGAAAAAAACAGCAATAAGCTCCTAAGTTAAATTAGATTGTGTTTGTAGAAGCCTGGTGCAGACAGGTCGGGTCCTACTTCCTAGTACTGATATTGTTTCCAAGCTCAAGTGTATTATTTAAACATATAATTCTTTGAATATGTATATTTAATCTAGATTCGTTATTGATATGTTCCCTGAAATCTTCGAGAGGCATCTCAATTTCGAGAAAATATCGCAGATAAAATATTCATAAGCCCGCCTTCGGTAAGCACTACATAGATTGTTATGTTTCTGAGAACGTGATTGCCTAATGAATCAGGGTACCTAGCTGTCGCTCGCGGTTTTGTTTCCGTTTGTGCCGTTTAAAGGCAACGTTGTCTTATTCTATGTCTAAAACAACATCTTCCTCAAAGTTCTTTCAGTGGTTTTTGCGTTGTTCGACAGAAAACAAACATTTTCATAAACTTTTGCCTTAATATTATTGTTAGAAATCAAGGAAACGGTTTATTTTCACTAATATAATCACTGAGTACTAACTAGCTACTGAAAACAAACTTCTTAAACGTAGTTTCAATAACATTAAAATTTGTTGTTCTTTAGTCCTTTCAGTAGGTGCATAATGACAACGAGCTTTTATTTCATATATCTATGATTATAGGTTACAGGAACAAGTGAGTTCTAGAGTCGGCTACAAGTAACACGTAGTACCATAGGATAATTATTATCATTTAAAGTTGACTAACTACTCTTTAGTATGACAAGGTAATGAAGTACATCTTTAACTAAAACACGTTCAAAACTAAATGATAACTGCACATGTTCCGTCTCTCTCTCTCTCTCTCCAAGGCAATCGTACGTCTGTCTCGCTCATATAAAAATGCATTTTCTCTGTCCGTCACGCGACTGCGCTCGAATTGGCGGGACTTTTTCTAAATAGAAGTCTGTTTGCAGTCAATTTCATACAAACTGGTTGATATACATACATAGTTCTTAAACAAAACCTATGGTTTTAATATACGGTGGCTCAAATATCAGTGCATGGTCCAACCTTGTGACGTTTTGTATGTTTCACAGTTTCTTTTAGATAAGTTAGATTAAAGGCAACTGTAGAAAATTCACAAGACAAAAATCCTCATTCTGATTGTTCTAAAAACATTCAGTATGTTACTATATTCAGATATGCATGATGATAACAATTAAAGTTATCGTAGAGTTTGGACTAACCAACTTTAATATATTATACCTCTTTGTATTAACCCCTATCAAGTATTTGTTCGAATGCCAATTCCATCATTGATTTGGCTACGTATTGGTATAGTCCTTATGAAAAAACGAATGAAGCGCTTATCAGGGGCTGGTGTTTGTTGATGTGCAATTCATTTGAATTGGCACTGAAGTCACCAGCCATCGACCAACAATGTAGTTTGTATGGAATCGGCGTTGAGCAGCTCACTCTAATAACAAGAAATGCAAGTGCTATTATGAATGCCACAAGCGTCAATTTCACGCAAACAGGGTCGGAAATCAAACCTGCTTCGGTTCCTGTGGCAGGCTACCGACGCTAATACCTATATACGTTTTACTACATACCTAGGAGGTGGTTTAGTATGTATTACTTTAGTTTTACTGTCCTATTCTTTAGAATAATGTACTTACTGAAGAGCTTATCATAGAAGTTTTTTTAATGGATAGTAGACCTTTGCTTGGCCACAATCTCACTTGATGGTAAGAGAGACGATGTGGTCGACGATGTCTCACGAAGGTCTAGAAGACAACTATTCTCGCTTGTCTTGAAGAAGTTGTAGTAGCCACTTAGTAAGTACAAGTGGCTTTTCAATTCATACTTAATACTTTTCGCATATGGGAAGGCAAAATGGATGTATACTATGGATATTATGAAAATAGGAATACGGAAAAGGAATATGTATTTGAAATAGATAATATAATAATTATGAAATTTAATACTCATTGAAATTTAATAGGAATACGAATTTAATATTGAATTTAATATGAATTTGAATTTAATCGCGCTACTGCTAGTTACAAGCTTCCTCTCTTTTCGCCCCTCTCAAGATATGATATATCTTTAAAACTACGCAACGGATATTGATGTGTTTTAATAGATAGAGTGATTCAAGAGGAAGGTTTATAAACCATTTGACACACAGATTTTCACGCAGGCGAAGCCACGGGGCGCACCTAGTATAATATAAATACACATAATTATATAATTACTGCTGTTGTGGGTTCGAAACTATAGCTAATTGTAATGTTCTTTTTCAGGTAAGCTTCAGTTGGTTTCCCCGGTGCGCTTGAGGTCCGAGTTCTCGCTCTGCTCTTACGGTGAGTCAGCACACACGGTAGGAGACGATAGAGAGAGAAGAGTATCCTTTAAGTCTAGTGTTTACGATACGGACGATTTTAATAATCTTACATTTGGTTTTACTTGAGCAAGATGGGAGGATGATAGGAAGATTCTAGCTAGATACTCATCTTGAAATCATAGCAAAGTTTAAATCTACTGTTTGTATACTTTGAAGAAATAGTAATGTGCGTTGCTGCCATGCTAATAAATGGGATAGACAGTCAGACGCTATTAGAAGCCGTACCTCAGAGCTGGGCTAGATAGTCAAAAGGCTACAGTTGTCGGCACAGATCAGCACTGTCCTAACACGAACTATTTTGAAACTGCGAAAAAAAAAACTTAAAATTCTCACTCTCCGTATCCATCGAAAAAGCACCCTGGAAATAGGACTTAATAATTAATAAAGAGAGATAAGATGATCATCCCTTTCCGGTATTAATGACTGTTAAGGAAACAGATTCTTTAATGTCAATTGACCTTCGTTTGACCACAATCTCACCTGCTACCAGATCCCTTGGCCTAACTATGTGAAACGTTCTCTTGTACTTCGTATGTAGTCTACACACTAAAGTCGGAGGGCCGCCGACAACTGCAAGTGTTGTGCAATTTGTCGGAGACACTCCGCTGCCTGCAATACTCATACACTGAAATGTCGCACCAACCCGTCGGACTGTTACCTTAAATTGTAACCTATTATTGTTACCAAATAAAGAACTTGAATGTGTCGTCGACTTTGGTGTCTATTAGACTCACAACTAAACTCTAATATGACTTGACTGAATCTGGTGGTTAAATCCAGTCCATCCCATTAGAACGTCGCCGACGCACGGAGCGTGGGAACCTCCGCAAGGACGGGCCTCTCGAATGCGCTTCTACGGCGACAAGTAGCTTCCCCGTATAAACGGAAACCGCGGCTAACACGAAAAGGTCACTGGGTCGATTCAGAACAAAAATACCAAGAGTTCTGTAACTCTGGTGCAGAGCCTGCTTTGACTCTAAACATCTTGAAGTTTTTTGATCTACAACGCGTCCACTGACCCACTAACATTGATAACTGGAAGAAACTCTTAGCGATAAAGCTGCCCTTTATTCTCTCGCGATTCTCGCCATTTTCTCTTTACCTAAATTATTATATTTTGTGTAGTGATATAATAGGTACTCAGGAATACTCAATTCTGACTTTTCTACGATATAAGAAGCAAAATTTCATTCGGATCCGATCAAAAAGTTTTATACTGTTTCACGCAAACATAAAAATAACTCTAAATACATGACAACTTACAAGCCTATCAGATCAATCATTCACAAGTAGGTAGCTGTATCTTACGAAATCTGTTTTTGAAACAAGACCTTTGAAAATAAAACATTCTCTTCTTAATATAAGTTTTGTTCCTACATCGAGTGTTATTAACGTTTGTTCCTACATCGATTACAATGAGAGTACGACAGGTCCGCGCCCGCACTTGGAAAGTGTACTTGGCTTCCTCGAAAGCCTACACCCGGTATTAAATAATTTTCTGTATCCGAAGTAGATAGCCCATAAAACGAACTAACATTGATCTGTAACGCGTAGACAGAGCATGGCAATAAATATACAATCACGATACATTAAAATGTTTAGGAAAAGCGCGATATTGCGAATGCGAGCTCTGTATCCTCCGACCAGGGATGACGACCTACGAAAGACTGCAGGTAGATGCTGGATGCGGCAAGCTGAAGACAGGACGCTATGGGGCTCATTGGGGGATTCCTATGTCCAGCAGTGGACTAACATAGGTTGGTAATGATGATGAGCTCTGTGTAAAAATAAGTTGATTAAATGATAAAGAGATATGATGATTAGTTGTGAATGTTATTTTTGCAATGTTTGTGTATAGTTCATGGCCGGGAAGTTTGAAATTTGAAATCAATCTACATGAATATATCAGCCAGCCCTTTTTTGGTCTCATCTCAGTTTACATTTACAACATACATTTACTTTACTTTAAAATCTTAAATAATATTAATGATATAATTGTATGATACATACTGCTTGAAAATGTTTAGGATTTTCAGTCTTTTCGAATTCGCAAGCTCCAAGCTCCATCTACGCTTTACAACTCTTCTACTCTGCAGATTCATAGAAACTTTCGTTTATAGTTAGTCTGTGTGCACCAGTGCACACTACAGTGCATCACGGGCTGCGCTGGTGTGTGTGAGTGCGCATGTGTGCGTACCGGAGGAAGAAAGTGCATTCTGCTGCACGGACGGCTAGGCGAGGGAAACTTGACATTATGACGAGGGAGACACACGGTGTCCGAGCGGTGGGATATCGGTTGCCTTGAGAGATATCGATCAGAATAACATGTTAGGGACGTACTCAAAATATACTTTCAGTAAATTATTCAAAACTAGCCCGCGGCTTAGTAACAGACAGGCAGAAACAGAATTACTTACGCTTTTACAATATTAGTATGAATAACTTTCTGGAGATTGAGTAAATTGAAAATCATTTGTAGATTAAAAATTCATCTTAGAAAATAAATTTACGTCAAAATTGCTGTTTTCTTAGATACAAGGGTGTACCTATGTAATGGACTATTGGCCTACTTCGGGTTTACAGTCGCTATCAAGCATAACCTATCTATACCGAAATAGAAGTTCTTCCTTCACACAAAAAAGTTCCAAGAAAATAAGGTATATAAATTCCAAGCTTTTGAATGGAATGTTAAATGAAAACAAGATTTTGTTACCAATGCCCTGCAAATGGGTTGACACACAGTCTCACAGTCCAAAATAACCGACTAGGTCAATCAATAACTATCGTATGAAGAAGCACAAGCTTTGTGATACTCAAAGAAATATTTAAATGTACCATAAAAATAAATAAAGAATTTATTTTAATAGTATTAATTTATTATTTAAAAAAACATGTAGCTCTATTCTTACCGCATAGGATATAAATTGCTTTATGCACATTGCTCTTAAAAAAACAAAACAGAAGCAAAAAATAAGTGATCATGGGCGAGGGTCTCTACCATGCATAGCCATATTAGACATAGATATCTCGCGACATATCCCCGGACAGTTTCCCTCGTGCGGTGCGCCCGCGCAGCCGACTGCACTTGCACTAGTAAACTTGAAACAGTTCCAGTGAGTTATTGCTGTTTCCCTTTCGCACATTCACTGCTGCGCTTGCGCTCGCTTGCGGGATGCCCGGGCCTGGCCTGCCCTATAAAGCATCCATGATGAATGCAAGTGTTTGCGTTCATCATGGATACTTTTTATGAACACCTGCTTTATCAAGCGTTGGATGGAGGAACTATAATTCTTATTGTGGATTTAGATCATTAGAAAACTAAATGAATCCGTAGGTAAGTCTTGTGGAGGCGCGTTATGATATTTTCTAATAACGCTAAGTCAGTACAGTATTGATCTGATCATTCATTTGTTTTTCACGTTAAATTTAATAGATGTTAATGTTAACTACTCCCTCTTTTAAATTTTAGCATTGTACTGGACTGGTATAGGGCGTAGGTATATGAATTGAGAGTATTTTGGGCCAAAGTACCTACACGCTAAACGAGAAGATCACAACAGTTAACTGCCGCCATCGCTTGCTTCTTTCACAATATGACATTTGGAAACGTCAAACTAGTCATTCCTCGTCCAGCCGATCAGATAGCCCACCAGCCTCAGCAGACCTAGCTAACTCCCTCACTAGGAACAAAAACACATTTTCCTCTAATCTGGCGATCTCTGCTTTTCCTCGTCGCGTGTCCGCGGCAGCTGACAATTACCCAGTAGATACGGTTTCCCCTCGGTTCGCACGCTCGCCTTTTTCTCCGCAGAACAATGTCATAATTGAGTCTGGTTTCCACTTTCCATTTCACTTGGACGATCCACGCTCCTGCAAAAACTGGTAGCGGTACGGTGCGCACGCGCAGACGTACGGCGCGAACCTTTTATGCATAGAGATTTCTACTTGCAGGTTCTTTTCGTTCTGCGAGCTTTTTTACCTTTTTTACGTTACTTGGGTTAAAATTAAAGAGACTGAATGTTTTAAAGTTATGCGAACTCTGGTTCCGGTTTCAAGGTTATATACTTCAAGGTAAAGTATTTCATATTGAGCCCACTCATATTGAGTTCTTACAACTATTTTACGCTGTGCTGAAATGTTAGTAGCAAATATAAAATTATTAAAAATTAAACAAAATAAAATTATCTTTCTTTGGAACACAAGGGAAATAAAGAAGTTGTGTGAAAACGATAAAATTACAGAAATGGATCTCTGTGAGCTTGGGATACAAAGTAAATTAAACCTTAATTAGGTTCACATCTTATTCAAGAGCTTTTGTATCTACGTCAATGTATAGGCTTGTTACTTTTTAGACAACGATCAACTTCCTAGAAATAATAATCTAACAAGAAAAACACAAATTGGTAGAGGCAAGAAAAACACAAACTGGTAGAGGCAATAAGCCAAAAGTCCACTGCTGGACTTAGGCCTCCCCTAATAAATAAAAATAAATAAAAAGTTTCTTTATTCAGACAGGTAATTGTCCACACACATATAAATTACTAAAATAAAATACATTAAAGAAAACATAAGACCTAATGAGCGCCATAGCGCTGTTCTTAACATTGCTAAAATAAGCCTTATCCTAGCTTCTCATCTGTACTTCGCTTGTTAAGTTCCATAAAACTGATATTCTCACAGTACAGTATCATGTTTGTTTACAGTTTTCACTGTCTATATATTTCTAGGAGAAAATTCCGCGGGAGCAGAATAGATCACAGTTGGTATGCGCAAGCGCAACTCGTGAGATACCGGTTTTTGTGACTTACAGACACTCTTACACAGATCTGGTTTGACTTGCTGGCAGGTACAGACTTCTTATAGTCGAGATATGCAGGGTTATTGGTAATTTGACGTATTCCCGTTAGGAGGTGATAGGGGTGACTATTTGCGATAATTTTCATCCCCATGTGTTTCGTGCAAAAGTGAACCATTTTTAAGTTATCATGATTTTTAGCTTTTTGTAAAAAAAAGGCAAAAGTGCAACATCAAAAATTTATTTAAAAAAAACTGTCTATTTAAATCAATTTTTTTCTTCTGATTTATAAAAACGAATAAACACTGATTATTTATCAATATTAAAACAACAATTATCGCTCCAAATTTAAAAATGCGAGATGAAAAACGATATTATTTCATTATTCATTGAGATTTTTTTCCACTAAAATGCCTTAAAAACTAAAAAAATCGTTATGAAACTTGGCTTGCAGATTATTTTAAAAACATAACGGTTTTCTTAGCTCTCCAATAATGCATAACAACTATGAACTTATTTCACCCCTATCACCTCCTAACGGGAATACGTCAAATTACCAATAACCCTGTATATTGGTATTTGATACTGTACTTTTTCAGTATAAAATAAATAAATAAATAATGCTGGACAATTCACACAGCATTATCTAGCCCCATGGTAAGCAGAGCTTGTGTTATGGGTACTAGATAACTGATATACTTAATACAATACATTACATAGATATATATTTTTTATTATACATAGAAAACCACCAGAACACCCGGAACAAATATCTGCAGATCGTACACACAATTGTTCCGAGGCGGGAATCGAACACGCAACCTTCTGCGTCGCAGTTGGACCTTCGCCCACCGCGCCACATCGGTCGTCAGTATAACAACAAACTTGTAGCAAAGGAGTATATAATGTCTTATTGGAAATATTAGACGTCTTTAATACAGTATAGTCTAAGAAATAAATGTGGGCGGGTTAACTACGAACCTAGTTTGTATTGGAAGATTACCAACATTTCATCTCTTAACGACATCGTCTGGATAAATACCGGTATATAGTTTAGTAATAGGTAATTTCCTCAGCTAATCAGAACTTAATCGCATAATCGAGTAAGCAAATACTCAATGTAATCGCAGTGCAAATATGATCGATTACCTTGACCAAGTGCAATGCCTCCGCTATCGGCAATCAACAGCAACAAGGATATTGTGGCTCAGCAACTTATCTACGAGTCTACACGAACAATATCTAACAACAAGTAAAGGATTGCTGCAGGATGGATTCTGCTGTTTTTTGTTTTTGTTCAGTTATTGGGGTTGGAACTTAGAGACCGTAGATTTGTCAGAAGTTTTGCGTAGTACCTAAGTATAGACAAAGAAAAGAAATTCTTATGAATCAATTCTGATTCATAAATATTTCTTTTTCTGAGCAACATACGACCTTTTTATAATTTTGAAGATATCTAGGTCTTCTTCATACGTCATCATCCCGTTTGCGTACTTCTTTTAACCAACTTAAAAAAGGTTTGTTTAGCTGTATATGTTTTTTTATTGTATGTTTGTTGATACATCATAATTCTATGATATACATCGTAGTCCCGTCACCAATCGTGCTTATTTAGATATGTCCTCCCTCACATTTTGATTTAGAAATTCTCTCCACTTTGCGATAGAACCCCGCAATCTGTTTCTAAAATAAAGTTTATTTCTTTTAAGAAAAAGATTCAAAACTATTTTGAATGACCTAGCTTGTTTTGGAAACCAAACGTTGTTGGTGAGGGGGGGGGGCACCTGCCACACCCAATGAAGCCGAACCAGATCATTACCTAGGGACTGTTGAGAATGGTTGAGAAGGTATTTGTTTGCATTAGTTTCTGAAGTGGCGTCTTCAAGGCAAAGCCTCTTGATCTGTTTGTGCAATAACTTTGTTTTGTAGTTATTTTTAGTTCTATTGTGAGTGGTTACGATAAGCACCGACTCCTCGTAGCCAACCTAGTTTGTCATCCAATTAGTATACTTACCTAAAAATCAGCGATAAGAAACAGGTAAATAAATTGTTTATTTATTTCCACCGAAGGTACACATGTATGTATGGATATATTCAAAGCATTACAACTATCTTTACAGGTATTAATAACAACCTAATACAATAAACATTTTACCCTTGATTTCGTTAAGTTCTATGTATACCTAAACTTTAAAAGTATATATTACAATTTTATTATATAACACACACTAATTTTGATTTTATTTGTCTGGTCTGGTAACTTCTAGATACCTACAAGATGGGTAGTTAGTCATGTGATACATTAATTGGTCCATTCACAGTTGATTTCTAATAGTCAGTGCAACTTCTGCAAATGTCTTGGTTCTGGCGAATGAGATATTTCATTTCGTTAGTAACATCATCGAGCAGTTGATATTTGTAACATGATGTACATATAATGTTATTTGTCTATTATTAAAACAATCGGAAGTCCAGTGGGATCTTAAAACAAAGGTTTTAAGTAATAACACAGAATATCTGCAAGCGTCCCTGCCGCCACCGCGGCACCGGCTCCACGGCTAAAAATAACTTCCAAATAGAAAAAGCAGAAACCAACCAGTCTTCCTGTGTTAATCGATGCCAATTACACCTAATACATGGTAAATCTTCAGCACAACTACCGACGTCTCTTTCGCACTTGAGCAAATTGGAGAGAGAAGAGAAGGAGAGAAGAGGGGATTGTTGATACAGACATAACTGTAATATCAAGTTCAAGTGTGAAGTTGGATGTAAGACATTGGAGTTGTAGAATGCATTAGGTTTTTATTGCTAAAGTTCCTGGGAATTCACAAGGGTTGGATTTAGCATAAAACGGTTAAAATTATTGTTATACGGTTATTGAAGGAAATACTACCAGCATGCCTCTTCCTACCAGCAGTAACAATGTCTACTGTTACGGAGTACTAGGTATGGTTGCTGATGAAATTTCGGGACTTTTTAGAAAGGCCTTACAATAACCTTGATAAAAAATCTGGAATTCTCATAAAATACCTATATGCCTGTATCCAAGCTTAGATGCATAAGAAGGTTCATTTATCACGTTTCGAACTAAGTAACTAAAAGAACTAGAATATACCTCCAGTATTTACCTAGTAGATTTGTGACGATGTTAATTGTATGAAAAACAGAAAACAATCGCGCCAGCTTTTAAAAGTACCTATAACACGTAACCACGTTTGAGGTAATTTTGATGACAATACATTTGTAGGTAACAAAAATTACGTTCGTAGCTTTTTGGTGACGTAGTTTGTAACTCGCAGATGAAGTAAGTTTGCAAACTTTTAGACGTAACTTTCATAAGTTTTCATAACTGTGGTCGTCATAGTTACGTTAACGTGAGGGTAACCAATCAACTGCCGCCGTGCCTCTGCGGCGACGTGCGGTCTTCAACTTCTTGCTAGATGGCTCTGCGTCTGGATTGACGCAATTCTGACAATGTCCGTCTCATGGTAGCATCGCAAGCTCTCTTTATGGGTAACGCACTAGTATGTGTAAGGACCAGGACTGATTGTCAAGCTTCAGAGTCATATGTATAAAAAATAATAAAGTGAAGTTTGAAAAGTATTGAAACGGAAATTACTTTAAAAATACTTATCCATACTGATTACAATAATTATGCGAAAGCGGGTCGGTCAGTGCGTCAGTCACATTGCAAGACTAGGTAAACGGGTGACGAATTTTAATGAAATTTTGCAATAATATTCAATATATCAATATCTTGAAAATTCATTTATTTCTGTAGAATCCAAGTATTACAACATTACTGGTAGTATAAACCTAAGGCCTAATTATGTTAGTATACTTAAAATCTGAAATAGGTAGTAACTTGCAAGCCCAAAAAAGGCAAATTTCATTCGTATTTTTGTGAGCCATCTTTTAATATAAAAATAAAAAATAAAATAAAAATAAAAACAGCCTTATTCCATATCCCAATAGTTATTAGTATGTACAATTTTAAAACGATAATAATAATAAAAGAAAGAATTAATAGTCGTGTAGGTACATTATAATTTTAGAATTGAATTTAATTTAGAATTAATTATGTCAGATTTTTGCTATGTCATGTCTTGATATGGACCGCCTTCGAAGGTGTATGCCTCCTCCTTTTAATATACTTTTACTTTAAGTACTTTACTTATGTGGAGACTTTGTTTCGATAACTTCCTGTGCTATTAGTAGAAGTAACATGAGCGAAGCCGGAGGCAGAGTCTAGCTTAATATAAAAATACGATGGATATCCTAGAGATCGCAGAAACGCACGCAGGTGCCATTATCCAAACTATCCACATCTCAAACAACTTGCAAACTTCTAATGTACGTACAGCGCTGCACTCGGTGCGAGAGGCGTTTTTGAGTGTGTGTGCGCCCGCGCAGCCTTGAAGTCGAGCGACGACTGCACTTGCCGAGCGCGTTCGGAAAACATCGGCAAATCGCTTATTTATTTTATCTTTATGTGGGTTGTGTTTATTACGCAAGGTAGGAAGGTACATAAGGTAGGTAGGTAGGTACGCTGCAATTGTTCTAATTGTAGTATTCAAACGTCAATATTTTCTAACAAGAAATTCTCCGTCTATGAATAGGTAAGTACTTGTTTGAATCTTATGCGAAACACAATTATTATTACTGAAGGCATGCGTCAGAAAACAGAAAATATAGTCTACGTTTTAGGGTTTCAAACCCTTATGGTCTCGCTCTGTCTGTCTCTTTTCCCCTTTTTTTAATATATCAGCAACTACTACTATTAACTTGAAATTTATAATAATATACTACATTTCGTGCGCTTGTAGATATTAAAAGAAAAAAAACGTTTTTGTGTGATGTCTTTAAAAAAGACGTACAGGGTCAAGTGGTTTATCAAATAAAAGGAATCGGTTTGTACATCTCAAAACAGTTTTGGAAATTTCTGTAGGTTTCATACTTTTAGTAATATATTGAAAACAGTCGATCCTTGACATACGTTCGAAACCCTCGGCACGCGAGTCATACTCTCACTTGACGGATCTTATTTCTCATTGAGTTCTTAAACCCGATATTGTAATAAAATGTTAATGATTTGTTGTAAATCTGCTTTTTATTACTTTAATTGTAATGGAGGGAGAAAACAAAGAAATAATTATTGTAAAAGCATTAGTTACGGCAAACCGCATACTCAATCCTTGTACGAGTATTTGCGAGTTTTAAACTTGCAAAATAGGAAATATAAATCGAAGCATTACCTATGCATCAGAATGTGCAACACAACACTGACGGGTCGCTCCATCCCATCCCCTCTTGCACAAGCTGGATGAGACTGCATCTCGCTCGCACTCGTAATTCGCGCAGGAAGCGTAGATGGATTGATGATCTAAGCGTTGGATACTTCCTTTTATTTTGTACGAACAGACATACAGACCTGTTTATATCTAATTTGTTTTTATTTTTGCATGCCTTCCTGCTTCTGAACCACGATGTGATATACTCGGTAGATATATACCACCCTACACTATCCATGATGTGATATACTCTGTAGATATATACCGCCCTACACTAACCATGATGTGATATACTCGGTAGATATATACCGCCCTACACTAACCATGATGTGATACTCTGTAGATATATACCGCCCTACACTAACCATGATGTGATATACTCTGTAGATATATACCGCCCTACACTAACCATGATGTGATATACTCTGTAGATATATACCGCCCTACACTAACCATACTGTAATCCTGCATTTATTATAAATGCCGGCGCATTGCATAGTTTTTGCTTTTAAGTCTCTCTCTGTATAAAAAGCTATCTGATTTTGATACTTCATCACTTATCACATCATGGTTAGTGTAGGGCGGTATATATCTACAGAGTATATCACATCATGGTTAGTGTAGGGCGGTATATATCTACAGAGTATATCACATCATGGTTAGTGTAGGGCGGTATATATCTACAGAGTATATCACATCATGGTTAGCGTAGGGCGGTATATATCTACAGAGTATATCACATCATGGTTAGTGTAGGGTGGTATATATCTACAGAGTATATCACATCATGGTTAGTGTAGGGCGGTATATATCTACAGAGTATATCACATCATGGTTAGTGTAGGGTGGTATATATCTACAGAGTATATCACATCATGGTTAGTGTAGGGTGGTATATATCTACAGAGTATATCACATCATGGTTAGTGTAGGGCGGTATATATCTACAGAGTATATCACATCATGGTTAGTGTAGGGCGGTATATATCTACAGAGTATATCACATCATGGTTAGTGTAGGGCGGTATATATCTACAGAGTATATCACATCATGGTTAGTGTAGGGCGGTATATATCTACAGAGTATATCACATCATGGTTAGTGTAGGGCGGTATATATCTACAGAGTATATCACATCATGGTTAGTGTAGGGTGGTATATATCTACCGAGTATATCACATCATGGTTAGTGTAGGGTGGTATATATCTACAGAGTATATCACATCATGGTTAGTGTAGGGCGGTATATATCTACAGAGTATATCACATCATGGTTAGTGTAGGGCGGTATATATCTACCGAGTATATCACATCGTGGTTCAGAAGCAGGAAGGCATGCAAAAATAAAAACAAATTAGATATAAACAGGTCTGTATGTCTGTTCGTACAAAATAAAAGGACATGCATTCTGTGTCAAAGAGACATATTTCTCCGATATTAATCAACGCGTTCTAGTTCCTAACCGAGTGATAATAAATAACAACAATAACGTAAACTCTCTCGCATCCTTAATCGGTATAAAAAGACAAATAATAGATATAGAATGGCTCTAGCTAGATTCTAACTAGACTAGATCAAAGCCAATCCAAAACTTTTACAAGAATAAGAAGGTTGCAATAGCCTCTATACACGTAACGGAATCTTCATGAGCCAGGTTCAAGTAAGATACTTATTCAACCTCAAATTTACCGAATTCCTAGAAGTAATATATCAAACAATACCTTTCTATCCTAGCTCGAGTATCAGCACCCCTTGCTTGTACTCCAGCCACCCTCATAACTTTCATGCGAGTATAATTTCAAATTGAACATGCTCGTATATACAGTCAGCTGCACAAAAATTTTCACGTTATTACCTTCTTGCTAAATATTCTGAAATTCCCGGGAGAGCCTAGACTAGAGATTGGGAGACGAAACACGGCCGTCGCGTCGTCGTCGTCGCGTCGTCGTCGTCGCGTCGTTGTCGACGATCTGCAGATATTTGTTCTGCTCGTTTTCTACGTAGGTATAATAAAAAATATCTATCTATGTAATGTATTGTATTATGTATATCAGTTATCTAGTACCCATAACACAAGCTCTGCTTACCATGGGGCTAGATAACGCTGTGTGAATTGTCCAGCATTATTTATTTATTTAACAGTAGAGAGAAAAGTTAGTAAAGTGTACATGTATTAGTACTGAGCTGAGTGTACTCTGGCAGGGCTTACCCGGCAACGAGGCGAGTTGCCCGGGTCGTCCTCCCGGCTTGTAGGTCGCTGTAGGTAGACTAGCTAGTGCTTGCACGGACATGTATCACCAGACTATAGAGAGATCCAGATGATATATTTGCTAGCACTCGTAGTTCTTCAAGTCAAATGAACGCATGATGATTTCTTAACTATTTACACTTATTAAATTGTAATAGAGTTTTCATGAATAAACTTTATTTATTTCATTCTTTTTTATTGTATTTTCAATTGTGCTTAAGTTATTCGCTTATTTGGACGAAAACATAATGTTTCCAAATTCAGACATTACACTAATAATCTTGTTAGAACAACAGCTAACGCGTTAGGTATTACATCATTAGGTATTTCTTAGATCATTTGTCTTTTTCAATTTAATTTTATCCATATTATTTTGCTTCTTTACTCTTGTTGAGTTTCAGTGATTATATCGCCAAGGCATCGCATAGTGAACGTGTTGCAATTGTAAAAGAACTTTATCTTTCATCAGAAAGCAATGCGTACATAAGTTCAACAATTTCCTCGCCAGAGGGCTCGGCCATACAGTTGTGAAATGTTGGCTCAGTGAGCTTCATGACGTCAAGAAAAGTTTAACGGCAAGGCATCGCGCTGTAAGCTTGTTACTTCTAAAAAAACTTTATCCATCTTTCATCAGAAAACAATGCGTACATAAGTTCAACAATTTCCTCACTAGAGGGCTCGGCACCTACAGTTGTGAAATGTGGGCTCAGTGAGCTTCATGACGTCAAGAAAAGTTTAACGGCAAGGCATCGTGCTGTAAGCTTGTTACTTCTAAAAAACTTTATCCATCTTTCATCAGAAAACAATGCGTACATAAGTTCAACAATTTCCTCACTAGAGGGCTCGGCACCTACAGTTGTGAAATGTGGGCTCAGTGAGCTTCATGACGTCAAGAAAAGTTTAACGGCAAGGCATCGTGCTGTAAGCTTGTTACTTCTAAAAAACTTTATCCATCTTTCATCAGAAAACAATGCGTACATAAGTTCAACAATTTCCTCACTAGAGGGCTCGGCACCTACAGTTGTGAAATGTGGGCTCAGTGAGCTTCATGACGTCAAGAAAAGTTTAACGGCAAGGCATCGTGCTGTAAGCTTGTTACTTCTAAAAAACTTTATCCATCTTTCATCAGAAAACAATGCGTACATAAGTTCAACAATTTCCTCACTAGAGGGCTCGGCACCTACAGTTGTGAAATGTGGGCTCAGTGAGCTTCATGACGTCAAGAAAAGTTTAACGGCAAGGCATCGCGCTGTAAGCTTGTTACTTCTAAAAAACTTTATCCATCTTTCATCAGAAAACAATGCGTACATAAGTTTAACGATTTCTTCACGAGAGGGCTCGACTACCGTTATGTGAATGTTGGCACAGTGAACTTGCTGACGTCAATAAAAGTTAATTCTTGAAAATCTCGCAATTGAAATAAAACTTTAGTTAGGTAATGTAACCGCTCATTGTGACTTCTGACGTTAGCTCATTTTCTTTTACGTACCTATACATATTTTGTAATTTGAATGCAAGAAACCACAGCATTAAAATATTTGAAACTATTATTAAAAAAAAGTGCAAGATTAAGGTTGATAACTTTTTAAAACTACGCTTAGTTTTTTAATCAAACATTATCTATTCACTCGTTCGACATTTTTGTATGATATGAACATCTCTGTACGTCACAAAAAATGTATAAATGAAATTAAATGTGTTCAATTGAGCCTAGATGACGCATCAATGATGACGTAAAATGAGATGATCATCCAGGTCTACGATAACGATGTTGCAATTTTGCCTAAGTTTGGAGTTGATCATAAAGGAGTTGTTATGAAGATTCATACCATAGGTTCATATTATGTATCTAGGGTACAGCCATAGCTAGCCAGCGCTCCCTCCGAGTGCTAAACAATAGTATTTTCATCACGTATCCCCGTCTGTCTTTGCCCTTGGCTGACCTACATTCGCCGAAATTATTCTGATACAAGTATCACGCATCATCGTCATAATCATCAGCCTATATACTAAGTTGCCTGGGCGAAATCGCTGTCAGCGATAAGGCCGCCTATTGTAATTTTAATGTGTAATATTTATATAAAAGGTGTTATTTAATAGTTTTAAGTTCATTTATTTATTAATTCCTATCATCCTCTGCTGGACGTAGGCCTCCCTTTATAAATGAAATGAAATGAAATTAAAGTTTATTTCCTTAGGCTTACAAATAAGCACTTAGACAAGTCTAAACTCCATAGCGTTTGCCTTCAGCTTGATCCTCCTCATCCAGCATCTCCCCCAGACTAGGGTGGTGTGCCATGATCACTCGCTTGGCAGGAGGATTGGTGATCGCAGTGCTTGTGTTAAAAATACCCAGAAGTAAGCTGCTTCTCTTCCTCTGACTATCAGTATTATTGTTTCTGGTTATTCTTTTCATTCGAATGAAGGCAAACTTTTTCTACATTCCAATTAAAATAATATCTATATATATAATAATAAGAACCCCCCTCTGTATCCATCCGATATTTATTGCATTAACCCATAGCTATTATAGAATGTGACTCTGACTGTAAGTCCTAGATCACCTAATAGGAATCCACTTCTAGCTAGATCCATCTACCGATGCCGCTTTTAGTGTAGGCCTTTGAGGTCGGCAGCGCTACGCAAGCAACCACTTTTGAATCTAGGCTAACTTTATTGTCAAATGATTGTTTTTGTAGTTTTGAATGATGGTGCACATAACAGGTTTAGCTAAGTCAGTTTTCACCACAATCTGTCTGTTACGTCGCCCACTGAGGAGTATAGGCTTGCATCAAGTCGTTCCATCATTCATTATACTCGTATATCCCAGCTTTTCCAGTTGTTTCAGCAAGTACGAGTATCAGCGGGAAATTTTATTTTTAAGATAATATCTTTTGGTTTGTTATAAAAACTAGCTACTGATAAGCCTCAGTCAAATTATTTGATTAAAATAAATAATCAATGGACAGATATCCGTTGGAGTTACGCAAGCCTTGGGGAGCGGGTTCGATGCCCGATCCATCACTGATAGTCAGACCCTCGACCTGGGGTCGCGCCGATAACGCAAATACGCACATCTTAGATTCGCAATAGAATACTTATTAGTTCATTCGTAAACATCTTAACTACATGAGATCATTTTACTTTAAAATGTTTAAGCCGACCGCCGCGACAGCCAGCGCAGCGCGGCGCGGCGGCGGCGGTCGCGGAAGAATCGACCCCTTCAACTAAGCCCGTGAATGACGTAAGAGAACGTAAACTAGAGCAACATACTAGCTGACAATATTAAAAATCGATGCCTTATAATTGATTTCCCGTACGTTGGTTTTGGGACTCATTTTACCGTGTTTTTTTAAATCTATAGCTATACCTAACGACATCTCACCAAGGGGAGCCCCTCTCCCCTTGGTGAGATGTCGTTAGGTATAGCTCTCCCTTAATCTCACGTTAGACTAAAAAAACACGGAAAAGTGAGTTCCAAAACCCACGTACGGGAACCAATTATAAGGCATAATTATAATTTATAAGACATTGATTTTCAATATGGTCGGAAAATCGCCAAAATAATCTCACGTAATTTATGGATGCCCTATAAATACCTACGCTAATATTACTTATTGCTATTTATTATAAGGTATTATTTTTATTATTTACAGTATTCATTTATTTATATTTTTATTTTTTAGTATAATCTTGGAGTTATGAAATATTTCATGTTGCTATTATAGTAATTGTTATTGTCAAACAAAGTAACGATTCATTTTTCAAGTTTTGAAATAAGAAAAAGTTGTGAATTAATTTCCGTACCTTGTCGGAAAGCTTGCGTCACCTTGCAAAAGGAAACTGTAGGTGCTGTTTATTTGGAGACAGTTTTCTGAGAGCTCACAAGTTTCGGTGACGTTGCCGGCGCCGGCGCCGGTGCCGCGAGCCCTCACGTGATAACGTCATACTTACTCAACTTTGGAAAAATACAACGTAATAATAGAATTACCTTCGCAATTAAGTTTGCTTTTTGACATTTCTGTTTCGTAATCGAAGTTTGTTTATTGAAGCAATGGGTATAGTCGGGGTATGGTCGGGTTGATGTTATAAAAATAAGTATCCCGTTTTAAATGAGTTTAGTGTTTATAAATAAATCAATAATAACCATGATAGTTTCAAAAGTTTAATCATATATCATAAGTTTTATATAGTTTTTAAGTATATATTTTTTTACATTATTTTTTATCATTCAAGACTATTTAAGACCAGCTCTAGTGATGGTCGTCCTACACGTGGTTAGGTACTTTAAGGTTTTGATATTTTGACTAACTTTTTAAATTGGTGGTAAAGCAAAAAATTAAAAATAAAGTGAATTGAATGAAAAAAAAAACATATTAACAATGATTAGAAGAAACGGACCGATTGAAATAGCGTTTAAGTTTAACGGGAGTAATGGAAATTTCCACAAACGTTTAGTGTGTTAAGTAAGGGGTGATTGTGCCATTTCGGATGACGTAGGTAAAGTTACTTTTTTAAACTGATTTAGCCAAGATTCCAAGAACCACGTGAATAGAATTTTACAGAATAGCTCCTCGCAGGCAAGCTTTCGTGAGACCGGGACGTGGCGAGGGAAATATACCGGTAGCAAATAAAGGACGACGGTTTACTTCATAAGCTACTTCATGATACATATTTTCGGGACAAACATTTGTACGATCTACATATTATATTTGTTCCGGGTGTTCTGGTCGTTTTCTATGTACTTATAATAAAAAATATCTATGTATGTAATGTACCTATTGTATTAAGTATATCAGTTACCCATAACACAAGCTCTGCTTGGCTTGGGACTAGATGATACTGTGTGAATTGTCCAGCAGTGGACTGCTATAGGGTGATGATGATGATTTATTTATAGATGACTTACAGGTGAGACTTGAGACACAAGAGGTCTCAAGTCTCACCTGTAAGCCATAGAGGTCTCTAACGAGAAAGTCACATAATAACTAAATATATCACGTATAACCTGAACGACTACAACTAAAAATATATCAACGAGCAGCAAATAGCTCAATCTGTTTGATTGGATGACATTGGCTTCAAATTCATAGTACACCCTATCTATTTACAACCAGAATACGCTGACCTTTCTCTAGTTTAGATGAGAGGAGCGTTGTTCTCAGTCGGTGGGCTCGAGCGGTCTCGTTAGGCTGGTCTCCGTCAGTGTGTCACGTGGCCGGCGCGCGCGCAACTTATTTGTAAAGTCGGTCAATGCCCCGAGCGTTAGATAAAAAAACATTTGTTTACGGACAGTGTTACGCAAAGCTGCGTATTGTCATGTTCCGGTCAGTATCATTACATTACTGACTACATTATGTACTCTCCCATGTTGTTCTATCGCTCGGTTGACATAATGCTGAATGGCTTCCTAGCCTGCTTTACAAGTGCTAATAATCTCTGTGGTACCGATAACTCTTACCTAGTTTGTTATAAAAATTTAATAAAATTATTTATTCAGACTTCACAGGTCCTTAAAGGTCACATAAAATGTTACATTCAATTATGTTTTGCTTGGCTAAGATATATGAACATAATCTTCGGCTTTATTTAAAAAAATCATTAAAAAAAAATATTTTTCGCAAAATGAATGAGTACTAACTCGTCACCCGTGGAGCTATCATTAATCCCCTCACGAACCTGTTAACTAACTCAGCAAATGAAGGAAAGCTCACACGAAAGTGGAAAAGCTCCCAGTACAGGGGTACTCACGCACACAGCGACATGGATATACCACCACAAACAAATGTTTATCGGTGTGAGTAGGTGTCACGCACACATGCGCGCGCTATGAAAACGAAAGTGTCCGAGCGGCACCGAGCGCGGCCGAAGCGAGCTCACGAAGTCAGTGGAACTCATCGTCGTAACTGGGACATCAGTCCGCAATTCGACGCGAACGGCGGCGGACGCGGCCCGCGATAGCACGCACATTACGTCGTATGACATAACCGCTACCGTGCTTGTGATTATGGTGTTCGGTGTCAATAAGTAAACATGATGGCTGTGGAAGCGCGCCCGGCTAGTGCCGGCCCAACGCGGCTGTCTCCGGAGCCCGAGCTGAAGCAGGAGCCGCGGACGCTGGCGGCCAGGAAGGCCTACCCTCGCGAGGACTTCGACCAGGAGCGTGTCCCCGCCGACCAGGACTGCGACATGAAGCGCTCCGAAGACGAGAAGTCGGAAGACATGGACACTCAGATGGACTATAAAGTGGCTAAAGAGTGCAAGGAGGAGCTGCCTCTGGACCTGTCCGTCCGGAAGGTGTCGGTCCGTGATTTCGCGCGGCACCCCTTCACCGAGGCCGCTGACTTCGTGAGGACCCAGCTGATCCTCAGCCAGTCCCAGGGCTTCCTGGCCACGGCGCGCGACTCCGGGACCGACTCCGATGACTCCGCGGGACGGTTCAGCCCTGGAGGAGAAGCTGGACAGGGAAAAGCTTACAAGAAGTCGCTTATCAAACGATACAGTAAGTTTTGTTTAGGATTATTTTTCAGTTAGTCGGCTTTTTGAGTTGAAGTATTGTTTTGTAAGTGAATTTATTATGATTGACTATATTCCAATAAGAATTTTGTAATACAGGGATAGCAATTGGACATCCTAAACATTTAAAACTAGTCATGAAGAACATTCTTATTTTACATTTTACTCATCGTCAACACAAAATAGTTGCTACAAGAATGAAAGAATTCGGGGACAGAGTATTTACCTGTAAAAGTTTCAGAAAGTCAATGAAATCTAAATAAAACCTTACCTGCCCCTGAAATAGAGTGCCGCGGCGTAGCACCAAAACAAAAGAAAGTGGTTGCTACGAGGCGCGGGCCGGCGGCGGCGCGGCGCGGCGTAGCGCTACGGGCCGCTACGAAAACACTTTTTACATCTTTTGCGAGCTTTTGTACTTCTGTTACTATTTTTATCATAAAAGATGTAATTTTACCATTTTTTTATACTCTTACGGGTTTTAAAAAAATAAGTCGAAATTATAGTAATTCCAATTCCAAAATATTTGATTTTTGGTAGTTCGACAGATTTTATTTTTGGACTTAATTTGCTTCTGCCCGCGGCATGACACTCGCTTTTCCGAGATAAAAAGTAAGACAGATTGAGCTACTGCGGTAAAACATAATGTTTATACTACTTTCAATACTTTTTCATATATAAATTATCTAGAATAATCTTCGTTAAATACTACATACGTCGTCGGTTCGATAAAAATCGATACTTTCGTAATTCTCCACATTTTTCGAGTTTTCAAACATTTGAATCTCTACCTATCAGTCAAAAAAGCTGTGTCTATGAAATACTTCATGCTGTCATTGAGTCTTCATACACGCACAAGTTATGCGGGATAAATAGTCATTTCTCGGGAACACAGTGTTATGTGACCACATCAGGATCAACCTCTATACAACTGCAAAAGAATCATCCAAGTCGGTTCATAAATGATCGACATACACAGGGACTATATACACAGTACAACAAGTCAAAGTCGGTTTAAAATAATTGTTTTTGCATGTTTTATTCAAGTAGTAATTTATTATTCGTCATTGAGGATATTTATTTATTTCCGAATAAATTGAATGTATCATTTCCCTAAAACTTTCATGGCGGAAACTATGTTCCCTGACAACACTTTTATCGGACATGGAATATTTGATAGCAACATTTAGCAGCATTTTAGTTGTTATGAATAGTATTTTCCGTCATTTATAAATAAAATCCTAACTTTTCTTCCTAGTAATTACATCATTAACATAACAACTAACTCCGCTTACTTTGGGACCAGGTGATGAAGTCTAGTTTTATTTATTTATATTTCCAGCCCTTTGGTTTTCGGATTATTATACCCCTCCTAGAGACTATCTAGCTCAAATGTAAAGAGAGCAAATGCCTTCTGTTCTCTGTAACAAAAAATGTATGTGAACAGAAAATCAAAACACCTTGTTTCTTATTTGATAATAATTTATAATAATATTGAACTTGTCTAAGTGCTTACTTTGTAAGCCTTTGTTAATATTGAATTTGTTCAAAATGCACCTGATATCTCATCTGGTCAATCCAGATATATTCACGTTTGTATATCTCGTACTATTTTCGCTGTTCAATTGTTCACTTTCTTTTGTTTTTAAATCGTTATCTAAATGCAACTAGTGAGCGGCAGAAACAGTCTGCATGATACTCTCACGAATGAATACATTGGATTAATCAGCAAATATATTGAAAACAGAGGTCAATAGTCTTGTCAGGGAAACAGATGCATAAGTGCCTATCGATCCTCGAGGCAGCCTCGGTCCCATAGAGTGATTCTATGGCCCCATCGTCCCCTTACGAAGCGTCGACAAGCAATCTATAAAAAAAATGTCCTTCGTATACATTTAAAACTGTCTGATGCTCTTCTGTTTGTCACTAAGAATCATTTATTCGGATGTTTCATGTTGTTACAAAACTTGTAAGGTTAAAAAGTTGGTATCGTACCAAACATCAATCCGTTGGGACGTTACGACATATGTACATATTTTGTATGGTTTTTACTTAAACCAGGTACGTCGACGGTTCTTAGTTTGTAAAGCTATCATGTAATGGCTATACGGTATATTGACTATCTTCTCATATTTCCCTGTTTGAGATTATTCCCCTGTATCGATTATAATTTCCTAGTCTCTAAAAACGAGCTACTAGTCTATGCACAGAATAAGCAAAATAAACAGCGCTGGTAAACAGGCGGGCCGGTACAATGGCGCATTGTCTCTCAAGAATGCCGGCACCGTTTAATACTGGATACCGTTTTTTTATCAGTCTAGACTTGTTTTTTTATAGGGTTCCTATTTAGTCACCTATCGACCTTTTGGGGATCTGGCAGATGATACAAGTATAGGACTTTATGGCTCTTATATCAAAAAAGGATCGTGTCACTTTATACTTAGTTTTCGATTGGTTTAAATCGCCTTCCAAGGTGGTAGATAAAGGTTCGGCACCAATCAGAGCGCACTGCCTTTGGTGACGCTCTTAATATTAAATTAAGACTTAAAAACTTTTGAAACGATCAGTTATGAACACAAAAGTCATTTATAACGGGACATGTGTACCAATAAAAACTTACCCGCGTAACTTCAGTTATTCCGTGATCATGGCGCATGAAACTGTGCCGAAATATTGGAAAACTCAAAAATCAAATCATGATAAATATCCCGTAACCCGTTATAGTTAGACCTTACCTACTAAATCAGACCTTGTTTTATATTGAGGAATGACGTGCCTAAACGGGCAACACAGGGCAGACTAATTTTGCGCCAAATTGATTACTTATCGAATCTACATTTGTTTCGAATTAGATTTGAATGCTTAGTTATTTGACCTTCCTGTAAGGTAAGCCAGTAAATTGAGACATCCCTTTTTTCTGATATAGGTTTTTCCAGGCTAGATAACATTGTGTATGCAATACCTTGATGACTCAGATCTTCAAAAATAATGTAAATGTTTTCCTCTTACACAGTACACGACCGACGTCTGACACATAACACATTATTCATTATATAGAGACCTAACTGTAATAAGGCCTAATTAAATAACTAGCGCGATATGTATTTAGTTGAAATACTGGGTATGTATTTCATAATAACAATCGATAGTTATCGCTCCTCAATAGTTCCAGCTCCGCGCCCATTGTCACTTGTTGTTTCCGTCGAGTTTACCTGAAGATAATGGGAGGTCGACAATAATGCACAATTAGCAGGTCTTCCCGGCGGAAAACATAATAAATATAAGTATTAGGTACTTATAACAACAATCAAATCGAACCCCAACCATACCGTAACTCCGTATAGTCATTTACCAATATCCTTGTTAAATCTTTTTTCAAGTATTAATTAGAAGAAAGGAAGCCTATAAACTTATACAGGGTTATTGATAAATATAGTGTTTAGGACACACAAACTTTCTGACTAAATTACTATTCATAGAAAGTTTATTTCCTGGAAAAGTACGTACAAAGCAAAAAATATTTATAGAGTTTGAACTTAATTAAATCGAACTAAAAACTAAACTATATAAAACAACTCTTTTCATTTGTTTAATTTATGAATAGTGTCAAAGAGGCGTGCCAATAAAGTAGGTATCATGAAAGTGCAAATGCAAGCGATGCAGGTGACATATAAGCAGGTCATTGACCCGCGGGAAAACAACATTATGTCAAACCTCGCGGCGCACATTCGATGCACTTTTAGTTTTCCTGACAAAAAATCGGTACATTATTGGTAGAGGTAAACAATATAGATACATTATTGTGCCTCATTCATTAAAAGCGGATACTTAAGTTTTCCGCATCTGAATTCACCAAAACCGCCACACAAACTAAACCCCTTATCAACACAAAACCCGTAAAATCCGGAAAAATGTGACCAAAAGTACCTAGACACTTGTTTGTGCAACACCACTTCAAATGATGGAATGTATTATGTATTTAGTCATACATTTGTGGACAAGCTACGGAAGGCTGTATTTTTACCTAACTTTATTCATTATATGGGAAGTGCGGAACAATTGGAATAGGTACTTTGGGATCGGACCTTTGCAGATTTTGTAGCTTGTAACCCATAAGTAGAGATGTATTTAAGAACAGCGTAAAACAATCCTTAAGGATATATTATTCCATGACGTCTAATAGTTAGAAGTTAAGAAAAAAGCTCTGAATACAATCAGCTCACGTATTTGTTTACGCAGGCATCCGGGGCGTCAACGGATAAATATGTTTTTTACGCACCTTTCTCTTCCGACCTGCAGGTAACTGGTAACCTCACCTTAGGGTTTCGATAGCCGACATTTGATTTTGATTTTGACAGCTGTGTGTATCCTTTCACGGGAGTAATGCGGAAGTAAGATGCGCTCGATCAGGTCCTGTCTCCTGTCAGGGATGACATCGCGGACTGACATCGTGGGAGTCGGTGAAATGTCACCGTTTGACAATGCTATAATTACTTTGCAGACTTTAAGTTTTTATACTTAGGTAAGCGTTCAGTTTCATGTATATATTTTAAACCTGATATAGGTTTGGGCCTATTGGACAAATGCGTCACGATCTCGGTAAGTACTTACAAAACTTTACCAATTTAGTTCTACATTTGAAACTCTTTCGTAACAACAATTAATGCAATTTCAATATCATCATGTAAACAAACGAACCAACTTAATTGTTTCTTTGTAAATATAAAGTTAAACCTTACAACAGTTACAACACTTCACAACTTTCATAACGTCCGAGTACGTCATCATCTGCGAACATGAAAAGTTTCCGTTTTTTTGTCAAAACTTATCGCTTCCTTCAGAGCTGTACTTTACACAAAACTTTTGATTATATAGACATCCGTCATAGAATCTACGTATTAGTAAAAGTTAATTAATGTCAAAGGTATAATATTAAATTACAAGTAAAGTACAAACAAATATAGGTCACGACCGTGACATCTAAAAAGGTTGTCAGCATGATGCACAGTAACGATGTCGCTGCTGCTCTGGTGCCGCACGACACCTACGACGAAGGTCCGCCTGCGACGCAGGAGGTTGCGGGTTCAATTCCCGCCTCGGAACAATTGTTTGTACGATCTGCAGATACTTGTTCCGGGTGTTCTGGTCGTTTTCTATGTATAATAAAAAATATATATCTATGTAATGTATTGTATTATGTATATCAGTTATCTAGTACCCATAACAGATAACACAAGCTCTGCTTACCATGGGGCTAGATAATGCTGTGTGAATTGTCCAGCATTATTTATATTTATTTTATACTAGTCAGTTTGGGAGATCGATGTCTCGTTGAGAATTACATAGATACCGCTGAAAGACTTTAAATTGTCGCTTCGAAAAATAAACAAAATGTCGAATAATGTTTGCCATTCAGATTATACCCCGAAAAATAATACTAATCCACTCTACATAACATAACTACCTATCGCATAAAGATCTCGAATCAACATGTAAATACATCGGAAGTCATTGACCCCTGGCCAAATGTCGCGCAGGCGCAGGTCACAGAATAGATAATATGTCATATTCATAAGTCGTTTGCAAAGTCGAGCTCATCACTAAAGGTATTGTAACACTATCGGTAATGTACTGCCACGCAGTAAAGTGATATAACGCAAAATCTTACAGGAATGACACAGCGGTCGATATATCATGCTTTAATCATGCGGATATTCATTTATTTATAATTCGGTGGTAAAGCCTTCCTCCAACAGTATACTAATTAAACTTTTTGTTTTTACTTTTGAGGCTATGTTCTATTTTGCTAAAGTATTTTGGAAAAAACATGATAATGATTATGATAGACTTTCAAACATTAGTCAGTAGGTAAATAAGTACCCAATTTACAAACAAAGACAATCAAAACCTGCATGGCCAAAGTTTGTCGTCAAAAAAACGTGCAAATCGCGCGCCTGTCATCACTTTTGTAGCTGATTGTCCAAACCTTAGTAGGTGTTGATTATGAAAATCCATTGGCCGTGTTCAAAGTACCTACTCGACAGAATGCTGACCACATAAGGAAGCGCGCCGGGTGTTGAACCCGCTACCCAGAACTGATGATCGCGCGACATTGATATTTTGCTGATTGTCATTACTCATTCTAATACCTACTCTATTCAACTGGTAGAAGATTATGTTCTATCTCTAAGAGAGTCTCACAGAGAGTAGACTAGGGATGTAAAGAAGAAGTTAGGAATAGTACACGTGCATGACATTTTTCTCGTTTTTAGCTATATGTGTGCTAGACCAAAAAAACCCGGAGACGACACAAAGGTCGTCGCTCTTATCAAACTTTGCATAAATGACATAAAAACGTCCATTAATTGGGTTCTAGCCGGTCGCGCGACCAACGCCTCCGATACCTACACATTATTACACGCCAATCAGCCGGTAACCGGCTACCTGTCCCGTCCCGACTCATTCTAATATCTAGAAAAAAACTAATCAATTCATTTAATTCCCTCTATTATGTGCATTACGTATTATTTGCGTTTCATAAGTAAAGCAAATGAAGCTCAGAGCGTCGCGCCGTAGAGCGCAGAGTTTGTCGTTCTAAACAGAAGTTACGATATTACGGTTCCAATGTAAACAATAGAATGCCCCGAAAGGGTATGGAAGGGTTGTTCTTTTTTTGAATAGCTTCCTGCACCCGCGGTCTCTGTCCCGCGCAAACCGCCGGCCGCGACCGAAAGGGACAGACGCAGACAAACTGATTTGTGACTAGATTTTTTTAAAAGCAATTTTACTATTCAAATGACGCGAACGCATCCGTTTTTAGAATTTCAAAAATAAATAAACGATGCGTCTGAACTTACGACGGTCTATTGATAAACTATAAACAGTTTTACAACTTCCTCACTGAACAAAGATGAATTAACATAATTTTGACACCTGAAGTGAACGCGTCTATATCGGTCGCCTTTGTCTCGGGTGAATAGGCTGGGTCGTGCCAAATAAGGCCTATTAAAAAAGGCGATACTCCCGAGCGGCCGTGTTCGTCGATATTTGTATCTAATCAGTAGTCGTAATAAGCGTGCAATGCTCTTTGAATGATCGCGCACATCTGGGCGTGGGGCCGCGGTCGCAGTTTTGGCCAGCCTTCAACCGCGACGCAAGGCTATTAAGTTTCTCAATACTTGCAGACAAACAAACAACCGATCCATAAGGCTACGGTAGCTTTGGGGCCTCTTGAATCGATAAAAGGCATGAACATTCATAATCCCGTTACCAAAAAATAACGCATATTAAAGACTGCAATGATTTTTTGCTGCACTCAAAACATGTGAACTGATTATGTTTTGAAGGAAAAAGTGGTTAATAGGGTCATACGGTTGGATAAAAACCGCGGGTTTCCGTAACCATATACCGCTCACCTTGCCCGCTTCATCTGTCACACAAAAAAATCTTAACCCAATTTTTTAAAGTGCGTCAAAAAACCTACCTGCCTCCGGTAGCGGCTACACCCCCACTATAGAGTACAACTAACTGTAAACCGTTCCTTTAAATACTTCAAGTTCGGAATAATGGATTGACGGTATTTTTTGCGAATTGCAAAAAGGTTTTATTGGCGAATTTATGGTTGCATTCGTTGTTTTGCAACGGTACCTTTATGCGCCCTTGTCTATGGTTTGCAGATGTTTTTATTGCGAAACTAAAAAGTACTTTGGGTACACTACTTCCTCTTATATTTTCGGTTACTTTTGTTTGACTTTAAAAAACCCTGTAATTGAACATGCACAGTCGTTACCCATTGTATATATTTTTAGTGGCAAAAGTGTTGAAAAGAAATGTCGAACGAATTGTCCTTCAACGTTAACATTATCGAGCGAGCTATAATATTGCGAAAACAACGTTGGCAGTTGTCATTATTCTTTATTATCAAAACCGGATAAATAATTCAGTATTTATACAAAACCTATCTAAATACAATACAGTAAAGTTACACCAGTGACATCACTTCAGAAACATTCGCTCAAGCTGATTTGTATTAATTACCTCGACCTTTTACAATTTAGAAGAAAACCCCTCAAAGAGAGCTAGTTTCGGTTTTTCTTGTTATGTAAAAAGAGTCGTCACATCAGTCAATAAGACATCGCTTTGCCCAGCCGCCGCCGCCGCCGCCGCCGCCGATGCGTCAACGGACCAACCGCTAACTAGTCTTTGTAACGATTTACATCGAAGCTAATGTCAGAGTTTGTGACGTCACGCCTTCCGGCCAGGCTCCCACACACGTGTGCTCATTATTGGATCGTGTACATAATGTACATAGCATATGTATATACACGTCTAGTTTTCCTGTTAGGCTGTCTGTTATCGACTGTCTGGCTCTTATCGACCTGACAGTTCTAAACTCTATAGTCGTTCTTCCTAGCTTAAGGACTTCTTTATCAATAACCCGGTATAGCGTAGCATAAATATTTCTCGTCCCATACTTTTTCAGCTGGCACTCGGAAAATATTTCTCAAGAGCTTAATATTTAAAAAATGTAGTCCATCACAATACTTTGTTGAAGATTTTTGGGAAACCACGAATTGTTACCTAGTTTCTAGTTGATATTTCCACAAGTGGACATAAAGCCGCCAGTCGCTGTACCCACCGACATTAATACCAATTACCCACCTGTCTAGCGTAGAAGTAGGCAGTCGAAGGCCGTTTTTTCAGCTTTTTGTGTTTTCTGACTCAAAGGCTGCCCAATAATACTGCCCATTAGTCGGACGATGTTATACAATCATATTTGTCCTCTGGTAAGAACCTAGATTATGTTTCATCTTTGAAATCAGCAATTACAGGTCTTGTACCGTCCCTTAATTAAATGTCTTGCTACAATGCCTAGGCTTCGTTCAAAAACTTTAACAAACCAAACACTAAATACTTACTAAGTACGTAAATTAATTTTGACAGTATCATATTGAATGAGTACCTATACAAAAAAAAATTTTGTCATTCCACATTTGCTTCTAACGTAAACTGATTTTTTATCAAATATTGTTTATTCCTTTTTGTTTTACTATGTCGATATTTATGGTAGGCACTATAAGAATACTTCCAGTATTTTAATTTAACTTAAATAATAGGTATCTACTCATGTTCACCTTACTGAAACAACACCATAAATTCCATAGACAAGATTTAACGTACAACAATTTGATTTCAAATTCAAACAGATTGACCCTGAATAAATTAATGATACGATACTAACGGCCATTAAGCGGTTGATCACCACTGTCGTTTATAATAATACGGTTTATGAGAAATATAAATAAATCAATCGATTTCTGTTTTCCTTCGTATTAAGATACCTCGGCGGATATTGCAACATGTCTGACTTTAAAAACAGGAAATCGATTACTTTTAAGACATCAAGAACGTTCAAACGTTATGCTCGTAAAATGTAATAATAAATAGTTTCAAAGACACGGTACCTACCTACTCAAGTATTTATGCTTATAGGTACTCAAGTAACCTTCCGCTTACTTTAACTATACAACGAGAACTTCCAAGTTAATTTTCCCTTATTTATTTGCCGTTGTTTACCACGCATGTGTATGTATTTCAGGCTTTCTACTATTTACAACAGCACGTTGGGCAAGCCGTGACGCAAGCGCGACGCGAGCACAGCACACCCTTGAACAAATGAGGTTGCGGAACATTCTGAACTATTTGTTCCGCACTTGGCTGTCGAACGCTTGTTTTTTCACTTTTAAGTTATTTCAAGCCAGTTCTAATTCTTTCCCCAAATTCGAAAATTAAAAAACATTGTGTTTTCTGTTTTTCTTTTGGCGTTGTAAGATAATGTTCGGAATAAAGTGCTCGGAGTTTCTTTGAAGGATAGGATTCGTGAGGAATGCATCCGACAGAGAAACTAAGTTATCGACATAGGCTCAAGGGATTAGCCCTTGTTTTGGATTAGCTCATGTCTTGTATTAGCCAAAAAATACTACCTACGTTCTGTCCGATAAGTTTAAAAGCTAAGCTAATAGAGTGACATAGAAAAATCTGTAACTGTCAAAAGTCCCACAGTTAAAAAGTATTCGTGTGTACGAAATATTTGTTAAAAAATAAATAAAATAGAGACAATCAGTACAAACATCGGTTACGACACCGGCAAGTGTGTCAATGTCGCCGGTCGCGCCGCGAGCCGCGCGGGCCGGTCGCGAGAGCCTGTACCACTGCGAAATTAACATTACTATTTATATCATTCCACTTTAATTCTTACTAACAAATCATTTTTAAACATTTAAGTTTTCAAAATAAAACGATTTACTTATGGGTAGAATAATCAGAGAATCCTCGATAATTCCTAAAACGTGATAAATTCTCCTAAAAAAATTTCATCAGCCATTCTCAACGGGGTCAGCACTATATTGGTACCTAGGCAGTAACGCTTGGTCCTGTGGAGTTGGGGACCTATCTCGAGATGATCTAGTAAATTTACGTGTGTTTAGGTTTAGTAAGTGATTGTTTACGGTTGATCTGCTTGCGCGTACGCATGCAGGCAAAGGAAGCGCTTGCTGACAACAATGCGCTTGTTTGCGCGCGCCATGTTTGTTTGTTTGCGCCGGCGCGTGCGCAATGCCGGTATTTTACGGTTTCCGGACGATATAATGCACTAGGTCTTGTTCTATCTATTACACGGATGTTTGTTCCATCTCTGATTACCGCAATCATAATTACTTACTCCATTTGCAGTAAGACACTTTCTATCTAAAAACATTTATGTTGTTGTTACCAGCGACTAATCCCTCTATGATTTATGCTATTTTCAAGAACCATGTGCATGTGTAAGCCCGGGTGGGTTGCAAAACATGTATGTACTACATTTTGAGTAGGTTACTATCTCTTTTTAGCTAACATGTCATGTCTGTCTGTCGACCCGTGAGCGCGGAGTGGTCTCGAGCAAGGATATCGGAACCGGTCCAGCAGTACCCACTGTTATTGCCTCTGTGGTCGCTGAGGAGTGTTGTGCAAGCGCTTGCCCGGTAAACAGGAAAAAGACGGTTTAAAGTACAAGAGCACCGAATTTTCATAAGTTCAGTTTGTCATTGTGGTGAATCATCTTGTGGGTGTATTAACACATCTCGGTGTCTCAATTATTGTTTCCGTGTTTTTGTCATAACTCGTGATAAGGTCAGGATTAGAGTTTCCAACATAATAAGAATTAAATGAGACAGGATCCGAAATAAAGCCCTAGAATCGAATACTTTTTGATTTAAGTATTAAAGGTCATCAGATCTGAGTGATGAAGTCTGCAGCGTACAATTGTGTTGAAACTACGGTTGCGTGTTTCCTCCGCCCCCACCTGCGGCTGAGGTTGGCAAACGCTTCCGGTGCCGACTCTACCGGTTCTCTGGCCGGACTTTTTGTGCCTTAAATTATGTCATCGGTTAGGCCATTTAGTACTCATGAATCTTATCGGCTTCTTTTCAGAAAACCAGTGGAGAATTTTAATTAAATAAATACCTTCATTATAATTATTTACCTACTTGGTAAACTTTGCTTATATCGAAAACGTCAGTAGGAAATAAAGCTCACTTCGATAAACTAAAAATATTAACCGATATCATTAGTAGATATAATCAATAATAGTTAATTAGATACCAACCTAAAACTAGATATTTATTCTAAAAATAACTAAAGATTAGATTTGTATAACCTCACAATTTCTCAATATTACCGATAATTCGTAACCGTAGCCATGACAAACATTTCCATTAGTTTGCGACCGCGCGGGTATCTGTTGTTCCGTCCGCGGCGTGCGTTGTGTATGTAGTGCAGTTCGCGCTAGACGATAGACGAAGTATCTACGTGCTAGGTTTACTATCGTAGTGCGGGGCGCGGGCGCGCGGCGCGCAAGCGGGTCAAGGGAGCCGCGATGCACCGTTCACGCTAAATCTCACTTTCGCGCTGCAAAAACCAATATGGCGGACGTAGTGACGTGCCGTTTCCATCTCGATGACACAATTAAACGATACGAGCCCAGAAAACAACTACTATCTATGTTGCAATGATTTACACGTGTAATGTAACTGGAGAAACAAACAAAATATTACAGCCCGATACCCTTGTCCCTATTTCTTATTTCCTACGAGTATCGCGAGTAATCGAGATAGTGACTTTATCTGCTTGTAGTGGCATCTTATCATCGCCTCGAATTAATGCAATATCTACATAGCACTGTACGATAAAACTGTTACAAATAAACCTACTCATTACTATTCATTGTATGTAGGTAATACATTTGACATAGGTAATTTCGATAAAAGACGAAACAAACAAATCGCGTATGCCGGAAATGATTTGTCCTAGGGCGCTCGAACAAGGAAATAAATTAAGAAAGCCATGCTCCTAGCCTTCCGGTCGACAACTGTGTAGACAACGCCGTAGACACGAGAAAAAAACAATATGAAAAGGTTTGTTTACACGTAACCGTGGCCGTGGATCAAATTAACGTGCGATCGAGGCTGCACGTAGCCGACCTGTTGTTTCCCTGCGCAAGGTTGGCCCAAAAAACTTCTAACGCAACACGGTAGGTACGGTATAGCCGGCTTTTAGGACATGACTAATATACAGCACAATGGCTTGCGAAACCGCATCGTGATGTCTAGTCTAGCATTATACTCGATCGGTCATGTCAGTTGATGAATCGAGTGAGTGAACACCTCTGATTGGTTCATCCATCGTAAAACAGATAGGTCGTCCGCCAGATTATTCTAGAAATCAACGACGGAGGAAGTCCGCGTTTACTCACAAGGACTTCAGAGATGTTTTACTGTTCTAAAACAATATTTATTTACTAACTGAGACCTATTTGTTTTTCCTAAAAGCACTGAGTCATGATGATAGGTAGTGTAGGTATCTAACTAAATTATTATGTTCATGAAACCTGTACTTACCTGTACTGTGGTAAAAAATTCGTTATTTCCACAGGAAACCTGGAAAAAATCGAAATAATACTGCTAATAAAACTGACAAATAATGATTTGTTTAATCGATAATTTGTAAATTCATCGATATATTTCCGCTGCAATTGTGCATCACTACCGCCTGGTGCGAGTAGGCAGGTCGTAGTCGCGTAGGAAGCGCGCGCGCATCTCGCCCTTCGCCTGACGCTGACCCACTTACCGCGCAAACGCAAATATAAACTATACTTGTTGTGATCGCTAACTACGCTGGAATGTCTCAGTTATTTTCATGATGCTCTATAACTAGAGACTTTTGTGCTGGAATATCTAGATTTGTATATGTGAGAAAAACTCTTTGATATAAAGGTGTCTTTGTAATGTTGCCTTTGAACCTCATTATAAACTTTAAGCTCAGAGAGCCCTTATGGTCCGACTACATGTATGCGCATGGGTCATCGCAAACGTTAATTATGATGACAGATTTGATAGCCGACATAACTCTATTTAACGCTTATATTTACCGATTTCGTCCGTAATACAAAACGAAAATATTAATAAAATCATTTAGGTTCGTACGAAATCATTGCATATTCGGCTCAGTAATCCGTACAAGCTTCGTTTGACACAATTCAGCCTTTCCTCCGTGAGTCACAAGGCCCCGTGGTTTGCGTAACACTCCATAACACCGCCTCATTACCATACCAACTGCTTCGTATTTTTGTTTTGGGCAACACTGGCAATACGGCAACACTAAAACTAATTGCAACTTTGGCACTTGATATTTTTCTTGGCAACGATCGCGTGTCCGTCCGACCATACGGTTTAACAAATAGCAAGGGCGAAAGTTGAGCGGAATAGATAGTAATAAAATAATTTATTGCACCTGCCTTTTGGAAATAGCCTGGATATTCATATTATGGTTTACGTTGTGATGATTATGGAACGTGTTAGTATTTTCGAACGGCCTATAACGATTTTCAGGTCCATTTAAACCGCCACCCTTATAACATGGTAGGACTATAAATAAAGAGAACCGGGGTATATTGGCCGAGGCATGGCGAGCCTAAGCTTGTACAGGCTGTCAAACCTGTCGTAACGAAGGACAGCGATGACACGGCCAGCATGCCACATATTACGATGTGGTAGGCGTGATGGACCACATTACGCAAGCTGCACTTTCAGAGTAACTAGTTATTACTATAAGTCCGCAAGATGAATGTGTTATCAGCGTAATCGCGGTTTCCATTTCGCAGCGCGCCGCCGCCGCCGCCCGCCACTTTCTTACGTTTCCCGCGCGAGGGAAAGTGCCCGCGCTTTTCCGACGCCATCTTAGCTCGCTACTATCCGCTCATCCGGTTCGTTTAATAACTAAATTGTGGTCTATAAATGCTATAACAGAGTGTAAAATCTATGGATTAATGCAATAAATTTATTTATTTGGATACCTACACGGATTGACGCACTCGGTCACAGCAAACAGGAAATCAGAAAACTAACAATGAATCATTTTTTAAACATTCATTTTTTTTGCAAACAGACAAATTGGATTTCAGACGTTGGAATGTCAGTGATAAAATGAAACTGTAACACAGATCTTGTACAACGATAAAGCTGCTACTGGATTGTACTTCAAATCATTAAAATTCATCGAACGCGATATCCTTTATATTCCCTTTTAAAATTCTAGCAAATTATATGATGTTTGTTGCAATGCTGATTTTACTTGTAAATCACGAAGAACAATTGAAGCATACCCTCGAACTATCTATACGAAAATCCGTTGAAATATGCGTAGGGCAGCTTACCTGCGCGCGCGCCGTGACTCGCAACCCAATACGAGCTATCAAGGATCTATTGTTTACTGGACGGATTTCAAACTGTTATCATTTCAAAATATTCATTTATCGTTAAAATAATCTGTATTTGATGAATAGGTAAATTTGTCTGGAAAATATGTTTTATGTAGGTAGAGAACATTTTTATAACAATTTGATAGGTAATCATACATTTCCTGTTAGTTTTGTGATGCCAAATAATCAGCCTAGTAATTAGGTACCCATGCGTTCGCTGACCTACATATTATAAACTTTGTGTAAAACTTAGATTAGACGTATTCTTAATTTTTATTTCGATTTATCACTCTGTTACATACACTGGCGATTCATTATTTACCTTAATATACTATACTTGCCTTGATAAGGCTCTCTGCAGAATGTTATGTTGTGAACTTCTTACTCCCTCACACTCAAACGACTAACCGGGTTCGATTGATATTTGGTACCAAGATAGCTTATATATTATCCTGGATTAAAACATAGGCTACTTGTGTTCCCGTGGGATGATCAAATCATTCAAATACCTACATACGGTTGTGACTCTACAATAATGTAATCTCTTTAATTTAGTCTTTGGGCAGTTTTCTTCCCTGACGTGAATAACTACACCACACAAAACCTATTTAGTGAGGAAACCGATTGCAATTCATTAAGAAGGTGATAAGGCCGAGCGGGCCGAGCGGGCCGAGCGGGCCGGGCGCTTAGCTAATTTATATTTCAGTAACAAGGAAATTATCCACACGCGATATTTTGACAGCCGCGGTCATGGCGTTATAAACGACTTTCCCATTGTACAAAATCATTTCCGCAAACGATTCTCAGCTATTTTTACGTACGAGTTGGTATTACATGTGAAAAAGCTAACAAACACGTTGGTTGGACCAAAATCCGTAAGATGGCTCATCACAAAAACTTCATTAGTTATTCAATATCATCCAACAAATTATTTCACACATACATCCAAAAGCAACATATAATACGACCACATTATTCAGACTCCTGTCTCGGATACCAGAGTACCTGCGCAAGGGTCTGTGATGCCTGGACAGCGCCGCTGTTGGAAATAGCATAACTTCCCGGATGTTCGCTGACGTCACACATCTCGCTAGAGATTCGCCCAATCCTTTCAATCTCAAATTATTTTTATTATCAGAGCACTAGAGTCTGTTTTTGAATGAAATGCTCGTTAGAATTATTTAGTCCTCAAACAACCTATCTAACTCAAAGTACACAGAGGCTAGTAATGCCGAATCCCGCGAACGTGTCTACATGCCCTGCTAAATGTTGCTATAACATTTATTCAGTAATCCTCCCTAGGCTTTCCATCAATAAGTTACACTGTGCAACAGTTATCGAGGTTTGACGATTTCGTTATGAAATTAAACGGATCTACAACAAACCAAGATTGAAAGAACCAACGTGTCATTCCACACCCTTTGGCGTTTATCCAAAACAAACTAGGTTCGCAGTTAGCCCGCTTACATTCATAAATGAAATGACATAGTCGAACACTATCCACGCCCCCTAACAGAGAAGACTTGCGTACAGAAGACAGCTTGGAATCATATCTGAGAGGCACACGTAGAAGCTTGGTGCACATTCCATTTTCCCAGTAACATTTTATTGTAAAGGTAACATATAATTCCTAAACTCGAATCGAAATAACATAACCTGAACCTACGAGGAACGTTCTGTGACGCCAAGTCTAATGGCGCTATCGATTTGGACACTTCCGTATTTTGTTCTACATATTTGTCACAATGATCGTATCCGGATTACATTATATTAATATTATTATGCTGTAATGAGAATATCCAATAAATATAATGAACATTCAAAATGCAGATAGGTATGTATACATATCTCTTTGCAGATACCTTTTTCCTGACACACTCGCAATTTTAACATGAGTTGATTGAGCAATTTTATACATAAGTTTTCCAAAATTTCAAAAAAAAACAAGTTTGTAAATTGTTTTTAATAACAATACGTTTGTGTTTACAGATTACCTCAATAACACATTTGAAATAGTTGTAAAAGTGTCAAAAGTTCAAACGCAAATAATAAATGCTTAAGCGCTCCGTTTTAATTATTTCCTGTCTGAAAACACAAATTATCAGTTACGTGCCTTTGTCTCTCTTTAAAAATAAATACAACGCATTTAAATAATTGTACCTACCTTATAATAAAGAGCGCAGGCTATTGACGCTTTTCAGCCAAATTCTTGTTTATATTTTACTCGTGTGTGTTTTGAGTTGCCACGTCGTATTACGGCGAGCACACTAAGATCTTTTATTTTACTTAATACTAATTAGCGTATTTTGACGAATTCTCTATGAATGTGAGCTAAAAAGCTACGATAGTTAAAAAAAATAATGAAAAAGGTCATAGAAGCGGTTACCTTTCAAAAAAGCATAGCTAAGCATACTTTGAAATTCGAAATGCTGTCCGTGTTACGAACGCAGTCGAAAATATTAGAATACCCAACAAAAAGTTCCAAGCGCTAGCATGCATGTTATTTTAATTAAACTAACCTTTTGCATGATTCCTACCCACATGCAGAATATGAAATTCACCCACAGCTATGCAACGACATGCTTGTAAACGTGCGGCACTGCCGCTGAGGTTCTGATGAAGTTTGGACCTTGTTTCGCTAGATTCAAGACTCAATGTTGCGTATTCAGGCTGGGATTTTTTTGTGTGTCCAGAGATACAAATAAACCACTGAACCATATCACTAATACAGTCAATGACGTGCTAAATCTGATATATTTATTGGACAATTAATAATGACCTCTCGTGAAATAGCACTGCTCTCTCGTGTATTCTGTGCACTCTCTGTAAAGTATTTAATCAGACCGCGCCCGCTTCCTACAAAGAAAGAATGTAAAGAGTACATTGCACTGTAGTATAAACCTCCGCCATATTTCGCTGGTATTCAGAAAGTGCAGAGGGGGTAGACCACCACCCCAGTGCATTCACCTTCGCCCCCGCATCTTCCCAGGGGGTAGGTAGGATAGGTATTACCTACCCGCATAACTTATGCAAGTTTGTTAATATTTTAGCGAAGCAGGAAAGTAAAAGTTTGACTAGTGTAGATACTAGGAGTATAGCGAGAGTTCTTCCACGGGATGGCAGATCATAGGAGAAAGGAAAAGTTTGTGAACTTGCTAATGACGTGGACATTAATACTAAATGGTACAAGTATAACGTATGAGATTATTGTGGCTCTGAACTTTGTTTAGACATTTGAAATAACTCTGTTTACTGTATATACTTTTTCTTTGTGCTGGGTACAGTAACTAGTTTTGCTCATACCGTAACTTATTTATAATTCTTTTAGTTTACTAAGGTATTAGTATGTAAATCGAAAAATCAGAAATCTCCTTATAAGACGATCCGTCAAAAATTTCCACGACTATTTCATAGACAATCTCTGTCTCCTTAGATAATAAGTTCAGCTCTTTGCGCTGTGGCTTCAGCTTAATTATGAGAAGTAATTTGTTTGGATTAGCCCCGCCCTGCAGCAGCCCTGGGTACAGCTTGCAGACTTCATCTACATAATCAAAGGTTTCATTATTAATAAGGGTTGCTGGCCAATGTCTGTTGCATTTTGCCTCTCGGGGAATTCGTACTTTGTCTGGTTTATACACTCTGGTTGGTTTCTTTCAGGTAGAATATTTTATTAAAGAAGCTTTTTATTAAGATTGGATAGAACGTTTTAGTTATTTTCCCTAGAAAAGGGTTGGCATATTTAGCCAAAATGCTTCATTGTATATCTGTACCAAAAGCTACATATCAGATGAGTAGATAAGTGATAAAGCTTGTTCTTTACTGTTTTTTTCTGTGTTTGATGTGCAATAAAGCGTATTTGTATTGTATTGTAAAGCTATGGTTGCTATGGAGAAAATATCACATTCCCAGACACATAATACATCAATATCACAGAATATTCTAGTACAATTTCAAAGGCTTCAGAAAGCCCCGAAAGCCTAACAGGTTGATTTCGATTTAGATTCCGCCATCTCTATCCAACGACTGAATCACTATTACGCTCTAAGGAGTCTAAGGTAACCTAAATTGATATTTATCGACGTTAAGCGATAAGCAATGTCTACAAAATGGAAATATAGACCGAGAAAGTAGAAGTTCTAAGGAAAAGCTAACACCAGCCGCCGCCGTCAGGGCCGAGCTCACATCAGCTGCTTATTAATGCTACAATTTTCCGTTTATTTTGTATGATTATGGTTTTATCCCGTTGCTTGCTTGGCGATGGATCAGCGTAGCTTGTACGCAAATACATACATCCAACTCATGCTGAGACGTTTCACAGTTTTCTGCCAAACTGTTTTAATTACATAATTGCATGTACATTATGTCTGACTGAAGACATAAACGTTTATATTTTATTCTTTGTAAAAAGCTTTGCAGAATATATCTCCGTGCTTTGTTGTGTAGTTGCGTGATTTCCGTTTTTAAAAAGGAAAACCACTTTCTTGCTTAAATAAAGCGAAATATGACAATAATTATCAAACTAGTTAAATTAAATCTTTGTACGTCCATAGCCATCCATAACCAGGTGGAACTGGGCCAACCTCGTTACCTCTCAATAGAAGCTGGAGGACATCGCCGTGGAACCCGATACGACCTACCCTCATTATTAATTCCTAGGACTTTACTTATTCCTTCAATTCTATGGAATATTCCAATAACACGATCTGCTTTCGATTCCACGAAGGATAAACTTCTACGTTATTGTCGCCTTTTTGTCTTAAGTATTCCATTCCCTTTACTTAGAACGGAACGAACGGATCAAAGCGTACCTAAAGTCATTTTCTAAAACACGTCAGATATGTATTTCCATTTATTAGAATACCTATGTATATTTCAAACTCCGAATTATACAGAAGGGACAAAATCATTGCCATCTGGTGGCGACATTTTACTCGAAGAAAATAAAGTCTGGTTTATTCTTTGCGTAAAACTTCCCAACTTTTATATTCGAGTAGATCCTCTGCGGGCTGCAATGATTGCTCCACACTATACGCTACAGTTGAACGAACTGTAAAAGCCATGTACAGACTAGATATAAACGTTATATACAAGTAGTATGTACATGCTAGTACATAGGTATTTGCATGCATCGCCTTCCTACCCGCTCAATAATGCAATTCCCGTCCGTAGTTACTGTTCCTTATTCTGTGCCGGGTCCGGACTCGCATCCGCTCAGAGTTCCGTACAAAAAACTCATTTTACTTAAACAGTTTTACATAAAGTATTTTAGATAGGAGTTTTTATAAACGCTCGTACGTGGTGCTTTTAGTTACGTGGGTTGTTACTTTTTATGATAGTAGAGTTTCAGCAGTTTCATGTAGGTTGTTAGGGGATATGAAATTATAAGGGTTCATTGTTTTTCATGATAAATATCATTATTTTCTTGAACGTACCTATAACTCGACGTTTCAATATACCTATAATTAATTACGCAAGTAGCAATCGGTATTACTAAGATACCTATAGGGGCCTATTAAGAAATGACGTAATTTTCTTCGTTTTTATATTTTGGCAGGGATCTCTAAATCTCTCATTTTAATTCCATCAGTCATGTAATCCACTTTAGCTCCGTGTTGTGACATTTTCAGCTTTTCACAAACAGCAGCACTGATAAATAGGGGAATGGTGGAGCTCTATTTACCATTTTAAACTCGACTGTAAAAACTTTGAATCACGATACATTTTCGAATGAATGCTTTGGACCACTTTATCGGTGGCTAATATAGAGCTATTATTATTTTTGGCTTATGCGATCTGAACACATAATTATATGTACTATTTAACGGGTATTTATCGTGCCTATTTTCCCCGACGTTTCAACAGGTTTACACACTATCGTGGTCACGGGATGACAAATAAACGCGATAAATACTCGTTAAATACTACTTATAATGAATATAGAGCTTAATATAAGATAGGTTTTATTTCACATGTCATACTTATATTTAATTCATAAACGAACGAATACCAACAAAGGTATGCGTGTCGAGTTCTAGGAATTCTAGTCGTCCAAATTAGGTACTAAAACAATAGCTGGTAGATGCCGATAGAGCACACGCGACGGTCTCGCCAAAATTCCAAAAAGTTTCCCATATGAATACGAACTCACAGAGTTTTGTTTTATAACTCTATAATTTATTGTTTCAGCTTTTTGAAATAGGAACAGTGAACCTGTCGCTCGCGTGCAACTTGCATTATCGGGAGATCGCAGTTTTCGTTTTCATTTCGCGTCACGGAATGCTTAATTTCCATAAGGCGATGGCAGTCCCGCGATCACATGTGTCCGGGCCCGTAAAGAGTTCAAATTCTGTCTAGACAGTTCGACCTGAAACGACGGCGAATCTTGGGGGTGTCATCCCTCTCGCTCTATGCGTCAAACATGCGCAGTGGGCCTGGCGGGGTGGGGGGAGACAACAGGTGGGCCATATTTCGGGGCCCAAGGTCGCCGCACGGAAACGTCTAGGATGTATCGGGAGATTATAATCGATTTGCCGGTCATATCTGTACACTCACTGATTACCATTATATTCTGATGTTTAATATTGTGAAGTTTGTTTTGGGCGGGGGTTGTTTAAACTGCGGACAAATCAATAATTGAGTTATATAGCCTAAATGTTTCCCATTTCCAACGTATCTTTAAAGATTGTACGTTACGTACGATACTGGCTTAGGCAAGTCTGAATTATAACTACCCCTATATCGATATACATACACAATAGAAACACTTATTCCTCGTGTCGTCAGAAACGTTTTCTCGGAATCCTATTAAATAAGCACCCTTGATAGATAACTAGCAGGAGTTGAAGTAACAAAGGAGCAAGTCAGGCGGAACAGACGGGCTGAAGGTCTGTCCTGTATAAATTACCATCGGAATCGACCTACGCTCCCGTCTGGGCCAGGCGCCCCTCTCGCTGATAACTCTGTCACTAAGTACCTAGGATCTCGTTAAAACAGCTCACAACATACCTAGATAGGCGTGGTTTGTCCTAAATGCTTCTAGAGCTTTTCACGTGATTAACCTTTTGTAACAGAACATTCCGGAAGCATGCGAAGCGACCACTGTCAGGTCGTTATGTTGTTTCACAGTGTTTTATTGATAGAGCTTCGAATAGTGTTCCTACGATGTTAAGTTATGTCTTTGTTGCAGGTATATGATTCTTTTTTTAAATCTTTAAACTCGAATAAATTTATTTAATGGTGGACAATCCACACAGCATCATCATCTATTACTTAATTGAATAGTCTGCTAGTCAAATGAAAGGCGTGTAAGCACGCCAAGTCGGCGACATTTCAGTTTATGAATATGAGTTTCAGTGAATGGATAGCAGACAGTCTTTCGTCAAGTTGTCGGCAACTGTGGTGCTTAGACTACATAACAACCCATGTAGCTTAGGTAGGTATCAACTAGTCATACATCGTATGATACAACCACTGACCACTTTGTTGTTTAATGCCATATTTAATTCCAGTGACGTGTCAGTTGGACTTTATACTGTGTGAGTCCATGATGCTACGGCAGGTGAACTACATACCTACCTGAGGAATGGATACAGCTGATCGCTTGCTATCAATACCTACCTGAGGAATGGATACAGCTGATCGCTTGCTATCAATACCTACCTGAGGAATGGATACAGCTGATCGCTTGCTATCAATACCTACCTGAAGAATGGATACAGCTGATCGCTTGCTATCACAATGGCATCGTCGCTATGGATACAGCTGATCGCTTGCTATCACAATGGCATCTTCGCTATGGATACAGCTGATCGCTTGCTATCACAATGGCATCGTCGCTATGGATACAGCTGATCGCTTGCTATCACAATGGCATCGTCGCTATGGATACAGCTGATCGCTTGCTATCACAATGGCATCGTCGCTGTGGATACAGCTGATCGCTTGCTATCACAATGGCATCGTCGCTGTGGATACAGCTGATCGCTTGCTATCACAATGGCATCGTTGCTATGGATACAGCTGATCGCTTGCTATCACAATGGCATCGTCGCTGTGGATACAGCTGATCGCTTGCTGTCACAATGGCATCGTCGCTTTGGATACAGCTGATCGCTTGCTATCACAATGGCATCGTCGCTGAATCGTCCTTACATGAAAAGAACTTTATGCTAGAATACGTGCTATTTGCTTGGAGAGGTTGATAAAATGCTCTCGACGTCATTTTTGACACGCGTACTTCCATCTGTAATTCTTCTATTACAGGTAAAATGATAAAATGTGCCGTTCTGAGACGACACTATTATTATGGTGAAGTGGTAAATTTCGTAGAATTAGCGAATAAAAGCATTGAACGTAGTATTTGAATACCCACCCTTAGGTGTTTAGATCGTCAGGCGTTTCCTCCGTAAGTAGTATTGCTAACGGTATGTTTGTTTGTTTGTTACAGTGGACGGCGGCGAGCCTGCGCGGATCCCCCTGGGCCGAGGCTCTCTGGCGCTCCTGCACGGCCTGCTGACGCCCACGCCCACCTCCAGACATCATCTTTACACGCAACCCAACTCTGGTGAGGCTACCACTTTTAAAGAAATAATACATTACACGTTACTTGACCTTTCATATATTATGTGGATATTGGGTAGATAAAGCCCTGAGCACAGCTGATGAAAAGACCGACCCAATAGTCTTCACATTCGCTTCCTATCATACTAGTCGAGGCCAAACGCAATCCTTGTAGGCCCTTTTTTACTTACTTCAACAAAGTCTTCAGAAGTAGTTCTAGTCCAGTTTCGATCAGTTGGTGACTGATAAAATATTAATTGTTAAGGATCAAAACATAATTCTCTTTTATTTATAAAAAGACAATCCTTCCTGGGTTGCTTCAACTCCAGTTCTTGTCTGTTCACTTATCAAAATAATCCTTTTCTATCAGAAAATAATTTCCGCTCGGACCGCGACGCGCTCAGTCGATCCGTCCTTGGCCCTAGGTCATCTACTATACACATATATGTACATACATAGAAGCTGCTGGAATCCTTTAGAATGTTCTAGCAAAATAACAAATGCAAAACAAAAAATGCTTTGTTGTTAGAAAGGCGACGCGTTGATGTCTTTTGTTTTAGTTAACCTTTTTTTCGTAGACGCTCTACGCCGTAGCGTCTACGATGTTTTGAAGCTTTTTGTTTTGATTCGTTTTCGTTTCAAATGATAGGTTAAGTGGGTGTAAAGGTACAATATAAAACTAAACTCGAACTATTTCATATTTTATTTCAAAAATGAAAGTATTGTTTATCAAGGAAGAACTAGTACCAAAGTTAGTGACCTACTTTATTTCCTGTTTACCAACAAATATTGTAAGCAACTGGAACCAATCTACTTTTTTTTGCTAAAAACGACCTCCTTACCAGCTGCAAAAAACAATCGTTAGACAAAGTACTTTTGTGAGACAAGACGAAGTGTTTGAAAACACCATCCATCGCTGAGTCACCATGAGGCCAGCCACAACAACACTAGCAGCTGCTATGAAATATTCATAAAGAACAAAGAGGAAGTGGGAATCGATAGCCGTCAGCTGATCCGCCGCCCAATGTCACGACCGCGCCGCCCGCCCTACGCACACACGCGCACTCACCCACTCGCCCACTCAAGTGTCGGTACACTACGGGCTACGCACACAGGCCGCAACACATTAACACACTGCTGTGTACAGTACAGCCTTCCCGCACACAGCTGGAGTTATGTTTGCTAGCTTAGTTCCGGCTTCGACTGACCTATATTCTGGAAAAAAATGAATGGAGAGATATTAGTTGTCTTAAAAGTTGTCGGGTTAGAACTTAGCGCGAAGGAGAGTAGGACTGGGCTGTTTTGTTATTGTTCAACCGATTATGAAGTGCTACAAAAGTTTTTGCACTTGTCTTGCTCAAAATGTGTGTCGACTGTAGCGTAGCGTAGCGGGCGTACAACTCGAGTATACTCCTAGATTATGAAATGTGTGTCGACTGTAGCGTAGCGTAGCGGGCGTACAACTCGAGTATACTCCTAGATTATGAAATGTGTGTCGACTGTAGCGTAGCGTAGCGGGCGTACAACTCGAGTATACTCCTAGATTATGAAATGTGTGTCGACTGTAGCGTAGCGTAGCGGCCGTACAACTCGAGTATACTCCTAGATTATTTTTAATTTTTGTCTGAAATCATAAGCCAGTCCATCACATCGCCAACTTGCATAAAGAGTCGACTTTTCGGTATTCCATTTACAAAGAACATATATTTCATTAGAATTTATTTTGTGAAATGGAATGAATGTTTCTTCGTAGGTAGGTTACTTTACGTTACGCATAACGAAAACACAAAAATAGTTTGTAGGAGCGCGAAATCACAGATGTTTTTGTTTACTTAGAGCCACGTTCGTCTTCAGTTTTTAACTGAAGATGACCGTCGCTCATTTAATCGAAAATGTAAAAAATAAAATTTAATTAAGGTAATATGCAAACGGTACAGAAGGGCTAAGAAGTTAAACATAATTAAAGACATACGACAAATTCGTAGAGAACCGAAAAAATTGTGCAATATGAAGTTGAGTTCGGAATACTTTATTTCATGGCAATCGAAATGAAAAGTACATTTTGACACTTGGGCCAAAAGCACTCACTATCGGGGTCTTTATACATAATACTCGGTCTTGTCATCAACGAATATCATGGACCCCGTATATTAAAGAGGTGGTTCGATCCCTTGTAAAAATATACTATAATATTAGTTGTTGAGTTGTTCTCGTCCAGGTTTCTTAATACTTTAAATTTGAACGAATAATTTCACTGGTATCGTAATACGAGTAATAACAATTGACAGCTGCACACCATTAGATATTGGCAATAAAGAGATTAAATTGCACATTTTCGATTTAACTTGACGCATTTTTTACTTTCTTCGCCCTCGCAATTCAATATTCAATGCTTTCGCTTTGAATAACCCATTCGCTGCAGATGTCATAATCGCACGGGTCAAAATGACCCGCAAATCCCATATTGCATATACACCCCACGAGGGAGTGATGCTTGCACAATAAATAGTATCGATCGCGAGGGTCCAATAAAGGGTTCTAATGCGCATTATTCGACGTATTTGATAGAGCACCGTCAGTCAGCGCTTCGAGTGTGTAATATTATATTTGAGCTGCGACATGTGCACATGACGCCTGCGTCCAGCTGATCAATGGTTCCTTGCATTGTGGACATTGTGTGGACCTACTTATATTTATTTATTTTATCCATTAATAAAACTCAATATAAAATGTACAACAATCAATCAAAGTTGTGTAAAATCTTTACAATAGCATCAACTTACTATATGTTTGCTTGATTTCTTCTGTTTGGTTTTGTTTCGGTCCAGGTTTAGTTATGAGCAGACGACACTCCACATAGAGAGGACACCTTGCGAAAATATAGAAAAAGTGTCGGTGCTTCAAAGCTAACCCTTACAATGCGTCACCGGGTCACTCGGTCTATCCTAACATGCAACGTCCTAACCAAACAATGGAGTCGCAGATGCTTGCACACGTTGCGCTAAATGCACACATTTCACCCAAATCTAGTCGTTTTTATGGAAAATGGGTTGCATCCTTGGATCGCACCTTGCAGCGTTATATTGTAGCGTCATCCATCACAATACACGCTAATCTGATCACCGTCTCGCTCTATCGTATAGCTGCATCCCCCTCTCTATTGCAATTCATCCGGGCGGCTTTCAGGAGCTATTGACACTTTGGAATTAGAATGTCACGCGTGGGTGCGCGAACGTAACCTATTGTCCCGCAGCATTGTGCGGGAGCGCGGCCAGCAGCGCAGCGGCATTCGAAGGGTTGAACCAAGTTATTGCAAAACGATTCTTCTAATCCTCAAATTATATAATGTCGTATTATTAAAGAAAACCTGTTCAATTCAAATATGGCTGCTGAAATAATTCCTTAAGCTCACAGAGCGCTTGCCAACGGTAACGCACTTAACTAAATAATATCCTAAAGGATTGTGGAGTTATTCTAAGGAATTACCATCTTAAAGGAATTACATCACAAAGAAAATGATACAAAGCGTCGTCGCTGAGGTGTAGCCGAGCTCTAACATAAATATTTTTTTAAAGTAATACCTTCGTTTGACCACAATCTCAGTGCACTCCTGATGGAAAGTGAAGATGTGGCCAACGATGTATTACTATCGTCTTGAAGAAACCCAGGTTGTGATTGATCGGAAAAACAGCAGCAGGGAGCCTGATGGCGTGACCGGTGAGGAAGATGGAGAAAACCGCTTAGTGCGAGTGGACAGTATATCCACCAAGTAGAGGTGGTAATGCGGCGTGCGTCTGCTGGTCATTCCAATAGGCAAAGGCAAATAAATGATATGTCTGTCTATGTCTATTCCCAAAATGTATCCTATAAAAGATCGGGGGACAAGCCATCGCGACATTTGTTTGATTTTGTGATGAAACATACCAATTAGATATTACTTCATGGAATTGTATGACCTCAGAGCAGAAACCAAGAGACAGTCAAAAGTGTTGAATATGTAACATCACGTACAGAGGCACCAGCGTACTTCAACTGATGATGTCGAACCAACAATCGGCCATCACTCAATCAACAGGCAGATTATAAATGGTCATCTCTGATGTAACCATAATACCCGCATCATTTGTTATATGCGAAATAATACAAGTAGGTATACACTCGTGATCGAGTTACTCCGTTATATAACAGTAAATAATCCAAGCACAATATATTGATATGCAAAAAATGGCGGGCTCCGAGTGTTCTCATGGCTTATGGTCTAACGCCGACTCGCACAAAGGGTATGGACAGCGGTCACTCCATAAAGATCCGCGATAAAGGAAGGGGTCATCTTTGTCCAGCTTTGTGATACTTTACTAATGGGACCGCATTCCCGGCCGACCGGTACGCGGTACCAGATGACCCCGGGTCTACACCCCAGCTCGCATTATTTATACTTAATTTATTATTATTTTGATATGAGAGATGAAAGGGTTTGGCACAATGGAGCGGGATTCCGGGTTCGGGCCGTTGGGCAGTCGTGCGGCCGATGTGTCGGCTGACCGAGGGGATCCAGCTTTGTTGATAGCCTGGGCCTTGGGAACCTGGCGTCCAGGGCCTTGCTTGCCGACCATCTGGCCAAGGACGAGAAATTGCTACTGGATGTGTGGGCGGGAAACCTTGCTGATCCACTTCAACACTGCATTATGAGGTTATGACGATGAACGAATCGCTGAGCTTTAGCTATAAAATGCTAAAGTAGCAAATGTCCTCTTAATGTTAAAGACTCATATTACGCACTACATAGTAATTACGTAGACGAAAACAGTAATGTTTTTGACTAGGAACTTATTATTTATTAAAATCCAAACATCAGGAACAATTGTCTTTCCCTATTCTTGAGTTCTCGTTTTAAATGGTCAAGCTGGCCGGTCGTCGCTTCCCGGTTCCCATACATTGTGCGGCATTCAAGGGTTCACAATGCCCACAAAGGGGTGTGGACAGATCGCCACCGGTCAAATGGTCATTTTAATAGTCAAGGAAATGTATGAAAGGCCCTTTCTAGTTGTTGATTATATTATTTAAATGCCGGATGACCGTTATTCATCAAACTATTTTATGGGACATGAGAAAGTTGGGTTAAGACGGTGTTCTCAAGGTGGTCGCCTTGCATGGGTAATGTGAAGTAATGTTCGTTCATTGTGAGTTAAATAAAAATTATTAAAAAAATTATATACTCGCTGAAAAATATATACAGAAGAACTACATTTACAAACGAACAAAAATTAATGAAAAAGGAAAAATTTAAATTATAACGGTCAATGGTTTGCGTGAGATAGTTACACTAACTGCGAAGATATACAACGGTCATTTTCATAATAATTAACACCGTTTCTATATGCTCTAACAGAAATTACAAAACCAAAACGCATTTCATTTGTGATGCAAAAACACCCCGCTCTATGCGACCCCGAGATGAATCTGTATTAGCATAAATTAGCGATGCACTTTTTGCTTCACAATCGCAAGATGTTCCCACAGAACAGGTTGACTGCAAGTGCATCAAAGACTTTTCTAACTGACCGTTGGGTACAAGGGTCGGTGGGATTAATTGCATTAAATGCGGACGCTTGCAGGGCTAATGCAAATTTTAGATGACCGTTAGACGGACAATGGAAGATTTTGAGGTTTTTTTCTTCTTTATATCGTGGGTTTTGTAACGGTCGAATATGTATGTTGCAATCATTTGATAAACTTAACTACATATATATCTCCTATAGGAAGAGCTACGTTTAGACTGCTGCTGGAATGTGGGAATTGGTAATTGTACGGTATACATTTACCTGATAATCAATGTTCGTTTAATCGATTGATACTAAGCCGTCCTATCGAATAGATTTGATTATATTTTGATTTATATTACGTTTGCACAGCTGCTTTTGCCCACGGCATCGTTAACATGGTACCTCAGTAGAACAAAGGTAATTCTTAAAGAAGTATTGTAGGTAAACTGACCAGTACACCAATGACATGTTTATAATCAGACCGTACCAAAGCTATCCACGAAACTTACAGTTTAGTTCGATGTAGGTGATCAGCAGTACTCATATTCTAAGTAAAGATTGTAAGTCTGTTCTGGACACGACCTCAACAATGGTATTGGTTGTCCACAGGGTCCCTCCCGCCCTCGCCGGCAGACAGCGGCGTCTCCGACGTGGAGTCTTCATCATCAGGCGCGGGCTCCGCTGAAGAACTGAAGGCGCGCCTGCAGCCTCCCCCCGCGCCCTTCCACGCGCCCTTCCTGCCCTTCTACCAGCACCACCAGATCGCCTCGCTGCATCACGTCGCGCATCCACGACCACCTGGTGAGTACCTAGACTAGACTCTATACTTAGATATATCTCTAGGAAGCTATTGGGTACCTAAACCTGTACTTGTATAAGTAATAGTGGTAACTCCGGCATCTAGTGATCTCTCGCGATCTCGGCTCGGAGCTGTCTCAGGCGAGCTAGTAGTACCGAGCTCTGTCCCTTCCTTATCATAACCACAATAGCAGTCTTGTCGTTTTCCTCCTTTCCTGTTATTGTTGTAATAAACAAACGTCTGTGTTACTTTCTTGTGCCAGACTGATCAACCGATTGCTAGACATTGACAGGTAGAACATCAAGTATGTCTGTTTTAACTATAGCTAGCCATTGAAACAACTTGGCAAACCAAATAGCACAGTTAGAACCATTCATATCTAGGTTAGGTTAGGTTAAACATATAAACACTAAAAAAGGAAGTAAGACTCTACTACTGCTAAGACAATCCACTTTTTAAAAGATAAAACCAGTGACCGAACAAACAGAGCAGCGCGTAGCAGAAACAATGATGTCCGAAGGGGAACCCCGGTGATATAATCTTGTATAGAAGAACGATATTAGAATCTGCGCGCTTCTGTCTGTTTGTTTATTATCTGAAGCGTAACATTCATCACAGTGCTTTACGACATAGTATATGTATCACTAGTTACTACGAGACCTCGCTTACTTAACAATCAAATATCGAGACTATGTATTTATATAGCATACATAGCCATTGTTTAATTGAATAGTATGGAGTTTCCAATATAGAAATTATATAGTATTACGGCACAGTATCAGGATCACGGGATAATGGAAAATACGCTCGAAGTTATAATGTTAAGGCTTGATAGAGTGTAGGTAGGTAAAGGTACAACTAGGTACATGCTCGTGTAACCGCACCGGACACCTCAATAATTAATGCAAATCCACATGACATTGCACGGAACAAACCCAATTAAAACAAAACACGAATAACAAACAGGGGACGAAATGTCGAAATCTTGGAATATTCATATAGCGAGCCGATAACCAATACACAACGAACAAATAAACGTACCTAGAGGCAGAGAATAGTGTAGTGGATGTCGTGGAGGTGACCCGGTGAACGAACGCACCCGGAAGGTCACCTTAGCTGCGCCGGCGCAGGGAATTTGGGAAGCGACCGCGCTGCCTTGCTGGTAGGTACCAGCCAATGTTAATCAACGTTCTGATTGTCATTGGTGATTGAACTAATTTGCATTTTTTTCATTTGTATGAGAATATAAATATTAATTCAATTATTTAAATAAATTAAGGTTTAGGAAAACAAACGTTTGCAGCAAGGTATTTAAATAAACCGCGAGCTTACAGGATGTCCAATGGTGGTGACACAGTCATGTACAGATGATTAATATTGAGGACACGTGAGGTAACATGACACTCGGGACACCGTGGTGAAGTTATCTCGATCTCGCAATGTCACGCCGCCAGGCTCGGTCACTAAATATAATGCATGAAGCTTTATCAGCTCACTTCCGGGGGCGTGCGAGCTGCACCCTGGCCAACCGCCAACTGGCCTTCTTTTCACCTCTTCATACAAACATTACAACTCGCTTTAATATATTACATGCATTTATCTGACAAAAACAGCGGATACTTCGCTGCTTTTATTGTGTTTCCTTCGAGATATATTGACGCTGTTAATCGCGTGCCTCAAATAACTGGACGCTGCAATGTTTTCCGCTGTTACACTAAATTACCCTTGTTGCCCTGAATAGCGATATTTCAATGACGGAGTGCACCTGAAACAGGCTGGAGACGCAAGATTTCACAGCTAGTAAATATTATCCGGAAAACACAGCTTCGTCATCATCTGCAGGCATTGTGCGCTTGCAGGAGAACATAACGAAATAAATAATAATGGCATGCCAATCGGCTTCATTACTCGTTTTTACCTTGCAATTGTCTACTTGTAGAACATTCCGAGACGTGAATATCGTAGGATATCGATAGGCGATTCCGGTTTCCATGACACAAAAACAAAAGTTGCGACGACGGAACCAGTTGGCATGGCGATGCATCGCCCATTTATCGCTAGTTGGCGCTCCTCGCCCGTCCTTAGCTATTTGACATTGTGCAAGGTCAATGCACCTAATATATTATACGAAATTCCTGACAGTCCAATACAACAGGCGCTAGGGCCTGTTATGCAGAGCGCGTCCACCGTTAACGCCCTCGCATGCAAACACAACACTTTCGATTTTCACGCACAATATTCTCTAACTTCCCCATTCAGATCCATGAATTGAAACCGTATAATCCCAAAGGATAATAAAATAAAACCAACAACATTCTTCAAAACGCTCATTTCCCCGATAAGAACCATTACAGATAGCGCGCAGGAAAAGTCAGCCATTACAGCGTTTCAAAGACACGTTTTCAGTTGTTTATGTCACACATTTGCTGTAATGTAAGACGACTGTAAAAATAATTTAACGACGTAATTCCAATTGCATAGATCAGCAGAGTCTCCAGTGCCAGCTCAAACACCAGTTTTAAATATAATGTGGACATGCTAGATACGATCTATGAATTCCAAATGTATGATGCAATGAGGAAGCACAAATTTTGATGAATCTGTCAGACGGCAGGTGGCAGTGACGCTGGACACTAGATTAGCTGGCAACAGACTATTACTGAAGCTCACTTCCTCTCATCAAAAAACTGCACACACTTTTCATGCGTAAATTTACGCAATAAACGTTACGTCGAATGTGCGAATTGTTGGAAGAACTGCAACGAGGATAAATCCTTCAAAAACAAACAGGCAAACCCATTTAATAATTTCGATATCAGTTACAATGCAACACAAATAGCTCCATGTTGTTGTTCCAACCACCGTCGCATTGACTGGACCACATGAATGAAAACTACCTGCGGCGTTATTACTCATTATTTCTAGAAAACGGACCTGACATTCTAAGAAGTGCTAAAGCTGACTGAATTTATGTTGGATTCTTATAATTCACAAAATGGTAGTTGACTGGAAGACAGAGGAGGCCTACAGAGGCAGAGGCTCATTGGTCGCGTGTGTATAGCGCGAGGCTCAAAGCAGCGTAAAGCGGCCATTGCTGTAAAGCGGCACACACGAAATTTCGGTGTTGCAAACGTGAAGATTGGGCAACAGCGGTGGTACCGGCGCCATTGTCAGTCTCTGGCGAAACGTACACGACCTTCCTACTCGGATTGGGCAGTCAGAACCTGATTGTGCGAGTATGTACGCTCGTGTCATGTTCGTTTCACTTCAACCAGTTCACAAAAAACACTGATTAAACTAAGACCTCTGCGTTTCGCAATCCCTAATCGATATATCGCCGAATAGTTATTGACTCGTAACCATTTCACTAATAAGGCCTAATTTCTATGCTAATTTAGTACATACACAATTAAATACACTATTTCATGATTCAGCTAATTTGCCAAAACGATGTGTAAATAATAAAAACGTTTTGAAGAATCGTTTGAATAAATATACCTCTACTAAGCTCCGGCACAACTTGCTAGACAAAAGAAACCTTGGCTGGATGTTGGCAATTGCCAAATTGTGGTGATGTAGGTGGCACGATCGGCTGCAGTGTGCGTGCGATGCGCGCTAAGTGCCTGCGATGCGCCCAGATTTGTTTCTGAATGCGTTCCGGTGCTGGGGATTGCGTCAGGTCATCAGAGATCATTCAACAATGAATTCATCTCTCTTCTACCAGTAAACCACCACATATTGAGAGGCAAATCTTACCCTAGAGGTAAGTAGTATTACCTTTTTCAATATTTAAGCGTCTTTAATGTTGGTCGTGACCACGTACAAATGGGCATATCCGACTCCTTGCTCGATCACGAACGGTCGACAGGATATGATAACGTGCCAGCTCTACCGATGCACATAACTACCTACACCGTTTATGCAAGTTATCAATTTAAAAAGGCTCTTTAGGCTCTTCCGTAAAATAAAACATGCTAAAAATATTGTGTAAGACAGCTCGCAAAAGTTCAAACTCATAACAGGTTTGGAGGTAGGTTAGGTATGTAATGATGGTATGCGGACGGAAAATAAAATAATGTACAGTATATACCATGGCAATGATCTGTGTCTAATGCTGCGCTACCTAGCTAACACATACAGTGCGCGGAGTAAACAGAGCCGTCAATGTGACATTCGCAAACGAAATGGAAATTCAAATGATCGCTGTCGTATTCTGCAGCGAGCGCTGCATCGCGATAGGTCGGGCGTGTGCGTGCGCGCGCGCCGCTGTGTGCGCGAGGTGATCGGCCCGGTTCAAGGGCAGTGCAGCGCTAGCGCTCGCCTCGTATTAATAGTTGGCGACTATTTTCGCCTCGCCGACCGCTGGGGGACCGGAACGTTATATTGACATTCGCAACTTCCAAATTGGTTGTCTCAATAGTGCTGCATAACTTCCTTGACTCATCCAGAAAATAGTAAGCAGGTGTCGAGAAGTAGAATATAATATTCATATCATATGCTACTTCTTCTCAATATTCATCTGTTTCACGAGAAATTCAGCGATAAACACAAAAATATATGAAAATAATAAGTAGAGTAGGTAGGACTACAGCATCCTCACGCTCTACATTTGCCGACGAGTGCTGGGCGTCGATTGATTCATCTTACATAATTGATCAAAGTGAATTTTTGCGATATTCAAAGTATGCCAAACTTTAAAGAACACGTGTAAGTAAAGGTAATTTAAAGCAACACGAAAGTGGCTTTTATTATTTGGTTCTTACCCTCATTTTACAGAATTGGGTTCAATATCTTTGACGGCTTTCCGTTAAAGATAGTCTGATTAGAAATAGGCTGATGAACTGTATCCTAAAGAGGTTACAGTTCGATAGCCTATTTCTAATAAGATTCCGGTTATTGGATTTTTTATTTATAGATCCCAAGCAGACTAAGTAAGGGCACCAGTAGGTAAACAAGAACTAGCCAGGCTGGCAAATATAGCACGTTACCAGCGCTGCGGTTGCAGGTCTATTTCCAGCGTGCAATTCTAAAAAGCAGATCGTTCTTTGTTTGCGGACGGTGGATGATGAGTCTCGCCGTTTAAGGAAGAAGCATCGCGCGCCATCTGTCGTACGAAGGCGGTTGCGCAACCGGCGACCCAGATCGCGTGGCGGCCGCTGCCAAGCGCTCGACTCCTCTACAATTACATATTTCGGTGTCGCAACTCGCAACACCGCGGTCGCATCCGAGTTGAACGGCCCGCGACCTTGAGTGTTGCGCAGGCCTCAGCGCACGCGCCGCCGAAAGCGAAAGGACTCACGATCCCGAATCCTCCATAGCTCCCGTTACTCCCGTGCGTACGTGACCTATTGCCCGTATGTTGTTATGACACGGACGCTGACCACAATCTATGCTGGCCCCTGAGTCACAGCTGGCGCGCCCCCGTGCCCGGCTCCTCAGCGTGCGTCAGGTCGCGGCGCGGTTCTCACGCGGCTTCCTGCGCGGTTTCGCAACGCATCTCGCGCCAGCCGAGCGATGGCGCAACCTCTTCCGAAATACGCAGAATACGCGGAATAGCCCTCGCGTATCGAATCGTGAACTCGGAAAATCGCCGCGACCCAATTTCGCACAGGAATCTCAGCGCTCCACTTGTCCGGAAACTGTGCACGCTCGTTTTATGATAGGCGTAAACACGGGGCAGGGAGCGTCCATGCGGCCTACATACTCGCTCCGCTGGTTTCCTGACCGTTTTAAAATTATCTGCTCGTTCCCGGCGGAGCGGCAAAAGGCTCGCCCTTCACGGGCCACGGCCGCCCCCGCCGCCTGCCACTCTAAATAGCATAATTCCATAACCATCGGTCGATCGGAGAATCGATCGCGATCGCGCGCGACTTGCTATCCTTGTGTTTATGCGTCGCACTCCTAACCGGGTCAGTGTTAGGTCGCATAGCGCTGCATAAATAGACGCTTGGAGCTCCCCGCGGCGCCGCTGCACCGCAAATCTTCTCGTGGAACTGCGACTATTAATTGTAGTTTCGCAACGTGTTTACGCTGCGCTGTGCGTCGACAGCAGCGGCCCACATGCCGCTGCCAGCGGACGCCGCAGCACGCTCCCTGCCGGTGGAAAGTGTCGCGTTGCTAAACTTTATCTTTATAATAACCCGCGGTGTCAATGCTGCGGACGGAGGCGGCCGTGGGAATATAGGCCGTTTAAAATTAGGAGGCGGACGTTTTTCGAAATAGCCGCCGTCATAATCCGTCTCCTAATTACTCGATTATCACAGCGGGCAGTTCGCGCAACTGTCTTACAAGTCGAACGTTGATCAATACTTACAAGTCAGTGGGTACATTGAGGCACTCGCTCGATATTTCAGATTCCTGATTCCTGTTGAAGCCCTAGCAAGGAATTTATTATTACAAATTGTGTAAACTACCTACGCACATCAAAATGGGTGAACTATTTAAATTTTCACCAGGCAAACTACGTCTCTTTTACAATAAAAAACATTAAAATACAATATAAATACAAACGTTATACCAAACAAGTAGTGCCATCTTTTGGCACAAAATAGGCAACATTCGTGGACATCACAAGTCCAATCGATAATAATAAAATGAAAGAAGTCGTTCCGGCCTGATTGCTGGCCGCCAGGGTCGGATTAGGCAACGGATGGAAATCACCAGCAGCCTTGACCATTGCTCGCCCCTCAACCCGCCTTTTATTGGGCACGTCTTAACGACAAATATACTACAACGATATAAAAGCAAATCAATAAATAAATCAATATATCGTAAACGGAAATTAAACATTAAGTTATGTGCCCAAGAGTCGTTCTGGTTCCACTTTTCCTCAAGGTACAAGACTGCATGAATGTCCTCTTTTAGGGATCTAAATACTGAAATTAAATGAATTACAAGAATTTTTAATTATGTTTATTTAAAATGTACGCCAGCATAACAAAGTATTAATTTAGGTCACCGCAGACCATGCCGGATATACAGAAACGGAAATGGTATTTAAGATGAACGGAAGACGAAAATTCGATTCTAGCACGATATTACCCAGTTTGCAGTTTTTAAGACATAATAGTGAATAAGTTTATTAATCTGAAGACTGCCAAGTCCACTGCTGGACTAACATAGGCTGATAATTATGATGAATCTATCAGGTCTTCGTCTCCTAGCAGAACTTAACTGAACGTAACGACCGACATTAAGGTAGAGCAATGACTGGTGAATATTAATTCATTAATTTCAAGATATTTTTTTGTAAACACGAATTACATACCTGTTGTTTTATTACAACTAAAAATATGATAATCAGCGTGCCTAGGTCATAAGTAGCACCTTGTGAGGACGTTTCAAAAACATTATTTCAACAAAAATATAAGAAAACTCAAACAAAAGTGGCAGCTCTGCAAAAGTATTAAGTTAAAGTAGGTACCTACCTACTAAGTTATTGAAACTCCGTCTAGGTACCTAATACAGATAGGAGCTAACCGGTTGCCTGAGTACTTTTTGCTTCCTCCGTCCTATGTTCTGTTCGTTTATTTTCTTGAATGTGGCGTCAATTATGCGCTATCGTAAGGAGGTAGATACAACAATCGCAAAGACGTAGTCGTGAATATCATTTATGTAGAAAATAATATACCGACTTATGTCCGAGCTAGCAAACCCAAATATATATTTCTACCTACCAAGAGAGGATTTGTTGAATCGCAGACTATCTGGCCACAAAGACACTGCAAAATAAAGACGATGAAATACAGAACAACAGTGAGATGAAACTAGGTACCTAATGTGATGAGAGAACTTACTTATAGGGAAATAATTTACCTTTACGTCAGTCCCGGGACTCAGTCCTCGAAGGAGCATGAGAATTACAAATTCAAACGAGAGAATTATCGTAAACCGGCAAAGTTAGCAGCGGTGGTGGGGGCCATAGACGAGCAGGGGCGGGGGGCGCGGGGGGCGGATGGCTGCAACTGTTTGCGCGGCGCGGCGCAGGCAGTGGTCAATGACACGGCGACATTGCATCAACGCGCGAAGGTCACCCTCCCGCCCCGCCACCGCCCACCAGCGCCCTCTAACGCGTCTCGCAAATTCCTGCACTTCCTTGCAACAGGACGCCATTTTGGATCAATCTCTGGCTCCCGAGGATATCTTTGTGCGAATTATTCTAAAAATAAAGCAAAAATGCTACTGGTTGACCGCTCGGATTGCTCCGGGAAAGCAATGGGTTTAGCATTTTTTTATTAATTGAACAAACACTGCATTTGGTGTACGTTTTAATTAAAATAACTGATCGTGTTGAGCGTCGCGCGGCGCGTAGAGTCGTAGTTACGTTATGACTCTCCGAGGGGCCATTTCCTCAAAGTGACACGGCTGCCCTGAAACTACGACTCCATATTATAATGTGACCCTTTTATCAAAAATCAACAACCACCGCCGGAGTAACAATCAATTATTATTATTACATTACCATATATGTTATTAAAATACAAAACATTGCTAAGAACATATTGAACAGTCACGTGTAGCTGCATGAGTGTCCAAATAATACACATGCATTTAGGGGAAAAGCAAAGATAACGAAAACGTGCACGAAGATGACACCCAGTTACTTCTTAAATTGTATAATTTCTGAGCACGTCGTCGCGTGTTGTTTTTCATTTGATAAAATATCATGCAACACCTTAACCTTAGTTCAAATTCAACGGCATTCATTGCAGTGACCAAGACACATTGCAAGTAACTCCAGCTAAGTAGGTAGTAGTATAATAGGTACCTACCGCTGAGACCACCTCGTGGGTGCTTCAACATAGATAGGTAGGTAAGTCATTATATACACGGCAAAATGGTTACATTTACTTGTATCAGTTAATGCATTTATCAATAATAAAACAAAAAATGTTTTCACAGTTGTTTTACGTAAGCGAGGTGCTCGAACTCTTAGCGGATCACCTTCGGCGCGTCCCAAACTATAGGTTGAGGTCGGGGAGTCGTATCGGCAATAATACTTATCGACAACATCGCGCGACAAACAAGATGAGGCACAACACTAGTGCCATGCAGTACCTACAGCGCGGGAAAGTCGAAATGTCAAACGTTCCGTTCGCGACAATGTCTGTGTGCCAGCATGGAAATGTAATTATATTTGTATTGTACGTAGACACCGATTTCCCAAAAGTGCCTCGCTCTTTGGAATCAACGCTGAGTGCGTTATTTCCAAAGCGTTTGCAAATATTTCCCAAAAGTGCCTCGCTCTTTGGAATCAACGCTGAGTGCGTTATTTCCAAAGCGTTTGCAAATATTTTCCAAAAGTGCCTCGCTCTTTGGAATCAACGCTGAGTGCGTTATTTCCAAAGCGTTTGCAAATATTTTCCAAAAGTGCCTCGCTCTTTGGAATCAACGCTGAGTGCGTTATTTCCAAAGCGTTTGCAAATATTTTCCAAAAGTGCCTCGCTCTTTGGAATCAACGCTGAGTGCGTTATTTCCAAAGCGTTTGCAAATATTTTCCAAAAGTGCCTCGCTCTTTGGAATCAACGCTGAGTGCGTTATTTCCAAAGCGTTTGCAAATATTTCCCAAAAGTGCCTCGCTCTTTGGAATCAACGCTGAGTGCGTTATTTCCAAAGCGTTTGCAAATATTTTCCAAAAGTGCCTCGCTCTTTGGAATCAACGCTGAGTGCGTTATTTCCAAAGCGTTTGCAAATATTTTCCAAAAGTGCCTCGCTCTTTGGAATCAACGCTGAGTGCGTTATTTCCAAAGCGTTTGCAAATATTTTCCAAAAGTGCCTCGCTCTTTGGAATCAACGCTGAGTGCGTTATTTCCAAAGCGTTTGCAAATATTTCCCAAAAGTGCCTCGCTCTTTGGAATCAACGCTGAGTGCGTTATTTCCAAAGCGTTTGCAAATATTTTCCAAAAGTGCCTCGCTCTTTGGAATCAACGCTGAGTGCGTTATTTCCAAAGCGTTTGCAAATATTTTCCAAAAGTGCCTCGCTCTTTGGAATCAACGCTGAGTGCGTTATTTCCAAAGCGTTTGCAAATATTTCCCAAAAGTGCCTCGCTCTTTGGAATCAACGCTGAGTGCGTTATTTCCAAAGCGTTTGCAAATATTTCCCAAAAGTGCCTCGCTCTTTGGAATCAACGCTGAGTGCGTTATTTCCAAAGCGTTTGCAAATATTTCCCAAAAGTGCCTCGCTCTTTGGAATCAACGCTGAGTGCGTTATTTCCAAAGCGTTTGCAAATATTTCCCAAAAGTGCCTCGCTCTTTGGAATCAACGCTGAGTGCGTTATTTCCAAAGCGTTTGCAAATATTTTCCAAAAGTGCCTCGCTCTTTGGAATCAACGCTGAGTGCGTTATTTCCAAAGCGTTTGCAAATATTTTCCAAAAGTGCCTCGCTCTTTGGAATCAACGCTGAGTGCGTTATTTCCAAAGCGTTTGCAAATATTTTCCAAAAGTGCCTCGCTCTTTGGAATCAACGCTGAGTGCGTTATTTCCAAAGCGTTTGCAAATATTTTCCAAAAGTGCCTCGCTCTTTGGAATCAACGCTGAGTGCGTTATTTCCAAAGCGTTTGCAAATATTTCCCAAAAGTGCCTCGCTCTTTGGAATCAACGCTGAGTGCGTTATTTCCAAAGCGTTTGCAAATATTTCCCAAAAGTGCCTCGCTCTTTGGAATCAACGCTGAGTGCGTTATTTCCAAAGCGTTTGCAAATATTTTCCAAAAGTGCCTCGCTCTTTGGAATCAACGCTGAGTGCGTTATTTCCAAAGCGTTTGCAAATATTTTCCAAAAGTGCCTCGCTCTTTGGAATCAACGCTGAGTGCGTTATTTCCAAAGCGTTTGCAAATATTTCCCAAAAGTGCCTCGCTCTTTGGAATCAACGCTGAGTGCGTTATTTCCAAAGCGTTTGCAAATATTTCCCAAAAGTGCCTCGCTCTTTGGAATCAACGCTGAGTGCGTTATTTCCAAAGCGTTTGCAAATATTTCCCAAAAGTGCCTCGCTCTTTGGAATCAACGCTGAGTGCGTTATTTCCAAAGCGTTTGCAAATATTTTCCAAAAGTGCCTCGCTCTTTGGAATCAACGCTGAGTGCGTTATTTCCAAAGCGTTTGCAAATATTTTCCAAAAGTGCCTCGCTCTTTGGAATCAACGCTGAGTGCGTTATTTCCAAAGCGTTTGCAAATATTTCCCAAAAGTGCCTCGCTCTTTGGAATCAACGCTGAGTGCGTTATTTCCAAAGCGTTTGCAAATATTTCCCAAAAGTGCCTCGCTCTTTGGAATCAACGCTGAGTGCGTTATTTCCAAAGCGTTTGCAAATATTTTCCAAAAGTGCCTCGCTCTTTGGAATCAACGCTGAGTGCGTTATTTCCAAAGCGTTTGCAAATATTTTCCAAAAGTGCCTCGCTCTTTGGAATCAACGCTGAGTGCGTTATTTCCAAAGCGTTTGCAAATATTTCCCAAAAGTGCCTCGCTCTTTGGAATCAACGCTGAGTGCGTTATTTCCAAAGCGTTTGCAAATATTTCCCAAAAGTGCCTCGCTCTTTGGAATCAACGCTGAGTGCGTTATTTCCAAAGCGTTTGCAAATATTTCCCAAAAGTGCCTCGCTCTTTGGAATCAACGCTGAGTGCGTTATTTCCAAAGCGTTTGCAAATATTTTCCAAAAGTGCCTCGCTCTTTGGAATCAACGCTGAGTGCGTTATTTCCAAAGCGTTTGCAAATATTTCCCAAAAGTGCCTCGCTCTTTGGAATCAACGCTGAGTGCGTTATTTCCAAAGCGTTTGCAAATATTTCCCAAAAGTGCCTCGCTCTTTGGAATCAACGCTGAGTGCGTTATTTCCAAAGCGTTTGCAAATATTTTCCAAAAGTGCCTCGCTCTTTGGAATCAACGCTGAGTGCGTTATTTCCAAAGCGTTTGCAAATATTTTCCAAAAGTGCCTCGCTCTTTGGAATCAACGCTGAGTGCGTTATTTCCAAAGCGTTTGCAAATATTTTCCAAAAGTGCCTCGCTCTTTGGAATCAACGCTGAGTGCGTTATTTCCAAAGCGTTTGCAAATATTTTCCAAAAGTGCCTCGCTCTTTGGAATCAACGCTGAGTGCGTTATTTCCAAAGCGTTTGCAAATATTTCCCAAAAGTGCCTCGCTCTTTGGAATCAACGCTGAGTGCGTTATTTCCAAAGCGTTTGCAAATATTTTCCAAAAGTGCCTCGCTCTTTGGAATCAACGCTGAGTGCGTTATTTCCAAAGCGTTTGCAAATATTTTCCAAAAGTGCCTCGCTCTTTGGAATCAACGCTGAGTGCGTTATTTCCAAAGCGTTTGCAAATATTTCCCAAAAGTGCCTCGCTCTTTGGAATCAACGCTGAGTGCGTTATTTCCAAAGCGTTTGCAAATATTTTCCAAAAGTGCCTCGCTCTTTGGAATCAACGCTGAGTGCGTTATTTCCAAAGCGTTTGCAAATATTTCCCAAAAGTGCCTCGCTCTTTGGAATCAACGCTGAGTGCGTTATTTCCAAAGCGTTTGCAAATATTTTCCAAAAGTGCCTCGCTCTTTGGAATCAACGCTGAGTGCGTTATTTCCAAAGCGTTTGCAAATATTTCCCAAAAGTGCCTCGCTCTTTGGAATCAACGCTGAGTGCGTTATTTCCAAAGCGTTTGCAAATATTTCCCAAAAGTGCCTCGCTCTTTGGAATCAACGCTGAGTGCGTTATTTCCAAAGCGTTTGCAAATATTTTCCAAAAGTGCCTCGCTCTTTGGAATCAACGCTGAGTGCGTTATTTCCAAAGCGTTTGCAAATATTTTCCAAAAGTGCCTCGCTCTTTGGAATCAACGCTGAGTGCGTTATTTCCAAAGCGTTTGCAAATATTTTCCAAAAGTGCCTCGCTCTTTGGAATCAACGCTGAGTGCGTTATTTCCAAAGCGTTTGCAAATATTTTCCAAAAGTGCCTCGCTCTTTGGAATCAACGCTGAGTGCGTTATTTCCAAAGCGTTTGCAAATATTTCCCAAAAGTGCCTCGCTCTTTGGAATCAACGCTGAGTGCGTTATTTCCAAAGCGTTTGCAAATATTTTCCAAAAGTGCCTCGCTCTTTGGAATCAACGCTGAGTGCGTTATTTCCAAAGCGTTTGCAAATATTTCCCAAAAGTGCCTCGCTCTTTGGAATCAACGCTGAGTGCGTTATTTCCAAAGCGTTTGCAAATATTTTCCAAAAGTGCCTCGCTCTTTGGAATCAACGCTGAGTGCGTTATTTCCAAAGCGTTTGCAAATATTTTCCAAAAGTGCCTCGCTCTTTGGAATCAACGCTGAGTGCGTTATTTCCAAAGCGTTTGCAAATATTTCATTTCTTAACGATAAAGAATGTTCATTATTTGGATATGTCCCACTTATACATTATATAGGGACATAACTTCCGGCAATCCATTATGCATTGATAAACAATAAATTGTATTGTCATAGTGTTATCAACGCTTGGCGACATAAAACCTATACCGTCACTGGTATGATATAGCCACCTACTCGCAAGACAAAGGTACCTAGAGGCACAGACGCAGGCATGTTGTGGCACGTTGGCAACGTGACCTATCTCTCAAAGCTCTATCTGTGAGCCTGACCTTACACAACACGGACCTTTGCTACGCCTAAATAAACACTCAGAACTCATACATACAAAGCTGCAACGATAACTGTGTCCGGTGAGCTGTTTGCATTAAAAAATGACACGAGATAATGTATCACGGTCCATGTTATCAGAGGCTATCACTATATTCCTGGAAAAAAATATTTTAGGTAAATTTATATCAACCAATTGTAATCGCACAAGAAACTGTACAAACAAAAATGAAGAAATACCTGCGCACCTAGGAGACTACAATGTTACGTAGATAAGTAGGAAGGAACTTCCCGTTTAGGTAATGAGATTTGTCAGGAATGTGTAGCGAACACCCATAAACACTAATGATTTCCACCATCAACAAATAACTACACAGTTCAGGCATGAAAACGCAAAAACCCTTTTTAAAAGTATAAAAAAGATGTACCAGATACCAACATGGTCTTAAAATAAACAAAAGTGGACAATAGCTCGTAAAATCTTGTAGACGTTAAAATTGGATTATTATAGCAATAAAGGCTAGGTATACATTGCTGATTGTGCAACTTATATCCTGCATGGGGTACGTATAACCGTGTTTATTTATAAATCCTCTTAAAACAGACCTACCAAATTCGTCAAAGTTTGCGCAGTTGGTCATTGACAAAGAATACAAAAATTTGCAAATTTTGCAATAATTTGACATTGTTTTGCAGATATTTGTGTGTGCCTTCCGTATTTAATATTTGTGTGTGCCTTCCGTATTTAATTTACCTACGTCATTTGACAATTATTGTGTCTTCACAGATTCTATACATATTCTTCAAGTGAAACTAGCAAACCTACCATAGAGATAATGTTCATATTCATTTATTTATTGCATAAATAATATGTTGCAATATTTGATTCAGATATTAATTGTCCTGTACACAACATGTTTAGTCTTCTCTGTCTACTAGTTCTTAGATTCTGAAACGTTAGGCTGTTTTCTATTGGCTTTTGAAAATTATCCAGTTCGTTTCTCCTCTTCTTTTTAAAATTCTCCAGTTTTGTCATTTTCCACTACGGCATTTTGTATAATAAGTAGGTACCAATACATTCACCAGAGTTCGTGTGGGTAACGACTGTTCACTTGATAAAGTTTTATATATTAGCAAAACAGCATTGATAAGAATTGCATGGACTGATTACAGCTCGATTTACAACGATGGTCAATGACATGAGGTATGTAGGTATCGCGATGGTTACGCAAGCCGAGTGGAACTGCAGAACCGGTCCTGATAACTTAAATAAGAGCACGGCTTATTACGAGACTGTCACCACATAAATGCAAAATACAATTCTTTTTTTACAACACCCACGTTTTGAGGCCGCTCCGCAATAAAGTGGATCGCTCACCGGACACGGGTCCATCGCCCGATATGTAGCCAGTACATGGCTTGTAATATGTTTCTTATGGCGTAATGTACCACTATCGCTTTTGACACAAGTGCATAACCTATAACTACTTATAGTATAATATATCCTATGGAAAATAGTATTACCTAATAATTTAGGAAGTTATGTCCAGCTGTGAACTGATAAAGGTTGATGATGGTTACGTGATGATATTGGTCCGTTACGTAGAGTAGAGCTGCAAGCGCAGCGCTGACCTTCCCTAACACGGCTCTAGTTCGCCGCATGCGCCCGCGCACAAATAGAACGCGCCATCTTTGTTTTTCAGCTTCAGTTCCACATCTTGCATCGGTACTTTGTTATGCGTGTTTGTTTGTAGGCACTTCTGTTTTGTTATTGTTATCGAATTTTGTAATGGATCAAGTTAAAGTCACCTTCGTAACAGATAAATGCAAATATTAATTATCTAGTATCAAAAGGCCCCCACTTTTTAAAAGAGATAATTTGTTTTTATACATTTTTCGTTTGACCTGTATATCGGAGATAATAAACGTGCCTATATGTTGCACATAACCTTTGTGATGATGTTATATGTTGGTGGTTGTGTTGGCGGGTTGTCGTGCGAGATCCCGTATGTGCGGGAGAGCCTCCTGCGCGATGCTGCAGGGCTGCGCGCGCGCATGTGTGCGTGCGTGAAGGTCAGCCGGCGGCGTCATTTCCTGGTCATTGGCTGCGCCTGCGCCGCCGCGCTGCTCCTCGCAATCTCACAAACATGCGCGCCGCTTTCCGGTCGCACAGGAAAACGTCCCTAACTCCCTTTGTCTACTTTCATTCAATTCTCAACGAATATTTAAAAATGAATCAAACGAACCAGGCGTGCAGCAATCCTGCGCCGCCTGATTGCGTTATCTCTTCCGCCACCACAAATAGCTGCAGATAAACAAAGAACACATCATTTTTGCATAATTTCAGTTGCTTTGAGGAAATGTTCTCTCCGCCTTATCTATCTAATTCTTTTATCGTGAGCTAAAATACATTCGATAGCATTTTGCAAGCTGATAAAGTTTCTAAGGTGTTATTGTCGTGCACACGAGTGTACATCGATTGACGTAAGCGCATTACAAATACGCACATACAACTATTGTTCTTCCTGGATTGTCCTAATGGCACTTGCGAGTATTAACCGATACGTTAGTGAGACAATAAACGAACGTACAAGGAAACTAACTCGAGAGCCATCCAAGCCACAGGCCGGTAGAGTGCAGGGGAGCGCGACCGCTGCCATTAGAACACGCTGCCCGTTTGTATCGCAAGAGGTTTGTGGGGTAACCCATTTATTGCGAGCGCGGGATGCGCCGGAGCAACCGGTTCCTTCCCCCACCCCCCACCTGGCCGCGTCCGCACACTGCATCCGGGAGTGGAGCCATCCATCACGCGCGCGCACGCGGAAAACGCCTTACAGCGCTGGGATTAGAGTTCACCGCGTGCTAGGAGTGGCGCGCAATTTTCTTTTTGTGGTGAGGGGGAGAGATAGTAACTAGCCGCGCGAAGACGCGGGCGCAGCACGCCGTAACCTTGATCTTGCAGTGCAGCCAGTAGGAACGACCACCGCATTTGCTAAAAATAGAGTCGCCAGCGCATAAAATGCTGGTTTTTTAGCCCGTTTTGCTCGCTTCCCAGGCTCGCTAGGGATTTTTATAAGAACGTTCATGGAACGGTTCATTAAATTGTAAATAGCAGGTTGCTCGATACTCGAGACCGTTATCTGCTCGAATTATGCTTTTGTGCCGAGGCTCTCCCTGATTACCGATACATTATCATTTTATCATCTCCATCACTATTTGGAATTTTCAGAGATACTCGTAGGTACAGCTTATCGTGTAAGCACAGAAATTGTTTAGGTACTCATTCCCTATTGATAAGAAATCGTTCTCGACAAATATTATTTCTTTGTCTTTGTAAGGAAGGATCGACTAGTTCCTGCATGGTTCTCTTCCTTTTTACATTAGATAGATATATGTATAATATATACCTCCACTTAGGTATATGTAATTCTTAATTCAATTCAATTTATTTATTCAATTCAATTTATACCTTGACGTCATCTGATGCGGAGGTTGGAGGGTTAATTCCCGCCTCGGAACACGTCCAAGTAATATTATATCGGTTATTCATGAATACAAGCTCTGGTTAGTTTGGGCAAACTAATGCTGATTTGTCTAGCATTATTTACCTATGTAACAATGTGTTGACTTACACATACAAACGCTACTTTCATTCAAATTCGTTTTCCGCTTACGACTAACCTGAACAATAGGCCGGTGAACAATCAATCCTATAAAAAGTTCGGCAATCGCAGTAGTAACAATGAGATAGCCATAGACTAGACCCCATACGGCTATAGCTTGCGTTGCGTTGCGACATATGTAGATATCTTGACATAACAGAAACAGTAGGTAGAGCCGACGTCCATCAGACACGTGTCAGCGCAGAGTTCGTTGACCGAAGATAAGGCGCGCGAAAATATACGCCAGTTAGATAATATTAGAAAAAATATGGCGGAAGTACTGAGTGGCCTCGCGCAATTGTTTACTGCGTGCGCGATTACTAGGAATAATCATGACACATCCACTTGTACTACAATCGAAGAAAGCTAGGAATCTACCTAATGACGATTAAAACAAAGTACTATTTTCAGCAAACCCAATGTCCAGATTTGGTAGTAAGGTATGCCCCAAAATTTGGGAAGCCTGGGTAAAATGATAATTAGAACTTAAACATCAAGAAAACAATAAAACGCACGATGCTGAACAAAGACTTCGATACTGGCACTTAATAAATTGATACTAATAATAGAATAAAACGTAACATATACATATAACACATGAATAGGGACGCCTATACACACATATAATAAAATCCTCTAAGAAACTGTAAACCGCAATGATAAGGTGCCTATAGGCTAGGCAAGGCAATACAGTTTTCCTCGTACATAATTAGAACTGGGCCGGGCTCTTCATTCAATACTGCTGAAATTGCAATTTCATTCAATGAGTAATAGTAATAGGTCGTCATAGATAACGTGTTAGAAGATAATTTCCTGGCACGTCCATTATGCAACGTATTCATTAAATGATTGTCGTTGATTCATGACAACTTCGCAACCGATCTCAGGAGATCCCGGATGAAGAAAACATAATGCAGTGAATCATTACAAGAATAATATGATTCTAGAAATTATAAAATAAACTAAATTTGGTTGCTTCGTTCTAAATAAAACTATGCCAGCCACTACTTCCTGTAAACCGTAAGAAAATCGCAATAGATTCGAGGTAATTAAAAATAAACAATCGTTTTATGAAAGTGAGAATTTAACGAATGAAGCTGAAACTCAGTTGTTAAAACTTACAACTTGGTTTCAGCATGGGTTTAATACTTTATTTCATTTGCGATGAATCGATTCGATTTGCGATTCGATTGGCTACCGGACTCCGAAGCTGCTTTAGATTCTACAGCAGTAACACTTAGACAGGCAGGCTAACAGGTACCTATACCTACATATAAAGGGCTTTAGGTATCAGATAAATTTTTCAGACGCTGAAGAATAAATTATTTACGTTACTATCAGAATGAATTTTGTGAGTTTTGTGTGAAAAATTCAAAAAGACCTCAAATGACTCAATTGCATTCCAAAGACATTTTTATTGAGGAAAAATAAAGGGAACAGTGGGGCCAACCACACGAGCATTGAGGTCAAGGCGCCCGCGCCGATAGCGGCCGCTGACGCAATCATATCTGCTGCTTTTACACTATCTACGCCGATGTATTATGATTACACACCGCAGGGAACACGACTGGTACACTTGGTTATCAATTAATAACTACACTAAAGAATATAATCGATAAATATATGATTGCTTGTTGACGTGGATTTGAAAACTCTGAAAGTATTCAATTCAGTGATTGAACACCTTTCGCGCATACATCAGTATAGTACGTATGTGCCGGAAATATACATAAAGCACTCAAATGCCAAGTCGTTTTCACCGCCGGCTCGCTACCGTACAGGAAAATGTTTAGAAAATATTATTTATAGAAATTCGCAATGGCGGTCTCCAAATGACCCGTCGAACCTGTTTTCTCCTCTTTCTTTATTTTACGAGTTTGTAATTTTATTTGTTTTATCTCATTTTCTTGGACATTTTTCTATTTGCCTTCTGCCTGTGACATCATTATTGCATTTATACATTACTAAAGGTATTATAATAAATTAAAACTTTAGGCAGCTACGCGACTATTTATGATTCTATTGTAATGTTTCCTATTGCGATATAAATGTTATTGCCAAATAGTATTATTAAAATACTGCAGGCAGTTATGACAACATAGACTGTCCTAATCTCGTGAGAGCCGACTACTCCCACAATTGTTTAGCGCACTAATTAGTTGAATACACAAACGTTTGTATTATTGCAGAGCGATCTTTGCATATCTAAACTCTGCGCATGCTTTGATACGAGTACAATGCTTCTAGAACTAGAACACTGAGATAACGATATCAAATACCCAAACGAAACTATTATCAATGTTTGCTTCGAAATGTTTTTAGTAGGTTTAGTGCTTTAGAATGGGTATAGTGTAGGTAGTGGAGGAATGAGAGCAGCGTGTGACGTGTGTGTTTGTTTGTTCCAGTGAGCGGCGTCAGCGAGCGCGAGGGGTACGGGTACGGGTACGGCGGCGGCGGCGGGCACCACTTCGCCGCGCCGGCGCCGCCGCCGCTGCCGCACGACGAACTTCCCTACTCCGTGTTCGACTTCGGCGACTACTCGCGCCAGCCCTACCACAACAAGCTGAAGCCCAAGAAGCGGCCGCGCGCCGACGGCCCGCCCGCGCCCGGCGTCAAGCGCAAGTCGCGCGAGGGCTCCACCACCTACCTCTGGGAGTTCCTCCTGAAGCTGCTGCAGGACCGCGAGTACTGCCCGCGGTTCATCAAATGGACAAACCGCGAGAAGGGCGTCTTTAAGCTGGTCGACTCGAAGGCGGTGTCGCGTCTGTGGGGCATGCACAAGAACAAGCCCGACATGAATTACGAGACGATGGGCCGCGCGCTGCGGTACTACTACCAGCGCGGCATCCTCGCCAAGGTGGACGGCCAGCGCCTCGTCTACCAGTTCGTGGACGTGCCCAAGGACATCGTCGAGATCGACTGCTCGCTCGCGTAGAGTGCTAGTGTTGCGAGTGCTAATGCAAGGGACGAATCTCCAGTGTGTGCGCCGACGCCGCCGGCGTGTCGTCGCGTCGCGGACGACGCGGCCGAGACGACAAGGACTATTTCATACGTAACTACTTGTAGAGTAGCGCGTTCGTTTCGCTCTTGTCTCGCGAAACATTTTCCAGTAAAATCTATTTTTCCATCATCATGCATTACGTTTTCGGATCGCTTCTAAATAATGTTATTAATATTTAAATGATTAGACCTATTGTTCTCAGACCGACGTAATATTAACTTTATCATTGAATTTAATATTTATACATAAATAGGAGAGACGAAATTGATTGCTCAAATGTTTATATAGTACCTATTTTAGGGTATTTCAGAAAGAGGAACACTAAATTTGCTAGATGTTATATGGTACGGAGTGATTTTGTATAATGTTGAGAAGAATTTTTAAACGTTTGTAATAAAGTTTGTATGTACGTGTAGCACGTTTAGCACGAACAGGGCCGCGAGCGCGCGCTAGTAGCGGCGGCGCAGCCCTGGACGTATCGCACGAGCGGGGCCGCGGGCGCGCGTTAGCTGCGGCAGCCCTGGGCGAACCGGACCTTCCTACCTCAAATCTACGCAAAACAACCCTTCATATGAATATACAATTTACGATATTCTAACACTTTTTACATACAAATACCTTGCAATAAGAATATTAATATATGTAGTCTTAAATGAGAGTTTATTATACAGAAATATTTACCTAACACATTATAAATTACTACAAAAATATCGTATTTTATTATGTTCGGATGAAATAATGTTATTATCTAGTTTGGTGCTTTTTACGGCCATTTCATATTTACACGTTGTTGTTACAAACGGACACTCCCGGCAGGTCTCCGCGTCTATTCGTTCGGCACTAGAGCCTGTGGATCTAGGCCCTACATTGTTACGTAAAGAAAGATCGTTTATAATATATCTAGCTGTAATCTGTTCCTTCGTTGTCTAGAGTCTATCTATTATATAGTTTGTGTACCTATAGTCTCTGTCGTCTGTTCCAAACCGAATTTTGCAAATGATATTATATTTTGGGCGTTAACAAATTTGTGGAGTTGTAAGTAAATTCTACCGAGTACTGAACCTACTGCCAACTTCTGTTACTGACATTAATCTAATCATACCTAAGGGATATTCGTGAGTTTACATTTGTGTTAATTATAAATAGATGTTTACCTACTATAAGTGAGCTGTTTTCGATGAACATGTTCTAGTTTATTGAAAGTATCGTAAGCAAGTCGGGCAGAGGTCGCGCGCATGCAAACAACTACATATCACCAGATTGGAATATTATGTTATCTTATGCTAAATTACTTTATCTGCAGATCAGAAGCTGATCGTATGTATCTTAGACGCGTGCGATCTCTATTTTTTGTTACCTGAATAAATATTATAATAATTAATTACGATTTGTGGTCCAATGTTAATGAATCATAATACTTTATCTAGATAGTTTATATCGAATTGAATAAGCATAGCCTGATTCACTTCGACGGACAACATCCGGACACAGCGACGGTTCCTCTAGCTGTCAGGGTGGAGGCCACCACATGTTTCTAGATATTATTATGTAGAGTACCTACCATCACCGATGGTGAAACAGTTGTCGAGGAGTGTATATTAAGATTTGGCGAAACATCCGCTCTTTCAGCAAACAAGACATTTACTGATTGGTATGCAATATTTTTATATTTTACAAAAAGTTATATCAAATATTAGAGGGTAAAGTATAGAAAAAATATAGAAATATACAGATAGATAAACACTAAATGTTGCGGAAGGAGCGGCCGTTTCGCCGTGAAACTGAAAAGGGTCTTTGAAGCCTTAGGAGTAGGAGTAGGAGTGAAGAGAGTGAAGGGTGCTAGGTAGATGGGACCGGCGGACGAGAGGTAGAGATACGACACCCAGTGTTAGAAATATATTCTTTATAGATGAAAGATCTCAGTGTCCAACTTCTTTGAACAAAACCAGTGCCCGGTCATGTGATTACAATGATTATATATTCTAAAGTTTGTAATATTTTTATATAATATAGCTAGTTGGAATTCTCTTTGACTTTCGTTTCGGCACTATTTCAAATGAATTTGTAAATATAGTTACAGGTTAAGTTATTTATTGTCAATCCGCGGCGGTGGAAGCCGCCCGCGGTTCTTTTCCTTTCTAGGGAAATTTCGTTCTGTAGGTTACAAATTTTATTGTAAATTATCTTTATAATTAAATTGAAATCAGTAGGTAATGAATGAACCACGTGATTGGATGGCGAAACGCTCTCAGAATGTATAATTCGGCTAGTGTGTGATGCTAATCGATGTGAGATAACGAGTTACCGGTTGTAGGAAAATGTTCGAGCAAGCATTCTAAATAATGCTCTGAAATGTTAAAAATAATTTTAGTCGAATTGATGTTGTTGGAAAAATCAAAGTTTCTAATTAATAATGTACTTAAATTTTCAATGTAAATTGTAATGGCACCTCGAGAAAATTTATTGTTAAATTATTTTAATTTGAGCCTAGTCTTAGTATCATAATTTGATTAAATAAATTAAATTCGGACGATGTGATTGGTACGTTGAGAGCGGAGGTGGCCAGAGCACCAGTCGGCTCACGGTGTGGGTGGAGCCCCGGGCTCCGCACGGTCTGAACCAAGCGCACACCTCGGCCATGCACTATCTATTGTAGGTACTGCTGCGAGCAGATACGTGTACGATAATAATAGCATGGAGCAAGAGAAGGTTAGTGATTGGAACTGGGGGAGTACGGATTTGAACGAATATTTCTAATATAATTCGATGTTTTCTAATTCGTCGATAGTTAATGTCCAATATTTTAATACGTAATTCATTCCGAATGATTGTTGTTGAATGTCTTTTATCGGGATCGAGTTCTAGCTTTAGTTTTCGCTACTCGATAAGAGGTGGCGCCTATCGTTTTGCTTTCAAGAAATTTTTACATTATTCTGAGAGTGCAGTGCGTTTCAGTGATTTTGGGTAATATTTTGCTTTTAGTATAAACAGTTTAAAGTCCGATTGTTAATTTTAATTTAGTTGTTAATTTTACAAAATACTGTATTTTCTCCCCTATAGTTAAGTTATTTTTCTATGTATAGTTAGTTATAAGTGTAAATGAGTTAGCACATAATTCTATGCATGATGATAATATGTTAAAATAAAACTTAAAAAAACACAAAAAATCTCGTTTTTTTTAGTTAAGTACATAATAAGTTTCCCTGACTAAACTTCCGAGGCGGAGGTACCAAGGTAGAAAATAGAAATCCTAACGACTATTCCACGTAATAAGAGCCTAAGAATGAGTGGCCTTTCTTCATCAGAATTAAACTTTGCAATCTAATTGGGATGATCAAAGACGGAAATTGCAAATATAATAACGACCGATGTAGCGCGGTGGGCAAATGTCCACCTGCGACGCGAAGGTTGCGGGTTCAATTGCCGCCTTAAAAATCTTTGTACGATCTGAAATATTGTTCCCGGATGTTCTGGATATTGAAAAAAATACCTATCAATCGATGTATTCTATTAAGTTGATCAGTCATCTAGTACGCATAAAACAAGCTCTCCTTAGTTTGGGGCTAAATGATGCTATATGCATTGTCCAGCACTATTAAAATTTATTTTATTTATTTGCTACACATACATTGACGACCGATGTGGCGCGGTGGGCGAAGGTCCGCCTGCGATGCAGGAGGTTGCGGGTTCGATTCCCGCCTCGGAACAATTGTGTGTACGATCTGCAGATATTTGTTCCGGGTGTTCTGGTCGTTTTCTATGTATAATAAAAAATATCTATCTATGTAATGTATTGTATTATGTATATCAGTTATTTAGTACCCATAACACAAGCTTTGCTTACCATGGGGCTAGATAATGCAGTGTGGATTGTCCAGCATTATTTATTTATTTATACATTGACTGAAAGTTAATTTTGCTTACCACTAGCGCCATATTTTGCGGAAACGAAATAATCTGGTACCAATCGAAACATGCAGTTATAACGTTACGTTTCCGTTCTAAAGAGGAACGCATGAATTTCAACGATAATTTTACGGAACGCATCTTCATTTCAAAGACATTTCCTGACGTGTTGTTGTTATGTCAAATCTGTCAAATGCTTTGACGTGTATATATGTATTCATCACAGCTGTCACTTCACTTCAGTAATTTCATAATTTCTTATGAAATTTTAACTTACTTTAGGTACTGTACTGATAATGCGAAGGAAAAAGTAGTTCGGGCTGCTGATTAAAAGTTCCGTATGTTCCGCTAAGTTTTGTTCTGAGGAGAGACTATTTGTTTGGAGTCAAAATGGTTTTAATGACTATGATCGCTAGGGTTGTAGACGGCTTGCCCCTGGCCGCTACAATGCAAGAAGATGAGCAGGTAAATAATTTATTTACCCGTACAAACCTTTTACCTAATTTTACAGCACTATCCTTATATATGTATGTTTTGTTTTCTGTTGAATATTCCCAAGACTAGACGGCCTGAAAACTGCTTACGTTGATGGCGATAACGCGTTTGTTTATTTAATTTTCCCTTTATTTCCTTTCATTTTTCTCTGTTTTACCGTTATACATTTATAATTTATTTTGCTGTGGTGGTTTGCAGAGCGGATGTAATATACTCGAGTACCAGAATCAGGCCAAAATGCTGTTTAGGAAGCTAGGCCCTCAGTCGCCGTCGCGTTGCTCCATTGAAACTGGGCCCTTTCTCTTCCAGTGAGTTCTACTGCTTATTTTGTTCAGTTGATTAATTATGTTTTCCCTGTTTGCTTTTTTTGAGTCAGGTTTGCACATATCTTGCCTTGTCATGGTTCAGAGACTGCTAGGATTCTAGGACAATGGACTGTAATTAACTTTCTAGCCTGGTTAGTTGTTTTATTGGCTGTTTAGCAATACACCTCAAACTGTTATGTTAAAATAGTAACAGTTGATGAAATATCTTGAAATTAAAGGAAGATACTTGTCTACAATCTGTGTTTTAAATTTCAGCTATCTCATTGAGTTGGAGATTTGCTACCTCGTTTTATGTGAAAGAAACTATAGCAAAAGACTTGCCTTCAGTTACCTGGAAGAAATTGCCAAGGAGTTCTACCAGCAATACGGCAAGAGAGTAAGTCCATCTAATTACTTTCCGAATTCTATAAGCTAAATCCTCTTTTATTTTCTAGTTTTCTTGATCCAATCTAAGTAATCAGATGTTTTACCTGATTCTCTCTGGAAATAAGATACAAAATTTGTTCTTAGTAGAATTGCCAATCAACCATATTCCATATTAGAATGTTTCAATAATACTCTTACTTAATTTTGGCCACCCATAAGTCCTGCCAGTAAGGTCCAAATGTTGTATGACCTGCAAATATTTGTTCTATGTATTGTTTCTATTATATATATCTATGAATTGTTTTGTACATATCTCGTACCCATAACACAAGCTCTGCTTAGCTTGGGGCTAGGTAATGGTGTGTGAATTGCAGCATTATTTATAGAATCAGAATCTATCTTACATGGCTGTATTTCCAAGAGCATGCAAAACATTTTGATAAGATTAATCTAAGAACTTAATACATTGATCCACCTAAACCCACCTCTAAATATTGTAATGGTTGACATTCCAGGTGAACACAGTCACCCGTCCGTACACGTTCATAGAGTTCGACACGTGGATGCAGCGCGCACGGCGGCAGTATGGAGAGGGCGGCGCGCGCGCGCGGCACGGCGCTACCGCAGCTCTGGGAGCGCAACTCGGGGATGTGCAGCGCGTCATGATGCAGAACATTGATGATGTGCTGCGGAGAGGGGCAGTTTTGTCAGGTAAGAACTAGTCGTTTTCTCCCTGCCTTTAGGTGTGGTGCTTGCGGTGTATTCATTCACTCTACCCTATCAGGTTTGTACCAATAGCCTGTGTTAATGTATTATACGACCGATGTGGCGCGGTGGGCGAAGGTCCGCCTGCGACGCAGGAGGTTGCGGGTTCGATTCCCGCCTCGGAACAATTGTGTGTACGATCTGCAGATATTTGTTCCGAGTGTTCTGGTCGTTTTCTATATATAATAAAAAATATCTATCTATGTAATGTATTGTATTATGTATATCAGTTATCTAGTACCCATAACACAAGCTATGCTTACCATGGGGCTAGATAATGCTGTGTGAATTGTCCAGCATTATTTATTTATTTATTTATTATTTATTACGTCCATTCCTAGGAAACCCTTTCTGGGCCTAGCAGTTGTCTACAGGTATTTCCCATAAAACAAGCTCTGCATAGTTTAGTGTGTGACATGTCATTTAAACCTTGTTGTTTGATCATGTTCTAATTTTACTTCCAGAACTGGACACAAAAACTCAGAACCTATCGATAATGTCTCAGAAGTACAAGAAGGATGCTGCCTACCTGAACACTAAGTCGATGCTTGTAAAGGCGACGGCGGGCGCTGTGGTCCTACTGGTGGTGGTTCTATACTTCTGGGTGCTTTAGTTTCATAACTACTTAATGGGTTAGGTCCACTATCGTCTGAACACAACTTGGGGTCTTTCGTTCAGGAATCCTTAGATTGCCTTACAGCCTGTATTTCTGCAGGTAATTAATAATAATAATACATTGGAATTGGCAATACATTGGATAAGTTTGATGGTAGATATATTGTTGGTTGACTAAACTTTTTCTAAGTTCTTTGTGATATTGATTTATTTTTGTTATTATAAATATCAATGAAGTCTGGGCGTGCAAGTACACAATGTCAAACTCCAATAAATAACTATTGGTGATGTCAGCCTCACATGTAATATAGACCTTATAACAGAATATTATTGTGTAGCTTAATCTTTCCTGAGAAATGATAAAATATTTTATACAATCCTTCCAATGCAGTTAAGAGCGAAAAAGGCATGTTTTACATTGATAGTTTCATTTCCTTAGATGAACAAACTAACAGTATACTCGCCCATATTATATGGCAAATACTCTACGAGTATAACATTTAATATAATTATTACCAAATCTGTAACCATCAAAAGGAAATAATATGGGCATGCTTGGTGATGAAATGTTGTACATTTTATCACATTATTGTTATTATTGTATTTACTTATTTTAAGAATTAATAAAATATGCATTCTTTTCATTAAGTTGGATTTATTTTATCTCTTTGGTATCACAGTCAATCTTATAATAATGAGGTAGGTACTCTATGCTCACTTTAGAACCGTAGAGGACTTAAAAACTGTAAGCTGGTCCACAGCATCCTTCATGTGCAGAGCTTTAGGAATGGTCAGCACCTGTAGCAATGGTAATAATTGTATTATCCAATTTACGACCGATGTGGCGCGGTGGGCGAAGGTCCGACTGCGAAGCAGGAGGTTGCGGATTCGATTCCCGCCTCGGAACAATTGTGTTCACGATCTGCACATATTTGTTCCAGGTGTTTTGGTCGTTTTCTATGTATAACAAAAAATATCTATCTATGTAACATATTGTATTATGTATATCAGTTATCTAGTACCCATAACACAAGCTCTGCTTACCATGGGGCTAGATAATGCTGCGACAACCAACCACCAGCCAGATAACCAGTGCGTCCTACCCGTCATGACCTACGGAGCTGAAACGTGGACACTCACGATAGGGCTGGTCCATCAGTTCAAAGTCGCCCAGCGAGCTATGGAAAGAGCTATGCTCGGAGTTGCTCTGAAGGATAGGATTCGTAACGAATACATCCGACAGAGAACCAAGGTTATCGACATAGCTCAAAGAATTAGCAAGCTGAAGTGGCAGTGGGCCGGCCATATTTCGCGAAGATCCGACGCCCGCTGGGGCAAACGTGTTCTTGAGTGGAGACCGCGACTCGGTAAACGTAGTGTAGGACGCTACACTACGTTTACCGAGTCGCGGTCTCCACTCAAGAACACGTTTGCCCCAGCGGCCGTCGGATCTTCGCGAAATATGGCCGGCCAGGCCGAACAGGTGGGATGACGACCTGCGAAAGACTGCAGGTAGATGCTGGATGCGGCAAGCTGAAGACAGGGCGCTCATTGGGGGAGGCCTATGTCCAGCAGTGGACTGATATAGGCTGATGATGATGATGATGAGATAATGCTGTGTGAATTGTCCAGCATTATTTACTTATTTACAGCTATGTAAATTCTGAGATCCCAATTTTACTTAATGAATTATCTTAGGATTGTTTATACTTACTAAATAATAATAAGAAAAAATCTTCATACCTGCATTATCTTTATAAAAAAAACTTGCTTTCTGTAGAGCCATCTTACTGATCCAAACATCTGCACTGGAGATGGGAGTACTAAGGAGTGCAGCATGGCTGTGTCTCGTGGAGACCTCAGGTATACCACGGACACCTGAATCTTTATGTCTGGAGCTACACCACCTGTACAATTCATCTGCAATATAATTGCATCCACTTACAAAACAAATATTTTATATGAGAAGTCAAGACAGACCAGGTCTTTCCTAAATTGGCTGAATGTCAAGTTGCTTTTCAAAGAGAAGAGAGATAGGCCGGCCACATGCTACGGTCCAGTGGAGAGTTCGACTGTGGTACGCCTTTGTTGAAGAGAGATGGTTTACCTAGGCCGGCCACATGCTACGGTCCAGTGGAGAGTTCGACTGTGGTACGCCCTTGTTGAAGAGAGATGGTTTACCTAGGCCGGCCACATGCTACGGTCCAGCGGAGAGTTCGACTGTGGTACGCCCTTGTTGAAGAGAGATCGTTTGCCTAGGCCGGCCACATGCTACGGACCAGCGGAGAGTTCGACTGTGGTACGCCCTTGTTGAAGAGAGATGGTTTACCTAGGCCGGCCACATGCTACGGTCCATCGGAGAGTTCGACTGTGGTACGCCCTTGTTTGTTTAAAATCAGATTCCGCTTACGTCAGATTCTGCTTACGACAGATTCGCTTTAGGACAGAAGGAAAATGTATCTATTAACATGGTTCGGTTTTGGTCCAATTCTGTACTTGGACAAACTATATAACGCTTAACTGGGGTAAAGTGTGGTAACTTAAACGTGAAAGAAGCACGTGCGGGAATACACTTGTGGAGTGGTTTTTGAACCAGCGCAACATCTAAGATCAATTCTTTCGAGTGACACCGTAGGTACCTACAGTATCGCAACCAGAACTGAAGACCTCTCCGGTACACAGGAACGTGTCCACACCATGAAGGTCCACACACGCGACCGACTCTCACTCACATGCAAACCTTATATTACTTACATCAGAGATGTAGAATTGACCATGGAAGCTTTGCAGAATTCCAATAGTTCTACACCAAGACAATTCCTCTTCTGTAGGCATTTCCATAACAGACAAATCTGCTACACTGCTGTAAACGTAGTTGGGACACTGGAACAAGAGATGCAGACAAATCGCATAAATATAGGTATCGATTTTATTGAATCTACAGATTTACCTACAATACTTTTTAGGTCTGGGCATGGTAATGGTACCTAACAAAAATACATATACCTACGGTATAATTATCACTACATAGGATAAAACAAAGTCGCTGCCCGCTGTCTGTCTGTCCCTCTAAGTATGCTTTTATCTTTAAAACTACGCAACGGAGTTTGGTTTTTTTTTTTAATAGATAGGGTGATTCAAGAGGAAGGAATGGCCTTAAACTACTTTAAATAAGATTATTTTGCATAGGTATATATACATATATATTTTCAAATTATTTTTAAAAAGAAACAAAACTGAAATCGATAGGATCAATGTTCAGGATAAAATCTCTGTAATAAAAGTTTGTTCTCGTTCACATTTCCTTCTTTCTTACTTACACAAGGCGCTAGGCGTTCCGAAGAAAGGTTTAAAAATAGAAAGTAAAAGTACTTATAGGTATAATCTTTGTTACGGTGCGGGACTGCAATTTTGAAATTCGAACGAACATTTGGCAATTATATAGGTAAGTATATGGGTAAGGATCGATTTTGTTACATTTCGTAATGTGAATTAATTATTATTATATTTTAGAAAATCTTTGAATGCTGTCGTGTTACATTTCGTAATGTGAATTAATTATTATTATATCTTAGCAAATCTTTGAATGCTGTCGTGTTTCCTTTTAATAAAATAATCTATCCTATGGATTTAAAGTGGTTTCAATACTCAATGATTTATTGCTTACATGTGTACAAAAGTTCTTAAAAAATATATACATATAAGTCCAACATGCACCCTGCAAGGGTATTGCAACATAAATTTAAAGTTAAATGCTAGGTGGCTATATACAATAAAGTTAATAATATGCTTAATTTACCATTTCAAGTTAAAATTATAAACCCTTCACAGGTAACCCTTAGGGCCCATTATTTTTCCCATCCTGTATTAAAAGGTTTGTAATTGTACACTCTGAATTAGGTACATTATTACAACTATAAGTCCGCTTCGAATGGTGGCGTAGTCGCCACTGTTCGAAGCGGACTAATTTAGAGTTGAGAACTTATTCGGTGTGGCGTAGGTGGGCTTAACATAAATACATACCGGGGTCTCTGGGAAATTTGCGAGTGTAATATCTCTGTAACTCTCATTACTGATCCTCGAATACATTCTGGCGCTAAAAAAGTGTAATAGCGTTCTTGTTTTTTTCAATCATACAAATAGGCATGGACGCATCAAATAGGTATACATTTTTCTAAACTATACAAATTCACAATGTGTTTACAAAAACAGTATCTAAGGTTTTCAAAGAACATAAATAGAGAATTTATAAATATCTACGTAGTAAAAATAGCCGTCGCAAGGGGCGCGGGGCGGCGGGGCGGCAGCTTGGCGCCGCCCATAGAGAAGAGAATAACTATGGCGCGGCGCGCGTATCGTGTTGGGAGGTTATCAGTTTACTCATAGTCATACTGATCTGCACTGCAAAGAAGTTGAAGTTAATTGGGTAAACTGTTTTGTTTTTGTCAGTTTTTGTGACTAAGAGCAAAGAGAAGAGAGAATGAATACAAAAACTGCGTAATTTAGAAAACAAGCTTATTGTAACAAAATGTCGCCTGCCCTTGTTGATCTAAGGCCAGACCGGCACCTCCTGGATCATAATTTCGAAGGCTACAAGCTGAATTTGCAGTCTTTACCGCATTACTCATACGATCTCGAAAGCCGTGTTGACAGACTTTATTCTGATGAAGAGCAGTTTTCGTACCCGCACGCCGAGCTCTTCTTGCTGCACAACCACCTCGTCCTCGACTTCTGGGACTACTCGTTTAATTACTACTATATCGACAACAATCGCGTGGTGAGGCACATCTCCTTCGAAAAAACCTCTAATACATTCCAAAGCAAAGTTGTTTACGATGTTCCTATAACCGTGGAGCGGAAATCGGGTCATTTCAACCCCTGCCTATCTTTCCCATCCAGCGAACTAGCGGTAATTAGCGATGGCACAGGATACTTGCATTTCTTGAACACTGGGCCTAGAAACAGGTTTGGAACGAGCCCACCTTGGGAGGCTGTGTACACGTCCCTTGTGCTAGGCGACGACAAATACTTTGTCATTATCGATACGAGAGTACAGGAGAAAAATGACACACTGTTTTTGCACTGTCTGATAAAGTCCATTGAGCACAACTATGTCCACTACAAAACGGTCCTTTCATGGATCACATACAGCTACAAAGAAGGAGCATGGATACAAACAAGTATAAAAAAAATTGAAGGAAAAGGAATACTACATTATGCTGCCCTAGAAACCAAATGTGAGGCATTGTACATTGCCTCAGATAATAGCTTTAAGCTAACAGTAGACTCGGAGAAACTAACATTTAGTGAGCAAGTTGAGAGAGGATATCCCAGTAGGCCACTCTTGTACACCTGGCACCAGGCTTTCGGTGACATATGTATCACTATGAAATTGGAACCAAATTTCAACAGAGAATTTTTTCAATGTCTAGTTGGCAGGCGCAGTATAAAAGTGAGCTATGCGGGCAAAGACATTATCAATAGCAGGTTGATGCATAGCGTGGATGGCGTGACGACCACATGGAGAATACTTGACAATGGGCAGGTTGATATCCTCATCACCAAGTGTATTGATGAAGATTGGGATGATTTACTGGAGTACATGGACGAGAATGGAGAGCAGATCATGGATCCACAGATGATGGAGGAAACTCACGGAAGACTGGCTCATCACTGCTCTGAAGAAGAGGTCACGACGGACCACCCACTGCCGTGCCTACCTACACAACAGAATGAAGAGTGTGATGCACCTTCTGATGAAGACACAATCTTGGGTATGTTGATAATTAAATCAACCTCCGTAGGTCAAATTGTAAAATGTTCTGACATTTAATGAACAAATGCATGTTTTTATTTCCAGTGCGTATGGATGTAACAACTCATGAAATCACCCATCGGGTTCCTCTCAGTGTGAATCAGTATCTCTTTAGCATCAAACTAGAACCAAATGAAGCCCCTGCTTTAGGTCTACGACATGATGTGGATGCCTGCATTTGGCAGCCATATGCCCGAGTCACCAATTGCCAGGTCTGGCCAGTCAAGCATCAGGGCACTCTTATGGCCTTTGGGTATGTGCAGGCATCAAAGCAGAACAAGAAATTTGTTACATGCCCTCCTGACTTTTCCTACAGTGTAGTCTGTGAGCAATCTAGGCACATCTTTATCTATGTAAGTCCAAACAAAGCAGATGGCCAGCTCAGGAAGAGGACAGTTGGAGTAATGAAGCCTGTTAATGTGGGTAATCAATATGTTTTCAACATTGATCAGTTTGGTGAAGTGGTAGGGATAAATGCAACGAATGAATTCCTATTCATCTTAACGGAGACCAAACTTGTTGCAATACAGGTCCATATTAATTAAGAAAATAAATGTTCTATGTAGTTAGTAGTTTTATTACTATATTTGATTTTGCATCAACGTAATAATCTTAGCCAGCTTCTTCATCACTATCACTGAGAGTTTCTCCAGAGGAGTAACCAGTAGTAAACAGTAAATTCTTAGGCCTTTTTTTCTTTTCTTCTTTTATTTCTTTTTCAATCTCCATTTTTTTCTGAATCGCAATCTTTTCTGTCATCAACTGTTTAATCCTTTTCCTGTTTTGTTGACTGTGAGCTTCAGTATGACCATGTTTGTTTAAAGGATCCTTTTGTTCCTCAGCATTTGGTTTATCATCATCATAATTGAATTCATCTTCTGCAAGTACAATTAATTTTTTAGCTATTTATTTGATAAGTTTCTAATTCTTTTTAACATTCAGATAATTTACCTGGTGTAATGATTTCAAAATTGTAGGCATGGTCCTTGAGCACTACAAAAACTATTGGGAATTCAACAATACACTTCCCAGATAAATTTTCAGCCAAGGACTCAGTTGGGTCTAGTTCAAAGAATTTCCTAGAAGAACCCTTTACTTTTTCAGCTGTAAAATATTTAATACCTGCATTAGATTATACATTTTGTATTTATTTATCCGCAAGACGGAACTGGGTACCTCACCTATCATCATAATGAATGACGATAAGCAAAGTACAAATATGTCTTTGCATGGCAAATATTGAGATAATGCCAGGCCCTAATGATCTTCTGGTAAGTTAATCTCAATATGATGTACTTGGTATGAATAAAGTATTCTGGTAGTTTTCTATGTATAATAAAAAATATCTATCTATGTAATATATAGTATTATGTATATCAGTTATCTAGTACCCATAACACAAGCTCTGCTTACCATGGGGCTAGATAATGCTGTGTGAATTGTCCAGCATTATTTATTTTATTTATTTATTCTTATTATGAAACTGTTTTGTTATAGTAAAGATACCTTTTAGAAGGATCTTGACTCCCCTGAATCCAGCAGCTTTGTAAAAACCCAATGATTTAGAGCCCTCAAAGGAGGCTGCATCTGGGTTCAAATATTTGTCTAGCAAAGAGGAAACTTTCCTATTCTCCGGACATTTCTCGTCTACAAACTTTAGTGGTTTCACATCAACATTAGGGAATATCCACTCTATCCGCCAATGTATAATGTTTGTCTTGTAATTATATCTAGTGCTGTTCAATGAATGTCTGGTAAAGTTTTGTGCTAGGAATTGTAGGACAATGCCCCTCTCTCTAGCTGCCATTTTTAATTTGAAGAGATGCTGAAACAATAATATTAGGTATGATTTAATTATATAAACAAACGATGTGGCGCGATGGGCGAAGGTCCGCCTGCAACGCAGGAGGTTGCGGGTTCGATTCCCGCCTCGGAACAAATGTGTGTACGATCTGCAGATATTTGTTTCGGGTGTTCTGGTTGTTTTTTATGTATAATAAAAAATATCTATCTATGTAATGTATTGTATTATGTATATCAGTTATCTAGTACCCATAACACAAGCCATGGGGCTAGATAATGCTGTGTGAATTGTTGTCCAGCATTTGTCCAGCATTGTCCAGCAGCATTATTCATTGGCACCGGGTAAGGGGCGGTACCAGTACCTATCTGAACCTTATAGCTGGAAGGCCGGACGCGGACTGCGCTTTTTTAGAAATATTTCTCACTCATAAAATTTACTTAATTAATATTCATAGGCTTTTACTAGGTATAATAATTTTGTAACAGATATTCTCACCACAGGCAAATCTTTATCAATTCTAGTAAATTTCTTGTTTACATCGCGTTTCACGCCGTGCACGAACCGTGCGCATTCTTCCAACATCCTATAATCGCTCAGTAGGTCTGTATCAGTGAAGTGTTTCATGCGTATAAACTTTGTGCGATCTCGAATACCATCGCATTCTAATTCCTTCTTGTGAATCCTGACGCAAGCCAGGCAGCACGTTTTTACTTCGCATTTAGGACAGGTGTATTTAGCTACGTTTTCCCCACAAACTTCGCAGTCACCGAGTCTAAAAATGAAGGTATAGTAATAAACTGGTAATAAGAAAATTTTGGAACTACTCATCCAAGAACTGAAATGGGTACTCTATTATGTGCATTTTTACCTGGGCACGTCAGAGCGCTTTGCGTCGGTATCACTTTCACTGCCAGACGACGACATTACAGACCCTAAAATTAAATGAGAAAATAGAAATGTAAACCTAGGTCCTCTCACGAAAAATAGCTTTATTAGGTAAGGTACTACATATAGTTTTAGGTAGGTATTGAAAACAAACAAAAAACTTTGTAGGTTATCCGTCAAATACATGCTGCTATCCATCAAAGAGTTCTCTGTCCGTCCACCCACAGCTGATAGATAGACCGCGCGGACGGAAGTAATAAGTAAAATAAATTTCTAAATCAGTTGGTAAATACCTATCAAACGGAGGACGGAACGCACGTATATCGATAAGGTGGATCTTTCTAGGGGGTGGACCATAATGAATACTGAGCAGAGCAAAATGGAGTGAATAGTGTATTAGTGATAAGTTAGAAGTGTTTAAATACAGCAACAGGCGGCAGCGCGGCGGCGGCGGCGGGGCGGCGCGGCGGCACGGCCCTACATGTAGGTAAAAAAAACATTTTTTTACCCTATCATTCATCCATCATTGTGGTCATCAAATTAATTGTAGCGATTATAAATTGTTCGTCATTGTTATTTGTCAAACGAACCTCCCATTCTATAATAAATAACCTGGTATAGTTTTGTTTACAGACATATTATATTACTATACCATGGACGGATATTGGCGGAATTGTGTCAATCCAGATGGTGCAGAGTATTGTAGCATGTAAGAAGTTTTTCAGCTGATGTAGGGGTGAAAATCATTTTTTTATTTAGGTTAGCTCTTACCCCACAGTGTCGTACGTTAGAAATGTTTATTTTTCTCAAGGGAGTAATGAGTTTGAATTTGGAACTTCAAAATATGTATGGAAATGTTGACCTGGGAGACTCGCACTAACAGAAACGGAAAACTCCATGTTTATTAACATTAAAAACACTAATTCTCAATTATTTATCAAGCAAAAACAAGACCACTTCAAATTTTTTTTTCCGATAAATATATCGTTCTTATCTTTAACACTTTGACTGCTGAAATCACACGGTATGTGTTTTCTACAAGTGACTAATATGCGTAAATCCACTCTAGCGCAGCGGCTGAGAAAATACAGATCTTTGAGTTTTATCTAGTGACTCAGTACAGCCGTAATATTTTTCGAACGAAACGCATGTGCGGCGCAACACAACCGCTGTGTAGAGCGGCAGCACGAATTTTTTAGGTTAAAAAAAAGATCGCAGTCGTCGAAAAAAAATCGCAGTCAAAGTGTTTAAGAAATATGTATGGTCATAGTGCTATGCTAGCCTTGATTCGGAATCGTAGTTCAAAAGTAACCAATTGTTTGCTACACGGGCCGTCAAAACTGATATTCGTTAGGGATGCCACTGTTACAAAGACAAAAAATCTCTAGTGCTTTTAATCTTTGTTTTTGACCATATCATGTCGATTTGTTAATAGGAATAATAAGATTCTGCATAGAATTGACGTCAGGATTAAAAAAGTAATAAATCTAATAGAATTTATAGGTGAAATCATTGGAATTCTATTAGGCCTGCATCATTTCGTGGTGATAACCCTAAAAATCAGCTCATTTCTATTGTATACAAACATTCTACATCCTTGATGGACATAGTATAGGTATATGTCCGAGTTTCGCGGTCAAAAATCACCGCGCGGCGAGCGTCTCATTTTTTACATAAATCGTTATATCTCGCTATCACACCTATATATATAATAAAGGTATAGACCAAGTATTAGAAATAATCAAGTGTTCTCAAATAAATGCCTAAACTTGACAAAGTAACTTGATACAACATTTTGGCGGGAAAATTACATTCAACTTTGAGGTCAATTAGTCGTCACATCGAATAAAGGTTCTACGATATTCGGGTATAATTAGCCACTGGAACGTCCAAGCCACATTTGTTGCGAGAATTTTTTTCCGGTTGAACGTCCAAGCCATCCAAGCCATGAACGAAATAATGCTGAATTATTAATTAGTCTATGGTTCAAGCCACATTTGTTGCAAATTTCTCCGGCCGGAGCAAAACTCGTTATGGGGCTAACTTCTCCCTAATAGCTTGGCTGATGTATGAAATGTCACTCTAATACCTACTCTGTGGCGGAATGACAAAAATGAAGACGAGTTTTTAAAAACTAAAAATCATTACTGCTGACTCTGCTGTTCGTTTATACGTGGATAGCTTTAAGTATTTTAGTTATTTATTATTAGTGTCGTATATCACATTATTTTCCTGATGAAGAACGCTTTTTAATGCGTTACCCGTTAAGAAATTGCGATGCTATCATGAGATTGGCAGAATTACGTCAGTCCAGACCAGACGTAGAGCCATCAATCATCTGTCTCGTCTAGCAAGAAGTTGAAAAAGTCTTAGAAACTTGGATAGATAGATAGATAGGTAATTAGGTATCTATCTATTTGTTTGTTTATTGTATGTGTTTACAAATACAAGAATTTCTTTGTTCTTTCTCCAAAGAGACGACTATGGGAACAGCAGAGCTTCAAGGTGATGACTGGGACTTGATATGCTCAGATGACGAGCTCATTAAAAATGGAATGTTCATTGGAAAACATTGGATGCCAGATCCCAACGAATTGGAAGATCTCTACAAGAATATTGACAAAAGCGGGACTGTCAATCTAGAGTGGAAATGCCCTGGTAGGCGGCCACCTTCTCCCGCGCCTGTTAGCAAGGAGAACCAGCCCCAAGCTCCGGCATCACCGATTAGAGAAGAGAAATCTGATTTTGATTTTATGGATGAGGTCAGTTCGCTGAGGTTGCGGGTGAGGCGAGAGGGGGAGGATACGCTCAGGGGCTCAGCCAAAAAGAAGACAACTTCATTTGACGGGATCCTGTCCAACATGATCCGACACAAGAGGATCGAACAGATGGAGAAGCAAGCCAATACTCCTCCAATCACACCATCATCCAACACAACTTGACATGCAATTCTTACTCTACCATCCTCTGGAAGTTATTAATGAAACTAATTATTTTATTTATGGGAACTTACTGTGAAATCTATTTTTATTGACATGCCTCTTAGAATTTAAAACTGTTTAATCTATTGGGCATCCATAATATAAGTATGTAATAGTTCCATTTAGTTTTTCTATTTTAACAAAAAATGCCTAACTGTACAATTTATTTACAATACCTAAGTAGAACTATATTGACAATTTTGCTGCTTCAGGGTGTAGCAATTTCTCATTCTCTTCTATGAGCTTATCACAAAGGTCCATGTTATCGATAATGTGAGGTAACTGCCAGTGTTTCCTCAGCAATGCTAGCTCCAAGTCAAACTTGCCCTGTCGGATGCACTGGACGCCCGTGCAGTGGGCTGCGGTCTTCAGTTGGACTCCAAGGTCATGCACAATTGTCCATAGATATTTGTCATATTCATTTACAGCTTGAACCTCTGAAAAAAAAATTTAAATTATATTCATGATTTAGAACAGTGGTTTATTATAGTAAAAGTTATAATTAGGTATACTGATAAATAACTCCAAAGTAAAGCATAGATCAATGTGTTTTATGATACATTTTCATTCCATTTGGCAGTGTGGACCACTCCAGGTGCGTCGCAGATCACTTCAGATGCCTTCAGGAGGCACAGGTTAAGAACCACTTAACAACACAAACATAAAATATGGGTATTTTGCCATACAGGAACACCTTTGCATTATTAACACTAACCCAGTGTGAAGTAAGGTGGTTTCAAATGCACACATTTGAGTCCATATATGACAGGCAGCTTGCTGTCGCTTGGTCTGATGGTGCCTTGAGATGCCAGGTCATACATTGTCTGGGAATCCATGTGCACTCCTGCCATTCTGGAAATAAAACCTCTCATTAAAATCTGTGTCATATTCCTATGATAAGTAATGTCTTGTCTATTAACAGTCTAGTGCATTCTAATGAATCTTTCCACACATTGCATTGAACTGGATAATAAAATGAATGAGTACTTACTGAAACATAGTTTTCTGGTGTGCTGCTTGCATGTGAGCGACTACTCCATCCATTTTCTCCCGAGTGACATGGTTGTAGGTGGACTTCTCAACCAGCTTGCCGTTCCAAAAGTATGTGTCTGTAGCCTTACCTAACACACCGTGGATTTTGTATGCTCGGGTCAGACGAGACATGTTGATGCGGTAGGTTAGTTTGGTACCATCATTGATGCCTAATACTGAAAATATCATTATATTTATAACAAGAATGGAAGCTTTAAGGCTAGAAATTTGTTTTACTACCTTTTTGATAAATTGTTAAGGTAGAGTCAATGCAGCTTCAAAGTTTTACTCAGTATGTCTTATTTGTAACTTTTATAGTGGTTTTACTCACAAAGTACTCCACTGCTGAACAGTCCTAGGTGAGTAGCCCAACTGCAGCGGAAGTCATCCTTGATGTACCGCAGCCCACACACCAGGGGGTCATCTGCATAGTTAGTGGTGAGTTTCACCTGCATGGGCAGGTTTGTCGGCCCTGATATCTCCACCCGTTGCTCATGAGGACGGTCGGGGAGTTTATTTAGATCTGAAATAGACCAAACTATGTTGCTCAGACCACTATGAAAAGCTAATGAAATAGGCAGTAAACCTAAATAATAGTGAGTAGCGTGGTAGACTTATCAGATATTCTACCTATAAGTATTTGCTGAAGGTACAAAACTCTTTTTTTTAACTAGAAAAATCTAACCTCTGCAAATATTGGTAATGATGGTATGTTGGACTTGCTTCACAGGAACGCATGGTGGCTTGTACACACAGATAAGTCCATTTAGGACTTTATAGGCTGTAGCAGCATTACGAATTTTCACCATTACTTTGATAGCTACCTACCTATTTAATCATCAACAAGGGCAAAGCGTGTTTTGTTTAGTTTCATTTACAGGGCACGATTTACTTTGATACTACGATGAAAATGAAAAGCACGATTAGAAGAGAACAAAGACATAAACTAAATAACTAACTAAACTGTCTTCGAAACTCAGGGTTGCCAGATGTCTAAACTTTTTTCTCGTACCGGGGATGCCAAAAATCTCGTACTTTTAGAACATAATCTCGTACAAATTTAAAGTTTAAAATCTCATTAAATCTGTGTTCTAAACAATGTTACGAGTATCTCTGGTTTGGATTCGGTTTATCCATTTCTTGAGGTTGAAGTTGTCAAATGAAACGAGTCCATATTATGCGTACGATGTTTAAAAACCGTGTCACCTGCTTTTTTTGCAGTCCATCCTCCCTTTTTAGTTATTTTCCTAGGCGGCGGCGGCGTGGATGAATCCTCACTGTCACTACTCATTATTTTAAATTTACTTTCTATTAATTAGGATGAAATATCGAAATGCAAGGGAACTTGACAAACTTCAACTAATGAGAGTAATGAGTATAAAACATCCCCCTCCACGTTCAGTAAAAGATGTTAGAATGCGATGGTTACATGAGTGCAAGAAGGACAACAACAAACAAATACATTTAACGGGAAATCCCGTTCTAAGACATTTAGTGACAACTAGTGATGAGGTAATGAATCTAGTGATGTGCCTAGTCAATTGTTCTATGGCGGCGTGGACCTTATTATCCTTTTTATAATATTTTTGGTTGGGAAAATGGCACAGGAATTCAACATTGTCAAAATCTCGTACAAAAGTGTACGAGATTTTTATTTCTCTCGTTTCTCTTACAGGGACTGTAAATCTCGTACATGTACGAGATTTCTCGTACGTCTGGCAACCCTGTCGAAACTATTTGTTTTTTCTCGGTGCTGCCAACATTTCGCATTTTATTGGATTTCTGATTTCTCTAGTCCACGATTGACAGACGGCAAACAACGTAACGTACTGACTGACAGTCGACGGATTACATTCAACTTCACTTTTTCATTCAACATCTATTTTTTTTATCTGTAGTTTAGTTGTTTGTGTCGTGTCGACTGGGCGGGTGAGTCGTCGTCGTTGTCGTCGTCGTGATTTATTTATTTCGACTTCATGAAAGGCCCATCTTTCGAACTGTCTTCCTTGAGAAATTCTAAATCACTTACCCTAAAAAACTGTGTGAAAGTTATGTGTGAAGGCATCTGACTAAAAGTTGTCTTGTGGGTGTGCAAGTGCCAGAAACTAGTCTGGTCGGCGCATTTCACGTGAAACTTCTTCTTGGTAAGTTTTTAGATCATGTTTATTGCCAATTTCTTAGACATTAATGCTGTGGGCAGAAGAATTCGGCTAATCATGCAATTTATAATGTGGGCAAGACGCAGACGTAATAAGCATTCTGCCCGTTTGGGCTATGTATGAATGAGAATGTACTAGCGCCCATTAATTCTACATCGGTTTTGTAGACTTTTTACTTCCTTGGTAATTGTTTGCTCATTCACTGTGCAATTTTATTCAACCACAATTGTCAATGAACCTTTGATATGACCCGCTTTGAATACAGAATACCATTGTTAGATCTGTAAAGACATCACACTGAGAGGTAAGTTATTTATCATCCACCAGTCTCATCTGATCTGGCCTTACTTAAATCATTCATAGTTACTTGATAACCAAAGCAAACAAAAGTCATTGCCCAAAAAAATATGTATTACTTTCAAACAATTAATAAAGTGGAATGAATCCAGTGTTATTAAATAACCAAATCGCTTCAATAACTTTATTTGCATACAGCCTGTACAAATATGCACTTGATGGCTTCATGGCTGACTGGTAAAATCTGAGGGTATTTTAAATTATTTTTTATGGTAATAATATTTATTGTATTAAAAAAACCCACAAGTTCATAATTATCTTAGTGAACTCAAATACTTTCTCAGTTCTGTCAGCGAAGCCATACTTTCTCTGTAATATTGCTCTAAACTACTTGCCATCCTCAAAACCCTTAATACTTGATTTATTTCTGGATGATGTATAGGTACAGACAGACAACAGATGATGTGTAGGTACAGACACCAGATGACGTCAATATCCGTCTCTTATCATTATCACTTGGCAATAACCCCAAATTAAACAAGTTATTAACATTTACCCAGATAAGCAAATAACTGTATTTATAGTGACAAGATAAAATTTATAGTTTTCTTTGCTTTATTTATTGCATCATACCATAAATGAAAAAGTCGAGTAATTTTGAAACAGTTTACCAAAAGCCCATTACCAAGCTTTGATTTTATTTTCAGATGTTGATAATATTATTTAGGAAAAAGTCAATTTTAACTTGAATTCTGGCAATCATTTTATTTAGATGATTTTTGAAATACATACAGGCTGAAGTAAGCAAAATTACGATACTACCTATGACTATGACAAAAGTAAGAACAGAGAACAAAGCGATCCCCGAAAATGTAGGATGTAAGGACTTGGTATTGATAGGTAATGGGTAGATGAAGTGGCAGGCGAGCCGCCGAAATTTTTGTTACTTTTCTCAAACTAGTTAAGAAGAGTATGAAAAAATAAATAAAAAGGAGCGGGAGCCCTGAAAAAGAAACACTGTTTTTGCAAGTTTTCGTGTCTGGCAAAATTATCCACAAGAAAAAGAAGACATTGTCCGCGAAAATTTTGTGGTTTTCGGTAGATTTTTGCATAATTTTTTAGAGTGGGGTTGGCTTTTTTTCTATAGCCAGAAGGAACAATTGCTATTGGCTTGTGGAACTAATCGCGAAAAACGACGGAGATAACCGCATTTCGAGAATTTTTTGTCGATACAAAAGAAATGCCATTATACAAAAGATATAACGGCGAGCGGAGCGAGCCGCCGAAATTTTTGTTACTTTTCTCAAACTAGTACTTTTCTTGTACGAAAAAATTAATAAAGAGGAGCGGAGCGAGAGCTGAAAATGCAAGACTATATTTGCAAGTTTTCGTGTCTGGCAAAATTATCTTAATGTGAGCACTTGACTACTCAAGAAACGGAAGAAATTGTCAGCGAGCGGAGCGAGCCCCAAATTTTTTGTGGTTTTCGTTAGAATTTTGTGTTATTTTTTAAAGCTTTTCGGAACTAACTGCGAAAAATTGCGCTATTTGTTGTGGTGATTGAGTTATATAATAGGTGCCGTTGCTTTTGCAGAACTGATATGAAACATAACAAAACCCAAAACATTAATAATATTGGCGAGCGGAGCGATCCACGATTTTTTTTTACGGCATTATATACGGTTAACCATATTGTTAAGTTACATGTTAGGTAGAATATTAAAATGTATTAATGGTTTCGGGCATTTTCTATTGATTTTTTATAAGTACTTAAATTAACATTTTGGGGGGTCATGACCCCCTTGACCTCCCCCCTGGGACCGCGCATGAATACATGCGCGGTCCCATGCGCGGTCCCCCCTAACTATGTACTAGCTAGAAGTTGTCTACTGATTGTAGGCAGTTGTATTGAATAAGTCTCTTCTTCCCCAAGATACAATTTTGTTCTCTCATTAAAATGCATTTAGTGGTGCTGGCTTAAATTTATCATAGCATTTTTAACAATCTAGAGTTGGCTAGAGACTTTTACAGTACAGAAATTAAAAAAGAAGAAGTCCCTCTAGCACCTTAAAATAGTCACCACTGCGGAACATGCCTCTCTCAAGGGGGTGTTGCCCTAATCACCATGCTTGGCAGGCACTTGATGATCACGGTGAAAGTGTTAAAATAATCCGAAGGCAGCTGCTGCCCTTCCTGTACCCTGGGGCGGCTCTTACAACATCCACACGGGCTGAGTTAAAGACCTTGACTTTTACGCCGCGACCGCCGCGCCACGGCGAAATGAGAAATACATACAAGGTACTTCTGATCAGTTCTTTCCTTTCTTAAAATGTCCAAGGTCCATTCCTCAGAACTCTAATTAAGAGTTATCAACAGAATTCAAGAGAATTAGTTCAGCGGTCAAGTAGGCCGTCGCCATGAGGAAAAACAGTGACCTTTCGTATCTCGATTTCATTGAGTTTGTCATGCTTGAAGAATAATTCGTGGCAATTACCTACGCGTCGCAAGGTGTGGAGAAATCTTCCTAAGGTGTATATTACGCGTTGAACGACTGAAAATGTGTGTCGCAAAGCTTAATCTATCTTATAGCATTGCAGACGTATTTATACAGGCTGCATGTACATATACATTCGATCGAGGGATAAGTATTTAGCAGTAAATAGTTATGCACAAGAAAGGTAATATATTAATGAGGAAGAATTCTTAAACAAATCTCGTCCGCTTCCGATCCGAGTCATCTTGGATCCCTTTAAGGGCCTCCAATGGCCGCTGTCAAGGCTACACTCAAAGGAGTCCGAGGAATTATGCGAAGGTCACTAGATTTCGTCACGGAAGCCCTGTCTCGGTCATACTGATCAGACTTCTTTGATTCAGTTTTATAATGGTTGATTTCAATTGACCTTGTTGATCTGGCTCTCTACTTAATTTTCTGCACGTTTTCGTTCTTACCAACGATTTAAGTCAATACTTTTTTTGCTTGTAAATGACTCTCAATGCCCATCAATGTTATCGTACTTGTAGTGGGTTCGTATTTAATACATTTGATCTACTAGCGTACGCGTTTAAGGCTCTATTTATTCTATTAGTTGGAATAAGGCCATTCCCTGTGTTACAACTTCCTCGTGCGGAGGTCAGAGCAGAGTTCGACTTGTATAGAACTGTTCCATGTACCGTTATACATATGTGTACTGTGTCTTTTAATATAGTGTAGTATTGGATAGGATTGTTCACGCTCAGTGAATAGGTACCTACAGCTCTTTAATCGCGTCTAAGCGAACTCGGTTAATCCGTTGATATCCAGGATTCCCAGCATACTAGTAAAATCAAGCTGAGAATGAACACAAGGGTTTCCACTCCAAAACATTATAACAAATGGCAGCGAGGCAAAAATACCACATCACGCAGTCGTTTTCAGCAAAAAGCCAAATTGTTCGAGAACACGGTGCGATAGGCAAATCGTGAGCGATAACACGAACTCACACGTGTCGCATTCAGTCTTTCTTACATAAAACTAAGGCTTTCTATATTTTACGTAATATCCACAGGATCATAATTATTGAAAAAATTATATAGGAATCTTCAAAGCTTATTTGTTTTAAACAAAAGCTTAGGTCTTAAACTTAATTACGTCCAATAATTAATCCGAAAGCGTAGAAAAGCGAGCCCTTGACTACTAAATTACAGAAAATAGATGTTAGTCTTAGTGTGTCTTGAGGTGTCGTGGAGCGCGACCTCGCTTACTCAGCCCTTTTATCTCGGCTCTTAAATTACGAAACGTGCTCTTTATCTGCTGAACTTGACATAAAATCCACTATCATTTTGCTCCTTTTTTCCCCCGTCGTCGCGTCGCGTCGTCGAGCTACAGATGGGGTCGGCCAACCTTGAGCTTATCGCTACTGAAGTACCTACTACCTACCTACCTATGTGAGGTAGAAATGCATAAGTGTAGCATTTATCAGTGTAATACATAATAATAATAAAGTATGATTTGCACCACTAACCGGTGCAATATGCGCTATTTATTTATTATTAATTTATTGAAGGGGGGGTGATATAATGAGATATTATTATGTGTATTTATTTTTCGTTGAACGCCCAATTCCTACAGTGGCGCGTGGCCTTGACTCACCGTTGCCAGGCAACGATATCCCCGCGCGTCGCGACAACCAACAACCTGCAACCTTAATGTCTCGTGACGATGCTTGATTTTCCAAAATGTAATCAGTTTATACCTGTATGTATGTCATGAATCAGTTTTTCATTTAATCTTTTCATGTACCTAATCTATTTTAAATAACTTATAACGGGAAGATTGTGGATCACATGATTTCGTGCATAATGTGCAAATGATAGATAATTGCGATAAACAACGATATATTAGACGGTTTCTAAACAATAACACAGAAATCTGATAGACAGTCAGTACTAATGTTACTTGAACGATACTTGTAAACACTCTTATAGATAAACATGCAAGCAAAAGCAAGTGTTCTTTTGTATGTTTAATTATCCTCAGTCAAGTAGATATTGCGCACTGACAGTACACAGTGCAATCAGTGGTGCTGGTCTGCAAATGCACGTGGAATAGTTTTCCGCTTTTGAAGTTGACGTGGTTATGCCTGTGCTTAGCCCTCGTAAACAGGGCTATTTGTTCGATGCAGCAGTTACGGTGCGTTACCGTATCCCATAACTAGCCACGTCACTTTATTATATAATTCGTTGGCAACGGCCACATTGAACCGACAACATTGTAGCGGTCGCAGGGAGTTGATGGATTGAGGCGGCCTGCCTATGTTCAGCAGTGGACGTGTACCGGCCGATGATGTGTTTAGCAAGTAAATCACCTGACATCATCTCACATACAAATAGGTAAGAATTCGATGGTAATGAATGAACATCGTTCGAGTTTCATTTAATGCGAATGTCGCTGGCAACAAGTCCTGTGTTGTATTGTTCACCAGACACTTGAGTAAACCGCAGTACTGCAAACATCCATTGTCAGAAACAAGAGATTAAATAATGATCAATGAGCACTTGTCGTGTCTCGTCTGTCAACATGGCTTCGCTTCCAAATGCCAATTCCATTTTGTCAGAACTCGCAGTGCTTTTTGTGTATTTTTAAACATCACGTTTGTTCTATTCAATTGCGTCGAGTTCCTTATTAGTAGCTATTATAGCAAGCAAAAAAATCGCGTATATACGAACAAAAATATAAATGGAAAATTTTAAGTAGGTATGTACAAGTAATGGTTGGCCTTGCCCTTGTCACAGGCGCGGGATCAGTCACCAAGCGTGGCAGTGGCAAATGTATGGAATAGAGAGACGATTAAACGTACAATACACCTGCTGTCTCAATTATAGATAGTGTTGCTATATGTCAAATGCCCTATAAAGGCCACGAGTTGCGTCAAGTTTTGTTGACGAAACTCGTTGATTTCAAATAAAACGCCATATACAAGTAGTAAATGTTTCACAAGCAAATGTGTTAGGAACTCTCATCCTTTGATCTTGACAGACTACACGCACATGATCAGCTGACGTAAGCCTATTATCGGTAATGAGAGCCTTCACGTGTGCTCGAGCGTGAGCTTTGAGAATTATTCTCGGAGCGCACGCTTTGTGACCGGAGTTAAATTTATTATTTGAAATACTCACAAAGATACCCTTTGTATTCGTAAATGTGTCTTTGATAAACCCAAGCTACGTGGAAGCCGGGCCCAAGCCGACCTCCTCTCAGATCATTTATTATTATGTTATGATGTTTACTTATATTATGGAGGATTTAATTTGTTTTGTTTAATAATGTCCTGAAACATTTAATTTTCTCTATATCAGTCTTGTTGTTTCGATTCTATGTTATCATTATCAAGAGATTTATTGAGACGTCGACGCATGCTGTGAGTTTCAGTTACTTACCAGCCTGATTGACTTTAAAAGTCTGTGATCGCCTCGCATTCATTGGTCTTGACATCGTGCGTCCTTGATCCAAATGCATCACATTGCTGTGTACGTAGCTGGAATGTCTGCGCGCTGATTTATTCGTTTACTCCTTCGTCCTTACATTTGCATACGTGCTCTGTGCTATTTCCATTATCTTGTAGTGTGTTAAGTCCGAATCCCGTTTTAGTAGCCAGTGTCTCAGAATGGCATAGACCACTCATTCCATGCATAAACTGCATACTGCAAATTTTAACCCTTATACAAATAGCAATATTCCAATATCACCGCATCCACAATCAAATTTGAATAATAAGGGCTCAGTTGTAAGAGAGTATCACAAAAGCTCAGCAGCTCTATGCAAATGGAATTGAATGGCCGGCCATGCATAATATAACTGGTCGGTATTAGAGCCCGGTTGCAAATCTGGAGATGGCATGCAGTCGGTGACCGTTACGCCGTTCTTTGGGCCGAGCATGGCGGGTGACCCCGATCCAACGGACTCACAGCCACACACTTTTCTAGAACATGATATCAATCACAGTTAATTTGTCCAGCAACAATTCCAATGCCGTGCTAGGAGCACATATTGTGTACCAACTTATTATTATTTATTTAATGCTAACTTTTCTTGTTGTGTTGTGATAGAGTTTTGATATTTTTTTACTAAATGCATAATTTTTTGATATTATGAACATTATTCTGACAAGCACAACCCAAGATTGTCTCCGAGTTCTGTCGCAGTGTTTGATATCATCTGAAGCTACTAGGCTTGATATTGCTACCTGCACGATGTCACAGTACTGGTAGTGTTAATGAGCAATCCATTTATGAGAACGTGAATCCCAGCGAGCCTGTACTCTGACTGAGCTTATGAATATAGTATACATTACATATTATATTCGAGGTAGGTAGGTAGAGGCTACGCGTACGAACGTGGTCAATGAACTTGGCACTTCTCTTCCTAGCGCTTACTCTTATCTGGGTAGTCTTTGTTCGAAATCAGTTTCAGCTATTCGTGTCTTACGGTTGTAAAGGTAATATTATTCATAAGGTACATATATGTACATCTGCCCTGGCATTAACAGTCCTTTGCTGCGTAATTGGCATTTCACGTCTGTGGTTTGGCATTCGATAAAAAAAGTGCTTCTGCTAACGATACACCAGTTGGCTAAAGCAAATTGCAACCACTGATATAGGTACATTATGTTATTTACGATTCTGTTTTGAAATATTATCATTTCAAATTTGTAGGCAATAGGTATAATTAATAAACGATACAAGATTAAATTCTGTGCTTTATATGCATCTATGTTATTGTAATATTTTATTAGAATGTTAAGCTATGCTATGTTGAAATATTTGGAAGGTTCTGAATAAATTTCAATAAAAGTGTTTCAATATTGATGATCACCCAATTGGTTGTGTTGGCAATTGGCATCGGTCGTTTGTTACTAGTGCGATTTGAACTGTATTCAGTTAAGTTAAATGGTGATATCATCGCAATAACTGTCTGTCTAGCAACAATAATCACTGCCTCATATCTCGTTCCTTTTCCTAACAGGCCACATCATTGGCTTGATTCATATTATTCTGATTACATTTATTGAGTACTGCTATCAAATCAGTTAATCGTCTGCATATAAGTTATCTTCCTAGTCACATGACGTCACATGACTTCATGCCACACTTTAAATAATTGCTTATCGTTAAAAAGTCGAAGATAATAATTTTAATTAGTTTTCTGTTTATCTACGAGTATATTACATTGTTTTAAATTAGTTTGAACATTTGTTTTGTATTTATCCACAAGTCACTATGTTACAAATTGGGTGATTAACCACTTTGTCTATTATTAGAATGTTTTCTAATAATAGACAAAGTGTAAAGAATCTTCCATAAATAGACATTTACCACGCTTTATATTATACTCTAGTATAGTTTTTAATGTATGTTATGTATCTATGAATGCTGTTCTTTAGCTTTCCTTATTCAGCATGGTAGTTCTTGGATGGAAATGCAGTTTCCAATATTTGCCAATTTCGTTGTTCTCTACGTGTAATTAGCAGTTTAGTAACCACCGCTTGTAACTCTTTATTACCAACGCTGGAGGATACGGTCATACTTGTGAATTCGACGAATGATATTACACCCTTCCTACTAATTAATGTATTGCGTTTTATTTGAAGTCTCTGTACCAATACAAATAGCTCATTCTTCGAACCTTCGAAAGGTAAGAAACGTGAAAATTTCCATACGTTATTGTGGACTAACTGGAGCTTTAACTCTTGTATTCCATATTAAGGAGACAAGAACATTACACTTCTTGTTTACAAGAAGTCAAGTCATTTATTTATTTATTCATTTATTTAGATTTGACTTACAGTTATTTAAATACCAAAACGTCAAACATTGAAATGAAATGAAATGAAAGTTTATTTCCTTAGGCTTACAAATAAGCACTTAGACAAGTCATATTTTATACTATTCATTATTATATTGATGTTCACTTAAATTTTTTGTCCACCAGTGGAAGAAGTGAGAAGAAACCACCAGTATGTTCATAACTTATGTGTCTAGTACATAGATTTGCTTATCTGTAAGTTGTTAGATTTTGAGTTGGAGCAAAACTCGTTCCAAGCTTTTTTATCTTCTAGATAATCTGATATTTTGTAATAAGCCTTTTTACAAAGAATATTCTTCACAATTTTTTTAAATTTATTTATTGATAATTTTTGCAACTCACTTGGAGTTTTGTTGTAGAAGCGTATACATTGCCCTTTAAAAGATGCACTTATCTTATGTAGTCTAGTTGTGGGAACAGCGAGTTTATTCTTATTTCTAGTATTTACATTATGTATATCGCTTTTTTTATTGAATCGATCGATGTTTTTATGAGTGTACAACAAGTTTTCATAAATATATTGACATGGTACTGTCATTATGTTTATTTCTTTGAATTTATTACGTAGGGATTCTCTGGGACCCATATTATAGATCGCACGAACAGCCCTCTTCTGCAACACAAAAACGGTGTTTATATCTGCAGCGTTCCCCCACAATAGTATGCCATAAGACATAATACTATGGAAGTAGCTGAAATAGACTAGTCTAGAAGTATCAACGTCTGTAAGGTGACGGATTTTTTTAACTGCATATGCTGCAGAACTAAGTCTCTTCGATAGCTTATCTATGTGTGGGCCCCATTGAAGTTTACTATCTAAGGTTATTCCTAAAAATACGGTATTGTCTACAATTTCTACCGTTTCTCCTTTTACGTTTACATCAGCCTTAACTTGTTTTACATTAGGTAGAATAAATCTTATACATTTTGTTTTTGTTTCATTAAGCAAAAGATTATTGATACTAAACCGATGGACTACCTTTGAGATTGCAGTATTTACATCGTCGAAATTTGTTTTTTGTCGATTCATTTTAAAAATTAATGAAGTATCATCAGCAAACAATACAATCTCATGATCATTCTTTACAAGATGAGGCAGGTCGTTAATATAAACTAAAAATAGGAAAGGACCCAAGATAGAGCCTTGCGGTACACCCATTGAAACCACAGACCCTTTAGATCGTTTCCCATTAATGTCAACTCTTTGTATCCTATCACTCAAGTAAGATGTAAGAAGATCCAAAGAGCTGTCCCTTATTCCATAATGATGTAGTTTCCTGATTAATGTTTCGTGATGAACGCAATCGAATGCTTTTGACAAGTCACAAAAAACGCCTAAAGCATCTTGCGACTTTTCCCAAGCATCAAAAATATGCGATACCAACTCTACACCGGCATCAGTAGTTGACCTGCCACGAGTAAACCCAAATTGCTTACAGTGTAGCAGGTCATTGCCATTAAAATGTCTAAGCAATTGGTGTAAAATCAGTTTTTCAAAAACTTTACTGAATGTAGGCAGTACTGATATTGGTCTAAAGTTAGTGGGGTCAGACCTAATACCCGATTTAAACAATGGGATTATTTTACTATGTTTCATTAGATCAGGAAATATGCCACAATCAATGGATTCATTAAATATAAAAGCTAGATCTGGTGCAATCGTATCAATTAAAGGTTTAATAATTTTAACGGAAATGCCCCAGAGATCTGCAGTTTTTTTAATATTTAAAAGTTTAAAGGCTTTTTTTACATCATTTTCATCAACATGTGTAAAAATAAATTTAATATCGCATTTAGGTACATTTTCTTTAAGTAATGATTCAGCTATTATTTGAGAAGAGTTCAGACACTTTGTAGTAGAGATTGGAATGTCAGTAAAAAAAATTTCAAAAGCTTGCGCTACTTCAACATCATTTTTGATGGAGCAATCATTAATCTTTAAACTGTAATCATTAATGTAGGTATTGACCTTTCCAGTCTCACTATTAATTATTTTCCAAGTTGATTTTATTACATTTTCACTTTTTCACTATTTTTAATTTTCGAGCTAATATAATTTGATTTTGCTGTATTACAAACTTTTCTAAATATTTTTGAGTAATTTTTTACTTTTTCTTTAAATTCCTGGCTAAAATTGTACTGCTTTTCACTATACAGTTCATACAACTTTTGTCTACTCTTATGTATACCTACTGTTGCCCACTCACTAAAGCTAAGTTTTTCTGAGACCAAGATTGATTTGGGTATGAATATTGAATTGAACGCATTGGTGAATTTATTAAAAAAACTACAATACGACTCATTTGGGTTGTTAAGTGAGTAGTTAGGTGATGGTTTAAAATCCCAATCCAATTTCAACCGTTCAAATCGATCTGTGGTCACAGGAATGTACTTAATTTTTTTTTTACAATTATTATTTTTTACTTGATGTTTTAATTTAATTAATTGACCTAAGTGGTCTGATTTTAAATGGCTTATAATTTTGTGACTGATAATTTTTTCATTTTGGAGAACAAATATATTATCTATACATTTTGCTGACGTTTCAGTTATTCTAGTAGGTTCCATAAATGTTGGCCTAAGATTATAAGAATTAAATAAATTTGTTAATCTGCTACTGAGGGAGTAAACTTCTAAAAGATCAATATTAAAGTCTCCACATACTATGAGGTTTTTATTTGATTTTGATATTTTAAATAAGATATCATCCATATTTTTTTCAAATATTTCAAAAGAAGCTGATGGTGGGCTGTATACGCTTGCTACAATAGTATGCTCCAACTCAACACATGCTACTTCAATGTGGCTTTCAATGGATAAGCATACTATGTCTTTACGTTCTTTGAATTTTATTAGTTTATTTAGTAATATTAAAGAGCCTCCACGAATAGCATGTGATCTGCAAAAAGAACTACCAACCTGGTGGTTACTGAAGTTAAACATGAGCTCATAGCTTTTCAGCCAATGTTCTGTGAGGCAGATGATATCAATATCAAATGAGTTCATGTACAATTCTAATTCTAATAATTTACTTCTAATTCCTTGAATATTTTGGTGCACCAAGTTAGTAAACTTTCCAGTTATTTTACAATTTTGTTTTCTTAATTTTTTATTACAATTCATAGTAATAATGTTTATAGGGCTAGAGATTTCCTCTATTGTCGCTATTTCTAATTTAAATGACTTGGAATAAGTTCCAAGGTCTGGTTTGTAAAATAATTACAATGCTCAATAGAAGCATTTGTTATAGCCAAGTTTTTGGCTGTTGTTATACTTATAACAGGATCAAAAATATTATATGCTAACAATTTAGCAATAATCAATTTACTTTTTTTGGTCAGATACATAGTATCCCTAGTTAAAAAAGTTTTACTAATAAATTTATTAGTGTCAAAAATTAAAATGTCACTATGACGACATGTCATATTGTATATCAGCATGTTATTTTTACATATATTCTCATTTTGCTGTGATGTTAATGATTTTGAGTAAGGGAAGGAGCAAAAAATAAGTTTCCCTAGTCCATTTTCTATCTTTCCTAGAAGTACTTGAACTAGCCGTATCAACTGTGACCGCTTTACACAACTTTCACCTATCTGAACAATTAGAGTTGTGTTTTTATTCAGGGAGTCATCTTGCTGAATATAATCAGTGATTGTATTTATATTAGAATTTGGATAGCAATTATTGACTACATTTTGTAGAAGTAAGTCACTCAGTATAGTACCCATTCCAGCACCCAACTTATCTGAGTACATAACAGTTTTCCGGGTCTATGGGTCTAGATTTAATTCCTTTACTCTTTTACTAGGGCTATCACAGCAGTCCTCATGCGAAGGTGATGGTGGCGCCGCCAGCGATACGGCTGGTAACATGAGTGGTAACGGTAAAATTATATTTTATAAACTAAAATAGGTAGTTAAATCAATTTTTAACATTAAACAATCAAATTAAAGTCATGAACGCAATACACTACAATAACAATCAATTGATAAATTCTAAATATATCTAATAAAATTCATACATCAGGCTATGAGTGGTTATTATCAGAAGGATCACTTCACGAAGGTTTTAAGCTGTGCACTTTGTTTCCAATGACGTGATCGCAGATAACTGTTGGGCAGGCGGCGCGCGGCGGTGCCTAGTGCCTGCCTACTGCCTAGAGAGTAGGTATAATATACAGCTCGCATGCGATGGATGTTAGGGATCGCTTCCTCGTCACTTTCTCCCTGACCGCACCGCTCTGACCGCTCTCTGATAGGTTTTCACGTCCGCATTCACTCACATATCGGTGATACGAGGTGTAGTGGTAGACCTAATGTAAGTAATGTTCGCGATAAGGGCAATTTACAATTTGGCTATCGAGAGTCGTACGCATTTTTGTTTTTTAAGTAATTTCATCAGGTATTCGATTCGTGTATATTGAATTGGGACGCTTAGTAACTGTGATTGTACTAAAAAAAAACACCTTGTATGAGGAGTAGTTGTGCACATCTGATTGGTGCTCCCACTTGTTGGTACACAATCTAACACCCAAATTGGGTTGTACATTGTGATTGATGAATTACAAAAGTAAATTAAACGAAAATATAAAGATGACAGTACATGTAGAGCAATAACCATGCGATCTACGAGATGACGACGACGCGACACTGCAAACGTCTAAGGTGTCTCTTTGCAGCTGAGTCGCTTAGAATAACTAGGCATAGAACCGCAGTAGGCGCACGCGAAGTGACGCAATTTCAAGTTAGCCTTTAAAGGCTACGTACATCGCTCGCCACGTCAGTGCTCAAGGTCAAGACCTACTGGGAAGAGCTCCGTAATTTTTTAATAAAAATGACTTATTGTGCAGTGAAAGGGTGTAACAACTCTTCTTATAATAATCCGAAACTATTGAAGATTCCATTTCACGGGTAAATACAACCTGGCATCTTATATTCTTGAGTAAAACATTGGTATAAGAACAAAAATAAATCGCAAACATAACAGACGCCATTACATAAAAATGTTGCTAGCTATTAGAAAAATTATTTTCTCCCATAGGTACTTATTTGTTTAATCTATTTCTACTTTACACTTGTAGGACTTTTATTTGCCAGATATAATTAGGGTTACCTACTCCTATGTTCTATTAAGCTTGGTATAAATAATCAAAAACTTTTGTTTTATTTTCACGGGCAAGGAAATAGATTATTAGAGACTGTCCGGATGTTGATGTAGTCGGATCTTTAAATATAAAAAAATCATTGGTTACATTAGACGACGCTAGTTTTATTAATGTCTTTATATTCGTTCTTAGATTTCCTTCTGATCCGACTTCAGTTCAGTTCAGTTCTTTATTAATAAGAATACCTATTCATGTTGTTTTCACATTATGTCAAACAAAATAATACATAAGGTAACAAAAACAAAATACATAACGAAATAACACGAAAAATAAAACAGACTGTTGCTTCCCGATTGGTTGAAAAACTTAGACTGAATTGCAAAGAAAACTTTTGCAAGCCAACTAAATACACTAAGATATTATTATGTTCTATACATTTTGAAGAAAAAGACAAGCATAAAGGTGATTTGTGTAAATTACGAGAGGGTGCTATCCCAACAAAGGTATGAAAATGTTTCGGCCATAATATTTATTTCTATCTATTTAACTAATTCGCTAACTCAACACTCCCCTGTATGTAAACACCCATAGAGTATATAATATTAACAGGAAGTTTTCTGTTAATGAAATATCATCTAACAGAAAAGTGATAAATATGATAATAATTTACTCCTTACAAAATGTTACAATTTCCCTACCTTATGGGGAAAATGTTAATAGCTTGCAACATTATTTGTGCACTTGTGTGCGTGTCGGCTAATGTAATGACGTGCCGCTTACGCACACAGTGCTTGTTTTTTGGCTTCAACTTAGAGCGGAATGATTTGTGAAATTATCACTCTATGTCTTATTAGTTATTACTCTTGAGCTGAGTCGTATACATCTGCCTATCTCATTAAGTAGATTCCTTTTATTCAGATGCGGTGGATGTGGATATATAATTGCTAATACATTTATTAAATAATTAAAGAACGAAACAAATTAAGATTAGGAACTGCTATAAAACTTTCTATATAATCTCAGCTATTTTTCCGCCAACACATAAGTATCGAAACGCAATCACCAAACGCACTTTATAATCTTAATAAGGACCACAACTTACAATTTACAATTTATAATGTTTGTTGATAAGATCACTCACGTTTTTTACAATCAATAGACAATGTGTCAGAACAGAACGTGTTTGTGTTTATTTGTTTCTCTACCTATAGACTGCCTGACTTGACTTCGTGATTTGGCAATATGGGTCTACCATAGACAATAATAATTGATGTGTAGTTTTGTAGATTTAAGGCTTAGATTGATTTATAGCTAGATTTAAGGGTTGTTGGTATAGTTTTGTGACGTCCATGGAGACTCGTATTTAATGGTGCCTCTCTTCATTTTTCCTTTTATTTTATTTTGTAACACGTATTTGCTTTATTCTGTATGTCTTATTTATTCCTTGTAATTTTTTTCTTGTTTTTATTATTTTCTTACCATGTAATGTGTTGTGTTATGTATGTGTTATGTATAGTGTCAAATAAATGTATTTTCTTTTTTTCTTTTTCTTTTCTATTTTATAGGTGAAGCCACTATCTGACCGACCTTGGCAAGTTTTCACATATCTTTTTGATTAGATGTATATTTCCTTGATCAGTGCCTGGTCGCCTGATAAGTAAAGTCTATTACCCGTACTCGATGCTCTCTTTTGGTAACTCTTACGCATTTAGAAAACATTGTTGCGTGCCTTCAATTTGTCTCTGTCTGGTTGGTCGCACGCGGTGCACTACTTCAATTTGTCTCTGGCTGGTTGGTCGCACGCGGTGCACTCACTCGCACCGATTTTATTGTTTTGGTTGACTTTGTCATTTTACGATTGATGATAGTCTCTTTGTGTTCTGTGTAATATAATGTAGGAAGCCATTTAAAATATTGCTATAGTTTAGAGATTCGATAAATAGACGTAATGAAATTTCTATTCGACAAAACTCCCTGATAAACACGCGTATGCCACGCGACTCACGCGCACGTCGACATAAACCGCTTAACACCTTTGTCCGATCATGCGTAACTACATACGGTATTACATAAACACGCGAGGGATACCGCCCTCTTTAATTGTAAGCGATATCGGCGCGGCGCGGCGGAGCCTTATTTATTGATTCCGTACACCGTGATTTGATCCGTTTGTGCTATCCAGAGCGCACTTCAAAGGAATCTATCTATGTAGAAGGAAGATCAGTATTTCACAAAATACTTATAATCGTGTTTCGAGGAGCTCGCGGCCGCCGCTAACAACGTTCAAGGGGAGATATTAGATCCCGAAAATATTCAAGAAAAAAGTAGTGGAGAAAGTTTTGCTTCAGCTACCAAACGACAAAAATCCCGAGCGTTATTTAACAGAACCAGACAACGAGCTACGCCAGAATTAAAACTCCGAAGTAATTTAAATTGAAAAATTAATATTTTGCTCAGAGCTCAAAGAGAATTGAGTCATAATTGAATTCATCCATCAAATATAAGTTTGTATTGACTCTTAGAACCACTGACGGTCAACTAGTACCAAGAGACACGTTAGGTAAACAAGTTTCACTGTTAACTTAAAACCAAAACAAAACCAGACATCAAAATAAACGTACGTCATAATGTCAGCGTAATAAAAGCATAATCACATTGACAGGTGAATCCGTGTGATCGAATGGTGGTAGTGCACGGGATCGATAGACCTCAGTGCCGCTCCGGTGGACGTTGCGTTACGTCATTAGCACCAGCGGCGCCGGCAGGTGGAGCAGATGATAGCATCAGTCGTTTTTTTCTTTATAACGCTGTTTACTCGTTGCGGGTAAACTGCTCGCATTCTTGCTTGTTCATGTTTATGACTGGCTGGAATTTGCAAGTGTCTGTGTGAACGGTGGGTAGGTTAATTTATGGAGTAATTTGGGCAGCCAATCTGTCTATTCGGCGATGCGTGCAGAATCGATGGGAGCGTTAACCACCTCTGACGGCTTGTTCAGCTCGGGGCCTAGTCGAGCGTAACAGGCAATTACATGGACGTGAATGTCGCCTCGGCACAGGGACTCGCCGCGTTAACCAGCCTTTTTACGTTAAACCCAAAAATAAATGCCTCGAAGGAAATTAAACCAGGTCGCCGATATGTAAACGATGTCAGTTATCGATTTGGAATTGTCCTTATTTATACATGTAGGGGTATCGTACAACGTTGGTATATTGGTATCACGACGGGAACTCCCATGTGACGGTAGGTTAATCAAATCATTTAAGATAGCTCTAGCAATGATTTGCATATAAACATATTGAACATATAAGAAATGCGTTATCCTTGTAACGGAACACAATATTAGTCGTGTCGCCTAGTCGAAGTCTCAAGCTCCCAGTCCCATGGTAAGTTAATAAAATCATTCAATATAGGTATAATTACTGATTCTTATTTATCTATATCGTTTTCTAATGGGATGCGTTATCCTTGCAACGGATACAGTGATGTCGCCTCGTCGTAGTGTCAAGTCAAGATGCATATTTTTTGCTCTTTCTTGAATAAGAGATCCTAATGTGTAAGTGGTGCCTGATGGGTTATCAGAGTGCTGTGCAGAGTGGCGTCGTCGCTTGGCGCCGCGATGCGATGGCGATAACATGCTAATGTCGCCGCATCAAATTGCTCGCTAATGAGTGCGCCCATGTGTCGCCTCGCCAGGGAATGAACCTGCATTCATACTTGTTAAATGTTAATTGAACCTTTGATGTTGGAACCAATACAAATGCAGGGTACAGGCAAGCACACCATAACTTGCTAGCTGAAATCAAAGCCACACTGTCTCTGGCCAAATCAGAACCGATTTTGCTGAATTTGTCTATTCCACGTTGAGTTGCATTTCCGTATCTCGTGTCCGCTCCAGTTGACCACCTGCAAGATGAGGCCTGAGGGCGTGCCACAATTTCCGCGCTAAATTTCAAGGTGAGCTTCCGAATGTGTTCGCCGTTTGGCGCGCTGCCAACCACCTCGCGAACCATCGCAACTAAACTACAACACCGAACAGAACACCTATAACTACCTACTGTAAACCGACAAAAAACCCGTCCATTATATTTTGAATGCTTACGTCTCCAGCGAAGAGAACGCTTGTTTGGTTACCAACAGTCTGTTTGCCCAGGTTACACACTATGCTGATGTTGAAACGAATGTGGCGTGATCTACATAGTTTGCTATCAGCGAAAATAAAGCGATGACTTGAAATTATTACAACATTCAGCAAAGTAGATCAATAAATGAATTTTATGAAGCGAATTCGAAATAGTTTTCTACTATCGGTATTTTCTAGTCTATTTGCCGCTGAGATGTCCCTGGAGTGTGCTCTAGTATGTTTCAGTTTGCACTGGACGACCCAGTCCGTTTGCGCACTACCGACCTGTCTGCAGCAATTGCACTAGTGCTCCCTACAGAGCAATGTAGATAATTGACGAGCCGAGCTGGCACGCGAAGGCCGATCCCGATAGTTGATGGCCGAATATCCACCTGATTATATGAATTATCGTAAACTGACTGCGTTACCTAAGATTCCTGTAATTATCCGCATCCTACACGAGATGCATCAAATGCCAAAGATCATCAGTGTTTAGGTTTCACTCACGCTGTTAACAACACTCAGTAACTGAAGCTTTTAGATGTACAAGTCTCTCCGTAACTAAGTTGTCGCTTTGCTCGACTGTCTGCTCTGGATCGTAAAGTACAAGAAAGCAAAACTGACACATTTTGAAATGTAGTGCTCACCTTGATGGAAAGTGCCGATGTGTACAAATTAGCTACGCACTGTTGCTCGTCGAATGCCACTTCTCTCTTATTGTTTTTGTATTTATTATTAATATTGTGTCTGTTTGTTTCAGGCTATGCGATAGTTCCCCGTTGCGGTGGATTTGATCTGGCAATGTTCCACGCGCCGACTCTACCAGATCACGTGAGTTGAATTTTACCTTATTTGGAAAAGCCAAATTCTTGCTTCAATAGTTCCTATGTCTGTCAATTGCGGCGGCGGCGGCGGCGGCGGCGCGGCGCTTGTTTAAGTCAAATAATTATGTAGAAAAATATTGTAAAACTTAATAACAATAACATTTTCGCAATACAATCTAGGCATGGATTAATTAACTAATTTTGTTATTATCCTCATATATACCTACATATATTATAATAACTTAAATAACAATGGTTTGTTAATTTGGCACACCTTGCTCTTGTGCGTCGTATGTTCATCTCCCATGGGCTCGTCCCTGGGCACGACGAACCGCACCTGTGTGTACAGACAAATTTAACGTACCTGTGTACTGGTGACGTCACAATAACAATGGACACTGATGATAACGTATCATCTATCCACGACACAGTCGCAATCTTGACGTCCTTCTGAAAGTCGCCTACGTTTACATTAGGAATTGCAAATAAATTCAAAGAGGCTTGGAGTTTATTTTCTAAATCAAAAGTAATGAAAGTAACAAAACAGAACTTATTTATCTTGCTCAAATGTTCAGTGCTTTTAAAATAATAGAATCGGTATTTATCTTGCTGAAGCAATATATTTTTAGTCAGTTAGTAGAAATTGTAAAACTAATACAATTGGACAAAGATCTTGATTCAGTATCATCCGCAGTCCGCAGTGAACGTGTTACCAGTGTAGAACCCGAACACACGCCCTCTGAAATGTGATCGCTGTGATATTATTTGAAGCATAGTTTCAATTACAATATCTCATTGAAATGACTATTGGTTTTGTGTTTAATTGGTATACGTGAGTGAGTTTGAATCAGAGTTTTGGTCTCGTGGTAAAGACATTTGTGTGATAGGATTAAGTCCTACTTAGAATTTTTTTCCGAACTTATTATCTTATACCCAGACAGAACAATCAAGTTATTAGTATCTTGCTGCGTACTTTAAGACCTTGAACATATCTGATTGATAGAAAGCAATCATGAGAAATCTAAATTTGGTTTAATTTAATTTATCTACGCACATAAAAATCTAATTTATATCACGCACACTAATTAACATTATTAATCTTCATTGCTATTTAAGCATGTTATTTATTATTGCAGAAAATATAAGTTTCCAGTACAAGCAAAGCCCCCGCTGTCCTGTGCTATGTGCTTTACTTTATAGCAATAAAGTAAATCAATCAATGTAACAACATTGAGCCCAATATTCTAAAGTTTTGCACAATAACATTATCTAGCCCTCCGGAGCACACCGCTGGGTATAAGTCTCCTTTCGTCTCTGCCAACATCATCCTCTGTCTTCTGATTCTCTCATCCAAGTATTCCAAGTACAATAACCATAACAATATACAATAACTATCTTATATACATTTACCTTGTTATAGGCCTCCGCATCCATTTCGATGACGGCGACCCTAGATATCACGGATTTTTTCTATCATGAGCTCTAATATGGCTCGCTAGACCGAACTTGGTCTTGAATACCCTACGGCACGTATGACAGTAGAGTTGGCCCGATGTTGGATAATATAACATTTACCTAAGTGGGTTGGGTAGTTAATATTTTTAAACATAAGCAATCTGAATTATAAGTATTAATACAACGGTTTATAATAATACGCGTTTATTTACCTATTTTTCCCGACGTTGGGTTGGGTAGTGTATAGAGCTGAGAATGAAAATGAAAATGAAAAGTTTTTATTTCTTTAAGCTTACAAATAAGCACTTAGACAGGTCATCTTTTATACTATTCATTATTATCAATTAAATTATTTTATAGTTCACTTCAATTTTTTGTCCACCAGTGGAAAAAGTGAGAAGAAACCACTAGTATGTTCATAACTTATGTGTCTAGTACATTTGATTTGCTTATCAGTAAGTTGGTAGATTTTGAGTTGGAGCAAAACTCGTTCCAAGCTTTTTTACAAAGAATATGTTTAACAATTTTTTTAAATTTATTTATTGCATTTTTTTGCAACTCACTTAAAGTTTGTTGTAGAAGCGTATACCATTAAAAGATACATTTATCTTGTGTAGCCTAGTTGTGGGCACATCGAGTTTATTCTTATTTCTAGTATTTACATTATGTATATTACTTTTTTTAGTGAACCGATTGATATTTTTATGATTGTACAACAAGTTTTCATAAATATATTGACACGGTACTGTCATTATGTTTATTTCTTTGAATATTTCACGTAGGGATTCTCTGGAACCCATATTATAGATCGCACGAACAGCCCTTTTCTGCAACACAAATACGGTGTTTATATCTGCAGCGTTCCCCCACAGTAGTATGCCATAAGACATAATACTTTGGAAGCGGCTGAAATAGACTAGTCTAGAAGTATCAACGTCTGTAAGGTGACGGAATTTTTTAACTGCATATGCTGCAGAACTAAGTCTCTTCGATAGCTTATCTATATGTGGGCCCCATAGAAGTTTACTATCTAAGGTTATTCCTAAAAATACGGTATTGTCTACAATTTCTAACGTTTCTCCGTTTACGTTTATATCAGCCTTAACTTGTTTTACATTAGGTAGAATAAATCTTAAACATTTGGTTTTGGTTTCATTAAGCAAAAGATTATATTAATACTAAACCAATGGACTACCTTTGAGATTGCAGTATTTACATCGTCGAAATTGGTGTTTTGTCGTTTCATTTAAAAAATTAATGAAGTATCATCAGCAAACAATACAATCTCATGATCATTCTTTACAAGATGAGGCTGGTCTTTTATATAAACTAAAAATAGGAAAGGACCCAAGATAGAGCCCTGCGGTACACCCATGGTGATGTGATGATGATTGCGGGCAGGTTCAGTGAGCGCAGGCTCATTGTAATACCCGCAACATCTCTGTGCCCGCAACAGATGTAGATGAGCGCAGCCCGCCTCTCTGTTGTTTCCAGCCCACTGCCCACAATGTCTTGATGAATCTAATTCAATTAATTTATTGCAAGAAAACATGAAATGAAATGAAATGAAATGAAATGAAAGTTTATTTCCTTAGGCTTACAAATAAGCACTTAGACAAGTCATATTTTATACTATTCATTATTATATTGATGTTCACTTAAATTTTTTGTCCACCAGTGGAAGAAGTGAGAAGAAACCACCAGTATGTTCATAACTTATGTGTCTAGTACATAGATTTGCTTATCTGTAAGTTGTTAGATTTTGAGTTGGAGCAAAACTCGTTCCAAGCTTTTTTATCTTCTAGATAATCTGATATTTTGTAATAAGCAACATGCATGCAAGCAATAAGCACATGTCATATTGTAATGGAATGCCACAATGTATTCTGCCCTATTGGGCTGCAATGTATTCAAATTAACATTAAATAACTAATATAATTCTAAAGAAAGTAACATTAAATTCACAGACAAATAAAGAAGCTTCGCTATGAAGTTGCATCGAGGATATTTGATATTTATACATTATGATAAAATCATAAAAAAAATGCTGTTTATTGTGTATTATTTGAAATACTTATACAGTTGATTATCGACCATCATTTATTTCCGATGGTTTTATCTAGGTTTTATCAGTAACGTAACCCAAAATTAGGTTACTTTAAAGCGCAGTGGAAACCTATTTCATTTACCTACTACCGTCGTATCCATTACGATATACGGCCTTTGACTATACACACTCCCTACAACAGTGTACGTATATACATATGTACATGAGTCTCTATTTAAAAAATAAGGTTTAGTTGAGTTTTGTTAATGTGACTGACTACAGATTATTCTTGTTCTCATTTGCTCTCGACGTCATTTCCCTCTAGCATGAACTAGTCAGGTATCGTTTTGTCGTTTTCCTTATCGTAATGCTCGAAACCATTTTCATTTCCAGACTAATGACAGCGAGCAAGCGGACCGGCCGAACCGACTCGCTGATGCCAAAATAATCGTTCCTACGATTTACTCCAAGCTTTAAAGGACACTTAGTGTTGTACAGTGAAGTGAAGTGAAGTGTGGGGGTGTTTCGGGGGGATGTTGGCGCCATGGCCTTCATGAGCAAGAAGAAGCGGTACAAGTTCGAGGTGCAGACCTGCCTGGAGGAGCTCACGGAGGTGCCCTTCGTGTCGGCTGTTCTCTTCGCCAAGATCCGTCTGCTGGACGGCGGGAACTTCACCGAGCATTCTACCAGGTACACAACCACACCTTTACACTTATGGCTTCTTCGTTAATATGTATCCTATAACGAATGAGCCTGACTATACAATTGCAGATTATTCTCTTTTTTCGTATTGATAAATGTAATCAAGATTCAACAAATTTACAGCTTTGGTAGTGTAAAAGGGAGACGGTCCGCTTAGCATAACTTAATAAACAAAGGATGTCTCGAGATGAGCGATAAACCTCCGGTCTGGGTGAATAACTTAACATACGATAGATTGTGTCCGATAGACGAAACTCCGCAAATAATTACAACATTAGCGGAGCGGCTGTAGACGTTCAAACCCAGAACGTTCTGTTACATAACTCGTTCAAAAGATCTATAATTAATTTATTGTTATTAGAGAACAAGCTTCAACAATTATTATTTATTCAGCCGCGTTGCACCCACTGACGCAATAGCTAAACTAATCAATCCACCAGACAGCAGCTAGATTGGTACCTCGTAATAAGACTTAGCGCTACCTTTGATAACGAGACGGTTCAATTCTCTGCTGAAATTCCACATGCTACCAACACAACACACTCTCACAACATCTGGAAGTCTGTTTTCATAAGAAATTTACGTGATTCGAGCTATCAAGAGCGCCCAGGAATGGAGATTAGAGGGCAGAGTCAAGTTCATGTTAATTCATCATTGTATAGCTTTCCGACGGCAATTCCATTTTATAGCCGAACTGGGAAAGCGTTCAATAGCGACGGAAACCGCAGGATATTGACCATGAAATGAACGCACCCGAATTGACTTTGTTATGGTTCTATCTACCCTATTGCCCTCCTGGTCTCGTAATCACGAATCAATTCTTTTGACTTTAGTATTTATGTTATTCTGTTATGTATGATTGACCGATTGTCTCAGTGATATCTCTTGCCTCACATGAAAGTCTAAATACGTGTATTTATTAGTAAATTTTCGCAGAGTGACAACCGTTCGTGTTGTTCAATTCATTTCTTTTGTGAAAGCATTACCACAAAGGCGTTTACATTACACAAAGCAATCGGCAACAAAGTTCCAACTTACCGTGTTGATTAACTGGAGTAACAAACACAACTTGTTCTCTATCCTTTACATTCGCATACATCGGTGCGGGGTCTAGCGGAGACGGCTAATGTGTTCCCACGATGCGAGACGATTCTAATGAATCCGCTTTGTCTCTTCTCCTATCAATCGAAGTGGGTCGATTCTCTTTGACATTATCGACGTTCGAAGACTCTTTCATAACGCGGTTAGGAAATTTTAAAAGTAATTCGTCATTCGCATCATGAATCTTTTGTTCGCCCACGTCTCGGATTACACGGCCTGTCGTGCTCCATCCCTCCGCCGCCCACGGTATAGGTATTTGATAAGGCGGCTGCGGTTGCGTGCTAGCTAGCAGCACTCGGTGACCTGCTCGCTCCATTACCCGATGTTTATTAAAGTTTACTTTCAATTTAAAATATTGACTTTGTTCCATTTGCTAAATTGATTGGCATTCGTACCAGTTGTACTGGTGTCTTTTCATTGGACAGCCGTGCGGCACGCGGACCCCACATGATTCTCGTAGGTACCTACTCCACGAGATCCTGTCCTACTCATGGGTTCTAGTTAGAGTGCCGCTACTCAAGCCTAATTTGAATAATAAATGTCAACCTTAATCATAAAACGCTTCCGAATAGTATCGTGCGTGCGTCTGAATCTCACATGAATCGTTTATGCGCGGAGGTAGCTGTAGGTAGGTGACCTCTGCGGCGAACGGTCACTTGGAATAGTGTCAGTGTTCCAGCCCTTGTTTGATAATTCACTGTTCAAACATTTGATACCTAATTTGAGACAATAACTTCATACAATAAGTCGTCCGCCTCGTAGCGTCACATCACCTTCCTGCCATGTCTTGGTTATAACTTATTTGGCGAAATGCCACCATTAAAGCTAGAATAAATACTCGGCCGAAGAATGTACTTTCTCATACGATGAACTTCAAGAAATATCACTTGTAGGTTTTGATCACTTGGCATTGTAATTGTTATTGGTAGGTATATCTTGATAATAACCACACTATAATGCTATAAGCTAGATAATATGGTTTTATGAACGATCCCCTGCAGTTGTGTTACACATGGCATGGCGGTGGGAAGTCGCCAGTTAAAGGGGGAGAGGTGGAATGCGGAGGTCCATCTCCGCTCGCCGATTGCCGCGTGAGCGATGTCCTGGCTCGTGCACATCTGATGCACTAAACACTCACTTCCATCTCTTGCATTACACTATCCGTTTACCAACACGTACATACGAGTAGGTTATATGTGCGCAGACACCTTGAATAGTTTGAGTTGAGTGGGTAGGTATAGGTAGGCTGTACCATCCATCATCGATCTCGGGAATTATAGAAATTGGCTGGGGACCATTTGCCACGGTTACACAATCATTTTCTATTATTGGTGCATCTTCTATCAGGCTTTTGACGGATTCGGTCCTGTTTCCACCATAGTTCTTAAGGTTATTTTCGTAAAATTGTTCGCAGCTGTTAATTTTGCTTTATTAAATTAATCAATAAAAGATCATACAAGCTTTTGGAATTTAACACGCATGTATATTCATAGCGAGTTTGAATTAGCATACCTCTGAATAGAAATTATAATTAATGTAATTAATCGATTATTTAAATTGTAAAAGTAATAGCGTTGGCACGAGGAATCGAATTACGATACGCGCGAAGGTGAACGGACCGGAATACCTCCTTCTAATGAGATAATTAACCAAAAATTATGATTTAACTTAAGTATATTATAACTGATTTTCGCTGAGATTGGAGCAGGAAATCTATCTAGCACTATAGATAGAAGATCCAAAGCAGATGCCCAGTCTATACTAGAAGTATGATTGATGCCTGATCATAACTAATCGCCAGAACATTTCCAGCGAAGGCCGCATCACATTACGCCGCCGCCCCCATTGTTCGCAGGCACGTCACACATTATCTCAGCTTCTGTTGCCGATGGTCTTTGTGGTCACGTCACGTTAAACTTGCGTGAACGCGTTTGTTCCAAGTTCCCACATACAGTTTAGATAATTTTCTTGAATCTGTTATTTTATAAAACGCGTTCCATTATGTATGTATGTTATGTTATCCATTTTAAATTCGACATTCGATTATACATATATTCAATTCAATACACGATTGTTAAACACGATGCCTGCATATCACTTAACCCTTGATTACAAATAATGCACTTATGGGTAATTTAGCGAGGTCCACCCTAGAAATGCGCTAAGTTGGCCAAGGCGATGGTGCCCGCATTGCACCCGGGGCAAGGCCAGAAGGCATGGCGTAACGCCAAACACTAGGCCAGGTTCCTAGTTTATTCGCCCTCTATGTTTTCGAGGCGGTTACCTTCAGTCTTTATAGTACCTTTAGAGCTAGCTAGCTAAGCTATTTTGATAGAGTTTAGTTGTAGTTCGACTTTTCCATACAAAACCTGTTGCTTTCCAGCGGCGCGCGCGCAGGAGTCGCGTTAGTTCACTCGTATGTGATAAATTGCACTCTGATCTTCTTGGGAATCAAGACGCGATGCCCATATTAGGGTCAATGTCCATGATTCTCCACAAGTATCGGTTGCTGTTTGGTAAAACAAATATATTCCGACATTTTCATAAGGTGGTATTAGAGTAGAACAGCGAGGTATCTAACCCACAAGCGTCATGAGTAGAGATGGGTCGAGGGTTTAAACCCTATTGGGCAAAAAGGGCATAAACTGGACAAATAGGGCAAAAACGCGTTTATGTCCAAATAAATGCCCGATGGCAGGGCAGAAACTATGCTTGTAGTTTTTAGACTTTTTTAATAAAATATACAGATAAATATGTTGGGAAATTGTATAAATAGCCCAAAATATATTGTTTTGTAGCTGATAAAACATTAATACACGATAAGTATCTATTAAGTTATTGTTATATTTATTTCAATATCACTATTAATTATTTTTTCCTATTTAAGTACCTACTTTTACTTCAATCATTATGTACTTGATCACGGGACTATAAAGCAAGTTAGCGACTCGCAAACAAATTAAGTTTGATTAAATCTCGGGAAAGTACCGCGATGCGCGGAACGCAGCAGTAAAGTGAAGTTCGTAGGTATATTGCAGCCTTAAGCGAGAGTAATGGATTGAGCGCGTACATGTACTAACTTCACTTCATTGCATGCTATGACCAGTGCGAACATACCGAGCTAGTACCAATGATGCTATATAGGTAGATACGTTGTATCGAGGTCTGCGTGGCAAGACGAACATAAGCTAATTAAATTAGCTTGAGTGAACTCAGTCCGTCCTGCGTCTGGCCGCGACGCGGACGTACCCTGAAGCGGGATTTTGGAGTATGAAAAAATACTAAAATGCCATGTTGTGTGTTTAGAAAGTGCTGTGGGAGGTTGTGAAAAGAAAAAAGGATGTGTCTTTTTATTTCTTCTATTTGTTTTGTACTGTTTAAATGGAAAATTATATTATTTTATATATTATTATAAAATTTTACTCCAAACTCACTGCCGCGCTGTTGTCGCTTTTCCACCTACACGAACGAGACAAGTAATGCGTGAGTTGTGTTTATGAGTGACAGTCATAACGAAAATGCCGCGCGGCGTTGTCTGTTCGAACGAAAATCACTGCCGCCCTGTTGCCGCTTTGCCACCTACACGAACGAGACAAGTAATGCGTTGCGTTTATGAGTGACATAGATAATGCCATGCGGCGTTGTCTGTTCTGTGTAACGACACTAGAGGATGTTGGGGTGATATGATATGGGTACTGGAAAATTTCTTTCGTTTGAGAAGCTTGCAATCCAATCAAATTCACCTCATTGATGAATGTATCTATAACTGTGCATAGATACATTCTTCAACGTTCGCTTACATCCATCATCATCATCAGCCTATATCAGTTCACTGCTGGACACAGGCCTCCCCCAATGAGCGCCATAGCGCCCTGTCTTCAGCTTGCCGCATCCAGCATCTACCAGCAGTCTTTCGCAGGTCGTCATTCCACCTCGTCGGAGGGCGTCCTACACTACGTTTACCGAGTCACGGTCTCCACTCAAGAACACGTTTGCCCCAGCGGCCGTCGGTTCTTCGCGAGATATGGCCGGCCCACTGCCACTTCAGCTTGCTAATTCTTAGAGCCATGTCGATAACTTTGGTTCTCTGTCGGATGTATTCGTTACGAATCTTATCCTTCAGAGAAACTCTGAGCATAGATCTTTCCATAGCTCGCTGAGCGACTTTGGACTGGTGGATCAGCCCTATCGTGAGTGTCCACGTGTCAGCTCCGTAGGTCATAACGAGTAGGACGCACTGGTTGGAAACTTTCGTTTTCAAGCATTGCGGTATGTATTACGAGAAAACTTGACGTAGTTTCCCAAATGCTGCCCAGCCTAGCTGGATCCTTTTCTTGGCCTCCTTCTCGAAATTGTTTTTACCCAACTGCAGAATTTTCCCAAGGTAAGTGTACTTGGAAACAGTTTCGAGAAGGTGTACGACCACCGGCCTTGGATCAATGTGACCATTGATCATGACTTTGGTTTTATCCAAATTCATGCCAAGACCGATACATCGGGAGGCTGAAGCTAGGCCGTCCAGCATCTGGTTCAGTTCCTCAAGCGACAAGCCATTAACACTGTCATCAGCGAATCGCAGGTGTGAGATGTACCTACTCGCCATTTATGTTAATGCTGATATGACATCCCCCTGCCTCACTCCTCTACGCAATTGTATGGGTTTAGACTGCTGGCCCTGTAAGGCCATGTAAGCCGCCACCATGAGTGTCTTTCACGGTGGCGGCTTACATTACGTTCATAGAATTATTCTCAATTGAAAAGAAATCTACATAAGACAAAAAAGGAATAAATAACTAAGCTTCTTTGAAGGTTCTATAAACCTACCAAAAGTAAATATAAAAATGGATATCCTACTTAATATTATAATTTGTAAATAAACCGTTTTATTTATTTAATTTACTTAAATTAAATTTATTTTCTTTTTCTTCTTCTTCTAGTTCCCTCTAACTGATAGCCGATCTGACGTCATAGGCTGTCATTGGCCGTCAGATAGACATAAAGTTCCATGTGGTAGGTAGGTATAATAATACAATAAAGCCATGTTTTTATACCTTTAAAATGAGTATGACGTCTCTATTTGTAAAATCTCATTGGATAGCACAAACAAATACAGACAAACGAAAACTCATTTTTATTTACTTTATCTAGTATAGTTGTATAAAAATAGGTACGTCCTACTTACTTTTCCTCAGTCTACACATAAAAACATTTTTATGTAAGTTATAAAAGCAATAACATATGGATAACACAATTATAGTTTCTGCCCTGTGATTGGACATTTAAAAGGCATAAAAAGACATTTATCGGGCATTTACTCAATACGCCCTGTAAATGCCCGGCATAAACCCATCTCAAGTCATGAGTCATCCAGCATCTGCCTGCAGTCTTTCGCAGGGTGTCATCCCGCTTGGTCGCAGGGCGTCCTACACTACGATTACCGAGTCGCGGTTTTCACTCAAGAAGACGTAACGACCATAGAAAACGTGAACCTGAAAAATACGATCTCAAAGAAAATATCTTGTTACGAAATATTTTCATCGTTCGGAATAAATTCGAAGCCATTTGAAAAGTAAACTGATAGTACCTATACCTACCTACCTAGTACCTACCTAGTGTTGTAAGAGAGGTCGCGGGTCGTGTTCGATATTTTGGAGTAGAGGAAAGTCATTTAGCTGTTGGAATAGACACCTCGCGCCCCGACGAGGTCGTCGACCTGCGCTGCACATTGCTGCTTCATCTGCGGATTTGTATCTACAACGCAATACACTTTACCGCTACTATATTGTTGTTTTAATAACACAATGTGAAAATATTCTGAGTCTACATTGTCGATTATGTAGGGGCAATCGTTTGTGCTCTGTTCATTTTTAACGTAAATAAATAACACGTTATTGATGTTGACCCTCCGGAACCCCGAATTGAAGTCGACTCACCCCTTTCACATGACTAGGCACACTAAGCACCTAGTCAATATTACCTAGTTTTGTATCCTATGTATGAATTACTTACCTATATTATTAATTCCGTTATACATACTGTCTTTGCACTACCAAACCAACCCTTTTTCTTATATTATTTTCTTCATCCCAAGGCCGCCGCCTTTTGTGATATGTTTTTTAATTTATAATACACTAGCGGCCCGTCCCGGCTTCGCCCGGGTGGTCATTTGTTTCAGGCAATTTTTTAAATGTTTCCCTTTTTTCTCCCCGTAAGAACAATCCTCGTACTTCAAGGAATATTCTAAAAAAAGAATTAGCAAAATCGGTTCAGCTGCTCTCGAGATTTGAGCTTAGCAACACATTCAGCGATTCATTTTTATTTTATATATAGATAGATACATGATTTTTATTTATACGTAAATGTTAATACCTAATGTGAGTAGTAAATGTTGAATCATCCAACTCAAATATTGTCTATAGTTATTATTTAACATTATTATAATTTATTATTACATTGATACATATTATTTATTAACACCTGTACTTATTATCTAGTAACAGAGCGACCCTGCCTGCCTGACTGACATCGTACAAACAACTGACAGATGTCATATAATACGTCGCAGGATTTCCCCCATCACCACCATAATTGCCCTTACTAACTAATAGTATTCTATTGGTATGTATGTACTATAATGGTAAATGTTCAAATAATAACCATTATTGTAATATTGACCTATGCATGTACCATACCAACTGGTTCGTCTGTTAGTTGAGTAACGTTCGTTTCACTGACCGGTCGACTTTCTCGACATCATCTTGGTTATCGTACTAAACTGCACTGCACGCGGCTTCGCATGCGTTGTTTCTATAAAAACGCTTACACGTCATTTCTCTCCCACGGGATCTGATTTATGGGATAAAGAGTAGCCCATGTTTTATTCCAAGCCGAGAACGAATAGAGAGAGTGTGGCCGGGCGGTATGACGCGGTGGGCAGTACCGCTTACTATACGTTTTAATGAGTAAGTATTTAATTAGCCTTAGGTAAGAGTCTGGCGCACGACAAGTGAAATGACATGACGTCACAAAAGGCGACTGACTCCTTCAATTTAACCGACTTATAATACTGTATGATTCACAACACGGATCATAAAGTTAGATTTAGAGCACTGATAATCCTCCAAAATATATTTGAGTGATGCCTGTTCGTAGTTACCTAGTCCCTAAATGACTATGTACGTACGTACCTGGTCGTTCTGCCCGCGCCGCGGCCTGACACGCCTTGTATCTATGGAAACGTTTTATTTATATATCCCATGGGAAGTTATCCGTGGGATATTCGTGACCTGTGACCTGTAACATAGACTAGCTGAAACATCCGAAATTGAAGTTCCAAATAAAACTTTTAACATTTATTACTGACAAAGATTTTATCACTCCATAACATTAGTTATTTTTATATTTTACTCCTATTTACATATTTTTAAAATCATTACGACATCATAAATCAAACATTGCACAGTCAATGGTAGAAATACATTTATACCTAAAGCACCTTTGTCCACATGTATGTATTTCACGCAATAAAATATGCTTCTCTGTATACAATATTTCAACTCGATTCATTCAGTCGTTTTGGCGTGAAGAGGTAACAGACATACAAACTTTTGTATGAATAATATGAGTAGACTGCGCGTCTATAAAGTAAACAGAGTAGTTACTAATGTAAATGTCGGCGGCACGTGCTCCTTCCTACTTCCTCTTCAACAAATACCTCACATGTATCTCATGTATGCAACGACATGACTCTGTTACAACCAACAAACCACTCAGGTACTCAACTCAACGCTTAGGCATCATAATTGTCGTCATACTATACGCTACTCAAGTTATTCTTAAGGTAAATGATTGTAAACCAATCCATACCCAATTCTATTATTGGCGTCGAGTTTAAAAAGAATGATCATTAAACATTGTAGGAAGTCAATTGTTAGCATGCATTGTATGTAGGAATAGGAAAGAGATCAAAGCAGTGCAAATTCTCTCAAAAAAAAAAACATTTTTTTTCAAAAATTTTAATGAGATAACTTTAGGAAAAGAGTAGAAGCACTGCTTATAAACATTTATCTTGGAACCAAGGTAGACACAACCTCTTCTACATTTCCGTTTCCTACACTACCCATTTCTGCCACAGCTGTCCGTATAATGGAAAATATATTGCCACCTGGAGTTATTTTCTTCACAAATCTCCTTGCTCGTATCTTCGAGACAGAGAGCTTTATCCCTGTTTAGTTACTTAGTTTGATTTGTTGGGTTCCAGTTTTAGCTGAGTCGTATTAGGGTTTACATGATTTATTCAGGGTCTGTAGTTTTGTTACTAGGTATATGCTTTGGCTTCTCACGGCGAGATTGACTTTCTTTGTAGTATTTGTTACCCTTGTGTTGTGTTGTTGTGCCTATCTATCAGCGATAGCCTTCGTGTGCTTGAGCGGTCGGTGTCCCACGGCATCGAGTGGCAGGCTCCGAGCTGGCGAGACATGTTTACGCATCGCCTGCACCGGCCGCAGCTAACACAACAGTCACTAAAGCAACATTGTGTGCTCGCTTGCTAAAGAAAAGCAAAGCAGCAGGAATGTAGTTTGTCCGGTGGCCGTCCCGCCTGTGACCACCAAACGACACCCACGACCGACCAACTGCTGGCTAATCTGCGCCCTAACAAGCTGCCAGTCGACGCTCGTTTACTGTTATTGCCAGTTGAAGTTTGTTGTTGGCCACTATTGCTTCAATGAGGTGCAAGGGAAACTATTGCTATTGATGTGTGTGTGTGACGTTCTGATCGCCATATTTTAATGTCTCATTTCGCTTTGCTTCATTTATTCCGAGTTCAAGAGCGATGAATGTTAGGTTCATGTTAACTGTCCAACCCACATACCAAACTCGATCCATCCATCCAGTGTCAAACTGGCCAGATATCAAGCTATAAGTAAAACATTGCACCATTGCGTAAAGCACGCGTTAACGGCCAGTCAACGTTAACAGGCCCGTTCCGTCCGTCATGCTCGTTTAGACATAACCACAGAATGTTTTACCATAAAAGATAAAGCTGTTGGCGACCGACGCGACGCGACGGAAGGCGTATGTCATGTCAGAGTGACATAAACATCTCGTTACGCAAGCGGCCCTCTGCCCAGTTGCACCGCTGACTATCATGCCACAAATACGGACCAAATCTCTGAAAGAAACATCTGCCCCGTAGCATCGTCGTCACCCATTTCATGATTGATTCTCCTCGTGCAAATAATCCAACACGTGTTTACTGTGTTAGTATGTTTGTTTAACAAACTGGAACGCAGTATCGAAGGAATAGCTCGACGCCTGCGCTCCGCCCGTCAACGAACCGCTTTGAACTTTGCAAAACACATGCCATTCTTCGTATCCCTGTTATACTAACAATGTTATTATATGTATGCTTTAAAGAAAATAGCGTTCATTTTTTTTTATTATACTTTTATAGAATTGAAATATCTACCTACATACAAATACCCAGAATACCCATAATAAACTAGTACCCATAACACAAGCTCTGCTTAGCTTGATGATGCTATGTGGATTGTCCAGCATTATTTATTTATTATGATAAGCACTTGGCTCATCACGATTGGCCAATCACGAGATTGTCCAAGCGAAGATGAGTTGAGTGCGAACCCAGTGCCGAGCGTTTTGTGCACCAATTTGTGTCGTAATGCATCGACGGCGATGGAAAACGCGTGTTCATGTGGCAATGGTCGCCGGCCTTCTTGCTCTGTTTTTTATTATTTTTTACAGGGGATTATACTTATAAAACTCGTTTCGCTGCTTTACGAGATAAGTCGACATTAGTCTGCTTTTGCGTGACTGTCGTGAAAAGAACACCGAACTGCACTTGGTAACTCTCCGTGTTTTACGGTTAAACATACCGAGATCTTAAACAAGACAGACAAGTACGTACATACTGTTTAGTACTACCGTACTAAAATGACCGCACACCGCAACCAGTGAACGCGACGTACACTGGTGCCCTTTCTCCGCGTAACTGAAGGGCTTTGTTATGAAAATTTGATGAAAGTGAAGATTCCTTCACTCTCGCCTGATTTACCATGGCCTTACCAGTTTCGGATCGCGACCTTGGCTCTTGACAGCTGAGGCAAGAAGCCGGTTCTTTCTAAAGAGATTGGCAAAGCCACAGAGTGGTGAACAGTGCCCAGGAGCAATTACAATACGCAGCTGATCGTTAGCATGTTATTACACGTCAACATCGTTTTGCTGTGGGTTGCCGAACACCGACGCCAGAGCGAAAGTCTGGGCTCCTTCTAGTCAGTCATAATAACCGGCCTCAGTACGACACGGTTTCCTTTTCCCATCCAATACCTACAACAGGCCGTTTTTATCCATCTTTTATAAATATCTGTCCGTCGCGACGACGACGGCAAAGATCGAATGCTTTCACAATACCCGGAACCCGACACACATTTTTACGGATAGTAACATTTGTTACTGTCTGTCTGTTTGATATATAGACTAATGTGATTTCGTAATTCAATCAGCTGTCTCCACTCACATACCAACAAGGTAAACAAAGTTAAGCCTCCGCTCTGAGCAAACCTACAGCTTTTGTTTGGAAGGCTGACTTGACTTGTATCTCCAGAAGGACTTTGCATAAACATGTTTATATTGCAGTTCGTCAATGCAAGGATGGAAGTTCCATTCCACTAGAAACCGCCAGTTTTCACTATTTCAATAAGGTACATTTCTAACTCGTATTGCCTTTTATGGCAAACATAGTAATTGTTTAATTTGTGGTCAATAACAACCAAATGTTATCCTTCCTTTGGTTTTGTTTGTAGAGCAGACCATGTTCCTTGTCAAATTCGGAACGTGTGTTTTCCCTTATCGCAATGCTGTTGTTTACCTCAAGCACCTGCGTACGTCGTTGGTCTGATTAAAGAGGTGTTTCCGGGCGATAGAGACGGGTAGGCGATTCCTAACGAATTATCTGGTACACTCGGTCCGGTTAAATAGCTTACCCTGTTCGCTTTAAGTACATACCCAGGTTAATAGGGTAGTATTAACTTAGTAAACAACGGTATTCGAGCTGATGGATCCCTCCCACAACGTTATCATACATTTTTTCGGCTTATCAGCATCTTTAATCTTTACATATGTTTATTATTGAGATAGATAAATACTGTGGTTATTTATAACTTGTTTGGTTATTGATAAGGTTGTGTAACTTTCCTCATTTCTCTTGATACTTTATTCTAATCAATTGGAAAATTGTACGATTTAGTAAACGACTAGAAAGTATTAGCTTCCCATACGAGCCATCCCCATTGCCTATGTCCAGCAGTGGACTGCTATAAGTTGATAATGATGATGACGAGCCATCCCCATATATTTCTAGAATTCCTTCTAAATCTAAACAAGCTGTAAATTAGAATAAAACGAAAGCAAAGTTGAGTTATTGGATGAAGCGTTGGGTTCGGGAGACACATGTGCCGAATACATTACCCGAACTACTTCCAATGTTTAACTTCAATTGATCACGAGGGTTTAAAGAGCTTAGGTGCTCAATGATATCGATATCCCGTTGAAGAGCATTCCGGACTTTGGTAGAGTCGCAAGTTTACTAACGAATTACCCAGTTGGTTTTAGAATCCAAGATATTTTATGTCAACAAAGACATTTATTGAAAATTGGGATTTTATTAAATGTCTTTGTCAATAACAGAAATCAACAATGTAGCTGGTTATCACTAAAAACTAAAACTTCAACTCAACAACGCCTCGCTGCACTTGGTACTGGACAAATTGATAATGGACGAGATGAAAAATCGAAAACTGTGTCCAACTTTGCTCTGTCCAGCTTTGCTCCGATTATAGTCCTGTGTCGTAAAATATTTTCCGTTTTTTTTGTTCATTTTTTACCCCTCTGTTTACAAAATATTTCTAGGATTCTAGAGGTGTTCTTTGCGTCACGAACGGTTTAGTTTCTGATGATGGTGTGGCAACTAGTGGGGCGAGTTAGGGGCGGTGACGGTGAATCTTTCAAACCATTGCATTTCCCAACACAACATTATATTTTCAAACGCGCAGCTTATTTATGTCAGATATTAAAAAAGATGAATTGGTTCCGGCTCTGAATAAAAGTAACAGATCAAAGCGAATCCTGTCCTTCGCTGCCTTGGACAAACATGGTGGGTCTCACCACATTTTTTATTATAAATATAAAACAAGAAAGTACATAAACGTAACACATATATTTAGCAGCATAGTATATAGTTTTTATCAAATTGAATCGGCTTATGTCTGTCCGATAGTCTTCTACTACATACTTCTACTACGGGTGTAAAGTGAACATATAAATTAAATTTTTGCTTTGCTTAACACTTTCATGGCCCACGACGACGCAAATGTCCATCTGTAGATCCTTCCAACAGCAGCGGGGCGGCGCGCGCGGTGCGTCCATTTGGGTTAACACTTTAATGGCTCAAACAAGTCCTTACAACGCGGCTGGGCTGTGAATGCGTTAGGGTGATTTCTCGTCGACAATGTGGTGAGAGCCGATCAGCCGCGTGCGCATCCGCGCATTCGTTACTCCGCTTGTTTCGGTAAACGTCCGTCCCATTCACAGTTTATTTATTCTTTTGAGTGTCTTTATATTTGGCCTGTCGTTGGCGGACTTGTATTTATAGCTTCGTTTGTGTTGATGGAGTCTCATCAGTTAGATCTAGCGGATGTGACGCCTTCGATCGTGCTCGCATTCATTGATATATCTACTATAAATAAATAAATAATGCTGGACAATTCACACAGCATTATCTAGCCCCATGGTAAGCAGTGCTTGTGTTATGGTTACTAGATAACTGATATACATAATACAATACATTACATAGATATATATTTTTTATTATGCATAGAAAACAACCAGAACACCCCGAACAAATATCTGCAGATCGTACACACAATTGTTCCGAGGCGGGAATCGAACCCCTTTCTGCGTCGCAGGTGGACCTTCGCCCACCGCGCGACATCGGTCGTCGTAGTATTTACATACCTACCTTCATGAACTGACAAACCTTATTACTTCCGCAAATACATTTATGCTATGTTGTTTATTCGATTCCACATCCTTTCTTGCTTTAGTTGTCTCAAATAACTTGTAACAGAGGCTTTTACAAACATAACGCATGCACCAGTCTCGCACGATGTTGCACAGTAAGTGATTGGATTCAGCTGCAAACGGCGCTGTCCAGCCTCTCATAAATTTCCGTTCCATTTTCGAATTTAATTCCGCAGGTCAAACTGTCAAGCCAGGCCGTTGCGTTGCGTCCAGTGCAAATTGATTTCTAAATTAATTGGAGCTATTTCCTTGGACTGAACAGAATGGCGACCGGTCGGGTTGGGTGGCCTTAATTGAAATCATTCTGCTGGATAGATTAAAACAATCTACGGAGATGCTGAGTAGCACTTATCATGACGGGAGAGGAATCTAGAACATTGTTTCCATTGCGAAGAGTGATGTGGGTATTCATATTCGTGTTTTACTTTTATGAAACACCAAACATCAAAGTCCTGTAGACCTTGCAGGGCTCGTGCAGACCTTGCAGGGCTCGTGCAGACCTTGCAGGGCTCGTGCACACGTCACACAATTCTAATTACATATATGTAGGTAAGTAAAACTAAGAAATAAAGTGATCACTTAGATTTTTTTGTTAATAATTTTTGCAATTCACTTGGCGCTTTGTTGTAGCTGCGTGCGTATACCATGCCCATAAGGTTTTTCTTTCTATCTACGTAAAGATTTGTTTTGAATAGTAAACCGTGAAAATGACGTAAATGAGCGCGCCATTCACCATTCGCTGACAATTCACAGCACGTCGGACGGTGCGCACGCGACGCGACCGGTGCACTGCCGAAGGACACGACGCACGTGCCTTGTCTCTAGGGCTAGCCTTACATACAATCTCAGAGTATTCTGAGCATACAATGCTAGATAATTTAGCGGCTATTACTACTATTATGCAACTCTTATGTATTACCAATGAAGAATGAAATAATCTAATAATACTCGTAATAATTATTGGTCCACGTAAGTACCATGACTAGGTTTTATTAAGTAAGGTATGTACCTTACCTAGCTTTGTATGACGTAGTAAGCCACTTTTTTTTGGCTTTCTTTCACGAACCCACCGCGGCTGCCTAATATCGGGTCCCTCGGTGGGGGTGTATGTGGGGCCCGCTGCCACACACGGTCACAAAGAATAATTTCACAAATTATGAATTAGCTGAGCGTAACGGCAATGTCGCCTTTAAAGAAACTACAATCATTTAAAGATAATCGAATCGGCGGGGTCAGTGCTCGGCATTCGTGGCTTTCGTGCGATGTGAACGACCAGAGGCAGAGCACATCGTGCCCGCTGCCGTCTAACAGATGGATGTTAGGCTGCGTGCCCGCCGCGTCTCGCCAAATGCAACTCACTGGCGGAAACTTAGAGAACAACGCTCTCAAATTATCCTGATTCCCCTCTAATTAATGTCCTGAACCACCAATCGTCTCCAATCAAGGCGCCGACGAACTGCCGTCTCAGATTACCGAACTGCCAAGTTTTCAATTTGCTGTCTCAAGCGCTCGTTCAGGCCATTGAGTTTGATGCTTATTGTTACGAGAAGCGATCGAGATCCTTGGCCGAGCTCGGCGTTATTATCGCTGTCTTATGTTCCCACTGCCTTTTATGCAAATTGCTATGATCCTTATAAACTCGCGAGTTAAATGACTGCCACGTCGCTTTTGAGAGGTGAAGACCTCTTAAAAACGCTGTACCATCTCGAGAAAATACGCAAAAGGTGACGTTGCGAAATATGGTTTGATGTTCGAACCTAATACTGTGTTGTAAAACGTGCATTCCGGTAAATAGCCTTAAGTAAATTATAGATGGTGGCCCGACGAACCCGCAGTCTGCGCCACCGGGCGGCGGCGGCGGCGGAGGCGGCAGCGTTAACTTCGTTAGCGAGTCCTCGCTCGCCGCCGCCTGTACGGATCATCGAGCCTGGATCGAAAATTAATTGCATACGAGAAAGTCCTTCCAGTAAAAAAGAAAACCGGCTATTAGACAGCTTCTTACTGAACAACCCGAGTACTTTATATGATTACGTCATAAACTTTATAGTCCCTCGACGTGCATAACATTTCAACAACGGTCTCAAGCAATAAGTAGATTTAGCATTTCCAAGAGCGACATAAATGTTTTATCGTTTTATTATTGGCTCTAGGAGCGGCAGTTCCTCTTATCGGAACTGTAGAGCCATACGCGGTGCACACTTCTAATTAAAACTTCATAATGTGACAGACAGTCGGACTCCTGGCGAGTGGTGAGGTCGTGAGGTGAGCTGGCCGTGCGGCCTTGTCCGACCTTGCGGCCGCAGGTGGGACGCGCCCGGCGAGCGCCCACCACATGCAAGCAAACATGCACTTTCGCCAACTTACATAACACTCCAAATGTAGGGTTCGGTGTTAGGAGGCTTGAGTGAAACGACTGTGTGAGACTATGGTAGGTTTATTACTAGACAATCAATACGTACAGAAGTGCATACCTATCCTACTTAGGCATACAGTACACGCCCATCGGAAAAAAAAATAAAAAAATTATGCACTATAATTATTTTTATGCTTAACCTTATTACATAATTCAGATAACCTACTAAAATGGTTACTTCTATCTTATATAAATTTAACACATTATACTTAACTAGTTTTTTATGTATGGCTTTGTTCTATTCTTATGTACTAACATTTCTTTGCCTTTATAATCAATTTTTATATTAGGTTCACAATCTTCTATTACCCGAAAAGGTCCTACATAGAGAGAATCAAATTTGTTTACACTTTGTTCGTTTCTCAGTAGGATCATGTCTCCTACCTTATATGTAATTGGATTAGTATAACAATCATACCTGACTTTTCTTACATGTTTGCTTTCGATTAAATTTTGTCTTGCGTCATGTTGCGATTTTTGTAAGCAATATTTAAGTTGTTTCGGATAATCATATTCATTATATAATGGATCTACAATAGAAGTTAAATTACTAGGTATATTACAAAGTTTACCAAAAATGAGTTCAAAAGGTGTGTATTTTGTTACTGAATGTACTGTTGTATTATAACTAAAACACCAATAAGGCAACCACACACTCCAATTTTGCGGTTCATTTTCCGTTTGAATACGAAGATATTGCATTAAATTTTTATGACTATTCTCCAGACTACCAATAGACTGATGATGATAAGCTGTAGATGTTGTCTGCTTTATTCGTAGAATTTCACACACTTCTTTCATAACTTTCGAAACAAACTCCGTACCTCTGTCTGATATTATTTGTTTTGGAATACCATACCGTAATATAAAGTTATTTACTAAAGCACTAGTTACTGAAATAGTATCCTTATTCCTAAGAGGATAAGCCTCAACATACTTACTAAGGTCACACTGTAATGTGAGTATATACGAATAATTATCACTATCCTTAACTAAGGGCCCAACTATATCTAAGTATATCCTATCGAAAGATGACACTCCTGTATCAGTTATTATCATCGGCTCTTTGATTGGTGTAAAGTGTTTTTGATGTAAACACTTGGCACAACGACCTACAAATTCATTTACGTCTTTTTCTAAACTTGGCCAATAAAAACGTCGTTTAATATTATTTACCATACGCCTAATTCCACAATGTCCACTCGTTGGTAAAATATGAAAATCATTCAAAATTACACGTTTTGTGTCTTCATCATATATTCTTATAACATCATTTAAAACACATAATCTCGGACCGGTCCAGTCTAATGATTCATTTATTATTTGAGTTAACTCTTTTATTATATTTTTGTTGTTATTATTTTTAATAATATACAAACAATCTATATTTAATTTTCCACACATACTTTCCAACTTTCTCACAAAGGCATCTCGTGCACAATATGATCGAAATGAAGGATTTACGTAAATTACTAACTTTTTCTCACAATAGGCAAATAAACTTGACTTTTCCTGTACATTATTTTTTAGTAATGTATTCCATTCTTTGTCATTTAAAAATTTTAATTCCGTAGAATTGTTCGGTTTTTTAAGTGCTCCCACAACTTTAGGGTGATCAGGCCTGTCGTTAGTGGTAACTCTATCAACCTTTGATTTACTATAGTCATTTTTATTACTCTCTGACTCTTCGTTCATTCGTTTGCGCTGCGCTCTCGTCAACGCTCCTATACTATGTTCATACATCTCTTTCAACTCGTCACTTGATATCTTAATACGTGATAACGCATCGGCCACATTATCCGCTCCTTTCACATACTCTATAATATAATCGTACTCTTCTAATGAAAGTCTAAATTTTGTTAAACGGCTAGAAGGATTTGTCATATTAAATAGATAAACTAACGGTTTATGGTCTGTTCTAATAATGAATTTTCGTCCATAAAGATAAGGTCTAAAGTATTTCACGGACCATACTATTGCTAACAGCTCTTTTTCAATTGTCGGATATCGAATTTCAGCTTTATTAAGCGTCCGACTGGCATAGGCTACTGGCATGTTGTTACTATTTGATAATACAGAACCTATCGCATAACCCGATGCATCTGTTTGTAAAATAAATGTATTAGACTGCTCAAAATTTGGGTATTCTAATATTGGTGGTGAAATTAATGCATTTTTCAATGAAGAAAAAGATTCTTGGCATTCTTGTTTCCATTCAAACTTGATATTTTTCCGACCTAATTTATTTAATGGTAAAGATAATTCTGCAAATTTAGGTATAAATTTTCTGTAAAAATTAGTAAATGCCACAAATCTTCTTGTTTCATCCGCATTTTTTGGAACTGGGTAATTCTTTACAACCTCAATTTTTTCTGGATCCGGCTTAATGCCTTCTGTTGTTATAACGTGACCTAAAAATTGCATTTCCTTTCTTAGAAAATCACATTTGTCCGGGTTTAATTTTAAGTTAACTTTCCTCAATCTAGTCAAAATATCAATTAAATTTTTATTATGAGAATCTAAATTTCTGCCAAAACAAATTATGTTATCTAAATAAATAAATAGTTTTTCATAGGTTAGGCCTGACATGGCTACTGTCATTAATCTAGAAAAAGCACTTGGGCTGACCTTCAACCCCATCGGGAGACGTGTCATTTGGTATTGTCCCGAATTTGTTGTAAAAGCTGTGTATTTTTTACTTTCTGGACTCAAATTACTTTGAAAATAAGCTTGTGATAAATCTAACTGTGAAAAATACATAGCGCCTGACAATGAATCTAGAATATCTGTTATGTTCGGAAGAGGGAATTTATCATCTAAAATTCTGTCATTTAATTTTCGAAAATCGATAACCAATCTCCATTGCTTTATCTCATTGTTTGCCTTTTTAGGTACCAGTAGTACTGGGCTAGACCACTCGCTTTTAGCTGGTTCAATAATGCCATTGGAAAGCATTTTCTTAACTTGATTTTCTACCTCGTTTCGTTGTGAATAAGGTAACCTATATTGTTTTACGTATGATGGGTCTACATTTGGTTTTAATTGTATCGTTTGGTCGTATAAATTGGTGGTAGTAAGTTTATCATTTGGTAAGTGAAAAACATCTGAAAACTTCGCACATATACTCTCTATAGATGTTCGTTCTTCGTTGTTTAAATGTTTCAAATCTAAGTGAGCAAACATCGTACGCACTCTTTCTCCATCCACACTTGCACCTTTTTCAAAATTACATATCGCATAATCATTTAAGCTATGAATTTCCGGTCTAAAATAAGAAAGATTTACTTCTGACTCTCTTGTATTCATTACTTGCATGACAATTTTCCCATTTTTCGGTTTGCAAATACTTCCTGCAATGAAAACTCCCTTACTCACTTCGCATGGTAATACTACACATTCTTCACTAGTTCTACTGTCTATAACAAATAATTTTTCGCACCTTGGTGGAATTGTCAAATAAATATCATTGCATGACGAACTTTTATTCATGGATAAAGTTATGCAATCATTATCATTACTAATTGAAATCGTATTATTTTCAAAATCCAAAATTGCTTTATATCTTTTCATAAAATCTCTACCTAAAATTCCATGTTGCATACAAGGTAAGTTTTTGATAGCATAAAACTTGTGACAAAATTCCTTACCATTTATGTTGAGTGTAACATAAACATATCCAATTGTTTGTACTTTACCCCCTATGCCTTTTATGGGAATGCATTCTGAGTGGATCGGAATGTTCCACAGCTGCGCTGTTTCATATTTCACTGCAGATAAAGATGCTCCGGAATCTACTAGAAAACTTTGTCTTGAATTTTGAATAAAAAAATCTACTGAGCTACTGTTATCACATGCAAATATAAAGTTATTATCGAAAAAACTGCATGAGTTCATCTTTTGAGTTTTCCGAATTGTGATTGGTGTTCACTGACTTTTGGTTCGCCTGACTCTGTTCCGTGTTACTATTTTGATAGTTATTGTGCATGTAATGCATATTGTTATTATTTGTCGACCAGTTACCTCTGTAATAACCTCGAGACCTATTTGGCCTATAACCCCTGGGCTGTTGGTTACCCGAACCTCGATTCTGACCTCCACGGTTTTGTCCTTGCGGTTGCGTCTGCATACTTCCGTATCCTCCTCGCTGTGAATAATTACCTCGGTAGTTATTATATCTACCCCTATTACCTGAATATCTGTGGTTATTAGCTCGTCCACGCTGTCCAAAGTACATTGATGATTCAGTACTCTGGCGGCTACACGAAGGCTCCTCATCCTTCGCTGCTCGAATTGTGTCCTTGAGGGTGGAGTAATTCCTAGCTAATAAAATCGTACTCAGCTGTTTATCCCGTAAACCATTAGTGAAACTTTTTATCGCTATCTTCTCATTGATAGGACGTAGTATTTTGTACGCTTCCTGGTCAGTTGACTGCGAAATTGTCAAATCTACAAACAATTTCTCTAACTTGGCTCCATACTGTTCCATGGTCATGTTTTTCTGTCGAATTTGCATTATTTCGTTATGAATCGCGGTACTTGACTTTTGAGTCAGTAAATGAAAACGCATATCATTCACTAATTCCTCGCATGTTTTATAAGATTTAGACAACCTCAACTTAGCACTTTCATTCAACCTTGTTCTCAACACAAAATTTATGAGCATAGACTTACCTTCTGGTTTCAACGCAGAATTGTACAACTCAATAGCATCGATGAGACTTTTGGTGACGTTCTCATTACCTGTCATCATCGGCAACAGCGAAGTCGCTGTTCTAAAATCAAACGACTCCATATTGGTGTTTTGGTTACTATCCTCACTTCCTTGTGAATAATTTTTGGCACAAAATTCCTCTATATCTTTATATAGTTTTTCAAACGAATCGCAATATGACTGAATATCCTCTAACACACTTCCTACGATTTCCTTTTTATCTATCTGTTCTGTTAAAATAACAATACATATATCAAACTGCTTTCTTAACTCTACTGCTTCATTTAATTTCTTATTCAAAACCTTTTCTGTTCTGTTACTGTAGTTTAATTTTATTAAATTATCTTTTAAATTTTTAAGCCTATCAAAAATAGTCTTTATTTCGCTTGCCATTTATAATTATCATTGTATTACTTTAATTTTTATAATAAAATATAAGGTACATTACCATATCTCATAGGATAACTCTATGAGATGAGTCCTCAAAGTATCATTAAACTATCCACCATAATTTTCACCGAACGAAACCATAGTTCACGTAATTACGATAGTCTTCCTAGTAACTGTTCTCTTATCTATAATGTTCCTTCAAAATATTATCTCCTTACATTTTCATTGTTTCACTCTGAGTCCACGAACGTTAAAAAAAATAGAAACACATATTTGAATTGATTCACTTTTAGGTACTTACAAACACTTTATTCAAATCACTATGTAACACCATACTGATCGATCGGCGATCAGCTACTTGTCTCGACAGCTGCATGCTACGCAGGGCTCCTCTAAGGCTCTCGGCGCCGAGCGACGAAAAGACCGCCTCAAATACTGAGTAGTTATTTCGCTCCGCATCCACTTGTGGTGACATTTCTTGTAGAGCAGGTACAGTCCATAAATACCAGCTAACGCCAAAATCGTGCACATAATGTACATTACCATGCTAATGTTGGATAGATGGTAATCCGTGCTGTTTACTCCACCGGAGGCATTTTGAGTGATGAAAACCTCATCCTTTTCGATATTCGAGCGACACATTTTACTAACTTCCAATTATTAAGTCACTTAGTTAAAACATCTTCGTAACGCGATCTCTCCTCCGCTCGATGCCTTATATGGCAGGGTCGCCATGTAGGGTTCGGTGTTAGGAGGCTTGAGTGAAACGACTGTGTGAGACTATGGTAGGTTTATTACTAGACAATCAATACGTACAGAAGTGCATACCTATCCTACTTAGGCATACAGTACACAAATATGCTTTGGTCATTCTTTGAATTAAGAAAAACAAGTTTGAGATGTAATACGGCAGTGCTGAAACTATACCTTCTCGCAAATTTTACGTTCGCAGCAGATGTTTCGATGATCCACTAATGTTATGTCTATTTCAGTGACAGAATCGTCTATGATTAAAACTCTTGCATAATATCTTAAGCATCTGTCATCAGCTATTAATAGCGGTGAATGCGGGTCGATGGTTCGTCCTTCAGCGCGCAGGCGGGCAGCAGGCGATGCGCTAATTGCCAGGATCGACTCCTACGCCGCTCCTACGATCATGTGATGAGCAATCATCGCCCCGACCACCTAATTGATGCTAATGTCAGTTTTTATGATTTTGTGTGTTTGTTTGTTTACAATCTTGCTCATTGTATCATAATCGAGATGATGCTGCAGTTCGTTTTAGAACGTGTGTTTTTATTGCTTGTGCGTGACTCGCTGTCATTGGATTCAGCTCTTACAATTTAATCTGGTTCCAATTTTCTGTGGCATGTCGAAGTATTCAAGTAAACCAATCTTTGAATGGCTCTCCGGTTCCAACAACAATATTGACATTAACCTAATACCGAACCTGGGATACATTTATATGGCAGTAAAAGTAGTGCCTATTTAGTTTGGTTAACCGTGTCAGGAGAGCTGAGTCCGCGACATCAATAGGCTCTTGAATCCAATAATCTCTTTGAACTTCCGTCCTACAGTACGCTATCTGGCCCGAACCGATACTTTAAAGGTCATTGTGGTTTGGCATTAAAACATTCTTAATACTGGTATAACTCCTCATTCGCTTTTAATAATAAAACCGAAACGAATGTTCCGGCTTCATCTCGGTGCCGAAACTAATTTGAACAAAAATCTAATTTACTTGCCGGTATTTCGTGTTAATTACTCTCTTGTTTCCATGCAAAAGAAATAGTCTGACAGGACATTTTTTTATTCAAAAGTAATCGGACGTAACTTCGGACTCCTGAATTGAATACCAAAGTAAGATAAGAAACAAAAATTACAAATGTTGTCTCTTTGATTTAAGTTCATATATTTCATAGTCATTCGCAATGACGACTGATGAATGATGATAGCAGCAATAACACCACCAAAGTGTTATTTCAACGAGTTTTTGTAAGTGGTCACCTTTGGTCGCCAGTCAATGATCTCAATGCACGTGGGTGTTCGCTAAATATATTCCTGCCCAGCGTTTGATAAGGTTAATTGAGAGGAGCCGACCCCTAATCTAATGATCTCACTCCGTACTTACGGTTCCCTGTGAACGTGACGTCACTACCATACAAGGTGTTTTGCGGTATGAAACTAACTTATAACTATTGCTAATTTATTTAAACGAATGCATAAATTAGAAAATGTTGACCCAATAGGGATTTTCCTATTGCATATCACTTCAGCGAACATGCATGCAACTATTTACATTTCGGTACATAACGTCATTGCAAATTACGTGGAATTTTATATAGCTTATGTTCTGTTTGAGTTTGTGAGAAGCTTTTGCAAAGGACCTTGACGATTATCCGTGACGTGATCTCACCGCGATCGATTGTTGAGCAGATCATTGTCCGGCCTTTCCTTATGCACTGCCGGGGATGCCGTCATCATGACGGAGATTCGGTGAATACGTGTTGCAGTACACTGCTAATCCGAGATAGTCCTTTGCGTTGCCAGTTATATACAGTAAACATAATCAGAAAATCTGGCATATTATTAAGAGGTCAAACCGAATTACTTTTCAACTATCATCATCATCATCATCACTATTTCAGCCAAAAGACGTCCATTGGTACTAGCGAATGATCTCGAGCTGGTCCCATATACATACTGCCTCTATAAAATACATACATATATGACATACTATTTGTCCCGCAAAACTTAAAAAACGGTGCAAATAAAGGAATTCGAAGTCAGTTTTTACGTCTTTAGTCTTTTGAATACAATCACTTGTTAATATTTATGAGGTAAGAGTTAAGATTTCGGCTTTAGTAAGCATAATAATAGAACACTAACAGCGTAAACTAAACTATACCACAAGATGAGTTCACTTCCGAACTATTCATAGAAGACATATCGTACGAGGACCGCTGGCCTCGATTCTGTTGTGTAAATATGACCGGATTGTTATTGCATTGGAAGAATATCTCAATGTTAGAGTTATTGGGTCACTGGTTTGCGTTACCTATCGATAGATAATGATCTGTATGTCAGACGGTTGCGATAGAGGTGAAGCGAGTTGCATTGCAACATTGCTTCTGGTTTAACGTTACCTGCGTCTGGTGAAACTAAGCCTTTTTTAATGTTTATTTATCAAGCAGGTATTTGTCGCATATCATTATAGTTTAACTAACTAGACCCTTTATTTTACACTCTCCTCTCTCCACGGAACATAAGGCTGACAGGGTTCTGCTACAATCCAGGTTGCAGTAGAAATGATTTGTCTTTGGTTGGAGTGTTGGCACTCCTCTACGTAAAGTACTCTACTAAGGTATTCTAGGTATGCGAATTATTCGCCGATCTAACCGCGTCTTAGTTCATCTGATAGGAATGCGCTTACCTATCGAAAGGTAGTCGAGTTGTAAATAGAATCCATGCTTAATTTTTGTTATTTATTAGTGCCCTTCATGATATTGCACCACTCTTTACATATTTGTATACTAATCTTAAATGAAATTGCACAAATATATTATAAGTCTACACGGCTGCACGAATTTTCAAAATATGGCAGGGAGATAGGAGACGATCATAGATAGGCTGCTTTTTATGCAAGTAAATCGCAAAAAGCCGCTGGAAAAAGCTGGTAGCTGTATAACGCGATATAATTTACTAAGCGGACATTTTAATGAGCAGTTCCGAGTCGCCGTGAATACAAAATATAATTGCATTCGTATTAACAGCGCAGCGAGCCGGTCGCGGACGCTGAATGCTCTGCGAATGAATGGGCTTCCCAGAACGCGAGGCTTCTTGCAGCTATTACACTATTCTGGTGGTTATTCTTCAGCAGAAATGGTATACTAGTGCTACAAGTAGATACGGAACAAGGTTCTTTGTAACAATTAGGTACATTCGTTTTGCTTTTTGCAAGCAAAGATTGCACAGTACTAGTATGTTTGTAATGTACTATCTCTGTAGTAATCATTATTATGTATAATACTCTTTTTACACAATACTATGGCCATTAGGTTATCCAAAGTTTTATTCGGAAAACAACGCTGGTGATTATTTTATATGATACGGAACCCTTAGTGCACAAGTACGATACGCAATTAGCAGATTTATTCCTTTGAAGCAAAATAGCATAAAAGAGAAATGGCCCTACACACTGAGAAACTGGCCATTAGGTGCAGCTGACTGCAATCAAACAATTATCTATCTGCAGCACACGCAACGATCAAGGGAAACTCGAGCCCGCAGCATTCTGCGCAATTCGGTAATTGCGCAGAATGCTGCGGGCTCGAGTGACCCTGCGACCAGCCTCGACTTTACTTACGGCTGTTGAACGATCTCCCGGTTACTGTAGCCGCCATACTTCATCCCATCACCCTGCATTTACCCACTGTTACGGCTGGGATACACGACGTCACTGACACTCGACACAAATCAAAGTAGGATTGCATTGACCGACATTCTGAGACTCCTCTGGTTTATAGAGTAAGTGCAAGCCCAGCTCATTCCATCCATTGCGTGTAACATTATTAGAATTAGTGTTAGTGTTAGCTTGTAACATATTATATCAGGATCAGGGACTCCTCCTATTAAATCATAAACACTAAAGAAAACGCCTTCCACTACAGCAGAAATGTTCCATTACAACTAAAATTAACTAGGATATCTAATTAAATACGAGCCCTCACAGTTTATCTCAGCCTGTTCGATTCTAATTCTCCCTGGAATCCCGGATACTTATAAGCCTGTCGGAACGCTGTATTAAACTTGTGCCCGTTTGTTCCAGGTAAGCCGATCCACTGGAAGTTTTCTAATATACTAGACTTGGAAACTGTGAGTAAGAAGGTAACAATTATTTGTATTGCTGTAGTGAACATTCTACTGATTATACAGGGTGTTTGGCAGACCGCGTGCCGTGTGCTAACTGGAGGTAGGTGGAACATATGCAATAGCTCATCGGCTTTTCTAACCCTGAAAGGTTTCTCGGCTATTTGTTTGATTAGGATATTTTTTAAAGCAGCAATGGGCATTTAACGTGTCGAAACGTGAATATTAAAAACTGAGGGTTCAACTTCGATCGGATTTAAAATAAATACAGAACTAAAAAGTAGAAAATAATTCAAATCATGGGTAAGAGTGATAACGCTTTTTTACATTAAAATAATTTCTTTTATTTATCACTCTTATCCTTAATTTGATTTATTTTCTACTTTTTCGTTCGGTTTATTTATAAAAGCGTGGTTTTTTAGTTTTTTTAAACTATTATTTTTTTTCAATTTTTTAGTTTAACCTCTCATGTCTCCTTACAATGCCAGACTAGAGTCAAGCTCAACAGGGTCTTCTTTCCCCGCTGATTCTCCCAAGCCCGTCCCCTTGGCTGTGGTTTCGCGGCTAGATAGTAGATAGGGACAGTGGTTGTTTTTTAGTTTAATCTTATCAAATTATTGTATTGTCATCGGTTATTAATAAGTTTACGAAGTTTAAATGATATCTGACCGTTCAAAGTGGGTCAAAGTCGAGTCCAAAGGAGTCGATTACAAACAAACAAACATATGTACATACAGGTGAAGCTAATAAAAGCGTTATAATTAATAAAAAATGTGTGTTTCTGTGCCCCACCAGGGCCCGAAAGAAGAAGTCTAGTAGTAGTAGTAGGATCAACCCGAGTCAAACGACATAAATAACGATACAATCCAGTTGGGATTGAAAAGGATAAAACAAACCTGCCTCAATCCCAGCCGTGGCGTCGCGGCGTCGGCTCGCATGATTAATGTAACCGGACTTTCTACATAACAAAGAGAAACTTATTGTCAACAAAACCGCTCAATCAAAATAAACATGACCACACTGAAACGTACGAGCAGGTAATTGTTTCAGACTAAGATTCCTTTTGGAAGCGTGACTCATCCGCGCACTCTACTCATCTGTTCTGTAAATAAAAAGAAACGTGGAAACGGCGGGGCTTCGGGGAAGATCCTCCTTGGACGCCAGAGTGAAGTGTTACCGTAATGTAGCGTGTTCCGATGCACCATCTCAGCGGGCGGCTGCCAATGATGATATCACCCGAGCAAAACACATATACACAATAACGGAGATAATGCCATTTTACGATTGATAGCATGTTTACGACTGACTACTATTTAGATAAACTGCAAGTTGCTATACATCTTGCTATGATTACTGAGATTCCGATGCCGGACCCAGCAACATTCACACGATTCGTAGTGAAACAAGGAGCGAGTGTTATGTTCATATGATTTAATGAACCGCGACGGTCGGCTCGGGACTGATACTTCCTCATCAGCTCTCCGTGTTGTTAGTTTCGGTTTTAACTGTTCATCGCGCATCTGCATCATCAGGTTCATCGGGTTTCACTAAACTATATGTCATTCATTACAATGCTAAAACGTAATTTATTATACTCTTCCATTCATAGCGACAATAGCACCTATGAATCATATCTGTTGAACATTCAGTTCGTATGGCGCAGGCGCAGGTTATATTGTATCACGCCCATGCTGAATCTGCAATTGTGATCACAAGGTTCTTTAATATTGTTTCAATGTTGTCGTTTTAAGGAAGAACGTGGGCCGAATACCTGTGTAATTTCCACGCAGAAAAAGTTATCTGAAGGTGGTCCCTAACCAAACAAAGAGCCGCGCGAACTTGACCGCAAAAAACTGACTTTTTTATAGAGTAGAATAAAAGTTGAATGCAACATGTACAAAGTTAAAGCCAAAAGGAAAGTTTACAAACAGATGACAAGCCAGCAACTTGTCAACACAAAACACAAGTCACGGGATGTAGTTGGCCCATGAAAAGTGTCGTCGTTGCGGTGCTGTAGAAACCGAACGCCCAATCATAGCACTTGCGCTGTGACCGACACATCAGCCGGTGCATGTTGGGCCGCCACAGGGCTGGCAGCACGCCACCGCGCCAGCACCGCGCGACCACGTGGATGACAACATTATTACACCAGTGGAATCACAGACACGAGGCAACCCTGCTCGCTAGTCTCGCTAGTGCTGCGGGGTTCCGGGACCAAATTGAAAATTATTATTTATAGCGATAACACAATTCGGATTCTGTCATATCTTCATTTCGGAGCCAAGATGATCGCGATACAACGAGAATAGATTAAAAAATATTTCTTCACAGATGTTTTCCTACGGTATTAAAATTTAAAACCGTCGAGGAAATTAGGAAGCGTTTCCAAATCGCGCATCAATCATATCTACGCTGAAACGGTATTCAGGGCGGATAATAAGGAAAGCACGTAGAACTATATCGTGCAACGCTCAATAAAACATTTATGTGGCGCATCCTGCGGCTGCATAGACGTAGCCCTCGCAGCGGCCGGCACAGGCATGTACCGGGCCGTTGAGCCCATTCCGCTGAAAGCTCTGGAGCTGGTGTTTGTTGATCCGCGGGTAATGGCTCCAGACAGATAGCGCTGCCGCCCGCCACCGCTGCAATTACCAGGCTAATCCTGGCTGGATTAGGTTCCTACATATTTGTTTGTACAACATTTCCGGGTTGGTTTTCCGTGCGCTACAGGATGTTTATGTCATTATCTTCTCGATTTAATGAATGGCATCATTTTCTGTTTATCTTTGTTTAATAATTCAGCGCTACGTTACAATTAATGGAACCCTTAAACTGGTCGGGTTAGTGTCAGCCAAATAAATAGTAACATTATGATGTGGGCGTGTGTCGTTGTCATTACCATTTGTTATTGATGCGGGAATACCTGCCCGCTGCCCGCAGGCCCTGCGCCCCGTGACGTGACGTGACGTGACGTGACGTGGCTCACTTCTGGTGATGGCTCGGCTCGATGCCAACTGTCGCCCCTGAACCATGCTAACACTACCCAGAACATCACCCAAACTGCATAGAAATAAATTGCAATTGCAAAGTTGTGTAAAAGCTAAACGTTAAGAATTGTGTTTGATAAATAAATAATACTGGACAATCGACACAGCATCATATAGCCCCAAGCTAAGCAGAGGTTGTTTTATGGGTACTGACTAGATGACTTATATACTTAATAGTATACATAACCTGTATATAATTTTTGTATTACATACAATTACATAGTAAATACCCAGAACACCTGCAACAAATATTCGCAAATAGTAGAAACATTTATTTCAGGGCGGGAATCGAACCCCTCCTGCGTCGTAACCTTCGCCCGCCGCGGCACATCGTTCGTCGAATAAATGATAAGTCAGTTTGTTTTGAAGTGCGTTTATGGGTTTTCTGTTGCTTGTATCTCACTCGACATTAAAGCCGAGTAAGTTTTTGTACACGTGACGTCCAAAGCCACTAATTCGTATCGATAATCACCGGTATAGACCTGACGATAGGGATACGCTGTTGTTTCGGTGTATCTTCATGAGCATTGATCGATCCAAGTTGCCTGCTAGAAACATAAACAGCAAGCAAAGGTCCCCATTGTAAACGAGGAACGTGACCGTCCTTCGCACTCATTACGGGTATTAGCCGGTGCCGCGCTAATCCCGCACGCGTCGTACTGCATGCTCATCACGTCATCACTTTATTCAACTCTACATTCAAATTAGTGTTATCTGTATGACCGCGTCTCCTCTAATGACATTGCTTGCTAAATCTTTATTGGGGAGGCTATAACAACGAAACATGGTATAATTATTCGTGACCACTCGTGTGATAGACGTGGTTCAAGAGTGAGATAGGTCTGTAGTTCTTAAGAAGGGTTTTATCTCCCTTCTTAAAAAAGAGCACCATCAGACTAGATTGTCTTGAAACATGCTAAATGTCTGATCATAATACCCGGCGGCAGTCTCCTTCATGCACGCATGCACAGCGTGGGTACGTCGGGCCAGCCATCTGGTGGTCACCCGACACCGGCGCAGGCGCAGGCATCTGCCGGCCTTGCTCCACTTATCTAGGACTCCGCGTCCAGTTCACACGCCGCCCAACCATCCCACTAAACTGGAGCACTCCCATTTACATTGTTTTCGTCAATAGTGAATCAATTAAAATCAAATATCCATGCCATCGCGGTTACTTGTAATTTATTATCGTGCTCGTGTTGCACGTGTGTTCAGGTTCCACAATCGCTTTTAACGAGCTATTGGTGCTTGCACTTACAGCATTTCTCGCAATTTTCCACAATAAAACATTTCCTAGGCCCATAACCCTCGTGTGGGATCCGTGCGCTCGTTACTTGGGGAATGGGGTCGGAGCTCGCAGTAAACTTGCATGTTGCAATACAACTATCCGTACAACGGACTATTTGTAACGTGGCAGTGAAGCTGGACTTTGAATTGTTTACGCTTCTTCCAGATGAGAGAGATCAAACGACTTGGATTATGAAATACTCACTGCTTTGGAATATTTAAAAAAAAAGGTAAACTATTAACAAAACGCTATCATCTGACTTAATGAATGATCCTACTTAAAAGCAGAGTTTCTAGAACACTCCGTTTAAAAAATCTTACCATACTGCGGCTGATTGCAATTAAAAAGTTTTGCTCGAACTTAAATTTGCGCCATTATCATAAAGTAGAGGACAGTACCTACCAGCGCGTTCCGACAACGACGACGTGGCACGCGGCCTTTATTGCGAAACCGTCTGAAACAGATCTGATAGCCGCGATCTAAAGCGCAAATAACACAACTTTACAATAACCAGCGCTACCTCTACACCAGTAACTCGCGTCTCGCCCCGGTGCCTTCTTTTGTTGTCCAATGTCTTATCACTCTCCATTATATTTTCATTAGATCATTACGAATGACGGAAATGATGATTGGTCGAGCTGCGATATTAAACTTCCGGCTCCTCTTTGATTTTGTTATCGACCGAGTCTTGATTTCGGTCTGCCTGCGTTGCTATATCAACATATTATTTTGAGTAAAAAAATACAATGTAGAGCACAATTGTGTTTTTTCAGAAACAGTTATTTTTCCGTTTCATTTCTTTCAGTTACAGTATTGCGCTGGTTACGCGGCGCAATTTGATAGGTTATTACTTCCGAGTTCCTACTTAGTTTCGCTCTGTTCCTTATTGTTCGTAATCATCGCCTTAGTTTAGGTAAACACAATCCACAACGACTTGTAATTGCACACTACGAGTATATTATAGCAATAACTTTAAATGGATATATTATGCAAGTTATATTATTTTCGTGTCAAAGTCCTGAGGCCACTTAAATTATGCGAAAATAACAATCCACGTGGATTGTTATTGTGCTGAAACGGTCTGCGAACCGTTACTCTGCCTGAGCTATTAGGGGGATAGTTTGCGGATCCCTCGTAAACAAGTCATCAACTGTATAATGAAGTAAGTGTTGTTTACCCGCACCTTACTGTGGATAGTCAGCTCGCTCTGCAGTAATACCATATTGTGTGGTGAAGCATGCAGCTGTGTCCACGGGCTACCTGCCAAATAATGCTGCATGCACGGAATAACATCTTCATATCGGAACTGAATGCAGCTATCGACTTTTTTATATGAAATCATAAAACCTTTCAATCGTAAGATCTACGGCACAATAAGCAAAATCTGATGTTTAAAATGAAAATGAAGTTTCTAGCTCTAGTGTGTGTGTAGGTAAGTTATTATTATCGAAACAAATTTAGCCCCTAGCTTTTATCTTTAAAGTTATTATAATACGTTAGTTTGTAATTGGACTTGTTACGTATTTTATATTTAAAAACGCACAAATATGTTGTATTCTATTCTAAATGACAGTTATGGTTTTAATTTGATTACTACTAAGATTGAGCAAAGTAAATTAGAGAGTATTATGAAGCTGATTAAACGCACGCAATCTGTCTTTTATTACCGACGACGTTTCCGAGGCACCTTGACGGTACCTATCTACTTTTACTTTTATGGAGGCGCTTTCAGGGCAGATTGGATTAACTGACTCGAGCAGGGAGTTGCTTCTGAAGGGGCCACTCCTTTCACTCAAAGGGTAGAAATCCTTTATTTTACTTTCATTGTGGGGCTCGGACAGTTTATCTTTCTCACTGTGGACTCTTTTAGAGGCTTGTGGAGTTGTGGCTTTTGTATTCGATGTCTCGTGTCCTTATTATTATTAACTGGTTTCTGCACGCGGCTTCGCACACTTTGTTCATATGAAAAGGTTTATCTATCTATACCATGGGAACTGATTTAAGGGATAAAACGTGTATGTTTTATAGCAGTCCTAGAGCTACCTGTATGCAACGTTTCAGCCCGTCCCGGAGTTGAGGTGTGAAGAAGTAACAAATAACCACCCATCCAACTAAACATCCAAACTTACGCATTTATAATATGAGTGTGATATAAGTAACACAAACAGGTGTTATACCTGAAGCATAGTTTAATATTATTATCGCCGCGCCGCGCCGGGTCATAGTTCGTGTATGATAATATAAAAGAGCCCCTTCTTAGCATTTAAATTAAAACATATTCAATCTGTAGTAATACTGAATTATTAATGCTGCGTGTTTCGAATTCATAGATCGCTTTATGTTTTAGTTTCACAAAAATTACGAAATAACATCGCTTTCGAATTTAGTTCATATTCGATTAACAAACCAAAGATGAAGTTGCATGTTATTTGCCCCTCATCGTCATGGCAAGGTAAAAACACGTTGTTCATTCTTGGGTGCAGGTACGGGCAGGGTAAGTACCTCGGTGAATACATTACGTGTAGGAAGTCGTTACGGCGGCGCGGCCAGGCGTGACCACTAAATTGTTAAACGTAAAAAATCAAATGAGCACCTGCCTGCTGCGTCTGCCCGTAGCGAACTCGCGAAGGTCAAGTTCTCATACCATGCAGTGCAAAAAAACTGGGCTCTTCATACAGACAGACCTATTTATTGATGAAGAAGTTACATCTTCCATCGAAAGGACTACTCTACTATCTCGTACTTGCCAAGTTTCTCTGCGCGAATTCTATGCTGGCTTGAATACCAAATCAGTTCTATCTCTATCTGCAACGGACCCTACTGCCAGCGAACGGTTTATTATCGGCTTTACCTAAACTGCGTGGGCAGATATCGAAGCCGACGGATTCAATATGTTCTGGACGATCTCCCACGGTCCTGACGGGTGTTTCTAGTTAGTGCTCTACCGTAATTGTACTTATCGCACGAAGGTTGGGGCTCGTTAGCCAAGGGCCGGAACCCGCCGGACTGTGACCGTTCGCGATAATAGCGCACGGAACCGTGACCTACCGTGAATAAGATCGATTTAATCTCGAATTCATTACAAATAATGAAAGAACACAAAATATTATAAGTGGCCCGTGAACTATGAGCGTCCTAGAATGCAAGGTAAGATGAGTTGTTCTTGTTCTGATTGAGCGGTCGTTGAAACACAATGTCTCAAGACAATAAGAGACATATCACTATGGGGTGTAATAACAAATAATGGACATCTTATTACTATAATGTTAAAAAGCAATATTTTTCCAATTGTCTATCCTAACTCGTAGATAAAACTGATCTCCTTTGAGCTTTCAACTCGTAAATTTGGATCGAATATAACTTTGAGATCTGTTCTACGAAACAGTCGTAAATATACCGGCTAATGTATTATAGAGGACAGGTGGATTTATTTCTGGTTATTTCAGGGATCCTATTATCGCGGTACCCAATAAATAACCATTCACTTGAAAGGCGAAACAACTACAAAATGATCCGAAATAAAATGGAGCCGTAACCACCCTGTTAAATAAAAGTTCATTATTTCCTTTATCGATATAATTATTTTTTTTGCTAGCGTCATTGGTCCCACTACGGGGCCTCCCCCAAATTTGTCAACTTCTTAGAATACGTATGAATGTAATTAATAATTGCAAACACATTATTATCATCAAACATAAAGATCATTATCATATTTCTACGAAAAGACACACTTTTGGTACGAACGACAAAGTGAGTCAGAACTAAGTGATAAAAGTCCAAGGTTCGAGCGCCTAAGTCAAAGTCTGTCTAGGAACCGTTTAGTATGTTATATATCTCCGTTATCACAAAGGCATTAGCCGGCGGAAGTGCGTGCCGCGGGCCGCTTCCGACACGCGACCCGGGACGTGCCTCACGTACTACGACCCAGTGAAGCCCTTAGAACGGACACATTTGCTAAAGGACAATGCATATTTCGAGAAACCCTTTAAATTATCTGACCTTTCCTATTCCTTTGTAGCGTAAGCAGCTATGGAATTCACAACACATGAAATTGTAACGGAGAGGTTCGTTGTGGTTTGTTGCCAATGGAAAATAGCGTGATTTCTCAGCATTGCCTTTGTATAGATATGGAGCAAAACCCTCGTAGCCATACATACTAGTCACGGAGACATGAGACAGCGTCTAACACTAATGACTCGACGTAAACAAGCCTTTATCTCGATTGGCAACGCCTTCGCGACTCGTATTCACTGGGAATTGAACTCTCATTCAGCAATGGACCCTGGCCCTTGAAGACCCGCCTGTCGCAACTGAGAAGCCGACCTATTGACAGCTCAATACGGCACAGGCTCGCCTTTTACAGAAGTAAGCATTAGCAGCCAACTGCAACACGACGCGACGTCGGAAACGATGCCGTCAAACGAATTCAATTATAATTGATTCAGCCACCGGCTCAAAGCGGCGAGAATCGCACCACGCGCACAGTTATGCAATAACCATTGTTCTGGAAAATAAAAATGTCTGCTCAAAACGCTGCACCTGAGATAAAACGCACGTCTCGGCCATGACAAACTGCGGCAGCGACACGGACTGTACGCTGTTTACCAAAGGTCATGGATACGCGTAACGTCTCAAGCAGCTGTACCGTACGTGACCGATGAGCACATAAGGGGTAGGTGGAGCTTGCATCTGATCTGGTGCTGATAAGTTGGCGCGGGTGCACGGAGCGCTTATCCGATGCAGGCACTTGGACCCGTGGGAGACGCTTTTGGCTTATCGCTGCTTTCAAGGAATTCTATGGGACTAAAAAATGTTGTTTACTTGAATGTCTACCTACTCATGTTTTGGGAACAATTCGGGGATATTTTGGTTAAGAACTAAAGGAAATTTAAACGAATGATTAAAATAATGAAAATACGTAAATATGCCAATTTGGAGGCAATCTTTAACTTTATTCTGACTTTACTTTAGGCGAGTCCTAGTTACTAGGACTCTCGTTACCTACTAAAATATTTCACAAGGAAATTAAAGTGGAAATAGATAAATGATTGTTGTGAACCTAGTCATTTGCAACTAGATTCTCTAGGAAGTTTGATTGCCTTTAATAGATGAGTGGAAAGTCTGGTAAAGTGCTCTAAAACGAATACGAACACGTCCTAGTGCCAGCGTGAAGCCTATTGACGAACCCTTCAAGTCACGCGACTCTAATCTAAAAGCTATCTAATGCACATAAAATCGTAGCGACAAGTAGAATTGGACTTCGCTAAATCACGCTACGAATGTGCTAGATTGTCGTCGGTAATGTGAATCCGAGCTCATTTGTACACGCTGCGTGTTCCCACTAGGTACATTAATGAGCTCACCTCAAGCATTCTTCTTATTATCGCCGAATTCCCTCCATTCTGTTAGATTACTGATAAAGCCACTCCGAATCGCTTTCATGAATTATTTTCCAGCTCATTTAGTCGTTCAATGTAAAGCTCGCCGATTTTGTCATGTTTCGGTGAGCGGGTTTCTGTCGTAGCTGATTAATCCGTCTCTATTGAAATATTGTGTCCGAGGTGTATCGCGAGTGGTCTGACAAGTCCTTTGTAATTGTATTACTTGTCAGAGCACTCGCGAGCACTTTCTCAAGTCAAACTGCTGATGGTGCTGTTGGTACTATGTTTACTAAAATTAATTTTAATTTGTAAATAATGTAATGTATTGCTAGCTCGCATAACAGATAAAACAACCCTAGATCCAGTAAATATCCTAGCCAGGGGCTTAACAAACCAAAACTATCAGACAGATCAGAACGTTCAGCAAGTTGTGAATAAATGGCAAGTCGTGGTGTTTATTTACACGGCAGCTGACGGCCCATGACAACCCTCGGTTGGATTAAAATTAGCATAATAAAAGCGAACGTTTGTCTGTGTTGTTTCTTTCGCGGTTGAGCGGGTTCATATAATTTGCACGTCCGTCGCAAAAACAGTGAGAGAGTAGGGGGAGGCGAAGTGAAAACCTAAATCAAGCAGTGCCAGTGAAATTAGATATGATGGATGGAGTAATTATATATTTTTTCGACAAGCTTCTGTCCGCAGCTTCTCACGAATCTTTGCAAATTTCATTAAGATCCGTTCAGCGATTTAGGCGTGAAAAGGCAACGACAGACAAAGTCTTTTTAGTTACTTTCGAATTTATCATAATTATTAGTTGATATAGTTTCAGTAATCTACCTGATTGATGTTAGAATAGGGGATAATATCTAGTCTAGAGTAAAGCAAAATCCCGAAGATCTTGCTTGATTAGCTATTTATGACGCGTCAGAATTAGCGCCGTTGCTCGCACCTTGCTCCACACGCTCATCATCAAAAATGAGTTCTGCGCTGTGAAACGAAGTAACATCGCATGCGCACCGGCCATAACGATTAATGTAGTAGTGAGCGGTTTATTAATAATCCTATGCGGATCAGTTTTTATGCAACTTGCAAAAACGAAACAAGCAGAGGAACTGATGTTAATGACTAGCAGTTATTCTCCAACCAAGTCGATAAAACAATTAAGCAGTTTTTGAAAGAACTACTAAGTAGGAAGGAACTATTTTCATCAGCCTTGTGAACTTACTGATGGGCAAGGTCATTTTTATGTGTAATTTACCTCCGTCCTGCAATAGTGTGGGCCAAGTGCAGCCCACGGTATTCATCGCGCTCGTCCCATAAATTAACTTTCTTAGGGTAGCTTATAGTGGTCAGCTGTGATGGCAGGTGATAGGGTGTTGGAGCACAGTGGACTAATGGCGTGGTTTTGTTGTTGTCCCCAGAGAGGAGGTTAAGAACCACGCGGTGCGGTGGAACGCGCAGTTCTCGTTCATGTGCAAGATGTGCGCCAACGCCAGCACCGGCGTGCTGGAGCCAGCGCTCATGCGCGTCTCCGTGCGCAAGGAACTCAAGGGTAAGGGAACTAACATGTACCTACCCAAGTTTATATAATATGTATGGAACTCGCTCCCTTTCAACTATAATCAGTCTCTTCAAGACTTGTAAATAGTAAATGTAAAGTATATCAGTCTGGTAGTGGCACCCATTGAAAAGCTCACTAGTGGAAAGCTTTGTCTTTGCTGTGTGAAAGGAAATGTCCAGTATTATTAACATAATTATGGTCTACATCCCGCTACATAATGTACAAGAAGTTGCTTGATATGCTTATAATCTCACTGTTGGTCCTTCGGTTCGATGCCAAACTATCATTTCTATTTAAGATTACTTTTAACATTTAACGCGCTGGTTTGCATGACCCTGAATACTGGATGCATCTTAAATAATTCATAAATCGGCTCCAGTGCCAAATTGTTATCCGCAACAAAAGCCCGGATCCGCTGCAATGGCTCCACTACAGTGTTGCCAACCGCCCCATTTTACGAAATTTATAATTCCTGATAATCTTTTCAATATAATATGGCAGGTTATATGAGTATTTCCATTTATAATAAAATCATGATGACCAGCGTACTGGCCTGCCTGACTATTAACAACAGAATAACGTTAGAGCACTACATCAGAGCAGGGCACTACTGCACTATGAATACAAACGAAGCGAATCCGTTTGTAATGTCACAAGCATGAATGAAAAAAATACTCGGATGGAGTCTCAGTCACCCGAAGAACGAAGTACTCACTGTAGTACAGATTTTGACATTGTCGGTTTATAGACTACTCGTCCGCCATTACCTCTTTAGACACCAACAGAGTGACATAGATCGAAAAATGAAAAATGTCTTCTTATGTGGTCAGATGTTGCCGAAATCACACTAATTTAGTAAATAATAAACACAGAATCACATTTCACACGTAAATTTCGAATTACATCCACTTATTTCTTCGATTGAACACAAATAACTATCAACAGAAAAATGACAACAAAAACACAAATCTCGCCGGTGTTACCAGCACGTAAACTTCTAAATTTCCGAATAATGTGGGAGTTTATTAAAAATGTTTGAATCTTTGTATATTATATACATATAATGCTTAAAATTTGAATGAGGTAGGTAGCCTACCTAAGATAAATAAGAATTGAAATATAGATATTTCCCCCCCCCCCCGTTTTATAGTGACGCCTCGCCTTAATCGAGTTGGAAACTTGCGCTTGTTGGCCCCGACTGCCAAAGATACTTGTAGGTAAACTTTAAAACGAAGGCACAAGTTTTCCAGCAAGCTAAAACTGTGACAAACAAATGAATAAGGAATGACTCTAAGTCTGTTCCGTAGCTCTTGACACACGCAGAGCAAATGCACCTGTCAGTGAATTTTAACCATGTTATCATCATAATAGTTCAATACATGTCACCTTCTCTGACATACATCAAGTGCACTTTTAGTGTAAAGTGCTGAATCTCGGGCTAATGTAATTCAGGTGCTGTGCAGTCAGTACATCGGGTGATCCTTACCTTTCGCCTAGTCTATTAGTTAATGCTGGCCAGTGATAAGTGTGATAATCTCCTTATGCCTATGCTCAACATTCACAACAGCCTGTTAAAACAGGAACATCACAGGAGGGTTTAGAGCAGAATGTAATGTGACATACTGTGTTTTCCAGGTGGTCGTTCATACCAGAAGCTGGGCTTCTGCGACGTGAATCTAGCCGAGCTGGCGGGCGCCGGCGAGACCACGCGCCGCTGTCTGCTGGAGGGGTACGACCCGCGCCGCCGCCAGGACAACTCTGTGCTGCGGATACGAATCAAGATGAATATGATATCGGGGGATCCGCTCTTTAAAGTGTAAGTGCCTCTAGTGTAGCGATGACCCCACCATGCAGCTGTTGAATGACCTGAAGATAACGTTAAACTCATTATACTGTCCTTAAGGGTACAGAAGTCGACTAGGCGAGACCTAAATCTCACCTGACATAATGTTTATCAGGGAGAGATCTGCGTCCAGCCGTGAACCAATATAGGCTGTTGTGGATGAGGGATGACTCATTGCTAAAATGGCCGCGTAAAAAAATCACAACATACCCTTAGCATAAGGTTTATTTAGTATAGAAAAACTTTGAAATAACTAAACTATGTATGTCGGGACGGGCTTTATTTTAGAGTTTTCTTTCTCCGTATAGAGATCTCCGCTAGATATAACTGACACACCCTCTCATTCTTTCCAGGCCGGAAAGGAAACAAGAGGTGACGGAGCGAGTGGGGGGCGGGGACAGCGGGTCCGAGAGCGCGGCGGGCACGCAGCAGGACGACGACTGCGCCTCCTCCACCGCCAGCTCGGGCTGCGGCTCGCTCACCAAGAAGAACAATTACGGTCAGTACCATCTCCAACATGCAGCTATGCAGCTATTCGGGGCTATTACAACCTGGCTCTCTTCAAGATCAGAGTCGATATACCCATCCATATCGACTCGAGCCAGGTTGGAGCCCAGACCTTCGCGATACATTGTTGGCCAGATCAGGGGCCACGGAAGTAGTGGCCCTGCCAAGCCGAGGAGACAGCCACCAGATACCCATTTCGAGAGACTATTTAGCTATGTTTAGCGATATTTTGGTTCCAAATCAATCCTAGGGCCTGAAAATAATTTAAAGTACTCTGCCTAACTTGTTAATTGAATTCTGATATATGTAATTAGTTTCTAATTAATTTCGCTTAGGTAATATTTCCCTCCAAGTATCGCTATGTCATCATCACAACCTTCAGTGACTGACCACAAACCTACAAACATGAAAACCGTGTTTCTTCCTGGTATTTACTACTAGCAAACCTAATTACCTAGACATGAAATTATGAATACAAGTTCTAATTCGGCAGTAACTAACATGGAAATTATTTCATAATTTTACGTCAATAACGAACTTCAGAGAATATATATAATAGAACTCTGAAGTTGACTAACAATATCCTTTATATCTTCATGATAAACAAAATCGAATCGTAAATTAGGAAATGACTATTTGTTGTCAGTCGAACTAACAAAAGTAAAATAGTGTCATGATGGATTAACTATAGTGTTGAAATCTGCACCTCCTTCTCCATCCATTAGCTGAATTAGCATGTTGTATATTCCAGAGACAATCAGTCAAGTGGCGCCCCTGTCGCTGGTGGCGTCGTGTTCGCTGCCCACCCCGGACGACGAGGAGTCCCCCCCGGGGGCGGGCGAGGGGGCGGCGGGGGCGGCCGGCTGCGTCTCCTGCATGCAGCAGCACACGCACTCTCGGAACTCCTCCAACACCTCGGGGGATATGAGCAGTAAGGTATGTCCGCTTGCAGCCAGCCCGACCGCGACTCGGTGAACCTAGTGGAGGACGATTGTAGCGACCTAGCCACGGTGGTCTGCGAAAGACTGATGGCAAGATAGGGCGATATGGAGTCAAGTGGAGAGGCCTATGTCCAGCAATGGACTAGTATAGGATGGAAGAGAGAAAAAAGAAAATACTTTTATTGGCACCATACTTAACACATAACACGACACATCACATCAAAGGTAAGTTCTTGTTTTTAACAAGAAGAAATTATAAGAAGGAAATAGATAAAACTTACAGAGCAAAAGGTCCCTGTCTCAGCATTATGCAGCTACAAGCCGGAGTTAGTAGCGGCGCTGATTGTCAGCCAAGTAGCTGATACGTATAGTCTGATGATGATCCTTCATCCTTAAAATATACCACTAGGTGGAACTGATGTAACTTTCATGAAAGTGAATAAATACGCACCATCTAGTGCATTGATGAGGATGCCTTACTTCTGTATGAGTGTACCTGTGTGTCCTCCAGGCGTCCGGCTACGGCAGCTCGTCGGCCGCGTCCGCGCACTCGCGCCAGAGCTCCGAGGGGGACTCCGCGCCCGACTCGCGCCCGCACCACAACAGGTATACCGCACACCTCACGTACTAGTGCCCTGACAAGCGACTGACCTAACGGAATGCGGGACGGTGATTGCTAATATAAACTGACCTTTGTAGCTCGACTGATATTTTTTGGTTAGTTCTGTTCCTATATTATTTTATTTTCAGTTGTAGTTATATTTAATTTATGTTCGGAATGTGTAACATATCCAGCATGCCCGTCGGCTGCATCCTGTACATTAGCTTTCCGTGTTCCGCACGTGACTAACTCGTCCGCTTCTAATCCGTTCTGTTTCCACCTGGCAGCGTCCGCTTAGAGCGCAGCGCGAGTAGCACCAGCACGCTGCAGGAGCGGCCGCGGCCCCGGCTCCTGCTCGAGCGCAGCGGCGACCTCACCGAGGTCTTTCTCACCCCTAACTGCACCCTCACCGGCCCCCCCGACGTCATCCCCCGCCTCGCCCTCTCCCCCGCCTCCCCCGCCTCCACGGAGGAGTACCGGACGCCCGACGCCACGCTAATCAACGGACACGACACGTTCTGCATGCCGACCTACTTCGACCGCAAGCGGCAGGCCGCGCGCGTCAGCCCGGCCGCGGAGCCCCTCATCAACTTCCACATCTTCAAGCAGAAGTCGCTCAACACGATCCCGGCGCTGCTGGACCGCACCAAGAAGCACGAGGAGATATTCAGCAACTTCCCGTTCCTGACTCCGCTGGCCAACCGCAAGAGCTCGCTGGTGTCTGCGGCCAGCCGGCTCTCCGGCTGCATCGAGGACGAGTTCTACTGCATCGCGTCCGACGCGGAGGGCGACGCGCTGGACGGTGCTGACGTGCGGCTGCGGTTCAAGAGCCGTTCCAACCAGGCGCTGGATGACGTCATAGATACCGTCGTCACCTCCACGCCCAAGAGCGAGGACTCTGCGCGGCAGTGGGAGCGCGCCTGGCGCCCGCCCGCTGCCCCGCCCGCACGGCACAGCTACACGGAGCACGTGAGGTGAGTGCGCCGCCGCCGCTTGCCTCCCTCTAACTACTAACGTGCTTGCGGTGCAGGGCCTGCCGACTCTTCTCCTATCCTATCCTGTGTCGGGTTTTTTATTATCTGTTGGTTTTTTGAGTTTTTTAATTTTCTTTTTGTTTGTCAATAAAGAATCTTAATGACGTATTAAACGATTGTGTTAAATTGACTACATTGACGTGACTGCAAGTGATGATGACTTTGAAAATCATAATCATTATTATCATAACATGGAATCAGCAATCACCAGCTATATATAGTTATCAGGCGTCGCGTCGTGTGTTCCTAAGCTAAGCGTATGAGTGTTGACAGACGGGTGGTTGGTGCGGAGGGCGAGTGCAGCTGGTGCGGGGCGCTGCGCGACGCGCCGCAGGGCTGCCGGCCCAGCTCCGCGCTGTTAGTTACACCTGACACTCTAGTAACGAAAAAACCTGCGTGTTTCGGTTCAAACATCTAAAACTCTAAAAATCATATCCATATCGAATAGATCGTTCGGTTGTAACTTTTGGCCCGAATTTATTAAAAAACAACCGACTGCGCCAGAATGTTTCGTATGATCTAGAAATGTAAACTTAGTAATGTTGTATTTATTTAGTGGACTCAACTTAAACTGATTCATTCGTTTAATCAATTGGTTTTTTAAATAAAGATATACACAAAGTAAACTTATGTCTTTTAAATAAGCATTGTAACCGAGACATGCAGGCACCTGCTTCACTTTATTATAGATGTTGTCTTGTGTCGTGTCGATATCGTTGTAGCGCCTCCCGAATGTACTGCAGTACATTGCATTGTTGTTTTGAGACTAAGAATCTTTAATATTATAAAAATCATCAACATAAAAAGTATACCCTTGTGAAAAACTGTTATATAGGCGTGATTTCTGTATATTATGTGATATTCTGTAAAATGTTTTCAAGTTCTGATCGCGCATGTTTGTTTAATTTCGTCGCCTGTCATGTTGCTTGCTGCGTTGTTGGATGCATGCGGTAGAGAACGGTAGAGGTTTATTTATAAGCATGCTTAACGGTTTTTTTGGTAGGTAATGGAATTATATCTCGGTATGATGTACTTCTCGAAGTTTAAGCTAAAATTAGAAATATGGCAAAAGCTTACTACTTCATTAATAATGTTTATCGCTTAAGCTTTTTATTGTAAGAAAATGATTAGGCATTGTCGGTAATATGTAGGCATCTGCGCACCTCGCATATTGTTGACTGTGTTGTCAAATAATTATATCGGCGCTGTTTTATAATTATTACAAGTTTCATATAAGAGCGCGTTTCCATAGACGCATACGTGAGCAGTGTATTGTACCAATATGATTGGTCGAATCGCTACACTTCGTGTCAGTGGAAGAGCAGCCTCGTTTTAATTATTTAATGCGAGCTTCTTTCTCTACTCCACGGTGAGTTGTGTATATATCTACATGTACTTTATTGATTTGTTTTTGTTCAGAAACCCATCGTCCGGGTCACTGACGGCGAGCGCGTCGGAAGGCGGGTCGCTGGAGCGTGCGCGCGGCGCGCTCGAGCGGCGGCGACGCGCCGGCGCCGGCACCGCGCTGGCGGGGGGCGGGGCCCCGCCGCCCGCCGCGCCCGCCCGGGACGACGACCCGGCCTCTTGTCGCGTCGAGAACACGCGCGTCAACCCAGATTCCCTCATTGACGAGCTGCTAGCAGGTACAACACCAGTTTTCATCATCCACTGCTGAATTAAAATAAATGCAATAAGGAGAGCCTTATTCCATTTATTAAATTTTTATTTTTATAAGAGAACAAACAGCAGAAAGCTACCTTGTAGAAATAACAAATAAGAAGGGGCCTAGTGTAGATCCCCGAGGTACACCCATTGTATTGTCATCCATAAGTGAGCTCTTTGTATCCATTCACATATACATATTAAAAGATTGTAAAAGATGTCCCTGATTCCTTAGTTAGTGTTTCTCATCTAGTTTCCTGATTAATGTCCCAGGTCGATCTGTTTACCAGGACCATACAATCGAATGCTTTTGTGAAGTTGCAATAATCGTCTCCAGCGTCTTGAGTCTGAGGAAACACAACATTGAACACTTGTAGAAACCAGTTCTTTATTCAACTGGGAACCACGGAATGTTAAGATGGTAATTTGTGTTGTAGGCACGGACCTGGCGAGTGCGGCGGCGGCGGCGGCGGCCATGGGCGCGGAGACGTCGGGCCTGCAGCTGTTCATAGCGCGCGACGGCACGGCGGCGCTCGGCTCGCGACAGCGCACGCCGCTCGCGCGCGCAGACTACCAGCGCGTCGTCCTACACCCACATGACAACAGGTATGTAGGTATATAGGCTTGTGAAGAAGCGGAGATGCGTTGTGTTACACCGGCTTCCCACGGTGCGTGATATTGCGGACGCACGCGCACCAGCCCGCACCACGCACCGTGGGAAGGGTCTCGTCCGTGGTCGCAGAGGACGTCTGTGGCGGTGCGCCGGTATCCGACGCGAGGCGGTAACTTCAAAGGTGCGGTGCGGCGCCTCGTTTCACTCGCGTGAACGCGTTCTCTTTCACTTTGCGTTTTGAAATGAAGTTATCAAAAGATGTACACAGACCGCACGCACCGTTGGAAGAGCCCTGTCTGCGTGCGTTGCCGCCCGTGATCGTCGGCTGTGCGTGATGATCCGCAGAATCGCGGACCGTGGGAAGCCAGCTGAGAATTGAACTGTTGTTTTATTTGCAGGTAGCCAAAGGAGTGTTCGCAGCGGGGCGCGGGGGGCCGCTGCCCGCGCGCCCGTGGCTGACTGAGGGCCGCCCGCTGACCGCGGCTCGCCAGGCATAGCAGCATATTTATTATTGTTAATTGTGTAACTAATGTAAATTATGCCATACAATTATTGTTTTACGATTTGTAACTTAAATGTTGATTATTATTCGATAGCAGTTAGTTAGGATAGGTCGCGTTCGCGCGGCCGCTGAACTTTTGTATATTTTACGTTTTTATTTACTTTTTTAATGTAAGTAGGCCTCTTTTTCAATTGTATGACGACCTACACGACGACTGAATGTTCCTATATTTTGCGTGGCGTCTGCGCTTCCTCCACTTCCGGCGCCGGCTGCGGCGACATGACTCGCGCATGTTTTTAATTAATGATTCCAAGTCTTCGTGAACGCTGTGTAGCTTCCCAGTTACGAGCTTTCGTTTTCTCTTAGCGTTGTATTAAAGTTTAATTATGTAAATAATTAGTTGAATCAAATGGGAGTCGCCAGACGTGGTGCTAGCGAGCGCGATGCTGCTAGTGCGGCGCGCGAGGCGCGGCACGATGCTGCTAGCGGTGCGGTGCTGCCCAGTGACAGTAACCTCCCCGAGTCCCTCCAGAGTCCGGTGCGAGGTCAATCTAAGTCATTCCTGTGCGAGTAGCTGGAGCGCTGCGAGCCGGGGCGGCCGGGGCGCCGCGGGCCGGCCGGGGGCTCACTTCAGAGGGATCGAAAGGTCCGCCTTATTACATTTAATTTAAAATAATGTATGTAGGTAGGTACATTATTAAATTCCCCTTCCCGGGTGTGTGGTGTCGCGGCGGCGTGTGGCAGCTCGGCCGGCCCCGGGGCTGCTCGGGAAGCGCGTTCGATGTTATGTACGCATTAGTGTGATGTTTGGAGTGCAGCGGAGTGCGCCCGCCGCGCGCCGTCCCCGCGCCGACAACCTCTGTCTGGCATTTGAATTGATCACATCAATAACAATGCAATAAAGGAATCATAGTCTTCCACTTGTTCCAATAGATTACGAACTGCCAAGTATGCCTGAACGTAGAAACTGTAAAGGAAGGACAGCGAGGTTGAGGCGCGGGGGCGGCGGCGCGCGCAGGCGCTTTGTTATTGTATCATAATGTCTAAAACAGCCTGTACAGTATTTGAAATAAAGGACGTGTTTAAAACTAATCTTTGCTTTTTACTAAGTGCCCTTAACCTGTACAAACGTCTGCCTGTTGCCGTTATCAATATCGAGCAAAAACACCACGTTTGCTGTACTCGTATAGGAGCAAACTTCAATATTTATTTTATTGTTTTTTTAGTATTTGTTGTTATAGCGGCAACAGAAATACATCATCTGTTAAAATTTCAGTCATCGTTTAAAAAATAAAGTTTGTTAACCCTGAAACACCTATCTGCTATTTTTAATACATATTTAAATCCGGAATTTTAAGTACCTATTTAGTGATAAGTAATAAAATTGGGATCGATCAATAAAGCAGCTATAAAGTATATATATGTATGTATGTAGGTGTGCAAAAGTAAGAGGTCAACTTTGGATTGAACTAAAGTGTCATTGATCTTCCAATTCACTGAAAACTACAATGTTCACGAGTTCATGGCCATTTCAAAGGTTGCCACATTATTTATTTACTAAACAAAGTTATTTAGGACAGGAAAGGGACTAGTTCTTTAAGGTATCGGTAAATAAAACGAGAGAGTACATAAATTCTGTTTATTGAGTAGAGGCCAAGAGGCTCTTCAGCTATTCCTCAAACCGGAAGTAAGTCTTATGTTCTAGGCTAGTCTTCGTTACTGATTGCACTTATTTCACAGATTCGCACGAAATACAGCGTTTCTCAGAGATTAATACCAGAGGCTCCAACTCTACAGACATTCCGAGTGGATGACATAATAAAACATTGCCGTGAACACTAGTTAGTTGGGGACTCGCCTGCATTCTTTAATATGTAATACAAGTGTAGGTTCGAGTCCCCTGCGGACAATACACGCGGGCCCAAGCAGAGTGTTCGACATTCCTGACAATAATATTTGATTGATACAGTTACTTTATTATGTACAATAAGTCTATTTAGGTACTTAGAACTAATATTGAATTCTACGAACTACAGTAACAGGAAAGTGTTCGCTAGAGACCGCCAGGGAGCGGTGCACTACAGGACGGAAAATACTAACATTATTGCTCGGATTTATTAACGCTACATATCACACAAAACTTATCGAGTATGGAATGCTTTTCAAATCTAAATACAATGACTCGTTCCTAACACATCTATAATAAAAGCATAGAATACAGTAGAAAGAAACAAACACTGAGCAAGTTACACATGTACAATATCCAGATAATACTGGTGCGAATACTTCATTAATGTGTTCGTTATTGTACCAGTACCTATGTACACGACACGCACTTAGCCTATATTATTAGATAGTGATACATCGTTCATGTATCGGGTTGTAAATAGCTACCAAATATACAGACTTGTGTGTAAGGCACTGCTCGGCGCCGCCGCCGCCGCCGCGCGCCGCGTCATGTTGCTCCCAGACGTCTAGTGTAGTCCTAATGGTGGCGAGACATGGGGCACCAACATGGTTCCTTTACATACTAGAGCTACGTCCAGCGGGCGCGGGCGGCGCTGCGCGGTCGGACGCCTTCACTATCGGTAATTTAGAATGTGTACGCTTTACGCTCGCTTACAACTAAGTTATGATACAACATGTTTCGATGGTTCAGATCACTCCTGACCCATGCTAACTTACAAGTCTAGGCTAGTCCGGTAGGTACACCAACTTTCTGATGAAAATTGTCCATTTGCATGTAAGTACAGTATGGGGCCCCGCCCCGGGCTCGGGCGTCCGGTACCGTTATTGCAGTATATTGCCGACTTACTTATATACTAACTAAATTACACTGTTCCTTTCCAAATATTTAAGTCATATTTTAATAAATATAATTCTTTTATTCACTTTCCAACATAATATTGCTTCATTGAGGCCCATCACGACATGTAGGTATATTGATTTAAGATTCCTTCGATGGCACCTGCGGTTATTTTAGAAAGTGCATAAAAGAAAATCTGATTTATCTTATCCTTAACTAATAAATTGTCAAAAATTGAGGCACAAACAGTAAACTTTAAGTTAATTGCTTAAATCTAGCGCGTTCTGAGCAGCCCACCGCCACACGCGATGACGTACGCTCGCTCGCTGACGCACCGCACCACATCACATGACAGGTAAATAACACAACACGATTGTGAACATTCATTTGAGCCTGCGCTGGCAGGTGGCGATGGGCGAACTTATTTCAGAGCTGTGTATAATAAACCTTTCAAATCGCGATTGAAAACAATCAATAAGTACATAATCACTAGTCATTTCGTGTAAAATTTCATTTGATTGCGTCGACCCGTAGTCTCGATTCGTAAAAAATTTAAAATTGTAAATAATTTCTATCTATATGGAGGTATCACCGCTCTGTTTAATTAATTAAGTACAAAGTCGAGTTCATTATTTGTAAAATAACGACAAACTTACATCTAATATTAACTACACACTCACACACTCATGTTACAGGTACTTACGAACTTACATACACTCGAATACATACATTGTCACTTCTCTCACATACAAACATACATACATCCACACAAGTCAAAAGTAACAATCGTTTGGTTGATATGCGACGAGTCTCGTGTTTTAGTTTGTTCTGTTCATTTCTTCGTTTATTGCCGAGTCTGCAACAATAATGTCTTCGTTAGGATTATACGTTTTGTTACTAATGTTACTAAATGTTACTAATGTTACTAAATGTATCTTCATTTTTTTTGCGTCATTATATGCGTGCGTATCTGTAATGATGCGAAGAAGTCTCGGATCTAGTTACAACTTGTAATCCTAAGTTTAACTTTTGCAGCGTGTGCACTTTGAGAGCCATTATACATTCTACTCCACAATCCGCATACATGATTACAAAACCATGTCCTTCGTACCCGTAACTGAGCATTAGGCCGAAGATGATCATAAGGGAGTATAATATATATTCAGTTGTCTTGCAGAGGCCCCGGTCGGCCGTGCTACGTGAATATATATTCAGTTGTCTTGCAGAGAGGCCCCGGTCGGCCGTGCTACGTGAATATATATTCAGTTGTCTTGCAGAGAGGCCCCGGTCGGCCGTGCTACGTGAATATATATTCAGTTGTCTTGCAGAGAGGCCCCGGTCGGCCGTGCTACGTGAATATATATTCAGTTGTCTTGCAGAGAGGCCCCGGTCGGCCGTGCTACGTGAATATATATTCAGTTGTCTTGCAGAGAGGCCCCGGTCGGCCGTGCTACGTGAATATATATTCAGTTGTCTTGCAGAGAGGCCCCGGTCGGCCGTGCTACGTGAATATATATTCAGTTGTCTTGCAGAGAGGCTCCGGTCGGCCGTGCTACGTGAATATATATTCAGTTGTCTTGCAGAGAGGCTCCGGTCGGCCGTGCTACGTGAATATATATTCAGTTGTCTTGCAGAGAGGCCCCGGTCGGCCGTGCTACGTGAATATATATTCAGTTGTCTTGCAGAGAGGCTCCGGTCGGCCGTGCTACGTGAATATATATTCAGTTGTCTTGCAGAGAGGCCCCGGTCGGCCGTGCTACGTGAATATATATTCAGTTGTCTTGCAGAGAGGCCCCGGTCGGCCGTGCTACGTGAATATATATTCAGTTGTCTTGCAGAGAGGCTCCGGTCGGCCGTGCTACGTGAATATATATTCAGTTGTCTTGCAGAGAGGCTCCGGTCGGCCGTGCTACGTGAATATATATTCAGTTGTCTTGCAGAGAGGCCCCGGTCGGCCGTGCTACGTGAATATATATTCAGTTGTCTTGCAGAGAGGCCCCGGTCGGCCGTGCTACGTGAATATATATTCAGTTGTCTTGCAGAGAGGCCCCGGTCGGCCGTGCTACGTGAATATATATTCAGTTGTCTTGCAGAGAGGCTCCGGTCGGCCGTGCTACGTGAATATATATTCAGTTGTCTTGCAGAGAGGCTCCGGTCGGCCGTGCTACGTGAATACCTACTCAAACGTAACTCACATTTAAGCTAACCTCAAGTCACTATTTTTAAATCAAAATCTGTCAAGTAAGCGTGATTTGAGATCTGCTCACATCTGATTTGTGTTGGAGTATTGTAGGGGTTTAAGGGGGACTCCCAACATCTCGTCTCCCAACCCGCACGTGGTACACCTTGCTAGATAACGAACTAGGCTCTGGTGAAAATATCATTCAATCTTAATATACGCATATAATAACACATTGATTTTACAATGATGTTCCATTCTTGACACTGGCAGATGAGGGTCCAACCAGACACCGTTGCCATTAACAAGGAATCATCATGACATTGAGTATTGTATCGTTGGTGAGAGCATGTGGTTAGTTACTTGAGGAGTCAACCGGTTCATATGAGTCTCTCCTCGGGCGGCGGCTTCAGCGCGTGATGCATCATCTCTGCGCGCGGGTTGCAGTACTCCTGGCCCGAGGGGGAGTAGGTCCCACGCGTGGCCCGCTTGCGCCGCGCCTGCGCGCCCAGCGCCGCCAGCACCGCGCCCACCGCGCCCAGCGCCACCAGCGCTGCGCCCACCCCGATCACCACCATGGACGAACGGTCCCCGCTGCTTACTGACTCTTCAGATACCACCTGTGGAGTTGTACTTCAGTTTCATGTTTCGGTTCATAAAAAATATTCATTTACAGAAATTTGATATGTTTTACAGAAACATATACTTTAGAGCGACGGTTTTTTGAGCCCTTTAGAAAATATTGGGAACAAAATTTGTAGCTTATTTTATGCTTTGCAAGTTATTAATAGATGTCAACGTCATTGGAGCTATAGAAACTAGATAATTGCGATAAATCAATTTCTGTGGCATTTGACCTTGAATGACTGAATAATAATAAATAAAATAGTACCTGTTGCGTGCAATTCTTGCCTCCCCAGCCGTCCGTGCAGTGGCAGTGGTAGTCCGTGGTGGCGGCACAGCGCTGCTCGCAGCGCCCCCCGTGGCGGCACGGCCCGAGCGTGGCGTTGCCCGCCTCCGCCCCCGCTTCAGCCTCCGCCTCCTCCGCGGGCTCGAAGCACGGGTCGCGGAGCGCGCACTCGTCGCCGCAGAAGCCCAGAGTGCAGACACAACTGTAAACAACAGCATTGAGCAAAGAGAGCTAAAGAGGCGGAAAGCCTGCGTTAAGAGATCAAGATTACTGCACCGGCGACGGTGGAATTACTATTGCGGGAGACTGATGGACGATCGCCATAAGGGGGCCCATGTTCATTAGTAGTTATACCAGCATGGGTGGTGATGAAGGCGAATCTGCATCTTACATCTCTTCACCACAACGTCTGGCCAGGCACAGGCACTGCATCTAGCCGAATTCGATCGAACAATCAACGACACAAATCACTAGAACTCCCTCGCTTGGCACATACAGGCTCTCGGATGTTATATTTATAGAAGAAAGGATCTCAAATTGACCAGTAATATAAATTGAAACAGAGTGAATTAGAAGTGAAGTACCTGTGGGCCATTGTCTTGTGTACAGTATGTATAAGTAAACAAATAGCCGAGTACTCACGTGTAGGTCCCGTCCAGGTTGCGGCAGTCCCCGGGCCCGCAGCTCACCAGCCCCAGCGCGCACTCGTCCACGTCCTCCTGGCACCGTGCGCCGGTCCATCCTGAAACAAACAAAACACACATTAACACACACCACAATCTATACTACAGGGAACCTTCTAATAATACTGTATGGTAGTGGTGTGGGACAGGGTTTATTGTACATGATTTTAGAATGCTTTTTTGATTTTGAGAGTTCTTTCCCCAGCGTGCACAGTGTTCGCACGGAGTGCAATCGAACAATCAGAAACGAACGGGAGAAAAGAACGAGTAAGTACTTATTTGGAAACAATGAATGGTAAATTCAGCTGATATCTGCAATGCAACAGGGATAAAGGAATGACTCGACCACGCACGCCACACTGACGTACATCAGCGCGTGACGCGGAGGGAGCTCTGCGGGCGACACAATACTCATTGTTGATACTACACCAATTGGCTTCTTGTATTTAATAAATATCTATCAATATACAGAAGTCGTTACTCCTCAAACGAAACCCGAAAGTTTTGTCCAAACGTTATCATAAGTACGCCTTGGTTTTGCAAGAAAAGGAATCAGAAACTTCGGTTTTCCTTTTCCGAGTAGGCTCCCTGCATAGATGCACAATGCATTGATGAGGTTTATTGGCTTTAGATAAAACTGAAAATTATATTTAATTTCAATACCTTAACTTTTATTGTTTGAATGCTGGACTGTCGACGCAGCATCATCAACAGCTTGTGTTATGGGTACGAGATGGCCGATATACTTCTTACAATACATTATGTTTTTTTTATTATACACACATAACACTTTATCATAATATTTTCAGATCGTACAAACATTTGTCTGTATCGAAAGACAAACCCGCAACCTCCTGCGTCACAGGCGGACCTTAGCCCGCCGCGCCGCATCGGTCGTCAAAGTTATGCCAAGACACGGGACGATGGAATAAGTTGAATACCTAAAACAGCGATAACCAGCAGCTCCAGCAACACTCTCATTGTGGCCAGCCGTGAGCTCGCAGCGCGCTATCCTCACGGGAACACGTCTCCCGCGCATCACTCCATCACAACAACCTGACGTGAGACCTCCGCCATGTCCATGCACTGCCGCCTTGTTGATAACTAAGCACTTGTAATATTCCGGTCACATGCTACTTATAGATATTTAAAACCGACACAACACATCAGCCTCGCTACACAGTTTGTATGTGTTCTATTTGGTAAGAAAAGTTATAAATATGATTATTAAAATAACAATAGAAGTGATATTAAGTTGGTGAGAGAGGCGCTGTGCCGAGAGTGTCGAGCCGCGCGCGGACACTGATTCACAAAGGTTGCGGTCGCCTCCGCTAGTAGTCTCCTCTAGCGCTAGTACACAGGGCTGATCTCACCGGCGCCTCTGCGTTTTTCCTCCCAATAACAGGAATACTACAAGATAAATTCCATTGAATAATGTACACGTCACAATTGAAAAATATCATTGTTATATCAGGAATGATTCTTGTACATACTGATTCCTAACGCGTGTCACGGCCAGCCTGCCGCAGCCTGTGCCCTTACATTAACACATTTTTATATGATTATAAATATTTATCTATCGTAATTGGACAAAAACCTTACAGGTACACTGGAGCGTGTCCACCGTATTAGAATGTTTACTTCGGAAATGAAATAATCAGGTAGCTTCCAATAAACAAAACGAATAGCATTGAAAAGGTTATTACCTATACATATTCAATAACTGTGAGTGATGTCGTTAAGTATGACACGCTGCCCCCATGATGCCGCCGAGTGACTCACAAGGCGGCCCAATGCCACGGCGCGGCCCAGGCGAGGATGTTGTATGCTAATTCATTGCAAGTTATTGCTTCAATTATAACCCGCGACAAATAGCAATCGTGATTGGTTCCCTCGAGGAAATGATCCAAAGCAGACAGTAGAAGAGACTGTTTGTATTGTTCCGAGGTCAGTGCGCTTAGATATTTCTTGAAATGATCACATTGCGAAATTATTAATTCATGAAGCTATTCATGTAAATGTTGAGAGCCACAGACTGGTCTTATCAGTACGAAATCGTTATCAGTAAATTGTGGCCGTGATAAGGGGACGTCACCCGATTCATAGATAACACCTGTGCGTTAAACATCAGGTGGAGCGTGTTGTAGACGCAATACTCCGCCCGCGGCCACAGCGCACTGCGATTGTGAACGTGTATCGTGAGAAATGGATAAGGAACACTTGTTATCGATAAAGAAATATAAAAACAAATATTAGTATAATAACAGGTTCTACTGGCACCCTTCGTAATATTGAATACGCAATGTTTACATTTGATTGGCAAGTGGCACATGAGTCATCTCGCCTCGACACACTATCATTTATTTAATATAGTTAGCGAGCTCCTGGTTTTAAGAAATCGTTCGCTTATCAAATATGTTTCAACAATATTAGTTGTACTATCGCGGATGACTAACTGAGGCATCTCTTCCTGTAATTCGTACTTCCGAGTTGCAGTAGTCCAAAGGATTATGCGATCATGAACTGTGGCATCTTTTGAGGAACTAAAGTGCGACTTGTGAGACGTTGTTGACATATTGGTGTAGATCGGTGCGACTTGGCAAACGAATGTGATTCCTAGGAAATAATGGGAGACCTCTGTGTTTCTAGATCTGTATCACTTTGTGGTGTTGCCTTTTGTTTAGAAGCGTATAAGAGAAACTGTAGACCAGCCAGGTGCACCGAGCACGTGCTCGAAGCCGATCTCCGCTTCAGCTACTTAGAGGCTAGGCTAGCTGCAGCCGGCAGGCAGGCAGTAGTGGCGGTAGCTTCATACAAGCCCAAAAGCCGGGCTTGCCCTACCTCGAATTTCATACCGACCGAAAACATTTACTTCAATTTTCAATTTTCGCGCGCCAACACATTCATTTGTTTCTTTTTAATCTATGACTAGATGACTATCTAGCTTTGCTATCTAGTAAGTATCCGAACGCGCCGGCCGTGGCGGTGGCGGCGGCGCGCGGCCTCAGGTTGGCTCTCAGCCATGCACCTCGCTCACACTCATGGGCTTGCAACGGGGCTTTGCAGCCATGTCATAGGATAGAACGGGACAGATATAGGCATATCTGTCCCGTTCTATCCTATGATAAAGTGCTACGTCTATAGATATAACTAGGTTAGTTTTCTATAGCGTTTAGTTTGGAAAATTAAGCCCGGCTTTCACTGTGAAGTTCGTTACAAACTAGGGTCAAAATTTTCGTATTCATTCATTCGAATCACTTTTGTTTGTTTATTGAGTGAGTGACAATTAGCATATTTATTTATCGTCCTAACTTTCGAGATTTTTGTATGATTTAGAGTTTAAAATGAGTGTAACAGGTGATATTGTTACTTGTGAGGATTTGAAGTGTGTGAAAGTTTTAATAGGCGAGGAGAGGGTGAAATCTTTATCTTTCACGGAGAAAAAAGACCTGTGGGCTTCCGCAAAACCTACACTACACTGGTTTTGTGTATTTCGCAAACAAGTAAGTGTCATTATCATAAGACAATTGAATAGATCAGTGTACAAAACTCATTGGATTGTTGGTTGCTCCCATTCCAACAAATTATATTGCTGGACTTGCATATTTTCTAACGAGATAACGGTTTGGAATACGTCTGGTTTTGATGATTTAAATTAAAAAAAAAAAACACAAAAACACATGAATGTAATTCTGACACAACGCATAGAGACATCTTTATCTCGTCAATTATCTGAAGAAATTTCAAATCACAATACGCGTGTTGATCACAACCTATTAAATTCAAATTTCTTAGAGCTCGTGTATTTGCTCTCCAAATACGACCTTTTTTTAGAAAAACATATGCAATAACAAGATAGCGGCAAACCGGTGCCTAGTTATTTAGCGAATCGTATCTCGGGCTTGCCCTGTTCTCAAGCCCTAGGCACGCCACTGGCAGGCAGGTGCAGTAGTGAGGTACCTGTGTTCTCGCAGTCGCAGATGTACTTGGCGGGCGCGTCGATGCAGCGGCCGCCGTGCAGGCAGGCCTCCGCGCCCGCCTCCGCGCACTCGTCGCGCTCCGTCTCGCAGTGCACGCCGCTGTAGCCCGCCACGCACGCGCAGACGGGGGGCTGCAAGCGTTAACGTGATGGTACATATGTGGACACCAGAAGACAGCGACGCTGACGACCCCCGTTGCAACCAATGAGCTCCGCCTGACTCGCAACCAGCGTACCTTCGTATCGTTCCGGCACTGGCCGTGCACGCAGGGCGTCACCTCGCAGAAGGCACTTTCGCAGTAGACGCCCTCGAAGCCTTCCTCGCACAGACACGTGAAGTTGTTGCCAGTTGGAGGTTCTGGGAATTAATGGTTTTAAGTTACATTGTATACAAGTAACAGAAGCGGCCCAATGCTGAGTCTTGAGGAAGCCCATTAACAGTACTGACGACGGCATAATAACAATAAAACTGAATTACTGAATAGTGTCGCCAGCATGGCATGTCACGGTCGACGAGAGGGTTCAAGGAAATCAGAGTATTTAAAAAAATCGTTTTGAGATTTGCATAGTTAGAAAGGAACTAGTATTTAGAAGTAAGGTACTATTCTAGCTATGTAGTCCAAAGGCGCAGAAAAGTAAAATAAAAATACAATATTAATTTACATACAACAACATTTAGAGACGGTCTCTCGGTGTCGGGTCATAGATACGGTAAGTAGTTACCAGGTGGCACATCCGCGCACGTCCTGGCGGTGGAGGCGCAGGGCTGGTGCGCACAGGTGCGCGCGTGCGGCAGCGCGCACGTGTGTCCGCGCCACAGCGGCGCGCACGCGCACGAGAACCCGCCCACCAGGTCTACGCACGTGCCGCCGTTCGCGCACGGCGCCGACAGGCACTCGTCGATGTCGCGCTCGCAACTATACAACAAACCAATGGTTTATACATTCGGTAACATACATAAATAGTGAGCTTAGAATATGATAACTCTAATCAATAAATAACACTGGACAATGACCATGACACAGCATCGAACCACAACGTAATAGATTGAGTAAAGAGAGATGGATGATGTGGATCCTTTGTTTAATTTAAGGAACCTTAGCTTGTACAATGTGTAGTAAAGTAGTAGCGTGTAGCCGGATCCCAGCTGTAGCAAGTAGTTAGACTCACAGGTCTCCCTCGAAGCCGGGCGGGCAGATGCAGGAGTACTGGGCCACCTCGTCCTTGCACGTTGAGTTGTTCTGGCACTCGTTGTGAGCGCACTCGTCTATGTCGATCTGATGACAACAGTTATATAGCAATTAATATCTAAATGATAGGTACTACGGCATCATCTACAATAGAAACTAATACGAATGCCTATTTCAATATAACTGTGAACGTAACGAGAGATATAAGGCATCTGTCAAGAGAAATGATGTGATGATGAGATGTGGTGGCGGTACCGCCTAGCTCTCCGCCCCCTACGTACCTGACAGTAGTCCCCGGCGTAACCGGGCTGGCAGGCGCAGGCGTAGGAGCTGCGCACGTCAGCGCAGCGCCCGCCGCTGGCGCAATCCTGCTCCAGGCACAGCACGCAGCCCACGCCTTGGTCCCAGCCCCACGGTCGACCAGATCTAAAAAATAACAAATAAATTAAGTTTATTTCATTAATAAAGAGGTTAAAGAGCGTAGGACTGCATAAAACCATTACCCCACATCGCACTCTAAATCGTAGGAACCGTTCGAATGAATCGACGCCCATCTCCCACTGCTTGTGGTTACCGTACCAGTAATGGAACAGCCTGTGTGCATCTAGTATTCACCAGCTGTCCACAATACACGGGCTCATTGGCCTGGGAGAGTTCGGAGGCATACCTATACGAGTGTCGCATTGTACCGCGGTTTCCATACACAGAAGGGCCCGTTCGGGCGCTGGACCCTAGAACCCAACTGCGCATAATAAAAGTCTTTATTTGTCAACATGATTGATATTTGACAGTTTCTCAAATGAAAATAAACAAACTCAAAAGGCTCTTCGTTCTCAACGAAATAAAAGCCTGCTCAATTGAATGATGGTGTGAGTGAGAGGTCTTAGTATGTATTGAGTAGCGCGTGGTACTCACGTGAGTGCATAGTGGGGCTGCGCCGCCAGCAGCGCGGCCGCGGCGCCCACGAACAGCTCCTCCTCCGTGAAGTAGGGCAGCAGCAGCGAGCCCACGTGCACCGCGCCGATACAACCCTACAGGTAACATTCAGTATTACATACATTCAAACAAACAACAGTTGAAATAAGTTTTCTAAAGTGAGTGTACCTTGTAGAATTCTCCGTCCAGGTTGTCCATGGTGAAGTTATCCCCCTCCATGTACTCGAGGTCGCCGACCATGTCCGTAGAACTCTCCGTCTGCGAACAACATACAACAATGCAAGTTAGAAAATGATTTTACAAGTTTACTTTGCTGTCAGTCAATTTGAACTTATTGTACAACCACATGGGGGCTGGCGGCGGCGGCGGCGGTCTGAACTGAACTACCTGCGCGTCATATATTATCTACTTCATTTATTCATTGTAATATTATTTGTAATTTTATAAATCAATAATTAATCGACAAATGTTATTATAAGATTGACGACTTTTTAAATGATAAATTCCAACTTTATTAATGAAAATATATTATATTATAGAACATTGTTGGTGACCCCTGGAGCACGTGGCGTTTATGAGATGGCGCGACGAGCTCGAGGTACATCTTCCATCATGGCCTGGTTGCAGCGTTGGATCGCGAGGAGTGGAAGGAGAAAAGGGAGGCCTTTGCCCAGCAGTGGGACAATAATGGCTTAAAATAAAATAAAATAAATAAATAATATTTCATGCACTTGTTTATTGTAATTACGGTTTTTTTTAATATTTTATGACATTACTTCTATTGATTTTCTATAAGTTAAATAATAATAATTATAATAAACCCGCTGGGCAGCTTGTGGCGAGCTGTTGGTGAGTAGCGACACCACGGGTACCGAGTGCTCTCGGGGAAGTCCCAGGGGAAGTTTTCGTCTCTGCTTGCGGAGTGGTATCCCAAGAGAACCAGATCCCCACCTCGTGCTTGCCTTCATTGGCCGGTCTGAGTGGAGTCGCGAGAGATGCATCTTAGGATGTAGACTCGGTGGTGGATAGACACTTCCACCACCGAGTCTACCTGAGAGTATAAAAGTGTACGGCGTAATAGCGAGGAAACCCGCTCACGAGCAGTCTTCGTGATGGTGAAATCGGGGCCGCACCTCTCGACACCCCTCAGTCATTTGCGCCGATGTTGTTCCTTTTTAAGGAACCCATCCAGCATTCGGCAAGCCACCGTCTGCCACTCTTCTTAACATTATGATTGACTTGTTTACGGCAGACGTCCGCAATCTCCCCTATAGCCCGATTACCCAGTCCATCCATTCATCACAATAGCCTGGTTTTATTTCTTTCATTTTTCTTTGCAATAGTCTCTACACCTCGCGGATACCATCTTTGGGTGTATCATATTGTGCACCCGAGGATGATACCCGCTATGTGTAGCCATCTCCGGGCCTCTGTGCTGTTGGCTTCGGCCCCACGCAAGCCTTCCAAAGGACCGGGTCACTTCATGGCCCGAGATCATGAGTATAATAACAGAGACTGCATGCCATACCCCTCAATGTGTACACCGTAATCGGTAAAACATATTTGGAGCCTACCAGCTTGTAACATCTCGAGAACACAATATGTTTATGCAAATAAATGATCTTTATCTTTAAATACAAAAATCTTTATTTGAAATAAAAAACTGAATGTATCGGGTACAATTGTGGGCTGACTACCGCAAAAGTTAAAAAACTGTGCAGCGGAGTCAGAGTCAGTCAAATAAGGCGCATTATTATTTAGCTATAACTTTATTAATTAGTTCAGTTATAATGAGCGTTCTACATAAAAGTGTTCTAGCTCTATTTGTGCTAGGTATGAAATGTATTGTTATTTAAGTAGAACAATACTACGACGCACGATTAAATTAAAAGAGTAGTTAGTGAGGGTAGGGTACGGTACCTGGGGCGGGGGGTGCGGCAGGGCGCGGGGCGTGGCCCCCAGGTGGATGGTCCCGTCGGCCAGCAGGCGCTGCCAGGCGCGCACGTCCGCCTCCGCCGACATGCCCGTCTCCTCGCGCCCGTCCGCGTCCACGAATGAACCTACAATACAACACACCATTTTAACTTCTACTTTTTCTAAGTACAAGCGGGATGAACAATTAAATTACCGATTGGTAGAGTATTCAGAGGCCAATTATGTTGAACTTCACTCCACATTCAGAGTCGTGCTAGATGCACGACTTTAAATGTGGAGTGGAGTTCATTCTTATATCAAAGTTTACTGCAAGATTACATCTGCGTAATCTTGAAGTAAACTGTGTCACTCAACGAATGCCAGAAGATCCAAGCTCTTTAGGGCCGGCCATGGGGCACCCAGTCCAAGAGTACAGCTAGGTGGTAGTCTCACCTATGATGGAGTCCGCAGTGATGGAGAACCGTATGGTGGTCCAGTGCAGGTGCGAGCGGCCGCGCATGGAGCGCACGGCGGGCGCGCCCCCCGCTTCCGCGCCCCCCAGCCGCCAGTGCACCGATACGTGCTCCTTGAACACTCCGACACTAAACACTTCCTGTCCGTTCGCAGCGTGGAACAGGGTGCCGCCCTTTTTGCTCCTGGAAACAAACCATAGCTGCAATTTTTACTTGTATTTGAAATGGCGTGAATTTAGAAACTCAGGATTTTTCAAATATGGAGTAATATGGAGCAAAACAAGTGGCAACCTGGCAACGGCCGCTGACACTATTCGGTTAATATCTACGTGACATATCCTGTGAGAGAAAAGAGAGGGAGAGAGACATTGTTAGGAAGTAAGGGTGTACCTGTAGGTGATGGTAAGGGTGTCCGGGAGCGTGGTGTCGTCGTCGGGCTGGCGGGCCACGGAGCGCGGCACGCGCAGCCGGTACGCCAGCGCGGTCGACACGCCGTCGAACGTCGCGTTGGACACGCACTCGTACCTAAACATTATATATTTACACTTTTATACTCTCAGATAGACTAATTTAAATAAATACTGAGTCATCATCAGGTATCAAATGTTGGCTTTAAATGGCTTCAAGTCAGCGTCACACATGGACTATCAAGATGCAGATGATGATAAATAAATATTAAAGGAGGTAGTTACCCGCTGTCGAGGTTCCGGCAGTGCGAGTTGAGCGGGCAGCCCTGCAGCTGGCAGAACTCCACCTCGGAGCACTGCTTGCCCTTGTACCCGCGCGGACACGCACACCTGCACACACACATATAAATGGATACATACGTATCTTTCCGCGCGCTGCTTCTAATAGAGGTGAAACAGCAAGGGCGAAGAGAATATAACGTGTAATGCTGACAGGCAGAGCGCGGGCAATGACAATGTTTTGTTTGTTTTGCGGTTTACACAAAGGTAGTTTGGGCATGCTCATGACTGGACAAGGCACTCTTCGGGAGCCGCAGCGGAATGGTGTATTACGTGAAGTCGTTCCAGGTGTTGGAGCAGACGGCCTGGTGCAGGCAGGGACGCGAGGCGCAGGCGTCGTCCGACACCACGCCGGGCAGCACGCCGCCCGCCGCCAGCGACACGGCGCCGAACGGTGGCGGCACCTCCAGCCCCGGCACGCGCAGCGGGAAGAACTCCACGATGCTCACGTTCACGCCGTTCGAGATCTGGAAACAGAAGGGGCAGCCTGTATCAGACACGCAGCCCTGACGGTGTGCATTGCACGTTAGCGCACGCGCACGCAGCGGAGACCGAAGCGAGCCGCACTAGAATAATCGTGAGCTTGCTCAAATGCGACCACATCGCTATCTACAAAACATGCAATGATGAATTGCCAGTATACCATTTAGGTACGCCGGCAATTTGATCATGTCCTTTTATTCACCTCTTTTTGCATTGGTTTCCCAGTACAATATTAATATAGGAGCTTTAATTTGTCAGTGCATCCATTTAATTTCTGATAAGTTACCTGCACATCCTGTATAACGCCCTTGAAGTAAGCGGAGTCGTCCTGCTGCGGTATGGGCGGGGGCGTGGGCGCGGGCGTCGTGGAGGGGGCGGGGGCGGCGGCGGCGGGGGCTGCGGGGGCGGGGGGCGCCGCCGTCAACGCCAGGGCCTCCGGCGCGGGCGGCTGCGGGGTGGGGGGCGGCCCTCCGAGGTATAACACCTGTGAGTAAAACAGTTGATTAGCTTTACTGACAATAGTGCGAGAACTATTGTTTGGGAGCAAAAGGTAGCATTGTTATTTTCTCAATTGGTTTTGTAGAATAGCTTGTTTCCTTGCAATGATTACCTGTGCATCAATGAACTTGGCAGCGGAGATGGATTTCCTAAAGTATTCTGTTCCGTTCAGTTTGACTTGCACAAGCGTTGAGTTGCGCACCACCTGAAAACATTTACAAATCATAAATAATTTGACAAACTAAATTAATAGTAGGGAAGCTAATAATGTTGCTGTGTTGTAGGGAATGTATGTAAAACATATAATACCTCAATGAGATGTAGATGTCCGTTGTCCAACCTCGTCCCTCCCACGGTGTAGTTCTCCGGGGTCTGGTTGAACCGCAGGTGCACTAACAGCTCTCCGTTCTCAAGCGATGCTCCAACCTGAGTCTCTTCTGTTTGACCGTACCTGCACACACGAGATGAATCTCATTCTAATTCATTTATTGCATGAAGGACATGTTATAAAAGTTGTTATAAATAATGTTTTCATTTCATTTTCATGTTATAATTTTTATGATAAGTCATCATCATCATCATCATCAGCCTATATTAGTCCACTGCTGGACATAGGCCTCCCCCAATGAGCGCCTTAGCGCCCTGTCTTCGGCTTGACGCATCCAGCATCTACCTGCAGTCTTTCGCAGGTCGTCATCCCACCTGGTCGGAGGGCGTCCTACACTACGTTTACCGAGTCGTGGTCTCCACTCAAGAACACGTTTGCCCCAGCGGCCGTCGGTTCTTCGCGAGATATGGCCGGCCCATTGCCACTTCAGCTTGCTAATTCTCAGAGCTATGTCGATAACTTTGGTTCTCTGTCGGATGTATTCGTTACGAATCCTATCCTTCAGAGACACTCCGAGCATAGCTCTTTCCATAGCTCGCTGAGCGACTTTGAACTGGTGGACCAGCCCTATCGTGAGTGTCCACGTCTCAGCTCCGTAGGTCATAACGGGTAGGACGCACTGGTTGAAAACTTTCGTTTTCAAGCATTGCGGTATGGATGAAGAGAAGACTCGACGTAGTTTCCCAAACGCTGCCCAGCCCAGCTGGATCCTCCTTTTGGCTTCCTTCTTGAAATTGTTTTTACCTAACTGCAGAATCTGCCCGAGGTATGTGTACTCGGAAACAGTTTCGAGAAGGTGACCATGTACGACCACCGGCCTTGGATCAATGTGTCCATTGATCATGACTTTGGTTTTATCCAAATTCATGCCAAGACCGATACATCGGGAGGCTGAAGCTAGGCCGTCCAACATCTGGTTCAGCTCCTCTAGCGACATATATTATGATAAGTAGGTTAGTAATATTGCTATGGTATTTTGTAAACCATTAAAGTTCAGTTAATATTAAATAGAGAATTCCAATACTTATATCTCTTTCAAAGTAAACAAGTCTCTAAGTAAAAAGTAAGACAAAACGCTATACAAGTGAGCCCACTAGCGTGCCCGTATAAATAGTCAATTAATTATGAAAGTTTGAAAACGTCTGTCTAAAACATAATTTGTGAAATGATCAAGTTCTAAACCATTTATTATTCAAATTCTGTATATTTTGTGATTATTTTATGTTTTGTGCGTTTAAATAAATAAAAAATACAAAAAAAAGAAAGTCAAACTCAAAATATTTTATTTCTATAGGCTTACAAAAAAAGCACTTGGACAGTGTTACCTGGGCAGTGTTCCGAGATAGAAGATCTGTCCGCTGGGCTTCCTGGTCATGATGAACATGGAGATGTCTAGCGCGGCGTGCACGGCGCGGCGCGCCTGCTCCGACACCTGCACCGTGACGAGGCTGCGCGGCGCCGCCGACTCCTGCCCGAACGTGGCCGCCGTGTAGTCTGCGGGAAACGAGTTATCATTCAAAAATTATCTTTGACAATTCACACAGCATCATCTAGCCCCAAGCTAAGCAGAGCTTGTGTTATGGATGCTAGATGATTCATATACTTTTTTTTTTTTTTTTTTATTCAGATTTTACAACCTTTTAACAATGTTTGTGTCGGTTGACTTAGTAACAGTGAGATTCATATACTTAAAACAATACGTTTGACGACCGATGTGGCGCGGTGGGCGAAGGTCCGCCTGCGACGCAGGAGGTTGCGGGTTCGATTCCCGCCTCGGAACAATTGTGTGTACGATCTGCTATTTGTTCCGGGTGTTCTGGTCGTTTTCTATGTATAATAAAAAATATCTATCTATGTAATATATTGTATTATGTATATCAGTTATCTAGTACCCATAACACAAGCTCTGCTTACCATGGGGCTAGATAATGCTGTGTGAATTGTCCAGCATTATTATTATTATTATTATGTCTCTCATTTACCATGATCTCGGGCCATGAAGTGACCCGGTCCTTTGGAAGGCTTGCGTGGGGCCGAAGCCAACAGCACAGAGGCCCGGAGATGGCTACACATAGCGGGTATCATCCTCGGGTGCACAATATGATACACCCAAAGATGGTATCCGCGAGGTGTAGAGACTATTGCAAAGAAAAATGAAAGAAATAAAACCAGGCTATTGTGATGAGCGGATGGACTGGGTAATCGGGCTATAGGGGAGATTGCGGACGTCTGCCGTAAACAAGTCAATCATAATGTTAAGAAGAGTGGCAGACGGTGGCTTGCCGAATGCTGGATGGGTTCCTTAAAAAGCCGGAGTAAATTACCGGAGAGGAACAACATCGGCGCAAATGACTGAGGGGTGTCGAGAGGTGCGGCCCCGATTTCTCGACTGGTCGTGAGCGGGTTTCCTCGCTGTTACGCCATTAGACACTTCCACCCCCGAGTCTACATCCTAAGATGCATCTCTCGCGACTCCACTCGGACCAGCCAATGAAGGCAAGCAAGAGGGGATCTGGTTCTCTTGGGATGCCACTCCGCAAGCGGAAACTTGAACTAGGAACTTCCCCGGGAGCACTCGGTACCCGTGGTGTCGCTACTCACCAATAGCTCGCCACAAGCTGCTCTGCGGGCTTATTATTATTATTATTAATACACTAACATTGAACATATTTCATTATCAGCAGTTAGTGCGGGCGGCGTTTGATAAGGTGGTATTTTTAGCAGAAAATAGGTGAAAATATAATCGTCGAACGTGTTTAGTTGGGTACGTAGACTAGTGAAGCTTTCGATAAGGTCGATCATTCATTTGCAGCAATAAAGATATGGACATATACTGGCTCGTTTAGTACATACTCAAACTATTCACATTCAATAATAAACTAGAATGGATTTTCGTATGAATAGTTTTAACTAATAATAACAGGTATTGCAGGGCTTTTAATTGGCCATTCTGGTTCTTGTATCATCATCATTGTCAACCTATGTTAGTCCACTGCTGGACATAGGTTTCTTATATACACATGGTATATTATATATGTATGTTGAATTTCAGTTCGGTTCTAGTCCGAGTCCGAGACGAATCTATCTGTGTGATAAAAGTATATCCTGTAGAAGTCTGCGATGCGAGTTCCACCGAGTTCCTGAAAATACTTTTGCCGTCAAAAATTGTAGTACGAATGAATGAATGAATGAATGTACACTTTATTGCACTTAAAAACGTAACAAAATAAAACCTTATACCTATGTAAATATTTATAACAAAAACAGTAAAATAGGCGGCCTTATCGCTTTATGTGATACTGACTGTACTGGCAGGTGTCTCCGAGATGGGGTCGCGGGCAGGCGCAGGAGAAGGAGGACCAGTTGTCGGCGCACAGCCCCCCGGAGCGGCAAGGGTTGGGGCTGCACTGCGGCGTGCGCGGGCACGACGCCAGCACGCCGCTGAGCACGGCGCGCGCCTCGCCCGCCGGCGCCGCCGTCGTCGTCTGTGCGCCGCCGCCCTCGCCGGACGAGTCTTCCGGCAGGACCTGGACAACGGAACTACATTATATAATGTGCTTGAACGCGTTCCCTGCCAGGCGACTCTGCGCCGCTGCGATACGTCATGCTCAGGAACACCGCGTGCGACACCCACACTGTGAGTGTGACACAAGCTCAGTGCTGTCTCACTCATTCTCTATTTCGATACAGATTTCGTATAGTATATAATATGTATTTTCTGTATTGTAGCACGAATAGGGCTCACGTACTTTTATTACTTATATCTGTGTCAACGTATGTATATGAAGCAAGGAGGCATATACAAACAAAACAAGAAAAATAAATATGTGAAATGAAATATTGTATGACATGTAGTTTATTTTGTAATTGTAAGGTCAACGTTGTTCGCACTGATAGAGCCATGAAGCTGTGAACTACTGAAAGCATATTATGAGAGACTGACCGGTTGTCCATTAACGATGACATCTTGGAAGCAGCCCACGAAGAAGTTGGGTCCGTGCGTGAGCGTGGCGTAGGAGGAGCCGGCCGTGCCCAGCCGCGTGGAGGGGAAGGACGTCACCGAGGAGTTGGACGGCTCCAGCTGGCTGATGGGGTAGATGGTCTGCTCCTCGTTGGCCGCCAGCACCAGGTGCGACGAGTTTATGGTCACGAACACCTGGGGACAATGGAATAAATGATGAGCCTTCAGTTGGTACCATAGTTAGACTGCTGGTAGACGCTCATGCGGAGGCGACGCGTCTAAGCAGGTTTGTACTGAAATTATTCTCTTTCTGACATAATTTCATTATTAAATGCATGTCTGTCTGCTTACTCTTTGCACACTCCCCTAGGGTGTTTCGTCAAATCTTTGTGTATTTAAATTAGTGTGTTATTTAATAAAATTGTAATTTAACTTTTAAAATTTATAGAACTTAACGACATGAAGGGTAACATGTGTCCCTACGGTGGAAATAAACAGCATGAGCGTGGCAGGACAGCAGTCCTAAACCTTATAATTCGGTTACCTTCTGCCAGTTGCTGTCGTTCAGGTTAGACCCGATGAAGACGCCCTCCCACTTGTTGAGCAGGCTGGAGTGCAGGTTCAGGCGGCCGTTGGAGAGCTCCAGGAAGAAGTAAGTGAGGCCGCGGCCCATGGCCAGCAGGCCGCTGCCCAGCGTGCTCTTGAACCGGAACGAGATGTCGTAGCCCTCCTCACGGGACGTGTTCACCTCCGCGTAGCTCCACTTCTCCAGCGACATCGTCGTTATCTGATCCAATGCAATGTACCACATGTATGTTATTTTAATTATTTTGTATATTTGCTATTAATATTAAATAATTTAGCACGCCAAAGCTGTTTCAGCTAGTAAGTCATCGCATGGGACGTTTTAGAATAAGCATACTAACTTATAGCCCGTTGACTGCAAATAAATGATCTGATTTATACATTCACCCATTATTTGTCTTGCAACTACTTTTTATTAAGACAGTTAGGGCCCCGAGGAGTCGCTTCAAAATATGTAAGGCATAGCTTCTGTAAGCAAGATCGCCTATCACTTTGCAAGCGCATATCGACTAGCATTTTTTTCTTATCTAAATGCAGATTAGAGTAAAGCAGCAATGGATCGGTATCGCATAATATTATGTCACTGGCAGGTAAATGTCGCTGGAATAGCTGCACGACACGACGCACGACGCATTCGGGACTAAATGTAACATTTGGCGCGCTGTTTGTCGACATCTGTCCTACGGCGCGCCCTCGCTGCGAGCGGGGCTGCTCTCTGCGGCTGCTACAGCCTTCCCATTTTTGTATGAAGCTACTTCAAAGTCTTGTTATAGGTGTGCGTGTACCTTCTCGCAGGTGGTGCCGAGGTGTCCGGGCGCGCAGGAGCAGTTGAACCGGTGCTCAGTCTCGTGCCGCAGCCAGGCCTGGCAGGAGCCGTTGTTGCGGCAGGGCTGCGCGCGGCACCCCTCCAGCACCACGGTGCAGTTCTGTCCGCCGTAGCCCTCCTCGCACACGCAGAAGTACGACGCGCGCCCGTCGATGCAGCGCCCGTGCGAGCACGGCTGGTACCTGAAGTACACAATACGACATTATAGTATATCAGTATGCGACATTACATTCAAAATAATAAAAAATGGGATTCAACAACTTAATATCTACCATTTATATGGCTTTGTTGCGGTTCAACTTCAACTTCTTGCTAGATGGCTCTGCATCTGCATTGACATAATTCCGCCTATGTCCGTCTCATGATAGCATCGCAAGCTTTCTATAAATGTTTGTTGCGGTTGAGGTCATCAATGACTTCAATCATTATTGGCCATTGTCAATATTGTTTTGTTTCAAGGTGACTTACTTATGAGTTAAGCATATAATATTTTATTTCTTTCATGATACCTGGCGCACTCGTCGATCTCTAGCTGGCAGTGGTCGCCCTCGTACCCGGGCAGGCACTCGCAGCGGTACGCGCCCACGCCGTCGATGCACTTGCCGTGCGCGCAGGGCGAGGACGCGCACTCGTCCACGTTGCTCTCGCAGCGCGCTCCCAGCGTGCCCTCCACGCACACGCACTCGAAACTACAAACGCAACCTTGTTTTAACATAAACTGACCGTAACATCACCTTTAGGCGGCATACAAAGCTTTGCCAAATTATTAGGTTCCTACTTATTCAATTTCACCAAAAAGTCACAAATACAACAGAAACTATTTAATGAATTCGTGCCATCTCACATCAATCTATACTCCGATTTAGAATCTAAGATGTTAGTTATATGTCAACGAAGACATTTATGAATGTGCAAGGTTATCACTGAATAGTAAAATACAAATTAACAACGCACAATCTCACATGTGTACAGCGAAAGAAAAAAATTGAATTCGAAAAGCAACGGGAGATCTAAATTGTTTCTATTTTAACAATGTCGTTAAATATTTTCCATCAATATTCCTTGGGCTTTGTCACCCCACCCCCCTACAAAACATACATACCCATGTTCTTTAATCGGAGTATAGCGAGTTAAGCGGAATATTTCCAATTGGACATCAGTCGATTCGTCATTCGACCAACAAAATGGAGCGAACATTGTTTTCATTCTACCAAGAATTTTACTATTTGAGTGATATGAAGAAGTAAGCAAATAGTGATGTCCTAAAACATTTTGGATGTCGGATACTATTTCATAGGCATGGTCATAATGTTATCGGAAACGTGATTGTAATGAAATGATGTATTTTTGTAATGATCTGGTGTACAGTAGAGTATTATTGTATTTGTATTGTGACTGAGTACGGATTGCTATTATTTACAATGTCCAAGTGGAATATGTATTTAACTGACTTCGAAAGAATAAAGCGGTTTTATCGGATGTTTGTATTGTATGTAGAATATTAAAAATAAATTAAATAATAATTAATGACGATTGATCAAGGTCGTCACTGATAAATTACCAAGCCCTCAGCGTATATGATATCGACGCATAGAGGAGGTAGGAAGATTTGATTTAGGAAATGTTTACTTATATTTAGATTATTATCTTTTTTTTAATATAATATTTAGGTCCTCACCCGCTGGCGGTCTCCAGAGAGAAGGGCTGGTAGAAGAGGGGCGGCAGCAGCATGTGCGGCTGCGGACCCACCTGCACGGGCGGCGCGTCGCCCGGCAGGTACAGGCTGGCGTTGGACCGCTCCAGGCACACGCCCTCGTACTTGCATGGCGCGCTCTCGCACTCCGATATATCGATCTCGCAGTTCTTACCTTTAATCATATATAAACAACAATAAGTATTGATGCAGACATAGGCTCATATTAAAAATTAGATAACAAAACCTTAAAAACTAATAGGATTGCTGGATAGGTGGCGTTCACAGCAGTGCCTAGTGATGATAATAATCATTGAAACGATGGCTCAACTGGGCACAAATATTAAGAGGGACTTTTTCCTAATTTACGTTGGGTATCAGAAGTTATATTAAAAAGTTTGTTAGACTTAAAATGCAGAAGTAATATAATAGTGAAGTACTAAACCTGTGTAAGCCGGATAGCAGTCGCATCTGTAATCGTTGACGTCATCGAGACAGGTCCCGCCGTGGCGGCAGGGCGCGGGCGCGCACTCGTCGATGTTGACGTCGCACTGGTCGCCGGAGTAGCCGGTGCCGGCGCACTCGCACGTGAAGCTGTTCACTCCGTCCTGGCAGCGCCCCCCGTGCATGCACGGCTCAGACTGGAATCATCACAATTACGATCTATTATATGTTTTATTTTATCAATCAACAAAATCCACAGCTCTTCAAAATAAATTGACTTATAAATATCACTAACAGCCAATAAAAGGATTTACATTGTTATTACTTAGAAAAATAATATATCTACGTCGGACCACTCGTTCACTCGGTTCATCTTCTTTTTTTATCCGTTATCAAAAGGCAGCCAATGAGCGGCTTAAATAATGAGTGATACAGTCACCGATACATTTGAAGTCAATAGATACAGGTGGTACCTCAAATGCATTCTTCTAACAGAAGTACATACTATATAAAACTAAGCGGGTACAAAAGCAGATTTCATTTTACACCAGGTAATGTAATTTTCAACTTTCAGCGTTTATCATTTATAACTTTTGAAGTAAAAAAGAAATAAATTATGACGTAACCAGGTCACGTCTGGATTGTTTAAGTTTATTATTGATATACGTAACGTAGGTGATGAAATGTCTATGAGTATTTATGTATGTAAGTAATAAAAGGTTTACAGCAATTAGACCCATAGCCAAAATAGCAAACTAATCAATCAATTAAGGGAAAATTCACGATACCACATGACGTGTTCTCAGAAAAAAAAACGTCAAGTGCGTGTCGAACTCCCGCATTGAGGGTTCCTATATAGTATAACTAACAGACCTTGTTTTTTGCTTAATATCATAATTCTAAGTCAGCAGGAAGTAGGTACCCCAAAGATTTTAGTCCTTGCGAAAATCCGGTTTTTGTAAATGTGTGAGTGTAGTTACACACCTTTTACGTTTCTCGGATATTACGCTTTCCTTGTGCTATAAGACCTTTCTTCTTGCCTTGCTACTTTTTATGATTTGAAGTCTACGGAAAGCCTTAATATTCAAGGCGATTATCAATAAATACTTTTTTCGCATAAACTTTAATATTAAAGTTTTCGGATGTTTTCCTCTGCTTTTGCTACAAGATCTTGCTTCCAAATTTTATGATTCTAGGTTAATGAGAAGAACCCTATATGTAGGTTTCCAGTCCAAGATGAGTTTTTTGTGAACAGCAATTAGCGTGAGACTAAAACGACCCGCGCTGATCGTCGGCGCTGACGAGCTACGCGCTGAGCTGTCAGCGCTGATGGTCAGCGTGACACTTAAATCAGCCTTAATTCACGATTATCGGATTTTTCTCTTTATAAGTGATATAAGACCTTGCTGTCTGGTTACGGACCTGAGTATTTGATGTCAATTTCAACTCAATACCTCAACGGGTTTGAGATATAGGGGGTTGACAGACAGACATATGAACAACAAAGTGATTCTATACGAGTTTCTTTTTTCATTTCCAGTGACGGAACCCTGAAAACGGATAAAATTAGCACCGAAGTAAACGTGTGTCGTTCAATTCGCTCCGCCCGCCGCCGGCAGCTGCCTGCGTGACGCGAAATTCATTACGCGGAACAATATGTATTTAGCGCGCCTATGGCTGACTAACAATGCATCGTTTACAGTCATAAACAACCCTGGGCCTATTTGAAAGGTGCAATATGCAATTATCTTTAAAGTTATTTCTTTCGGTAGGAGAAAACGAAAAGTCAAACTATTATTTTGTTTCGGGCATCTTTCCTGCCTTCTAGTAAATTATGATGGTACAAGCAAACACCTCCCAGGATTGTTTGTACTCAACTCAACTTGTCGGTTGTTTAATACTGACCTCGCAGTCATTAATGTCAATCTCGCAGTTGGGTCCCGTGAGTCCATCTTGGCACACGCACGCGTAGCTGTTGACGCCGTCCACGCACGTGGAGCCGGCCGCGCACGGATTTGACTCGCACTCGTTTATATTCACGGAACAGTCTTTACCTAAAATCACGACCTAATCATTAAAACACGATTCTTTAAAACCACATAAATAATATAATACAAAAAAGGAATAACGACTGACCTTCGAAACCTTCCATGCAGGTGCATTCGTAGTTGTTCTCCAAGTTCATACAGGTGCCGCCGTGTTTGCACGGTGACGAGAGGCATTCGTCGATATCCTGCTCGCAGTTGTCGCCCGTATAGCCTGCGTATTTTATTCCATCAATTAGCACATGCACTTATTTCTTCAATAAATAAGCTGTTGTGAAACTCTCGTAGGTACCTGGCCTGCAGTAGCACTGATAAGAGCCAGCGACGTTGACGCACACACCGTGATTGCATATTTTCGGGTTCTGTATGCATTCATCTATGTCGATTTCGCAGTACTTTCCTAAAACAATCGAGGACATAATATAAAATAACCCCATACCATAGATAAATAAAAAAATATATGTATTGAGATACCATTCAAAATTAGACACCAAAAAACTATGATAAATCGCATGTTTTAAAATCACGTTAACATTTCGTATCTAAATATGTATAATTTTTTTTTATAAATAAATAAGGAGAAAAGTAGTCTATGCAAGTGTACTGTTCGGCCGGCCTACCTACACTAATGAATGAACTTATTTTATAACGACGACGACGACGCAACGGCGCAGCGGGCGGCGGCGGCGGCGGCGGCGTGATACAAGATATTTATTCGTTTTTCATTAACTCAAACATCAACATGATTTTAAGTAGTTAGGCTCACACGTAATATTATTAAATTTAAATATGTTGCCATGTTCATCAGCGGTGCGGGCATCGAACATTCCGAACTCATATTCCGATACTATAAGCACAACACTTTTTAGGTATTGTCATGTCTTAAAGTATGTCAATGTCAATGAAGTCACTGTATTGTATGTATGTCAGTCAGTTTGGACTTCTCTTTCTAGTTGCTTTCTAGGGTTTTTGTTTTGTTGTTATGTTATGTTGGGTGCGCTAGTTGGGATATAATATAATTGTTGTTTGTGATTGCAAAATGAATAACACTTGCAATAAAACATGAATAAATGGAATAATTTGAAGTATTAACCTTACAACCTTAGTCTGAAAAACGTAGAATGTTTTATCCTATGCTAAGTGTTTTGAGGTTATGTAGGCGCAGAAATCCATTCCAAAACAAACGATACAATCACGTTCAGCCTACAGACGATCTTACAAACAAATTGAATTCACAGAACAAGGATAAAGCTAAGGATTTTCAATCGCTATTCCAAGAAAACCAACACAAAATCACGTTCAGCTCTTATTTAGAACACGAAAAGGTTTCATTAGGTTACTTCAAGTACCATTTGAAAACCCTAAAAAAAGTAAAAAAAGCAGAAAAAAACGAATTTGAATCTAAAAGTCTACCTCCCCTGCCTGTCTCCTTGCAATATTATGTGGAAGAGGACCGCCTACTCAAAGATAACAGTGAGGAAAAAGAAAAGACTGAACTCATTGAATCGCAGAAAGCATTTCAACTACCTTTGAGCAACACAACACCGGTAGAGTATAAGGAAAGCACTGAGACACCTTCAAATAATAAAGTAAGTAATAAATCAAGTGACAATGGGACATTTGACTGCTCAAATGTAAACAAATGGATGATAAACTATGAGCATTATGATGATACTCAACTTCCCGAGCATGAAGATAATGAGGAATATGATTGGAGTCGACACTACGGTTCACCTGACCCCAGTCTCGGTATTAGCAGGGTGCCCTGTGGGGGCTGTGGAGCCCTATTGCACAGCAGTGATCCTGCCATTCCAGGATACTTACCTAGTGAAATACTTAGGCACAGGTCAGATGTTGAGCTGAAAACAATGGAGTGCCAGCGATGTCATTTCCTTAAAGAGTATAACATAGCGCTGGATGTAACAGTTCATCCTGATGAGTATGAGAAATTGCTGCAGTCCATCAGGTAACCTAGGCTTGCTTTGGGTATCTTTAATAAGGAATCAATACCTCACTAACCTGTATGTATAATTATAGATAACAGAACTTATTTTACTATAAAAAGGATGATAGTTTGATGAATTCATTATGTATTAGTGAGTTCCCACCACATCCATATGAACATTATTTATGTTTTGTTTACAGGTATGTGAAATCCCTGGTAATCTTGATGGTGGATCTTTTGGATTTTCCTTGTTCCATATGGCCAGGAATAGTAGACATCATTGGCAATGAAAGACCTATTTTTATTGTGGCAAATAAGGTAACATTTCTGTAGTACAGTATTTTATTTCTTTTCTATTAGTATAAAACTAATAGAATTAAATTTTCTTTTGTTTTACTTTCAGGCAGATTTACTACCTGGGGATAGCATTGGCTATCTGAATAGAGTCAAGGAGTCTCTGATGTCAGCAATTGGCAAGACCAAACTGGTGGATGCCAACATCAAGTATGTCTCAATAATATCTGCAAAGACTGGCTACGGAGTGGAGGACCTCATCTCTGCCATGTTCAAGGAATGGATGTATAAGGGTGATGTGTTCCTCGTCGGATGCACTAATGTTGGGAAAAGCTCCCTGTTCAATGCTCTACTCCAATCCGATTACTGCAAGGTCCATGCAGTGGATATCATAAAGAGGGCAACAGTCAGCAGGTGGCCTGGCACCACATTGAATCTACTAAAATTCCCAATAAACCGGCCCTCTGGGTGGAAAATTTACCAGAGAACTAGAAGACTGAGAGCAGAGAGCAAGCTTATGAAAGTGGAGAAGAATATACGCAAGGCACAGCTAGAGGGCCTGCCTACCGTGGACAATCCAACACTCATTGGTCACATAGGAAGGTCATTTTCAGAATTCATAGACGACGGCACTATCCAAGAGAAAAAGTTTTCAGTACTTGACGAGAAACAGTTCGCTAGCAGCAAATGGTTCTACGACAGCCCCGGAGTCATCCACCCCGACCAGGCGCTGTCCTTGCTCAGCACGGAGGAGCTGCTTCTGACAATTCCTAAGACTATGATCCGGCCGCAGACCTACTACCTTAAAATGGGCATGACGCTGTTCATCGGCGGGCTGGCGCGCGTCGACCACGTGGCGTGCTCCGAGCCCTGCCGGTTCACGGTGTTCTGCTCCGAGAACCTGCCCATCACAGTTGTCAAAACAGAGGATGCTAACGCGGTCTACGACACATTCGTCGGTAGCGAGCTGTTCGCGGTTCCGACCGGCGGCGCCGAGCGGCTGCGGAACTGGCCCGGCCTGAAGAAACACCCGGAGCTGTTGCGGTTCAAGGGCGGTGGGCCCAAGTGGTGCTGCGGGGATATCGTGCTGTCTTCCATCGCATGGGTGGCGGTCACGTGCAAGAAGTACTCGACGTGCGAGGTGGCGGCGTGGACGCCGGCGGGGCGCGGCGTGCACGCGCGCGAGCCCGCCGTGCTGCCGCTCGCTATCAACTTGAAAGGGAAGCGAGTGCGCAACACGCCCGCTTATATGGTCGGAAAGGTCTTCTCTCCAGATGAGTACTAAATAATCTTATTATTTATGTAAATAAAATTGTAAATACTGAGTTTTTGTTTCTACTTCCATTCCTTTTTTAGCCATAATGATGCGGATACGTACCGGTGGCTCCGGGCGGACAGGTGCACTTGTAGAGCGCGGCGGCGGCGGGCGGCGCGCCAGCGGCCCCCAGCGCCAGGCACGTGCCGTTGTGGCAGGGCGAGGACGCGCACGCGCTGTCCGCGGGCGCCGCCACGCAGCGCCACGTGCTGCCCGACTCCATGCACTCCTGTACAAGGCATACATCGTTATTGGGCCGCCCTAGAGTCAGATGCGGGTCAGCACGTGCCATTAGGTACATTACCTGATGAGGAGGACAGGAGGCGGCGCGACAGTCCGCCGGTGTCTCGCACATGGCACCGGCGAACCCCGCGCGACACTCGCACGCGGCGCCGGCCCCGCCCTCGCGACACGAGCCCCCGTTGAGGCAGGAATGAGTGCTGCACGTGTCAGGGACGGCCGTGTCGCAGCGCAGCCCGCTCCAGCCCGGCTCGCACTCGCATTGGAACCCGCCGCCGTTCTACATCACAATGGTTTAATATTTCAGCAATGAAAGCGACCCCAAGTGGTGCACATGAACAAACAGTGCGCGGTGCAGTGCACTCCCAGACTGCGCGAACCTAGCTCTCACGTGAACAGAACTATAAATGGTGTTTTTTTACTTCATTAAATTGTAATTGTGTCCTATAACAATGTTCTACAGTGTCAAGTCAATTGGTGTCTTTAGCTTTTTTGTTTAAGGCACAGTAAATAGAGGTGGTTTACTTACCAGAATCTATTTAACAAAATGTGAAAAATACAAAAAACACACAGCCGTTATCAGCGAAGCTAACAATTCAAAGCAAAGTCAGAAGAAAACATACAGAAACATGCAAGAAATACATCTCGACTGTATACGCGCAAACCATCGCATCCTTGTGTTATATATTTTCTTCCGCTCAAGTGTGTGGTACACCTCGGTATACCTCACTGTACCTGCAGGTCCTGGCAGCTGGCGGCGTGCGCGCAGGGCGCGGCGGCGCAGCGCTCCGGCGCGCGCAGGTCGCCCAGCGCCTTGCCCGTGCCGCCCGCGGCGCCCGCGCCCACCTCACAGTACACGCCTACACCGCACATACAGACAACACTACATATATGCATACGTACAATACAATACAACACTACACTACGCAACTGGATAACACTAGGAACTTACAATCTCGGACGAATCCTTTTAAAGTTGGTCTTTAACAATAATTTAAAATTTAATGGCCGGGATTACTGCGTCCAGACGCGGTCGGCCGCGGACATTCTCGCGAAGAGCTCAGAAATGTCTCTTTTCTGGGATTATTAGCAATACTGGTGTTTTTAGTATGTAGGCGCGGTTTATAATTATTTTATACTTAAAATGGACGCGCTCCTGCCGGCCGCTGCCATCTCGGTATGGATTGAGCCTTACGGGATAGGAGATAGTTTGTGGCCTCTGCAATGTGTGCCCAGGGCATAGTTCAACCAAATCCCCGGTCATTACGTAATATTTTCCTTCCTTAAGATGCTTTTATAAATGTTTAATTGAAACCAAGGATTTTTGGTTGTTTATAGGTAGTCAATTCAAAGTGTTATCTATAATACATCGTACTGTATGCGCAACACAACACATGCTCAACGTAAACAAACGACATGAACACTCAAACATGACTGATGCAAAACTCAAACATCGACATAACAATACTGAGGCGCCTCAAACATCGACATAACAATACTGAGGCGCCTCAAACATCGACATGACAATACTGACGCGTCTCAAACATCAACATAACAATACTGAGGCGTCTCAAATATCGACACGGCGACTCTGAAGCATCTCAGATCAAGGTAGAACACGGAGTAAGTAGATATCACTCACTATTCACTTTAGTTTATTTCAAGCTAAGAAACTAGCAGGCTTAGAAGATACTCTAGACAGTATTTTAGTAGCTTGTACTATGCGTGAAATATTTAACGTAGGATCGGTAGCTAGACGCGCTGCCTTGTGCAAGCTTGCTAAGCCTGCTGGTATTGAGGTTGATTCAATAATCAAAATAACAAGATGCACAACAGTAGGTACGTTACGTTAGGAAACAATGGTAAGCCTGTCGCGTGGTTTACCTTTGTACCCCGGCGCGCAGGTGCAGTTGAAGTGGTCCCGGGCGGGCGCGGGTGCGCACGTGGCCCCGTTGAGGCACACGCCGGACTCGCAGGCCGCCTCCGCCGTGCTGCAGTTAGGGGACAGCCCAGCCGCGCCTGCACACACACGCTAGTTAGTATGACATGACTAGGACTGATTTGTTTATTAACAGTTTCACTTAAAACTTCCCTAGGTATAAAACTTAAAGTTATTTCTAAAAGTGAACCAGCCCCGTTATCCGCACGTTACTATAGAAAGGCGTGGCGTGGTGCTACTTAACACTTGACTTTATACATCATTTGACTGCTCGTCTTGAACCAGTATCGTTTGACAACAGAATATGTTTGTTCCTTTCTCACGCTCAAGCTGCATCGGTACTCGTTTTTATCGAGATCCAACTAATATTGCTTAGTTTTCATTTGAAACGTGGAACATTTTAGAAGCTAGTTTTTATCCAGAATGGACAAAAGTTCGTGTTAAAGCTTGCATGCAAGGCCTTACCGTAGAAGCCGAGGTCGCAGATGCACGTGACTTGCTTCACGAGGAGGCCGGGCGCGCTGGTCAGCATACCTGCAAGATTGTTCACGATACTTCATCAACATTCTTTCATTGTAACACTGAAAGGCGGCGCTAAAGTGTGCACTAATAACCAGAGTTCGGTAGCCAGCTTGGTGTTGCTTGTTATGATGTTGTTATTGGCGGGCGACAGATACGTACAGTGAGACCTGGGGGGGCAGGTGAGGTCGGCGCAGGAAGCGGCGGGGGGCGGCGTGCAGAGCGGGGGCACGAGCCCCTTCACGCACACGCAGCGGAAGCCGCCGCCCTCGGGCTCGTCCACGCACACGCCGCCCACGCCGCACGGCCCGGCCGCGCACGCTGACATCTACACATAAGTACAGAAAGTTACAGGTTACATTATAATAACCCATTTCACCCACAGCTACATTTACAGCATTACATCTTGGGGTGGCTGGATTGCCTGATCCTTTTGTTTTTAGCAATTCGATTATATCCGGTTTTGGTCAGCCCAGACACGCGCCAATATTTTGAATTGTTCGTATAATTAGTGTGCAGTGCAGTGGTAGTACATACCTTGGCCCGACAGCGCTCGCCCGTGTAGCCGGGCTGGCAGGCGCACACGAAGCCTCCGTACGTGTCGTAGCACACGCCGTGCCCGCACACGTTCCGTTCCTCCACACATTCGTTCACGTTCACTTCGCAGCGCGCGCCGGTGTAGCCTGCAAAGCATCAAAATAAAGTTTTCTATTGCGTTACATACAATACTTTAATCGCAGGTCAAAATCCTATTTGAAGCGCCTCGTATCAGCAAAAAATAATGCGAATTTTTGTTCAAGTGAACACGTTTGAAACGCTGCGCTGTCTAACATACTTGTAGTCTGTGCAAATATCGTCAAAATGATGTGTAAGTGAATGAGTATACCGGTTCCAGTGCAGTTGCAGGTGAAGTTATTGACGGCGTCGATGCAGCGCCCCCCGTTCAGGCAGGCGCCCACCGCGCCCACGCACTCGTCCACATCCGTCTCGCAGTTGCGCCCGGTATAGCCTGTCAGAACACCAATACTCTACATTCAACCCTTGCTCCACGCTTTCACTCTTAAATCATTAGTTTCGAGCGACACACAGCTCACATTTTGGTAAAGTGAACGACTTGTGAACATGCACATGCTTCACGAAAATGACTACTCGTTTGTATGTGAGAGTTGACATTAGTGTAAAGTGACATGGTTACCTGGAGGACAGGTGCAGACGTAGGTGTCGGCGGCGGCGGGCACGTTACAGCTGCCGTTGTTCTGGCAGGGCCCGGCCACGCACAGCGGGTCCAGGGAGACCTCCAGCTCGCAGAATTCACCTGGAAACATAACTATTATTTAGATACACTTGTAAAGGAAACGCGAAGTGTCATTGCTTTAAAACCGATGATGTTCTCATTGACTCACGGCCTCTTATGTCAGGGGGTATGTATGTATGTACAACTCACCGTGGTAGTTGGGCGGACAGTCGCAGGTGTAGTCTCCGCGCGGGTCCTCCACGCAACGGCCGGCGTGGCGGCAGGGCGCGGACGCGCAAGGGTCGCCCGCGTCCACCTCGCAGTTGTTGCCGGTGTAGCGCGCCGTGCAGTGGCACTCGTATCTACAATTGAAACATTACTTTACACCTATCTGAGATGGATCCCTCAGAGCAGCCGCAACAGCGTGAGGCTTGGCGATAGACTCCGCCTTAACTGGCTCGATCTTGTTATTGTTGTGTTGTGACGTATCTATATTATTCACTTGTTTCTGACAAACAAGCAATGTTACATACCACCCTCGTGGTATGTAACTTATGTAGTATGTGATTATTTATGTTTCTTGTTATAGCTCTTGTCGTCTGAAACACGGGATTATTTAGTTCAAACTCATCGTTATATATTCAGTTTTGAGAGCCTGCTGTTCAGCGAATCGCCTGGACTCACCTGTCAGATCTAGATATACAAGTTCCGTGTCGCAAGCACGGCTCATTGTAGCAGTGGTCCTTGGGTGGCGTCCTGAACACGTCCTTTCGGTCTTTGCCTGAAAAATCAAATGAACATATTGAAACAACAGTTTTATAATAATACAAATTCTAAATATGATTAACGGTCAACTTATTGCCCTATTCTATTCCATACTCCTATTCTCAAATACTTTACTAGATCATGTCAACAAATAAATACCAACAATGTCCAGGACTATAGGGCGTAAAAAAAAAGACTCGACGCATTTAGTTCACGAGAGACAGCTCAAAACAGAGACGCCTGGAGAACCCTTGCGTCCAACCAAGGCAAAGACCCGGTCTCTGAGCCACAGGAGTAAGATATGTTCCTGGTTTTGGTGAGATATAGAAATGAAATGAAATGAAATGAAAGTTTATTTCCTTAGGCTTACAAATAAGCACTTAGACAAGTCATATTTTATACTATTCATTATTATATTGATGTTCACTTCAATTTTTTGTCCACCAGTGGAAGAAGTGAGAAGAAACCACCAGTATGTTCATAACTTATGTGTCTAGTACATAGATTTGCTTATCTGTAAGTTGTTAGATTTTGAGTTGGAGCAAAACTCGTTCCAAGCTTTTTTATCTTCTAGATAATCTGATATTTTGTAATAAGCCTTTTTACAAAGAATATGCTTCACAATTTTTTTAAATTTATTTATTGATAATTTTTGCAACTCACTTGGAGTTTTGTTGTAGAAGCGTATACATTGCCCTTTAAAAGATGCACTTATCTTATGTAGTCTAGTTGTGGGAACAGCGAGTTTATTCTTATTTCTAGTATTTACATTATGTATATCGCTTTTTTTATTGAATCGATCGATGTTTTTATGAGTGTACAACAAGTTTTCATAAATATATTGACATGGTACTGTCATTATGTTTATTTCTTTGAATTTATTACGTAGGGATTCTCTGGGACCCTTATTATAGATCGCACGAACAGCCCTCTTCTACAACACAAAAACGGTGTTTATATCTGCAGCGTTCCCCCACAATAGTATGCCATAAGACATAATACTATGGAAGTAGCTGAAATAGACTAGTCTAGAAGTATCAACGTCTGTAAGGTGACGGATTTTTTTAACTGCATATGCTGCAGAACTAAGTCTCTTCGATAGCTTATCTATGTGTGGGCCCCATTGAAGTTTACTATCTAAGGTTATTCCTAAGAATACGGTACTGTCTACAATTTCTACCGTTTCTCCTTTTACGTTTACATCAGCCTTAACTTGTTTTACATTAGGTAGAATAAATCTTATACATTTTGTTTTTGTTTCATTAAGCAAAAGATTATTGATACTAAACCAATGGACTACCTTTGAGATTGCAGTATTTACATCGTCGAAATTTGTTTTTTGTCGATTCATTTTAAAAATTAATGAAGTATCATCAGCAAACAATACAATCTCATGATCATTCTTTACAAGATGAGGCAGGTCGTTAATATAAACTAAAAATAGGAAAGGACCCAAGATAGAGCCTTGCGGTACACCCATTGAAACCACAGACCCTTTAGATCGTTTCCCATTAATGTCAACTTTTTGTATCCTATCACTCAAGTAAGATGTAAGAAGATCCAAAGAGCTGTCCCTTATTCCATAATGATGTAGTTTCCTGATTAATGTTTCGTGATGAACGCAATCGAATGCTTTTGACAAGTCACAAAAAACGCCTAAAGCATCTTGCGACTTCTCCCAAGCATCAAAAATATGCGATACCAACTCTACACCGGCATCAGTAGTTGACCTGCCACGAGTAAACCCAAATTGCTTACAGTGTAGCAGGTCATTGCCATTAAAATGTCTAAGCAATTGGTGTAAAATCAGTTTTTCAAAAACTTTACTGAATGTAGGCAGTACTGATATTGGTCTAAAGTTAGTGGGATCAGACCTAATACCCGATTTAAACAATGGGATTATTTTACTATGTTTCATTAGATCAGGAAATATGCCACAATCAATGGATTCATTAAATATAAAAGCTAGATCTGGTGCAATCGTATCAATTAAAGGTTTAATAATTTTAACGGAAATGCCCCAGAGATCTGCAGTTTTTTTAATATTTAAAAGTTTAAAGGCTTTTTTTATATCATTTTCATCAACATGTGTAAAAATAAATTTAATATCGCATTTAGGTACATTTTCTTTAAGTAATGATTCAGCTATTATTTGAGAAGAGTTCAGACACTTTGTAGTAGAGATTGGAATGTCAGTAAAAAAATTTGCCATCCAGCTTCTCCATCCAGGCCATAAGGTTGTGGAATGCACTACCAGAGTCCTTTAGAAAAACTATATCCTTGCCTGTTTTTAAAGCTCACGTCAAGGAGTTTTTCCTGCCAAAAGAATGAATATTGGTACTTACTTTTTATTTATTTATGTATTTAAGTAGTGTATTATTTATTTTGGAATTTGTAATATTTATGATTAGTTTTTTAGTATTCTTATTTAGATAACCTGTGGTACACCCCCTGCCTTTTCTTAAATTCATATAATTCTTTCCATCCAAAGGTTGCCTGGAAGAGATCGCTTCTAAGCGATAAGGCCGCCCATTGTACCTGTCGCATTTAATGTATTTTTGTAATGATTAATCTGATTATGGTGTACAATAAAGAATTTTTGTATTGTATTGTATTGTAAAAAAAATTGCGCTACTTCAACATCATTTTTGATGGAGCAATCATTAATCTTTAAACTGTAATCATTAATGTAGGTATTGACCTTTCCAGTCTCACTATTAATTATTTTCCAAGTTGATTTTATTACATTTTCACTATTTTTAATTTTCGAGCTAATATAATTTGATTTTGCTGTATTACAAACTTTTCTAAATATTTTTGAGTAATTTTTTACTTTTTCTTTAAATTCCTGGCTAAAATTGTACTGCTTTTCACTATACAGTTCATACAACTTTTGTCTACTCTTATGTATACCTACTGTTGCCCACTCACTAAAGCTAAGTTTTTCTGAGACCAAGATTGATTTGGGTATGAATATTGAATTGAACGCATTGGTGAATTTATTAAAAAAACTATAATACGACTCATTTGGGTTGTTAAGTGAGTAGTTAGGTGATGGTTTAAAATCCCAATCCAATTTCAACCGTTCAAATCGATCTGTGGTCACAGGAATGTACTTAATTTTTTTGTTACAATTATTATTTTTTACTTGATGTTTTAATTTAATTAATTGACCTAAGTGGTCTGATTTTAAATGGCTTATAATTTTGTGACTGACAATTTTTTCATTTTGGAAAACAAATATATTATCTATACATTTTGCTGATGTTTCAGTTATTCTAGTAGGTTCCATAAATGTTGGCCTAAGATTATAAGAATTAAATAAATTTGTTAATCTGCTACTGAGGGAGTAAACTTCTAAAAGATCAATATTAAAGTCTCCACATACTATGAGGTTTTTATTTGATTTTGATATTTTAAATAAGATATCATCCATATTTTTTTCAAATATTTCAAAAGAAGCTGATGGTGGGCTGTATACGCTTGCTACAATAGTATGCTCCAACTCAACACATGCTACTTCAATGTGGCTTTCAATGGATAAGCATACTATGTCTTTACGTTCTTTGAATTTTATTAGTTTATTTAGTAATATTAAAGAGCCTCCACGAATAGCATGTGATCTGCAAAAAGAACTACCAACCTGGTGGTTACTGAAGTTAAACATGAGCTCATAGCTTTTCAGCCAATGTTCTGTGAGGCAGATGATATCAATATCAAATGAGTTCATGTACAATTCTAATTCTAATAATTTACTTCTAATTCCTTGAATATTTTGGTGCATATGATGGTGAAAGTTAGTAAACTTAAGTAAACTGTAGACTCCAGTTATTTTACAATTTTGTTTTCTTAATTTTTTATTACAATTCATAGTAATAATGTTTATAGGGCTAGAGATTTCCTCTATTGTCGCTATTTCTAATTTAAATGACTTGGAATAAGTTCCAAGGTCTGGTTTGTAAAATAATTACAATGCTCAATAGAAGCATTTGTTATAGCCAAGTTTTTGGCTGTTGTTATACTTATAACAGGATCAAAAATATTATATGCTAACAATTTAGCAATAATCAATTTACTTTTTTTGGTCAGATACATAGTATCCCTAGTTAAAAAAGTTTTACTAATAAATTTATTAGTGTCAAAAATTAAAATGTCACTATGACGACATGTCATATTGTATATCAGCATGTTATTTTTACATATAGGTCTCATTTTGCTGTGATGTTAATGATTTTGAGTAAGGGAAGGAGCAAAAAATAAGTTTCCCTAGTCCATTTTCTATCTTTCCTAGAAGTACTTGAACTAGCCGTATCAACTGTGACCGCTTTACACAACTTTCACCTATCTGAACAATTAGAGTTGTGTTTTTATTCAGGGAGTCATCTTGCTGAATATAATCAGTGATTGTATTTATATTAGAATTTGGATAGCAATTATTGACTACATTTTGTAGAAGTAAGTCACTCAGTATAGGGTACTGTCGTCGCTGGCTGAGGCACAAGTAAGGTTCAGGAGGTGGGCAAGGTACTCACAGTCGTCGGTGGCGAGCGGGCAGTGTCCGAACTGTACGTGACGGTGCTGCGCGTGGTGCGCGTGGAACTCGAGCTGCGGACCCTCGAGGATGCAGCCGCTGAACACGTTGCCCACCAGCAGCACGGCGCCCTCCGCCTCCAGCTCGCCCGGCGACAGCAGCTCCGGGTTCCATGTCACGTTCGATATCACCTACAACACAACACACCTGTTCGTTACTTACTTCGTAGTGGTCGCTTTACAACTACCTAGGCAAATGGTCGGACTTTATCTGGAGATCATTGAATAAATGGGCAGATTACACTGAAAAATAAATGAAATGCTGTATTTCTGTATTAAATTAAACCATTCCACTTTGCCTCACCAGTGGGCACCACATTACATAAATAGATATTTTTTATTTTGCATGTCACCGTAAGTAAGCTACAGTACATAGATATGTAGATAGATGGACAATGCTGCTAGTGCACACTTTCAAAATTAAAAATACAATCAACAAGATAAAAAAATTACAAAATTTGTGACAATTTGGCGGTCTTATCGCTCAAGAGCGCTGCCAGACAACCGTGGATAGCTAGGATCGTTGGATTGAACATATTATGTAGCTAATACAAATCACAACATGACATTTATAAGATGTTACATTCAAATAAAAAAAAAGACACGACTTGATGCAGCCAAGGTAAGATCGTGAAATATACCTGCGTTTCCTTATCGACCACTAGGAGCAGCGAGGGCGGGTCGGGCTTGTACTTGAGAGCCAGCCAGTGCCACTGGTTGTCCAGCGTCTTCTTGTCCAGCGCCACCTCCTGGTGCTGCTGGAAGGGCCGCGCCCAGGACACCACCACCTGCTCGAACAGCGCCGTCACGTGCAGCGTGTACCCCTCGTACCGCTGCGAGAACAGCTCGCCCCCTGGGAACACCACACCACACTACAACTCACACTTCATTATCGATCCCCGTCATTTGTCACGTCGTCGTAGGGACAAAGAAATCTTGTTAACAAAAAATAACAGTTTATTGAAATCTGACTCCGGCGTCATTGTTTACATTTACATCACGTTAACATATAAAAACAACTAATGTTTGGACAAATATTTGTCATCCACTGATATTTTAAACATCTTAAACAATACATAATGATTATCGGTTTCCAAAATATTTGGGGCTCACATAGAGATCGTCTCTGGACTAGCTTAGAAGCGTTTTGAAATATAAATTAGCATACAAACAAAACGCAATCTCGGATCGCTTAGTTCTCAGGGCACGTTACTTAACGCGGGGTTCTACAAGCTGCGAGCGAGCCCCAAACTCTTGCCGAGGTCAACGATCAGCAGAAATAAAAAGACAATGATATCGTTCGTTGGGGACGCGACCGACGTGGACTACTTCCGTCCCGAGTAACGGTCTCGCAGGCTGAAGGCTGCCGGGGACCTTCCCACACTCTACAACCGCTTATTTTTGTAAACCAGTCTTTTCAACAATTGTTATTAGAAGAACAATAGCGCGCCTATTACAGAAAATACGTTGGTTTGAGACTATACAAGATGGCCTCTAGCAATGGAAGGGAGGAGCGATGTAAGTATGCAGGGTCTGTGCAAGCGTGCTAGTGATCAAACACAACGAGACACACAGTAGGTGATCCGAAGTGATGGTGAACGATAATGTAGTTCGGTACCTACCTAATGCATCACATGTAGAGTTCCGGTTGTCTGAATAATAGGATTAGATAACATACAAAATCAATCATAGTTACGTGCTAATATTTTATTCTAGACTACGCTCTTGAAACACACATAAGAGTAGAATGAACTAATAATAATATATGATAGATACTACTACTTTTCTATAATAAAATGTAAAACGTAACTTCTCGCATTAACATGGGCAGAGTAGGCAGCATAGCCTAGCATGTCCTCGCATTACTACATGCAGATCGAGACATCATTATTTTGATAGTTGTGATTGTGACTTGTGTTGTGTTGTGAGTGACGTTACCGTTTCCGTGTCGTGATTTTAATCAAACCACGTAAATTACATCTGCGTTCACCGTGACCGCTCGGGACATTACATATAACCGTTGTCTAAACATGTTTTTGAAACACTTAAAAGCATTGACCCTAGTACAAGAGTTTATTGCACAACGCATCCACATCGGTGTCAAATGAAACCGGTCGCAACACCGCGCCGACAATTAGCCGAGATTAATGGCAGCGTGCACATTTGCAATGCACGATCTATTGCCATCCTTTCTCTGCCGCCCCCGCCGCCGTGCCGGCTCACACACGCCCGCCACACCAACGCGGCGGAGACGGCGGTTTACAATCCGTAGTAGTCTATAGTAGGTAAATAGGTATATATTATGTAGATGAAGCGTTTGTAGACGCTGCTGGCCGCCGCTGTACCCGCCGCCCGATGCGGTGCGGTGATGTAACCCCGATAACGGCCGGTGGGTGGACACCACGCCGCGCATCACCAGCGCAGCACAGCGCCCACTCGCTGGATAGAGTCAAGCGCTCTGAGCGTTTCAATTACACGCGAGATGAGACTGTGACGTGTACGGGGGAGGTTGATTAGGAACTGGATAACTACAATCTGCTTGAATCACATCCTGCAGAACGGATTGCATGAACGACGGAGATAACCGCAGCATTTCGAGACTTTCTTGGCCAAAGAAAATATTCCAGTATACAAAAGATATAACGGCGAGCGGTGCGAGCCACCGAAATTTTGTTACTTTTCTCAAACTAGTTAAGAAGAGAAGGAAAAAATAATAAAAATGAGCAAAAAAGAAAAATTTGTAGAACTGATACGCAACATAACAGAAAACCCAAAACACGAGTAATATCGGCAAGCGGAGCGAGCTACCATTTTTTTTACCACAGTGGATACTGGTTAACCATTTTGTTAAGTTACATGTTAGGTATGAATAGAGTCTGAAATTAAAATTTATTTAAGGTTTCGCACATTTTCTAGTGATTTTTTATACCTAAACTAAGATTTGGGGGGGGGGGGGGGGGGGGGGGGGTCTTGACCCCCGTGACCCCCCCTGGTTTTTCAGCATCTCTTGATGCCTGCCTATTCGTAGTTCTGCGGTATAATGTTGAACGAAATCGCTCAACAAATTGAGATGCGTTCTGTATGTTTGTATTTCTTCGACAAATAACAAAAAAAACGTCAGAACATCGTAAATATTAATTTTTCTTCGAATGTCGGAGCTGGTTACTGTAATGGGGCGTGCGCGTTCGTAAGCGCGCGCAAAAAATACGTTAGGCCTGCTTGTAGCCTGTGGCCATTCAATGGAACATCGACTCTCGCGTGCAGAACTTAAGATCGACTGTCGATCACGAATGGATTGGCTGCAGGGATACCCTAATTTGTAGTACATTATGGAAGACGAGTAGGTAATAAGTTAATAACTCGCAACATAAGTTAGAATACCGCTTGCGTCTGTAGTGCCGCATGCCGCGGGAGTCCCGCGAGAGTGAGTGCTGTGTAATCTACAATCGATCACGCACTCTAGCGACGACGCGAGACGCTTGATTGATGACCGCGTGATGCGCGCGCGCACCGCAGGTGCTTCTGCGACGTTTTTGTTGTTCCCTGACTACTTTTTCAGAGGCGCTGCAACCTGTTGCAGCACAGTGGCATTCTTCCGGTTCGATTGGACTTATAATTTACAACAACGTAGAAGCCCGAACAAAAAACAGCTTAATATTGGTTGTTTTGTAAAACAACGAGGAGTTAAAATGAAGCCATACCTTCGCAAGTCCTAAAGCTAAGTCCGACCAGCTGTTTGAGCGAGATGGGCTTGGAGAGTCGGATGTAGGAGCTGCCGTTGAAGTAGGCCTCCGGGCGCTCCGAGGGGCCCAGCGGACCCGCCGCCAGCGCCGCGCCGCACAACCACGCCGCTACCACCAAGCTGCATGCTGCAACCATACAAACGCACATTATTGTATTTGTTCACATAAAAGCAGGGTAGAGATTAATGAAATCACTGCTCAATAAAGCTTCGGAGGAACACACACGCACAATGTAGGTACGTAACGTACATACATGTAAGACAATCAAAAAGTTTAAATACCAACTACAAGATGTCGGTAAAAAGATTTAGATTTAGATAAAGAATCAATAGTAATACCTTTTTTTTTATTATGGGAAAATGCTGTTTGAGTTATCAAATATTTTAATGTAAATTAAAGAATTCGATTGTAGGCAAGACAGAAATGAAAATGTTTCAATATTGGTGTCTTCTCTTTGAGTAGTTCGTGTGACCGAACCTTTGAACCTATAACTTTCGTATCCAGGTACATAAGGTGCACTATCAACACTTTTTATATCCCAGGTTGCCTGGGAGAAATCGGTCTCAGCGATAAGGCCGCCTTTGTACTTTGTTTAAGTAGTTATTATTTAGATTTAAAATTTATGTTGTATGTAGAGTGTTCGTTCATTAATTACAGTTAACCCTTAAAACTGGATTAATTATACCAAAAAAGCGATTACCATAAAAATCTGATTGCAATCAAATTAATCGTAGGTATTTGCTTAATGAACCCTGCCACAAGGCACCCACATCACATTAGCACTCTAATACATACATCCTCTGGTTAGGAACATGCCAGAGACACCAATAGTCCGCTCTGGACTCTGGGCCACATGAATACCTACTGACGGCTAGTTTTAGTCAAACAAAACAATATCTGGGGAATGAACACACAATGACAAATGATTCATTTGAATCCGGCACAAAGAAACATTGGTTTCTGATCGATTGGCATCTGCCTTAACTACTCATTTATTTCCCTGCAGGCGGACCTTCCCGGCTTCGCACGGTTTTACTACGGATCCCTAACTTTTTGAAAATATAATATAGCCTATGTTCACCGCGGATAGTGTAGCTTCCCAACGCAACGGTGAAAGAATATTTCAAATCGGTCCAGTAGTTTCGGAGCCTATTCATTACAAACAAAAAATCGAACATTATATCTTTATAATATTAGTATAGACTATAGTGCCCCGTCAGTACGGTTCACTAACTAACGGAACTCCCACACCTTTTCACTTTTATCCATTTGATAAAACCCATCTTTAATTTAAGGGAAAGGTCAAACGAAGTTGGGTTTTTCTCAAATGTTGGTGATTACATGTCGTTTTAGAAAACACAAGATATATTTGATTTTATTGGATTATTGTTTGTAATCCAACCTAAACTAACTATCATAGGATGAGGAAGACTGGTTGAATGTACTGTGGAGGGAGCTGGTTGAAGGCAGGAGCGGGGGAGCGCGGGGGGAGTACAGCCAACGGATCGATTGGAGGGAATAATGCTAGGTATATGTAGAAGTGCATGTGGCAGAGCCTGCATAACCGGGTCAGTGGCGGCGGCGTGAGGCTCAACCGGACGGCGAGGGGGGCACTCGGGGAAACAAGGGTAAATGGCAACAGATACTTTGGGTATTGATCATCACCACACCAGGACCTATCTGATAATCAGCGCCGCTACTAACTCCGGCTTGTAGCTGCATAATGCTGAGACAGGGACCTTTTTGGCCCCTTATGTAACACGTATTTGCTCTATTCTGTACGTCTTATGTATGTCCTTGTAAATTTTTCTTGTTTTTATATTTTCTTACTATGTAATGTGTCGTGTTATGTATGGTATCAAATAAATGTATTTTCTTTCTTTCTGATCATGAAATAAATGGCGCTTAAAGATGTCTTCATGTATAATGACACGCTTTATGGTTTAGAAAGAGGAGCAGGTAAGCAATCCGCGAACGCTTGTGATAGGTATATTGTAGGTAAGGTACCTCATTCAGAAAGGTAGGTATCCAAAGAGATTTTACATATAAAAAGTAAAGTAAAAAAAGTCTTTATTTTGAAACATACTTAGGAGCTAGAACAAAAATATGAAGCGATGCGACCTGCAGAAGTAAAATACTGTGTCGCACGCAGGTCGCAACGCCCACCTCCGGGAGTTATACTTGTAATGTGTTTCAATTCAACAAAGTGAAGGTACATACATAACAGATTTATTGATATAGTTAAAATTAAGTTTAAGTGCTATATTAAAGTTACATAAGCTATATAATAAAAAAAAAGAGAAGTTAAAGGTGCAAAAAAAAAAAGAAAAAGGAAATTACGGAATTATTTAGGGAACATTTGTAAGAAATCAAAGAAAACAAAGACTGTAGCTCTGTTGTGTGCGTGTGTGTTTGGTGTCTGTGCATTTGGAGCTCCTGAAGACACCGGACTCTTAAGAGTCCGGGCAACAGGAGCTACCAGGATGGAAGTGTTTGTATGTGTGTGTGTAGTGGTTTGGAGTGTGTGTTTGTGGGGTTGGTGCTCCTGAGAACACCGGTCTCTTGAGAGTTCGGGCAACAGGAGCTACCAGGATGGATGTGTTTGTGTTTGTGGTTTGGACTGTGTGTTTATGGGGTTGGTGCTCCTGAGAAAACCGGTCTCTTGAGAGTCCGGGCAACAGGAGCGACCACTTTGTTAGTGTGTGTAATGGGGTGTATTTAACTTACCTAAGAGTGATTAGTAGGTCCTCTGTTTGAGCGTAGGAGAGTGATTGGAGCCAGGATGCAGTTATCAGCTTGCACTTGTAGAGTGTAAGTGGGTAGATCTCTATTATTCGATTTATTTTATTATAAAGTGGACCGCTTAGATAGTGATAGAGCCTAGAAACGGCACCGGTTCCCCGTGACTCCGTTGCACATACTCTATCGTGACGGCGCTTTGTAGAGCTAAGATTAGGATCAAATACCAGCTTCGAGTGCCTGCGCAGGACCAGAGCTAGAACGAAAAGCTGCCTTACCGTAAGTACTCCACAAAGAGTATAAAGGCTGTCTGTAGAGAAACGACGTGGCTTTGAGCACATAACCTTCAGAACAGCTCTCTGAGCACGCTCTACCCTTAATAGCTGAGTCTTTATGGCTCCTCCCCATACGCAAATTCCATAGGATATAATAGATTGTGCCAAAGCAAAATAAACCATCTTAAGACAACCTGGATCGGCAGAACCTCTTAGTTTTTTAAAAATAAAAATTAATTTCCTAACTCTGGAGACTGTAGATTCAATATGGGGCTTCCAAGAAAGATAAGAGTCTAAGTAAATACCTAGGTATTTTAAGCTAGGTGTACAAACAATAGACGGACAAGAACATACACTGTTTTCTCTATCTAGACAATTGTGTGCGTGTAAACAGAACGATGATGAAGGTTGAGTACGAGGGGAAAGAGAGAAAGTTACAAATTTAGTTTTGGTTGAATTTAAAGAAAGTGAATTTAGGGATAACCACTTGGTAATCAGAGATAACGCAACTTCTGCAGATGCTTTAGTGTCATCCCAAGTCTTACCACTCACAATAAGCGCAGTGTCGTCAGCATAATGTTATTATACTACAATTGGGACAAGAGATTTGGCATAGTTCGTTTATATAGACTAGGAAAAGTGTAGGTCCAAGGACACTACCTTGTGGTACGCCATAGTCTATGTCCTCTTCGGTGCTAGTCGTACTATTTATAGAGACAATTTGTTTACGTTCGGAAAGATAACTATTGAAGAGTTTTTTGACATGTCCACGGACTCCAATATCTTCAAGTTTAGTAAGCAAGATGGGAATAGATACTGTATCAAAAGCTTTACTTAAATCGAGGAATATACCTATTGTTTTGAGATTTTTATTAAGATTAATAGCAACTTTAGAGGTTAAGGATATAACAGCATCTTCTGTGGATTTACCACTTCTGAATCCATATTGGTTTTCAGACAGAATGTTCCTTTTATTGAGAAAGTCGATCAGCCTAACGTTGACAATTTTTTCAAGGATTTTAGAGAAGACAGTGAGAACAGAGATCGGTCTATAGTTATTAAGATCGTCTTTAGCACCACCTTTGTGTATTGGGTGTACTATTGCTTTTTTAAATGCAAGAGGAAAGGTACTTGATGAAAGGCAAAGGTTAAAAATATACACAAGTATATGAACAATAACATGCTTGGCGCTTTTGATTACAGTGGTAGGTATCTCATCCCAGCCTACAGCAGAGGTGTCTTTTAAGCCAATAATAATACGATCTATCTCTTGATAGTCTGTCTGTAGAAGAGCCATCGAGTCAAGTGTGGAAGGTGTTGAATGGATGATGTTAATTCTAGACATGCTTTGTGCATCATCAGACCGCCTAATTTTGGAAGCCAGTTCACTACCTACATTGGCAAAAAAAGTGTTGACACTATTTAAAGAAGCCAAACGAGTGGATGACAGTTTTAGTAATTCCTCAGCTGAAGATTATTTTTTAGTTATATTAGCTACTTTTTTGACAGCGTTCCAAGTTGCTTTAGGATTATTTTTAGCTTTTAGGAATTCAGAACGTTCATATTCAGTTTTAACTTGTTTCAAAATATTATTACAGTAGTTGCGGTAGCGGATGAAAGAGGTTTTGAGAATTTGATTATCTTTTTCTTGTTTGGTTTTCTTGTAGAGTTTGTCTTTATGTCGGATACATCTTAACAACCCTGGTGTAATCCAAGGCTTTAAGATTCTTCTCTTACTGGGAAGAACAATGGAACGTTTGTGTTTTTGTATAATAGAGAGTAATAAAGAAGAGACGTCTTACTCATTGTAAAGAAATAAAAACATTACGATATTTTACTATAGCTACATACCTAGCGTCGACGTTCGAACATACAACGCCGCATGGCATTATCTCTGTCACTCATAAACTTAACGCATTGCTTGTTTCGTTCGTGTTGGTGGCAAAGCGGCAACGCCGCGCGGCAATGATTGTTGAGTAAAATAAATTTCACCATTTTACATTTTAAGATATTAAACAGTACTTACGTATGAAAAGATACACCCTTTCTGGTTTTTATAGTCCTTGTGTAGTTATTGCACTTTCGGAACACACAACTTGGCATTTTCGAGGTTTATTTAAGTATATTCCGTAAGTAACCTCGTGTTCAACGAACGTGCGCGTCGCGGCCAGGAGCAGGACGGACTGAGTTCAATTCGGATACGTACCTGATTTTCGTTTTGTAAGGCAGACCTCGATACAACGTATCTACGTATATATAACATCATTGTAGGTATCAAGTTACATTTCCCGATATCAGGCGCTTACCGGGTGTCGGCGCGGCCGGCTTACCGGGTGTCGGCGATCTAGAGCAACCAATAACAGCGGAGCCCCTCGCTGTTATTGGTTGCTCTAGATCTCCGCACTAGCGTTAACGTTATTGGAATCACTGTTCGTGTTTATTCTAACAAATCAGACTTTCTCATTCAGCAGCATTGCCAGTTTAATGTAAAGTTGATGAAAGTGAACACTTGATGCTTTGAATCAAGAAGTTTGATTCGGCACGTACCAACCTAATTTGAATGACTTATCTAGTACATTACATACCTATATATTTAAAGTGTGCTGATATTATTGTTTTTAAAATTTGGTTCATTTTCGTGGAGAGGCCACCCATGTTAGCCGAATACACTTTGTTTAGTATCAGGACCTACGATTGTTCACGATAATAAAACGAATTATTCTGATATAGCGAATACCTACGCAGTTATCGCGATACAAGAAATCGTCACTAAACGAAGATTGATTTTCGTAAGGTAAGCAAATGCATTCCAATCACCTGCATGCAATATTACGAGTAAACAGGATGAGTTATCTCGGTCGGTGCATGTTAGTGCATGCTCTCCCACTCTGACCCTGGACTTTCTCTCGGGACGGCGCGGCGGCGGCGGCGCAGCTGAACCTTCCGAAGCTCCGTTACTTGTATACCTACAATAAGATTTGCGTAGTGTACTATAAATAATTTAATGAAATCATGTATTCCAAGTCCCGTGTTAGGTCGTCTAAGTAATGTATTACAAATGGCATAATAATGAGTAAGATTGCATGCAGTTGTCTTCTGTAATGCAGTGAAGTGAAGCAGAGAAACGTCTGGAGGAGCATGCGATCGCGGCACTGTCACGTGAGCAGGGTTCCTTGACTCCACGCAGCGTGGCCTGCAGATAATATATATAATAGCTAATCCAATCGATAGAGTGCACGCGAGAGTGAGAGCCGACTTAATCGAGTTAGAATCGATTCGTCACGACGACACGACATGGCGCATGGCGGCGCGCGGCCGGCATGTATCGCCTCCTAACTAATGAAAGTTGTTTTTGTAAACACGCGACCCATTCCCAGCTGGGATAAGATATGGCTGGCAGACAAGCAGAAGCTCATATCATAAGGACATTACAAGGCTTGACATCTAGTTCATCTACACATACGATCCGTACACGACCTAGAATTTGAAAAAGCCCCTAGATCATGGTGGGTTTAACCTTGGGTTTTTTCTGCAAAGGGACCGTTCAAGTATTACGTAAGGGGGGGTCTTTGTTTTGCTTATTTTGGATGACATGGGGGGTAGATGATGATTACGTCATCGGTAGTTATTTACTTTTTTACACGAATGGCAACCCTCACATTGTCTATGCTTGAAAACCGCAAATAATGCATACGTTTAGGCAAACATTTAATATAAGTTTGTTCTGTTCGTAAGATTATAAAATGTTTGCCCCTTACTCGATGTTGAACACTGTATCAGTCAAATGTTTGTCCCTTACTCGATGTTGAACACTGTATCAGTCAAATGTTTGTCCCTTACTCGATGTTGAACACTGTATCAGTCAAATGTTTGTCCCTTACTCGATGTTGAACACTGTATCAGTCAAATGTTTGCCCCTTACTCGATGTTGAACACTGTATCAGTCAAATGTTTGTCCCTTACTCGATGTTGAACACTGTATCAGTCAAATCTAATCTCTATCCTAAATCTTCTATTTTTTTAATTTTTAAATTATAATTATAATATTTAAAAAAATATATTTATATCTAATTGAAAAATGTTTACGTAAGCATGGGGGAGGGAGTAAGAGCTTTGCTTACTTTTGCTGACAAGGGGAATGGGGGGGGGGGGGGGTAAATAATTGTAATAAATCAGCTTACGTAATATTTGAACGGCCCCAAATGTTTACTGTAAACAAAGGTAAGTATAATGAACAGTCGCATACCTGAAATGCTTATCGCCTGAGTAGACCAGATAATTAACTAAATGCTCATTTATGCATATCATGCATTGAGTATGCATTTGTAATATGACTGGGCGCCTGACACTTCATAGCCGAATGCGGCATAACTTCGGCGCGACGAAGTTATGCCGTAGGTAAGTGCCTATGTGCCCGTTCAGATAGATTCTATCAAGCGATCGGTGGGAAAGGGAAAACTCGTGCCCTCGGTAGAGGCCAAATACAAAAGTGCGCTACGCTGCTGTATGAATTTTGATTTCCTTTAAAAACAATTTCCACGGTCATTCACTTCTGCCTCAGTTGCAGCGAAACCTTGATGGTTGGGAATAAGCTATTACGTAGTTAGGAACAGTACCTCGCGAAACGCAAACATTTTGTAAGTTTACTATATTATCCCTAACTACTAGGGTTTGGACCCGGAAATTCTCGAAATTTTTGGCTGATTTAAGAACCGATAAATCTTAAATTATTTCCTGGGAAATTTCGAGACTATTGGGTATTATTCCCAATAGTCTCAAAATTTCTCAGGAAACTTTAGACCTCAAATAGATTGGATGTTAATTACCAAGATGAACTGCATACAGACTGCGCAGTTGGTTTGCAGTTCTATTGCAGTCGTGTCAACTGCATTCAAACTGCAATTGAACTGCAAATTTGCGGTTGGATTGCAGTTGAATTGAGTCGGTCCGTCTTTCTTAGTCGGAAAGAAACGGGAATTTCTCAAAAACTGCCCAATTTCACAGTCTCTTTCCGAGCTTGGCTCCACCGCGCGTGTCAAAGCCAAGTGCCACGACACACGTGACCCAACAATTATATTAAGGAACGTGAAATTATAAAAACTGAGTCATTTGAATTTTAATGCTGATTTCACCACTTTCAAGAATTTTAATAAGAAATATTTTATGAAATATGGAATAAAGAGGCAAGAGTAGGTATTCATTACATTACATACAATTATTATGATCATAGAGCGTTGTAGCGTTAGGTAGAGACGGTAGAGTTTTGACAAGACGTGTAGCCGTCTAGTCCAGGCCCGAGGCTACGGCGACGTCCACGGTCGGTGGTTGGTTACCGCACCGAGCGCGGCGGGGCGGGGGCTGGAGGAAACTAACTTCTGTTGTGAACACGCTAAGGCGCAGATTACATCGGATAAATCAAACAATAGGCTGTTGAATTTAGCGTAAATGGGTATCTTTATTTATGATATAGTAGCACAGTATAGGATTTTATGATAATGCAGAATATAGGTCTAGGTATGCAGTGATAGGCTGTGCGAATACGAAACAGTAAATAAACAAAACCATGCTGTAAAAATAAACCACCTACCCGTTACTACGTTAGTACTACATATAGGTAATAGTTATTCTGGTCATCACCAAACCACTTAGGTATCTTCAACTAGTCAAATCAATGGCTTATTTAGGTAGTTTGCGTTTCCAGGGCGACGGTATGTGCGTCCGGAGTTGCGAATTATTTTGAAGGCATCATTTCAAACAAATGAACATCGAAATACCTAGGTAAGGTACCACCTACCTACAATAAAGTTAAAGCGAAAGATCTATTGTCCACGACACGGTTTGGTTCACGGCCGTTTTCACGATGCAAACCTGCGCCATATAGGTACCGCCATATAACCCGCCCCGCGTAGCTTGCTCCGATAGTGATCCATACCACACTGACGACCGTGCCGTTCAGCGAATAAACCGTACATTTTCGCGGCGAAAAAAATATGTGTGAACAAAGGCCCTAGCAACAGTTGTTATCGCCGCCTGTTGGGACTCTCAATCCTATCATATCCATAATAGATATATTGCACAAAATGAGACATCGATATGACATGTCTGGACGTAAACAATAGGGGTTGTAATAGTAGCACACGGCATTCATATCATAAGCAAGGCGCGCGCGCGCGCATAGCACCGCGGTGACGTCACGCGGCAGGTAACGGCGCGGCGGCGGGCGGCGCGTGAGTCACCTCGCGGCGGCGGCACCGGGCGGTGAGCTCCAGTTCCGGCAACCAGCCTGCGAGCCTTCATGGAAAAGAAACCTGCGAGATGAGTCAACTAGTAGTAAAGTAAAGCCTTTCATTGATGGACCGTTTACCTGAAGTGGGACTCTACCTACTCTGACGGTACTGTTAGTACAGTTCTTAAAAAATCATCTAGGCTCACGTTCTACCATGCCGTTCATATAATAGCAGTCTATCTACGCTGCAGTAGCCAGCACTTGCTGGGGACTGTTCTAAGAATTACTAGGTATGGCATCATCATGATCAACAGTTTTAATTTTAACAAGATTTTATTAGAATATGTATTAATATTACATTACATACCAAGTCGCAGAAACTGGCCCACACTTATAAACACATCATTCCAACTGATAGATTAGTGTGTGAATAAAAAAGGTATAATTAACGAGACGTAATGAAATGAACAATAGGCCTGGCCAGTCTTGATAATACAATCAAAAACATTTTTAAGCAAAACTTGTTATTTCGTGTTTCAAAGTAGGCCTTTAACTTTTCGTTTCATCCATGTGTTGTCCATCAAATCAAACTAAATAAGACTCAGATTTAAACTAGATGTCGCCACTTGAAAATTAAGATCGCGTTATCCAAGTTTTCTAGCTGAGATTAAAACTACATAGTTTTTTACAATACAGGAATTAGAAGCTAAATAAATCGATCGCGCATTTCAATGTCACGCATACTGCGGAAAGTTTTCTAATTTGTTTGAAATGCCATATTGTTGCGAGCGAATCCATCCAGCCCAGAATGTACAGTTACCGGCCTTCGAGGCCGCACTGAAATGTCGAAAAAAACTAAATAAACTGCGCACACTCAGGCTAGGTAATAAAACGAGCGAGCGAGCCGTGCAAGCGTTCGTTAGCTAATCCGAAGATTAGTCTCGCTCCAGCTCCGGGAGGGGAACAGAAACAAAAGGCAGAAACATGTGTCAATGTTTAAAACTACAAAGGAAACACTGTTCCACCAGCACATCTATTAACAGGCCTGCAATCAAACGGTACTACTCGATACTGTTCACATTCATGACACAACAAATAAGTTCATTGCATACAATATTTAGGTATATACAATACAAATAATAATGCAACTGTTATTGTTATGAATACAACTCGTGGTCTCAATCTTCAAATGGAAACAGCCTTAATATCATTTAAATGACAACGACACGTCCATATTTTGTAACGGTAGCGTGCGGTGCCGTTGCCAGCGGACGGTCTGCGACAATCCACAATGACCGTGGAAGCACAGATACTGTTCCGAGAGGAGCAGTAATACAAGCTGCTAGTTCTGTACCTAATCAGTCGCAGAGGACAGGCACGTACCATCCGGCCGGACCAATCTGCGGTGGAATTATATGATTGCTCTCAGCAACATCGGATCTTAAACCGGATAATGATCACTCGGGAGTGTTGCTTCGGAATTGCTTTTAATTCTATGAGAATCGATATCAAATAACAAGAAAACTTCATAGAGACATTACCTTAGTCTCCATAGATTATTGTATGATGCGTAGCTCGGGTAAGTACTTTCTATAAAATTGAAATAAGATCATCAATAGCTGAGAATAAAGTTGGATCTTTGCTTTCATGGCATGCTTCGACACAATTTCATTCAGTAACATGTTATTCAACATCACACGACAAAAACCACGAAGAAATGTAGAGATCCATTGTCTGCTGCAGTTAACCTAGAAAGACGATCATACTCGCGATCTGCAGTGTCGATAGACGTGCAGTCACGCATGCGCGATGTCTCGAGCGATAGGACTACCCCCGGGAAGAAGTTCCGTGAATCCGAGATCATTCAGAAGACTTGGATCATGCGTGTCATTGTTAGGTTCGAAAGCAAATGGAAATACGCTTGGTTGGATCCTGCTTCTGGTGGGATCAGCACAAATGTTCTCTGCATTCTCCTCAACTAAATTGCAAACGTACAACTTACAGCTTTATCCAACTTCTTATGTAAAAACTTGGAACCTTGCGGAACCAACTCTTATCAAACTTACCACGTTGGTAGTGAAGTGTTTCAACGTGCCACATGAATCCACTTGAAGTTCATAATTCGTGACTGACATGGGTTTGTTATTATCAACCTTAACTTAATAACGACTTACTTAATGTTCCTAAGTGGAATTTTAATGTTCGTCGCGACGAAAGTGTGTTACAAAAGTTTGGGAAAACCTCACACAAACCGCTGCCTTACCTTAGAAGTAGGTACCGTCACCGGGCCCGTCACCGTCGTTTACAAGAAGTCACGCCAGATGGTTTCGAGTAACAAGTCTATTTCAATGGACATCACTTTTTATAGATTGATGGCAATATCTGCTAGAAATCCCCGGGCAGTGGAACGAGCAACAATGCAAATTATTCGCAACAGGTGAGCCAATATCCGCAACCCCATTGTCTCAAGCACGGCGCCGCGGCCGCTGAAGTGGACTCCACGCTCCGATACTCCTATTAGCATACACTGGGATGCCAAATTTGTATGACTATTAGAATACCGTCTTCGAAAACAAAATGGTCAAAAATCAATTCATGACTCATTGAACTGCGAGCTCAGTTTTGGTTTCACTTTGATGTTCTTGGATTTAAAATCTTCATGAAAGCGTCGCTGTAGTTGGAAAACTAAATAACTAACACATTTTGCGAAGTCGACTTTATTGCATTTTCTTAAAGTCTAATTCAAGCTGCATCTATAGTGGTTATTTTATTAAAGTTTCAATATCAGAATTTTAATGAATCCTAAGTCGCCAAATATGGCAAAATTCTTAAAGATGAATTGAAGATGAAGTAAAAGTACCTGTTGAAGGAACAATAGATAACGCGGCAACAAATAAATATGTGACATCATTTGTGACTAAAATTGGGGAAAAAAACGTGGTTTATTCAGTTTTCCGTTTATTCGGTTTTGTGCCTTATCGTATTACATTGATTGGAATGGTTGAAAATGCATTGTAACAGTTCAGTTCAGTTCTTTATTAATAGGAAATATTCATTATGTAACGTAGGGCTCGTGGCCATATCGATTCAGCGCTTTGACAGGTTGCCGTCAACAGTCGTCTGAAATATTTTGCGAGTTTAATCAATTTTATTTCATTCTTCAAACTCCTCGATAGCGCTACTTTCCTCGGTTAACAGAGCGATCCTTCATTTGGTAATTATAGTAAGAGAGCCTGCCAGTTTTCCTGTAACTTTATTCTGGACTTTCTACATAGGTAGGTTATTTTTTTTATACACGATGTTTTATAATCTAGGGAAGTAGGGACTACTGTTTTGAACTTTGTTGGAGTCTGTTACGCGATTAACAAATATCGTACTCCTCCGTGTGTCCATGATCTGTGCAGAGATCGCTTCTTAGACTAAGTAAGTAGCCTCTTGGGATATATGTACAACCCTAGTTAACCATACTTGGTGAAGACTGATTTTAGTGTCACGCTGACCATCAGCGCTAACAGCTCAGCGCGTAGCTCGTCAGCGCCGACGATCAGCGCGGGTCGTTTAAGTCTCACGCTGATCGCAGCGAAGTACAGAGGCATAGAAAAGACCTACGAAAAAAAAAATGCAAAGAAGAAGACTACATGTTCTTCATCCATTCATTGAACAGAGATTAGTCGCGGGAGAATTTGTCAAGTTATACGGCAAGTTGAGGGATGATGAAACAACATTTTTGAATCGTTTTCGACATGATTGTACGCAACTGGCGCGTACGATCAGCGCGACACTAAAACGCTTACTGAAGACAGAAGCGCCCGGGCGCCTGGTCGGCGCCGACCGCTCAGCGCGCTGACGAGCGGCGCGTAGGACGCGTACCGCGCTGACGCTGGTTAGCGCTGAACGGTCGGCGTTATTTTAAAAGCTTTCTATAGCGTCCATACAGATTGCTAAGCGCTGAACTGTCAGCGCTGATGGTCAGCGTGATACTAAAATCAGCCTTAGTGTATTTCCAGCTGAAAAACACGTAGGTATACGTTTTTCGATTTAACGATTATAGCATTATATGCATAGATGTTCTATTTACCAGGTTGCTTTGCAGGTGTTGCAGGCTTAGGTTTGAGTCAGTTTGTTTCCCAAAGCGGATCTGAATAATCCGAAGGATTCTTCATCATCATCATCAGCCTATAGCAGACCACTGCTACAGGCAAAAGGATTAAAAAGGAAGGATTTTTTGAAGGATTCTTAAATTTTGGCAAATACACAAGATTGGAGAGGTTGTTGTTTTGGATTATTAAGTTTCTGTTTTGACTATGTGAGCCATAGCATCACCTGTCGTTAAATAATTGTTGAGTTTATGAAAAAGTCAAATATAGCATAGCAGACTTTACTGAAATAAAAGATGTACCACTTCACTGACATCGGAAAATTAAATAAGGCACTTAATGTTCGCTTTTGAGACCAATAATTATAATTGACGAAGCAAATCTGACTAACTAGCATGAATAAATAAATCATTATTGGCACCTTATTAGTTATACTAACAAAACCAAACTCACGACAAAACGCGTTTTCCTGTATTTTTTTCCAACAAGCAAAAGAACCGACATAACGAAAACCGTCCGAAAGCATAATTTTTTTCGAAAAATACAGTAACATGCGTTTTGTCGTCATATTTCCAACTCCAACTCAATATGTTATCCTATTAGTATACTCTTTCGAAGATCTATAACTGAAGGAATTGTCCCAACTATATAGAAGTCTGCATGTATTACTCCTATTCACAAAAAGGGATCAAAGCGGGATATCAGTAATTATAGACCAATTTCCAAGTTATGTGTGTTGGCATTTGTTATGTGGCGTTGGTTATGTGGGTTTAACATTTTTGAGAAAATTGTCCATGAGCAGCTTTACTTTGCATTAAAACACTCTTTCATCAACTACAACGAATCTCATAAGTTTTATAGACTTTGTAACTGATGGAATGGGGTCGGGAAAGCAGGTGGACACAATTTATACTGACTATAGCAAAGCCTTTGATCGCATCGACCACTCTTGTAGGGGCTCGTCGAAGGTGTAAGACTTCAACTAGGGCTGGTCGGGAGTGATGATCGAGTAAAACACTTCAGAACACTTAATTAAATTAATTACCGAATACACACAACTACGCACTTATTACAAAGTCACTGCACTGCACTATTCACTATTTAACTATTTACTTTCCTTAAAACTTATTCACTTCGTCACTTGCAAAATCAGAACTGACTAAACCCGCGTACAAGCTCGGCCTTTATACCTCTGCCGAGCCTTTCCAGAAAATTCTACGATTTTCCAGGCTATACCTATCTCTTTCTATATTCCAGAACATTTCTGCTTTCCCTTTCTATTCTTTCGAGAACATGTACTTAGCTAGGTAGGTATATACACGGGTCGGTCCCTAACAACTACATCCTAATCTGTGGCGTAATCGGCATAATGTCGTCGTCGCTAACAACTCTATTCTACTCGACAAACTTTGCTCAGCTGGTATTAAAGGCAACTTATTGAGATGGTTTGCCTCATATGTAAATGGTCGTCATTCAATCAAACTGTAGTTTTAAATGGTTACACATCTGGGGCATCTCTGATCCCCTCTGGAGTCCCCCAGGGGTCGATTCTTGGTCCACTCCTATTCACCAAAGATGGTGAAGTGTCAATGATAACGGCTCGTGTTTTCATTACTCTACGTTTCTCATTATTCGCAGACGATATGAAACTATTTTAAAAAGTTGATGGACCGTCTGACCTTTTACTTCTGCAGAGTGATCTGGACCGGCTTCATACTTACTGCATGATCAACAAACTTGAGCTTAACGTTAACAAGTGTTTCTGCATCTCTTTTAGTAGGTCCCCAAACATTTTCACTTTTAGCTATAACTTTAATAACCAAAAACTCATAAGGAATAACTCTGTTGTTGATCTTGGCGTTACTTTGGACTCCAAACTACTGTTTGTCCAACATGTAGGTCAGGATCACCTCCAAAGCCATGAAGATGCTCGGCTTTCTGTTTCGGGTGACCAAGGACTTCTGCTCTCTTAAAACACTAAAGATACTCTACTGCTCTCAGTCCGAAGTCACCTCGAATACGCCTCTCAGGTCTGGAATCCCCAGTACAACAAATATATTTCGTTACTGGAAAAACCACAGCGAAAATTTCTCAAATTTATCAACTATAAGCATATAGCTGTAGACACCATCATTTGCTGCCCCTCGAGTTGAGAAGGGAAGCCGCTGACCTTACACTGTTGCTCAAAGTTGTTTTAAATCTAGTTGACTCACCCGCGCTCTTATCTGGAATAGGACTAACTGTTCCATCCAGCCGGGCTTCTCGACGAAATTACCTAAAACTTCACGTCGACTGTGCCACTAACTACCGGGAAAACTCATACTTACTGCGAACTATGCATGTCTTTAATAAGACATACACAAAAGATGTTGACCTTTTCAATGTAAGGCAACATGCTTTTAACCCTTAAGGTAGTTTTGTTGACTATACTATACATTACATTTAAAAAAATCTCACATCTAATCTCGGTTAGATACAACGTTTCTTTTTATCAAAACTAGTTACCGAACGCATCTTCCTGCTTAGAAAAAAAGTCAAGGTGACGGTGACATTGACAGTTTAGTGAAAAGCTTCAAAACTTTAGAACTTTCAAAACTTTAGAAAAAATGCTCTGCTACCTTAAGGGTTAAAAAACTAATTAATACTAACTTCTATAAATAAGGGCATTTTATTTTTTTCTTAATTTTATTTTATTATATTATATTATGTACACCTTCCTATGTTATGTCCGTTAGGTTATTTATTTATATTTGCGGGTACTGACGACAGGCATATTATTATTTCTTTGTATTAAGTAATTAATTATTCTTTCATTTTAGTGATGTTCGAATTGGTACGTTATTTGTTGATTTTCTTCTTTACTTACCATATTGTAATCAGTTATATTTTTTGCGTACTACAAGCTGAAACTGTGTTAGCTTCATTTACTCATATTTTAAATGTACTATTAATTGTAGCATAAGCTTTTTGTTTCCCAAACATATAAAAATAAAATATTGGTTTTGTTAACTTTCGAAGTACAGCGACAAAGATAGATTTTTGAGTATTTCTTAAGGCCATGCCAGAGGCGTGATTGCGTGCAAGATACCAGTATGAGAAAATAACAGAGCGGCCACAACGGGGGCGGGTTCAACGCTCGCGCACTAACAGGACTCCCGTCTAACTGGGAATACCTATGTATACAATTATGAAATTACGTGGGAATCTTCCACCGCATCTCGTCGTATTCTAGTTCCGGCGAACTCAGGAAAATGGTAACTATCGGTTGCAATGCAAGCTGTGGTTGCAAGTGCTCTGTGCAGTGCTAGCTCATATGCAGTAAGTATCACTCTACGTCTATCGATCCACTGGCATTCCAATGTAATCGTAGGGCGAGACGCGACGTCGTCGTCGCGTCGGTCGCGTCGTGGTCTATCATTTCTACTCTATACTAGGTCGATACACCATGAAGTCAAATCTCTACAATAAACTATCGTATATTATTATCATCAACAGCTTAGAAGTAGATTAGGTACCTACCCAGCAGCGCAGCGCGGTGGCACCTTTCCAAACAAGGAATATATCGATTAACGCGCGCGGCCCACCGCCGCGCTCGTCGTCGGCCGGGGCAGACCTAGCGTCGCGCCCGCCTGCACCCGCGGCGGCGGCGGCGGCAGCGCACCTGACTCGGTGCCCCCGCACCACACAACTGACTGACATGCAAGTGCCCTACAAATGATAAACATAGCGGACACTGCGCGAGTTTCTCCTTTTACTCGCTACTACCAGTTCATCTGACACTCGTGACCAGACTTCAATAGACTAAGTAGGTATTGTCTTCAGTTTCAGTAGGTAATCTCTTTTCTGCTACGTGGTTTAATAACTTGAATGCCATCAGACATCAGAGTTTTTCCCTCTTTTCGAATGAAATGAGGCACTTGTGCATTAAGCGTAAGGGCTCAGAGCTCAATGATTTCTTCGTAATAGAAATAGCGCGTACCTACATATCTCATTAGGTTAATAGGGCGGATTTGGTTCAACTCAAGTGTCGAGTCGTCATAGATAACCCCATTAAATTAAAGAAAGTTGACAAAAAGGCGTCTGCAGTTGTAGCCTTAGCGAGCGCATGTACGTTGTTTGTTGGCGAATATCGAACAATAGGAGTGCTTTCCTCTTTCGCGAGAGCGGCCACCGCCCCGCGCCCCGCGCCACCTGCGCCGCCCCACCGCCCCGCCGCCGCCCCGCCCCGTCTCGCCCCACAGCCTGCCCGCAACTAGGGTACAAGCACAACAGTCGCTAAGCATGCTGCGATAGAAAGTCGCTAAATGCACCTTTAGCTCTAAATATACATACGGAGCTACCTTCGAACCTATACCTAGATCCTTTGCTATGGGCGTTTGTGCTCACGAATGTGCTAAGTATCATCATCAGTCGTTGTTAGTCCACAGCTGGACAAGGCAGGTACTTGCCTGAGTACCTACCTATACAATGACAAAATCAAGAAGATATCTCTGAAAACAGATAACTTTGATTTGGCCACAAATCGAGTGAATTAGAATAGGTACCCGTAGAGGGTTTTTGGAAATAGACAGCTAATGATGATAGAGTTTATGAAACATTTTTGAATCTTTGTATATTATAATTAGAGATCAGATAATTGGATGCATATTTATCTAAAGTGAATTTTTAGCTAACAAATTATGGAAGCGGCTTCTTAGGAACTTTTATTAAAAATAAATTACCGGGGATTCTGGGATTGCATAAGTAATCAGATGTATATTAATTTTACTTCCTCATTCGAGTATGCGTGTAGGTATGTTACTAACAAAATGCAATCTCACCTGTCAGACCCCGCGCGGCGTCCCACCCCCTCTCGTTTGGCGTAACTTTCGTAGGTATTTCGCGGAACCCTCGATTGTTTTGCTACCTGTTTTTGAATTTCTGGCATGGTATTTGACTATGACCTTGAACGCCGGTGCCGGGTACCTATGCGTGTATGTGGGCTGAAATGCGTTTATGTTATGATTAATGAGGATTTTTTTTTTCAAAAATAAGTAAGAGCATAATTTTTTTTCATCGGTTTTGAACTCATACCAAACCTCTGGTTTCAAGGATAAGAGTATTTATATTAACCCTCTATCACTCAAGAACTTAGATTGTTTTAATTTTTTGTATTCGGGTTGATAAAATTAAAGACAAGTTTTTGGATTTTTCGATTTATTAGTAAAGTAAGTATTAGTCCAATTTCATGGTCGATACTTTGGTTTGTACTACGACATACTGTGGTTTGAAAGGAAATAAAATTAATCAGTGCGATTTTTAGGGATTGACGAAGTATAATGCCTACAGGTAATACGTATATGTTATAGAGGGCTAATACCCTGTACACTTATATTTGAATTTCCCGCGATCCGGGATTTTTCGATATAAAAAGTCCTTTCCATAATAGCCAACATCTCAATTTTAGGTAAATATGCATCCGAATATCTCTGAACCCCCCTTTTGAGTGTGCTACCGATTTAGGGGTTCTGATTGCAGGATTGTTTATATGGTTTCTTTCGAGTAGAAAAACCAGCCAGTCGTTCGGAAGGAAAATAATTATAATCATAGGTTGTTATGTTACATAGTAGGTAGGTTTTATAAAAACTATAACATTTATGTGACTAAAGCATTACGCTACTTTTTTAAAAATAATATATATTTTATAGCTACCTACCTACTTATGTGATCTGTGATTTGTAGAAAATTTTATGAAAATTATCGGCATTTTTTTTCATCATTTGGCATCTCTCTTATGACAAGTCCACCATTGCTGTTCTTGACTTGTGATTCCGTAGGACTCCATCTGGAGTTACTTAATCTATGGCTGCCATTTAGTGAGGAAGAGGTCTGGTTGGTCTGGACACTTTTCAAACATATTTTTTAATAAATTGTTGATAGGTAAGTATACCTATTTTCACCTGTTTTGGGGATTGCGTTATGCGGGGGACACCCTGTTTAAGCCTTTTAAGTAGGTATTGCTACAATTTGTTTATTAGTCGACCTTAAATTGGAAAAAATACTAAGAAATTGCTAAGAAATCGTTTTTTTGGGCTTTATAGGGATAATAATGTAGGTACCTACCTACCTAAGTATCTCTTTAGTCACGAGAACTAAAATAACAGCTTTAAGTAACTGCACAATATATTTTTTCAACATAAGCTTGATCTAAAAGGGCCTTATTTGGTTAAAAACAATAAAGTATATGTTATTTGGAAACGGGCAAATCAGTTGTGGCAATAAACACAAGACAAACCTGCAAGGTCCGCAGCGCCGCGTCGTCGCCTCCGAACGACGACGTACACCTTCATTGTGTTGAAACGAAATAACAAAACAAACTGTTGCACCCAACGCTAACTTAACAATACACTTCAAACGAAAACATAATATTGCACTTTTACACAGTTTTGTCGCTTAAAATAAACGAATTGTAAACACAAAGCTTGTAAAATTACGAACTTAAAATATAAAATTTAAAAGCCACGGCACTATCGTTACCCACCACGGCTCATGATTGACTGACTGACTGACTGGACTGGACCGACCTGGACTGTTGTGTCAGTTGTGTTCAGTTCAGTGTTGTCTTGACTGTCTCACTCGCTCTCACTCACTCAAAAGTCAACTGTCTGGCCGGCTTGGCTCTGATCGTATAGGTCTGACTGACGAGCTGACAGGCTCGGGACGGACGACGACGAAGACCGGGGGATCATGCAAAGAGATTTTACATATAGAGACGTCATACTCATTGTAAAGAAATAAAAACATTGCGATATTTTACTATAGCTACATACCTAGCGTCGACGTTCGAACATACAACGCCGCATGGCATTATCTCTGTCACTCATAAACTTAACGCATTGCTTGTTTCGTTCGTGTGGTGGCAAAGCGGCAACGCCGCCGCGCGGCAATGATTGTTGAGTAAAATAAAATTCACCATTTTACATTTTAACATATTAAACAGTACTTACGTATGAAAAGATACACCCTTTCTGGTTTTTATAGTCCTTGTGTAGTTATTGCACATTCGGAACACACAACTTGGCATTTTCGAGGTTTATTTAAGTATATTCCGTAAGTAACCTCGTGTTCAACGAACGTGCGCGTCGCGGCCAGGAGCAGGACGGACTGAGTTCAATTAGGATACGTACCTGATTTTCGTTTTGTAAGGCAGACCTCGATACAACGTATCTACGTATATATAACATCATTGGGATCATGGAGTAAAAATTTGCGTTTATATCTTTGTAAACTGAAGACCCTCTGTTTGTACCCATAATAGTTGCTTTTAAATTATTACGTATCTTATTAAATAAGTTCAACTTTGGCCCGCAACGCACACTTTGCTTTAAGTATATTTATTTTAATTAGTTTTTCCTCGGTCTCATATCATAGGCTCCAGCAAAACCCAGGGAGGGCAGGTTTTTTTTATCACCTACATAATTATGCTGAGTTGGGGTTGGGACCATTTTGTAGCTAAAACTCAAAATTCAAAAGTATTTACTTTCTTTAGGCTTAACAATAAGCACTTAGACAAGTCATATTTTATACATTATTATCAAATAATATTATTTTAATGTTCGCTTCAATCTTTTGTCCACCTGTGGAAGTGAAAAAGAAAATACTAGTATGTTCATATAACTTAGGTATGTGTCTAATACATTTGATTTGCTTATCTATTGCATAGTTGATAATATTAATTAATAAATTGTTAATAAATTAACTAAGTTTAATAATATTATCAATATTATATTATCGTTGTATATCGTTTATATCGTATTGTTTTTAGTTTATTTCATTTAAATGTACATATTAATGTTTTACTACGAATAAATGCATTTGATTATGATTCTGATTCACCCTTGATCTCTTGATCATGGTTAGTCGGTTAGTCCATGGATGGCGTAGAATGATCTATCAACGTGTTGCCCGTCTTATCAAAAATCTACGAAAAACTTATTAAAGACAGGTTAGTGCGTCATCTTCACGTCAATAAGGTCCTGAACGAACACCAGTTCGGGTACCAAATTAATTTAGGAACGGTGGATGCTATTGATGCTCTGGTATACGATGTGGTGACTAATCTGACTAATAAAATGAAAGTAGCCGGACTATTCCTGGATCTCTCGTCTGCCTTTGATTTGATAGATCATAACCTATTACTTGAAAAACTGGATCACTATGGCGTAAGAGGGGATACTTTGTCCCTTATGAAATCCTATCTAAGTAATCGAAAACAGATTGTAGAAGTTAGATCAATCGCAAACAAAAAAGAAACTACTACTAAATCTAAAGCAGTACAAATTAGAAGAGGAGTACCCCAGGGCTCGATACTGGGACCTATCTTCTTCGTAATCTTTCTAAATGATGTCATAAATTACATAACTCTATCGATACCCAACATTAGGTTAGTTATATATGCAGATGACACGAATGCTGTTATCCCGGCTAGCAATCTACAGGAACTCGGCACCATAATGCAGGACACAATTTTAGAATTTAATAAATGGTTCCAGGCTAACAAACTCAAGGTTAATCAAAATAAAACTAATGCTCTACTATTTAAAACCTCCGCCCGTCAACGGGATACAATAGACATAACATTCAAAGAGATAAAGGTGGAACTATCTAACAGTGTCAAATTTTTAGGCGTACATATTGACGAATCCCTTAACTGGAAGAATGAACTAGAGGCAATGGTAAACTCTTTGAGTTCTGCATGTTACGCAATCAGAAGCCTCCGGGATGAGGTGACAATCGATCAACTAAAAATGGTCTATTACGCTCTTGTAGAATCTAAGCTTAGGTATAGTATCAAATTCTGGGGGGGCAGCTACAAATACAATATAAGCAAGGCTTTTATTAGTCAAAAGCGCGCTATTCGTACAATGGTTAGAATACCACAATGGGAATCCTGTAGAGAACATTTCTTAAAGCTAAATATTTTGACCGTACCTTGCCTATACATACTGGTAACACTAGTCGATGTTATCAAGCACCCACTCCGATACGAGACCGCAGAGGCAAAATCAGAACGCCTTACCACTAGAAGAAAAGATAATGAGCACTCCCTATCAACCAACCCTTGAAGTTTCTAAACATTGCTGCAGATATCAAGCTATAAAATTGTTCAATGCATTACCTTCCGACCTGAAAACTATAGACAATCCAAATTTATTTAAATTAAAACTGAAAGATATTTTGTTGAAGGGGTGTTTCTACTCGGTAGACGAATTCATAAATGCTGACATTGTTGTAGAATAATATTGTGTTTTGACATCATAATTTTTATTTATTTTTTGTTGAATTGTATTTGTTGTTATTATTGTATTTTTTTTGTATAAATGACTTAAGTATTCATTGTGTATGACATTGTATATTATATTCAATAAGGTCCGCATGTGCATGTACAAAATTTCAGATACAATTCTATTACTGTGATTGAATAAAGATTATGAATTATGAATTATGAACGGTCCCGGATTTGATTGATTCTTGGATTCACTGGCTTTCTTCAAACGCTTCGTGTTCTGCTTCCGAAGCGTTTAGCTCCGAGTTTTCCTCTCTACTCCGACTTCTACTCGCAGAGGCCTTCGGTGGAATAGGGATTCTTCTTCTTCTTCTTCGTTAGATTTTTTTTATTGGAGTAAATGGTTTGATTGAATTGACACTGATTGACAAAAATATTGACAATGATTTAACTGACATATTTTTCTGAGATTGCCATTTATTAAATTTGATTTTTATTATTTTGAAATTCGTAGAATATTCTTCCTAGAATGTTAAAGTAATACGCGTATGTAATAAAATACATTTGTAAAATGATGGTACAATGTAGATACTAAATAATTTGGAGTTAATGTTTTGTTGTCTCAGTAGAGCAGGTTGAACATGAACAAAACAAAAATGTTGCCATGATCATGAAAAAATGGCAGCCTTCATGTCGTAAGCTTTTCTTTTCTTTCGTGCAATGAAAAGTTCGTAATTTTTTAGCTATTGGTGTTGGTTCCTGCCTGTGCTCTTCTCTTTATAATTATCCAGATGGTTACTTATTTGTTAACCAAAAGAATATAAATTGCACACGTTCGAAGTCATGTACATTTTATCGCAGTGAGTATACGTGGTTAGATTTCTTTTTCTACGAAATGAAAAATTTGCTGAAATCATTCCTGCTTCCTTCTTTAAATCCATGTTGCTAGATAGATCTCACAATTTTGCATCGTTAGAATCCTAATCGACTTTTTCACACGTTGCAGGAGGTGCGAATACAAGGTGTAAACAAATGTTGGTTCGCTTGATCAAGCGCGGAGACTGAGTGTCGAATAGAATCTGTGCTGTGCGGCAAGATGAGCGCCGGCAGCGCGAGCCTCGAGCACGAGCTGGCGCGGACGCGGCGGCTGCTGTGGGGCGAGCATGTGAAGGAGGACGTGTTTCGGCGCTGGGCGCAAGGCTTCACGTTCAGCGCGGATGAGCCGTCAGCGCTCACACAGCAGGAGGGCGGGCCCTGCGCCGCTATCGCGCCCGTGCAAGGCTTCCTGCTTGAGATCCTACTCTCAGAGACCCCCGGCCACAGCCTGCAGGACCTCACTGCCGAGAAGTGCAACTCTCTTTTGGTTAGGGCTGTGTGTGCCATCATTAGCCAGTGTCTAGCTCCTAAGTACAATGTGGCAGTGCACCGCAAAGGTGATGAGGACGCGAGCACCAGTGGCAATAACAGCGTCAGTGGGGAGGACCAAACCTGTGATAACATTGAATATTTTCATCGACAAATAGAAGTTCACTCCTTTCAGACAATCTCTGAAGTGGAATCATTCTACACTAGAAACATTAGAATTCTGAAAGACAAGTACGGTGTGTTACTCCTCTTGTACAGCATCATTCTCAGCAAGGGCATCTCTATGGTGGAAGAGGAGCTAGCGGAATTATCAGACCCTCTCATAGACTCCACCTACGGATATGGATCTCAGGGCTTAATTAATTTGATGCTGACAGGAAGGGCAGTTGCCCACGTGTGGGACCACGACCAAGTGGTGGGGGGCCTGCGACTGCGTGGCATTGAAAGGCAGAACAGTATCGGATTCCTTACAATCATGGAACACATGCAGTACTGCACTGTGGGCTCGTTCTACAAGAACCCTAAGCATCCTGTGTGGGTGTTGGCTTCGGAGACGCACCTGACGGTGCTGTTCTCGCTGGAGCGGCGGCTGGCGGCGCCCGAGACCATCGGGGAGTCAGCGGAGCGGATATTCCGCTCGTTTGACCCAGAGGGCAACAATTTCATCCCTTCGGCCGCACTGCAGGACGTGCTGTGCGCCGCCGAGCTGGTCTCTGAGCCTGAGTATGTGGAGCTGATGCGGCGTAAACTGGACGCCGAGAACCTCGGCATCATCCTGCTGAGCTCCTTCATGGACGAGTTTTTCCCAGGCTGCGAACGTGGCGCGCCCGACACTTTCACACTGCACCACTACAACGGCCTGGCACGCTCCAACGCGGGCGCGCGCGTTGCATACCGCACGGGCCGCGCCGCGCTACTGGAGTGCACCATGCGCGCCGCCAGCCTCGACCCCATGCTGACCTGCCTGCAGACCAAGTGGCCCAGCATCGATGTCGTCTGGGACGACGGCCGCTCGCCCTCGCTCAACTAGCGACTCACCACCCTGCTCGCGCCCAAAACTTGATCCACTTTCTACTTCATATAATGTCACAAAAAATTCCATTATTTGACTGTGTAATCTGTAGCAACCAACTGCTAATAATTAATTAAATGTATTATGTTCCTGTACATTCTGGCCCATGATGATACTTTGCATGTATCCAGCCCTGGTGCATACTCTCCAAACTGTGTCTTTTGCCCAGAAGGAGATGGCATAGGACATAGGCTGATCTGACTCTTAGCTACCAATTGCATGATCTGATGATAAGCAATAATTATCTTAGATTGACCAAAAGTTATTAAATTGGTTACTATCATTTTATACTGCCTGTTGTGCAACTTAGGCCTTGGTAAGCTCAATGCTGCGCTGATACACCTGTGCCTGGGACATGATTAGTGTAGACTTCAAGTTACATAGTCTTGTTACTGTTGAGGCGACGCTCCACAGCTGTTTTTGTGTAAATGTTGCTTGCCTCCACCTGCTAACTTGCAGAGATGCACGCCATACACATTAATTAATCCATTTATAATATTTTATTATTTAACCAGTACAAGCTTGCCATCAGGAAGGTGTGTTGAATGACACAAGTTGAAATTGAGCACCATTTCAAGTGAAATCAATGACAAGACAATGTACTATTGTATTGTAACTAACATAAGGGAGATCAGTAGGCGATCTAGCTAGATAAGGTATTGTAATGTAATGTATTGGTTGGTGGGTGATGCCAATGTACAGAGAAGACTTGACTTGATAATTTTATATTTTATTTCTTAAAGTGAAGTACATAATGTATATTACTTTGTATAAACATTTATTTGCTATACTTATGTATTGGGCAGTTTCTTTAAAATTACGAGAGTAAAACAAATTATTTTGTTCGTTTTATGACAATTTTATATTACAAAATGTGATTGGTTGTAAATGAAACTTTAAATTATGATGTAACTATTTGATTAGATTTATAAAAGATTCATTTACAACAAAGCTAGCTCCTAATGAACAAGTTTCGTCGGATTCATGTAAAATAGCAGTGCACTTAGTTGCATTACAAGTATACTTATTGAAAAATATTTTCAGTTAGTCGTAAATAGTGTAACATGCTTTTTAATTATACAAGGTAGTTTTATTATTCCTTTCCCCAGTTAGGAAGGAATATTTTATTTGACATTTTATTTTATATTTTATTTTATTGGACATTCATAATATTTTATTTGGGTTAAGTGAATGTAAACCTTTGTGGTTTAAAAAACTTAGTAATTTTCTCATGTTTTCCTTCTGCTCGGATTGGTATTCGGCAGTTGCGCTAGCGTTAGTAATTTTCCTTTTTAAAATAATTTCTCCATAGATATATCAATTAAAAGAAAATAATACTGCATAATAATCGGTCGAGGGATTTGTTTGCACTCCTAGAGATTAGAGGGATTGTATAAACGCCATCGCATCGCCATCTATTGAAGTAGCACCAGCTTTCGGGATTTGCCCAAATGGTAATGACAAGACAACGCCATCTAATGATGAGTACTAGCACTCCAGTTTTTAACGTTTTTATGTTGGTAGTGACGGTATATACAATGTGTTTTGTCGAACCTTGATCAAACGAGATTTGCGGATACACGACATATATTTATCGATAAAAATCAGAATTAGAATTAGTTTTCATTAAAAAAATTATTAAATCGGCTTTATTTTTGAGATAGGTAACATATAATTTTTTATTTTTTGATTTTTATCGATAAATATATGTCGTGTATCCGCAAATCTCGTTTGATCAAGGTACGACAAAACACATTGTATAATGTATATAGCGAATGAAAACGAAAGTACGTGAAAATAGCTATTAGCTTTGATCACTCTTGTCTTGATTGATTATGATCTATACATTTATTTTCAATGTTTTTGTTTTGAATTTGGATTTTACACTGAAGTTTTTACTGACTCAGAGACCAAATTGTTGTTGAAATGTCCCGCGATGATGCATATAAAAAGTATGCTACTGAGTATGACCCGATTAAGATTGGTTCTATCGATGGTAAGTACCTGGACATAAGGTGGTGTTCTGTTTAGCTAAACTTTTTTAGCAAATATACCTAATATGATATGGATAACAATATTTTGGAACTCTTGTATCAGGAACGGACAGTGAGCCTCACGATCGTGCTATCATCCGAGCTATAAATGCCGAATACGTGAACAACAAGCAGGTTAAAGGAGATCCTAACCGCACAGTGTTCGTTGCGAGACTCAATCCTAGAACCACAGAGGTGAGGACTTATTTCATCATCATCAGCCTATGTTAGTCCACTGCAGGACATAGGCCTCCCCCAAAAGAGCGCCATAGCGCCCTGTCTTCAGCTTGTCGTCTGTCGTATTTGGTTGCAGTCTTCCACAGGTTCTCATCCTACCTGGCCAAGGGGCTTCCTACCCTATGTTTGTTTGCCGAGTGTTTTCCACTCAAGCACACAGTTACCCCAGTATCCTATACTTCAAATAAACAAAAAATCTCCAAAGCTAGCTGAGCAACTTTAACTGGTGGACCAGCCAATTATTATTAAGTAGGTACCTACTGAAACAGTCATAAAATAACCCTAAGTTCGATGACTAGTTTCTACCAGCAAACCAAATGTTCAGAAGAATAAAACAAGAACTTGCAGCTTTAGAACTTGCGAAGGCTATAATATAATTTTACTTATATGAGAATTAACCAAATCAGAACTTAAGGTTCAATATATTATCCTAAGTTATAAGAGGAAAAAATCACATCTGATTTCTTTTAAAAGACGCTAACGAATGCCCACGCGTTAAGGGTCCGGCGACCCTCGCTTGCAAAAATCGCTCCAAATATCGCTGTCCCTGTTTAACCCTTGCGCCGCGCCCCATGCGTGCGCGATAGCAATATTAACCGTTCAAAATCTGGTTTGTTCCGTAATACCAAAAATTATGACTGAAAACTTTTTGTATTCTTCACAAAGTTTTTTTATTCTGTAACTAGACAATATAATCTATGTTCCTTAATAAATAAAACGTAAGATATTGTTGTTTTTAATACGAAACAAATAGGAAAAAAACTTGACCATTTTCGCATAAAAATGTGCAAAATGCGATTGGCTTTCATTTAATTTTAGGTAAGTATTTTGAAAACAAAACTATTTAGGAACCTAGATAAATACTATTCAAATACAAATAATACAATATTATAGGGGAAATATGCTTGAATTGGAAATCATTTTGGTATTACGTTTGTATGAAGAATTCGTCCCTCTGGAGGCCTCTTAACTGTATCAGACTCAGGGACGGCTTTAGCGGGTGTGCGGGGTACACCCGCTATGACGATGCGGCGCTCGGATGGCGTTAAATATTTATTTAACGCCAACCTTTGAAATGGTCCCATATATAATCATTATGTTAGGATGTATGTTTTAAGATTCCGATGCCACAGGCTCGCGAGATTTTCTAAGGCAAGCATTGCAAAGATGCGCCAATCGTCTCAGGCACGTATTCGATGTTGTGTTTTACCGCAACAACGCTCCGCCGCGCCGGTCCCGTAAAGCGTGTCGGATACGTACGGCCCGCGAGTCGGGCGTCAACAACGCGAAAATGTTCTCTTCAAAAGTCCCCGTCTCTCGGTTGCTTAAGGTGTGCAAGGCGCCATTGAATCGCCAAGGCAGGCGGGGTCGACCCCTCCTCCCGCCTGTTTGACGCGCAGGTATGGCCTGAGGAGCGCTTTAACGCGAATTTCTGGTTCAAACAATCTATTGAGAGCAAAAAGTAATAGTTTTATGGATGCCTGAGAGAAGCACGAGCTGCGCGACCGGGTGTGGTTGGCGAGGGGCAAACACCACCAATCGCCACTTTAAAGACTACCTATATAAAGTTTTAAGACTCGGATTGATAAGTAGGATTATGGCCGACTAGTCTGCGCCTTGACAACCGGCTCATGGGCTAGTCAGCCAAACTCATAGTCGGAACATCTCTACTTTTGATAATTATTGAATTCCTTTGTTTCTCTATCACACAGCAAACTCTGACGTCCGAATTCTCGAAGTTTGGCGAAATACGGCACATTCGTCTCGTGAAAGATATCGTGACAGGAAAGTCGAAAAGATACGCATTCATAGAGTTTGTGAAGTTACACAGCGTGGAGAGAGCAGTGGGCTGCATGCACGGCGAGCACCTGGAGCGAGCCGTGCTGGTGGTGCAGGGCGAGGCGCAACGCCGTCTGCGGGGGTGGCGCCCGCGCCGGCTCGGTGGGGGATTCGGCGGGGCCAAGGAGTCCGGCCAACTGCGGTTCGGCTGCAAAGATAGACCGTTCGCCAAACCCATTCACTTGCAGAAACATATCAATGAACCACTCACACGCGGGTAAGTGGTAAACATTTTGTGACACAAATATCTTCAAGGATATATAAAAATGATAATTGTGATATAACTATTTTCTTTTTCAGGCCAACAAGAGCAACTGATAGAGCTGACTAAAATCTCCCAAAGGATCCGGGAGACGCATCGGTAGGCGGCACAAGTTTTAATCCAACATCTATTTGGTCATGATCACAGTGAAGTGAATGACATTGAAGTGACAGCCAAACTAAAATGCATCTGAGATATAATGTGTGATGTTTGCTGCAAGGAGCTCAAGGGCTGGTGCAGAGCCTTCACCTGCACCGAGCGAGCCCTCACGGTCCTAGAGGCACTCCTTCTAGTCATTCTATTTGTTTTCTTGATATTTTTGATTCTCCATTTACTAGCTTGCGCTAATTCCCCATTGCCCGATGAGATAGTGGATGTGGTGACAGACAAGTTTATACCACACCAGAACAGACCTGAGAATATTAAATATTCAACAGCGGTTGTAGAAAGCGGGCACGCGACATCGGGACAGAGCATGGATCCCGAGCGCGAGTGCTCCTGGACGCCGTCCGCCAAGACCGCGGCGCCGACGCACTACTACGAGCACGGCGCTACACGAGCGACCCAACACACGACAAGAAACGTTGCAAAGAAAATGTCAAGTAAAAAGCTTCCCGTCGTAGAGGATTTCGTTGTAGCGGATCAGTCCGACGGAGAGGATGCCGACGAATCCCAGAAGCAGTTCGTGTTCGCTCTCGTGAAGCTGCAGCCGCCGCAGGACGTCGTGTTCGGCTGCATCCTGTCGGCGGTGAGCGCGCACTGGGCGCTCACCGCCGCCAGCTGTCTGGAGGCCGTGGAAGAGGTGGACTCGCTCGACTCGTTCGTCATCATGGCGGAGTACGGGGGCGGCGGCGCGGGCAAGGTGCGCGCCGTGCGGGACGTGCGCATACACCCGCTCTACCAGGGGACCAACAAGAGCTTCGACCTGGCGGCGCTGCGGAGCGAGGGCCCGCTCGGCGGCCGCGCCGCACCGCTCCCCGCGCCCTTGGACCACGCGCTGCTGGCGCCCGGCGAGCGGTTCCACGTGCTCGGCTTCGGACCTTACAGGTACAGAGGATACTTGTCTCTAGTCGCGAGTGTGTAGAGTCCCGCTAGGTGTACAATAACCGTGCGCCTTGCAGGAGCATCGAGCGCCGGGCGGCGGGGCGCGGGCTGCGGGCGGCGCGCGTGTGGCGCGTCAGTAGCCGCATGTGTCCCGAGGCGGCGGCGTGGGCGCTGCGGCACCTGTCGGCGGGGCGCGCGCTGCCCGGTGCGCCGTGCGCCGCCGCGTGGCCGCTGTGCGCCGGCCCGCTGTACGGCCGCGCGGCGCCCTGCACCTACTGCGCCGGCGCTCCGCTGCTGCGCCGCGGCGTGCTGTTCGGCGTGATGGCCGACAACCCGTTGTGCGGCGTGGCCTGCGAGCCGCAGCTCTTCGTCAATCTCGCCGCGTTGAAAGACTGGCTCGACTCGATACTCGACTGACTGATCATACATTGACAATGTATTACATAAGTTTTGCTTTACATACGTTCGAGTTTTACTTTAGCCATAGCTTTAACACTGCCGTAGATAATGATGCTAAAGACTGTAATTTAGCCTAATTAAAGTTTCTTGCTCGAAGTGAACGAATTTCCGCTTGCTTCCTTTGTAATGATATTTTTTTCAGTTTCTTTGAAATAAGTTCATAGTTGTTATACATTATTGGAGAGCTAAGAAAACGGTTATGTTTTTAAAATAATCTGCAAGCCAAGTTAAATAACTTTATTTTTAGTTTTTAAGGCACTTTAGATGAAAAAATCTCAATGAATAATGAAATAATCGTTTTTATCTCGCATGTTTAAATTTAGAGCGATAATTGTTGTTTTAATATTGATAAATAACCAATTTTTATTCGTTTTTATAAATTAGAAGAAAAAACTAGATTTAAATAGACAGTCATTTAAAATCAATTTTTGATGTTGCAATTTTGACTTATTTTGAAAAAAGCTAAAAATCATGATAACTGGTTGAATAACGGGGTGAAAATTTTCAATTGCAAAAAGTCCCCCCTATCGCCTCCTCACGGGAATACGTCGAATTACCAACCTATAAGCATAGATAGATACATGAATACAATCCTCTACGACGAACTCTTTGCTCGAGTAGGTACCTACTTTTTTACTATCATAGATAGTAGATCTATTCCAAAGAGAATACTAGTATGTAAGAACATACTAATATTCTCTTTGCCACGTACGTGTATTGATCTGCGCCCGCCTAACGTAGGCCTAACCGTCAAATATTTGTTTTTATTTATTCGCAATGAACAAAATGATGCTTGTTCTCTCGCTGATGATGGCTGCATTCACGACCGGCACCATCACCATCGCCATCATGCAGATCGTGGAGGCGGCAAACGAGCCCGACGAGGTCGAGTAGCGCCCGGGGGTCACGGGAGGCCCGGGGAGCAGGCGGGACCAGCCGATGGGACTAGCTTGTGCCCACTTCCGGCATTTCGACCAACTCTACTAAACCTGCATCCCGAATACGTCTCTACGTGTACATCTCTTTACGTGTACATAGGTACTCTGTACGTCTCCACATCGCGGGTTAGCTGCAGCACCGGTAGACAGACGAGTGCGCGCATGGTGCGTACGTACGGACGAACAGTCCCGGCTAGGCAGTAGATATAGGTAGGTACTAATAAACAAAGTAAGCATAACATAAACATTTTATTTAAATATTCTCCTGAAATTGAAATAATTATAATACATTTCGGAAATTCATTACATTAGTGCGCTCGTCGGCCGCAAATATAGCAGGTCCAAATATACAGATATCGAGTCTAGAACTATACATGACTATCTTCTCCCTAACACAACGCATCAAATATGCGCTTCAGTACATATATATATATATATACAGACAGCCGCGACGAGCCAGCGCAGGCCCGCGTCTGTACAGCGGCTACCCCTGGAGCTGCGGCGACGACATACTAACGGGTATATTGTAGCTAGGCTGCGCTTAGAGCGCCCGGGCTGTGGCCGGACTCCGCCAGAGCGGAGGAGAGACTCATTTCAAGCAACTAGATCGTCGTCGTTCACACATCTCAAGTCCGCTCGGCTTCAGTGGAGACCACCGAGTGGAGATTTATCATATTTTTAGAAGAAAAAGAAAGATCCGAAGCGGAAATGTGAGCCGTGCGTCGCGAGCTGGCGACGTCACGCAGCGGAGACGAGAACATCTGAGCGGCGTCTTTAGAGCATTCAACTGGAAAATCACCCGACGCTCGCCGCACGCCGCCCAGTTCCGCTCTAGCCAGCACACATCTCCGCTCCAGTCTAAGCAGTACGTATCTCCCTAGTTAAACAACGTGTCTTCTCATCTCCGCTTGGGTGCAGTCTGGGCCTACAACACAACCGGTACAACTAATATTACAATAAACAATCCAATTCAATATATTTCCTAAACCTACATTTTATACATGATTCAATCATAATAATTTTAGCTCAAATAAAATAATATTTACTAACACCCACAATAAATTGAAATTCAATAAGTAATACGAAATTAAAATAAGATGGAATACGTCAAGAATGTAGCTACGATGATATGCTGTAGACATGAGCCAAATTATTACATTCAATAATAAATATCACAACTGAATTCCGAAAATTATAAAACATCAAATATGATATCAGTTCGATGGAAGAGTGGAGCGAATGCTTGTGTGGCTCACACTAGCCTGAAATGTTTCCACCAGACCGAGACTGATTTGTGTGGCTCACACTAGCCTGAAATGTTTCCACCAGACCGAGACTGATTTGTGTGGCTCACACTAGCCTGAAATGTTTCCACCAGACCGAGACTGATTTGTGTGGCTCACACTAGCCTGAAATGTTTCCACCAGACCGAGACTGATTTGTGTGGCTCACACTAGCCTGAAATGTTTCCACCAGACCGAGACTGATTCTAAACTCTATGTGATTGTTATAACATCTACGAAGATGTAACATTTGTATAATATCATCCGTTATCCTAGGAGCGACCTTCAACGTTCTACTCAAATGTTTCAATAAAGCACTGCGGTACTCAGCATGTGTTGTTGATATACGTAGGCTCTGTCCTGTCCCGGAGGCAGCTCCCCCACACGGGGAGGTTCAGCTCCGAGAGGTACGCGACTTTAGACATGGCATATAAGAATATTCTCCTATTTTACTTCCATTTGTGAATTTATAAATCAAAATTATACGTCGTAATTTCAGTCATGCTCAGTTTGGTTCCGCGTGCAGCATGCGGCATGCCGCACCGCATACTGCATGCCGTGTCTAAAGCTGGTGAAGTTCCGTGTTGTAGAGCAACGTTAGCAACTAAAGTTATCTTGGAAAACGAACCAAGGGAGGAAGTTACTTAATAAACGTTTCGTTAGTAATCATGTTGCAGAAAGTGACACTAATAGCTTCAGTATGCACCTTCAACAATAATGGTAAGATGTTAACAGTAGTGTGGTATAACGGCTACAGCGGTGAACAAGTCCTGGGGCTGGGTGCGCCGGCGCGGCGCTGCTGAGCGGTGATTTATCCCGAGTCTGGCTGGTCATATCCCGAGTTCGGATGGTCGATCCCGGGCTTTAGGGCTGGCTAGTTGTATTCCCCGCCGTAGGCCGCCATCGGCGCTGGATCATGGCTGTCACCGTCCGCCGGCTCGTAGCCCTGGAAACACAAATGTCATTGCAATGCGTTATGTAGTTTAATATTGCATCTCTCTCTACGTTAATTGTATGTGTGTGTTATTAGTACCAAATAAACGTTTCATCTCTCATCTCTTTAACTACAGCAGCTAGTATTTACAATTGAAACAATTGAGCTAACCGCAGACTGAAACAATACTCGGCGCGCGTCCCCGAGACGCGGACTGCATTGCCCCGCTGGATGGCAATGCATGGCTGAAGCGCTGCTCCAGATATTCACCAGGTCTCGGGTCGATTTACGTCTGCGTTACTACGTACTGTGCATAAAGAGGTAGGTGCCTACAGCTACTATTAGGTACCTACAGCTTCTACTAGGAAAGAAGAGAGTAGCACATCAAACAACATTTAGACACAACAAGATGGATCTATGGTAGAGTTACCTGCTAGTGTCCGTTGGCTATCACATCAGGCTCCTGGTGGCGTGCGACATACAAACACATGGTCATGAGAAGGTAAGAGTGCTACTAACTAGGTAAGGTACTTATCTAGTACAGTGGCGTTACCTCCGACGGGGTGGAGTGCGGAGAGCGGTCGGGGGAGGGGAGGGGGGAGAGCGGGATCAACACGTGGATCGGCTTCTCCTGCACCACATGCGGGGGGTCAGTGCAGTTAGTACAGGGGGAGTGCGTACCTAGCCTACCACACGAGGGCGCGGTCTAACTGAACCAGAGCGAAGTGGCATCGACCAATCACATTGATTCACAATCGACCACGCCGTCGGCAGGTTGGTTGCGTTCTAGTCCGCGTCGGATGTACCGATGGACACGGCTAAGTCCAGCAGGGGTGGGGTCGGTGAGGTAAACAGGCCTGTGTTCAACCGTGGTGTCACCAGCTGGTTAGATAGATTCTTATGCTACGTCCTTTGACTCAGATCTCGCCTGGCGATGTACTGTACATTATCCCCCTGGCTATCCAGCTCAATAGAAATACTGCCGAAGGGATTTTGGTGCTTAAGGCACTGGCCAGATTCAGGAGGTCAGGAGGAGGTCCACTTTAGCATGTGCGTGCTCACAAACAAGCTCCGTTTGTACCTGCGGCGAGGGCACGAAGTAGGCGGGCGCGGGCCCCAGCGCTGGCGGCGAGGGGCCCAGCACGTCGGCGGCGGGGGGCCGCGCGCGCTCCGCCGCGCCGCGCGGGTTGAACACGTCCACGTACGACTTCTTTATATCTGGAACACGAACACACACAACTGTACTTACTCTTCTTTACAAACGAGTTATCATTTTAATGAGGTAATTCTAATTGACACTATCGTCTCGGCTGGGCTCGCTCGCTCCTATTTTAAATAAATAAATAATGCTGGACAATCCACACAGCATCATCTAGCCCCAAGCTAAGCTGAGCTTGTGTTATGGGTTCTAGATGGCTGATACACGAAAACGAACAGAAAACCTAAATGTATGCAGATCGTACAAACATTTGTTCCGAGGCGGGAATCGAACCCGCAAACTCTTGCGTCGCAGGCGGGCCTTCGCCCACCGCGCCGCAGATGTCGTCCTCTGTGCATCCATTGTGCATTATGTATCTGCCTCACAAGCACAACTTTTATATCTGATGGAAATAAAGGTTAGTGTATAACTCACGTCTTCCCTTCTGCATCTTGAAGATGTTAGAGACGGGCGGCGGCGGCGCGCCGGCGGCCGGCGGAGCGCCCGGCGCGAGCGGCGGCGACGGGTTCCTGCGCCGTAGCAGACAGTTGTATATACACGGAGAAGGTTAGGTTAACTTGTAAAGGTTGATTTTGATGTGAATTGATACGTGCGGCGAAAACGTATCTGACATCATGGTCATATATCACAACCACGGGCAACGGGCGTAAACAATATATCACAACCACGGGCAACGGGCGTAAACAATAGCTCTTTTTTTCGTCGTTTCATCCACGTGTCACCCATTACTCAATTAGACTCGAATTTGAACTATACATATGTCGCCACTTTACAAATTAGCGAAACCCATTTTTACGATTTAGGAATTAGAAGTCGGTTTATGTTTTTTTTGAAACAAGCTGTATTGTAATTCGTTAATGACGTATAGTATATTAGCTTGGGGACATGCGTTACAATCGACGAGTTCTCTAGTAGTATGTAGATAGTGGTGCGTTACGCTGAAATATTATTCTTTGTATTTAGTTATATAGCAAGAGGCACTCACGTGGTTGGCCTAGCGTGCGGCAGGTCGTGCGAGCGCGGCGGCGGCGGCGGCGGCGCGCCGGCGCCGTCCTCCTCTCCGCCGTCCGTGTTGCGCCAGCGCTTGGCGTCCGCGTCCCACACGATCTACATACACACACACACATACAACGCGCACATACAGCGGTCATCATGTTCCGTGCTCAATGTCAACAACACAAGCTGCTCCACGAGTCTGAGCACGTTACTCTTCCAGAGCAGCTGCTGCGTAGCTACGCGGTGGAATGTGCTCATCAAGCGGCTCGATATTCATGCTCACATCTCGCTGCTATGCTACGTAACTTAGCTCTAGCGGAACAGCAAGGGTCGGAATGTAGGTGGTGTTCATGAGATCTAAGTATATTTCTCCAAATGATCAAAGTGCCACAATTCATCAAGGTTTTTTTTCAAAACGTGGTCGTGTCAGGAATTGTGACGATGAAAATAATGTAATCTCAAAGGCAGCCGAATGGTTCAGCGCTACCAAATAACCAGTACCTACGGCCATTAGTAATCTAAATATAACCAAAACTGATTTATATGATCTATACAATGTGTTTTGTCGAACCTTGATCAAACGAGATGTGCGAATACACGACATATATTTATCGATAAAAAACAAAAAATTAAAAATTTTATGTTACCTGTCTCAAAAATAAAGCCGATTTTATATTTTTTTTAATGAAAACTAATTCATCTGGTTTTTTCTACGTTTATTTTTGAGTAAACGGTGTATTTTATTCAAAGTAGCCTCATTTGAAAGCTAGATAGTTTACCTAGCTAAGAAAATAAGAAAAAAATACAATTTCGGTACATAAGTCTAGTAAAATCAATATTTTTTTTGAAATTGCAAAAAAATACGATTTTATTTTATTTTTGATCTGTAAGTTTAAAACTGGGTTATTGAGGTGTACTTTTTTGCATGTTGTATTAAACTCCACAATTTAGTCTACAAATCCTCCAAAAATGATGGGCCTATCTCTTTTTGTTGTCATGTTATTCACCATTTAATAACACCATAGGTACTTTCTGTCTGTGTGTGACCCAGTTTTAAAGTTACAGATCAAAAATAAAATAAAAATCGTATTTTTTTGCAAATTTCTAAAAAAATATTGATTTTACTAGACTTATGTACCGAAATTGTATTTTTTTCTTATTTTCTTAGCTAAGTAGACTATCTAGCTTTCAAATGAGACTACTTCGAATAAAATACACCGTTTACTCAAAAATAAACGTAGAAAAAACCAGATGAATTAGTTTTCATTAAAAAAAATATAAAATCGGCTTTATTTTTGAGATAGGTAAACATACAATTTTTAATTTTTTGTTTTTTATCGATAAATATATGTCGTGTATTCGCACATCTCGTTTGATCAAGGTTCGACAATACACATTGTATATCTGAATATGTAATATCAAAGAACGACCTAGTGAAGTGAAGTGGTGGACAATGAACACTAGTTATAGCTGAGAAGACATAATCACATGCAAATGAATCATTATTTACATACGGAATGGAATTAGATTTGTGCGATGTGATATAATGTAAGCGCCTAATGATACTTTATAGCGGGGAATAAAACAACAGTATCATTGAACTCTTTTATTCATTCGATCATTTACTTCAGTATTGTTTAACCAAACTTCTAGAAACAACATCAAGTTATATAACAAACGACTTGCTTTGGAACCAAAACAGAATGATATCACAGCACAACAAAACTAATTCCAAACTCCAACAATCTAACTAACACATTTGGTGTCTAGGACGTTTTAATCAAAACAACTAAGTACCAATAACACAACGAATTATTTTTGAAAGTCTATCAACAAAACTAAACAATCCGGGCTTCATCTATCTTGAGCATTTCTAACTCTGCCAATAGAAATAATATCCTAGCTGATTTAACTATCCACCTAGCTAGTCTTTAAGAGGAAATTTGTAAATCTGTGTTCTACAAGAGCGTAGGCATTGCCCTGGCAGTGTGCGCCTTGTTAACACTCACGGTAGGGTTCTTATCGTCTGGCAGGATCATCTGGTTGGGCGGGCGCAGCGACAGCTTGGTGAGGATGCCCCCGATCCAGCTGCGGCCCGCCCTGTCCGTCTTCACCTCCTTGTCCTTGTCCTTGGACTGCGAGTCTTTGCTCTTGGACGTTTCCTCGTCGCGCTACGATATAAAACACATGCATTACGTATGGCTTTCATATACAGGGTGTTCGGCAGACGTGCGCCATATGGTTACTGGGGGTAGGTGAAAGTGTCGTAAACTGTTTGTATGAAAATGAAACTGAAAAGTTTTTATTTCTTTAAGCTTTAAATAAATAATGCTGGACAATTCACACAGCATTATCTAGCCCCATGGTAAGCAGAGCTTGTGTTATGGGTACTAGATAACTGATATACATAATACAATACATTACATATATAGATATTTTTTACTATATAGAAAACGACCAGAACACCCGGAACAAATATCTGCAGATCGTACACACAATTGTTCTGAGGCGGGAATCGAACCCGCAACCTCCTGCGTCGCAGGCGGACCTTCGCCCACCGCGCCACATCGGTCGTCAAAAAAAAATAAGCACTTAGACAGGTCATATTTTATACTATTAAATTATTTTATAGTTCACTTCAATTTTTTGTCCACCAGTGGAAGAAGTGAGAAGAAACCACTAGTATGTTCATATCTTATGTGTCTAGTACATTTGATTTGCTTATCTGTCAGTTGGTAGATTTTGAGTTGGAGCAAAACTCGTTCCAAGCTTTTCTATCTTCTAAGTAATCTGATATTTTGTAATAAGCTTTTTTACAAAGAATACACAATTTTTTTAAATTTATTTATTGATGATTTTTGCAACTCACTTGGAGTTTTGTTGTAGAAGCGTATACATTGCCCTTCAAAAGATACATTTATCTTGTGTAGCCTAGTTGTGGGCACAGCGAGTTTATTCTTATTTCTAGTATTTACATTATGTATACCACTTTTTTTAGTGAACCGATTGATATTTTTATGAGTGTACAACAAGTTTTCATAAATATATTGACACGGTACTGTCATTATGTTTATTTCTTTGAATTTTTCACGTAGGGATTCTCTGGGACCCATATTATAGATCGCACGAACAGCCCTTTTCTGCAACACAAATACGGTGTTTATATCTGCAGCGTTCCCCCACAGTAGTATGCCATAAGACATAATACTGTGGAAGTAGCTGAAATATACTAGTATAACTATTGCTGACATTATTTTAAAGCCTTTTCATTTTAAATTAGCCCGCTTCAACGAGGGGAGAATAAATTATTTGAACTATAAAAAGCCGCTCGGCAATATTGAAGTTTTTTTTTGAGATTTTAATATTATAAGTAGTATTTTTTCGAAATTTAATCGATTTAGTGCTGTAAAACTTTTTGGTGCGAAATACAGGGTGTCCGCCGGCAGATTTTACACTTTGAACTGAGCTCACGGCGCGTAGGAAGGCGGCAGCGAGATGAACATGGTATCTTTCGACGCGGGAGTATTGCGGATTTATTAGTTATGAGTAAGTGGACGGGAGCGCACCGCGCTTTAGTGGTTGAGGCGTATTTAGTGAACAATAATTCGATCAATGGCGTATTATTCTCACTTTGATATCCGACGATTGAAGGATGGCCCGTCAAACCAATTGATATGGGCGTGAGTACAGAAGTTTAGAGAAACTTGATCAGTCGGAAATGGACCGTCAACGACTGTAACTACTCCGGAAAATACAAAACTTGTGAGAAGGAAAATTTTACAAAATCGGCTTTTTTCGGTACAAGTGTTGTGTTAACGCACAGCGCTACCGGGCGATGCTGGACAACTTATTCATACCGGAGTTGCATCGACATGTTCATTACAATAACAGATCCCATTTTAGCAGGATCGGGCCACACACCGCTAGGGACTCAATGACTAAAGTGAGACAGCTTTTTCCTGGACGATTTATTACTCGCTTGAGCGACATAGCCTGGCCCCCTAGATCACCTGATCAGCTGACCCTTGTGACTTTTTTATAGGGATATCTCAAATCTCGCATATACAGTAATTCGCCATCAACAATAGAGACCCTACAAGAAAATATCCGAGGAGAGATTGCAGCTATCAGTCCAGAACTTTGCAAGCGAGTTGTCGTCAACATGGATGCAAGATTGCAAGAAAGTGTGTGGCTAGAAGGACGCCATTTGAGTTGATTGATTTTTAAAAACTAAAATCAGCATTATTCTTATGTAAGATGTGATGTAAATAACTTTGATTGTATTCATATTTTTATTTTATTTTTTGAAGTATAAGATCTGCCGGCGGACACCCTGTACATGCTTAGATTTTTTGTAAAGTACTATTTAAAATAATATGCAAGATCTAGGAAAATAAAGCAGCTGTGGGCATTCAGTGATGAAATGAGAAAATTAAATACTAAGAAATCAACTTGAAATGAAAAAAAAATGACATCTCTGATCTTCCAATAAGGCTTAAGAGCGTTTATTCCTAAAATGCGCAGAAACAGTACTTTTCAAACCCGTTTATATCATGAACCACTTATCTTATAGTATATGTTATTTACTAATAATTTTAAATTGGTTAATTTTAATTTCTCATAGTAGGATACCAAAACCAAACATCTATCTAATTAGATTTTTAGCCAAGGATCTCATCAGTAGGTTATATTTTTTTCTTAATTAGATATGTCAGTATTTTCTATTATTTTGAGCTTCGAAACTGATGCTGAAAGGGAAATTATGAAAACCTCTCACAAGTTATCTTGATAGAACGCGTACATACTATATTAATCGAAATATTTTATAGTCAAACTATTTGGACACTAAAATTTCCTAAAATTATTAGTAAATAACATATACTATAAGATAAGGGGTTCATGATATAAACGGGTTTGAAAAGTACTGTTTCTGCGCATTTTAGGAATAAACGCTCTTAAGGGTTCGGTGAAAGGCAAGAATAATGATTGTATCCTGCGGACGGTGAGAAGGCTCCCTTTACCGGGACGCGTGCGCCGCGGGCGGGAGTCGGCCCGCAATGTGCTCGTGATGGAGCCTAAAGTAATGTGTAGTGGAGTAGGTACCTCGGCGCTGGGCGGTCTGTCGTCGTCGTAGGAGGAGTAGTGCTGCGCGCGCGCCGCGCTGCCCGGCATGCTGATGGCGGGCCGCTCGGCGACGCCGCTCTGCAACAACACAACTATTATTAATACGTATAAAGGTATCTGTTAAGTAGTTTCGGAGGTACTCACAGTTACATCCAGGGATGCGTCTGCTGCCTCGGAGCGGGCCGCGCGCGGGTCCGGGCCTACTGTACCTACTCGAGTGATCCTACACTAACTCCTACGCTTGATCGTGTGAATCATTTCTTAAGCTTGCGATGGGTGCGCCTTCTGTTTATGGAAATGATGCCGGCTCCTTTTGTGTTTTCGTTCTCGTTAGAGCGTGACATTGAGAGTACCTGACACAATGTCCTGATGTGATCCTACACTAACTCCTACGCTTGATCATGTGAAACATTTCTTAAGCTTGCGATGGGTGCGCCTTCTGTTTATGGAAATGATGCCGGCTCCTTTTGTGTTTTCGTTCTCGTTAGAGCGTGACATTGAGAGTACCTGACACAATGTCCTGATGTAATCCTACACTAACTCCTACGCTTGATCGTGTGAAACATTTCTTAAGCTTGCGATGGGTGCGCCTTCTGTTTATGGAAATGATGCCGGCTCCTTTTGTGTTTTCGTTCTCGTTAGAGCGTGACATTGAGAGTACCTGACACAATGTCCTGATATGTCCTAATATTCATCTAAGCAAAAACATAAATGTACTATGGCTAGATTGTTCATGTATGTGTTTGCTCAGTGCGTTCAGACGGCGGATGCCCCGCTAAGAGCCGAGATCATGTCGACATGTCCGTATACAATGACTGTCTCAGCAAGTTTATATCTAAAAGCTTCACGTAAACTTCTTTTCCTGAAATATTTATTGTATTTCGTACAGTAAATATCTTTCTTCTAAGTTTATTTTTATTTTTAAAGCAATTACAATAGTTTACTTTTCTAACGGATTAATTCCAAAAAAAACTTCCAGGGTAGGTTTATAGTCCATTTTAGTTCTTTGGTTAATTTCTACTTTTTCTGCTCGGATATGTACCTACCTATATTCACGTGGGGGAGGGGGGGTGAAACTAAACCATATCTAACAGTTAAAACATTTATTCGTAACATATACATCGCATGTTTGCTTGACTTATCTACCGTAACGACAACAATAGCAACACTTGGGGGCCGTTCAAGTATTAGGTAGTTATTTACTGTTTTACACGAATGGCAACCCTCACATTGTCTATGCTTGAAAACGAAACACATTTTTGGGGATTCCCGCAAATAATGCATACGTTTAGGCACTCGCTTTAGAACCGATTAGGGAAATTACCGCGCGCTATTCACTTGTCTTTGACATACTTACATTAGATTTAACAAATTGTTCATAAGCATGATTGATCAATGTTATTTAAGGTGAAGGAAATAAAAGGCTTTATATATATTTTATTTTATTTTATTCACTTGTCTAAATTTCCTCTGTCAGTTTACGTAAGCATGGGGGGAGGGGGTAACAGCTTTGCTTACTTTTGCTGACAAGGGGGATGGGGGGTAAATAATGGTAATAAATCAGCTTACGTAATATTTGGACGGCCCCTTGCCTACACGCCTACCTATCTCATCTAATATAAATATAATCTTTCTGCGGAATTGGAAATACCAATCGCAATAAATAAACGTAATAATAAATCAGATCCAAAACGATCACAGCTGACATTGAAACAGATCATTCAAATCTGAACTCCTTCTAAAACTGTAAAATGCTGTACATCAATGCTCTGTGCGCGTCTCCGGTGCCTGCTCATTGCAGAGCGCTCTGTAAGGCTAGCACGGGGTTTGTTGTCCTGGGACAACAAACCCCGTGCGTCACTTTGTCATTAATGCGTATATTATTTGGAATGAATTCTTTCAACTTCAATAATGTGCGCAATGTATGCCGATACGCCGTCTTTATTCTCCTTGAGCTATCCGCGTGCTTGGCCTACTGGACTATGAAGCAAAACTAATAACTACGCTTAACACAACGGCGATCATACGGGACGAGGACACATCCAGACAACAATCGTGCACAACACAACACCGCACCCAGCCCAGTCCATGGAAGGCAACGCAGCACGTACGTTGTACGTTCTTCGCTACATCGCATCGCCGCAGCAGCTGCATATAACGTTAGGGCGCCGCTCCTCTTTGAATGAATTCTAGTTGTGTTGGTGTCAGTAGGGCTCGTCTATGTCGAAGGTCTTGGGGCCCGAGACGTAGTAGGCGGCGTCTTTGGGGGCTATGCGGGGCGCGGGCGGCGGGGGCGCGGCGAGCGGCGCGTCGATGTCGAAGGTGCGCGCGGGGGGCGGGGCGGGGCGGCGCGCCAGCAGCTCCTCGAACCTGTTTAGGCTGCGCTCGATGGTGCGCCGCAGCTCGCGCTTGTGCGCCTCCGGGTTCAGCGGGGGCGCGGGCGGCGGTGCGGGCGGTGACGTCGGCACCTCGATGGGGTAGGTGCCGCCGAAGATGAGCGGCTTGTAGGCGGGGGCGGGCACCGCGCCGCGCGACCACGTCTCCACCGTCTCGGAGATGAGTCGCCCGCAGCGGGGGCCGCGCCCCGCGCCGTACCGCGGGGGCTCCGGCGCGCGGGGCTCGGCGCGGGACGGCGGGGGCACCAGGCGCGGACTGTGCGCTATCTGGATGTCCAGGTCGGAGAGCGGGGGCGGCGCGGGGCGGCGGCGGGACGAGGGGGCGCGCGCCGCCGTGAAGGCGGGCTCGGGCGGCGCGCGCGGGGCGGGGTGCACGCGCCGCCGCAGCGAGGGGCGCAGCTCCCGCAGCTCGAGGGCGCCCGGGGCGCGCGCGGGCGCAGGACCGCCGCCCTGCGCCCCACAACACGTTAGCACACACACACTGACAACACCAGAGATCGCGATATGTTCGTCCTAACATCGACCGCAGCGAACGCTGTATTGGACCGCTCAAGAAAGTGTTCTGGTTTTTGTTAAATGTTGAACGTTTTCTTTTAGGTATTTATTGAAATGTTTAGTTTATTGACATTTATTTTTGTTAGGCAAATCATATCAGGCAAGTCAATAACTTAAACATGTCGCAAAGCAATCAAACGAAAATCGAACGAATTCAGAAGTTAAAATATGTATTGAGACATCCAGGGTTTTCAATATTGTGCGTTTGGATCAGTTAGGAGATGTGTAGTCCTCACCTCTCCGTACGTGTGCGGGTGCTCCGCGGGCCAGTAGGGCTCCCCGTAGGACTGCGAGTGCGTCTCCTCGGTGCGGGCCCACTCCTCGTACGCGTAGGGCGCCTCCTGGCTCGCGTACGCGGCCGGCTCCTTCTATAAAGTAAGATCACCGTTCACTCGTGAGTGCCACGCAGCGCCAGCTGAACAGTCCCTCCGCGAATAGTAATGTAGTGAAGGAGCTACCTGGTCCGTGGCGATGAACGTCTGCGCTGTGTCGCCGTAGAGCGGGTGCTCGCTGGGCGGCGCCGGCGCGGGCGCGGGCGGGGGGCAGTAGGGGGCGGCGGGGGGCGCCTCCTCCGGCTCGGCGTACGATTGGTTCACGGGCTGGTGGTACTGCTGCGTCAGCGCCTGCGACAACACACATGAACAGGGTCTCTTGATGAACGAACGCCAGCGTACTGAGTTTATCTTACTCTACAACCCTGGTCGCGGCGGCTAGATGTGCCTCTGCAGAGAGTACTTGCTCCTCGGCTGTGACCTGCATCTTGTATTTTCTAAGTGCATTGAGTTATCTGCTAGGGACTTACCAGGTCTCCCCAGGCGTAGTGGTGCGCCGGCGGCGCGTGCTGCGGCGTCGCGTGCGCCGGCGGCGCGTGCTGCGGCGTCGCGTGCGCCGACTGGCTCTCCGTCTGCACACGCACACACAAACACGTTAGTACACACAACACACTATAGGTACAGCGCGACCAATCACCATTGAATCGTAAATGAATACTCTTGTCAGCCCACATGGGCGAGCTTTGGGAACAGCCGCACGGACGCATGCACTCGCTACTCGACGGTATAGACATTGTTCTGAACTCTAATGTTCACCGCAGCCAGTCGTATGTTCGTTCGAGCTGGTGGAAGGACCAGTGGAGAGCTGAGCCATGCCAGCCAGCTCACCTGCAGGTTGTGCGCCAGGAGCGTGACGTCCGTGAGCCACTGGTTGTGTCGCGGCGAGCCCTCCGCGCTGTCGGTGCCCTCCTCCGCGCCCAGCGCCGCGCCCTCCGCCACCAGGGTCGGGTCGTGGTACTTTAACCTGCGGGAAGGGAAGATACACACATGAGTGTGGCGCCATCGTTACACATCAAGTATACACCAAGATAGCTTGGATAGCCCATTCACTAAGGCAGACAGACTCGCACATGACACGGTCACCCATCCAAGTACTGATCGCGCCGCACGCTGCCAGTGAAACTGCGACATAATACATATATTGTCTCTTCATATTCAGAATGCAGGCAAGGATGAGCAGGGGTCGGTCGGTCACCTGTCGGCGAGGTCGGCGAGCGCGCTGACGAGTGCGCGCGGATGCGGCGCGGGGTCGCGCGTGACGGCGCGCGCCGCCGCCTCCACGTAGGCGAGCGCGCGCTCGTACTGCCCCGCGTCCACCAGCCGACACGCCATCACCAGCTTGTATACCTGCACAATGTAACATGTCGCCACTACATACCAAGACTAATGTGTTGTGTACATACCTATACGTGAACTGATTATTTCAGTATCTAGTTTTAAATAGCTGTTTGTTTCCAAATAAATGAATGTTGTTACCTGCAGGTCGTCGATGACGTAGTCCTTGTTGAGACTGCGTGCGTACTCGTATATCTCCGTGGCCAGGATGGCGCGCGTGGTGGCCAGCTGCTGCAGCGTGGCGGCGCGCGCGTCCGCCAGCAGCAGGGAGAGGCGCGGGATGGTCGGGGCGGGCGGGTGCAGCGGGGCCAGGGGGTGCCGCGCCCACCGCACGCCGCCGCCCACGTAGCAGAACTGCGCGCTGTACCACAGCCCGCGCGACTGCAGGCTATCACCTACACCGGAATACAATACATTTATTAACATATATATATCTCAAATAGCGTTTTAATCGTTTAAATGTAGGTAGTACATACCCAGCGTGGTGAGCGTCTTGGCGTCGTGCTCCGGCCGCGGCGTGCTGTTGGCGAGCAGCATGGCGGCGTGCGTGCGCCACTCGCCCCACTTGTCCTCGCTCACACACTGCAACACATGAATGCAAGGTAAGGTGTGCTGAATATACTGCAATGCATGTAATAAGTAATGCGAAGGTACTGACTGTCGCTGCGGGCGGCTGGAGGTGCGCGAGCGCGGCGTAGAGCGTGTGCAGCGGGTCGGCGCGCGGGATGTGCGCGAGGAAGCGTGCCGCCACGGAGGCGCGCAGCCGCCGCTCGCCGTGAGCCGCCAGCTGCAGCGCGTGGCCCCACAGCTTGTTGCTCATCGCCCATTCTAACATATAACATATTCAATACTGAACAACTCCAACCAATCGGTTCACTAGTTTGAAGCTTACGTAGCCACCTGCAGGCACACGTGATACTTAACATGCCTCCTGCTATCAGTCCGACTCAAAACTCATAGGTGTTAGAAAAATGAGTAATTTTTTATCTAATTCGTCTGTCTGCGAACATTACTAATTCGTCTGTCTGATCACGAACAGTACTAATTCGTCTGTCTGATCACGAACAGTACTAATTCGTCTGTCTGATCACGAACAGTACTAATTCGTCTGTCTGATCACGAACAGTACTAATTCGTCTGTCTGATCACGAACAGTACTAATTCGTCTGTCTGATCACGAACAGTACTAATTCGTCTATCTGATCACGAACAGCTGATGTTCACCATGTGTTGGCCTGTTCACCATGTGTTGGCCTGTTCACCATGTGTTGGCCTGTTCACTATGTGTTGGCCTGTTCACCATGTGTTGGCCTGTTCACCATGTGTTGGCCTGTTCACCATGTGTTGGCCTGTTTGCAGATTGTTTGAAGGCCTTTGTGTCATAGATACAGTGGCCTTTGGTGTTAGAGTTAAGCATTGTCGATATTGGAATCGATCTATCACATTGCAAGCAGACCGTATGTTGTTTCGATGTACTAAATAAACCGGAGTCTACATACCGCTTGCAGTTCCACAGGGATACTACAGTTACATCAATGACATTGTACATTGCCTATACGAAATAAATAGTGAGAGTTAATAAAAGTAACTCACCAAGCGCCTCCTGCCGGTTCCCGTAGAGCAGGTACTCGCGGAACTTGTCCAGCGCTGGCCTCTCGTCCACGCACGCAGAGCCCGGCGAGTCCACGCCTGCAACCCGCGCGTACGCATTACATTACAAACGGACTGGGACAGAGGGTCCATAAGCCAGTGCATTCATTAATTCATTGAATGAATGCTCCTAGACCCGTCTGCTGAGAATTTGTCATTTTACTATCTATAAATAATTTGTTCCGAAGAGCATCAATTAATAAAATAATGCCTTTTAAAATTCTTAAAGCTATGCAGATTTATCAGTACGGCTCACCCATGGTCTCGGACAGCGAGTAGTCGTTGGTGAGGTCCGGCGGCGGCGAGGCGCTGCGGCTGGCGGCGCGCGAGCCGGCGGAGGAGCCCCCGCTCCCGCCTCCGCCCGGCGAGGGGTACTCGCGGGTGTTCTTCATCAGCAGCTCCGCGATGTCCGTCCCGACCACCACCTGGGGGTACACTCGGTAACAAATACTTGTGCAGATACTAGTATCGGTAGTTAACATCGATACGAACCATCGACTACGTAATACCTATTTATTCACTGTGCAAACAAGTCTGTCAACCAACTGAGGTGAGCGGGCGCGGGGAAGTGAGTGCTCATTGGTCCGTTCAAGGTTACGACAAATCATGACCATTATTAGTGATGGGGTAAGTACTATGAAAGCAATCGATACTTGCAACAAGGTATATTTACTTTGACGATTTGACGACCGATGTGGCGCGGCGGGCGAGGGCTGCCTGCGACGCAGGAGGTTGTGAGTTCGATTCCTGGGGTCAAATATTTCTACGATCTGTGTTTTGGTCAAATGTCAAAAAGTCGGAATTTTCCCTAGGATATTCATACCTCCCCTATACGATTCCGTAAAAAAAAACATACCTCCCCATCCACCATCAAGGAAAAAAATTATGTCAGTCAGTGAGTGGTAATCTAGCTATACAGGGTTATTGGTAATTCGACGTATTCCCGTTAGGAGGTGATAGGGGTGACTATTTGCGAAAATTTTCATCCCCATGTGCATCATGCAAAAGTGAACCATTTTTAAGTTATCATGATTTTTAGCTTTTTTCAAAATAAGTCAAAAGTGCAACATCAAAAATTGATTTAAAAAAAAACTGTCTATTTAATTTTTTTTTTCTTCTGATTTATAAAAACGAATAAAAACTGGTTATTTATCAATATTAAAACAACAATTATCGCTCTAAATTTAAACATGCGAGATAAAAAACGATATTATTTCATTATTCATTGAGATTTTTTTCCTCTAAAATACCTTAAAAAAATCGTTATGAAACTTGGCTTGCAGATTATTTTAAAAACATAACCGTTTTCTTAGCTCTCCAATAATGTATAACAACTATGAACTTGAAAAAAACATCATTACAAAGGAAGCAGGCGGACATTCATATACGAACGAAACCTAAGGTCAACAATAAATGAAATTAATACTAAGTAACAATCAAGACATTTTGTAATTTAGCCTAATTAAAGTTTCTTGCTCGAAGTGAAACGCAATGGGGGGCGTTTATAATTCGTGTTTTGTCTATCCCTATCACCTCCTAACGGGAATACGTCCAATTACCAATAACCCTGTATATAGTATAAAAAAATAAGTATCAAAGGTAATCTAGCGTTATACTATAGTAGAATAGAATAATATTATATGAAAAAGAAATAAATATTAGGGTTAACATTTAGGTACCTTACATTTTAGATAATACCATGTAGCAATGTAACGTTAAATACTATTTTAATCGACTTTTACATAATTCATCATAATCTTTCCTACCACTTCTTCCACTAGTGGACAAAAAATTGAAGTGAACAGTAAAATATTTTATTTTTGATAATAATTTAATGTATAAATATGACTTGTCTAAGTGCTTATTTTGTAAGCCTAAAGAAATAAATGATTTTTTACTTTACTTTACTTTACATCGACATCTTAATGTCGATACCTACGGCACGGCACCATTTGCATCCGCCTTCTCAGAGAAGAAAGGAAAGCAAATATAGAATTGGTTATGAAAGAAAGAGATGCACAGTTGACCTCGACAGTTGACCTCAACCGGCCAACCAAATTAAGTTGAGCTCCGTCAGGAGCCATTGAGTAAGCGAGCGTAGAGATTGTCACGGGTCACTGGTCTGGTCGTTACTGATCGAACGTTAGTGGGCGTGGATTTTTATAAGATCTCTTTTCCTTATGTGATGTCTAAAATCGTTCGCCCTGTATTAGGTGTCTAGGGTACGTAGTCGATGATACGAACCAACGAGTGAAAGTGGTGGTGTAATGGCGACTGTACATATAATGATTATGAAACGTATTAATAAGGAGTCAGTGGAGAGATGTGTTGTACTGACCCCGTTCTGGCGCAGCATGAGCGCCAGCAGCTCCCACAGCAGCCCGTACCCGATCACGTCCTGCGCGCCCTCGCGCGCCGCGTTGCGCACGCGCACCATGCAGTACTCGATCACGCTCTTCTTGTGCGTCACGCCTGCGCACACCGTTCAATTATAAAACCAGTCCGCATCATACAGTCACCATACATAGTTTAGCATCACGCTCATTGTACTCTTTCAAACCAGAGAGGTGTAAAAGCAAAAGACCGAATACCATTTCGGATGCGCCACTAGACAGGCGGCGGACACTAGAACGATGTTCATTCCATACATAAGGCATAGCTGTGCTGGGCCTTTCAAACTAATAAAAATTCCGATGATATCTCACACATAGTTTTCTTTAAATTTAAAGATCATCATCATCATCATCATCATCATCAGCCTATAGCAGTCCACTGCTGGACATAGGCCTCCCCCAAAGAGCGCCATAGCGCCCTGTCTTCAGCTTGCCGCATCCAGCATCTACCTGCAGTCTTTCGCAGGTCGTCATCCCACCTGGTCGGAGGGCGTCCTACACTACGTTTACCGAGTCGTGGTCTCCACTCAAGAACACGTTTGCCCCATCGGCCGTCGGTTCTTCGCGAGATATGGCCGGCCCACTGCCACTTCAGCTTGCTAATTCTTTGAGCTATGTAACCTTGGTTCTCTGTCGGATGTATTCGTTACGAATCCTATCCTTCAGAGAAACTCCGAGCATAGCTCTTTCCATAGCTCGCTGAGCGACTTTGAACTGGTGGACCAGCCCTATCGTGAGTGTCCACGTCTCAGCTCTGTAGGTCATAACGGGTAGGACGCACTGATTGAAAACTTTCGTTTTCAAGCATTGCGGTATGGATGACGTGAAGACTTGACGTAGTTTCCCAAATGCTGCCCAGCCCAGCTGGATCCTCCTTTTGGCCTCCTTCTCGAAACTGTTTTTACCCAACTGCAGAATCTGCCCAAGGTAAGTGTACTCGGAAACAGTTTCGAGAAGGTGACCATGTACGACCACCGGCCTTGGATCAATGTGACCATTGATCATGACTTTGGTTTTATCCAAATTCATGCCAAGACCGATACATCGGGAGGCTGAAGCTAGGCCGTCCAGCATCTGGTTCAGTTCCTCAAGCGACTCCGCCATTAAGACTATGTCATCAGCGAATCGCAGGTGTGAGATGTACTCGCCGTTTATATTAATGCCCTTTCCTTTCCAGTCCAGCAACCTAAACATATCTTCCAATGCGCACGTGAACAGTTTCGGGGATATGACATCCCCCTGCCTCACTCCTCTGCGCAATTGGATGGGTTTAGACTGCTGACCCTGTACTTGGACACTCATGGTGGCGGCCTCGTAGAGACAACTCAGCACCTGGATATAACGATAGTCTACTTGGCATCGCTGTAAGGAATCCAGAACAGCCCAGGTTTCGACGGAGTCAAATGCCTTCTCATAGTCCACAAAAGCCAGACACAGGGGCTGATTATACTCTTCGGACTTCTGTATAATCTGCCTCACTGTGTGTATGTGGTCTATGGTGCCATATCCTCCGCGGAACCCAGCCTGTTCCGGTGGCTGGAACTCGTCGAGTCTCCTGGCGAGACGGTTCGTGACCACTCGTGAGAACAGCTTATAGACGTGGCTCAAGAGTGAGATGGGTCTGTAATTCTTAAGAAGGGTTTTATCTCCCTTCTTAAAAAAGAGCACCACCAAACTCCCGCTCCACGCCTTTGGAGTTCTCCCACTGTCAAGGACGGTATTAAAGAGGTTCCGTAGCTCCTGTATTACAGGGGCTCCTCCGGCTTTAAGAAGCTCTGAAGTAATACCGTCCTCGCCGAGGGCTTTTCCATTTTTAAGCTGCCTTAGAGCTAACACGATCTCGTCTTGACTGATTTCAGGCAGTTCGTCGGTATAGTGGCGTGTCAGGGTGGCTCTGGAATCTTGGTCATCTCGTCGGTAACGAGGGGCATGTGCAGCGTATAATCGGCCATAGAAATCCTCTATCTCGGCGGATATCTCCGGCTTTGACAATACGGTCCTCCCGTCGTGCGTTTTAAGCTTTGTCAGGTGGCTCCTGCCAAGCTGCTGAGTGAATACTTTGGACCCTCGGTTTCGCTCTATCGCCTCTTGAATGAGGCGCGTGTTGAAGCTCCGAAGGTCGTGCTGTACCATCTTCGCAATCCGCTTGTTCAGGTCTGACCTCTCTGACAAAGTCGCTTGGGTGGTCTCCCGTCTTTTTGTCATCAGCCCAAGAGTCTCATCCGAGAGTTTGGACTTCTTGCCAGTACGCTGCTTTCGACAGAATTTGATGCCCTCATCCCTCAACGTTTCAACCAGATTGTGTAGGGTCTCGTCAGCGTCATCAGTGGGTTCCAAGGCAACAAATCTATTCCCGAGAAGCTGCTGAAACTTCTCGGTGCCCGCCATGATTTGGATTGGGTCAGGTCGGAGCGTGGACTTCATCAGACGGTTTCTTTCAAGCTTCAAGTTGATATTCAGAGAGCCTCGGAGGAGTCGGTGATCAGATCCGGTATTGAACCTGTTGATCACTGAGACATCTCTGAATATGTGCTTGCTATCCGTCATGATGAAGTCGATCTCATTTTTAGTCAGTGTCGGGGCTTTGCCATGTCCACTTCCTTTGAGGCTGTTTCTTAAAGAAAGAGTTCATCAAGAACAGCCCCTCCTTCTCAAGGAAGTTGACAAGCATTTGCCCCCTGTGATTTCTGACCCCATAACCATGCCTATTCGGGATTCGTTGCCAGTCTGGGTTCCCACCTTGCCGTTAAAGTCCCCCATAACAACGTTGAATTGGGCCTTAGTGGTGTTATGTAAGGCTTTGGATATGTCTTCATACATATCCTCCACTTCATCATCCAAGTGTGCCCAGGTCGGTGCATAGACCTGGATGACCTTCATGCTGTACCGCTTGGACAGCCGAAGGATCAGGTACGCTACCCTGGTCGACACACTGGAGATTTCTTGGACGTTGCTAGAGAGGGCCTTATTGACGAGGAAGCCTACGCCACCCTGGGATGTTTTATCACCCTCGCGAAAGTAGAGAAGATGGCCCGAGTCTAGGGTTACGGTGTCCTCGCCCTCTCTACGGACTTCACATAACCCCAGAACATGCCATTTGATGTTCTCTAACTCCACTTCCAACTGCGCTAGATGATGGTCAAGCCTCAGAGTGCGTCCGTTAAACGTAGCCCGGGGATTCCTAGCACCCCCTGCCCCGCCGTTACCGTGGCCGCTACCATGGCCAGGAATAGCGAGGCGGCCGGGAACTGGGGGCCACATTCTTTTGGCGTGTATATCCATGGGGGGGGGTTGATGCCCATAATCCCCACGCTGGGCATGCGGGTTGGGGATCGCAGTATAGGGAGTGTGCTGCAAGGGACGCTGCTGCCCGCCCCCCGGTGTATGTCCCTTAGTCGCCTTCTACGACACCCACGGGAAGAGTTGGGGTGGTGCTATTCTATCACGGCCGACACCACACAGCCAATAATTAGTTATACGTTTATTATTTAGTTATATTAGTTATAAATTTAAAGATAGGAGGCGCTTAATGACGTCCGGCGACCAAATGAGATATCGATCTGAGAGAATATTGGCGGATGCTGGACGCGACATGCGAGCTGCAGACATTAGAGCAGTGTAGTATGTAGCATAGACTAGGTGATGGTGGTTGTACCTTTGACAAGTGGTCCAGGCGAGTGTATGAGGTCGTGCGTGTGCGGGTCGGCGGCGCGCGCGGCGGCCAGCGACACCAGCTGCACGGTGGCGGGCGCGCCGTCCACCGGGTACGAGGCGGGCACCAACACGATGTCGCGGGACCCGATCGACGCCTGCAACACAACGGCTCTGAGGGAACTAATGCGCGCCCCACCAACACTCCACTCGGAGCTTCTTCATCCCCCCACCTGCGCTCTCACCTCAATTCGACGTCGGGCGGGGATCAAATTAAATAATATTTTAATTATTAGTACTTAATTATAATCATTTCATTTATAATTATTATTTTGTTACCTTTAATATCTGTTTTACCAATAAATCGATTATTCTGACCATTCTATCAAAATCAAGCGACCTCTATCGAACCCGGAATAACGTGTACTTAATGTAAAATGTCCGTTTGTTTCGTCCGATGGAGTTACCTTGATGTGCGCCGTGGAGAAGCGGCACGGCGTCATGCGCTCGGAGCGCACCGTGGACTCGTCCAGCTGCAGGCCCAGCGACGCCTCCGTGTTCAGCTCTCTACACACAACGTACACGTCACTTCCTCCACTAGACCGCACGTACATCGCACACAATTACCCATAGTCCGGTCAAGGAGTCCTCACAAGGGGGAGGAATTACAAAATAGCTTTGTTTGGACTTAGTTATGAGAAACTACTCACAGTCCCCCCCCCACCCCTCTGAGGTGGTTCCCTTTTTAGTTTATAGCTCACCGATGCGGCATACAAAATGTTTTAGTAGCAGCCACCTGATGAACGGTTCATATTGATTTGCACAACAGACGGATCGAATAACATAAGAACACAGTTTCAGTTGACATCAGAACATATCTATACGAGTAGGTACCGTCACAAGTATATCAAGCATATTAGTTACAGCTGTAGACACGCTAAGCTAAGCTACAATACAAGTAGCAACTACGACAATAATCGACCCACATGTGAGATGGAAGCAACAAGTTAGTGCAACGGGGATGGAAAGCAACCCGCAACCAGCGGGAACCGTAACCAAGTGAAGATGATCACTACCGTGCAGATACAAACCTGCGCCCTGGAGCCAAGCCACCGCTAGTCCGCTAGACCCACTACCGTTAATGCAAGACGCGCAGGCGAGTCAACTTGACGCACAACACCTATTATTTTCTTTCATGGCTAGTTTTTGTGAAGTAAAAATAAAGCTGTCTGTCAAGTTTCCTCCCCTTGCTTTAATTTGAGCAAAACCTAATGAGCCCTCTGAGCGTGGCGTGCGCCCGAACGCAAACAAGTCTCGTTCAAAATGGCGACTCCCATAGAGAAGAATGAAACGCTGTGTGTGGTTTTCCCTGCCATCAATCATCGTACCTTCAGCTACGTTTATTTAGTCAGGCTCATTAAGTTTAGCGTAAGATGTAGAATAGAAACCTGTACAAATGTAAAGATACCTGTCGGAAAGGTCTGTGCGCAGCGAGGCCGCGCCGCGCAGCCAGTCGGCGCCGCCCTCCGACCGGTACATGGAGAACCTAGCACAACACCACACCACACTACACCACCTGGACTGTACCGCATTGCATGGGACTGCCTCCTACTGCGAGGAACGGTGGAGAGGCGTGGCCCTGTACTTAGCTTATTATATGCTTTACCTGTGAAACACTCCAGTATGCGTTCGTAATAGCGGATAGACTCGGCCACAAATATAAAAAATCTAAATAGCAATGTTTATTTTATTAAGGTTCGTCATTAGTGGGCTCTTTCAATTTAGTTAAAACTGGATTTGTTTTTTACAAGTCTGAATAAAATACTTTCACAGATCGACCCCTCCAGGATTCCTCGCAGTTAGTTTATTGAAGCCCGAAGTCATGTTCGGTAATTGTATGGCGCTGTCCGATGTTCGCGGAGTCTCATGAAGGTTAGTTGCAAACATGATCATGATGCATGGAAGGCCTTGTTCGAACAAAATGTTGCTGTTGCAATGTACACTTCGAAATAAATCCTATTACAATTTATGGCATCGGACTAAAGCTCTCTGCGATGGCTTCTCTGAATCCAGCTGAATCTGAAGCGTGTGTATGTGTAGTGTGTACAGTGTGTGTGTGCTGTGAAGGTGGGGGTGTGTGAGTGACTCACGTGTCGTTCCCTTTGAGGCCCGTGGTGCTGGAGCGGCCCGAGTGCACGCTGCCTCGGTCCGGGGCCTCGTAGCCGAGCGTCGCCGGGTAACCTGCACCACACAGGGATTACTACACTATAGCTGATGATGAAGATAACGTTATGAAAGTTTATTTCCTTAGGAGACAAGTCATATGCTTGTAAGGGAAGGATTTGAGGCCCTGGGCAACCATGGAGTGCAGCCCCCTATTTGTTGAGGCAGTTGACAAGGACTATAAAACAAAACATCGTTTTAGAGCCCGGGGCTGTACATACCTAGATGTGTCGCGTACTGGTTGAGGCGGGGGTCGAGTGCGCGCGGCGGGGTCGGCGGCGCGTGGCCCGCCATCAGCTGCTTATAGAGCACCATGTAGGCGGCGGGGTCCGAGAGGCGCAGCTGCTCGTAGTACTCGTACTGCTGCCGCTGCACCAGGTACGGGTCCTGGAATCCTCCGCCGTACCCTGCAACACGCGACACACTACACACTCGTCCTCCGCTCACGCTCCGCCCGCCTCCTTGCCTGCGTGCACACTGACCGTCGTGGTAGTGCCGGTCCGCGCGGTGGTGGCGCGGCCGCCGGCGCGCCTCGCTGCGCCGCTCCGCGCCCTCCTCGTCCGTGCCGCACGCCGACCGCGACTCCGCCCGAGACGCTTCTCCTATACACACATACGGTTCCAAATCACACATCAGCCGGGATTCCTGCTGCTGGAGCGACAAACGAGGAAGCACATTCCACACTCCGCGGCGCTGGCCGCCGCCTCGCAGCTCACATAGGCAGTGGACTTTCGCGCTCTCTCATTCAAATTTAATGTTATTAAATCATGGAAATTTTATTTGTCGTTTATAGGTTGTTGCGTTGGTTTCTTGTAAGAGTGCGCCGCTTGTGTCGCTAACGAAGGAGTATAGTGAGTGTAATGTGGAGCGAACGATGTGACCTTTCTTGGTCGATAATGGTTTGTCCTCTCCTATCTAATCGAATAACAAATCAGCCCTCCAATGATCATCATAATGAGTCATCAAAAGTACGGTAGCATTCTTACAGAATCAGAACTACAAGTTCTGCAAAAACGTATGTAACAGCAAACTGTGTTAAAAGTTGTTTAACTATGTATTACGGAAATAGCATAAGCACGTTGAACGTGGATCCAACGCAAGTTAAGTTACAGCTGTATGTGTTACTAGTATCGGACATGATCGACAGCCTAGCTGATATGTCTCGTCAACTGTACCTAACTACACAAACATTGGCTGACACGATGATAAGCGCTATCAAATTCTACCGTATATTGCGTGAAACAAGTTTCATTTTTAAGTAACAACTAATCAGTAAAACTTTTGCGATAAACTCCAACCGGTTCGAATGAACATTATACCTAGATGAATATAAAAGGCACCAGAGTTTTATATATATATTTGTTTAACCTGAAAACTCATAGTAATGAATGTTGAAAATACACAACACACAATTGGTTACGACAAGACAAAAGTATGAATAAATTAGAGCTGGAGCCATTGCGTGACAGAGCAGAAGCAACGGCATCAGCGTTCAAGGAGCGGTTAGAGTGTCACATGCAGATATGCACATGGTGAGTGTGGGCGGCCCTGGCCCCGGGGCCGCACTAACACCTGCCGGCAGCAGCCCGATACTGCGACCCCAGGGTGAGAGGTATACCTTCGTTCCTACTATCATTAGTCTTTGCATCTGTTGAGAATGTCACTGCAAAATAAATACAATAAACTTGTCAGTCCGTTGGTCCGAAGTAACATCAATCAGATGAATGAACAAGAGATGGGAGGCAGGTCGGAAACTACAGGTATGCAAGCAACTTGCACTAGAACTAAATATGCGGTTGGGGAAGATTATCGACACGCGGCGAACTGTTCCTTCAACACTGGACATCATCCGTATAGTAGGCAGTAAGGGGCAAGGGGGCATCTCTCAACAGAACATTACGTAGTATCGCTCAAGACTAGTCAGATAATTGCTCTACATAAATATAGCTGTGCGTCAAGCATTGCTTCTGGCAAACAAACGATTTCAAGGAAGTGAGCTCCAGTTGAGGAGGAAGGTACTACATCAACCTGTTTTTAAGGCAATGAACGAATAGAGTGATCGAGTGACGTTTGTGACTGACCTCGCCTCCTCTCGGTCTCCCTCTCGCGGTGTAGGTTGCCATACTTCCTGGAGGGGTCGATGTCGCGGTAGTCGGCGTAGTATCGGTCGTAGCGGTCGCGGTCGTGGCGCGTCGGGTCGCGCGGCCGGTCGCGCCGTTCGCGCTCGACCGTGTTGTAGCGCCGGTCGCGGTCCTCCCCGCGCGGCGGCTTCGTGCTGTACGAACCTTCTCGGTAGCGCCTGGAACACAATAACACTCAAACGTCAATGATTGGGATCAAACAAGACTGACACATCACAATGGCACGGCCACCGACCTTCGTTCCCGCTCCTTGTCGCTGTAGTAGTCGGTATCTTCATCGTCGTACTTGCGCGCGCGCGTGCTGCGGCGGTGTTTGCGCGCGTCCGGGCTGGCGTCCCCCCCGCGGCCCCCACGCTCCTTGTCCGTCCGCTTGTCATCACGTCGCCTGTCGTCTCTCTCGTATTTCCTGTCGTTCCTGTCTCCTCGCGAGTATCTACCCTCCTTGTCGCGGTCGCGGTCGTGGTTCCTGTCGCGGTCTCGATCGCGCGACGTCTTGTGCCTGTCTCTCCTCGGCGAAGCTTTGAAGGCGCGGTCTCGCTCCGAGTCATCGCCGGAGGTGTTGATGCGGTTAAGCGAGTGCTTACGCTCGCCGGTGGCGGGGCGATCCGGCGCGTCGGCACCGGCGAGCCGGTCGGCGGGCGGGTTGGCCGCTTCCGGCGCCGCGCCGTCCAAGCGCTCGCGCGAGAAGGTCAGTTCCGTGGAGGATATGAGGCTCAGATCCTGCAGGTTCTCGCCCTCCACGGTAACCTCGCGCTGCACACGGTCGTCAGGCGCGGCGAACTCCTGCGCCGGGTCGCTGGGTCCGAGCGCGCTCCTCGGGGGCTCCGTGTAGTCGGACCCGTCCACGTTTTGTTCCCGCACGTCCTCGGGCCCGGCCTCCGCCGGCAGCGGGTAGTCGCGGTCCAGCCCTGTGACGACGCGCTGCTCATTGGCCGCATAGTTGGAGCCCTGGTACTGCGAGTACTCATCGTCGCTCGGTTCGCCGGGCACCATCCGGTCGAAGGGGCCGGGCCTCCGTTCGGCCGGCGGCTGCGAGTAGCCGTCCGCCTGGCGGAAGGGGCGCACGCTCGCCCCGCCCTCCGTCGGCTGGCCGTCTATGTGCCGATGCATGTAGTCGCCGTTGGGCTGGTCGTATGCGGTGTCGGGCTCGGTGTGCTGGCCCGGCACCATGCGCGCGAGTCCCGGTGGTGGCTCCTCGCCGGACATGTTGCGGCTCCGATAGTCGGGCTCCTGCTGGCCGAGCACCATGCGCCGCAGCCCCGGGGGCGGCAGCGCGCGCGTGAAGTCTGTGTTCTCTCCGTATTCCGGGCCGGAGAGGTGCGCCGTCTGCAGGTACTGGTTCCGGTCGTGCTGCGGCGCCACCTCCAGGTTGTCGGGGGCGGCGAGCAGCGCGGCGGGTGGACCGGGCGGCGTCGCCGGCGTCTGGTCCGGCCGCTCCGAGTTGTCGGGCGTCGTCTCCAAGTTAACTTCGAAGCCGAGGATGCCTCTGCTCTGCGCCACTTTGCCGATGGCGGCGGGCGACGCCAGGCTGGGCTGCATCTGCGGCTGGAATGGTGGCGGAGGCGCACCTGAAGATCTATTTATGGATTTGTGTGAAAGCGGACCCGCGCGCTGGAACGGGTTCTGCGAGTTGGATGGCGGCGGCAGAGTGGGAGGTAGTGAGGCGAGAGACGAGTTTGGTGGCGGCTGCTGAGGGGTGTGGCTAGCCACCTGGGTCACGGACGGCGGCCGCGCTGCCGAGACGGGCGGGGGAGGAGGCATCGTTGCTGAGGATGGAGGCGCGTTATCAGGCGCGGGGGCTGGGAAATTCGCTGGTGAAATTGAAGGGGGGGGCTGATGTCCCATGTGTTCTTGAATATTACGGGGTTTCTTGTAACCACCATTTGTAGGTTGATGGTCATTTGCTATAGTCATTTCTTGTAAGGAGTTTGACAGTTCTTCGTGGCTCTCTCTTCTACTCATGTTATTGGAGACGTCGGCGACAGTAGCCCCATCAGAATTCTTGGACCATTCGCTGTTATGTTCATCAAATCCACCTTGGGCATAGTTGTAATTTGAAATATCCATATTCGGTCCTGGACTTTCTCCAGAATTTCTCGATTGGTTGTCACTTCTGTAAGTACCCTCTGACAAGGTCTGTGGACCATCACTAGACTCTTGGGACATTTGAGACTCTATTGACCACTGTGGGGTTAAATTTTCTAAATGGAACCTCTTGCCGAGCGCTAAGTTAGGCAACCGTTCCTTGATTGCTTCCCTATCACTGAGGGTTTTCACCTCCTCTGCTAGTTGATCGCTGATATTATTATGTGAAGGAGGTCCCTGGTGTCCCACAGCATCGCTCTGAAGCACAGCAGGTTCATTGTCTTGTTTAGGAGGTGCAGCAGCTGGTGCTTTGCCATCTTTATTTTCATTCATAGCCCAGTTCCAGCTGTCTGTGCTGGCAAAGCTTTCCTCAATGACATTGGCATTGTTAGTGAGCTGCTGCTGCACAGGGGGCGGCTGGGATATGTTCTGCACACCCTGAGCTTTCTTAGCATTCTCATCCCAACTCCAGTCCCAGTTATCATCCCATCCATCGGCATTGCTACTTCCAGTATTGGTTGGATTTTGAGCATAGTTTTGCTGAGGCTGATTTTGGTAAAAATTTTGTTGGTAGTTTGCTTGAGGATTAGTATATTGATTGGTATAGTTCTGATTGTAATGAGCTTGTGGTGCTGGCTGGTATTGGTTGGCATTGGTGGGATAGTCCGTGGAGTATGGCTGACTGTACTGCAGAGTCTGGTTGTATTGCTGTGGGGGCTGCTGTGCGGGCGCAGGGAGTGGCTGCGGTGCTTGCTGCCAGAACTGCTGCGGGGGCTGGACCAGCGGTGGAGCGCTGCCACCCTGGTAGTTCGGGTACATGTTTTGTTGGTTACCAAATGACTGAAACAACAAAATTTTCAATCATAATGCATGGAAAGAGTGATCAGGGAAAACCTATGCTTATTAAAATAGTAATTCTATATAGTGATGGAGCTTTGGCCTGTTGTTTAATAGTAACCAGAGCATAGGCAGACATACAAAAACATGTAGACACTGAATGTGTATGTAATGTAATGCATAGTTTACACCACATCTGATGTTTACAAACTTAGTATTCATCTTTTTAATTACTTTTGTTTGTTTATCAATCATGTGACTCGGGAATATGTAAATGCGGTTGGACCACGTCATTGTTTACGTCCGTATGGATAAGTATAACTCTAGCTCACCTGTGCTTGCGGCTGCGGCGCGGCGTAGGGCTGCGCGCCGGGACCCCCGCCCGCCTGGCCCCGCTTCATCCACGACATCGGACCTGTTACCTCTTACGTAACATTCGCGAGGGGCTCACATATGCTGGCCCCGAAACAAATAGCACAGTCACTATCTTAAACGGTAACACTCCACTTTCACTCTCTAATTTGGTTGTGTAATGAGTTTTGAAATAATGGGTACTCCTTGGTTTTCCTTAGATATTCTTGAAATATCCGCATGAATTGTATAGCATTAACCTATCTAATAAAGTAAAAAGTAATCGAGAATTATTTTACGAATTTGTTGACAGCCAACCATCGATCGAACGAAGGTGCCCTGTTGGCAGGTAGGTATCGCCATTTTGGTTTGAAAGTTATGAATTCTTTGACATTGACAACCTAACATGTCATGCTCTGTAAATCAACGTCTTGCTACATGGCTCTGCATTGGAGAGCACAACAGGATGCCTTGTATATTATATATATGGAGTTTCAGTCAACCGAAGAACAAAGTAGGTACTCACTGTAGTACCGATTTTGACATTGTCAATTGATAGACCGCTCGTCCGCCATTACCTCTTTAGACACCAACAGAGTGACTTAGATCGAAAAATGAAAAATGTCTTATGTGGTCAGATGTTACCGAAATCACACAAATATTGTAAATAATAAACACAGAATCACATTTCACACGTAAATTTCGAATTACATCCACTTATTTCTTCGATTGAACGCAAATAACTATCAACAGAAAAATCACAACAAAAACACAAATCTTGCCGGTGTTACCAGCACGTAAACTTCTAAATTTCCGAATAATGTGGGAGTTTATTAAAAATGTTTGAATCTTTGTATATTATATACTTACATATAATGCTTAATATAATTCTTAAATATTTTATTATATAAAGCTAAATTAACACAGACTGACTTGACTTACTGATTGACAAAATTGTTTTCCTTGATGGACGTATGTTTTTTTTACGGAATCGTATAGAAGGGGTTGAGGTGACCTAAGAAAAATTCCAACTTTTTGACATTTACTCCCCCAGAACACCCCCCCCCCCTGGCCCCTACGCACAAAAACAAATAGAATACTTTATAATAAATACAATAAAATGTTTAAAAATATAATCTCATTGACAAAAAAAGCCCAAAATAATTATAATATATTGACATCTAATAATAAATCAAAAACAATTACAAGTAACATAAACATGGCAAGTAATTAATAAATATCGACAAAATATACCCAAAGAACCTATAACAAAAATAAAATATAATGATACATATATAACAAACCCAACAGATATTGCTAATCTCTTCAACAGCTACTTTATCGACAAGGTAGAACCAATTCCTGGGATAGGTAAGAACATTACAACAAATATAAAATGACAAGAAAAATCCATATTCATGGCTCCCTGCCTACCACAGAACACCTACAAAATAATAAAATCGCTAAAAATACCAATAGCTCAGGAAGTGATGGCATTTTAGTACAAAAATAATAAAAGCAGTAGGAGTCCTCATCTTACCTTTCTTATAAATTTAAGTATAGTTTCCCACAGACCAGGAGAGTTTCCCACAAACCTCAAAACTACTATTGTCAAGCCAGTATTTAAAAAGGAAAATAAAGAACTAATGGAATTCTACAGACCAATAGCTCTGATTTCAATATTCTCCAAGATATTGGAAAAATATTACTACGCCGAAATCAATTCTTATCTAGAGAAAAACCACATCCTTTGTGAAGAGCAAAAAGGCTTCCGTCAAAAAAAGACAATAAATATGGCAATTTATGACATTTACTACAATGTAAAGTTGACAACAGAACTCCTATCTGCAGTATATTTTGTGATATGACACAAAAATTTGACTATGTGGACCACAATATTTTGCTAATAAACTTGACGCTTATGGAATTAGAGGGAATTTGTTGGATTTAACTGACTCATATCTTAGAAATAGAAAACAAATCACAGAAATATCAAGACTACAAAATAAATCGAAACTGGAGGTCACGCATAAATCTTAGCCACGATACACAAAGTATGGTGTGCCACAGGGCAGTGTATTAGGACCATTACTGTTCATCATATATATAAATGACCTGCCAAGAGCAACTACACATCCCATGCCATTATTCGCTGATGACAGTACAATAACTATAACATGTAATGACATTAAATCTTACGAATTTGAAATAAATAAATCAATTAAATCAATAATTTCATGGCTTGACAATAATAATCTAAAAATTATCTAAAAGTAATCTAAAAAATCACTGCTTGGGGCGGTGCTGCGAAGTCATACATGATATCACTTGAAAGAGCACATAGAGCCGTATTAAAAGTCATGTTTCGCAAGCCCTTCAGGCATCCAACTGTTTCGCTTCATGTAGAGTCTCAAACTTTAACTGTAAGACAGCTCTACATATTCCGGGTGACAACTTCGTACCACAAGTCATCAGATAAATCATTACGTGACACCCACTCAAAGTCCAGTCATCGTCGATTTAAAATTAAAGTCCCTTCGGTCAAATCTTCGTTCGCGAGGCGCTTTCGGTCTTTCTCCTTCCCTTATATCTATCGTCGGGTAATAATGCACTGTGAACTCCTATCATGTTCCCTATATGGAGTCAAGGAGAAGGTTCGAAGGTGGCTTCTTACGTTGGACTATGACGCTACTGAAAGGCTTTTACTTATTCAAAGCTAATTTCTGCTTAGTTATTATCTTTCTCAAACCCACGTTTCCATCCGATTGATGCCCTCCCTCCTTCCCCCGTCCTTAACCGTCCCACTCTTTGTGTGTTGTGTACTTATGATCAAATTTTATATTAACCATATTTTTTCCACTTCAATTTATTTTTGTTCTTTTTAGTATTAGCTTTTTTATTTTGTATTTCTAAAGTATTTTTTCTTAGTGTGAACTGCTGCCCTGTTTACTAGTCTAGATTATTAGTAATTCTTTTTGTAATCCGGCCTCCCGCGATACAGGTTCTGAACCTAGTGCGGGGACCACCAGTATAATATAAGCATTAATGTTGTGTTGGTAAATAAATGAATTTTGTAATTTTTGTAATTTGTAATTAATCTAAAAAAGACTACAATTATGCATTTCAATCAAAGATCCACAATTCAATCTGACATAAATATAACATTTGACAATAATATAATTAATCAAGTTGAAGCTACGCGTTTCTTGGGACTTTTAATTGATAGGAGAATCAATTGGAAACCACAAATAGACGAATTAAGTAAGCGAGTCAGTAGCTTATCATATGCTTTACATAGATTTCATTGTCAACTACCGTAAATACAGATGCTTTATTAACGGCATATCACGGGATGGTAGAGTCTATGTTGCTCCCCCCTGCCCTCTGAGAACTCCTCTTTTGAGTGTGCTACCAGATGCCGTCGCGATTTAGGGGTTCTGATTACAGGATCGTATAGATGGTTTCTTTCGAGTAGAAAAACCAGCCAGTCGTTCGGAAGGAAAATAAATAAAAAATAAATAAATAATGCTGGACAATTCACACAGCATTATTTAGCCCCATGGTAAGCAGAGCTTGTGTTATGGGTACTAGATAACTGATATACTAATACAATACATTACATAGATAGATATTTTTTATTATACATAGAAAACGACCAGAACACCCGAAACGAATATCTGCAGATCGTACACACATTTGTTCCAAGGCGGGAATCGAACCCGCAACCTCCTTCGTCGCAGGCGGACCTTCGCCTACCGCGCCACATCGGTCGTCAAAAAATTAATTACAATCATAGGTTGGTATGTTACGTAGTAGGTAGCTCTTAAAAAAAGAGGTCTGGAGGAGACACCGGCAAGATTTGTGTTTTTGTTGTGATTTTTCTGTTGATAGTTATTTGCGTTCAATCGAAGAAATAAGTGGATGTAATTAGAAATTTACGTGTGAAATGTGATTCTGTGTTTATTATTTACTAAATTAGTGTGATTTCGGCAACATCTGACCACACAAGAAGACATTTTTCATTTTTCGATCCATGTTACAATAGAGTCACTCTGTTGGTGTATAAAGAGGTAATGGCAGACGAGCGGTCTATAAATTGACAATGTCAAAATCGGTACACCAGTGAGTGCTTCGTTCTTCGGTTGAATGAGACTCGGTCCGACTGGCAGAGTCGTAGTTTAAAGTTGAAGTCTTTGTGCTGTATTTTTGTTTGTGTTAAGGTGTTAAGTTTTGTCGGGCGGGCGCGCGGGCGTGGCACAGATGTCATACATAGAGTCCAGGCCATAAACCACAAAATAAAACGTCAATAAGCAACAGTTGACACTCTACACCTGAAGAATTCTGGAAGCATGTTTCATCCATTAAAAAAGGAGACCAGTCTCCAATGTTTCCCTTGCTATGCGAATTCGTGAGAAAATTACTCGCACTTTCACATAGTAGCGCCAACGTTGAGAGATTGGTTTTCTGCAATTAATAATATGAAAAACTTCCAGAGAAATAGAATTTGTACGGAGACTAGAGGGATTATTGTGTACTAAAAGATTCATAGCAAACAACGGGCAGTCTAGCGCAGAACATTTAAAATTTGACAATAAAAATATGTATAAGTTCCAAAAATTAACATTTTAGGAACAGTTCATGCATTTTTAATCTAAAAAAAATCTTCTAAATTGAGGTGATAGATCTACCAATTTTACATTCTACCAATTTCTACCAACATTTGGCACATAATCTACTAATTTTCTAAAATTCGGGTTGGCAACACTGGGGGCATTACTTTTTTCATTTATTCTAATCTATCTAAAATTACCTACGTACTTACCTACATTAAATGTTACTTACATACATTCCTGACTCCTGTAACTTTTCGGAAAACATTCTGAGGATCTGAGGAGGGAGATTAAGTCTACGTTATATTTGGAAAATGGCAAAGAGAGCAAATCCTTTTGTTGAAGATTTTATTCCTCAGAGTAAAATTCACGTTGGGATTAGACAATTCAACAATAACGATGACCGTTTGAAGAAAGTTTACGGTAGATATTAGTATCTGTTTATTATTTTAGTACCATATTTTTTCGTTCTATGAATATATAAAGATAATTAGGTACCTAAATCACTTAGGTACCGAAAATGTAGGTAGGTAAACATTTTCCTGCGTTCAGTTATTAGAATCAATATTAATTTCTGAGCTAGGTAGGTACTTACTGCTTGTAATCTACAAGAACATTATTATTTTAGAAAAAACATTGGATCTCTTGTTCAAAGGGGCAAAAAAAATACTGAAGCAAGATGCTGCAAGTGACTCAGATGTCAATTCTGCTAAAAAAGACAAGATGAAACAACTATTCATTGGAAAAGATGGTGTTCTACAACATTCTGGTAGTTTGGTAAATTAAACTTCCAAGTTGTCTTATGTATGTGTAAAACTGCCTAGGTACATACCTATTTCAAGAGTTCTTCTTTTATGTGTTTCAGGTGTCAAGTAATATTGTCTCAAAGCTGTGCCATTGTGGAGAGGGGCAGGAGTCTCAGTGTGCCTACTGTGACGTCTCTCTGTGCGGAAAGTGTGAGCATGCCTGTATCCAGTGCCAAAAGTGTTATTGCTCTCACTGTACACTCCTGGGGTGGGCATTATTGTGTAAAATCATCCTATTTCATCCCACTGCTAGGCAAAACCCCGAATCCAGTTAATAATGATTTTGTTTCAGGTCAGAAGGATTGGAAGTGTGTGTATCTTGCTACAACTAGCATTATGATTATTTTTAGAAGATATTTTTATAAGACTGTTGTTATTTTGTAAGGTCAAAATTTGTTATAAATAAAATACTTAGAACTTTGATTTAGTTATTTAATCTTCATACAAACTTAATTACTTATCAACATGTAATGAAAAATCCCACCCAATAACTTGGAAAATATACTCTTACATAGCCACAAGAATAAATATATTGTATAAAAATAAACAAAATTATTTAAATTTTTTAGTAATTAGGTAGTAGTTATGGTGTGAAGTCTTTAGAAAGGCTATTTATTCATATGAATAAAAAAATAAATAGGTAGCAATGTACTTTGGTTGTTATCAACAATAGAAAGGTAAAACCTAAAAAGTATAATATGAAACCAGTTTGTGCATTAAACTTTATAAGTTGGTATCCTGCACACAGAAAATAACATAAGTACCCACACATGTACTCCACAATACATTATTTTAATTGATGTAGAAAAATCAGCACCTTATTTACCCTCATCCATTCTTATATATGCATTGTATCCATGCAATAGAAGCATTATTATTCAAAATATACAAGAAATAACATCACCCAGTTCAGTATCAGGAATTTTTTTAGGAACCCGCAAAACCCAGCACAAAGCCCAACCCTAATTAACATACAGATGTCTAATAAAGTTAAAATAATCTAAGTTAGATTTTAATATTTATCTCTATTACTAAATCAAATGCTATAAAATGTAATCGTAATTTGCCCCCCGCACATACTTAGTAATTCCTGTAATATCTTATAGTCGTAGACTTAAAAAAGACACCTAAATACATATATTGTATTGCAATTATATTTGCTTTGCAAATACATTTTCGCCAATTTGTGAAACCTAACATCTTGCATATCGAAGCTGCACTTTAACACTTTGAGTGCTGAAAACGCACGGTATGAGGGAAAGTCTAATTAGGGAAAGTCTAAGGGAAGTCTAATTATTTTAGTAATATTCGGTCAGCTTGAAAAATCTGTTAAAAACTATTTGGACAGCATTATAAATTTAAGGGCATCTTAGAATAATTATGTAAGTATACGCGTCGTCGTCGTGGGTACACAAGATTATGTACAGTAGTATAATCAAAGTTCATTTGAAGCGTGTCAATTATCTTTGTTATCGAGTTATAGTTATCTATCTATTATTATCATGAAATATTTATTATGCTGCCCAATGTCACATTACTTGCTTACCATTTTTCTGACCACTAGGGGCAACTCAATTTACTTTTTCTGCTGGCTAAATCTATTTGTAGGGTGACCAACACCTCTTTCATTTGCTAATCGTTTAAATATCCCCTTTAAAAAGTCGGTAGGACGTGTAGCCTGTAGTAGGTTAGAGGTACTCCGGTGGTTCGGCGCGGGCGAGCGAGACGGGCGGGCGACGACGACGCGACGGGGCGGGGGTGGGCGATGCGACCGACGACGACGCGACGACAGGCGGGCGACTACGCGAACAGGTAGCGGTACAGCACGGTGGCGGCCAGGCCCAGCAGCAGCGGCGTCAGCCACGAGCTCCACGCGCTGAGGACAGACATACCACCCGCGTCACTACCACGTCAACATTACACTTCTAATACCTACTTATTAATGGACAATGGATAGATATTAATGAACAAAAATAAAGAATGTAGGTACATGCAAGCAATATATAGGTATACATATTATAATTATGTACTACGTATATGTTATACTTAGGTAATACGTAGGTTAGGTACCTACCTACATTACAGATTAGATCGATAGTTTTTGTTAGATAACACCAGGAACAAATATCTACAGATCGTAAAAACATTTGTCCGCAATCGGGAATCGAATCCATAACCTCTTGTCCCGTCGCAGGCGAACAAACGCCTTCTGCACTGCACTGCACCACACAGCGCACGGTCGTCAGTTAGAGTGTCGTACGAGTAGTTATAGGGAACTCTTGTCCAGATGTGGATGATGCAAGCAAGTGATTGATGAACTAAAAGTCTCCTAATGTATTTACCGAGTTATACCTGACATGGGCCATAGATTATAAAACACGTATAATATTTTTTATTTTGATCGAGAATAATTATATTTTTTATAAAATAAAAACTACAACAATACACTAAAAGCTAAATTTTTCCTACAAAATCTTTTATTTTATTTGAATTTAGTAGATGTCTAAAAATATCTCGGACATATTCCTCAAAATACGTCAACATGCCTATTACCTATTTACTAAGTGATGTTTTTATGGGACGGACTTTCTCTGTTCTGTGGGACGGACGATGACGAGACACGGTCTGGTCTAAACCGACAAAGCTTTTAGAAATAAAAAAAACTTCCTTATTATTTACTAGCTGCTGCCCGCGGATACCATTTAGTTCCCTGACAAATTTCAGGTAACAGACAGAGTTACTTTCGAATTTATAATGTTAGTATGAGTGGAGCAGGATGTTCGCTCATTTCTTTCCAGCGCTGCAGCGGACTGGCGGCGGCGGCGGCGCGGCGGCGGCGGCTGGATGGACAGCCGCCGCCGCCGCCCCGCCCCGCGCCTGTGTCGTTCTACAGAGTGTAACAAAAAGTGAGATCTAAACTTTTGGTGGTTTAAACTTGGTCACAGAACCGAGAAAAATATTTTCAATAATTAAAAGTGAATAAAAACGAAACGGCCACTAGACATGCCAATGACTGATGTGCTTTGCATATTGTCATAGAATAGAGGAATTGGTATTGAGGTTTGTTTGTGGTGTGGTGACAACCCATGGCTTAGTCTAGTGATTCGTTTTTATCTATTTTTTGAAAATAAGTCGAGATATTTTTATAAATATTTTTTCCCGTGTTCAGTGATCTGATCACAGCTAGCCTTTGCATCATTACCATGCTTTTATTAGCTTCACCTGTATGTATCCATGTTTGTAACAGACTCCTTTGGACTCCATTTTGACCCACTTTGAACGGTCAGATTTCATTTAAACTTAGTAAACTTATTACTAACCGATGACAATACAATAATTTCAACTAAAAAATAGAAAATAAATAATAGTTTAAAAAAACTAAAAAACCACGCTTTTATAAATAAACCGAACTAAAAAGGAGAAAATATTTTTTTTAATAATTCAAATTATGGATATAAGAGTGATAAATAAAAGAAATTATTTTAATGTAAAAAAGCGTGGTTATTATTATTATATTACATTATCAGCACGCAACCAACTCACTGCACCTAATACTTAGTACATAGGTACTACATACTCATATGTAGGTTAGGCACCCTAGGAATCGCTCCGCATGGGAGTGCAACGCCTAACCGACTGAACGGATTCACAGGGACGACGACGGCGCGGCGGCGGTATACCGGGGACAGACTTACGAGTACGACTACTTGCTACTTGCCAAGCGCGCGGTAGCCAACCTAGCCACTCGGGAGCTAATAAAGGCCTAGGCGCCTAATTTCACTTTGTAGGTTGTGTTTTATATGATTTGTCTTTGTATCTGTCACTCACTATCATAGAAGCTCGATGTGTGGAACCTACCTGATCCTGTAGCTTAGCTATGTCTGGTGTCTGCTTATGCTGTGGGTCTAACCATAGAATTATGTCGAGTTATAGTTCTGTGGGTCTCACTCAGAGCACTTAATATAGCTTGATGGGGTATCATACAGGAAGTGAATGTGGATAGGAAATTAATAAGATACTACATTTTTGTTCTAGAAGTAAGTTGTGAACATATTCCGTGCTGTGCTGCAGCTGCGCAGTGAGCAGGTCGAATCCAGGAGCATTTCCTAGCTAAAAGCACAAGGCTGTATGTAGTGTAGCTACTGTACCTACATGATCACGTTTGTGAATGCCCTTACCTTGTACCTACTTCGGGTTATGAATCAAATGAAAGATCAATTCAACGATTAGGTAAATTTTATTGATAACTTTCACAACACATTATATTCTATAAAGCGTTTACGAACAAATGAGCACCAAGTATTAAAGCTAAACAAGAGACCGAGAGCTTGCCTACCACAGAACAGAGAATACATAGAAATAGTAAGTAGGCGGGGCCCGCGTCTCACCTAGTAGGCGCAGTACTGCGCACTTCAAGCTCCGCTTACATCAGTCGTGTTTTAATTTAGCTAGAGTAAACATACTTCAAAAAAAAAACAAATAAAATATAAAAATACCGTATTGTGCCGTTTTAGAGTGTAAAAACGAAAGCCGAACCAAATATTTAACGAAAGGGGGCATATCATATCAACTGTCAGCATTATTTTATTGTTTTTTTGTTAGTTTTGTTCAAAATGCAAAACCGTCAAACAAAAATAGAAAACAGACATAGAAAAATAGACTGTGAGTCATAACACTTAAGGTCTATTTTTCTTAAACCGCAACTTTCGCTACTCAATTAGGGATGTGCCGTAATAAACACAATTAATGTGCTATCGATAACTTTAATGGTTATGATTTCGTAAACATTACCCATTTAAGTATGTTTTAGGGCGTTAATTTTTGTTTTGTTTTTGTGATGATTTAATCTGGATGTATTTTATACTATGGAAGGGTAATAAAAAATAATTTATAATAATGAAAATATTACGTAAGTATGTTGGAGAAAAACTGTTCGAAAATATAAACTTTCATCAAGTCGGACAGTTTCCCGTATCAAACCATGTCAGTGATTTGATAAAAGCCATAAATGTGCGTATCCATCATTTATTAAAATTAAACGTAAAACTTACGAAAAGACAGTTATTTAACAAGTACGTCCTATTTCAAGGACAATACATTTTCATTAATTGTCATTAAAGAATAAAAGAAAAGGTAAGCTTTTTATTTCGACCACCACAAATATGTATAACCTGACGTACCTATTTCGTTATTCATCTGTAGGTAATAATCGATATCGATAGATTCGTCTCGTATTCTCATTGGTACATCACTAAGGCAGTAGCTGTGTTTTCTGGGTAATCGATAAACAGCCATTGTATTATCGATCTTATGGCCCGTTGTTAGAGACTATAATAAAAGTCGATAGCAATAGCGCCAACGCCATCTCTTGTTAAGTAGCTTTGTGTTGTGTATAATCAAGAAAGGCAGCCATTGTATTAGTAATCTTATTTGCTGGGAATAGAGACTATAAAAATATTTGGCAAAAGCGCCATCTTTTGCTAAGTAGACAAAGTAGATATTCATTTTTTATCGCTGTTTATTTTATTGAGTTTTTAACCATGTGTCTACCGAAATAAGGTTTAATATCAATAAAATTAGTTTTATGGTTTTATGCCCTTTTAACGTACTCTTTCAACCAATAAGAATTTTTATTTCTATGTGTGTTAGTTTATACATGTGTGAGTTTAGAGACACTAGTTCTCTTAGTAAAAAGGCATCATGCTAATTCTATGTATTCTCTGTTCTGTGTTGCCTACAGCTCGTGCAGTGCAGGGTAACAACTTACATTGTTAGAGATCATCAAACATACCTACGCCTACAGAAAAGCCAATATTTTTGCTAAAAATACTAAACAGCCTAAAAGATGTTATTTTGCCTCAACCTTGAATACAGATCTAAGAATGGTAAGTACACGATGTGAGCAGTGGGCGAGTACATGCAGACATGTGCTATATGATATCTACTTATACATAAAAAATTAAAAACATATCTAGCTGGCTTGCCTTACATTATTATACAAAATATCACAATTTCGTAGTAAGTGTAAAAATGTATATAGTGCGATGGCATAATCATAAAGTGTTTAACAAAGTATTAAAATGTATAGATTAAAACACTATCAGAGGTAAGTAAAGTAGGTAAGGAACATACACAGATTGATGAACCACCTGCGTTATTGTATTATCGTACCTACTATGATACATTACACACCTACCACACACTACTAAGTGTAATCGTATCATAATTATCTAGCCATTCCACGTAGCTACTTATAACTTCACAACAGGTACCTACGTGGAAGCACATTTTACGAAATGGTATCTACGTAGGATAGGATGAGAAAGGGAGGTTTATCCACGAGCGCTTTATTTCGCATTGTAATAGACAGATAGTTACTTGCGCTAACTAACCTAACACCCGCCCGCCTCTTTTCGGCCCGGAGCGCGGAGCAAGGCTTTTCAGCAACGTGGAATCATCAATGTATGTGTACATACATTGGTAGGTAGGCATATGAACTGGCAGACGAAGCAGATCTGCAGTTTCCTTCTATTTCTCGTTAAGTTAGGTATAATAGGTAGTTATGCTCATTGCATCATGTTTGTTATGTTATCTAAAGATACCTACAGCAGAACAATACACGTAGGTAGTATATAGTACCTACCTGCCTACTACAATACCGGTATATGTATTTGAGGTGAACTAACTAACTACATATAGGTATCTATCTGCTAGGGAGGTATATAATGTGTTATGTTTGCAGTTGCTTGCACCTATCCTAAGTGAGTTCTATTGCGTAACAGTAAAGCAGTGTTTTTGATTTCCTGAGATATCAAATCTCTAGCAATGTAAAGTTTACGTAGGTATTATGACTTTTAAATTTAATTAATTTCGATTTCTACCATGCCTTTATTGAGATTCAAAGAAGTATTGGTTCCTAACACCTATACTTAGTACCTATAGTATAGTATAGATCAGTTTCCATTCCAATCAGTGTCCTCTGCGCGCCCGCGCCACGACAGGTGGTTTGCTAATTTTGCTATTAGCTTATCTAAATCATCTCTACATTTGGCTCAGCCGCGGAGGGCGACGAGCGGCGCAACTGACATTTAATGTTCCTTTTATTTTTATATAAATTATCCTCATTTTAATAAACCCGGAAAATAAGCAAGAATGAATAAAATAAAATAGAACATTAGGTATACATATATTATATTATCTGGTAAGACCTTGCTCGACGGGAGTGCAATGCATCACTTTGTTTATTTCATGTAAAAGACCACCTACCTTGACCTCCCTCATCTAAGTACCTACTACAACTCTACAAGGTTCCTTTTGACGACCTGCCTAAACATATTGCACCATTACATCATATAATAAGTAATTCGTAATGTACCGATTGTTTAGTTCCACGGATCACTAATATTATGTACTATCTAGGTAGACTGATAAGAGTATCACAATTATGATCGAACTCTAAAAGCAATAGCAATACAACGCGCTACATCGCAATTTATTCCAAATTAGACCAAATCATGTTTTAATCACACATCGAAGTTTGTTCCTTCCTTACCCAAAAATAAATTCTTAGTTATATTGTTTGGAAGTAGAATCCTATGCTATGCTACAGATAATGTAACGTAACCGAGCGTTCAACGTCCGTCGTCGGAAATAGGTAGGTTCTATCATAGTGAGTGACTCGTAAACATTGGGACCACAAACAAATAAACCAACCATTTAAAACACAGTCAAGGTTATTATGGAAGTTGCATCATGTTAGATCATATATGTGGTGGTGTGAGGGTGGTGAGGGGTGACTGGAGTAGGCTAGCCTAGGCGATGACGCACTTGCCCTGCTCCTGGGGGGTGTCGTTGGTCCACTGCGGCGCGAAGGCAGCCTTGGTGGCGACGCGGTCCGCCTCCACGAGCTCGCCGATCTTGTACTTGGCCATCAACGACCTGCCAAACAAACAACAACCATTAACCTCTCCTACTTTATACTTGCAAAACACACGAAGACTACAACAGCTTATCCGAACGAAACCGCGACGACTAGTATAGTACAAAACGAGATGAAGACTATAATATTAATAATTATTGAAGTAACGTATTGATTGTGTTCGTTCGCACGAGCTCTGAACTTATTTATCAATATTTAACTGCGTAATAGGTATGTTGTCAAGGATGGAGGACTGTCCAAGTAGGTACGCACCGAGCTTTAGACGCGAGGCATCATGACGACGACCTATTACTTTCATTTGATTGTTTGAAAAACTAAATAATATCGGATCAGAATTATTTTACTTTACACTGTTCAATTTTGGAGAAAAATACGAATCCCTCGGGAATAATTGTAATGGGAGCAGCTCGGGATCATTAGCTCGCGCCTCGTGTAGAGAATGATCCCGAGGTGGTCCCACCATCCCAGTAACAAGGAAGGACCAACATTCAGACGGGGTTCCGCTGCAAGCACAGAACACACCAAAAATACGAATCCCTTGGGAATAATTGTAATGGGAGCAGCTCGGGATCATTAGCTCGTGTAGAGAATGATCCCGAGGTGGTCCCACCATCCGAGTACCAAGGAAGGACCAACATTCAGACGGGGTTCCGCTGCAAGCACAGAACACACCAAAAATACGAATCCCTTGGGAATAATTGTAATGGGAGCAGCTCGGGATTATTAGCTCGTGTAGAGAATGATCCCGAGGTGATCCCACCATCCGAGTAACAAGGAAGGACCAACATTCAGAGGGGGTTCCGCTGCAAGCACAGAACACACCAAAAATACGAATCCCTTGGGAATAATTGTAATGGGAGCAGCTCGGGATCATTAGCTCGTGTAGAGAATGATCCCGAGGTGATCCCACCATCCGAGTAACAAGGAAGGACCAACATTCAGACGGGGTTCCGCTGCAAGCACAGAACACACCAAAAATACGAATCCCTTGGGAATAATTGTAATGGGAGCAGCTCGGGATCATTAGCTCGTGTAGAGAATGATCCCGAGGTGGTCCCACCATCCGAGTAACAAGGAAGGACCAACATTCAGAGGGGGTTCCGCTGCAAGCACAGAACACACCAAAAATACGAATCCCTTGGGAATAATTGTAATGGGAGCAGCTCGAGATCATTAGCTCGTGTAGAGAATGATCCCGAGGTGGTCCCACCATCCGAGTAACAAGGCAGGACCAACATTCAGAGGGGGTTCCGCTGCAAGCACAGAACACACCAAAAATACGAATCCCTTGGGAATAATTGTAATGGGAGCAGCACGGGATCATTAGCTCGTGTAGAGAATGATCCCGAGGTGGTCCCACCATCCGAGTACCAAAAATATTTTAAATACTTTTACTTTTCAATAAATAAAAACGAAATGATCACCATGCCTGTGTTTATTTACGATCTGACGGAGCGTCGGTTGCGGTTACAAGTTCCTACCTTCTTAACGTTGACTATCTTCATGCTAGAGCAGCAACTCATGAAGTTTAATAGCAACGAAGAAGTTAGGAAGCACGTAAGTAAACGTACGAGGGTGGTCCGATAAGTACTTAGCCTGGGCGGATGGCGTGACTATCGCAAGAAAAACTATCGTGTAGTACATTCTCGTAGACGGCTACTGTAGAAATTTCATCCAAATTGGACGCGTAGTTTTTTTTTGACCGCGTGTGGAAGCGGGCTTGTCCGCGGATTCTAGCAAAATGGAAAAAGAGCAATATCGGTCGGTCATTCGATTCTTGTTTTTGGAAGGGAATTCGCGCAGCGAAATCAAAGAGCGCTTGGATACTGTGTACGGTGACTCTTCTCCTTCGATGGCGACCGTCAAAAATTGGTTTAACGAGTTCCAGCGTGGTCGCACGACGGTTTTTGATGAGCCACGCCCAGGTGCCCCAAAAACGGCTACTACGGAGGATAACGTGACAAAAATCCACGATCTCGTATTGGCAGACCGCCGATTTAAGGTGCGCGAGTTAGCTGAGACAGTAGGCATCTCAAAAGACCGCGTAGGTCATATCCTGCATGAAATTTTAGGCATGAGAAAGCTGTCGGCGAGATGGGTGCCGCGTTTGCTCACTCTGGACAACAAGCGCAACCGTGAGACAACTTCAGAGCAGTATTTGACGCTGTTCAAGCGCAATCCAAAGGAGTTTCTGCGTCGTTTCGTGACCGTTGACGAAACATGGATCCACTGGTACACGCCAGAGACCAAGGAACAGTCGAAACAGTGGACTTCACCCGGCGAACGTGCTCCGAAGAAGGCGAAGACTGTTCAATCGGCCGGAAAGGTGATGGCCACTGTTTTCTAGGATTCACAAGGTGTGATCTTCATCGACTACCTAGAGAAGGGCAAAACGATCACAGGGCTGTACTATGCCGAATTATTGGGCCGATTCGACGCCGAATTGCAGAAAAAACGACCTCATTTGGCGAAGAAAAAAGTGCTCTTCCACCATGACAACGCACCGGCTCACACCTCCGCCCTCGCCATGGCCAAATTGGTCGAATTGGACTACGAACTGCTGCCCCATCCACCGTATTCTCCAGATTTAGCACCCTGCGATTTTTTTTTGTTTCCTAACTTGAAAAAGTCACTCGCCGGGCAGAAATTTGAGTCGAATGAGGAGGTCATCGCCGCCACAGAAGCCTATTTTGCAGACCTCGAGAAAACGTATTTTTCAGACGGGCTAAAGAAGTTGGAGCATCGCTGGATCAACAAGTGTATCGAGCTAAAAGGAGACTATGTTGAGAAATAAAACGCCACTTTTCCAAAATCACCGTTTTTTTTTTGTAGGCTAAGTACTTATCGGACCACCCTCGTAGCTATAAACATCTCCGACAACAGCAGCATCATGATCGGAGATTTACTAAATCATAACAGCTCGTTTATTAAAGTAGCTCGTATATATGTAGTGTGGATACGTCGGCTGTTGACCTTTATTGTTAGTAAACAAAGGAGGCCGTAGTATCTCACATTACATCAGCTTAGATCAGCACTTATCATTATCATAAAATATTTAAACGCAATGAATTTAGTAATGTAACAAAATACCTACATAGCAGCAAGGCCAAATCACTTGGCAAATAGCAAACTAGAATTAATATCATATACATAGATACATAAAGCACAATTAGCAAAATCTACCAAGCAAGTAGAAGTAGAAATACCTAAGCAGCATACTTACCCCCATATCTTTAGTCATTACCTCGACTTCGATTCAAACTCTACTCAACCTCCAAATGCGTATCGGTATGCTTGATCGTAAAAAAATCCTTCACTCGAAACAGCCTTCAAGAATTTTTTCATACGAGTGGAATAACGAACTGTCATCTCAAGGTACCTCGCTACCTACCTTGAATGCTCCTCGAAATAGTTTGTTGTTATTTACAATGGATTTTGGAGACTATCTCAATTACATTTACGACGATGAAACCTACAATTACCCATCGCGAAGGTATATAAGAGAGGTTGATATATAACCAAATTAACGACTAAGCATACCAAACTCGAGCATGTTTTGGAGGAATGCTCGAAACGCCCTTGAACAAGTTTGAGTGGAGAATTATTTGAGGTAATGACTAAAGATATGGGGGTTAATCTACCAAGCAAGTAGAAGTAGAAATACCTAAGCAGCATCCTTAATCTACCAAGCAAGTAGAAGTAGAAATACCTAAGCAGCATCCTTAATCTACCAAGCAAGTAGAAGTAGAAATACCTAAGCAGCATCCTTAATCTACCAAGCAAGTAGAAGTAGAAATACCTAAGCAGCATCCTAAATCTACCAAGCAAGTAGAAGTAGAAATACCTAAGCAGCATCCTAAATCTACCAAGCAAGTAGAAGTAGAAATACCTAAGCAGCATCCTAAATCTACCAAGCAAGTAGAAGTAGAAATACCTAAGCAGCATACTTACCCCCATATCTTTAGTCATTACCTCGACTTCGATTCAAACTCTACTCAACCTCCAAATGCGTATCGGTATGCTTGATCGTAAAAAAATCCTTCACTCGAAACAGCCTTCAAGAATTTTTTCATACGAGTGGAATAACGAACTGTCATCTCAAGGTACCTCGCTACCTACCTTGAATGCTCCTCGAAATAGTTTGTTGTTATTTACAATGGATTTTGGAGACTATCTCAATTACATTTACGACGATGAAACCTACAATTACCCATCGCGAAGGTATATAAGAGAGGTTGATATATAACCAAATTAACGACTAAGCATACCAAACTCGAGCATGTTTTGGAGGAATGCTCGAAACGCCCTTGAACAAGTTTGAGTGGAGAATTATTTGAGGTAATGACTAAAGATATGGGGGTTAATCTACCAAGCAAGTAGAAGTAGAAATACCTAAGCAGCATCCTTAATCTACCAAGCAAGTAGAAGTAGAAATACCTAAGCAGCATCCTTAATCTACCAAGCAAGTAGAAGTAGAAATACCTAAGCAGCATCCTTAATCTACCAAGCAAGTAGAAGTAGAAATACCTAAGCAGCATCCTAAATCTACCAAGCAAGTAGAAGTAGAAATACCTAAGCAGCATCCTAAATCTACCAAGCAAGTAGAAGTAGAAATACCTAAGCAGCATCCTAAATCTACCAAGCAAGTAGAAGTAGAAATACCTAAGCAGCATCCTAAATCTACCAAGCAAGTAGAAGTAGAAATACCTAAGCAGCATCCTAAATCTACCAAGCAAGTAGAAGTAGAAATACCTAAGCAGCATCCTAAATCTACCAAGCAAGTAGAAGTAGAAATACCTAAGCAGCATCCTAAATCTACCAAGCAAGTAGAAGTAGAAATACCTAAGCAGCATCCTAAATCTACCAAGCAAGTAGAAGTAGAAATACCTAAGCAGCATCCTAAATCTACCAAGCAAGTAGAAGTAGAAATACCTAAGCAGCATCCTAAATCTACCAAGCAAGTAGAAGTAGAAATACCTAAGCAGCATCCTAAATCTACCAAGCAAGTAGAAGTAGAGATACCTAAGCAGCATCCTAAATTTATTAATTTCACATAATATGTATGTATGGATCTTTTATATGAGCATCATTTGGTCCCACGTATCAGTTAACATAACGCAATTCAACAGCATCCAGTGACTATTTCAACCCGTTAGCGAAAATTACATTAATCTATGACCAGTGTAAATCGTATCAGACTATGACAGCTTTCAAGTTCACCACTAAACGTAATACCAGTAAGTACCTCTTCAAATCAGCAGCGACAAGATCAGCATCATTCTAGTAACAGAAACTAATAGAAGATGAGGGTCTGGACAATGAACAAAACATACAATTATCCAAGCAACGACCTTAATAAATGAAACAATAATCACAGGCAGCCTGGTCATAATTAACATTGAATATTTAGTAGATTGTATATAATTTAAGAGAACACGAGAGACCCTCAAACTTCATTAAAAATTTAACTGATTTATAAATAGCTATGCACATTGTTGATTTTGTTGAAACAATAAAAATAAAATAAAATAAATAAAATTGCACAATTTGCACATAGATAAATAAATATGGCTTAAAGGCAGGTTGTGAAAACATAAGTACAGACCACTTCTGTATTCTGTGTGTCAGACCGAATCAGACCAGCCAGACAAAACCCAGACTTGTTCCAGCATATTTGAGTATCGCGTACCTACTGCAGGCTTGGGTGCCTAATCGCCGGGCAAAGGATCATGGGGGCGCGGCGGTCCATTATACCTACATAGTTGTTCTATATTATCCTTTCTCATTCAAGCCACCCCGCCTAAGTAGAATAAGGGAATAGTGAACCGCAGCCATCAAATGTCGCCTGCACGTGGTGAGTGTGGTGACTAACACCGGCGAGCGCGGGGAGCGGGCGGGCGCCAGCGCAGGCCTCGTTCCACCGAGAGGTTCATCACCGTGCCCGAACTGCCATTCACCCACCATGTATAATACATGGGCGGCGGCGGCGGCGCGGGGCGGTGGCCCGCTCGCGGCGCATACGATTTCCTCTTCGTTTTGTGAGTCAGATGGTTATCCGATACGTAGGCGCCATTATTTGTCTGCATTATGAATAATAAAACATACCCACTTCAACTGTATTTTAACTAGTTTTAGCGATCGGTGACGTCCAGGATATTCATTTATTAAATGTCACAAACTATTCAGTTATTATTCTCGTAGGTAAGTAATTTTTTCCCCACGCCGCCGGGGTGCTGTGGGGAACGCACCAGTCATTGCATCAACACACTCAGTCCTCACCTGGCGTCGGAGCTGTGGCTGACGTTCTCGAAGGGCTCCGTGGCGTCCTGCCCCGCCTTCTCCAGCAGCACCTCTTCGCCGCCGGGGTGCTGTGGGGAACGCATCAGTCATTGCATCAACACACTCAGTCCTCACCTGGCGTCGGAGCTGTGGCTGACGTCCTCGAAGGGCTCCGTGGCGTCCTGCCCCGCCTTCTCCAGCAGCACCTCCTCGCCGCCGGGGTGCTGTGGGGAACGCACCAGGCATTGCATCAACACATTCATATTACATATTCTTAAACACAGAACCGAACGACTACCCGCTACCAGTAAACACTATGACGACGATGCCTGTTGCATTGCCATTGCACATGCAATCTTTGGAACTACAAGTAACATTTCAACTTAGTTACAAGTAGGTTAGATACCTAGGTACGTCATCATTCAGCAACTCACATAGGGCGGTCATACATGTCCTTATTTTGTCTGATGGATAGGCGTATTTGACTATCGATGGCGATTAGTGTACCTACTTATTTACAAATGTATGGAACGAACGCCTTCGGATAGTCGAATACGCCTAACCATAGGTGATCTAATTCGACAAGTCAATACAAATCGGCCGTACGCTGATAAATGCAGCAGCGAGCTGTTAGGTAGGTACCTATAGGTATAATGAATTTCCATAACGGCACCTATTATGTAGGTAATGACTAATGAATGATTTATCGTAATCAACATATTAAGGTATAAGTAGTAGGTTAGGTAGTCACGAGATGGTTCTCACGCATCGGGGTTTCACCACAAGGTCAGAACGATAACTTATAGACGAAGTACATTCTTGATATGAAGATGTCCGTTCACTTAGAACTAGCTGTACCCGCGACTTCGTGCGCGTTACGTTACAACAGGCAACTATTATAATAACACATTCAACCGATGATGCGTTCGTGCGTCGAGCGTACAGCGTCTGTTCCGTTTCCGTCAACACATAGTCGGTCGACGTAACGAGTCGCATACATGTTTTTTGTATGTATGATGCATTCAGACTAGGCGTAACATCAGCGTTGTGTACAGGCCGTTCGAACTGACTAGACGCGTAATGTGGCAGGCTGGTCTAATTTGACCGAATAGACGCGACCGATGATACGCTCGACGCATTTTCCGTCAGATATGTACCGAACCGACCCCTATACTCCCGAGCGCAGCAACGGAGGATGATAATGATAAGACCGAGTTATAATGGGTTGTTTTAGCCCGAGTGAAAAATACTACTTTCCACTAATAAAAAATACCTCACCATTCGTTTGCGAATCGACTCGCACTTGGCCGGTTTTATTGCTTGATTTTTAGTTAATACTTTACATAAGTATATAAGTCGCGTAGACAAAGGGCGGGATTGATTGACATTTTATTTATCACTCTTATCCATAATTTTGAATTATTTAAATAAATACTAAGATGTGAACAGCCTAGGCCTAGGCATACAGTAACGTGTGTGAACCTTGACCCGGCGGCGCGGGCGCGGCGCGTGCGCAGGCTTGGGATCATGCCACGTGTACACTGTATTCGCAAATACTCTAAACGAGTAGCTCGTATGACGCCAACCACTGCGAGTATCTTTAGTTAATTCGAGTAGGTAACGAACGTACCTACTTACCTATGTCATGATAGTCACTTCAATTAATGTGTACCACCTAATACCTACTTAACTAAAACTAGTTGGTACATAAAGAATATCAAGAACAGATCCAGGCGTTACTTTGCGGATATCCATTGCAAAATATAAGGATAAAAATATGAACGCGATCTATTAGCGGGAAATCCCTACTAAATATCCCTCCTCCAATGTATTTTTTAAAATAAGTTATTACTAGAATGCATACTTATGGAAAGTTAGTTACAAGTCGTTTCGTTTCGTTACATATGTACTTACTTCAAAAAGTTAATTAACGTTATCTTTGCAATAACACTATCAGCTCATATCAATCACGCTGTGAGAGTGGCCCCTGGCCAAGTATCGATCGGCAGACAAGGCTCGGCTGGAGCACCAGAGAGTTCACTTCTTACAATGGCTAGATAAATGGGTCGCTCGCAAGCAATATAAGTGGGGAATGCCGCCCGCTCTTCATAAGCGGGAAATGAGAAATTCCGTAGAGGCGTGACTCGAATTCTGAATGCTTCTCGAGTGTCAATATTGTATGGAATCCGGTCGAGTTTCGTTCGCGATTACCTTGAATGCTGACTAATTGATCCACATTAGACCACAGTTGATACCATATTAATAAATGATTTGCAAAAAAAAAAAACTGTTTGCAAAACTGGACCTGTTGCAATTTTAATAGGTATATTATATGAAAAGAGGCGAGGGGTGTCTCTGGTCCACCAGTTCTAAGTAGCTCATCTCACTATGGAGAGAGCTATGCTATGCTCGCCACTCGAGGTTTCTCTGAAGGAACCCTTCCAAGCATTTCACTGTGATCGCTACAAAAATGAATTGCATGCATTTGAACAATGCTCCTTTAACAATCTACTTTCTATTATACATTTTTTGAAAACGTGTTTATAAAACGGAATCGCTTACTCTAAAGATTACGCGAGAATGTTATAATATAACCATATTGCTAACACAATTGCGGTGCATAGCAATCGCATTTGTTTATTAGGGCACGCGGCAGCGTGTCCAAGCCAACTTCAAGCAAAGGAACGCGCCGAGTGTATCATTACACGAACCACTTGGTGCCACTTTTGACCCTTCTATAAGTCAAAACCTCTTTAACGTAAACACATAAAACTACGTGTGTTTAGTTATATCCTAGTTTAGTTTTATAAGGACATGTAGAAGCCCAAATTTCATGAAGCTAGCTCAAACGGTTATAAAAATATATGAAGGTCAAAAAGTCGTAAAAATTCACACTGACTGACTGACATACATATAGTACCTAAATCTAACCTACTTCCAGATGACCTCGAATCTAGGTCATCTGGAAGTAGGTTAGATTTAGGTACCGAGCTGGATTCCAAATTTCATCCATCTAGGACCTAGATGGATGAAATTTGGAATCCAGCTCGGTAATTGTGTGTAAGCGTAGGAAAAAATCAAAAAATGACAAAAAATAAGTTAGCGACGATGACATTATGTCAATGGAATAAGGTTTAAATTAAAAATAGATCCCACCAAAACATAAATGTAAAAAAGGAGAGCCAAGTTCAATACAAAAATTATGATTGGCTGTGGGCTTCCCTGCAAAAAGAATGGAGATATAAATGAGTGCCAAGTCAAATCTATGTAGGTTAGATTTGACTTGGCCAGTTTTCATTACATCAGTCATTTATATAAAGTTATTCAACGTTTTAATTCTGATAAAAACTGGCCAAGTCTAATCTTGATTATACACAACACAAAGCTACTTAGCTACAAGAGATGGCGCTGGCGCTATTGCTATCGACTTTTATTATAGTCTCTAACAACGGGCCATAAGATCGATAATACAATGGCTGTTTATCGATTACCCAGAAAACATAGCTACTGCCTTAGTGATGTACCAATGAGAATAAGAGACGAATCTATCGATATCTATTATTACCTACTGATGAATAACGAAATAGGTACTTCAGGTTATATTTGTGGTGGTCGAAATAAAAAGCTTACCTTTTCTTTTATTCTTTAATGACAATTAATGAAAATTTATTGTCCTTGAAATAGGACGTACTCGTTAAATAACTGTCTTTTCGTAAGTTTTACGTTTAATTTTAATAAATGATGGATACGCACATTTATGGCTTTTATCAAATGACTGACATGGTTTGATACGGAAAACTGTCCGACTTGATGAAAGTTTATATTTTCGAACAGTTTTTCTCCAACATACTTACGTAATATTTTCATTATTATAAATTCTTTTTTTATTACCCTTCCATAGTATAAAATACATCCAGATTAAATCATCACAAAAACAAAACAAAAATTATCGCCCTAAAACATACTTAAATGGGTAATGTTTACGAAATCATAACCATTAAAGTTATCGATAGCACATTTGTGTTTATTACGGCACATCCCTAATTGAGTAGCGAAAGTTGCGGTTTAAGAAAAATCGACCTTAAGTGTTATGACTCACAGTCTATTTTTCTATGACTGTTTTCTATTTTTGTTTGACGGTTTTGCATTTTGAACAAAACTAACAAAAAAACAATAAAATAATGCTGACAGTTGATATGATATGCCACCTTTCGTTAAATATTTGGTTCGGCTTTCGTTTTTACACTCTAACGGCACAATACGGTATTTTTATATTTTATTTGTTTTTTTTTTAAGTATGTTTACTCTGCTAAATTAAAACACGACTGATGTAAGCGGAGCTTGAAGTGCGCAGTACTGCGCCTACTAGGTGTTACGCGGGCCCCGCCTACTTACTATTTCTATGTATTCTCTGTTCCGTGCTAAAGTCTCCGATTGCGACATAGAATACAGTGGAGTTTTTAGGGACCGGCCCGTATAATACCATAATATACTTGGCCAGTTTTTATCAGAATTAAAACGTGGATTAACTTCATAAAATGACTGATGTAATGAAAACTGGCCAAGTCAAATCTAACCTACATAGATTTGACTTGGCACTCATTTAGAACTCCATTCTTTTTGCCGCGAATGCCCACAGCCAATCATAATTTTTGTATTGAACTTGGCTCTCCCTTTTTACATTTATGTTTTTGGTGGGATTCTATTAACATAAGTGCCCGAACGAAGGTTCGGTTAAGAGGTTCGGCTTTCAGTTTCGGCCTTATTCAATTTTCTCATTTTGATAGACATTTTAAATCTTTAATCTGCTCTATCTCCATAATCATTAATAAATGGTGGATGGCATAGAATATGGCTTAGAATAATAATAATGCTGCACAATTCACACAGCATTATCTAGCCCCGTAAGCAGAGCTTGTGTTATGGCTACTAGATAACTGATATACATAATACAATACATTACATAGATATATATTTTTTACTATATATATATCTGTGTGAATTGTCCAGCATTATTTATTATTTATTATTATTATTATTACTATACATAGAAAATGACCAGAACACCCGGAACAAATATCTGCAGATCGTACACACAATTGTTCCGAGGCGGGAATCGAACACGCAACTTCCTGCGTCGCAGGCGGATCTTCGCCCACTGCGCTACATCGGCCGTCAAATGATAGTAGCTACACAAACGAGGTGTTGCCAAATAATTCGTCTCAATTATTCGTATAATGTGCACTTGTGTGTGTCACAGCACTGAAGTTGTATGCTAGTCAACTCACACATAGATTACAAAATCAACAAAATTGTTGTATTCGTTTTTGGTTACAAAATCAACAAAATTGTTGAATGACACCATTCCTCTGCTGTGACAGCAGCATGTTCTTCCTCAATGGATGGATGGTTTGTTACATAAGCACACATCGTGCAAGGTGGTGGACAAGTACCATTTAAAGCCAGAATTTGAATACTACATTTTTTATACTATAAAAAGTTTCATGTACGAGATTATCACAACAAGCACTTAGAAACTGCCTTTATCAAAAGCAATAATTACACATCCAAAACACAAAATGGATGGGTTTTCTGTTATTTTATAATATTAATGCGATGGAATTAAAATAAATAAATAAAGCTTTATTGCAGGAACCATAAAGGTACATTTTCTGATCATTCTTATAAAGCACAGTGTTTATTTTATTATTTTTAGTTAAAATAAATTCAACTTCACTAATCTCTTGTTCCACATTCACAGAACTTGACACAGCTTTGTCAAACTGTCTACTTTAAAACAAGACATCAACAATTTTATGTGTAATTTTTATAATATTCTAGGTATCTATGGAGCTTGCGCCTGCGGTGGATACCTGATCCAACATTTATCAGTAATCACTACATAGTATAAAATAAAGTCCCTTCCCGCTGTCTGTCTGTCCCTATGTATGCTTACTTCTTTAAAACTACGCTACAGATTTAAATGCGTTTTTTATAGACAGAGTGATTCAAGAGGAAGGTTTATAAACCATGCGACATATAGATTTCCATGCGAGTGAAGCTACAAGGCGCAGCAACAAAAAACACTAATTTACAATAAGTTGATCTTGAAGATGGCTTTTCAATATTTTCCAATGGCCAGGTAGCGAGGAAGTATGGGGGTTCATGCAGTAGGAACTAGACTATTTATGCTCTATCTAAGAGTATTATCCTATTCATGCTTTATGTTTCAATTGAGAATATTGCTGCGAGGATAACTTACACAAGTCGATACAATATTTCTTTGGTGCTTAAAATTTTTGGGTGTTGACTGTTGTACTACCCCAAGTGACACCATTCTTAGACTTCGGGCAATAAAGGCAAAAGACTCTCTTTTGCAGGATAAAACACGGAGAATTATTAAATATCAAACGATATCGTGTAAAACTAGCTTTGCACAAAAGCACTCCTCCTTCCTTGGAAAATATCTACATAATAAAATAAACAAAACAATCACTTTACATGATACAACTCATTTTGAATTGAAAAGAAAGTTAAATTTATTTTTACTAAATTGTGACTACCTAGAAACAGAGAATTTGCTTAAAATAAGTACCTAAATAACTTTTTTATTTTATTTTTTTCTTCTCTTGTTCGTTTGCTCACAATGTTGTATACATGTTTAGCATAATGCTATTATAAATAATTTCTCTAACTCTATATTTTGTTTTATATACACACAACATATTTATTAGGTCATTTAATTTATTCAACATTTTTCGCACGCATACACATATTTATACTTACAAAACTCTACATACTTATACACTTTTGCTTAGGGCTTGATCTTAGTTTTAGTTTTATTTTTATTTTATTTTTTTTTACTTATACTTATTGTTTTAGTTTTTAGATAAGGTAACTGATTTTTGTTTAACCTCGAATTTCGTTTCGATTTGATGTTTTGGTTATACTTAGTTTCGCTTTTCTTCCAATTGTTAAACGTAATCTATGTTTAAACTATACCTACCATTGTACTTTAGTCGCACTCCCGGTGTCTGTGAGGCAGAGTAGCCCTCGCGTCTAAACACAAGTTTTACTTAGTTAGAGCGAGGAGTCGATGCATTTTCAGCACTAAGGTTTTAGGGTAGAGTACTTTACCGAAAGGTAAACTTAAATGTTATAGAGATAGTAATTAGTTTTAGATAAGTACTCTGTTAACCTTTAACCTTTAGAAACCATTTTTTTGAAAATAAATACTTTTTATTATTATTATTATTATTATTACAGAATAGTACTCCAGACACTAGTCAGCAGTCGATACAGTTGCTGTTGGCTTGCTCTCTATTCAGTCCCTAATTGGTTGTAAATCCATTTGCTATTTAACTTAACATTAACATAAATTCATTTTCAGTTAACAATACAATACAAATAGGTCATAAAACTTCATGCATTATGAATTAAATTCACATCAACTTGTTTCTACTTTTAAACAAAGGTACACAATTTTTTTTTCTAAAGTACCAACTTTTACTTGCATACATAGTATATCTATTGTCAGGTACCGATAATAACCATAACATGAATAATTATAATTAGGTACCCATGTGGGAGAGATGAGACCATCAGATAAAATGTAATAGTAAGATAAATGACTGACCTCTAGTAGGAAGGAGGTAACGTCGTACACGGAGTTGTGAATGATGAGCACGGCGTCATCTCGTGAGTTGCGAGACTTGAGCTCTTCCCGCGAGAACAACTTCACATTGGCAGCCTTTTGTTCCATCTTCGGGAGTTACAGGTTCTCTCACCGCTGCAGCTACGTCAACGATCTACTTTGTCTGCTGCCACGCAACTATCAACAATGTTTATCGGCAAATATTAATCACTTGTTTCGAAGCACAGGGCCACTGTGGATACAATTCTAATGCGAAAGGTACAAAATAAGATATGAAAAACTAACAAACACCTAAGTCTTCTTCAATCTCACAGGTCTGTCTTATCTTATGCTATGGTCTTGTGTGTCTGACCAACCAAGCAATAGTGTGCGTAGTGTAGGTAGTGTATGAGTGTAGTGAGTGAGTGAGCGAATGAATTGATTGAACTGAACAGCAAAGCATTCACTTCAACTTCTTCCTAGATGGTTCTGCGTCTAGATTGACGCTTATTTATTTATTTATTGAGGATTAACAAACGACTACATTTAATTTATTATACATTTGTGTTAGTACTTAACAATGTAAAGTTGAGCGATATTAAAAATGTAGCCCACAACGCTATCCACATATGAGTTACATACATAGAATATAAAAAACATGCAACTAGGATGCCTAACTAGCTAGGCTCCTCTTAAAAAACTAAGTAAAGCAAATAAACAAAAGTTCTATAAAACTATTTGTTAATTCATTTTATTTATTTATTTATTTATTGTTAATAGACGAGCAGCTTCTAGCTGATATGTCTATATCACACAGTGTTGAATTTATTTATTGCGTTACTTTTTTTAGTTTATTATTTTTGTCTCGTAACCAGTTGTCGAGTTTATTCTTGAAGGCGTTTATTGATGTGGCTGATATAATATCTTCTGGTAATAGGTTCCAATTGTGCACCACTCTATTGCTAATAAAATGGTGCGCGGCAAGGGTTTTCGTAGAGTCACGGGACAATCTAAGGTGATGCCCACGGGTAGAACGTCCTTCTTTCTTTATGTAGATGTCTTGTAAGGATGGCAGGTTGTATTGGTGAGTGAGTATCTTGTAGGTCTCGATGAGATCACCTCGAAGACGTCGTTCTTCTAGAGTAGTGAGGCGTAGTGCGTGTAATCTATCTTCATAGGATTTCCGTCGTAAAGCCCATGGAATCTTGGTAGCTCTTCTCTGAACACTTTCGAGCAGGTTTATGTCTTTGTGAAAGTGAGGGCTCCATGCTTGGAATCCATATTCGAGCAGGGGTCTAATATATGTCTTGTATATCTTCTGGAAGACCTCCACCGTCATTGATTGAAAGGATCTACGTATCACATAAATGAACGAGTTTGCTCTCTTAGCTATGTTGCTGATGTGTATTTCCCACTTTAAATTGCTAGTTATTGCGACTCCAAGATCCTTTTGACTGTCAGCTGTAGCAATCGTTTTACCATCTAAACAGTAAGGTATATTAGGGTTGTTATTGCCTAGGTGAAGGATGTTGCATTTTTCTGTGTTTAGCTTTATTACCCAGTCTTTGGTCCAGTTTTGTATACGGCTCAGGTCGTCTTGAAGTTTCCCTGAGTCAAGTATAGGATTAGCAAAGAACTTTCCATCATCCGCAAAAAAGGCAGATTGAGACTCAAGGAGCTCTATCAAGTCTGTGATAAAAATTCCGAACACCCATTACCCATTTACAAATTATTTGTAAAGAATTAATAATAATAAATTATATAATAATAACAAAAAGTACAAATAGCAATAAGTTATGTTGGGTAATTAAATTAGTGAAGTCTACTCGACAAAGTAGACTGAATAACCACTTTTTCAATTTATATAAATTGCAAATAAATGTCTATATCTACGAAGTTAATATTAAAAGACTCAACCATACGACGAATAGGGGCGTAAAATACAGAGTTTGTGCGACAGGTGGAAAGGGCAAATAAAGAACGCGAACGAGAAGCTCGCGGGGTGCAGGTCCTCGGGACTGCGTAGTATATCTTCCGGACAAGATCCATACAGTCTTTATTATGCACAATATTATATAGAATAACAGCTTCAAGATATTTACGTCTGGATTCGAGAGTGAGGAGTTTAAAATCGACAAGTGAGTCAGCGCTTAAGCAAGCTGACAACACGAGTACGTAGAATTATATTGTTGTAACCTCAGAGTAATAAGACATAGAGTGATAATTTCACAAAACATTCCGCTCTAAGTTGAAGCCAAAAAACAAGCAATGCGTGCGTAAGCGGCGCGTCATTACAAGAGCCGACACGCACACAAGTTCACAAATAATGTTGCAAGCTATTAACATTTTCCCCATAAGGTAGGGAAATTGTAACATTTTGTAAGGAGTAAATTATTATCATATTTATCACTTTTCTGTTAGATGATATTTCATTAACAGAAAACATCCTGTTAATATTATATACTCTATGGGTGTTTACATACAGGGGAGTGTTGAGTTAGCGAATTAGTTAAATAGATAGAAATAAATATTATGGCCGAAACATTTTCATACATTTGTTGGGATAGCACCCTCTCGTAATTTGCATAAACCACCTTTCGTGATATGCTTGTCATTTTCTTCAAAATGTATAGAACATAATCATATCTTAGTGTATTTAGTTGGCTTGCAAAACTTTTCTTTGCAATTCCGTCTAAGTTTTTCAACCAATCGGGAAGCAACAGTCTATTTTATTTTTCGTGTTATTTCGTTATGTTTTTTTTTGTTACCCTACATTATGTATTATTTTGTTTGACATAATGTCAAAACAACATGAATATTCTTATTAATAAAGAACTGAACTGAAGTCGGATCAGAAGGAAATCTAAGAACGAATATAAAGACATTAATAAAACTAGGGTTTATCGTCTAATGAAACCAATGAAATTTTAATATTTAACGCTCCGACTACATCAACATCCGGACAGTCTGTAACAATCTATTTCCTTGTCCGTGAAAATAAAACAAAAGTTTTTGATTAGGTATTTATACCAAGCTTAATAGAACATAGGTACATATTTCACTTAAAAATCCGGGTAATTTAGTAGGTAACCCTAATTATATCTGGCAAATAAAAGTCCTACAAGTGTAAAGTAGTAATAGATTAAACAAATAAGTACCTATGGGGGAAAATAATTTTCCTAATAGCTAGCAACATTGATATGTAATGGCGTCTGTTATGTTTACGATTTATTTTTGTGCTTATACCAATGTTTTACTCAAGAATATAAGATGCCAGGTTGTATTTACCTGTGAAATGGAATCTTCTATTGTTTCTGATTATTATGAGAAGAGTTGTTACACCCTTACACTGCACAATAAGTCATTATACTCGTGCTTAGTCCTCTAGGTTAGTAGAATTAGATATTATTAGAACACATGTAGTACGCTCAATAGTAGCTACTACCACACTATTCGTTGAGAGTTTGCCTTAGATGGCAACTCTAAGTCGTTAAAATTTTCCAACGCTTGGTTGCTTACTCATTTTATACCTCCTACCTTTCCTGCGCAAGGTTCAGTCTGCTATTCGTCATTCGTTTTTTAGTGTTCAACCACACTACACCTCTCCTAAAAATATTAAAAATATTCATCGGTGTACAAAAATAAAACTACCATCATGTCGAAATGTCGGCATGACATGGATAGTGTTATAAAAAAGTTATTAAAACTTAAGAAAAGTATTAAAAAATCACGCTTAAATAAACGGAACCAGGTTCCCACGGTAAGTTCTTTGTCATCAAACGGATCATCAAGCGCTTCATCGAGTTTATCGCGAGATTCTTCACCGGACCGATCTGAAAATCGTAAGTACCCTCATTTTTTTTCTTCTATATGCTTTACATTGAATGTATCAGAACTTCTTTGGGATTATTCGCCGCATTCATAAGCATATCATTTTAAGCCGCCTGATAAAAATTGCACCAGAGTAGTCTGAGGGACTATCTCATCGCAAAGTTTTTATTAACGGGCCTGGTGAGATGATGCATCAAAGTAGTCTGTGGGACTATCTTACCGCATAAAATTAAATTATTGCATCAGAGTAGTCTGTGGGACTATCTTGCCGCAATGAATACCAACTCACTATACCCAAAACTCACCTTTGACTTTTATCATCACTACATAAAAGTAGTCTGTGGGACTATTTCCCTCACAATTATTTATAAATGATACCTAAATAGATTTAACGTATCCAAAGTTTCTGTAACCTAACAATATTGTAACAGAGTAGTATATGGTACTATTTCGCCACAATAAAAGCAAAAAAGCTTCTTTAAGCCTGTAAATGCAATGCATCAGAGTAGTCTGTAGGACTATCTCGCCGCATGGGTAAAGGATCTCATTAGTAAATATTTTCTTTGAGAGATTATTCGCTGCATTCATAAGCATGTCATTTTAAGCCGCCTGATAAAAATTGCACCAGAGTAGTCTGAGGGACTATCTCATCGCAAAGTTTTTATTAACGGGCCTGGTGAGATGATGCATTAAAGTAGTCTGTGGGACTATCTTGCCGCATGAATTTAAATTATTGCATCAGAGTAGTCTGTGGGACTATCTTGCCGCAATGAATACCAACTCACCAAAACCAAAACTCACCTTTGACTTTATCATCACTGCAAAAAAGTAGTCTGTGGGACTATTTCCCTCACAATGATTTATAGGTGATACCTAAGTGGGTTTAACGTATCCAAAGTTTCTGTTATCTGACATTATTGTAACAGAGTAGTATATGGTACATTTCGCCACAATAAATTAAAGAAAGCTTCTTTAAGCTTGTAAATGCAATGCATCAGAGTAGTCTGTAGGACTATCTCGCCGCATGGGTAAAGTATCTCGGTAGTCAATATTTTCCTTGAGAGATTATTCGCCGCATGTCATTTTAAGCCGCCTGATGAAAATTGCACCAGAGTAGTCTGAGGGACTATCTCATCGCAAAGTTTTTATTTACGGTCCTGGTGAGATGATGCATCAAAGTAGTCTGTGGGACTATCTTGCCGCATGAATTTAATTTATTGCATCAGAGTAGTCTATGGGACTATCTGGCCGCAATGAATACCAACACCACCTCACCAAATTCAAAGCTGCGGTGCCTGATACAGAACTTAAAAGGGACAAAGCTATTCAATCAAGGCAGTAGCAAATGGCAGCTGGAATTAGCAGTCCAGGGAAAATAATTTCCGACCAGCTTAACAAAAAGGACAAAGACAATGAATTTAAAGGAATCGGTGGATGTCGGTCGGATATTTTGCGACATTCAATATTCCGAATCTGAAATGCGCCGAAACTTGGCACTATATTCTGTTCGCAAAGAACTTAAAGATCAGTTGTCTTCAATAAAAATTTACCAGTTTCTATTCGAGAAAGACTACCGAAACCATCAAAACGGCGAAAGCCGTGACCAACTCGTCTTCAGACTTGAAGCCAGTTGCACCTAAGAAACCGAAACCTGCAACCGCAGCAGGTCCATCGGGAAGACATTTAAACTGGAGGGCGAGGGGGCGATTCCGCAGGCAACCGATGACCCAGCCACCTCGCCAGCAACCGCATGTGTCTCAGAACGCTCCGCCACGTGCGACCTCATCGCACAGTGCTCTAACTTGTTTCTAAAGATTGTTATATGTCAAGTTTAGACCTAAAAAATGCCTACTTTTTAGTAGGTAAACATCCATCCAGAATCACGTAAATAACTACGTTTTCTCATTGACGACACAATGTACGATTTTAATGTTGTCCCTTTCGGAATCTATTCAGTTCCATACATTTTTGCCAAAATTATGGAACCATTGGTCGGGTTACTTCGTTCTTGCGGATACATATCATCAATCTTAGATGATTTGTTCGAAGCTGGATTGACGTTTCAAGAATGTTTACGGAACATTCAGCTTCAAAAATTCTGGGCTCTAGGAGTCATAATAAACCATGAAAAAAGTATGATAATTCCTTCTAGATCTTTTAAATACCTAGGATACGTTATACACACCCATAAATGTCAGCTAGCTCAGTCTCCCCTTAGGCAAGAGGATACGCATAAAATAAGAATTACAGACAATTAAAAAATTAAAACGTTACAAAATTAGAAAAATTGCGCAACTCCTAGGGTTATTATTATGTGCGTGCCCTGCTATAGAATATGGGTGGCTCTACGCAAAGCAACTAGAACGCTGTAAGTTCCTTAACTTGCAAAAAAGTTTAAAATAACTACGATAGTTGTAGTTTGACCTTTTTTTAGTTGTAGTAGATGACCATACCACAATCCCTATTACCCGACATAAACTGGTGGCTTAATATAATTACCACTTCCGTCCACAGAATCAGAAGTGATAATTTTAGAAATAACTTCTGATGTCTCAACAACGGGGTGGGGCGCTGCGTGCAATGAATATATGTACGGCTAATGGTAGTTGGTCCCCTGCGGAACTAAAATTGCACATTAACCAGCTTGAACTCTTGGCAGCCTACTTGCACTCAAAACTTTTGCCAATAATTATATTAACTGTCAGATAGTACTGCGAATTGATAATACAACTGCAGTTAGTTATATTAATCGTATGGGGGGTATTCAATACCCCCATTTAACTCGTTTTTTCTTTAATTTCGAAAGATATATGGCAGTGGTGCGAATCCCGAAAAATTTTGGTAGTAGGACAATAATGTTCATCATCATCATCACCAGCCTATAGTAGTCCACTGCTGGACATAGGCCTCCCCAATGAGCGCCATAGCGCCCTGACAATTGTTTCAGATAGAGAACTAGACGAACCCATCGTGACGTAGAATAGGAACTATCAAATGCTGGGTTTCAACAAATTAAAGACAAGTTACCTACACCCCAAACAGATTTATTTGCTACCCGCATTAATAAAAAATGTGACAAATTTGTTTCATGGCAAATAAATCCGGAAGCCGTCGCTATAGACGCCTTCACGCTGGTCTTTGGTATTTGTTTTACGAATTTCTTCCAGTAGCTGTTACTTTGAAAACACTTCGTAAAATTATATTATACATAGCTGAGGGTATAGTTGTTGTTCCTAACTGGCCGACGCAGCCCTGGTACCCTTTATTTATCAGACTACTCGCTTCAGATAATACGAGTAAAATAACACTCAACTCTAATGATGTGGAATCATTCCTCTTTACAGCAATGGAAACATCCGAGCCCACACTACCCTGGTTGCAGGTCTATTGTCCGGGCGGCGATGTTGCAAACGACTAGTACTAGTACCCGATTCTGCTATCGAAATCACCATGGCCTCTTGGTCGCAAAACACACTAGCAGTATGATGTTTGTTTTAAAAAATGGTTTGCATTTTGTACTGCCTATAACATCAAAATGTACGAACCATCTATACCGATTATTATTTAATCTCTCACTCAAGTAATTAATGATGGTGGTCAACACAATTAATTCTCACCGAAGTGCCTTAGCCATTATTGTGGGTAATATTATGTCAAATGACGATAGGATTACCAGATTTTGTAAAGGAGTCTATAGATTAAGATCTCCATTGCCACGTTACAACACCACTTGGGATGCAAGTTTAGTACTGAATTATCTTGAATCCCTCTATCCAAATTTCGTTTGTCTTTCCTTGGAATATCTTATAAAAAAGTATGTTAAATTACTAACACTGATTACAACATATGGAATTCAAACACACACATTATTACACTTGATAATCAAATAGTCTAGAGCAGGATCTAAACAACCAACTCAATACTTACCATTCTTCGATGATAGACCTAGTATATGTCCGGGGAAAACCCTTACGACATATCTAGACAAAACCAAAAGTTTAAGGACATCTAATGAGCTGTTTGTTAGTTTTCGTAAACCTCACAAGACTGTCTCCTCACAACACTGAGTAGGTGGATTAAATGTATGTTATTATCATATAGTGGAATTGACGTGCCTGTATTTTCTTCGCATAGCACTCGCCATGCAGCAACTTCAAGAGCTCACAAACTTGGTGTCAACCTAGACATCATTAGGCAAACTGCAGTAACTGCCGTTAATTCCACTACATTCGCCAATTTTATAATAGGCCTTTATTAAATGATGAGGATAATACAGCTCTAGCAAGAACTATATGTAAATAATTGTCATCAATAACTGTCAAATATTAATTAATAATTTATGGTAATACATTACCCAATTATTTTATTTTATAATATTTCCTACATCTGTTGCTCTCAACATCTACATGTGTTCTAATAATATCTAATTCTACTAACCTAGAGGACTAAGCACGAGTATAATTAATGATTAAACGAACTTACCTGTACGTGAAGTTCTATCATAATTATACGAAGTGCTTAGTCCGAAGAGGTTAGTAGACAAACCCACCCCCCCTGAATAGCCCTCGAGCTTCGGAAATATTGCTAAAATAGATTAAGTAAGGATTGTTCTGAACTAAATGACGAATAGCAGACTGAACCTTGCGCAGGAAAGGTAGGAGGTATAAAATGAGTAAGCAACCAAGCGTTGGAAAATTTTAACGACTTAGAGTTGCCATCTAAGGCAAACTCTCAACGAATAGTGTGGTAGTAGCTACTATTGAGCGTACTACATGTGTTCTAATAATATCTAATTCTACTAACCTCTTCGGACTAAGCACTTCGTATAATTATGATAGAACTTCACGTACAGGTAAGTTCGTTTAATCATTAATTATTATTAAAAAATTACGGAGCTCTTCCCAGTAGGTCTTGACCTTGAGCACTGACGTGTCGAGCGATGTACGTAGCCTTTAAAGACTAACTTGAAATTGCGTCACTTCGCGTGCGCCTACTGTTGTTCTAAGCCTAGTTATTCTAAGGTTGTAACCTACTAGTGCTCTAGACCCCATCATTGATTTATTAAAAAAATAAATCAATGGACCCCATACAGGTTATTTCAAATAACCTATAAACGTTTCCATAGACAAACTCAAACGAAGCTGCGGCCGCGGGGAGAAACTAGTCAAACTTAAATTAATCTATTTTTTATCTAACTCAAGCTCTGCTTGGCTTGGGGCGTTGGGGCTAGGTAATGCTGTGTGGGACCGCATTTCAACTGCAAATTGCAGTTCATTTGCAGTTTGCGTGATGTTTACGTGAACTACACGCCGCCGACTGACTCGGACGAATCGGACTGCGCGGTTGGTTTGCAGTTCAATTGCAGTCGTGTCAACTGCATTCAAACTGCAATTTGCGGTTGGATTGCAGATGAAATGCGGTCCGTCTGTCTAGAGCCTTATACTGCGACTACTACTTTCAACTTCTTGCTAGATGACTGCATCTGGATTGACGCAATTCTGCCAATATCCGTGTTTGGCTTGGTTTGGCATGCGGGCATGCGTCTCTTTCGATCAGGGAGTCTAATGGATAAGCGAGTATTATTATTATGAGTCGCATTTGAAGTCGGATAGAACGACTTCAAATGTTGAAGACGCATTTATAGGTTTTTAAAACACGTCTAACTATTAGGACAGCCATTTGTAATTTTTTTAAATTGTAGGTACAGTTTCGATGAGGGTCATGTTCAATCGAACTGCTGTTTTGTACTTGTTTTGCCTTGCGCAGTTATCAGAAATAAGCATTTGTTCAGTGACCTTCTTATCTACACGAAAGACCACAATTCATTGGGCCCCTTTTTTGCTTGCCCCTCGTAAAGCCAAGCGATCAGTTTTCAGGTATTGCCATTAGGTTGATCGTAAAATACAGCTTCATCCAGGATAAGGTGGGTTTTTACACTCATCAAAATGTTGGTGCCTGCATCTATACTCATCTTTTTGTTTTAGTCTGTGCTAGTGATTAGCAAATAGAATAAAACCTCTACAGCAAGTAGTTTAGAAGCACCTACCTACCTGCATAGCACTATTAAATACACAAAATTCACTTAAAAAGATATATATCTATAGTATAAATTAATAAATAATAATAATAAATAATACTGGACAATCCACACAGCATTATCTAGCCCCATGGTAAGCAGAGCTTGTGTTATGGGTACTAGATAACTGATATACATAATACAATACATTACATAGATAGATATTTTTTATTATACATAGAAAACGACCAGAACACCCGGAACAAATATCTGCAGATCGTACACACAATTGTTCCGAGGCGGGAATCGAACCCGCAACCTCCTGCGTCGCAGGCAGACCTTCGCCCACCAGAAGTATGTATATAGAAAATATAACACTAAGCATAAATCAAATAAAATAGAAACTAATAGGGTTTTCTGTAATAATATCATGTCATAACTTCCAACTGAATAATCTAATCTAAAAACAAATTGTGACTACTAGTTATTCAGACTTTAACATGCGCCTCCATAATCTCTTTTTGCTTGTGTGCTCCATCACAAAACGGTCGAAGTTTCGTTTGTTTGCAGTTGCATAGCCAATAGTCTTTGGTTTTTTCCACTGTGAAACGAACTGGCCTGAAATAATTCCAATCAAGTTATTATTATTCATTGTACAATCAGTACAAAGCCTAAGAGTAGTTGTACCTACCTATTGTTAATATTTTATTAATATTTCCGGTGTTCATCAAAATACATGAATTATTAAAGAAGTTGAACAATATTTTACATAACTGATATTGTAAAGGGCTTGTGGTTACGTGTATGTGTGTGTATGTGTAGATGAAATGAGTATGATACTCAAACACAGTTTAAATTAATATGGCATATATACATAAAGTTGGCTGCAGCAGGCAAAGGCTCACGGAATAAGCCCAATGTTAAAGAATTACAGGTCAATAAATAGCTTTCCTTTGGTATTTCTATGTTTTATAAATGGTTATTGACTTATTTTCATACATTACCTTTGTGGTACCTTCAAGTAGATGTCTTTGTGAGTTCCATCACACAGCGGCTGCGTCTTGGACCGTCCACAGAGGCACCAGTGATATGTTTTCCCAGCCTCAAGTGTGATCTTGAATGGTTTTTTGTCGTAAATAATGCCATTACTCTTTTGATTTATAGCTGAATAAACACTGTCTAAAGGATTTTTCGGGATTTCCGGCTTGAGAGGTTTAGTCACGTAATTTACCTGCAATGAAGCAATAAAATGGGTCAACAGCAGACAACAACATAACCCTAAAAGGCTGAACAATGTTGGAAACTTACAATATTAGTATAAGAAACTTTGTTTAGATAAAATCTTCGGCACGCTAACATGTTTTAGTCTTCGAAACAACTATTTGTATTTGCTCACTCTCACTGTGTTTAGCAAAATAGTTCATAAAATAAAATGTAACTAATGTAATGCAGCAAAATCTACAACTTCAACTTCTTGCTTGATGGCTCTCTCATGGTAGCATCGCAAGCTTTATTTACGATGAGTTACGCGGTTTATGAAACACCTATATGAACCATCCATATTAAGCTAACTAAGTTCTTAAATTTTCGTAACTCATTCTAGGCTGATCATGTTCTATGTAAGAAGCATGAATGAAAAAAATACTCGGATGGAGTCTCAGTCAACCGAAGAACGAAGTACTCACTGTAGTATAGATTTTGACATTGTCGGTTTATAGACTACTCGTCCGCCATTACCTCTTTAGACACCAACAGAGTGACATAGATCGAAAAATGAAAAATGTCTTCTTATGTGGTCAGATGTTGCCGAAATCACACTAATTTAGTAAATAATAAACACAGAATCACATTTCACACGTAAATTTCGAATTACATCCACTTATTTCTTCGATTGAACACAAATAACTATCAACAGAAAAATTACAACAAAAACACAAATCTTGCCGGTGTTACCAGCACGTAAACTTCTAAATTTCCGAATAATGTGGGAGTTTATTAAAAATGTTTGAATCTTTGTATATTATATACATAATATAATGCTTAAAATTGGAATGAGGTAGGTAGCCTACCTAACATAAATAAGAATTTAAATAGATATTTCTTAAATATTTTATTATATAAAGCTAAATTAACACAGACTGACTTGACTAACTGATTGACATAATTGTTTTCCTTGATGGACGTATGTTTTTTTTACGGAATCGTATAGAAGGGGTTGAGGTGACCTAAGAAAAATTCCAACTTTTTGACATTAACTACCCCAGAAAAACCAGCCAGTCGTCGGAAGGAAAATAATTATAATCATAGGTTGGTATGTTACGTAGTAGGTAGCTCTTATAAAAACTATAACATTTTTGTGATTAAAGCATTACGCTACTTTTTTTTAAATAATAGCTACCTATTTGATTTGTGATCTGTGATTTGTAGAAACTTTTATGAAAATAATCGGCATTTTTTTTTCATCAGTTGGCATCTCTCACTTATGACAAATCCGCCATTGCTGTTCTTGACTTGTGATTCCGTAGGACTCCATCGGGAACTAAATCTATGGTAAGAAGTTTATGACACTCTGAAACAGACACTGGCAGAGTCGTAGCGAAAAGCAAGCGGCGCCAAAACAAAAAAGAAGTTGAAGTTGAACTAGCCTTATTAGTCTATGCCTATTTTAAAACGGTATAGAGAGGAAGAGGCTTTCTCTTTCTAGGGGAAGAGGCCTAGGAAGAGGTGAGTACAAGACAAGGTGCTATTCTACCAAAACGAAATAAAGCAAGATTTCTGACCGTACAGCACAGCCCAGGAATTTGTTACGTAGGTAGTATACAAATTCCTTGAGCACAGCATAAGCAGTAGGAAGGTAATATTACGATATACCTACTCGATCTACGCAGTAGGATTTGGCGGCGTAGCTTGACATGTGAAAGGGATTGCAAAATATGAATAAGTAGGTACTAAAGTTTTCATCATTCTTATCAAAGAGAATACAATGATTAAGTACGTAAGAATTCTCATATCAATTCTCATCCGGATAATGTGAATACGGAATAGGTAAGGTCTCATTCACACGGGAGCTTTTTCAACGCCCGTTAAAAAAGCGTTCAAATAGAACAAATGCATTTCCAAGTATATGTTCATACGACAGTGCTTTAAAAACACGACGCTTTTTTATCGAGCAGTGTTGCATTTTGAGCGCTGGGCGATGGGCATTAAAGGGAATAAATCATATGAAACTTCGTATTATTATTCACACGAGCGGTAAAACAGCGCCAGCGCTTCAGTCCACCGCCATATAGAACAGTATGGAAACTAAGCCTAGTTGATGAAATAAATACCTACGCTCCATTATAGCACCTAGGGTTGTCACTTTTCTTGTTTTTGATATATATTTTTTATTAAGACGATTTTTTCTGTACTGATCAATAAATGGAATTGGAATAACTAGCTTACAAATGCGGTCTGGTATAATCGTCTGGTCGAAGCGACGCGTGACCCGAGATCTGACGAGTATGTGGCGCATTAGCCAGCATTACCATACAGCCAGCGTGGCAAATGCAACCAGCGTGTTGGGGACGCTTCCGACTGGTATTGATATGGATCGATTGAGCTACCTGTAGATTGTTTCAATTGTAAATATTAAGTAAAGTATTTGGTTACAAATACAATTCAAATAAGGTAATCTCATGGCTTCGCGTATGAGCCGCGGTGGACGTAAACGTTTCGTGAGCTCGTCGGAGCGGGCGCACGCAGACATTGTAGCGCAGGCAGCGCGCGCGCAACGCTCATGAGCGGCTGCGAACCGTACCGCGTTTCAAAATGCGTGTGATACCTATTAATTAAAAAAACATTATTTAATGAATATCTTTATTATTACAAATTATTCACAGAAAAGTACTTGCGTCACATTTTGACAGCAGTATCGGCTTCAGCACCCTCGAAAACCATGAAAATGACACCCATGACGGAAAAATTTATAATTTATGGCAGCCGCCATCTTGGATTCACATTTTGACAGCAGTATCGGCTTTAGCACCCTCGAAAACCACGAAAATGATACCCATGACGGAAAAATTTATAATTTAAGGCAGCCGCCATCTTGGATTCACATTTTGACAGCAGTATCGGCTTCAGCACCCTCGAAAACCATGAAAATGACATCCATGACGTAAAAGTTGATAATTTATAGCAGCCGCCACCTTAGATTCACATTTTGACAGCAGTATCGGCTTCAGCACCCTCGAAAACCATGAAAATGACACCAATTCTACGTCTTACTGAAGCGAGAACCGAAACAAGAGTCATTTTAAAGCGTTCGTATGAACAATCACATCGAGAACGTTATAATAAGCGCCAACGCCGCCGTTGGGAAGCTACTCTATCCGTGGTGAACAGGCTATATTATATTATAGGAATGTGAAATTTGAATTTAACGCAGGTGAAACCGTCGGAAATAGCTGGTATTTAATACTAATGACAATAAAGCTTGGAGTGAAACATACCAAACCAAACCATTCTTTGCCTGACAAACAGATACCACCACCTAACTAGCTAGTTAGTACCTACTGTGCAAAGTGTGCGTGCACCATAGAGTAACTTTTTTATAGTTTAGTGTACCACCAGTTGCACAATCAAAATCAAAACAATTATTACTTCAATCAATCAAAACAACACATTTCTTTCATCGTATTTTTGCAATTGTCTTTTCGTTTTAGGAAACATTGATTTGTTATCTCGGCCGGCCGGCTGGCTCACATTCAGAATTATGTATCCTAATGTTGAGAAACCTAACCGTATTTTATAATTAAGTTTCCGCTGCTGTGGTGGCTTGGTTTCACGGTGGCTGCTTGATCTTAGGTTCCAAACGAGATTGTTACTCAAACAAGTCATAAAACGTCAGCCAGCAGAAAGTCAACAGTGTAGACACTTTAGAGATGTCCAGGATCAGGGGAATCGAAGTAAAAGTACAAAAAGAAGTATTACAAACCCGAAAATATGGTCTCAACGAAATTCTCAAGCAGAAAGCCGAGGAGCACTCCTCAGACTCCAAAGATGACGTTGAAAGTAAGTTCTTTATAATATAGGCTGTACCGGGACGCACAGCTTCCAATAGCTTATACATAAGCTGTATATATAAGCTATTGGAAGCTGTGCGTCCAAGCTAATATGATAATATTTATAGGCAGAAGAAACGTACCTGCATCAAAGAACTTCATGATTCATCATTGGCCACATCTTCACTTTCAAGTGTGTGTGATTGTGGTGAAACAAAGGACCATAAAACTTACGTTGTTTATGCCTTGTACTTATTTAAGAAAGTTTAAAAATATTCTATAATTAAACATAGTACTATCTCCTACTATATAGAAACGGTGGGGCGGTGAGGTATGGGAGGGGAAAACATTTGTCATACAAGCTTTTATATTTAATGAATCCATTCATTGTGGCGTATTTCCTGATCTAATGAAACATAGTATAATAATCCCATTGTTTAAATCAGGTAGTAGGTCTGACCTCACTAACTTTAGACCAATATCAGTACTGCCTACATTCAGTAAAGTTTTTGAAAAACTTATTTTACACCAATTTATTAGACATTTTAATGGCAATGACCTGCTACACTGTAAGCAATTTGGGTTTACTCGTGTAGCAGGTCAACTACTGATGCCAGTGTAGAGTTGGTATCGCATATTTTTGGAGCTTGGGAGAAATCGCAAGATGCTTTAGGCGTTTTTTGCGACTTGTCAAAAGCATTTGATTGCGTTCATCACGAAACATTAATCAGGAAACTACATCATTATGGAATAAGGGACAGTTCTTTGGATCTTCTTACATCTTGAATGATAGGATACAAAGAGTTGACATTAATGGGAACCTATCTAAAGGGTCTGTAGTTACAATGGGTGTACCGCAGGGCTCTATCTTGGGCCTTTCCTATTTTCAGTTTATATTAACGACCTGCCTCATCTTGTAAAGAATGATCATGAGATTGTATTGTTTGCTAATGATACTTCATTAATTTTTAAAATGAATCGACAAAACACAAATTTCGACAATGTAAATACTGCAATCTCAAAGGTAGTCCATTGGTTTAGTATCAATAATCTTTTGCTTAATTAAAACAAGTTAAGGCTCATGTAAACGTAAAAGGAGAAACGCTAGAAATTGTAGACAATACTGTATTTTTAAGAATAACCTTAGATAGTAAACTTCAATGGGGCCCACACATAGAAGCTATCGAAGAGACTGAGTTCTGCAGCATATGCAGTTAAAGAAATCCCGTCACCCTACAGACGTTGATACTTCTAGACTAGTCTATTTCAGGTACTTCCATAGTATTATGTCTTATGGCATACTATTGTGGGGGAACGCTGCAGATATAAACACCGTATTTATGTTGCAGAAGAGGGCTGTTCGTGCGTTCTATAAAATGGGTCCCAGAGAATCCCTACGTGATAAATTCAAAGAAATAAACATAATGACAGTACCATGTCAATATATTTATGAAAACTTGTTGTACACTCATAAAAACATCAATCGGTTCACTAAAAAAAGTGATATACATAATGTAAATACTAAAATAAAAGGTGGTATTTTTAATAGTAAAGCTTATTGATCTCTACTTAGATAGTTTATCTATAAGGTATATGAAGAACTGATTAATGTTAAGATTTGCGACTGTGTAGTTATAATTCGTTCTTTTTGCATTTAGTAATTGTCTTAAACAACAATAAAAAAATTATTTAAACTAACTCTTTTATTTAGTTACTATAATTATAAGTATTTATATTAAAAAGAAGACGAGTAATACACACTATAAATATAAACGTATAAATTTTCGCATTAATAATATTAATAGAAATAACTTTACTTAGGTCCAATCAAAATTTTGACTCTCCTAAAGTTACAAACCTAAAAGCTTTACTGCACGTTGTACTCCTTAGAATTTACTTTGGTACTAGTCATATTCAACATATGTTTTTTTGTAAATTATTTTTGAGATTTATGAAGATACTAGACATAAACATCGTATGTTAACTTTCCTAGTCATATTGAACGTAATTGTACATTTACCTAGTCATAAACATCGCAACTGCTGCACATGCGATGTTTATGTTTAGTATTCCAAAAAAGGTGAAATTACTTTTAACTAATCATGAATAGTTTTAAGGTTATAATAACTCAGAAATAAAAGAGAAAACAGAAATATGTAAGTATTAATAAAATACACACTTCAACCTACAACTAAAAGTAATAATTTTGAAAATAATATAATTAGTGTAGTCGTGACACCAAAAATAAGAATAAAAACTTTAGGCGCGATTTTGTCGAAATATGCCGCGATGCACTTACGCTGTTTATCATACATAAGAAGGGCTGCGTAGGTAATAATATTTTGGCGACCTCTATGGCACGGTGGGCGAAGGTCCGCCTGCGACGCAGGAGGTTGCAGGTTAAATTCCTGACTCGGAAAAACGTTCTTACTATCTACAGATATTTGGTCAGGGTGTTCTGGTTGTTTTCTAGAAGTTAATAAAAAAATATTTATCTATGTAAAATGTATTGTGTTATGTATATCAGTTATTTAACCTTGGTGATGGTGACAGAGTGGATCGACGTCTTCCAAATACCTAAATAAAAATGTAATTGCAGAGAATCAGATAACGGACCTGGTGGCGAAACTACCGGCGCTGGACGCTATCTTCCAAGTTCACCGCAAGATCGGAGAGGGCACCTTCAGCTCCGTGTACCTGGGCTCGCTGCGCCGCCACTCCGCGCTGCCGCCTGCCGCGCGCCGCTGGTTCGCCATCAAGCACCTCGTGCCCACCGCGCACCCCGCGCGCGTGCAGCACGAGCTGCGCTGCCTCATGGACATGGGGTCAGCCACACCTCACTCTCACACACTCATTTTAACGAAACAATAATCATCTCTTCTCTCATTTATAAATAAGATTTGAAGTTTGCGCGATCATTTACTTCAGAGTTCAACAAGGTGATAATAATAATATATGTTTACTTAAGGCCCCCGTACCCCGAGGCACAATAGCGGTATTTCTCTAGTAGTAGTATTTAAATTGCCCTTGGTGGCCACCAAACTCTATTTTCCTCATCTCTGCCTTAACTATACAAATACCGTCTTAATAAATACTTTCTAATTGCATTAGATTATATGAAGGATTTGCTTTTTGCTTATGATAATGTAATAAATTTCTAACTGACCCATTCATCTTTTCAGAGGAAAGCACAATGTGATCGGAGTGGATTTGTGCCTGCGTCATTTGGATACTATTGTATTCATTATGCCATATATACCTCATAGAAAATTTTCTGTAAGTACCTAATGATCTTAATAAAGTCTAGTTATAAATAGTGTATATGCCTTTGTATGTTTACCTTCTCTAAACTACACCTTGGAGGCTTGGCCTGCAGCACCACCCGTAGCGTATCTAATGTCGAGTGCGAGCTCACGGTGACTTTTTGTAGCGTTTTGTATAAGCCCGCGACGGCATTGCTCTGTCAGTACCTTAAAGAATTGCGACTTATCGATGGGACCTCTCTCTCTCTACACAGAAGCTAATATGACAGTAGGTTTGATTTAGAAATCGCCCAACGGCTGTGAAGTGGCCGTCCCTCACTAGCTCTAAACAGAAGCTATATGTGATAGTGGTAGTGTACGAGCCAATATAGCTCATACAGCAGATTCCATATAACAACGAGTCGTAACGAAACCTTTGCCACGCGCCGGTGTGTGCATCTTTTTAACCTAACAGTACGTGCGGCTCAGATTACCTAATAACTTTTAATTGTGAATAAATCAATTACTACAAACAGTGGTTTGGTGTTACTATACCTACAAACTTAACTTAACTATAACTGGAGTGCCCTCAACGAGGAGAAAACCCCAACATCCTTTTGGTCCTTCGAGAAGAAAATATTTGGAAAGTGTTTAGTGTGGTGTTTTTTGGTTACGTTAGCAAATCGGTGCTGTCGGCTTCCCACCAGCGGGTCTCACCAGCAGTATTGAGAAGGTGCAAATAGCGTAAGTCGGGAGAGCTACACTGAATGCCAGACAATTTTACAACGAACTAGCGCGGCGGGGATAACGTCTTACTGCTGTCATTGCTGAACTATTAACTTAAGAGCGGAGACAACGTCTACTGCAACTTATACAACTTACCCAACTGTGAACCTACTGTGAGTACAAAAAAACCAACCACTAACTTTTAACAATGGAGGAAGAAAACTACTTCCTTGAACTTATAAACAAACAACAAAATTCTTACGAGAATATCAAAACTCTTAAAACTAACTACAAAAAGGATCCTATAAGTAGAAAATCCTTAGATTACCTTAAAAAGCGTATTGAAGCTTTACGATCCCACTGGGACGAGTTTCTCTCTAACCACGAGATCCTGAACAAGTATGTGTTAGCGAAGAGCGACCATGACTACTTTAAGGAGAACATTTATGAAATAACTAAGACCATGTTCGACGAAACAATGGAATCTATGACTCAACTACAGAAGGAGTTATCTAAGACTGCACCTGGACCTTCACAAGTGTCCAAGCTGCAAGTGCCGAACATTCCTGGAACACCAAGATTTGGCACCCCTAAGGTTTCTCACCCTCAACCTACGGATGAAGAGACGGACAAACAAATATCAGTGCTATTTCGCAACCAAATGTTTAACTTTAACGCTTTTGAACGAGCAGTATCAAAAATAAATCTTTTACATACAAAAGAAAAGTGGCAACTACAGGACCACTTAAACACTATACAAACAAAGTGGGCTTCTATTGACAAGATCCATTGGGAACTCAGCTACTTATTGCAGGGAAGAGATAAGGAGTATGACGATAAGTACGACTACTGGGAGCACATTTATGATGACCTCAAGGAAGATCTAAACAAAAAAATGTTTGAAACCTCTCACTACGAACAAACAACCCCAAGGATGGAACTACCAGAGTTCAATGGAACCTACAATAACTGGATACCCTTTAGAGATTTATTCTTTGAAATGATCCATAACAATCCAACGCTGAACAAAACTCAGAAGATGAAATTTCTTAAATCGAAATTGAAGGGTGAAGCGGAGCGGCTCATAAAACACCTTCCGGTCAGTGCCGACAACTATGACATATGCCTGGACATCATACAGCATCGCTTTGACAACAAGCGACTTTTATTCACCTCATACATCGAGACGCTTCTTAATCAGTCAGTTATCGACAAACCGAATTCATCTAACCTTATGAAGTTCCATGACACCACGAAAGAGTGTTTAAACGCATTAGAAAACATGGGAATAGAAATCCCTATATGGGGACCACTTATCGTCCACCTATTAACATCAAAACTAGATGATGCCACCCACGGTGACTATATCCAGAGTATGAAACACTCACGAGAGCTACCAGACTTAGACGAATTCATGGAGTTCCTGGAGCTAAAGTTCATGACATTGGAAACAGCTCGTACAAAAAGGGGTGATCAAAAACAAAATACGAACAACAATTATAAAAGTAATAACGATCAGAAGTCAACGAACTCTAATAAATCGTATAAATGGGGCAAAACCTACCATTCTACGTTACGAAACTGTCCACTCTGCAAAAGTGACGAACATGTGCTGATGCAATGTCCTACGTTTGTAGGCATGACTGCCGCAAAGCGAGTTGAAACAACAAACGATTTGAAATTGTGTACAAATTGCTTATTTAGCCACGGCGAAAATAAATGTAAAAGCACGAAACGATGCCGAGTATGTAATTATAAACATCATTCACTTCTACATGATGATAATTTCAAGACTCAGAAAACACGGCCATCCACCTCAACGGTGGCTGAGCAAACTTCTAACCACATCAACGGTGAACAAGAAGTACTTTTGACAACACTTCAAGTGAATGTTAAAAACAAAGAAGGAGATTACGTCATCCTACGGGCGTTACTGGATCAGGGCTCCCAAGTAACCTTGATTACAGAAGGTGCTGCGCAGCGACTGAATCTACCTCGGAACAAAATGAACGCCTCTATCACGGGGGTCGGCTCTATAATGGGCACTAGCAAAGGAATTATTAAACTAGAATGTAAATCCATTCACTCAGATTATAAATTCCAAACTGAAGCTCTAGTTATGCGGAAACTAATAAGTAATCTGCCCAACTCAACTATTAGCACGGTGAACTGGACATATCTCAATAACATCAAGCTGGCGGATCCGGGCTTCAACATCTCTGGACCCATCGATCTTCTGCTAGGAGCAGATATTTACTCCGATGTCATTATGGAAGGAGTACTGAAACAAAACATCAACTCGCCGGTAGCTCAGCAAACGAAGTTGGGCTGGATAGTGTGCGGTGCTACGAAGCAATTCAACTGTTGCGTAACTCTTACAGACCTGGACAACCTGTCTAGGTTTTGGGAGGTGGAAGACGTACCTACGGAACCCGAACCTACTTCAAGCGACGCATACTGTGAGAGCTATTATACACAAACAACAGAGAGAGAAAGCAACGGGCGATACGTAGTCAAGATGCCAATGAAAGAAAACTATGAAGAAAGCCTCGGTAAATCAAAGCCTCAAGCTATCGCTCAATTTCTCCACTTAGAAAAGAAAATGGCGAAACAAGAACACTTTGCTAAACTCTATAAGGAATTCATTAACGAGTACATCCAGTTAGGTCACATGAAACCTGCAACGAAGCCTGAAATCCAAACACAAGTTTACCTACCTCACCAAGACGTGTTTTATTTTAATTACCAAGCGCCGATCGTCGGTAAAGAAGAAACTTATACAAAACGCCGGTTACTATCAAAAATAAACAACATTACTTTACCAAGATGGATAAACAATCATAACAATGAAACGACCGAATTGCAAGCATTCTGTGACGCGAGCGAGCAAGCATACGCATGCGTCATATACAGCCGCACTACGTCACCAACCAGCGCGTACGTCATCACTCTACTCGCTGCGAAATCGAAGGTGGCACCAATCAAACATAAAACAACGATCCCGAAGATGGAACTATGCGCCGCAGTTTTACTAACCAAGTTCCTTGATAAAATAACTAAAGTCCTGGCAGATAACGTCATCAAAGTATCCTGTTGGACAGACTCAAAAGTAGTCTTAGCATGGCTTCAGGGAACACCGAACAAATATGAAAAATACATAAGCAATCGCGTCAAAGAAATAATAAACATCATTCCTGCTATAAATTGGGGTTACGTGAAGAGTAACGAAAACCCTGCCGACTGTGCAACACGGGGCCTTTCGCCATCCAAACTGACCAACTTTTCTCTGTGGTGGGAAGGACCTCAGTGGCTCAAACTACAACACAAACAAGTCCTGCCATCATCATCAGCACCATCTGAAATATACTCTACAAATGAGGGCTTAGTTAAAAACTGTTATACGACGGAACCCGTGTCATATAAAAACGAATTGCTTGACCGATACAGTGACCTAGATCACATTACAAGAATACTCGCTTGGGTCATACGTTTTGCAAACACAACGCAAAATAAAATGAACTCTATGAAGTGCAATGAACTGAACTTGGATGAAATAAAACACGCGACCTGCAAGATTATTACATCAGTACAACTGTCACTACGAACAAGTGAACCTCAAGAAATGAAATGTATAGACATCAGAAACTACTGGAGACTTATTGAACTCTTGCGCCGGCTCTACTGGGATCGCTGGTCTAAAGAATATCTTGATTTACTGCAGAACCAAAACAAATCGCTACAAAGAAGAGAAAACATACAAAACGGACAACTGGTACTCGTGAAGGAGAGCAATCTACCTCCAGGCAAGTGGGCTCTGGGCCGGGTAGTGGAACTGCACCCGGGTAGCGACAGCTTAGTGCGAGTTGTCACGCTTAAAACAAAGAACGGCGAACAAAAACGGCCAACAACAAAACTAACTCCGCTCCCTATCAACGAGGCGGGCCAAGAAGTTGAATCACAGAAAGTGATACCCAAAAATTCCATAATGGACAACAAGAACAAAAATGCTACCACCAAGAAAACCGTTAACAGCCTGATTATGATGCTTCTTGTAGCATTCACAACGGTATCCTGTGGGATGACAACACCAATAGAACATTTTAAGATATCAACACTAACTGACAACAGCCCGATCTACTTTGACCCTGTGGGAAACATTCAACTTATACACGACGAATGGAAACTCCTTGTGTTTTTCAATCTTACAACATTTTGGCAAAGTACAACCAAAGTCGGGGAATTCATCAATCACTTAACACAAATATGTGCTACGATGCCTGGCCAGCAATGTCACGGTACTGTGAAGCAACTTAACTTTGAAATGAACCAACTAAATGAATATAACCAATTATTACTATCTCAACATCAACAACGAAGACGCCGCGGCTACGTCGACGGCATAGGAAACCTGGCACGTACACTGTTTGGAGTACTCGATAGCGATTTTGCTGAAAAATACGCACAGGACATACATAAGATTCAAACAAACGAGCACTATTTATTGGACTTAATAAAAAACCAAACACTTATTATCGAGGCCCAAAACAACATCATAAAGAAAAATGAAGATTTCGTCAAAACACAGCTCAACATAATACAACAATACATGAATGAAACAAGAGATGACATGGCAGCGTTAGAAAACCGATTTCAAATCATGAAAACCATGAACGATGTCAACGCTGGTGCTCTTACAGCTAGCCTACTGCTCTCCGTGCTGAGAAGAAACCAACAAATGCTCCTAAATGCACTAACCGACATTTATAGAGGACATCTCGACATGGAACTGTTTACGCCACAACAACTATCGGAACAGTTAAACCAAATTTCCGGCTTCATATCCAACCGATTAACATTACCTATAAAAAATAACAAAGACATTCAAAGTATATACAAACTTATTTATGTGAAAGCCAGGCTAACTGAAAAATATCTACTATTCGAATTACATATACCGCTGTTGGCCGATGACGAATATTTACTTTACCGCAATATACCTATACCTACACAACGAGCGCATAAACAATGCCAGGTTATTGCAACATCGTCAACATACATAGGAGTAAACTTCGTAAAAAATACTTACATACAAATAGAAGACACCGATCTACAGCAATGCTCCAAGATGGCTGCGGACAACTACATCTGCCACACCTACACGCCGATAAACAACTTACATGGACCAACAGCATCCTGCGAAGCCAAAATACTGAGTCAACATGTTTATGAAAACATTACATGCGATTGGATACAGCACCAATGCTCCGACCAGTGGATTAAACTACATAGACCTAACATATGGCTATATAACTGCCTTACAGAATGCCCGACCCGTATAGTATGCGAGAATCAAATAACACCGACAGTCATTACAAGAGCAGGGCTACTTGCCCTAGGTCAGGATTGCGTTATACAACACAGGGACTCCACAATTTATTCGCACAACGTTTTCACCAGCAAGACCGATGATGGTATAACATTAGAAGTTCCGAAAATTGATTCACCAAATTATATGAAGGGCAATACCAAAATGACAAACATCATATTACCCCAACTGAATTTATCTGACGAACATAGATTACTAGACCAGCAGATAATTGAACAAAAAGGACGAGAGAGCCTGCCTAACGATTTATCTATCCACGATATCGGGAACTACATGATAAGCACTGTGCTGGTGGGAGGAATTGTAGTCACAATCTTGGTATGGCGATTCAGGAAACGCTTAACTTCATGCACAACGAAAAGTACCAATACAACTAAAACCCCTGCTAAGACTCCTGACGACCTGAAGAACATCCCCCAGCCGGCAGCAACAGAATTTAAATTGTGAAAATACATACTTATACATAAACATTAACTTTGTATAACTTTACTTTCGACTTTACATTAACTTTTCACTATATATAACTTTTAACCATACAGATATAACTTTACATTTAACTTTGTTTATTCTACCTTAGGTGATCTGAGTAAGTACGCAACTATATCTTTCCCTCGGGAGCATGTACGAGCCAATATAGCTCATACAGCAGATTCCATATAACAACGAGTCGTAACGAAACCTTTGCCACGCGCCGGTGTGTGCATCTTTTTAACCTAACAGTACGTGCGGCTCAGATTACCTAATAACTTTTAATTGTGAATAAATCAATTACTACAAACAGTGGTTTGGTGTTACTATACCTACAAACTTAACTTAACTATAACTGGAGTGCCCTCAACGAGGAGAAAACCCCAACAGGTAGCACTGTTTGCGCGACGTGTCCCACGACGAGAGTGTTTGCTTTGCAGTGTGTGTGTTTGTAGGAGTACGTGGGCGAGATGGACGCGCGCGAGGTGCGCGGGTACATGCGCGCGCTGCTGGCGGCGCTGGCGCACGTGCACTCGTTCGGGGTGATCCACCGCGACGTGAAGCCCAGCAACTTCCTCTACGACCGGGAGAGCCAACGGTAACGAACACCTCGGAAGGTGTACGCTTATGATATTCATGACAAAAGTCGAAATATTTATATCAGGAGGAAACGACTAATGATCTATCTATCTCTTTCCTGCTTCCCCTGGACTCCGGACAAACAACGTAAGTACCTAGCTCCCTATTTATTTTATTAAAGTTGAATGTTTCTGTTCTGTCATTGTGAAGCTGTTTGGCCGAAGACAACCTTAGGTATTAGACTAGTTTTTATTTGAAATAACGCGTGCGAAGCTGCAAGCGGCAGCAAGTAAATAATGAACTAGAAGTAAAAGGTGGCTGTTGTAATATTGAGATGCGATGGTTACAGATACCTGTTGGTGGACTTCGGGCTGGCGCAGCGCCTGAGCGCGGAGCCGCCGCGCGCCCCCCGCGCCCCCCCCGCCGCCCCCCGCAAGCGCCCGCGCGAGGAGGTGCGTGCTGCTAGTTCTACTCCACTGTATCGCTTTTCACTCATTGGAGGAAATAGACTCTGGCCAGTTTTCATTAACATCAGTCATTTTATAAAGTTATTCAACGTTTTAATTCTGATAAAAACTGGCCAAGTCAAATCTAACCTCCATAGATTTGACTTGGCACTCATTTATATCTCCATTCTTTTTGCCGCGAAGCCCACAGCCAATCATAATTTTTGTATTGAACTTGGCTCTCCTTTTTTACATTTATGTTTTTGGTGGGATTATTATATGAATGAATGTGTGTGGTGCGCAGAATGTGGAGAGCCCGGCGGCCAAGCGCGCGGCGGTGGACCTCAGCGTGTCCCGGCGCGCGCCGCCGGGCCTGAGCGTGTGCCGGCGCGCGCCGCCGCCCGCGCGGCCCGTTGCCGTCGCGTCGCGCCGCGCCGACCATCCCACTAGCAAGGTTCGTACACAATCTTTCACTATCATGTTCTTGTACAAGCTAGGTCATTTATAAGACGATTTCAACAGATGATGCGTTATTGTTGTTCGACAGAGTTCCGGCGGCAGCGCTTCAATGGACGAGTCGTGCGCCTGCGCAGGACGGGGTGCCTTGTGCGCAGCCTGCCTGGCGCGGCCGGCTGCGCGCGCGCCCCGTGCCGGCACGCAGGTAGGTACCGCGGGGGTGGGCGGGCCTTGGTGCGCGGGGCAGTGCAGTGTAGCGGTCCCGGTTCGTGTTGCAGGGGTACCGGCCGCCGGAGGTGCTGCTGAAGGTGGCGGCGCAGGGCGTGGGCGTGGACGTGTGGGCGGCGGGCGTGGTGCTGGGCGCGGCGCTGACAGGCCGCTACCCGCTGCTGCGCGCGCCCGATGACGCCGCCGCACTAGCCGAGCTGGCCGACCTGCTGGGCAGCGACGCCCTCGACGTCGCCGCCGCCGCCATGGGTAACACCACTAACTAGTGTGCATGCGGGCGCTACGTTAGTTCGGTCGACTGACTGAGTGCGTGTGGTCTATAGGTCGGCGCGTGGTGACGGCGGGCCGGCGGCGCGGCGTGTGCCTGCGGCGGCTGACGGCGCGCCTGCGCGGCGCCCCCGCCCCCGCTCCGCCGCGCCCCGCCCCCTGCGCGCACTGCATGCTGCCCGCCTTCCAGTGCGTGTGCCGCGGCGAGGAGGACGTACGTACCGCACACTAGGTAGGTACCGGTAGGTGTGGAGTAGATAATGAGCAGCGTGCATTGTGTGTGTGCAGGCGGCGCAGTGGCAAGCGGGCGTGCGCGTGGCCGGCTTCCCGGACGCCGCGTTCGCGCTGCTGGCGCGGCTGCTGCAGCCCGACCCGGCGCGCCGCCCCTCCGCCCAGGAGGCGCTGCGCCACCCCTTCCTGGCGGAGCCCCCGCCCCAGGAACTTTGATTATGGTGCCGTCGGCCCCGTGATGATAATGTGAACATGCCTGCATATGTAACAAACATTAGTGAAGCTTAGTTGGAACGTTAATACTCTTCGTCTTTGTTTAGTTCCTATTCAATTGTATAGATTTAGCGTAAATTATTCAGCGTTGCAAGTTTTGTTTAAGGCACTGGACTGGAAAGGAAAGGGCATAAACATAAACGGCGGCTACATCTCACACCTGCGATTCGCTGATGACATGTCTTAATGGCGGAGTCGCTTGAGGAACTGAACCGGATGCTGGACGGCCTAGCTTCAGCCTCCCGATGTATCGGTCTTGGCATGAATTTGGATAAAACCAAAGTCATGATCAATGGACACATTGATCCAAGGCCGGTGGTCGTACATGGTCACCTTCTCGAAACTGTTTCCGAGTACACCTACCTCGGGCAGATTCTGCAGTTGGGTAAAAACGATTTTGAGAAGGAGGCCAAAAGGAGGATCTAGCTGGGCTGGGCAGCGTTTCGGAAACTACATCGAGTCTTTTCGTCATCCATACCGCAATGCTTGAAAACGAAAGTTTTCAACCAGTGCGTCCTACCCGTTATGACCTACGGAGCTGAGACGTCACTAACGATAGGGCTGGTCCACCAGTTCAAAGTTGCTCAGCGAGCTATGCTCGGAGTTTCTCTGAAGGATAGGATTCGTAACGAATCGAATAAATCCGACAGAGAACCAAAGTTATCGACATAGCTCTATAAGAATTAGCAAGCTGAAGTGGCGGTGGGCCGGCCATATCTCGCGAAGAACCGACGGCCACGCTGGGGTAAACGTGTTCTTGAGTGGAGACCACGACTCGGTAAACGTAGTGTAGGACGCCCTCCGACCAGGTGGGATGACGACATGCTAAAGACTGCAAGTAGATGCTGGATGCGTCGAGCTGAAGACAGGGCGCTATGGCGCTCATTGGGGGAGGCCAGCCGTGGATTAACATAGGTTGATTATGAAGCGTTGTGTTCTACGCGGCTGGCTTAGAGGCAGCTTGCGAGCCGCGGGGGGCGGTCGCAGGCTCCTACTCCTACATTTAATAAGCAAAGTATTCATTACCTACATATTTGATTGACTCCACCGATCGGTGAGATAAAAATACAGGGTGATATTTATTAAATTGATGATATATTTATTATTAAGAAATTAGTTTCTGTTCTCTTAAATTGTTTGTCCACTTGTGGAAGAAGTGGAAATGAAACAAAGTACATTCATAATATACCTAACACTTGTTAGCATTGGTCATTTGCAGTGTAGATGTACCTTTACCTACTGTGTATGTGTATAGGTACAGCAAGCACTTTTTGATCCATTTTCTGTCTTGTCTCTGAAATATAGCCGCAGCGCTCTGACGGAGAGAGGTACAAGCTAAAACGAACTTTATTCCATTGTAATTAGAACCTAAAAATATTATCTCTAGGCCGCACTGCAAGTGTAAACAAGCTATTGCATTATAATAAATCGTAAAGCATTCGTTGGCGGGTGACCTCGCGCGGCGTGACGTCGTCGCTCTGAACGCGAGCCAGTTTGGTTGTGATTTTGAACGGTCACGAGGTACCTACCACATATAGGCACCTGACCAATGTCACGTCACTTGCCAATAACAGGTTGTACGTTGTATCCACCTACATACAGTACATAGATATACTGTCGAAATCCTTCTATTAGGTAATCGAAGTCGGTTTTCGTGCGTGACAAAGTTTTTGATTATGTTTGACAAACAACTTATTTAGCGCTTCTGTTGAAATGAGGTATAACTCCAATTTACAAGTCTATGATTTATATCTACCGATCTCAGATCTAACCACCTAGATACAAGCAGGTAGACATTTTAGATCAGGACCTATATAGTTAATAATATTAATGTTATTGGCATAGACATGTAGTGCAGGTACAATACCAGGCGAGGCGCTATGCTATAGGTAGGGTAGGTCACCCAACAAATGAAGGGATGTTTAAGTTTTTCAACCAATTGTTTTATTTAAATAGGTACCTTTTATTGATTATGTAGGTATTTACTTTGTGACCCTGGGGTCTGTGACATTGTAAGTTTTAAAGAGCTACTTTCATTTGTTTTTGTTGCCAACTAACTTAAGTTCGTTTTTATGCTTAATGTATGTTGTTAATTTAAATATTGTTATGTTAATGAATCTTGTCTCCCTATGTATGTATGTATGACCTACAACATATCAATAAACTTGTCGTGACTTTTATAAGTTCTGTTTTTATTTTACTTAATAATGATGTGGTCAGCACTTCACTTTGTGGTCAACACTTCCCTTTGTACCGGCCACAGTACTGCTTAGAGCACACCACACGTAGCTCATCAGTCAAACTTCAGGAAGAAAATAATAAAGATTTATTATTTTCTTTATATTAAAAATAAAATTATATGTAAGTACCTAATTAAGACTATTTTTGGACCAGCAGTGGGACCCAAATGGCTAATTATACACAGGTGTTTATAAAGTTGTCTTACAACACACAATGCAATTTGAATCTTACTTTATCTATTCAGATTGAATTCACTGGGTTTGTTACCGTCTCCAGAGGAAACGTAAAAGTGGCACTTGGAGGCACTGCCAGCAGTCTGCAGTGACATAGTGTTATATGTAAAGCCACAAATACAATAAGCAAGATAACAAGGCAAGGATCAATTCAATCATTCAATTGTTAGTATATTGGTTAAGTATTCTTCCAGAAGTTAGGGTTTTGCTGAAGGCGGCGCTCAAAGCTCTGGTACCAGGAATGCAAAGTGCTGAGGGGGATGTAGGACAATCCGGGTGTGGGGCTCATTTGCTCCTGAGTCACTGAGAATGAAGCTACGAAATTCACTAAGTTCTCTAACATTTTTTGAGCAAATGAGATGTAGGAATTAGTTTGTTGTGCCTGTAACAAAAAAATCACGGATATCATCTACAACAACAAACATGGATATAATCTACAATAATCTGCTGGACTCTGTAACTAGTGCTGCACCAACTGCAATGTTCACAAAGGGAAGAGAATCCTAGTGGACAGGGCATACTATACTTAAGAAGAGTTCTTCGATGACAAATTAGATGATGCCGATGTCGCAGATTATACTATTTAAATAAAAACTCATTATTGGTAAATGACCAAGGAAAAATATATATATATATATATACATATAAATAATGCCGGACAATTCATTCAGCATTATCTAGCCCCATGGTAAGCAGAGCTTGTGTTATGGGTACTAGATAACTGATATACATAATACAATACATTACATAGATAGATATTTTTTATTATACATAGAAAACGACCAGAACACCCAGAACAAATATCTGCAGATCGTACACACAATTGTTCCGAGGCGGGAATCGAACCCGCAACCTCCTGCGTCGCAGGCGGACCTTCGCCCTCCGCGCCACATCGGTCGTCAAATTATTAATTATTATATTAATTATTTTCAGACTTACTCATAGTTCTATCTAACACTATTTTGTACTCAATTGTTATGTATTTTCTACCAAAGTATATTTATGTTTGACTTATAAGAAAATGCTTATCAATAAACAAGTGAAGTGAACTGATAACTGTGGAATCTCTTTGGATATGAGGATCAGAATCACACTTGTAGTAAGTAAACAATAAATAAATAAATAATGCTGGCCAATTCACACAGCATTATCTAGCCCCATGGTAAGCAGAGCTTGTGTTATGGGTACTAGATAACTGATATACATAATACAATATATTACATAGATAGATATTTTTTATTATACATAGAAAACGACCAGAACACCCGGAACAAATATCTGCAGATCGTACACACAATTGTTCCGAGGCGGGAATCGAATCCGCAACCTCCTGCGTCGCAGGCAGACCTTCGCCCACCGCGCCACATCGGTCGTCAAATATATATAAAACAATAAATATTATATATATATAAAACAATAAATATTAGAAACTCACAACAGATGAAGCGAGCAACTGGACATTGACTTCAGGCTCTATTGAGATTCCGATCTGGGCACTGTGACATATTTTCTGCTGGCCAAATGCACTGAGGAACTTATTTTCACCTGAAAATAATGTATAATTTATACCCAAAAGTTCAAACACAGCATTACAAAAAGTATTAACAATCAAATATAATTAAACAAACTTGATAATTCATGGAGCTTTTTTAAGTTGGAAATCTTGAAGATGGCGGAGGGTTTGGCGTTGGAGATGTGTCCGAGGAGCTGCCAGTTGGGAGGCGCGGCCGGGTCGGGCCAGCTCCAGTAGACCATGCCGGCCGTGCCCGCCGGCAACGGCGCGAGCCCCGTCAGGAACACCACGGCGTGGTTGATGTCATCCGCCTCGGCGATCGTCGTAAGGAACCGCGTCTCCGACACCTGCGTGAAGTCGGTCTGCACCTGCAGGCAACAACAACTCTGTCAGCCGGACCGGCAGCGACCTAACTCTGGCGTCTTCTCATCGCTCCACGCACCAGGCGGCCGGAAACTATCAACCCGAACACATTAGTCATGGCTGATATTATTCAGTAGCTAGTTTTCTCAGATAAAAACATAAATAATCCTCGTATCAATCAAACTTCAATCCCGATTTTGTTGTGCTTTTTTTTGGTCGGTTGACTTGACGGTCAACTTCAACTTCTTGCTTGCTAGATGGCTCTGCATCTGGATTCAGTTCAGTTCAGTTCAGTTATTTATTGATAAGAATATTCTTATTATGTCAAACATAATGATGATTGACGGAATGCGAAGCTTTATAATGGGTCACACAAACACAATACAGGGTTATTGGTAATTCGACGTATTCCCATTATGAGGTGATAGGGGGGACTATTTGCGATAATTTTTACCCCCATGTGCATTATGCAAAAGTGAACCTTTTTCAAGTTATCATGTTTTTTAGCTTTTTTCAAAATAAGTCAAAAATGCAACATCCAACATTTTTTCTTTTGATTTATAAAAACAATTAAACACTAGTTATTTATCAATATTAAAACAACAATTATCGGTCCAAATTAAAAAAATGCTACTAAAAACTATATTATTGCAATATTTTTTGAGAGCACTTGACTACTCAAGAAACCGAAGAAATTGTCGGCGAGTGAAGCGAGCCGCATATTTTTTGTGGTCTTCGTTACAATTTTTTGTTATTTTTTTAAAGCCGGTGGTTCGTTTTTTTCTATAGCCAGAAGGAACAATAATTGTTATTAGCTTGTGGAACTAATCGAGAAAATGTATTGTCTTCTTAGATATTTTTGTGCACAAAAAAATCTGATTTTGCGCTATTCGTTAGAGTGATTGAATTGATGACTGTAGCAAAAAACGCCCAAAACACGAGTAATATGGGCGAGCGGAGCGAGCCACGATATTTTTTACCGCAGTGGATACTGGTTAACCATATTGTTAAGTTATATGTTAGGTAGAATAGAGTGTGAAATAAAAATTTATTTAAGGTTTCGGCATTTTCTAGTGATTTTTTATACTTAAACTAAGACTTGGACTTGCATTGTTTTTAGAGTTCCGTAACCAAAGGGTAAAATGCGACCCTATTACTAAGACTGCGTTGTCCGTCCGTCCGTCTGTCACCATGCTGAATCTCATTAACCTAGTTAGACAGTGGACATTTTCACTGATGATGTATTTATGTTGCCGCTATAACAGCAAAAACAAAACAATATCTAAGGGGGATCCCATACAACAGATACTACTTGGCCGGTTTTTATTTAATATTATGTTTCTAACGTAGATTGTAGCTTACAATCTAGGTAATACCTCTACACTACCTCTCCTTCTCACCGATATTAGCGCCCTCACGTCCTCAGGCAACAAGGTACTCATTATGGGAGACCTTAATGCTCGCCATCCTTACTGGTCACCTGGCTCAATGAACACACATGGTAGCTCTCGCTATAATGTTATGCTACAAGAAGAGATCATCATCCACGCCCCTAGTGATCCTACCCTTGTGCATTACAATGGGGAAAGCTTACCTACTATCCCAGACTTACTCCTTACTAAAAATGTATATTGTGTTGAATCTATTAGAACCGCTAACGCAACGAAAAACTCGTTAAACTCGCCATCAAAACACATCGTAAAGCCATTCAAAAACTTAATTACGCCAAGGCTGATTGGAATGTTTAGATATTGTCATTTAAGATAGTGCGGATCTTAAATGACAATATCCATCTAAATCAACTGGTACTCAGATCTGAAAACGATATTGATTCGGCAATCTCCCAATTCCAATCTACTATTACCACAGCTAGCATCCCTAAAACCACACTTAAACCCTGGGAATCGTCTCTACCAAGGTGTATAAGAAGAAGAATTATGGATAAAAATCGGCTCCGACGTTATTCCGCGAAAGAATCAGACAGCTATACCCGTAAATTGCTTAACCGATTCCGTGCGGATGACGCCCTAGAGGTGCCATAGGTATTTTCTGTGAATGGCGTATGGCGCCCGAGAGGAGCCAAAATGTTTACCTGTAAAACTCTGATAAAACACCATTTTTCAGTGGTTATCCGTAAATGAAAGTGTCCTTATTTGTCACGTAGATTACGATTCCAGTGTTAGTTTCGGGATATTGCATGAAAACGCATACTTCAGGAATCGTAAACCTTTTCAATATAAAAATCATTCATTAGGTATGATACGGAAACCGAATCATTTGTTTTCAATAAAAATAAAAGTACCTACTTACAATTAACTAACGTATTGGTAACTGGCTGTATAAAAAAAAATTGAGGATAGTGACACTACTAATTTTGATTTAGATTACGAATGAAACTCGATTGGATATTTTACCGACTTCAAAAAAAGGAGGCTCTCAATTCGACCGTATATTTTTTACTAATTATCTAGAAAATTGCATAAATTAAAACAGACAAATGAATACGAAAAACGATTTCTTGACGAATTCAACCTTAGATATAAGTTTAATTAACGCTTTAATAAATATGTATGTTAAAATAAACAACTTTTATTTAAAACAGCCCTTTGCATTTTTTTTTTTAATACATCAATGCCTAAGGTCGTTCTTTTAAAATTTCTATAAAACTAACTTAAAACAATACCCAATGTAAATAAAACGAAAAATACATATTTAAAATAAAATTTAGAATAGTTAAGTAGTAAACAACAACAATACACAAAATTAGGACATTTTGTAATTTAGCTTAAAAAGTTCGTGCTCGAAGTGACCTATTGCAGTATGTGCGATGCGAAATTTGACTACTTCGGTAGGTCACAACTCAGAAAAAGAATGCGACTTTGCGAACGCAATAGGGGAAGACATTTCGAGCAAGAACTTTAATTTGGCTAAATTACAAAATGTATCCTATTTTTATTATTAATTTTGTTTATTCGCCGAAATTTTTGTTAATTTTCTCAAACTACATAGTTAAGAAGAGTACGAAAAACTTAATAAAAAGGAGCGGAGCGAGCCATGAAAATGAAATACTATTTTTGCGCTCGATTATGTCGGGGCATTTTAGAGCTTGTCGGGACACCACTATTAATAACGGACATGTCCCGACGTATCGGGACGAATGGCAACCCTAACCTATGAATGAATCAAAGATCCAAAAACATTAAAGTTGCAATCAAAGCCGGTTGGCTATGGCTCTCAGTCCAAAAGCTTTATTAATAGGCATAGCAATATTATACCCGTTTGTACTACCTATCTGTTTTTTTTTTTGGAATTTCGTGAAACAAAAAGCTTCGTTTTCGGTAGGTTTATTGGAATTCATAAATCCTTAACAAATCCTATCATAATGGTAGCAATAAAGAAACTAGCACTTCAACTTCAATATGAATTATACAACAATAAATAGGTAGGTATTACAGCACAAAACAGAAAAAAACAGTAAAATATAAATTTATCACCATTAAAAAGCTTAAATGCAAAAAGGCATTTGAGAGAGCGGAGACAAGTAACAGACAGATAAGTATTGTTGATAAGGGTCTAGCGCTGGCATGTGCCAGCGGTGCGGGGTGTCACCTACTGATGATAAGGAGAGTTACCCAGTACGCACGGCTCTGTGAGGTCAAGTGGGTGGCTAGCACAAGCGTAAGTTATAATAAAACAATATTTACATAAATCTTTAACTTTCACAATGAATACCAAGTACATAGTTACTTCTTTGAGTAGGTTTTAACAGATCACAACTTTCTACAAAAATGAGATAAATATTATACTTACTAGTTACCTACCTAGATTCATAGATACGCATTCTTAATATTGTCCTGGGCTTCAGCTGCCTCAAGTTCATAGATAGTATACCGATTCTATCCAAATTGTTTATTATTTACCTACTCTAATAACATTATGATTAGACTAGAACAATACATTATAACAGTAATGCATGAGATTTCATTCAATATTTTATCAAGATTGCAGGTTGATAGTTGTAATATCAACCTGCGATCTTAACCTTTCTGTTGACCTCGGCTACAGCAAGCTACAAGATCGTATCATCAGATGAAATAACTGATTATACACCAACAGGGCGCGTGTGCCTAGTCCCTCATGTAGGGGTAGTCGACATCCCGCAGCGGCACGAAGGTCTCCTTGATGGACTGCAGCGAGGTCCAGCGCATCACATAGTTTGGCCCACCCGCCTTGTCATTGGTGCCCGACATGCGCGCTCCGCCGAAGGGCTGCTGACCCACCACGGAGCCCGTGCTCTTGTCGTTGATGTAGAAGTTGCCGGCCGAGGGACGCAGCACCTCGAGTGCCGTCTCCAGGAAGGGGGCGTCCGTCGCGAACACGGCACCCGTCAGCGCGAAGGCGGTAGAGGAGCCCACCATGTCCAGCGTCTGCATGAGGTCTTTGTCCTCGTACACGTACATGGTGAGCACGGGCCCGAAGATCTCCTGCGTCATCAGCTCGTCCAGGGGGTCGCTTGTCGAGATCAAGGTCGGTTGGATGAAGAACCCCTTGCTCTTGTCGGACTCCCCGCCGGCGAGGATCTGGCAACGCGGGTTGCGGCGCGCGCGCTCGATGAACCCGCTGATGCGGTCGAATGCCTTCTCGTCGATGACTGCGCCCATGAAGGACGAGAAGTCGCTGGGGTCGCCGACCTTCAACGAGCTCGTCACGCTCTTGAGGCCGGCGATGATGGGCTCGCACAGAGATTTGGGCACGTAGAGGCGCGACAATGCGGAGCACTTTTGACCGCAGTACTCGAATGCGGAGCGCACGGAGGCGGTGACCACGGTCCGCACGTCGGCCGAGGGGTGCACGAAGTGGTAGTTCTTGCCGCCGCACTCGCCGATGAGGCGCGGATAGTTGCGGTAGCGCGCCAGGTTCTTGCCGACCTCCGTCCACAGCCAGTTGAAGGTGGGAACGGAGCCCGTGAAGTTGAGGCCGGCGAGGTGCGGCGAGGAGGTGATGGCGCGCCCGAACACGGGCCCGTCCGCCGGCACGAAGTTCACCACGCCGTCGGGGATGCCGGCTTGGCGCATGATGTTGAACACGCGCCAGTTGGACAGGATGGCCGTGTCCGAGGGCTTCCAAACCACTGAGCAGCCCATCAGAGCCGGAGCGTACGCGAGGTTGCCGCCGATGGCCGTAAAGTTGAACGGGCTGATGGCCGCCACGAAGCCCTCCAGCCCGCGGAAGCGCAACGAGTTAAGCGTCACGCCGGGGTCCTCCGAGATGGGCTGGTACTTGGCGTTCTCTTTGGCGAAGTACGCGTTGAACCGCAGGAAGTCGATGAGCTCCGGTGCCGCGTCGATCTCCGCCTGCACGGCCGTCTTGGACTGGCCCAGCATAGTGGAGGAAAGCATCGAGGCACGGTACTGGCCCGCTATCATGTCTGCGGCCGTCATGAATATATTGATGCGCTCCTCCAGCGGGACGCGGTCCCAGCTCTTCTGCGCCTCGACACACGAGTCGATGGCCCGGCGGATGGTCTTCTCGCTCGCGTAGTAGTACTGGGCGATCTTCCGCGAGTGGTCGTGCGGCATGGGCTGGTAGCGCGGGTCGCCTTCGCGGATCTCCTCGCCCGCCACCACTATGGGCACGTCCTCGCAGACGGCGGCGGTGCGGCCCAGGTCGCGCTCCAGTGCGTCGCGCTCGGCGCTGCCGGCGCGGTAGCCCAGCACGGGCTCGTTCGCCACAGTGAACTCTGCTATCCGAGGTCTACGCACCACGCTCCCCAGGCAGCGCTCCAGCGAGCGCCCGCCGCCGACGACCAACTTAGCGGACAACATTTTGACGATGCGAGGGACCCGGTTCCCCTTCGGTTCGAGGAGACGAATTAGATGCGACGAGGCTCCGGAATGGACGTTACGTAAATCGCGAATGCGGCAGCGGCGCGGCGCGAGTGCATGCGGTGCGCGGATGCTTCGAGACTGCGCTCGACAGTTTACCGACGTTGCCACCGACCGACGAGTCAGGAGACGCGACCTTCACATTTACCCGAAGCTAATTTGTATTCAAGTTGACTGCAGGGAGCACGAGCACCGTAAATCCATAGCTAACTTGCTGATTGCAAGAATAAAATAGCACAAAGATAGATGCTGTTATAGGAGAAATGCGTAGTGATTTTTTTGATTGAAGCAATTTAGTTTTTATAACGAGGAGATCCTTTTTCGTATTTGGATGGTCAATTCAATTGGTCACTTAAACTTTATTTTATGCTAAATTCTATTGAAGTATTGAATTGACTGACTGGACTGCCTGATAGAATAAATAAAATGACTACTCAATCAAGTTATCATTATCAAACTATAGAATGTTCATTCCATTTATAACTATCTCTTTTTGACTTGAGCCTTTTCTAATACAACAAGGGAGATAGACTGCTAAGTATAACTAAACCTTTGCCGCTTCACACATTTATTGATCCGACTGAAGTTGACGTTGACATTCAATTAAACAAACGTCAGATTACCAATATCTACCGTACAACGGGGTCAATAGGGACGAATTGAACTTTAACTAACATTTGTTCCGTTTTTTTTTTTAATAAAACTTGTGTAGTTTATTATATAAAAACTTGAGTTAAAACTAGTACTTTAGGAGAAAATAAGGAAGGAACCTAAAAAATTTATAAGCTCCTTATTATTCTTTAAAATGTAGGCCATCCCTATTCAAACGCTTATAGGGGTCAATAGGGGCCACATGGCCACATAGAAAGCAATAGGGAAAAAGTGCCAGGGTTGTCACTTACCCCATTAAATAGGTAGGTACCTAGAAGGTAATAAAGGAAAAAAAAAATTGTAGGTTTTATTTAAATATTATATACGTAGGTATGTCTGTATTATTATATATTTAAATAAACATTTCAAAGCAGAAAATATCTGAAAAAAAATAAAGACACCTTATTTACATCTTTATTATTTTCCTGGACAACTAATCTCGTAGGAAGATTAAACGCGTATTTTAAAGATTACTTTGTAGGTATAGGTACTAAATTAAAAATAAAAGCATTTTTTTATGGTTGTGACCCTATTGACTCTTTACTGTTCCGAACGACCCTATGCTCGTCACTAATAACCAATAATGGCGTCTCTATTGGTCTTGCAACCATCCCTATACACCCCAGCAGCCATCCCGATTAACCTCTTTTTTTTAAGAACACTACTTGCAATGATTTATTTCCGTTTATTGTAAAAATTAGCATTGAATTGTACATACACTTTGTACTAATCTTCTCCAAAAACACTAATTTACTCAATATAATCTTCCAACAATCAAAAAGTCTGTAAAAACTTCATACAGTATATTATCTGTGACTTCATACTTACCAAAGTTTTAAAGCACCTAAAAACCGCGGTTTCAAAGCAGCAACTTTATTGTTAATTTTTTCAAATAATTGGCAAACTTCTTGTTGATTAAATATTTTCAGCTCACTAATCTAGTAGTCTACTACAACTTTCTAACAAAAATATAAAGAATTGACTATAGTTATATAGTTAATTTTTTCCCTATTCACCCCTGAATTCTCCTTTTCACCGCTTTTTACGGTATCTTTTTTATTTGGGAAACAAAAAGCTTTAATTTAGTTATATTCTAAACAGAACGTAGACTTAGAGTAAATAAAGCTATCTACAGTTCCCACACTCCTAGCTCATGAGTTTCTCTGAGTCAGTGTCTATTTGGAACCAGCGCCATCTATCATATATTTATTTATTTATTCGGCCATCTATCGTTGAGTAGCGCAAGTTCATCACAGTCCAGACAGAGGTCCACACCACAGTTACGATGAAGGAGTATAGCAGCAGTTAAAATAAGTTTATTTAGAGTGTACTGCCAATCTTTTTATACGTGAACGGGATAACTACACGCAGAATGCTGGAATACCCTACGCGTCCAGTATAATAAATAACGCATATACTCACAATAATGTTTTTTTTTTTTTTTGTTTTATTTGGAAGACATACAGTTTTACAAACTTAACAGATAACTTAAATAAAAAACCTATAACCATTTATGTGTCCTCGCATATAGTAGCTAAGGAATTGCTTGCTTGCAGAGGATAAATGAAAATGAAATAACTTAGTCTTATAACTTCGACATAGGTACATTAAATAAAAAATAAATAGAACTAACAATAGACAATAAAAATATTATGATATATGTATATGCAAGTATCTACTAACAATTACCAAAATTATACAATATATACAGAAACTAATATACAATGTGTATTGTCGAACCTTGATCAAACGAGATGTGCGGATACACGACATATGTATATTTATCGATAAAAAACAAAAAATAAAAAATTATATGTTACTTATGTCAAAAATAAAGCCGATTTAATTATTTTTTAAATGAAAACTACTTCATCTGGTTTTTTCTTCGTTTCTTTTTGAGTAAACGGTGTATTTTATTCAAAGTAGTTTCATTTGAAAGCTAGATAGTTTACCTAGCTAAAGAAATAAGAAAAATATACAATTTCGGTACATAAGCCTAGTAAAAATAATATTTTTTAAGAAATTTGCAAAAAAAAATACGAATTTTATTTTATTTTTTATCTGTAACTTTAAAACTGAGTTATTGTGGTGTACTTTTTTGCATGTTATATTAAACTCCACAATTTAGTCTACAAACCCCTCAAAAAATATAGGCCTATCTCTTTTTGTTGTCATGTTATTCACCATTTATAATAGGTACTTTCTGTCTTGTCAAGAGTAAAAAAAACAAAAACTTTATCTTAAACAGCCGTTACTATCCCACTGCTGGGCAAAGACCTCATTCCATTTCTTCCTATCTTGCCTCGTTTTATTTTATAATTTATGTAGATTAAATCAGTTGATATTCCTGTTGATATTTGTACAAGACAGGAAGTACCTATTTTCAATGGTGAATAAAATAACAACGAAAAGAGATAGACTCATAATTTTTGGAGGATTTGTAGATTAAATTATGAAATTTAATACAACATGCAAAAAAGTATACCTCAATAAGCCAGCTTTAAAGTTACAGATCAAAAATAAAATAAAATCGTTTTTTTTTTGCAAATTTCTAAAAAAATTATGATTTTAATAGACTAATGTACCGAAATTGTATTTTTTTCTTATTATATTAGCTAGATAGACTACCTAGCTTTCGAATGAGACTACTTTGAATAAAATATACCGTTTACTCAAAAAGACACGAAGAAAAAACCAGATGAATAAGTTTTGATTAAAAAAAAATATTAAATCGGCTTTATTTTTGAGATAGGTAACATATTATGTTACCTATCTCAAAAATTTTTTATGTTATTTTTGATCTGTAACTTTAAAACTGGGTCACACACAGACAGAAAGTACCTATGGTGTTATTAAATGGTGAATAACATGACAACAAAAAGAGATAGGCCCATCATTTTTGGAGGATTTGTAGACTAAATTGTGGAGTTTAATACAACATGCAAAAAAGTACACCTCAATAACCCAGTTTTAAACTTACAGATCAAAAATAAAATAAAATCGTATTGTTTTGCAAATTTCAAAAAAAATATTGATTTTACTAGACTTATGTACCGAAATTGTATTTTTTTCTTATTTTCTTAGCTAGGTAAACTATCTAGCTTTCAAATGAGGCTACTTTGAATAAAATACACCGTTTACTCAAAAATAAACGTAGAAAAAACCAGATGAATTAGTTTTCATTAAAAAAAATATAAAATCGGCTTTATTTTTGAGATAGGTAACATAAAATTTTTAACTTTTTGTTTTTTATCGATAAATATATGTCGTGTATTCGCACATCTCGTTTGATCAAGGTTCGACAATACACATTGTATAGTAAAAAACAAAAAAGCAGAATTAACAAAGAAAAATGATACATAATCCTAATAACTTAAGGTTAAGATCTCGACATTAGAACCATTTGGTCTCATGTCCATTTTTGCGACTTTTCAGGAGAACGCATATAAACTTTCAAAACAATATTTTGTTCAATGATTTTTAACATTTCCGAGTACAAAGCTACAATTATATAAACTCATATATTAAGAATTCGAGGATGTGAATTTTTAAGCCTATTTCTCTAATAGATCCAGAGAAATTGTAGATTTTCTGTCTGAGGGTAGTCACATCCGACTCATTTTTCATGGTCATGTGCAATCAAGTAGTTATATATTAATAACATACCCAAATGCCTCTAAAAAACTTACACCTTTTGATTTCTTATGTTGTAATCAGACCGCTTGGTTCAGAAAATCTGCAAATGACCAAAAAAATGGCGTTCTGATGTGCACATCGGACTTAATGGCACTTAAATGAATCTGTGAAGTTTAAAAAAATATACGGCATATATCAATAACCGATCATAAGGTACGGGAAATAATTCGTTCGGATGCCTAATTCCTCAGTGTATGTAAATATCTGACATTAATTCCTCTGAAAAAATTTGGATTAATTGGTCTTACCTCAATATAGTACTGTTTTACTCGCAAAAAAATAAGTAATAGATCGTGACATCTAACATAAAGCCTAAAAAACGCCTTACATCAGACTATCTAGCTCTAAAGATATTTAATTAGACTAGGGTCTATTGTTAAATAAGTCTTTTTGCGTAATTTTTTCTATGTATATTTTACTGCTCAACACACATACATTTAGGCTTTTAGTTAGTTGTAAATAAAGACTAGTGATCTCATAATAATTTATTTTGTTTAATAACTTAATCATTCTCTTAATCGACATAGCATTTACCTTTTATTACTTATTATTAGAAACTGTGAACGAATTCATTCTTCAATTTCATTCTTATCTGTAATTACAAAAATAAAAACGTGTCTTCAACCAAAAATTGTAATAAGTTTTTTGTAACCGTTAAACTAAACAAATATTATTTAAAAACTAATTAAAAACCTTACAATACTGTTTTTCTTTTGGATAAATTGGCAAATTATTTGTTTGCCTCATCAGTATGCTCTGGGGCATAGCATTTTGGTGTGATAAGTTTTTGTAATAACTGCTCTGGTATCCAAGTAGTTAATGTTTGTAAAGTTCTGTATTTTGCGAATGGATGGGCTTTTTAGTTTGACGTACGTTAGGTAACTCGTTCTGAACGGGTGTACTTATTAGACGTTTTAAAATGTATCTTCCTAACGTCACTTAATCTTCTTGGATTTTCTTCTTTCTGTCGAAGGAGTGGACACGGCCATGTCCTGTTCATTCTATCGAGATAAATATAAATATTATTGCCTGCAGTTTCGCACTCTTTGTTTCTATGGACACGTTAAGTTATTTTTATACCATGTGAACTGATTTATGGATTACAAAGCATATGTTTTTTTCACGGCCTAAAACTACATCGATTCATATTTTGAGCTCGATCCGTTCAGTAGTTATTTCGATGAAGAAGTAACTAACATCCATCCATCCATCTAAACATTCAAACTTTCGCGGGTGAACTCTTCTCCCCGCCACATTTTCTGTCCAAACAAAATTTTCTGTAGTTTTGGATGTAGCATCATTTATGACGAGATTAAGCGTCCATAACTTCCTTAGACAATAACTTAACAATTTTAGAAATCTAATAGTTTTTAACTATAAGATTTTGTACTTATCACATCACATCGGAGCGATTGAAAGATAGATTGAACTCCGTATTAAAAATGTCTCTTTAAAGCCATTTTTTTGCGTATTCCTTTTCAGTTGTGCCTACCATCTTTCTTTATATTGTTTTTACATACGAGTTATGTTTAGTTCGGGTCCAAAGAATCTTCATTTACTTTATTCTCTAGTATTATGGCTTTTATAGTACTGGTATGGTAACATATGTGGTATTTTACGGATCGATAACCGCAGGATTGATTTTTTTGGAAGGAACATGTATATTATACCTACCGCTTTCATTCTTTTTGTTAACAGGAATCTTCAGATACTTTTCACCACTTGAAAGTGTCTTTTAAAACATAACTTTGCACACATTTACTGTATCTAGTATATTTTATCCTACCTATAGTTATAATTGAACTTCCTTTTATCAACTTGAAAGAAATTCATCATTTTTCTTGGCCTGAAAAACAGGTTTTTTACCTAGTTCAGGCGCATGTATCTTATCCCATAGAAAAATATAAGATTAGGTACTTTCTGTTATCTTTTTAGTCCTAAGTTATTTTTGAATAAATTATTATTATTTCTCTTGTTCTCACTGATCGTTTTGATTACTCTGTCTACAACATACTGATATTTTTTCTGCCAGTTATTAAATTTGGCCTAATATTAATTGTTTTACCGCATTACTTACTACGCTTTTCATGGCTGTATGCGCATGTACTCGTACAGGCTGGTTTACCAGGGGGGCCGGGGCCTCCCGAATATAAAATATATTGCAGCCTGGTGGCTGCAATATATTTTATATTCGGGAAGAAATCGAAATCACTGAAAGAACGTGCGAGAGGCTGGCTTGGCTGGCTGTGCAAGCGCGTGGGACGACAACGCGGTGACGGTCGCATGTTTATGTTTTGTCTTGTTCTAATGCGGTGACAAAAATTTTGCTATCTCTGTCTCGACGGATCTTGTTACAAAAGACCCGAACCATAACGCCGGATGTTAAAAAACAACTTTACATAATCCAATAATTTTAATGCCAAAGGGTAAGTTGTTAAAATGAGACTCAAAAATAATTATTCTTTTAGGATTGATTTTTATGAACGACCTTAAAAATAAAGAAAAGCAACATTATTTTACGACCATAATGGTTCAAATGAATATCAGGGTCTATGGTTCTGGAGTACTATGGACATGCGTCCATTTTTGCGTAATCGAAATTCTGTTGTAAGGGAGATAGAGATACAACGTATAGACAGAAAGAAAGAGAAAGAAAAACTGTACATGACTCAATTAAAAAGTGGATTTTGACAAAATTGGATATCCGACCAAATGGTTCTAATGTCGAGAGATGATAACGCATCAAACCAGCGCTTTGTCAGGAGGGTTTTAACTCTGAGCTTTTGAATCAAATAAATCGAGGTCGGGGATATCGACCAAACCGTTGAAAGTAGCTACTGCTCTACTGAACAAAGAGTTTTGCTTATAATTAGTGAAACTGAATGGAATATCTAAAAGAACAGGTTTCCTAGTAGATCTATTGGGGATTTTAATTTTGATGTGTTCAAGAAGCTGTGGGGAGTCAATTTCACCTTGAGCAATTTTACAGAGGAGTACAACGTCGGCAATTAATCTTCTCTCTTGTAAAGGGAGTATGTGGTGTCTTTTACACTTAGATGCATAATCATGGTCAAATCGATTGCTTTTAAATTGCAGATATCGCAGAAACCTACGCTGTATGGATTCAATCCTATCTATGTAAATTTCATATCGAGGGTTCCAGACCTGTGCGCCATATTCAAGAATGCTACGTACATAGGCACAATACAAAATTTAAATAACCTTAATACAAGTGAACTGAGAGCAGGTTCTTATAACAAAACCTAACGCTTTGTTTGCTCTTTTTATAACGCCATCAATATGCTTGTCATAAACGAGCTTACTGTCATGGATAACTCCAAGGTCCCGAATCTCATCTACCATCTTCAAGGGCATTCCCTTAAGTGAGTAACAATAGTGGGTAGGTTTAGACCTACGAGTGAAAGTAATTGAAAAGCATTTGGAAACGTTCAAATCTAGCTTATTTTGCAAACTGTAAAGTTCAAATCTACCTAAGTCCTCTTGCAGGAGACAGCAGTCATTGATGTCTCTAATACGCATAAAGACTTTCATGTCATCCGCATAAAGTAAAAATTGTGAAAACCTGAAGCAATAGAAAATATCATTAAGGAATATAGAAAAAAGGAGCGGGCCGAGCAATGATCCTTGGGGCACTCCTGATGGAACATTCACCCAACTAGAATAGAACCCATTAAGAACTACAGCCTGGGATCTATTTTCAATATAGGAGGTAAACCATCTATAAAGATTACCATGAATTCCTGCAATTGAAAGTTTTTGTAATAGTAACTGGTGATCTATTCTGTCAAATGCCTTACTATAGTCGGTGAATATAGCGTCAACTTGGCCACCAGCATCCATGTTTGAGGTTGTAAAATCAATAAAAGTCAAAAGATTAAAAGTGGTTGAACGTCTTCGCATAAACCCATGTTGCTCCGAAATAAACGATGTTGAGAGAGTTGAATATACTGCAGTATAAACCAGCCTCTCCAATACCTTAGCAAAGATACAAAGTTTTGAGATAGGCCTATAATTTTTTACATCGTTCTTACTACCACTTTTATGGATAGGAGAAATAAATGCCGACTTCCAAACCTTAGGTACACAACCTTGTTCAATAGATCGCTTAAAAAGAACAGTCAGCGGGTACGTTAAACCCTCGGCACATCTCACTATGAAAATAGAAGAAATGTTATCAGGCCCACCACCCTTTGACACATCAATGTAGTAGCAGGATCAATATCAATGTCGCCAATAGAGCATGGATAACCATTATCTACTAAGCCTACACCGTATCTACTACTAGTATAATTAAAGTAGTGTTTTTTTATCTGTGAAGCAATTTAGTTTATATTAAAATGATTACAATACTGCACAATAACGCTTTCCAGATTGCATTGACTTTATTCTTTCTTTGGTGTTAGACCATGATACCAAAGAGTAAAGATACTTACCTATAGTGTTTTTGTCAAACACTCTTTCAAGAGATGACAATAACTAGGTATCTATGACAAGTACCAGGGTAGTTCCTACATCATAATATTTTATGCGGCTTCATAATTGATAAATTTAAGTTTCGTTGACAAAATGCATATCATGAAGGTACGTCCGGTGCTGGTTCGGAAACGTTTTCTGGCGACGACGTATGCGTCCGCCCTCGAGCAGCCATGCGAAGTGAGCGGCGCGCCGCCGGCGCCCGAGCCCTTCCGCCAGCACCGCGCCGGCAGCGCCGAGCGCACCGCCCTCGGCCGCGAGCTCGCCGTGCTATGTCGCCGGCCCGCCGAGCTGCCTCTCGTGGTGGGCACGGAGCGCACGGTCACGCAGGGCACCTGGTGCACGCAGCCCATGCCCTTCGACCACGCGCGCGCTGCCGCCTACTACCTGCACGCGGCGCCCGACACCCTGCAGCGCGCCGCCGCCTGCGCCGCGCACGCGCAGCGCGCCTGGGAACGCACCTCCGTGGAGGAGCGCTGCGCCGTGTTCGAGCGCGCCGCCGAGCTGCTGGCCGGCCCGCACCGCCAGCACGTCGTAGCGGCCGCCATGGTGGGCACGGCTAGCTCGGCGGGCCGCGCCGAGCTCGACGTGCGCCAGCTCATCGACCAGATCCGCATGGACTGCCACTTCATGCGGAACCTGACGCGCTCATTCTGCGTCGTCGCTGGCGGCACCGAGGCGCGCAACGCCAACCAGTACCACGGGCTCGAGGGTTTCTGGGCGGCCATGACTCCGAGCGACTCGATCGCGGGCGCCGCGCAGCTCGCGCTGGCACCCGCGCTCGCCGGTAACGGCGTCGTGTGGAAGCCGAGTGACCACGCCGCTCTGGCCGCGCACCGCGTCTTCGAGACGCTGGAGCGCGCCGGCCTGCCGCCTGGCGTCCTCAACTTCGTGCCGTGCGAGGAGAACGCTTTCTTGGAGGCGGTGGTGCTGCGCCCCGACCTCGCCGGCGTCTCGTTCGGCGGTACCTCCGCCGTGCTGGAGCGCGTCTGGCGCCGCGTCGGTGAGAACGTGGAGCGATATATGCGCTTCCCGCGCATCGTGGGCACCGGCGGCGCACGCAACTTCCACGTGGTGCACGCGAGCGCCGACCTGGCGGCCGCGGCGGCGGGCACGGCGCGCGCCGCCTTCGAGCAGGCCGGCCAGAAGGCGACGAGCTGCTCGCGCGCGTACGTGGCACGCTCCGTGATGGACCGCTTCGTGGAGCAGGTGACGCGGGTGACGCGCGCGCTCGTCGTGTGCCACCCGCTCGACTACCGCTGCTTCCTGTCGGCCCTCGCGTCGCGCGACGCCTTCCATGACATGACGGTCGCCGTGACGCGCGCCGTGTGCGAGGGCATCGTGCTTGCGTGCGGCGGCCGCTCCGACGACTCGGTGGGGTACTACGTGGAGCCCACGGTGCTGGTGGCGGAGGACGCGCAGCACTGGCTGCTGACGCGGCCGCTGCGTGGCCCGATAGTCGTGCTGCACGCCTTCGCGGATGACGACCTGCCCTACCTGGAGTGGGCGGTCGGGCAGGCACCCTTCGCCATGACGGGCTCCGTGTTCGCGCAGGTAGGCGGCGCGGCGGAGAGTGTGAGGGGGGCGCGCGGGCGAGGCTGCGTGCTGACGCGTGCTGCGTGCTGTTGCAGGACAAGGAGTGGGCGCGCGCGGCGGTGGGCGCGCTGCGCGACTCGGCCGCCACTCTGTGCATCAACGAGCGCTGCTCCGAGCTGCTGCCGGGACAGCAGTCGCTCGGGGGCAGTCGAAAGTCGGGAAACGGAGCCAAGGTACAGTCAGCGTCAATTTGATATGAGCGTCTAGAGTAATCAAAATGATCTGAAAAACATAAAAGCATTTTGATATACGCAGTTTGAATCATCATTTGTTGAGCCGGCTCTACACTCGCGGTGCGAACGGCCGCGACAACTGCGAAACGCGAGTGTGGATGTCGTTCACGCCTTCGCGTAGCTTCGCGTTCGCGCTTCGCGCCTTTCCCGATCAGGAGGCGGTTTTTTGGTCCGCGACAAAGGGTTTGTGGCGCGCGAACGTGAACGCATCTACACTCGCATTTTTCCGCAGTAGCGGACAGGACATCGTAAGGAGTGGTTGTGCGTGCGTTGGATTTTGTAAAAATGAATACTACATGGTGATATTTTAAATAAATAGTGGAGACTTTCCAAACTATCTCCAGTAGCCAAATATCGCAATGTAATGGCTAGGCGTATTTTAGCTGGGATCGATGGTCTTAATTGAGTGTCTTGTTTGGCTATCATTGGTGAAACTTTGCTCAATAAGTTATCTGACTGAGACATTCGCGTAAACTTATGAAACTCTCCTGAGGGCTCAGCAACGAATTCGCTTAACTGTTTATCCATTATTACACTGAAAAAAAAGTAGACAGGTAAAGTATTCATAATAAAAAGAATATATACATAAAATGAAATACGCTAATTGTGCTCCAATATTATTAAACTAGCTGGTTCTATTGCGATGGATTCGCGCCATCCACCAACGTCTTTTTCTCCATCTCTTTTTTATTTGCTTCTTATCTTTAACACAAAGGTAATTGTAATAAGCAATAGCAAGCAGTGACACAGTGGCAGCAGAAATCACGTCGTCGTTGTCCATAGTCACGAACAAGACTGTGAAGATTTGCGAGTGTGGAGGGACACAGTTCACGCGTGGATCGCGACATACATTCACGGCGTGAAATAACGGCGCGACTTCACACGCGAGTGTAGAGCCGGCTTTGCTACTCATTGTTTCATATTTATATGAGCAGTCAAGTCGTTCAAAATGATCTAAGCAAACCAAACTCTCAAAGGTAATAGGTATGCAAACTCATAAAGAATGATTCACGCTACACTGTGTCGCGACCGGGCCGTGCCCCGGCCGAGTCCCAGCGGCGCACGGCCGAGCCACGGTCAGGAATAAATCACTTCATACAAATAGTATACCATAATGTTTGACCGGGGCACGGCCCGGTCGCTACACGGTGTAGAGTGAATCATCCTTTATTGTTAAGATGATTTTGAACACCCTGACCGCTCACATAAATATGAAACAATGAGTATTATGATATTTTGAACACCTTGGGTGCTTCCAACAATATGATGATTTAAACTGCGTGTAATTGCTTCCACGTTTTTCAGATCATTTTGACTACTGTAGACGCTCATATCAATTTGACGCTGACTGTACAAGTATACCTACTTCAGCTTATTCTAGGTACACCCGTAAGGATAAGTGATACCGGTAGGCCTTTATTTATGACCCCCTCATAGGACGGGTCTCCGAGCGGCGAGCAGCGCCAGCAAACCAACCCTCTCGTAGGTACCTGCTGCCCCCGCCCTACATGCATTAGGTACGAAGCTAACATTTCTCCGCAGCAAGTATTTGCTTGACGTGATGATAAGCGTTGCAGTTTACAGAATTAAATCGTCGACAAGTTAACAAAAACCACTCTGCTGCCGACAATATGCGTACACTGAATGCCGCACCGTGTGGGCAGGTAAGGTTGTAAAGTCCTTAATTTAAGTAGGTATTAATATATATTTAATGGTCTTGACGTTTGATGATAGAAGTGAATCTTCGCGGCGGTCGGCAGGTGGGGTCGATCTCGTGCCTGCTGCAGTACTGCAGCGAGCGGTCGCTGCGCGAGGTGGTGCGCCCCTGTCGGGACGTCACCTACTTGTACATGGACGAGTGCCCCTCCAGCCTGCCCCTGGGGCCCTAGCCACGTGCCCTAGCCACGCCTGCACAGACTCATCCGCTTCCATTGTTCGACTTGTACCTACATGTCACCTCCCTCGTCCTATATTTATATGTTTATCTATAAAATTATATGTTGGTAAATAAAACAACAAATTGTATTAATAATGATTTAATTGGCATTGCAGCATCGATACCTACCTACCTACTGAATGAACGAGTGCCCCACGAGAGAGCGCGCTCCGCCGGGTTGTCACGCCCTGTTCGCACTTGTCTCGGCACACAGGGCTCGGGCTCTACAGGCCTTAGAGCTCGTTCCCACTATGTCGTCTGTCGGGACGATTTTTTATCGTGTGTCGTAGCGGCAGAACATTTTATATGAAGCTATTCACACTTGTCCGACAACGATTTTGTGTCGGATCCGACAAAAATTATCGTGTGTTTTGTCAGCCCTCCCGTGTTTTGTCAGCCCTCCCATATAAACGTGTCGGATCAACGCTCGCATATGATCGCAAATGGCGCTGTTCACATTTGTCGGATGTCGGGCCGACCCCGACCCCGCCCGCGCCGCACCCCCTGTGCCGTTGCTCGTTGAATGAAGTTATTGTCATTCTAAAATAATTGAAAAACTTAACGTCGTCACTTCTTAGTTCAGTTATTAAGTTCTGAAATATTCCCAAAGTAAATGTTTCCCTCAGAATTGGGTGCATCCAATATCTTCTATTTTTAGCTGTCTTTCGTTTCCTCCACAAATAATACATCACAACAAAAGCTTCGTCGACGTCCATCGTGTACAGAAGCCTCTTTTTGACTGTCGTTTAATGGCACCAGCTGCGGTCGTAGCCGACAGCCGACTAGTGTGAACAGAGGCGCCGACACCCGATTAAAATCGGAATCCGACAGACGACATAGTGGGAACGAGCTCTTAGGCCGTTTCTTTTTGATACTGACAAACGTAGGTAGGTAGGTAGGTACATCAAATAATTGCATAAACGTAAAACTAATGTCATTATATAATGCGTAAATAATATAACTAGGCATTGGCAAGTGGGGCCCCCACCGCGGGCTGCATCAGACACAGCGGGTGGACCCCGGTCACATGTCAGCCTCCTTCCGTAATACATATACAGGGTTATTGGTAATTCGACGTATTCCCGTGAGGCGATAGGGGTGACTATTTGCCAAAATTTTCACCCCCATGTGCATCATGAAGAAGTGAACCATTTTTAAATTATCATGATTTTTAGCTTTTTATAAGTCAAAAAATTTATTAAAAAAAACTGTATATTTAAATCTATTTTTTTCTTCTGATTTGTAAAAACTAATAAACACTGGTTATTTATCAATATTAAAACAATAATTATCGCTCCAAATTTAAAAATGCGAGATAAAAAACGATATTATTTCATTATTCATTGAGATTTTTTTCTTCTAAAATGCCTTAAAAACTAAAAAAAACGTTATGTAACTTGGCTTGTAGATTATTCTAAAAACATAACCGTTTTCTTAGCTCTCCAACAATGTATAACAACTATGAACTTATTTCAAAGAAACTGAAAAAAACATCATTACAAAGGAAGCAGGCGGAAATTCGTATACGAACTAAACCTAAGGTCTTTCTTTATAATTTCTATAAATCTAACTTAAAACAAATACCCAATGTAAATAAAACGAAAACTACATATTTAAAATAAAATTTAGAACAGTTAAGTAGTAACAACATTTTTAATATTGATAAATAACAGTTTTAATATTGATAAATAACCAGTGTTTATTCGTTTTTATAAATCAGAAGAAAAAACAGAGTTAAATAGACAGTTTTTTTTAAAATAAATTTTTGATGTTGCACTTTTGACTTATTTGACAAAGCTAAAAATCATGATAACTTAAAAATGGTTCACTTTTGCATGATGCACATGGGGGTGAACATTTTGGCAAATAGTCCCCCCTATCACCTCGTAACGGGAATACGTCGAATGCCCAAGAGCCCTGCAAACATTCCAAACCACAAACTAAACGAATACAACGTTACAGTAATACTAATCACATGTTGTCTCCGCGTTGCAACATTACAAATATACAAGGCGTTGATAGCGGAGGGCGTATCTCTATCGGGATATCTCTAAACAATTCGGCTGTCCCAAATCAAAACCTAGCAAGGCACAATTTTTGGAATCAATATCCTTAAATTTTGACCTGCGTCTAATGCAAAAACAAGTGTATTTCTATCTACATTAGAATCGAAGTTGTAACATGTCATGTACGAACCTAGCAAGTGCACTTCGTCCTCGGAGAATACACATTCAAGAAACATTTCCGATTACAAAAAGCTATAAAGCGTGGTTGATGCTAGGTTTTTGAATTTGTGAATTTGACTTCTAGGATGTTGTAGTTGAAAACAATTTAAATAGCTAGTAAGATACCTTGCTAGGTTTTGATTTTGGATTTGATATTATACAGGGTGGCACATTTAGAGCGGTCAGTATGGGAAAGTCTAAAACTATAAGACATACGAAAATCTCTTCTAAGGTACAATGTCATCGATTTTAGTAAAAAGAAAAACTGCATTCATACATTTTTTAAAAACTTGTACTCAGCTCGGGAATCGAACCCGGACGTTTTGAAAAATAAAACTAACACTATTTATATTTAAATATTGTTACTATGAAACATGATGTCTAAAATGAATAAAATGCATTGTTTTGTTTGCATATCCTTTAATTTATTATAGTAAATTTTCGAAATGACCACCATTTTTTTCAATACAAAATTCAACACGTATAGGTAACGATCTCACTATTGCGTTTTGTATCTTCAGGTGGTGAATTTGCATTAAAATTGACTCTAACGCTGCTTTTAGGTTTTCAATGGTATCGTAGCTTGTTTTGTACACTTCATCCTTAACGTAACCCCACAAGAAATAGTCTAGTGGGGTTAAATCTGGTGACCTCGCGGGCCATTTGATAGGGCCGTCCGTACCAATCCATTTTTGAGGAAACAACCATAGAGACAATTTTACGCACCTACGCGAGTTGAATGTTTTATTGAAAAAAATGGTGGTCATGTCGAAAACTTAGGTAAGTACTAAAATAAACTAAAGGATATAAAAACAATACATTTTATTCATTTTACACATCATGTTTTACAGTAACATTTACTGCTTATAACCTACACAATCGATATCTAAATATAAATAGTGTTAGTTTTATTTTTCAAAACGTCCGGGTTCGATTCCCGAGCTGAGTATAAGTTTTTTTTAAATGTATGAATGCAGTTTTTGTTTTTACTAAAATCGATGACATGGTTCCTATGAAGAGATCTTTGTATGTCTTATAGTTTCAGACTCACCCATACTGACCGCTCTAAATGTGCCACCCAGTATATCTTAAAGTATCCAAACCAGCCTTTACTAAGGCATATAAAACTTGTACAAATTCACTTAGATTTATTAAATCTCGTGAAGTAAAGCAAGGCATGAATATTCGTATAAAAACGAGAAAAGTATAAAAAAGCAGTCGTGTTCTAAATGGCAAAGTAATGAAGTCTGATGCACTTTCTAGACTTTGATTTGGGAGAGCAGAATTGACAAGTGACGCGGCGGCACATTCACAATGGCAATACACGAAGTGGGAGGCAGCTCTGATGAGCAGACTGACAGACAGGTAGCAACAACAGCACCCTGAGAGTCATAGCATGACTGTCCAATACGACACCACTGCACTGGATGGAATTACTCTAGATTTAGTTATTTTGGTTTTATTTTCTTCCCTGTGATTATTTTTTTTCTGTGGACCTTTGTGAATTGGAATCCGCCCGCCCTCGCCTTTTACTATAAAAATTCGTACAAATATTCATATTCCATACATGCCGTAGGTTACGTCAAAACCAGAAAAGTATTTCCTACCACAAAGTGGCGCACCCCATGGAGTGTCGCAGACGGAATATGATTATTGCGCCACCACTGCAGTCCGATAGCCGCGGCGCTGCTTTCTTCGCAGAACTAAATGTTGCTGTTGTTGTTGTATGTAATGTTGTTTAGTTCCGTTTGCCGCAAGACCTCAGTGGCGGCGAGCGCTGTAGCTCGTACATGGAGCTGCTCCGCGAGCACTGTAGCTCGTACATGGAGCTGCTCCGCGAGCGCTACTCTTCGCTAAATCAGACAAAGCGAACAAACGCTTCCTGAATACATAACACATCGCCAATTCATCGTAAATGGAATAAATTTCGTATAAATGTGTAAATTGTATAAGTACATAAGCCATCAAAATCAGTACATTTAGGAATGACTACAAGGAATGAGTATACACTAGTCGTGTCGTGGTACACAGCGCGCAGGGCTCTGCCCCTCGCTCACAGCCACCGCCGCCGCCGCGACTGTGGCGCCAGGTTACTCCTAACTCTAAGGAACACGAGCAGTTGCTCGATACATTATAAACGAATGAACTAGGACGCACAGACATGTTCCTCCGTGCGTGGGGTGCGCTGCGAGGGCTCCGGCGCCGCGCCTGATAAATGCCATTATTCTGGAAACAAGGACATGACACATGAAAACAACACGTTAAGCAGCGCAGTATCGGCGCGGCGAACCGCTTAATACTGCAACATGCTGAGATCGGGACTCAGAACCTCATCTTATTGTTAGCTTTAGCTTTATTCTTGGACTTCTTTTACTTGGCAATATGTGTCTGGTTTGCCACTTTGCTGCCAGTGTCCAGTTTTTTGTTGAGTCAGTTGTACTCAATAACCATTACTTGACACTGGCAGATGAGTGTGCGACCGGACACAGTTGCCACTAACAGAGAATCATCATCAAGAACCTGATATTGATTATTAATAAAGGTTTTGTATTCGCACGTACTATGTATCAAACTATAATGTCTGAGCTATAGACGGGACCTATGGCGTGGCCAATGGTTCATGTAGGGCTCCTCGCTCGCGCCGGTTCTGCAAGACTCGTGCTTCAACACGAAACTGAATCTACTCTCCTTTGTCCCGCTTGATGGGCGAATGTAGAGCTTTCGTTTATTATTCAGATCTACAAATAATAAATATATGTACAATGTGCAGGTAACCTGTTGGTGTCTCGTGGTGACTAGAAGAGCAGGTCGGTGTGGTGCGCGCGCGCGTCGCTCCACGAGGGGGCGGCGGGGGGCGCGGGGGCGGCGGCGGCGGGGGGCGCGGGCGGGGGTGCCGCCTCCTCCTCGAGCGCGCCCGCTGGAACACAAGTCCCTTTTGTATTGAGGCGAGGGCGCAGGGAGTGATACAGATAGTCGAGCGAGCTACTCACTGCGACGGAGTGGGGGAGAGGCCACGCGTGGACCGAGCACGCTTGTACTCACCGGGGTGCGGGTTGGTGAGGCCGAGCTGGAAGGCGGCGGCGCACGTCTTGCTGGGGGTGTAGTGGCACAGCGCCGCACTCGCTGCAACAAATAACACACAGATACATAACAATGGTATATACCATGAGTGGCACGCGAAAGGACACCGTCTTCATGTCTCACGCGTATGCCTTCACGTTAGTTTAATGCACAGACAGTTACAGATATTAAGATGACTGTACGGCTTCCAACGAAACATTTAACAAGATAGCGGTGACGTACGTCAGTACAGCATCAGGAGGCACGCGCCGCGCGGCAACATGTCGTGCGTGTGACGTGACGCGGGCCGCGCCACTCGTCACAGATACGTTATGACTCGCCAATAAATAACTACAATAATGACGTCGATCGGGTCTACATCACGAAACACAGGTTCGCTAACTACAGCTCGGGTATAGACACCACAAGTTGGAGGTCTGGCGACGCGGGGCTCCAGGGGGCACTCGCGCACACACATAGATCAAGTGCTGTTGGTTCTTACATTATATTTTCTCGTGTTAAGAGCGTTTATTCCTAAAATGCGCAGAAACAGTACTTTTCAAACCCGTTTATATCATGAACCACTTATCTTATAGTATATGTTATTTACTAATAATTTTAGGAAATTTTAGTGTCCAAATAGATAGACTATAAAATATTTCGATTAATAATAGTATGTACGCGTTCTATCAAGATAACTTGTGAGAGGTTTTCATAATTTCCCTTTCAGCATCAGTTTCGAAGCTCAAAATAATAGAAAATACTGACATATCTAATTAAGAAAAAAATATAACCTACTAATGAGATCCTTGGCTAAAATTTTAAAATTTTTAAAGTCATACATTTAAAATTTTTATGATTTTGTTGCTATTATTTTTCTATAAATATTTAATGAGCGACGTGACCACACTCTAGAAAGCCTCGCGGCGGACTGATTTTCGCGCAGCGTTTTATAGTAGTTTTAAAATATTTATAGAAAAATAATAGCAACAAAATCATAAAAATTTTAAATGTATGATTTTAAAAAAGATGCTTCACTTTATTGGTAAGCTATTATTATATTAAATTAAATAAGGTATATCGGTAAAAACATCATTTAAAAATGTGAAATATTCGTAGTATTTCACATTTTTTTAATTTTAATTTCTCATAGTAGGATACCAAAACCAAACATCTATCTAATTAGATTTTTAGCCAAGGATCTCATCACTAGGTTATATTTTTTTCTTAATTAGATATGTCAGTATTTTCTATTATTTTGAGCTTCGAAACTGATGCTGAAAGGGAAATTATGAAAACCTCTCACAAGTTATCTTGATAGAACGCGTACATACTATATTAATCGAAATATTTTATAGTCAAACTATTTGGACACTAAAATTTCCTAAAATTATTAGTAAATAACATATACTATAAGATAAATGGTTCATGATATAAACGGGTTTGAAAAGTACTGTTTCTGCGCATTTTAGGAATAAACGCTCTTAATAGCGGAAGCACTACCAAGATTCCAGGAGCTGGTGCACAGTGGCTGTGATTTCCATTCTACATCTGAGCCACAACCAGGCTAGCGCGAGCCTAGACTAGCGATTTGGAGTATTTTACGCATTCGACATAATTGATTGTGTAATGTAGGCGTAGGCAAGACATATCGGACAACTATGAGACTGGCACGAGCCCAGAGGCAAGGGACGGACTAGAGGATGCGAACCCGTGGTAGCGGCGCCCGCGCCGCCGGGCTCCGCGCTACACCACTTCATCCGTTCACTTGTACAGAGATAAAGCGCACTGGTTCTTCATCTCTCTCCCTCTCTATTGTTCGGATGTATCGCTCTCGCTGCTCTGCCTGAGAGATACTTGTGTAAATTAAACTTAGTTATAATGAGCGGCTCTTGAAGTGAACCCCTTCAACACCCGCGTCCGGTTCAACGACAAACAACTCCCGTCCACTAACATCAGATCAGAGTGAATATTTTATAGTTTTGCTTCAGTTGAAAGAGACCTGACTGTGTGCTCGGATGAATATAGAGCCGCGGTCACAGAGGACGGGCCCGCTGCATGGTCCTCCTACTGGCTCGGAGCTGCATGAGAGCACTCCAGGAGCAGGGTGACGTCTTGTTGCTGAACACTTACCTATGTGTGTGTTGTCTGTGAGGGGCGCGGGCGTGTCCGCGGGGGGCGAGGCGGGCTCCTCGCTCAGCGACGTCTCCGAGGGGTACTCGAATGTGCGCGTCAGCGAGTCGTCGAACTGCAGCTTCAGCTGAAACATAACGAAAACTCTTGATCCTACACTACGCACGGTGGACACGGACCTGCCTGACCCCTGCACTCGAACGATACGTACACAATAAGGAAACGTGGCCGAACGTTGAGATGCAAGATATGAACTCACTTTCTTTGAACTCTCTTTGGAAAAGAAGTAATGATCAACAGTAGTCACAGTGATTATCACTACGAGGAACTAAACCGCATAACAATAAGTAAACGCGTCGCAACATTGGACCGTAGGACGCGTACTCGTACTCGGGGGGACGTACCTTCTTGATGCGGTCGGGGTCGGGGCGCGCGGGCATGCTGGACTTGCCGTTGATGACCACGTTGTCGTTCACGAAGCGAACTTCGCAGGGCGAGGGCGGCCCCGCCTCCCACTCCTCCTCCTCCTCCCGCTCCGCCTCGGGCCGCAGCACCACCACGCCGCTCTCGCCCGCCTGCAACATGCAATACGCCGCTCGATGTAGGAACTTGTCCTCGACGTTGTTATTGTTACCGTCGCTCAACATTTTGTATTATTATACAACTTTACCGTACTGTACTCAGGCGTCTAAATAACTATGTTTTATGAATTAGAATATTGAATATTAATAATATATTAGTATTAATTTTGTTGTTTTATTTGCTACTTGCTTCTGCCCACGGTAAAATCATCTAAAATAATCTTTCGTACCTACATGCTATGTCGGCTCGAACAAATTAATTCTTTCGTACTGAGAATAATCTCGAATGACTCTTGAGCTTGTAGATCCCCATAATATTACATTATGTATGTCAAATATCAAAGTGATCTCCTTCAGACCTGACAGGACTATTGGACAAAGTACTTCATTCTGTCCTTCAGCCTTCCTTCACTCACCACCTGTCAACAATTAGGGAACTTCATAGTCTTGCATATACATAGGTTAGGTACCAAACAAGCTTGCAAGATACCTACCTATGTAAGTAGGTAACATCGCGTAGAGGTACTCGTAGGTACCACAAAGCTTTGATTATTCGCGTCCAACTTAATGATACTGATTGATAAATTCAATGATAAGTCAGAAATATGTGCACAGTGTGGCGTGTATAGTATAGTATAGTATAGTATAGTATAGTATAGTATAGACGGCGAACCAAACCTAATGCTCTACATTTGGTTTGGTTTTGTTCGTACAGTTGAAGTAGAACGTAGGAATCAAACCACGAGTGTTAGTTTGACACTCATTGGTAACTGCACAATACTACGGAGGCAAGCAAAGTGCTGCGAGATCATGTGAGTATCTTCGAGCTATCGCGCGGGCCCCGCACACTGTGCACGAGGAATTCCTGTTTTTCTCAAAGCAAACTTTAAACAGTGAGAAGATTCTAGTAAGTACAGAAAAGGAAAATAACTGCATAATAAGATGATCGCGGCCGCCGCGTTGAGAATTTGGTTTGTGCGCTGCTGGGCTTCCCACCCGAGCTCGGAATGTGGCGTGGCGGGGACATGAACCTGCGCCTCCGCCCTCCGCGACCCGCGCACCTGCCTCCCATCGTATAGCTACGTCACGTCGGGAACGTGTCAATGCAATGAGTGTAATAAGGTCAGGCAATAAGGTCGGGTGTGGCGCGGTCATTCAATAATTCAGTTAGAGGTTTGAATGTGAACTATTATAAAGTCGGCACAGTCAGCCGCGCGGAGGAGCTCGGAATAATATCCGTCTCCCGGCGCATTGTCCTCCCGGAAGAGATCTCTCTCCGCGCGCTCGACCGCGCCTGCCTCAGTACTTAGTACGAGTGAGATGTCTCACTCTCTTATAAAAGCTAACGCGATAACATAGATATTAGTGATGATACGGAATTGTTAATAAATAACCGGCAATCACTACATGGCGCGGCACAGTGGATAGGTTTCCTATCTTCTAAAGCAGTTTGTCAAGTAATGTAATGTGTCATGTTATGTTACATACGCCGCGCCGCCGCCGTCACTCTGCATCAGGTCAGATTGTATGTGAAGTCTGCCTGCAAGAGTGAACCATGCCCAACAGTGCGACAGGACATTACGTAGGTTCGGTGGGTAAGGTACCTACATGACACATCACCACTGGCGCTGTCAATAAGGAAACCGTGGACTAGTTTGTTAGATTAAATAAATAAGGCCACTTATACCTAAACACAGTCATCAATCAGTATTCGTTCAGCCCCGCCCCGCTGCCCCGCTGCCCCGCCGCCATCGCGTCGGGAACTTGGACATGCAGATAGTCCAACCTTATCGACTGATAATTTTGAAATATTTATATTCCGTATGGAGTTAAGTTTTTATCAGATAAAATACTCGCTGATAGATAACTGGATGTTATTGCGGAACGAAGGTAGCTTACATTAGCGTTATATTAAGGCTTCTTACCGTTTGCTCATCGGGATCTAAGTAATGGTTGAATAATGAATACCTCAATGGATCTACATACTCCTGGTCTACATATTTATACAGGGTTATTGGTAATTCGACGTATTCTCGTTAGGAGGTGATAGGGGCGACTATTTGCGATAATTTTGACCCCCATGTGCATTATCCTAAAGTGAACAATTCTTAAGTTATCATGTTTTTTAGATTTTTCAAAATAAGTAAAAAATGCAACATCAAAAATTTATTTAAAAAAAACTATCTATTTAAATCTAATTTTTTCTTTTCTATACTAATATTATAAAGAGGAAAGGTTTTATTTCTTGTTTGTTTGTTTGTAATGAATAGGCTCCGAAACTACTGGACCGATTTGAAAAATTCTTTCACCGTTGTTGGGAAGCTACACTATCCTCGGTGAACATAGGCTATATTTTATTTTCAAAAAAGTTAGGGATCCGTACTAAAACCGTGCGAAGCCGGGATTTATAAAAATGATTGAACACTGGTTATTTTTTCAATATTAAAACAACAATTATCGGTCCAATATTTTTTCCACTAAAATAATGCCTGGCTTGCAGGTCATTGAAGAACGTAAGCGTTTGCCTAGCTCTCCTCTCCAACAATGCATAACAACTATGAACTGCATCACAAAGGAACCAGGCGGTAATTCGTATTCGAACTAAACTTAAGGTCGTTCTTTAAAATTTCCATAAAACTAATTAAAAACAATACCCAATGTAAATTAAACGAAAAATATAAATTTAAAATAAAATTTAGTAACAGTTTATAGTAACTGAGTTGTGACTTAATTATCGAAGTAGTCAAATGATTCCGCATCGGATTTGTTGCGTTTATAATTCTTGTTTTGAGTTCTTCCGCGAATGACGCAGGAGAGACGTTGTAAACTAGACATTTCATGTGACCCCAGACCCTCAACCGGCGTTAAGTCGGGACTCCTCTGACGCTACGGAATGGCTCCTCCTCATGATCCCTATCCAATGACTAGGAAAATGGCTATCGAGCCACCGCCTAACATTCGCACCAGAACACCAAAATGTGCAGGACATCCGTCTTGCTGGTGCTGGGTAGTTAAGTCACAACTCAGAAAAAGAATGCGACTTTGCGTACGCAATAACACGGCCACGTAAATAACATGAGCGAAAAGGTGAATTACACTTTTCATTCAAGTCCAGCAACCTAAACATATCCCCCTGCCTCACTCCTCTGCGCAATTGGATGGGTTTAGACTGCTAGCCTGTACTTGGACACTCTACTCAGTATTACTCAGTACCATTATATTAGAGATAATCAATATGTATAGAGGTAGTTCAAAAGTTCAAAAGAGGAGAAGGTTCTATGTTCGGCTGTAGGTACGTATGTATCTTTCTATGTACCTATGTTCGTCCGACACAATAAGGACATCATCATCATCCATTAAACATTCTTTCACAATTGTATAATCTTCCGTAAATGGTCCCCTACCCTTTCATTCCTTGCTGTATTAGCGTTAATCCCGTCAAGATGTAAGTAACAACAACATATTTCATAAATCACGACTAAATTACATACAACAGTTTTGGTGATATTTTCACCGATTTCCTTTAAAACTAAATTATAAATGTAGTAAATAAAGTCCCAGCCCCAGCAGGCGCACAGCCCCGATATCTGCATAAGTCGATAATCCCAGCCCGGGATTACACGCGCGCGTCCTTGGACTCGTACGTCGCATGTTCCTTGATACTGACTGATCGATCATACATTATTAGTTAATCTTCGAATAGACAGACAGTTTGGAGTAAAATACAGAATACTAGCGTAAGAATAGTTGTTCGTATCGTACAACAGTTGCTATTGTAGAGAGGTGTAGTGAGTCAGCATAGCGACCGTGCGGCGCGGGGCGGCGGCGCGGGGCGCGGGGTCAGCGGCCGCGTCACCGCTAATCATCTGCCGGTGCTGCTGCTGTCAACATCCCGTTGTCCGCCGCGCCCCGCCCCGCCGCCGCGGCGCAGATAGGTCACGGAAAGCGATATGTTTACTACGCCCGGCCCGCGCCTGCCCGCGCGCTGTGCACGGAGGCTTAGCAGTTGATTGCGGCACGTGCGAGCTCGCGTGCCTCTGTATTTATTGCTATTTGGGTACAATAAATGTATTTGCTCTTCATCTGAAGCCCCGCTACCAAACCCCCCTACCCCCGCCGGCCCCGCGCCCGGCGTTGGGACCTCCTGCACAAACATCATACACCTAGCCCCCGCCCTATATATTCGGTCTCAGTTTCTTGTTTCCTTTATTGTAATGGAGGGAGTCCAGCGCTGACAAGCTATGCCTGCAATATTCACGCACGTGTCACTGCGTGCAAGTTTCGGTTCCTCTATTAATGTTGTTTTATTCAACATAATGAACGTCTTTGGTTCCTAATACATTTGATTGCCGGGTTACCGGTCAGGAGCGATTGGATCATCAGAAGGTTGAGGTTTCTGAAATGAAATGTGTTAGCTTAGCAGTAACACGGTAACTAATGCACGGCATAACCGGACGCGGGACGGAGTGCCGCAGGGGACGCGCGAGCGCCCTCCCGCCACGTGCATCATGCAATGCAATATGTTTAGGGCTGGCTAGCCCGTGTGCATATTATGCATGCCACGGCGGCGGAGCAGCGCCCGCCCCGCACAGAGCATGTGTTATTTCCACATGACACAAGAAAACATTCGTGTTGACAGGAGCGAGCGCGGCCGCTGTCACCAAGTTGGACATCGCTTGTAAAACAACGCCGCGCGTGGAACACTATTTTGAATACTTAATTTTTGGCTCGTATTAATTTATCATGCATGCATTGCATCTAGCATGCTATTGCATTATTGTTCATTGCAGTACCTACGTCGGTCACGGTCGCTGGTGCGAGTCGGTCAGGGAGTGCGGCGCGGCGGACCCGACACGACCTGATCCCCGCGTCTTGTCTCACACCTTGTACGCGCTATACGTTTCAATGAATCAAGCTGAGAAGTAGGGGAAGTGAAGACGCTCGTGCTGGAGGTACTCGAGGGACGGACGCGGTCGGTGCGGACGGTCGGGGGCGGCGAACGCGGCCAGCACGCTGCGTCGTCGTCGCAATGAGCCTCATTACCATAAAATATTGTTAAATTAAGTGTACGCTTCCGACGAGAAGAGAAAGTCAACCATTAATGATTGTGGCGCGAGACTATCGGACTGCTGATAGCGCGGACTAACGAAACGCTTACCTGATTCACTGCCGTTCATTTAATCTCTATGTTTATTTAGATAAGATTTATATTTATGTTAAGTTTTAGTTTTTACAATAAAGTGTTCATTTATTCCAGGGACGAGGTAAATAAATGTAACCTCGTCCCTGATCCATTCAGTCCTCCTTCTAGAACTCCTGTACCCGCGCGGCGGACACCTCTACAACTGTCCGGGTCCAGCTCAATAAAGACGCACCAACAATGTGGTATGTCTAGCTAGAACCACATTATTAACACGTAAGCGGCCGCTCACGGTGTTTGTGTATACGCACAATGTGGTCTGGCCGGTCATAGAAAATTGATACGCTTAGAATCAACTAAAGGATTCAAGCCAACAAGCATCGTCGCGTCGGGTCGCGTGGCGTTTCAATAATGTGAATGAATGTATTTCCGCGTCATGGTTGTGTGATCGCCTGTCGATACACCCCGGCGGGGCGGCGCGGCGGAAACCTGACCACTAGTCAGAGCACTATGTACGTACATACTCCTACACGAGGAACTCTTGTTTAAGTAGAACAGAACAGAGTGGATGTATCGCTCGGGAGTTGTAATATTGTCGCAGATGCATTGCAAGCAGCGCAGATTCCGCGGCGCGCGGCCGCATGCCGCCCGCCCCGCCCCGCCGGGGTCACGCACGACGCACTGTTTGCAAACATTCTTCAGGTTCCAGCTATTTGTTTCACAGTTCAACAAAACGGCGGATATCGGAGAGCTACAGGTCATTCATTACATTTGCAGTTTTCTCGATAACTGCAGGAAGTCTTGCTCGCAACCACAACATCTTGACAAGAGACGAGGAGCGATCCCTGATACTATAGTCCGGGCATTTGGTTCGGTAAACATAAGTTACCTTTACCTAGAAGCTGTACAGGGAGTTTTGATGATGGGTCATTTTAGATTTTGCTGTGCTTTTTCCGAATTTAAATTTTCAAAACTCCCAGAAAAATTCCAGGTAAACTATAATTAGTGGTCTATTGGTCGCGCGAGGAGAGATTGGTCTCCGAGCCATCAGTGCCACATCATGAGCTGGGCTGCGGAGGACGGGATCACCGCGAGGTTACTCAGGCGGTTGCGTTAAAATAACGGGTTATTTAATGTGAAGCGGCCGAGAATAGCTACCACAACACGTCCGCGTGAGACTTGCTGATAATATGGGCAGGGCTCAGCTACTGGCTCTATATTAGTTGCGGTTTATAATGTAAGTGGTAACTTAGTTAGAACTTCCTTGCTGGTATATTTTAAACTAGCTGCGCCCCGCGATTTCACCCGCGTGGTGATAGATATTTTGGATAATTAACAATATATCTTACAAATTGTAGCCTATGTGTTATTCTGATGTATAAGCTATATTCAACCACAAGGCAGTGAGTGCCACCTGCGCTGCGTGAGATAAGCGCAGTCGAACAATGCACGTGCATAAACACCGCAGCCAAGGTGAAGCGAATCAGTTAAACTTCTTTGAATATACATTCCTCGAGAGATATGTGCAAGTTCAATGTGTCAGCCATGCCAAGGTCACATCGAGACGCACTTTCATAATAGTAGAGATTTGCATATTGGTAAAGTGTGTCCGCAGCGCAGAGCGGAGCCACTTCCCTGCGCTCGTCACGAATCCTGGCCCTCTTGGATACATTAACCTCGGGCACAAACCACCCCAACATGAACCATCTGACTAACCCTTCGTCTGGAAGTTATGGTACCTTCCTAAATGTCCTGCGATTTCACTTGATCAAACTTTTCCAGTAACAACTGTTAGCTTGCGACAGTTTTATTTCCTTTCTTATAAAAGGCTTCCTTTTACGACAGCTGTGAGTTTTGATTACAGGGAGTGAAAAGCGCAGTCGTGTTGACGCGGCCCGCCGCGCCGCGCCGGGGCCGGGGGCCGGGGGCCGGGGGCCGGGGGCCGGGGGCCGGGGGCCGGGTAGCGCCGGCGGACCTGCCAATAGTTATGTTATATCCGTGTTATCTTGAAATCCTTTCACACTCGTAGGATTTATGTTTTGGTGGACTAAACGTTTATGTTTCGCGAGTTCATCACAAAGTCGAGACCGTTGTTGCAACATGCAAGTGGTCTGTTATTCATCGTAATATATGTATATTGTGACATTTACATTTTAATGTATTTAATATGTTACATTTGAATACCAAAGTAAATTTCGCAATGGACAGGTAGGTAGGTCCGACCTCCACCCGCAGAGCTCCGCGGGCCGCCGCGCCGCCCCGCCGCCGCCGCCATGGCGAGGTCACCTACAATAATCATTCACAACTGTAAACATTCATTTCATTAATAAGCCACATCACATTAGCATGCTAACATTTAGTTTGCACTCTGATGACCACTTTCAATTGAATAGCTGCTTCTAGGAATGACATTGTTTAGTATCGCAGACAATGCAATATCAAACGGAACATGATCCACGCGTGTCCCTGCCGCGCCGGGCCAGCGCCGACTGTGCCTCGAGTGACATCAAAAAGTGTTTTGCCTGCTCGCCCAGTTGTTGCAGCAGTTACAGTTACAGATCATTTATAAGAGTCACATAAATCCAGATTACCCATAGAGACTGCGGGACGCAGCATGCGACACGCAGCTGGTCACAACCAATACGAGCATTCGTATTGGATTCTGCTAAGTATTGAAGAAATTTATGTAAATTTAATTTTTGAAAATGTTTTGTTTAGTATGGAATAAGTCAACATGCGAGTAATTAGTGTTAAACAATCGGTTGTGCGGGGCAGGGAAGAGAACTTACGATAGTTAGTAGAGCATGTGGGGAGTACAGCTTCTGCGAGAGGAGCGGCGGGAAGGTACACACAGTTTGATATTAGACAGGAGTGAGGGGGCGTCTATTAAGTTAAGTAGGGTATTGTGTAAAAGAGTTAGGTCAGCAGCTTGTTTTCGCTTCTCCAAAGGTAATAGATGGTGATGTCTACAGCTGTTGATAATATATTCCGGAATAAAGATTTTATGAATTTTTTGAAGTTAATGAACTTGAGAAATTTCCTCTGGGGTTTCTCCAATAGGGTAATGTAGTTATAATAAATAAATAGAAAATAAAGTATTTATTTCAAGCATTGACACTCATATACTTAATACAGTATTTTGAGCGTTTTGAGTGATTTGAAGTCTCTAGTTACCCGAAGGAGAAACCAGGGTCTTCATGGCTTTTGCGGTAATCTTCTCAATGTGCTGATCACAAAGTAATGAGTCTACAGTAGGTAATACCTAAATCAGTTATTGTAGTTCAATAAATACATAATGCTGGACAATTCACGCAGCATCATCTAGCCCCATGGTAAGCAGAGCTTGTGTTATAGATAACTGATATACATAATACAATACATTACATAGATAGATATTTCTTATTATACATAGAAAACAAGCAGAACACCCGGAACAAATATCTGCAGATCGTACACACAATTGTTCCGAGGCGGGAATCGAACCCGCAACCTCCTGCGTCGCAGGCGGACCTTTGCCCACCGCGCCACATCGGTCGGTAGTTGTTTGAATTATGTTTGAATTAGAGACTCGCCAGTTGAAGGGATAAGGGTGACTCGTTCTATGGAAGGACATGCAGTAACATGGTTGGACGTCAAGTTCGAGTTTGTTCAGTGTACAGTAGGCGTGTAACTTGTCTAGGTCATTCTGCTTCTCTTATGATACCACCTTTCTGATTGACCATGTCTGATATGAATAAACTATTTCATTATTTATCCATCCTTTACCCGAGTAGGATGGTCCGCTCACAGAACCATGTGAACATGTGCTCTCAGGTGGAGCGCTCTATATTTGTGCAGGGACAGCTCGTGAGGCGCGGGCCTGCAGTAGTCAGGTGCAGGGCCGACACCTGACCGCACTACACGCACTCACACCGGACCCACGATCACTCCTCTACCCCCACTCTTCACGCGCATTCATTATCTGTAGTCTCTCATCTCGAGACGAGCAGGTGGAGGGAAGGTGCCGCATCTCTACCGACACTTGTAGGAGGTACCTCCGGCGGCGCTGGCGGCTCCTTATGTAAGGCGCGAGTGGAGAGAGCTCCCAGCGCTGGGAACTGTTTTTTGGCAACGTGAGCGCATTGTGATGTTCCTTACACAGGGAACACGTGCTTTTTTGCGCTACAATAGAAAGTTCAGAACCGGTACACATTAGTTTAATTGCTAATTATTGTACACGTTTCCGCGGCAGCGCGGCGTGGCGTGGCGTGGCGCGGTGATAGGTGTCGGATGTGTTTGCGGTGTGCTGCGTGGAGCCGCGGCACAAGCGAGGAAGCGCCGCGCCAGACAATTTTTTCGTTGACATGACACCTCGCGCGGGCGGAACACTTCTACGGCGCGGCGCGATTGTAAACGATTCCACACAACTTGCCTCGTAGATACGGACGCCCATTTGAATGCACCAAAATGGTTCAAACATGTAGGTGGCGCGAGACACATTCATTAACGAAACTATATACAGATGGAGGGATCCTGTCTACATTGTCAAGGTTCAAACCTTTCAATCAATCTCTATGTACAAGGCAAATAGCAGTCTACACTATCTTACTAATCTTTAATGTACAGACGATGCTGTTTTCAATTACCACTGTCGTAGTAAAGCGATTGGTTGGCGGGACTCGGCCACGGTACCGCAGCAGCGGGCGCGGGGTCCGGCGGGACACGTGCTCGGCCACTGCATGTGCAGTCTGTCTGTTACCTCTTATCGACTGCACGGATCTCTCAGTTTGCCAAGGGTTATTTCAATGCAGTACAAACGAGCGGAAAGAAGCTAGAATTAAATAATGCATGTTGTTTAGAGGATGTCAGTTCTCTGCCGGGCGCTCGCCGGCTGCGACTACTTGTGACCGGAACGAATGCATATCAGAGTTCAATCCCCAGCTGCAGCGCGGCGCCCTCCGCTGGAAGCCGCACAAACGTTACATTCGCTTCAATATAACTAACTGTGACTTACTATGGGTTTGTTTCTGTTCGGTTTGCGGCCTAACATTATCGGTAGGTATAGGTGGTCTCTAATATTAGTCAAACCAGTCGGATCGGCAATAACACCTAAATGTCATCCGCCGAGCTCCGCCCGGACCCGGACCAGTGCTCGCCTCCCGCGCAGGTGCAGACCACCTCCACCCTAGCTGCTCACGGGAAACGTTCAGGGTAGATCACGCATAAGGCAATGGTGCGGTTGAAAATCTATTGATAGGCCATACAAGTGATTCAATCAACAGACTTGAGAGAGATAATGCCTACACTGAGCTGTCAACCTACCTATCTCCGTCTTAACAACAGACTAGTGCACTGGGTGCTAGGGGAAGGGGTGAAGATGTTCGCCGACCTCCGTACAATATTGGTGTAGCGGCGGCGGCGTCGGCGGCGCGGGCGACGAACCGCGACGCGGCGCGCCGCAGCCACCGCACCAGTTACTACTGGAGGGACCGTTACGTGACGCGGCACCGGCGGCTGCGCGCAGACGCTCCTGTTGTAGAGCGTCTCGTGACAACGTCACATTACAACCTCGCTTAGCTAGTGTTGTGTGCCTACACTAAGGTATATACATTATGTTTGTAAGTTCATACCTTGATTCTGTTGCGGCGGTTGGCGCGGAGGATGATGCCGTCGTTCTCGATGTAGTCGGGAACCTCCTTGCGGTTGGAGAAGTTGAAGACGACGGAGGTGGCGGCGGGCGGGGGCGCGCGGGGGCGGGCGGCGCCGCGCAGCCAAGGGGGGCGCTGCTCGGGCGCGGTCGGCTCGATGCGCTTCACGCTGGAGCCGCTCCAGGCGCGCTCGATGCCAGCTGCGCCGATGCGCGACAGCGCGCCCGGCTCCGGCGTAGAGTGTCCGTTGACGCGGGGGCGCGCGCGCTCCGGACTGGCGGGCGCGGCCGGCATGGGCCGGATCACGCCCACACGCCGCGCCACCAGCACGGGGTTGGTGGCGCTCAGCGGTGGCAGGTGTGCCTCCCCGCGCCCCGAGCTGAACGCGTAGCGCTTCGCCTGCCCGCCGCTAGCGACCTGCTCGAGCGCGGCGCGCGGCGCCTCCCTCGCGGCCGCATCTGTCTCTTCACGGGAGTCCGGCTCCGGCGGCGCTGCGCCCCGCTCGCTCGGCTCGCTCGCCGAGACTTCAGCCCGAGGGCTCGCGCTCGGGAGGGAGTCAACCTCGGGGGTCGGCCTCGTTTCCGATTTCGCGACAATAGGGGCCACGGGAGCGTCCAATTTTAGAGAAGCGACAACGAGGGACTCCATGGGTTCCGGCGCGGGCGCGACGAACGGCGGGCTCGACTTCGACGCGGGAACGGTCGTCGGCGCCGGCGGCGGCGGGGTATTACACTTTGCAAGGATGACGATAGGAGAAGGCGAGCGCGGCGGCGGCGGCGGCGACGGCGGCGCGGCTGTCTCGGGCTCCGAGGAGGGCGGGGGAGTGGTAGCTCGGACTGTCGGGGGAGACGGGGACGGCACGACGGGGGCTGGAGGTGCGGGCGGGTGCGGTGGGTCGGCCGGCTCGGGGGTGAGGCTGCGGCGCGGCTCGAGGCCCCGCAGCACAGCGGATACGCGGGCCGCGGGCGCGGTGCGACGCGGCGGCGCACTTTCGAATTTGCGCAGCGCGGCGCGTACCACGTCGGGCGGAGGGCGCTCCGCCTCGCGCAGCAGCGGCTGCGGGCGGCGCGGCGCGCGCGGAGGCCGCGGCTCCTGCTCCGGCGGCGCGTCCAGCCGGCTTAGCGCGTCCACGGAGCGCGCGCGCTTCACCGCGTCCCTGCGCGGCGAGGAGGCGAGCGCGGCGCTGGGCGCAAGGGAGGCGGGTCGCGGGGCGCGGGGCGCGCGCGGCGCGGGCGGCGGCCGCTCGTCCAGCAGGTGTTCGAGCGAAGCGGCGCGGCGCAGCACGGAGGCGCGGCGGCGCGGCGCATCCCGCAGCGCTAGGGACAGGTAGCGCGACTTGAGCCGCTTCACGATGCCGGGCCCGTAGCGCAGCTCTTCGTCCTCCGGCGGCGGCGACGGCGGCGGCGGCGGCGCCCCTCCACTCGGCGCCCGCGCACGCGCCAGCCGCCGCTGCAGCAGCTCGCGCTTCCACTGCGGCAGGGCCCCGTTCGACATTCCTGATGAGAGTACTGCAATCAGTGTCTGTGTATGAATTCTTATTTGTCTTCATGTTGGATTGGAATACTGTTGGGCGACTTACCAAAGTCCTGGGAGGACTCCAGGATGGACTCCACCATCATCTTGCTGCAGCTGGCTCCGCTCCGCTGCTGTGCAACAAAACACAATGAACACTATACCAAGATACTATACCAGCTTAGTTTTGGTGAAGTGTATACTGAATATGAACCAAATGCAGCTTATGATAAATTTATTGAGTTATTTCAAATGATATTTAACCTCTGTATACCCATTCAAAGATGTAAAGTAACGTATAACAGAAAACAAAATTGGAAATCTAAGGGAATTTTAGTATCTAGCAAAAAGAAACGTCAAATGTATTTACAATATAAAAGTATGAGAAATGAAAACAACACTGACAATTATGTAAAATACAATAAGATATTAAAAAGAGTTATCCGAACTTCAAAGAAAATATCAAATATAAGATACATAAATGAAAGCACTAATAAAACAAAATCCACATGGGGAATCATTAAACAATACACAAGTAGCACAAACACGATAAAAACGACTATAGATAAAATTAAAATGGAAGATCAAGAAGTTATTGATCCCATAGAAATTGCTAAACTATTTAATAAATACTATATTAATTTAAACGTAAATAAATCAGATCCTAAAAATTATCCTAAATTTAAAGACAAAATGAAACAAAAAAATTGCAGCAGCATATTCCTTGCGCCTGTTGATGAGAACGAAATTAAAAAAATCGTTAAAGAAATGAAAAATACAAAAAGTTCAGGTCATGACCAGATTCAGGTTATAAAATACAGCATTGATATTATTGTAAAACCCTTAGTATATATCATTAACCTATCGATTGAACATGGCTGTTTTCCAAAAAATCTAAAGAAAGCTCTCATTAAGCCCTTGCATAAAAAAGGTTCGAAATCTGACATGGGGAATTTTAGACCTATAGCTATTCTTCCTAGCATTTCAAAAATCTATGAAAAGGCTATATACAATCGAGTAACAACCTTTTTAGATACCAATAATTTACTTAATCCAAATCAATACGGATTTAGAAAAGGGAAAAACACAACACTAGCAATATTCAAAACTTTAAAACTAGCATGGGAAGAGATTAACAATAAAAGACATGGTATTGCTTTGTTCCTAGATTTATCTATGCATTTGATTGCGTAAATCATAACATTCTCATAAATAAGTTAGAAGACATAGGTATCAGAGGATTAGCTCTTTCTTTTTTTAAATCTTACCTAGATGATAGAAGACAGTCAACTGTTATTGAATTTTATAATAAGACAACTAAAACTATAGAACATACTGATTCTGGTTTTGAGACTATATCACTAGGTGTACCACAAGGCAGTGTCCTAGGTCCACTCTTGTTTTTGATTTACATTAATAATTTACCGAACATAACAAAACACCTCTGTGTCATGTTTGCAGATGATGCCACAATCTTTATACCCCAAATACATCATAGCTTACAGGATTTTGAAACGGAAATAATAACACTCTCGAGGAAATAGTGACTTGGCTAGGAAATTTAAACTTAAAAGTGAATATTGAAAAAACAAAATATCTTAGATTTAAGAACTACAAAACGCCTACAGTAAACAAGGCAATATGTAACCAAGGCAACACTGTAGAAGAAGTCAGCGAAATAAATTTTCTCGGAATAGGAATTGACACCTATTTAAATTGGAAATATCATATTAATAAAGTAAATAACAAAATATCCAAGTACTGTTATGCTCTACATATTCTAAGTAATGTTTCGTCAAAACAAGTAGCAAAGAACGTGTATTATGGACACGTTTTCCCTCAATTATGCTACGGTGTGATTTTTTGGGGAAACTCAGTTGAAGTTCAGTCCGTTTTTATTATGCAAAAAAAATGCATTAGAGCTATATATAACTTAGACAGTACTCAGTCTTTGCGGGACGTTTTCATAGATAATGATATTCTAACTCTAACTGGGATATTCATTTTAGAGATTTCCTTATTTGTAAAAAAATATTCAACATTCTTCAATATAAAATCTAATAGATCAGATACCTTGCGAAATAAATATAAATTTAACCTATGTATACCACAAGTTAACAACTCAATGTTCCATAAAAGCACATACATAACAGCTATTAAAGTATTTAATAATTTACCAGTAGAAATAAAGCAACTTGATGGAATGATGTTTAAATATAAGTTAAGGAAATGGCTAGTTAATAAAACTCACTACAATTTAAAGGAGTTTTTTGATAATTAGATTATGCCTAAATTAAGATTAATATAGGTTAAGATAACTATGATGCTTATATGAGTAAAATAATATTTTGGTATAACTTTGAACCTATGTTAATATTATTTAAAAAAAAAAAATATTGTATGTCCGAATAGGATTAAATTGTTGATACTATATTTTAATTATAAGACCTTCATGTAACTATGATTCACACAATTTTACAATAAATTTATTCTTATTCTTAGATAGATCAATAACAAGTTATATTATTTGCGTACTACAAGCGGAAACTGTATTAGCTTCATTTGTTTATATTTGAAATGTACTATTAACTGTTGCATATTAAACATAAAAATAAAATAACTAGCTCATCCAATAGCACATTAACATCTCAATCGACTTGAGGACCTCTGTGGCGCGGTGGGCAAACATATCATTGTATGATGTGCAGATATTAGTTCCAGTGTGGCGGGCCCACAGGCATGCGGCACCTAGCTTACCCCACAGTTAGCTCAGCTAACTAATGTTTAATAATGCTGGACAATCCGCACCTAGCTTACCCCACAGTTAGCTCAGCTTACTAATGTTTAATAATACTGGACAATCCGCACCTAGCTAACCCCACAGTTAGCTCAGCTAACTAATATTTAATAATACTGGATAATCCGCACCTAGCTAACCCCAGTTAGCTCAGCTAACTAAAGTTTAATAATGCTGGACAATCCGCACCTAGCTAACCCCACAGTTAGCTCAGCTAACTAAAGTTTAATAATGCTGGACAATGCGCACCTAGCTTACCCCACAGTTAGCTCAGCTAACTAATGTTTAATAATGCTGGACAATCCGCACCTGGCTAACCCCACAGTTAGCTCAGCTTACTAATGTTTAATAATACTGGACAATCCGCACCTAGCTAACCCCACAGTTAGCTCAGCTAACTAATATTTAATAATACTGGATAATCCGCACCTAGCTAACCTCAGTTAGCTCAGCTAACTAAAGTTTAATAATGCTGGACAATCCGCACCTAGCTAACCCCACACTTAGCTCAGCTAACTAATGTTTAATAATACTGGACAATCCGCACCTAGCTAACCCCACAGTTAGCTCAGCTAACTAAAGTTTAATAATACTGGACAATCCGCACCTAGCTAACCCCACAGTTAGCTCAGCTAACTAAAGTTTAATAATACTGGACAATCCGCACCTAGCTAACCCCACAGTTAGCTCAGCTAACTAATGTTTAATAATACTGGACAATCCGCACCTAGCTAACCCCACAGTTAGCTCAGCTTACTAATGTAAATATCCCCAGGCTCAGAAAATAAGCACAAAGACAAGTTTAATTTTAAGTACTAATAGAAAATGAAGTGTTTATTGATTCTCAGTGTCGGGTTTATTATTCCATAATATTAATTCCTTGAAATCATTTGCAGCCGTTAGACAAGAGGCATGTATTGGATCCATTACTTTATTATTAACATCCATTATACCTACATTTGCAGCCGTTAGACAAGAGGCATGTATTGGATCCATTACTTTATTATTAACATCCATTATACCTACATTTGCAGCCGTTAGACAAGAGGCATGTATTGGATCCATTACTTTATTATTAACATCCATTATACCTACATTTGCAGCCGTTAGACAAGAGGCATGTATTGGATCCATTACTTTATTATTAACATCCATTATACCTACATTTGCAGCCGTTAGACAAGAGGCATGTATTGGATCCATTACTTTATTATTAACATCCATTATACCTACATTTGTAGCCGTTAGACAAGAGGCATGTATTGGATCCATTACTTTATTATTAACATCCATTATACCTACATTTGCAGCCGTTAGACAAGAGGCATGTATTGGATCCATTACTTTATTATTAACATCCATTATACCTACATTTGCAGCCGTTAGACAAGAGGCATGTATTGGATCCATTACTTTATTATTAACATCTATTATACCTACATTTCTGCAATTAAGTGAATTACAATTTAAGACTTACATATCTTTTTACTTTATATCAGTCCTCTAGTCGAAGAAGAAGAGACAAGAGCTGCTGTGTAAAAGCCTGTTCTGAATATTATTCTATTTATTCCAAAGCCGGCTCAAAAGTATTAGGTTTTGTGTCTATGCACATTAAAGTTAATACTTTTGAGCCCGGCTACATATTAGTAACATACTACTACATATCATAGGCCTACTAATAAAGCAACAGTTTTGCTAACTTTCTTTAAAGAAACCAGGAGTTCCCAGTATCAATAAAATTTGTGTTTTATTTTGGTTGTTCACCATATTAATAACCATAAATCAGATTTCAATTATTCATGTCACAGAAACTTTAGATTACATTCAAATATGATAATGTATTTGCTAAAGCTATTACTGTTCAAATCTCTTCTGATCTTCATTAACCGATTGCATTATGGCAGAGAGAAATCAGATAAACCTAAAGGCAGACTGTTGGAATGCATTATCTTGAGACTTGCTTGTTTACATCCAGGTGGGGCATGGCTTGGCTCCCACTGACATAATAGGAGTCAAGCCATAACAAGAAGAGTGATTTACAAATGCCTTTGAACGCAGAGGAATGCACGCTCGACAACAATAATGTCTCCCTCGAGCCGGGCATTCCAGCGCCCGGCGCATTCCTTCCCTGCACCGCTCCTTACCTGCTACACATCCATCGATTTACGCTCTTTGCCACTGACTCCGAGATTGTCACAGGGAATTCCTAAACATTGTATTGCACTCCGAGGAGCACTACACCACACTACACTTGCTCTTGGTTTCAAAAATCACTTCTGGGTCGACCTCGACGACGACGGGCACCCGTGCATAAATTGAAATGCATCCGGAGAACTACAACCAGCTTTAATGACAGATCATAGAATTTACCGATCTACTTATTTATCAGTAGAACAGAGCGCTTATTGGATAAATATTTATTTTCGATTCCTTCTTACTTTGAGAATTATTATTAACACGAGACACGAGTTCACGTCACAATAGCACCCGCTCGTCTTTCTTGATTAATTGATAGAACTTGACTGACTGATAGGTGGACTGAACTGATCGCCTGGAGATGACTGATGGATGGATGGGAAGTTGAGTTGACACGACGGCTTGACTTGACTGTCGTTGCATACGTTGATTTGATGGCGTAGACTGAGAAAGCCTTTGTATCTAGGCAATGGTTCAAAGATGCAATGGTTGAACAACCAAAACACTTGTGTTCGGGGCTGCCAGCCTATTTTCCACATGTCCACTACATATCTTTATATACTTATAAAAATCTATTGCTGTTCGTTAGTCTCGCTAAAACTCGAGAACAGCTGGGCCGATTTATCTGATTTTGGTTTTGAAATATTTATCGTAGTCTAGGGAAGGTTTAAACGGTAACAAAATAATGGTAAAATTGCACAGAAATTTAACGCGAGCGAAGCCGCGGAGCGCAGCTAGTATATAATATAAATAAACCACGCCATCTGTGTTTGAGTAGCAAAAGTTCTCCTCTTCCCATTTGATTGGTAGCATTGATTACGCGCGAAAATTCAATCAATTCCCAACGACAACAATGAATGAAAATGGTCGCTTCGCTTGCTCTATCTATTCGGAACTGTCATGGAACTGTTGTACTGTAGGAGTGGAAGTGTGGAATGGAATGGAAGGCGGTACAATAAGGATTTCAGAATGTACCTACGTGCAACGTTACAATCTTAAATCCTATGTACATGTATATTTATTTATGTAACTGTTATTATCATCATAACATTAAATCTTCTGAATTATATACAAAAAAAAAAAAAATTTATACTACTAATTTTATTACTTAGATTCATGGCAACCGCCGTTAACTGTTTTAACTCGAACAAAAAAAAACACGAACAAAAATTTACCATATTGTCAAACACATTTAATTATTTATGTACTTACACGATTAGCACGATAACATTAGAACCAATTACACTAGTTAGTTACAATACCTATACATTAGAACAAATTACATAAACAATTATACATCAAATTAGACAATAAGAAAAACTAATAAGTAATAATCAATAATTTATAAAAACTCCAGGCAAACAAAATCCAATAAAAACATAATGCATTTTAATACTAAAAAATAAAAATAAATTAATATAAACAAACTCTATTATATTAGGTACTCCTTTCATTCGTCTCTCTCGCAAAACCTCAGGCACCTTCCATTCGTCCGCAAACATATCACAGTCCGGGTTTTGTTCAAGAAGTCTGTTGAAGGCGGTGAGAGTGCGAGGCAGTGGAGAGTTGGCGCGAGCCACGGTTCTGCAGAGAGGCTCTGAAAAAAGCCTAAGGTTTCTGTGGCGAAGGTAATTATCGGGTAGGTTAGGACGAAAGAGAAGGTTGTGCAGATCTGGGGTGTCGCTCATACCGCGGAGTATCTTGCACATAGTTGCCGTCTGATCGTACGCTCTCCTGGTTTGTAGGGAGTTGTACCCGAGACATCCCTGGAGAAACTTGGTTGGGTACATGAATGGGTAGTAGGTACCCAAAAAGTAGCTTGTACAAAAACCTTATAAACGCCTTCTGAACTTTCTCTAGTGACAGAGCGTACCTACCTACGTACTTTCATGGGGGTTCCATACGCAACAGCTTGACTCCAGCTTGCTCCGTACAAGAGCCCCGAACTACATCCTCACCACACTGTCACTGCGAAAGTCTCGGGCGTTTCTCAGGACAAAGCCAAGTCTCTGCTTGGCGACTGTGGTGATGTGGTCGTGAAAAGTGAGCTTTCGGTCAAAAGTTACTCCCAAATCCTTGATTAGCATAGCTCTAGGAATCGCGTTACCGCGGATAGTACCTATAATCGAAGGATACCGGACTTTTCTTTCTACCGAAACTCACCACGGAGTATTTGGCGGGATTAAACTCCATCTTGTTTTCTAGGCTCTATCGACAGAAAAAAAAACTCACACCAGACCGGGTGTTATATGGTGCAGACCAGTGCAGACTCATAAATTCCGTGTTTGACATAATGCTGACGATCACATGCTTTGAAAAAAGGCTAATTACAAAATATTAGATTATCTTGACGATAAAAAATCTTGAGACGAATTTTGCTCCAACTCGAACACTAATAACCTAACAAGGTAAGGTTTCTTGTTAATTTCTTTACTTACCTTAAAAAGATAGAAGCATCGACTGGGTACGTAGTCGATGGATAGAAGTGAGCATCATAATCTAATTGAATAGTAAAGTTAGGTGTCCATGAGTCCTGTTTGGTATCCAATCCAGGGGATGGGTGAGATAATAACTTGATACGGATCATATTGTGTAGGTAAAGGGTAAAGCTAATAGGCATCTACCTACTTTACTTATTTGACGACAATGCGGCGCGGTGGGCAATGGTCCGCCTGTTTCGCAGCAGGTTGCGGATTCGATTCCTGCCTCGGCAATTGTTTGTACGATCTGCAGATAATTGTTCAGGGTGTTCGGGATATTTCTTATATAAAAATATCTATCTATGTAGTGTATTGTATTAAGTATATGAATCACCTAGCATCCATAACACAAGCTCTGCTTGGCTTGGGGCTAGATAGATGATGCTGTGCGAATTTTCCAACATTATTTATTTATTTCACTGCAAGTACCTATACCTACCTATGGCGGTAATAGGAAGTACCTACCTAAGTGCCTTGCACATTAAGAGTGTTCAATAATTCATTTGGTCACCGCGATTGAGATCTTCATAAAACCTGCCAAATTTAATATGACTTGTCTAAGTGCTTATTTGTAAGCCTAAGGAAATAAACTTTCATTTCATTTCATTTCATTTCACGGCGCGGCGGCGGCGGCGGGGCGGGTCTCGCCGGCTAATCTCACAGGCATCTCACAGGTCGCGTCCGGCGAGCACGACCCGCCGCGCCCCCGCCCGGCCCCCGCCCCGCGCCTGCATTATGGTGATGGTGACGTTGCCTTGCTTTCATTCGAGGAAAATGGATTCTTGAACAACCAAGTCCGACCGGGACAGCCACTGTGAAGGAAAGGAGTTAGCCATAGTTTGTGGTTTCAAATATAAGTAGGAATAAATCTAAGGCACTGTGTAAATGTCTTGGCTGTGGTTTGTCTGTCCGTATCGACAAAGGGTCTTATAATGTGTGTTCGTTTTGAAAGGGAAATATATTTGATTGGTAACGGTGGTTACCAGTTCGATTCACTGTTTCGATATTACGCCATTACCTACAGTACTTTTGCAGTATTGGGAATATAAGATGTTTTAATACTAGTGAATCGAACTTGGTTTTATCATGGGTTTATAAAATCGGGCAAGTGCGAGTAGACTCGCACACGGATGGTTCCGTCCGTACCAGCGCAGGTGCCTACTATCCTCTGCCGACGTTATTTGACTTCAGTTGCCGGTACCTGCTGCACGTGCTACGGATGGAATGGACATTGGATGGCCGACCTGGCTGGCGCGGAGCAGCGGGAGCGGGAGCGGGAGGAGCGCCGAGACTCAGTATATATGTGTACTGTGGCCGAGAGGGGCGATGACAAGATTGCAGAAGTGATACGAATGACCCTCGTGCGCCCCCCCCCCCCCCATTTCAACATTACGAAAACTCAAATATCAAATCATGGTAATAGGCTTAGAGCCTGCGACCGCCGGACGGACCCTCATCATTTTGTAAAAGCTGAGAGTTTGTCGGCGGATGCTCCCGACCCCAAGCTCAACGCAGGTAGAAACGATCACCGATTTTTTCAGATATTAGCTGCGTAAAAATTCTGTACTACTGTTATGTTCGAAGCATCCTGGAATATTGTAGCTCAGTATGGAATCCACAATATCTCATATACACGCAAAGCTTAGAAGGCATTCAACGGAAATTCATGAAACACCTCAATTATAGATGTTTCCGTGGTTATGGATCTGTTGACTATCGAGATTCGTGCAAATTCCATAATATAACAAGTCTCGAAAATCGACGTAAGTTGGCGGACATGTCTTTCCTCCATGGCATATGCAATGGCTTTATAGATTGTTCCGAATTGATCTCATAAGTTTTATGTTTAAACGTGCCCAAAAAGCGAACAAGACATACCAAAACTAAACTTTTCGCTGTGTCCAATACTACTTCTAACTATGCTCAACATTCTCTTATTAGTCGTCTGCATAATAGCTATAACAAAATATTTAATGATATAGACATCTTCAACATTGGTAAGCCGGGGTTCAAACGTGATGTTCTACTAGTCTTAAATAATCTAGAATAGGGTACGGTTGGCGGGGTAGAGTCAAACGCGCGTACGAAGTTGGTGGATCAATAGTGTGGCGTGGATCATTATAGGTCGACGCATGTTTTTATATTAGTATACTTGTATTGCATAGACATAAATATATATATATATAAACACCATCCTGGGCACTTAGTTGATCCAGCAGTGAGCCAATGCATAACAGACTCCACCTTTCAGACGGAATAACTTGGCTCTGGTTTAATATTTTTCGACCGGAGTGGCAACGTTGCTTTTTACTTGGCGACGTTGCCTGACATATGGAACGGAAAAACCGTATACTCCATGTTTTTTTCATCTGAAGTTGCACATTAAAGTGGATCCGTAACGGCCAAATATTTTGAACTCATTAATACTTATTGGGTCCGTATATAATCTCTAACCGTGTAAGTAAGTGGATCCATTGTGGCGCTTATACGATACTAACAGATACATTATGTAGCTCCACTGTATATACTTAATGGGTTATAAATGAATGCATACCTACGTTGATCCAACAGATGTTATAATCGTATATAAATATTCCTAGCATTGTGAGATCTAGCATTGAAGACTTTTTGGCTCCTTTGATATTGAAACCTGGTACATATGTGGTTCCATTACGGTTGAAATTCAGATATCTACCGATTGCTGAACACTATGTGGTTCCGAATACATACATACACCATGAATAAACTGCGTTCGTTCTTTGATCTAGCAAGTTATTCCTATATTCGTGATGCTTGAACATCGTAAGATCCACCTCGAGTCAGGAGCGGTCCCAGGGATAGGGGGAGGGCAATGACCCCCTCCCCTAAAATAAAAAAATAATCTATTGAAAACGTCGGACTCTTTAAATAAATTTTAATTACATACTATATCCTACCTAACATCTAACTAAACAATATGGTTATCCACTGCGGTAAAAAATATATTACGATAATACTCATGTTTTGGGCGTTGTCATGTTTCGTATCAGTTCTGTAAAAGCAACGGCACCTATTTTGAGGACTCAGTCTGCTACAGTCATTTTCTATCAATACAATCACCACAACAAATAGCGCAAAATGTAACAATTAATACTATGCGAGGTCACTTTGTCAAAGAGCGCAAAACATCTAAAGAGACAACAAAATTTTCGAGATTAGATCCACAAGCCGATAACAATCTTCTTCTTCTAAAATTTCTTCGGAGTAAAGAAAAGAGCCCCGCTTAAAAAAAACACTTACTAAAATATCTTTCATCACTTTGCTCGCCGATGTTAAATAGGTCTGGCTGCCGTTCTGGTACGAAACTTATAATTTTTGGTACCTCATTATCTTTGCATCACTGTTTTGGTAAGCATACTGTACCAATTTCAAAAAAGGCTACGGCTCACTCTACTCGCCGATATTTATTTTGTATTAGTTTTCTAACAATTCTAGCAAACTATCCAAAAAATTCCAGAGTTCGCTTCGCTCCTTATTAATTATTTTTTCATTCTTCTTAATTAGTTTGACAAAAATAAAAAAAATGCGGTGGCTCGCTCCGTTCTACTTGCCGTTATATCTTTTTATAATTTTTGTATTTCTAGCATTTTGTATCGCCAAAAAAATAACAAAAATGTTGCGGTTATCTCAACTCGCCGTCATCTTAGCTTCCACGTCTTTCTTGCTAAACCAAGTCCAAAATAAACGTGCTCGCTACGCTTGCCACTTTATAGTTGATGTAGTTTTTTTATCAATACATCAATTAATTTACCAATACAAATAGCTTAGAGCCCCGAAAATATTTTGTACACAAGTACAAAATATTTTCGGGGCTCGCTTTGTTCGCTGTTTTTTTTATCATAGTCATAGGTACAAGGTACTCGTACTTTTGTTTACTTTTCCCCAAAAGTTCGTCAACATCTCTAAAAACTTCGGGGCTCACTCTGCTCGACGTTGCTTATACTTGCTATTTTTAGGAGAGGATAGTTAGTTGAGATTGTGAACTCCAAGAAAGTCAGTTCAGTAATTTTGTTTCGTTTTTTGTTTGGGGGGGTTTTGACCCCATTTGACATTTTTCCAACCAACACACTTTTCGCTTTATTTCTCGCTCGGTGGGGTTTTCACCGTAAAAAGTGCATATTAATATTGTTATATATTTTTGTAAAAAAAAAATACGAATCATATCGTTCTCGAAATTGATCATTCTATATTCGATATTGTTTTAATTGTATCGGAATGTAAGAAATAATTTGTCGAATCATTTTTCGTTTTCTGTATTAATCACTCAAACGTTTAAAGTTTTAAAATGATTTACTTTCTTATTTTGAAGCTTCTTTCGACCTAGCCATGGCTGGTAGAATGCTAACTGGTTTCCTTACGATGTTTTCCTGAATTCTTAATTACACCAGAACATGCCTGCATTAAAAGCTATTTGTTCTTCTTTTTAACCCCCGAATACCCCCGCCAAAACGAATTCTCCGACTTCGATGCGGATTTTTTTTGGAAGAAAGAAATTTTGTCTTGAATGGTTCTTAGTTTTTCAAGTTTGGTAAAAATTGGCCCAACCGTTTCCATATTCTGACGGTATTCATCAGCTCAGAAACTTAGTATCGGAGGGATCTCGGGCAGTTACAGTTTTAAACAGTTTGTTCACCCTGAAGCATCCAGATTTAATAATAATTTTGATATTCATATGATAAACAGGATTCAGGGTACAAAGGGTTTTAATTTCCTGTTTTATAAGTTTTATCAAACATTCAGCTCATAGCTCCTGCCTTCAAACCTTTAGTTTATATGTTAAACTAAAGATAATTCTACAGGTAAGATGATGGATGAGCAGCAGATGAACAGGAACCAGGGTAATTCTAAATCTTAAATTCAAGTTTTTTACAAACTATTTTTGTCTAGTGATGAAGAAAATTTTGCGAATAGATAATTGTAAAGGTAAAATGGGTTTAAATTTTTGTGTAAATTAACTTTAACTTATTAATAAATCAATACTCAATGCATTTATTAATTTCGCATGATGCATGAATCCTTTCTGTTAATCTGTTCGAAACACAAAATCTATCTTTAGGTATTTATAGTACAGCAACACCAAGCCAATTACAAAGGCCGTCACAAATGGTGTACTCCGATTGGCTCATTTGAATTGGATCAACTAGTGCTAAAACGCAAAAAAGGTGGATTTGTATAAAAACAGCTTAATTATTATTATTACTCATGGTTACACTTGTGGCTCCAATCAGAGTCACATGTGTATGGTGAACAAGCATTAGATCAACAAATACTACCCGGATCAACAAGTGAAAATGGATCAACAAAATACTACTTATACGGCACGATGGAGCCACTAAGTGCCCGTGGAGATATCTATATATATATATGATACACATTATAAACATATATGATTTACAGTACACAGTTAACTTGCAGGTTTTATTATCATCAAGTGTAATTGTAATGTATTTAGTTATTCCCAATGACCTAATTTATAGTGTTTATAGTTAACAGTAAGGCTGTAATAGTTTAGGTACAAAGTTGAGACACTTGAATAATGAGATTTGTATTTAGTATTTTAGTTTTAATTTTCATGTTTCTTTTAAATTTAATTTATATTCTTTTTTTTCTTAGATATGTCATTCAAATTGTTTTAGCGTTTATTAATTTGATTTATAGTGATAGTCATTTTTAATTGTATACAAAGTAAATCCTTTATTGGCCCTAAGTTTAGTAATTAAGTATGTTAATATTAGTTTTATAGGCTGTGGATTTTGTTTCTAAAATAAATAAATAAAATAAATAAATTACGAAGTCTGTATCATAGCGGCAGATATTGGCTTGCAAATTTGTTGAATTTCCACCAAAAATTCGTTATAAAGAAACAACAAAATTTTTTTTCGGATACCTACGAGTATTATAGAGGTAGTATAACGTTCTGTTTTTTACATGTGGTTTGGGGTCGTATCAGAAATCGAGTAGGTACTGCCACTGCCAGACGGTATTCATATTGGCTTTGGCCTGCCCGACACTTTCAAATTCTACCGTGCTAGGTACCTAATAACTCTTATATTCGCTCATGGTATAAAGCCCCATTGTGTATTTTCTTCGGGATAGTATTAAAAATCAAGAACTTCCATTGCCTATACTATACTTTGCATAGTGTCTTGCTCCTGCCTGATGCTTTTAACTATGATACATTTCGTCATGGTATAAACGCTGAATGAATTCTATAAAATGTTACTTGGAGGTACCAAATGGTATTTTCTAGAACGTCAGACACTTTCGATAGTTGATAGGTACGTGCTGCCACTTTTAGTAATTCTGGCGTAGTAGCACAGTAGTAGGTTCGAGGTTAAAGTATATCTGGAGGTAAAAGTATATCTAATTATTTTGTAGCTTCCAGGCGCATCCCAGCCCAAGTCTTTGGGGGGGTCACTTGGTCAGGGACGGGAACCCCGAAAATGTAGGATGTAATGACTTGGTATTGATAGATAATGGGTAGATTGATTAAGCGGCGGGCGAGCCGCGTTCATTTTGGACTTTGGTGAGGTCGGAAGCAAGAAAGACGAGAAAACTACAACGGCAGTGGAACGACGGAGATACCGCAGCATTTTGAGATATTATTGGCGATACAAAAGAAATATATAATGGCGTGCGGAGCGAGCCGCCGAAGTTTTTGTTACTTTTCTCAAAATGGTTAAGAAGAGTATGAAAAAACACCGCCGAAATTTTTGTTATAGAAAAGTTTCTCAAACTAGTACTCTTCTTGTACGAAAAAATTAATAAAAAGGAGCGGAGCGAGCCTTGAAAATGCAAGACTATTTTTGCAACTTTTCGTGTTTGGCAAAATTATCTTAATATGAGCACTTGACTTGTGGTTTTCGTTAGAATTTTGTGTTATTTTTTAAAGCTTTTCGCTTTTTTCTATAGCCAGAAGGAACAATTGTTATTGGTTTGTGGAACTAATCGCGAAAAATTTGTTGCCATCTTAGATTTTTATGTTAGTTAGTTAATGTTAAGTAGAATAGAGTCTGAAATTAAAATTTATTTAAGGTTTCGGGCATTTTCTAGTGATTTTTTATACCTAAACTAAGATTTTGGATTCTGGCTGTGTGGTGTCGGCCGTGATAGAATAGCACCACCCCAACTCTTCCCGTGGGTGTCGTAGAAGGCGACTAAGGGACATACACCGGGGGGCGGGCAGCAGCGTCCCTTGCAGCACACTCCTTATACTGCGATCCCCAACCCGCATGCCCAGCGTGGGGATTATGGGCATCAACCCCCCCATGGATAGACACGCCAAAAGAAACTGACCCTGGCTACGTTTAACGGATGCACTCCGAGGCTTGACCATCATCTAGCGCAGTTGGAAGTGGAGTTAGAGAACATCAAATGGCATGTTCTGGGGTTATGTGAAGTCCGTAGAGAGGGGGAGGACACCGTAACCCTAGACTCGGGCCATCTTCTCTACTTTCGCGAGGGTGATAAAACATCCCAGGGTGGCGTAGGCTTCCTCGTCAATAAGGCCCTCTCTAGCAACGTCCAAGAAATCTCCAGTGTGTCGACCAGGGTAGCGTACCTGATCCTTCGGCTGTCCAAGCGGTACAGCATGAAGGTCATCCAGGTCTATGCACCGACCTCGGCACACTTGGATGATGAAGTGGAGGATATGTATGAAGACATATCCAAAGCCTTACATAACACCACTAAGGCCCACTTCAACGTTGTTATGGGGGACTTTAACGGCAAGGTGGGAACCCAGACTGGCAACGAATCCCGAATAGGCCCAGACAGAGTTAGGCATGGTTATGGGGTCAGAAATCACAGGGGGCAAATGCTTGTCAACTGTCCTGAGAAGGAGGGGCTGTTCTTGATGAACTCTTTCTTTAAGAAACAGCCTCAAAGGAAGTGGACATGGCAAAGCCCCGACACTGTGACTAAAAATGAGATCGACTTCATCATGACGGATAGCAAGCACATATTCAGAGATGTCTCAGTGATCAACAGGTTCAATACCGGATCTGATCACCGACTCCTCCGAGGCTCTCTGAATATCAACTTGAAGCTTGAAAGAAACCGTCTGATGAAGTCCACGCTCCGACCTGACCCAATCCAAATCATGGCGGGCACCGAGAAGTTTCAGCAGCTTCTCGGGAATAGATTTGTTGCCTTGGAACCCACTGATGACGCTGACGAGACCCTACACAATCTGGTTGAAACGTTGAGGGATGAGGGCATCAAATTCTGTAGAAAGCAGCGTACTGGCAAGAAGTCCAAACTCTCGGATGAGACTCTTGGGCTGATGACAAAAAGACGGGAGACCACCCAAGCAACTTTGTCAGAGAGGTCAGACCTGAACAAGCGGATTGCGAAGATGGTACGGCACGACCTTCGGAGCTTCAACACGCGCCTCATTCAAGAGGCGATAGAGCGAAACCGAGGGTCCAAAGTATTCACTCAGCAGCTTGGCAGGAGCCACCTGACAAAGCTTAAAACGCACGACGGGAGGACCGTATTGTCAAAGCCGGAGATATCCGCCCAGATAGAGGATTTCTATGGCCGATTATACGCTGCACATGCCCCTCGTTACCGACGAGATGACCAAGATTCCAGAGCCACCCTGACACGCCACTATACCGACGAACTGCCTGAAATCAGTCAAGACGAGATCGTGTTAGCTCTAAGGCAGCTTAAAAATGGAAAAGCCCCGGCGAGGACGGTATTACTTCAGAGCTTCTTAAAGCCGGAGGAGCCCCTGTAATACAGGAGCTACGGAACCTCTTTAATACCGTCCTTGACAGTGGGAGAACTCCAAAGGCGTGGAGTGGGAGTTTGGTGGTACTCTTTTTTAAGAAGGGAGATAAAACCCTTCTTAAGAATTACAGACCCATCTCACTCTTGAGCCACGTCTATAAGCTGTTCTCACGAGTGGTCACGAACCGTCTCGCCAGGAGACTCGACGAGTTCCAGCCACCGGAACAGGCTGGGTTCCGCGGAGGATATGGCACCATAGACCACATACACACAGTGAGGCAGATTATACAGAAGTCCGAAGAGTATAATCAGCCCCTGTGTCTGGCTTTTGTGGACTATGAGAAGGCATTTGACTCCGTGGAAACCTGGGCTGTTCTGGATTCCTTACAGCGATGCCAAGTAGACTATCGTTATATCCAGGTGCTGAGTTGTCTCTACGAGGCCGCCACCATGAGTGTCCAAGTACAGGGTCAGCAGTCTAAGCCCATCCAATTGCGCAGAGGAGTGAGGCAGGGGGATGTCATATCCCCGAAACTGTTCACGTGCGCATTGGAAGATATGTTTAGGTTGCTGGACTGGAAAGGAAAGGGCATTAATATAAACGGCGAGTACATCTCACACCTGCGATTCGCTGATGACATAGTCTTAATGGCGGAGTCGCTTGAGGAACTGAACCAGATGCTGGACGGCCTAGCTTCAGCCTCCCGATGTATCGGTCTTGGCATGAATTTGGATAAAACCAAAGTCATGATCAATGGTCACATTGATCATGGCCGGTGGTCGTACATGGTCACCTTCTCGAAACTGTTTCCGAGTACACTTACCTTGGGCAGATTCTGCAGTTGGGTAAAAACAGTTTCGAGAAGGAGGCCAAAAGGAGGATCCAGCTGGGCTGGGCAGCATTTGGGAAACTACGTCAAGTCTTCACGTCATCCATACCGCAATGCTTGAAAACGAAAGTTTTCAATCAGTGCGTCCTACCCGTTATGACCTACGGAGCTGAGACGTGGACACTCACGATAGGGCTGGTCCACCAGTTCAAAGTCGCTCAGCGAGCTATGGAAAGAGCTATGCTCGGAGTTTCTCTGAAGGATAGGATTCGTAACGAATACATCCGACAGAGAACCAAGGTTATCGACATAGCTCAAAGAATTAGCAAGCTGAAGTGGCAGTGGGCCGGCCATATCTCGCGAAGAACCGACGGCCGATGGGGCAAACGTGTTCTTGAGTGGAGACCACGACTCGGTAAACGTAGTGTAGGACGCCCTCCGACCAGGTGGGATGACGACCTGCGAAAGACTGCAGGTAGATGCTGGATGCGGCAAGCTGAAGACAGGGCGCTATGGCGCTCTTTGGGGGAGGCCTATGTCCAGCAGTGGACTGCTATAGGCTGATGATGATGATGATGATGAAGATTTTGGGGGGTCATGACCCCCTAGACCTCCTGGGACCGCCCATGGTAGCTGCTTGGCATTAGTATTAGTAAATAAGTAATATATTGCCAAGCACTCTTCCGGTTTCCGCAGCCAGGCGCGATACTCATTCATTGTGATTTCATGCATACAGGTAGTTGCTTAGGTGTAGTATCTTAGTGGGTAGGTACACAATGCATAAACACCCTGTCAGGGCACAACAATTTTTGGGTTCTTTCTTGTTAGATGTTAGCTAAAATTCTAAACAATCATATTTATAAAATGAATGAACATAGGAATGTCATTTTGAAATAAGAAGTTAAATTGAATAATAATTGTATAAGAATAAGTTTTTAATCTAATAAAACAATGGCAAATGAATGTCCGATCAGAAATAGTAAGAGTATGTCAATTACTTTATAGGTGGGTCATGCTAAAGCTTTGTCATAACACGGTAGGTAGGGGAAGTGTGTACAAAATGACATGCTGTTTTGTATTTCTTTAATTACTTATTTTTAATTACTATAACCATACAATTTAACAATCACAAACTTTACTTATTTATTAATAGAATATACCTTCATCCTTCAGTGGAGCAAAGAGCACGGTCTTTTGGTGAACCCCAAGAAGACTCAAGTGATCATTGTGGGTAGTTCAAGAATGATAGCTAAAATCGATATGGCGACCTTATCTCCAATTTCCTTTGACGGTGTATCAATACCAGTGAGCAAATCTATTAAAAACCTGGGTTTGATCGTAGACAATGAGTTGTCCTGGGGTCCGCAACTGGCGGAACTCAGCAGAAGGATGTTTGCATCGGCGGGCTCACTGCGGCGACTGCGCAATTTTCTCCCGACTACCACTAAAATTACACTTGCCCAGTCCCTATTGCTTCCCATTCTCGATTATGCCGACGCTTGCTATCCGGATCTCACTGAAGAACAATTAAACAAGCTTGAGCGCCTCCAGAACTTCAGTATTAGGTTCATATTTGGCCTTCGCAAATATGACCACGTTTCCGAATATCGCGCAAAACTCGAAGTGGTTACCCATCCGACTTACTCATATGTTATCCCTCTTGTACAGTATCTTATTCTATTCTCCAAGCCCTTCTTATCTCAAGGAGCGCTTCGAATTCCTCTCAAACTCTCACTTACTCTCTTACTACACTACTTTACTTTACTTTACTTATCAGCATTATTTATCCATATGAAATATTGATAGCCTTATCTTATGTCTATGTAAGTTTATTATAATGTTTGTAATGTAGGTATTTAGTGTATTTGTTACCAATTATTTATTAAAGTGCCACCGTCTATATTGTTTGTTCATGTCCAGTCCATCCCAAGGTTGCCTGGAAGAGATCGCTCTCAGCGATAAGGCCGCCCTTTAAACCTTTATTCTTAGTTTTTATCTCTGTATTATTTTCTGTTTTTGTGTGGTGTAATAAAGTGTTATCTATCTATCTATAACTGCAAAATCAACAATAAAAACATAACATGGAAATAATTAGTCTTGAACAGAGATCAATGAAAAACCATTTTGTCCATATAGCATAGACAAAATGGCATAGACTTAATGGGTAAAATGGCATACACCTTAACTAATATTTATTTGTGCTTTATTAAACACATATTGCACAAATAAACTTTTTGGTTCTTTTGGGCAAATCCGCACATTCAGCGTGAGCCCAAAGAGAACAATTTGCGCACTGTAGCCAACCTTCTCCGGGTCTTGAGCGCGAAACAAGCGAACAAGTCATTACAGTAACCGTAGCCAACCTTCTCCGGGTCTTGAGCGCGAAACAAGCGAACAAGTCATTACAGTAACCGTAGCCAACCTTCTCCGGGTCTTGAGCGCGAAACAAGCGAACAAGTCATTACAGTAAATGCAAGCGCAGTCATCATTTTCGTCTTGCTGGGTCCCGAAATTATTAAAGTATTCTTCTTCGATGTCCGATTGAAACAGGTTCTTTGTGACCGGTTTTTGTTACAGAGAGTGAGATTTTTTGTGACAGCCTTATTCTCGATCTCTTGCATATTTGGAGTCGATGTCAAAATTGTGTAAAATTTTTGAGTTTTTGGCTTTCGTTTGTCTTAGCCACTGATAAATCTTCCCGTCGGAATCGGCGATAAGACTTCTTTTGGAACAGCCAACGAACTAGAAGAAGGACCAGGTTGATCAAGTTGGTTGGGTTGTTGGTAGGATGGTCCATGATTGCTAGATGGACAAAATAGCATCAGTGGCGTGCCTAGGGCTTGAGAACAGGGCAAGCCCGAGATACGATTCGCTAAATAACTAGGCACCGGTTTGCCGCTATCTTGTTATTGCATATGTTTTTCTAAAAAAGGTCGTATTTGGAGAGCAAATACACGAGCTCTAAGAAATTTCCTTTATTGAATTAAGTTTTAGACTCATCAAGACCTCTGATAGGTAACTCTTGTTGTGCTAAATGACAAACAATGTCGACTAATCTCTGAAATACACTGCGGTTGTGATCAACACGCGTATTGTGATTTGAAATTTCTTCAGATAATTGACGAGATAAAGATGTCTCTATGCGTTGGTTATCACTCATTTTAAACTCTAAATCTCGAAAGTTAGGACGATAAATAAATATGCTAATTGTCGCTCACTCAATAAACAAACAAAAGTGATTCGAATGAATGAATACGAAAATTTTGACCCTAGTTTGTAACGAACTTCACAGTGAAAGCCGGGCTTAATTTTCGTGTACAGGACTTTAAATACCTAAAAGCCTAAAAACTAACTAAAACCAACCGCTTTGCGTTCTGATACCGTCAGTGTTGTGTGTCGTGATCGAGCTGCGTTCGATAATAGTGAAACCGGTGGTAGTGGCAACGTTCGTAGCAAAAGTCAAAAAATGAGGGTAGATCGGTATGTCTGCCCATAAAATCTCGCAGTGCCTTCAGTTACTCTGTGATCATGGCGCATGCAACTGTGCCGAAATATTGGATAACTCAAAAATCAAATCATGGTAAATATCCCGTTTTAAATGACTTTAGGATTCATAACCATGATAGTTTCAAAAGTTTAAAAACTAAAGTTATTCATTAAAATGAAACACAATAACTTGGGCAAAATGTCAACTGTCAAGAAATGCAAAAAAATACGTTGCTATAAAGTTTCAATCCGAATCACTTACCAAAACTTTAAAAACTCTTCGCAGCGATAAAAAACTCAGAACGACCGAAATCTTGTATGGACTATCAAGTATGGACCCCTGCGGTACACTTCTAACCACTGCAGATGGCTGAGATCTGATGGCAGTTCCTTCAGCATTCTTGATCTCAACAAACTGAAAACGATTTTCCAGGTAGCTATGAAACCATTTAGCCGTTTTCTCTTGAAATCCGTAATAGCAGAGCTTCGATAAAAGCAGTGGTATATTAATTGCATCGAAAGCACGGGAAAAATCGAATAGTACTAGAAGAGTACACATGCTCTCATCTTGTGCTGTCAATATACCATCCGTCACATCTAGTAACGCGGTAGCTGTACTACGGCTTTTTCGAAAACCTGATTGTAATTCTGGTAGGATGTTGTGTTTCTCTAAGTAACTAGTAACTTGCTGGCTGACTACTTTTCCCGCCACCTTAGAAAGACATGGTGAAATACTGATTGGCCTGAGATCCTTTACCTCAGCTGGATTACTGATTTTAGGTAATGGTCGAATAATAGCCACTTTCCACAGGTCGGGGAACTGAGAGGTAGATATGGATGTGTTCACCAGCTTAGTTATGACACTCAGCGTTTCAGGGCAGGTTAATGTGAGCATGTTTACATTTATTTCATCATAACCCAAAGCGTTAGATTTTAAACCACGTTTTATTTTAGCGATAGAATCAGTACCCACAGTTTCCAAGGAAAAACTGTTTTCCTCGGAGTACCTATTAAATTCGAAGTATGTAAGAAGAGAAAGAGAAACTTGAGAACTGCCCGGTACATTAAAAAAATGAAAATTTATTTTCTGTGGGTCTGTAAAATGTGAAGGTAATTCTTTTTTTTTATCTGTTAGAACCGTTGATTTAAGATTTTTCCATAAAATTTTTGATCATAAACTTTATTATTAATATTATTCTTAAAATAGGCTGTCTTTTCAAAAAATATTGTTTTATTTACTAATGAATTTAAACTCTTATAATATTCTTTCTTCTCCGGCAACTTAGATTTCCTATACACGCTTAGCGCATGGTTTTTAAGCGACATCATAAATCAAAACGCGATAGTTTGGTTTTAGTAGATTCAATTTCTTTTTTCCAATTTAAATGTGTGTCTAGGATTATTCCTAAGAGGCTGAAGTCGCTTTGCTCGCCAATTTTCATAGTTTTGGTAAGATTTTTAAGGTCTAAAGGTTTTTTTTGGTATGTTCTAAATTGTACTATTTTAGTTTTACTATAGTTTATTTCTAAGTTATGTTCTCTGAGCCATTGTTCGCATACATTAAATGATTCCTTAATATAAGTTATGTCAATGTTCATTGTGCTGCTGAAAAGAAGCGACACGTCGTCAGCGAAGAGTGTGCATGTCGTGGGAATATATTTTGGCAAGTCATTTATGTAAATCAAAAAGAGGGTACATCCGAGTACACTTCCTTGTGGAATAGATGCGTTTGTTGTCAATATATCGGATGTTACCTTAGTTGTTTCGCGCGTATCATTGTTGTAGTGGTCTAGCTGCACAAGCTGTTTCCTATCATGTAGGTATGATTCAAACCATTTATGTGCAACTCCTCTAACACCGACACCGTACAACTTCTGAATTAGGTAGTATTTTGTGATTTACTTTGTCGTACGTTTTTGTCATGTCTAAAAATAGCACGATTCCGTATTTTTTTTTCGCTAATAATTATATCATAATTTTTTTGTTCAAAGTTATAAGTCGCTTATGTTGTTGATTTATTATTTATTCTAAAACCGTACTGGTTCTCGTCGAAAACACTGTGTTTATTTTATTTTATTTATGTATTTTCGAAGAAATAATTAACGCGGGTGGCCATGATTTTTTTCAAAAATATTTGAAACGGTAGGTAACAATGCTATGGGTCTATAACTACTTGAGCTTCCGGCGGCCTGTCCACCTTTTTTTGCAATCGGTCTTATTTTTGCTATTATTAGCTGGTTCGGGAAAGTGCCTTCTGAAAACGATTGGTTAACGGCTTGAGAAAAACAGATTCACATTTTTTTATGAGGATTGGTGGAATTTCATCGACGCGGCGCCGCCACTGTGTTGGCTGCAGGCACATGAGTTAGTCGAGGGTGGCTGTACTGGCCGGCCACACGCACTGTGCCTTGACCACATACCGGGCGCAGGCACATGAGTTAGTCGAGGGTGGCTGTACTGGCCGGCCACACGCACTGTGCCTTGACCACATACCGGGCGCAGGCACATGAGTTAGTCGAGGGTGGCTGTACTGGCCGGCCACACGCACTATGCCTTGACCACATCCCGGGCGCAGGCACATGAGTTAGTCGAGGGTAGCTGTACTGGCCGGCCACACGCACTATGCCTTGACCACATACCGGGCGCAGGCACATGAGTTAGTCGAGGGTGGCTGTACTGGCCAGCCACACGCACTATGCCTTGACCACATACCGGGCGCTGGCACATGAGTTAGTCGAGGGTGGCTGTACTGGCCGGCCACACGCACTATGCCTTGACTACATACCGGGCGCTGGCACATGAGTTAGTCGAGGGTGGGTGTACTGGCCGGCCACACGCACTATGCCTTGACCACATACCGGGCGCTGGCACATGAGTTAGTCGAGGGTGGCTGTACTGGCCGGCCACACGCACTATGCCTTGACCACATACCGGGCGCAGGCACATGAGTTAGTCGAGGGTGGGTGTACTGGCCGGCCACACGCACTATGCCTTGACCACATACCGGGCGCAGGCACATGAGTTAGTCGAGGGTGGGTGTACTGGCCGGCCACACGCACTATGCCTTGACCACATACCGGGCGCTGGCACATGAGTTAGTCGAGGGTGGGTGTACTGGCCGGCCACACGCACTATGCCTTGACCACATACCGGGCGCTGGCACATGAGTTAGTCGAGGGTGGCTGTACTGGCCGGCCACACGCACTATGCCTTGACCACATACCGGGCGCTGGCACATGAGTTAGTCGAGCGTGGCTGTACTGGCCGGCCACACGCACTATGCCTTGACCACATACCGGGCGCTGGCACATGAGTTAGTCGAGGGTGGCTGTACTGGCCGGCCACACGCACTATGCCTTGACCACATACCGGGCGCTGGCACATGAGTTAGTCGAGGGTGGCTGTACTGGCCGGCCACACGCACTGTGCCTTGACCACATACCGGGCGCTGGCACATGAGTTAGTCGAGGGTGGGTGTACTGGCCGGCCACACGCACTATGCCTTGACCACATACCGGGCGCAGGCACATGAGTTAGTCGAGGGTGGCTGTACTGGCCGGCCACACGCACTGTGCCTTGACCACATACCGGGCGCAGGCACATGAGTTAGTCGAGGGTGGGTGTACTGGCCGGCCACACGCACTATGCCTTGACCACATACCGGGCGCAGGCACATGAGTTAGTCGAGGGTGGCTGTACTGGCCGGCCACACGCACTGTGCCTTGACCACATACCGGGCGCAGGCACATGAGTTTGTCGAGGGTGGGTGTACTGGCCGGCCACACGCACTATGCCTTGACCACATACCGGGCGCAGGCACATGAGTTAGTCGAGGGTGGCTGTACTGGCCGGCCACACGCACTGTGCCTTGACCACATACCGGGCGCAGGCACATGAGTTAGTCGAGGGTGGGTGTACTGGCCGGCCACACGCACTATGCCTTGACCACATACCGGGCGCAGGCACATGAGTTTGTCGAGGGTGGGTGTACTGGCCGGCCACACGCACTATGCCTTGACCTTCCCATCGATGCAAAACAATTGTTAAATGCGTATGCGCAATAATTTAAACCTTGATGCAATGAACTTTCTTCATGGTTTATAAACAGAATTTTATGTAATGTGTAAAAAAGTAATACAAATAGTTTCCTTTTGATAGTTCTCAGCAGGTTCTCACTAGAAGTCCATAGCTGCATCGCGTCAATCCACAGATGGCAGAATTATCCAGATTGCGTGACGCGCATCAACAGTGAATAGGTAGAAATGTATCGTCAACAGTTCAGTTCAGTTCATTTATTCAAAAACAATTTATATTGTGTATGAATTAATACTTATAGCTACAAATACTTCATCTAAATAAAATAAATTCAAACAAAAATAGGTTAGTGAATCAAAAGCATACATAATAATAACTACTTTCGTCTGATAAATTCGTCAATAGTATAAAAACACCCCTTCGGCAAAAGTTTTCGTAAATTACTATTCTTAAAAATATTTGGGTTGTGAATAGCTTTCAATTCAGTAGGAAGAACATTAAATAATTTGATAGCTTGATATCTACTGCCATGCTTTGCTACATTAAGCCTCGGACAAACCCCGAGCTCTAGGTCTTTTCTTCGTGTCAGAAGTCTTTTTGTTCTCTTCTCCGCAGTCTCATATTTGAGAGGGTATCGTACAATATCCATCAGGACAACTAATGAGAATTCCTAGCTTTTTATAGTAATCCTTACATGATTCCCACGGGGGGAGGCGCACAATAGTGCGAATAGCTCTTTTTTGTATGACAAAAGCCCGATTTATATTATACAAGTAGCTATTACCCCAAAAACGTATACTGTATCTCAGTTTTGACTCTACTAAGGCATAATATACAGTTTTTAATTGCTCTAGGCTTATTTCATCCCTTAGACTTCGAAGCGCATAGCACGCGGAGCTAATGGAGCTTTCAATAGCTCCCTGTTCGGTTTTCCAATTTAGGAAGTGGTCAATGTGGTCACAGTGAATAGGTAGAAATGTATCGTCAACAGTGAATAGGTAGATATGTATCGGCATTAGCATCAGTCGGTCTATGGTCAGGCGTCCGGTGACGCGCTGGACTACGAAATGTATCGTCAACAGTGAATAGATAGAAATGTATCGGCATTAGCATCAGTCGGTCTATGGTCAGGCGTCCGGTGACGCGCTGGACTACGAAATGTATCGTCAACAGTGAATAGGTAGAAATGTATCGGCATTAGCATCAGTCGGTCTATGGTCAGGCGTCCGGTGACGCGCTGGACTACGAAATGTATCGTCAACAGTGAATAGGTAGAAATGTATCGGCATTAGCATCAGTCGGTCTATGGTCAGGCGTCCGGTGACGCGCTGGACTACGAAATGTATCGTCAACAGTGAATAGGTAGAAATGTATCGGCATTAGCATCAGTCGGTCTATGGTCAGGCGTCCGGTGACGCGCTGGACTACGAAATGTATCGGCATTAGCATCAGTCGGTCTATGGTCAGGCGTCCGGTGACGCGCTGGACTACGAAATGTATCGTCAACAGTGAATAGGTAGACATGTATCGGCATTAGCATCAGTCGGTCTATGGTCAGGCGTCCGGTGACGCGCTGGACTACGAAATGCTTGTTCTGTATGATTACTCCCGTTTGTGTTGTTCACACGAATATATTCAGCTACGATTACAAGGAAATATAAAGAGACCACATTCATCACTCCATTTGTTCAAATAAATATTTTTGTTGCAAAAACAAAAAAATCGGCGTCTATTTTTTGTGATTATTGCCAACACTACAAAAATATTCACCCTAGTTTATCTAATATAATCTAAAATCTATCTATCAAACTGTCAAGGCTCACAACGCATGATATGAGATGTATAGTATAACACATATTTTAGGTAAAAAAAAAGTAAAAAAGTAAAAAATAATTTATTTCTTTAGGCTTACAAAATAAGCACTTAGACTACTTAGGTACTTGTACCTAATCACGCGCGACAAAGGTGGCCAGATATAAAAATGTTTCCTGCACATTATTGCAATAATTAGTCGTTGTCATCACATCGTTGGACAAAGTATTTTTCAGTTTTCTAAACACGTGGAAAATCAATGGTAATATTTAGACCAATCAAAAAAATACCTACCCAAAAATACGGGAAATATTTTGGAAGATAAATTTAGGTACGCGGGTGAGCGCGGCGAGATGATGCCGTGGTCCCGGCGTACCGCGCTCCGGCTCCGAGCAGTAGCACCGCACGCGCTATTCTGGTTCATTCTGTCATGTCCTACTCGTATGCCTCAAACCTAATTGGTCGGACACGCACACTCCAAACGCCGTCCTTTGCAATCGGCAACCAATTACGTACGCGAAAGAACATCATAGCCATTTTGCCCCAAGAATCCAAGGACGCGTTCATACTAGACTGCCAAAATGGAATAGGTAGGTAGATAACACATTTATTTGACACTGCAGTAAATGATACAAACAAAGGTCACACTAAGAAACGAAAGGCACATCCTACCGTGACACAGATCAAATTAGAGAACAATAAGTCCTCCTCGACAGAGAACAATCTCTGGCATATTTTTAATTGTTGAAGGTCGTGTCCGTTCTGGAACACTATCACGGAGACGCTGATGAATCGCTTCCACACTGCTGTCTCAGGGCTACAGGTAACTCCAGTGATCGCCTTACTGTGGTCAGACCACGGGTTGGAAGCGTCCTCGTGGTCTCACGTCTACTTTGCCGAGTACCACCAGTTGGTCGAGGTTGTCGGATCTCCAAAGCCTCTTTGTTCTACGAGTAGGTGTCACGTTTCGTAACAGTTCCTAGTCTTCATTTGTTACATTCTTTAATTATTTATTTGTGTGTATAAACTTGTCAAGGCAAAGCACGTTACATTTAAGATTTGGAACTGCTATGAAACTTGGCACCTATCTTTAATCTCAGTTCTTTTGTCTACGAAGCTACGGCCTGAAGGAACTTGGGTAGTTTTCATATTAACGTTTGTAATTAGATACTCGTAATATTTATATTAAACGTGCAGTTTTTGATTCAAACGTCGAAGCGGACAGGAGACGCGGAGCGAGCACGCAGACGCAAGGGTCGCAGGAGCTCCTTCCTGACTCAACTCCGTACTTACGATCCGGCGCGATGTGGATTTATGACGGAGAGGGGACGCAGAGGCGCCCTACACTGCTCCCATCCCGTCGGGCGAACAACAAGAACAGATCGTCGTTTTTTCGTCGTACATTGGAGGCCACCCGCGGCCCCCCGCCCCCGCTCCTAAAGAACTCGGAACAAAAGGAAACCCCGCGGCCGCGACTCAAGAATTTAATTTTACTGTGGTAAGTAACAAAACTGTTTTTCTCTCCTCTACATGTTGGCCAACATGGTGTGCCAGTATGTTGGCCAACACTAAATGACTATTGTGTATTGCGGATGTTTGTTGATTTCAAACATAATTCGTCGAGAACAATTCGCCGAACGCACAATTTGCCTAATTTTAACATAAATGGAATGCCTCAGAGGTTATCTATTATATGAGCACGTTGACATAACACGGGCGCGCTGTCGGCACGCCGGGGCCGCCCGCGGCGCGCTCGGCGGTCGTTAGTGGTTCAGCGCCGTTTACAATATAACATGCAATTGGATCGGAACTCCGAATGGGGTAATCCTGAGTCACACAACATGCTTTTGGATTCAAATGGATTTGAGTAACGACGCAGCTTAATCCTCCGTGAATAGCGGCGCGGAGGCGTCAGCACATTACGTGTGGAGCGGCCGCCCTGTGCCAGGCCGGGGCGCCGCGTCGGGACGCGCCCTGCGCGGCGCGGCGGGGCGGGCGCGCTCCTTCTTTGAAGTGGGATCCAATTTGAGCTGATTTGTTCTATGGCTGTGGAGTGAACGCGACTCGAACTCGATTTATTGATACCATTTTGCGGAGAGCCCCATTGCGATAGTGATATTGTGCGCTTCGGAGCCTATTGTTGTAATAATTTGCCAATTTACGATCTTTTGTCTCCGAAAGGTTCGGCCAGCGCGCGCCGCCCGGCCGCATATATTTATATGGTGGTCGCGTCGTGGATTTAATTATTGAACAATAGTACGCTTCTTTTAGAAGGGCTTGAACCAGCTCATTATATAGGGTGAGTTTTTATCAGACTCACTGAAGGTGGTAAATTATTTTACAAAGAAGCCAATAATGAAAAATAGACACTTTTCCAGAAAAACAAAAATAATTGTTAACTTTTTATGTGGTACTTATTTTTTTCAGTATCGAGTACCTAACTAACGCGACTTTTCGATAACTGTCTCATTTTCAGACTTCCCTTAAGTGGCCCTGAAAAAGAAACTCACCCTGTACACGTGGTTGTTATACGAGTAGTATAGCGGAGCGAGGGAGGACGACGTGACCGAGTAATGATGGGTGGTTCTAGCCGGAGCAATGATAAAATGTTGTCATCCGTAATGCCGGCGCCTCTGTACTTTGTCTCATGTTACTACGAGTAAGATATGTATAATTTGTATTAAATATAACAATCGAAGCTTACATTTCGGAACACAGTGCACACTTACATTCCGGAACACAATGCACACGTTGTTCATTTCACGACACGACAATTTAATATATTATGTTTCACGTAATTTTGACGCGATTTTTATGCGAGGAAATAGGTAAGTTTGGTGACTTGTTTCGCGGCATTCCTTTTTTATTCCGACATTTGAATTCGAATTTAATTTGAATTTATTTCTAATTTCGAAGAAGAAGTTCCGGATAATCTAATTATCCGGATCTCCTTAGTAAATAATTTGAGGCATATTTTGATTTCCAAATTCATAATGTGAACCTCTCCGAGCGCAAGTCAGCGATCAACAATCATCACATCACAGTCTGTTGGCTGAAAAACGTTTTCCAAATACTAACAACTGGAAGATGACCTCAAGGTGCATGTCTCCGTGTCAACGGTTAGTATAAATAAACAATGCTGGGCCATCCACACAGCATCATCTTCTTTTTGTTACTATTTATTTCCAATTAAAAGTACAATAAATAAAAAAAAACCTTTATTCCATAACCTTTATTAAACATTGATTAAAATTAGTTTATATAAATTAAAAATTACAAATATTATAAATATAAAGCATATACGTACAACGATAGATCATTTTCTACTGAGCAGGACAAGCGTCGCAGCAGACCGCAAACACGAGGGAGCTGGAGGAGGCCTTCACCCGAGAGCGGTCCAATGTCTGCCAACTGTTGTACAGTACATTACCTAGCTCTCGACTATCATCTAGCCCCAAGATAAGCAGAGCTAGTGTTATTGCTTCTAGATCACTGATATAGTGACTTAATACAATATATTAAATAGATAGATATTTTTATTATAATTAGGATTTCTTATTTACAAACAATTTCTTATTCAAAAAATATTTTCTTTTTGTATAAACAATTGTTCCGAGGCGGGGTTCGAACCTCCTGCGTTGCAGGCGGACCATCGCCCACCGCGGCACAGAGGTCGACAAACATATTTAGAGGTCTCTCCCTCGGGAATAGTGAGCATTACCCCCTGAATAATGAGACTGAATTTGCTGGGGATTTGCGGGATTCAATTTAACGACCGTGACATGACTCTGCCCTAGCTAGGTATACTCGTATATGCCCAGCTTGGTAAGTACCTGCTCTACTATTATGAGATCACATTCATCTGATGGTGCTCTAAGATTTTCACATTCAAATTGTGATATGATAAGGTAATTCGCAATAACAAGAGAGGCGATAAGTCACGCCACATGAGGCCTGGCCTGTCTGCTGCGCCGCGTCCTCCGCGGTCGGTCTCGAGCCCGCGGGGGCGCGGGGCGGTCCGGAGCACGAGGGGGCGCGGCGCACTTTGTAATGCTGATGGCCACACAAATGCGGAAACTCACTCTGCGAGAACACATAATGTTAGGTTAATATGAAATACTTAGGGAGTTAAGTTGATTCACAGGAGCGCCCCGCACTCCCCGCCCCGCCTCGCCCCGATAAGGAAGCAGACCAGAGCCACTCGCGAGCCCTGCGCTACGCTACGGGCGCTACGCGGCGGCTCAGGCGGCGGTGATCGTCCATCGATTGTGTCGGGTTGTCGTCGGCGCGAGGCCTGTGACATGACGTGCGGCATTCAAACGCTGTTTATTTCATTACTAGCGACCCGCCCGGCTTCACCCGCGTAGAAATCTATCAGTCAAATGATTTATAAACCTTCCTCTTGCACCACTCTACTATTTAAAAAAAACGCATCAAAATCCGGTGCGTACTTTTAAAGATCTAAGCATACATAGGACAGACGGACAGCGGAAAGCGACTTTGTTTTATACTAGGTATCTAGTATAAAACAAAGTCGCTCTGCGCGCGGCGAGAAGCTCAGCGGAAAGCGACTTTGTTTTATACTAGATACCTAGTATAAAACAAAGTCGCTTTCCGCTGAGTAGTGAAATAGTGATAATAGGGGAGGCGGCGGCTTTAGCCTCAGAAGGAAATGTACGAAAGGTTGAAACCACGGAGGTTGATACGTTACGTTACGGCGAGCTCGCCGCGCGCAGAGTACCTAGAAGGGGAGGCGGCGGCTTTAGCCTCAGAAGGAAATGTACGAAAGGTTGAAACCACGGAGGTTGATACGTTACGTTACGGCGAGCTCGCCGCGCGCAGAGTACCTGGAAGGGGAGGCGGCGGCTTTAGCCTCAGAAGGAAATTATGTTTCTTGTTGCGGAAAATTATTTTTAACGTTTCATGTTTCGGGGATTATTTTTAAAAGATAAATTATGTTGAAAATTAGAATCTGCGCGAGTCTGTGTCAACCTATGTTTATTATACACGGTGTAACATGAGGGGTGGATCATCGGTAAAATTATAATAAAAAATAAAAGACAAGACAATAGAATATAAACTATGACAACGGATAGCGGTTATTTCTACGTTGATACATAAAATTTAGGCAGAAAAGTAAAATTGCGGTTTTTCGTTCGTATAAAAAAAATTAAATACAGAAGTGTCCAATCGTAATTTCGCCTTTTAATAATTTAATGCTTTTCATGGTTTTTCTGAAATACCTTTACGTTCAGAAACCCGCAATGCAAGAACTTCATAATACGATGCATCTTCAGCCGACGCTGTGAGAAGCTTCATAATATTCAAGGGTCAGCTTCAGTTATAATACGATGCATCTTCAGCCGACGCTGTGAGAAGCTTCATAATATTCAAGGGTCAGCTTCAGTTATAATACGATGCATCTTCAGCCGACGCTGTGAGAAGCTTCATAATATTCAAGGGTCAGCTTCAGTTATAATACGATGCATCTTCAGCCGACGCTGTGAGAAGCTTCATAATATTCAAGGGTCAGCTTCAGTTATAATACGATGCATCTTCAGCCGACGCTGTGAGAAGCTTCATAATATTCAAGGGTCAGCTTCAGTTATAATACGATGCATCTTCAGCCGACGCTGTGAGAAGCTTCATAATATTCAAGGGTCAGCTTCAGTTATAATACGATGCATCTTCAGCCGACGCTGTGAGAAGCTTCATAATATTCAAGGGTCAGCTTCAGTTATAATACGATGCATCTTCAGCCGACGCTGTGAGAAGCTTCATAATATTCAAGGGTCAGCTTCAGTGTTTGGATGTTTCTATAATAATCATGAAGTAGGTAATTTAAAGTTAGTCAGTATAAACATTACTTTCCTAATGAGGAGAGTAGTTTTTAATTGATAATTTTATTATATTGTATATGATAGTTATGTTTTAAATTAAATGCTACATTTTTACATTTAGGTAACATGTATTAGAGAAGTCACCATACTAATTAGGTATATTAGTACTTGATTAGGTATATTAGAGTGATTTAACTGTTAAACTGTGATTGTAGGTAGGTATTAATAAACGCATTATCTGTGATTACATAAGTACATATGTTTTTTATTTTAAAATACTTATGTTTTTTTATTGAAGAAACATAAAAAAGAATAGTTGCCGAGGCAATTTAATATGATTATAAAAATAATCAATAAGTGATCTTTACCTTATAAATAAATAAAAACATGATTCTTGAAGTTAGTATTTTATTTTTGACGCAACGGGGATTAATGAACTTTTTAGTTCACTAATCCCCGTTACAAGCTCACATCGGCGTCAACGGGCAATAGTGAACAAAAAGTTCATTAATCCCCGTTGACGGGGAACTTCAACGGGGATTAGTGAAATAAGCCAATATTAGATATTGAAAAGAATTTTTTCTATAATTTTCATATTTTGTTTTTTATAAATCAAAGAGTCAAATTGGTATAAGGGTCCTAAGGGCCCACTATTCATCTTGTTTCAAAAAAAAAGACAGGGTCGCAGACCCAATATTTTGGCTGCAATTGCGAAATTAAGGATGAATTCTGATTTTAACTAAAATTTTACTAAAGTCCAAATAACTTTTGAACCAGTGAATATCGCTGAACATACAAGGGGTTTAAATCGGTAGGTACTGAGGTACCCACCATTTACCGATGATCCACCCCTCATGTTACACCATGTATAAATGTTAGTATTCTGGCTGAACACCACATACGTACATATGTACACACTCGTAGGTGCGGAACCTTACAGACATTGTTACTGCAGAACGATGCCCGATATTAATGTCTAAGTAATAATCAGAAGATGGCACATGCGACGTCAACAGCAGTAACCGCTAATAGCACTGGAACGGATGTGTTGTTCTGTAGATATCGTGACCGGACTGGAGGGGAGGAGCCTCACGTCTATTTATTACTCGCGAGGAAACGGAGACCGTACAATCGTTGGCAATGAGATGTTTGTTTGTACACAATATTTTTCATCAAATATCTCTCACAGGCGTGCCCGAGGCAGTATTGATTTATGCCGTAGCAATGGACTACGCCGTAGCAATGGTCTACGCCGTAGCAATGGACTACGCTGTAGCAATGGTCGTTGCAATGGCCTACGCCGTAGCAATGGTCTACGCCGTAGCAATGGTCTACGCCTAAGCAATGGACTACGCCGTAGCAATGGTCTACGTCGTTGCAATGGCCTACGCCGTAGCAATGGTCTACGCCGTAGCAATGGACTACGCTGTAGCAATGGTCTACGTCGTTGCAATGGCCTACGCCGTAGCAATGGTCTACGCCGTAGCAATGGTCTACGCTGTAGCAATGGTCTACGCCGTAGCAATGGACTACGCCGTTGCAATGGCCTACGCCGTAGCAATGGTCTACGTCGTTGCAATGGCCTACGCCGTAGCAATGGTCTACGCCGTAGCAATGGCCTACGCCGTAGCAATGGTCTACGTCGTTGCAATGGCCTACGCCGTAGCAATGGTCTACGTCGTTGCAATGGCCTACGCCGTAGCAATGGCCTACGCCGTAGCAATGGCCTACGCCGTAGCAAAGGTATAGCTCTAGCAAATGTCTACGCCGTAGTAAAGGCATATGAATATCGTGTAATATAATGATGAGTGTATCGGTAGGTCAACATAAAAAAAGCTCCAAGCTCCGAAGTTAGAAGAGGTTCCATGTACGAGTATGTTGCTGTTTAGCTACGTGTCTATACAGCGTGTCCTTGGATAAAGAGCATCTCCAAATGGAGGTGATACTGTAACAAAAATTATCGATAAAAAATGTTAGGTACTTGAAATGAAGTGTCCTGGACACGTTTGAGCGAAGTCCAGTTGAAGTCCTCCTGCGCCCCGCCCTACACTCCGCCGTCGCCAGCTGCCCTATAGCTTGATAAGCTTGAACGGCTTCATAATTTCAGTTTACGCTTCATTTTCGGTTTGCGACAGTATGACCACATCACAGAGTACCGCAAAAAGCTAAAATGGTTACCTCCGCCTTCCGGGGAAGCGCACCACCTCTCCCTCCTGTCTCTACCCTCTTCGTCCCGAATGCACCTCTACACAGTCACCTCGACCACCAGCCGACCAACACTTTGCAACTGACCTACACTGGTTCTATTACGAAACATATTCTGTCTAAAAAGGCTTATCACAAAATATCAGATTATCTAGAAGATAAAAAAGCTTGGAATGAGTTTTGCTCCAACTCAAAATCTAATAACTAACAGATAAGCAAATCAAATGTACTAGACACATAAGATATGAACATACTAGTGGTTTCTTCTCACTTCTTCCACTGGTGGACAAAAATTGAAGTGAACATTAAAATGATGTTATTTGATAATAATGAATAGTATAAAGTATGACCAGTCTAAGTGCTTATTTGTAAACCTAAAGAAATAAAGTTATTTTCATTTTTATTTTCATTTACGTGTCCTGTCCATCCAAAGGTTAGACAACCAAGGCAGAGGTCGCTCATGGCGATAAGGCCACCCATTGTACAACATATACTTTTTCCTGTCTTGTGTATCTGTTTTATTTGGTGTGCAAGAGTACATAATTGTATATACTCTTTTTTGCTGTGGTTTTTAATAAAGATTTACAACAAATTTGGCTAGAGTAAAGATAGTGGAACCGGCTGACAGTGATCGAGGCGCCCGCGCCCCGCCCCGCCCCGCCGTGCTCCGACATTCCTTCGGGTTCATGTAAATAAAGCATTCTTAGAATAGTTGGCATCCCGCGCGGCGCGCAGGGCTCGGGGGCGGGGGCGCGGGGCGCGAGGACTCACGAGGGCGCGAGATAACATAACCTGCGGGATCTATCTATCCTGCAAGATTTATGTTATCCTCGGATGTTATCGGATAAACATCCCCGTACCACTCATTACACTGCGTCGCGCGTGTCCGAGTCGCCGGAGCGGGTCGCAGAGCGGGCGCTGCGGCCGGTCCGCGCAGACCGGTGGCCAGCGGCGCTGAGTCAGACATTATATACACTACTCAACAAAGTCTAGGGAACAAGGATATTTTAGTGTATACTTTTAATTCAACTTTTTTTTGTCCCAGATGTTATACATCAAAAGAAGCGAAATTTATTCTTGATTTCAGTTATGCAATTAAATAAAAAGCGTTCATGTAAAAAATTAAGGTTTAATTAAAAAAACTAAAATAGTGCCTAAACCAAAAACAAAAAAAAAATCTTCAAATTACAAAAACATATGACGCTTACGTGGAAATTAAATGAAGAAACATTATTTGCAGCTGTTTAATAATCCGTTGGACCTCCCAGGGCATTAGCCACGGCTCTACATCGGCGTGGCATGCTGAGTATCAAGTTATCAATTGTCGCCTGTGGAATAAGGCTCCATATTCTGGAGAGATGCGAAAAAAGTTCTTCTCCCGTGTTTAAAATTTGAGGAAAATCACTGAAAGCTCTTCTTCCGAGTAAATCCCATGCATGCTCAATTGGATTGAGATCGGCGGACTGAGCAGGCCACTCTAATACCGTGATATTGTGCTCGCTGAACACATTCATCACCTGTCTTGCGGTGTGTAGGCGTGCATTATCCTGCATGAACACGAAATCTTGGCCAAACTGCTGGTGGTGGGGGATGACCATAGGATGCACTACCTGTTCAATGTATTGCTCTGCGTTCAAATTGCCTCGTATGCGAACGAGATCAGTTCTCCCACCCAGGCGAATTCCAGCCCACACCATGATCGTTCCGCCTTGATAAGGATGAACTTCCTGAGGATTTCGGAGTCTACTTTGGCGACCAGGAACACGCCAAACACGCACTCTCCTTGAATCAGGATGAAATCCGAAGCGGGACTCATCGGAAAAGAGAACACGTGCCCACTGATTGTCGGTCCATCGCAAATGTGTATTAGCCCACAATAAACGACGCCCTCGATTTCCACGTCGCAAAGCTGGAACTCTTAATGGTCTGCGAGCGCGGAGATTGACTTCATGTAATCTTCTCCTGGCAGTTTGGTCACTGATAACCACTTGGTGCTGGGACTGGAGTCTTCCTACCAACTGGCGAGCTGTAATCTGGGGCTGCCTTCTTGCAGCATTTTGCTGAAATCGATCTTGTCTCTGGGTAGTGACCCTGTATCTTCCTCGGTGACGTTCGGCTACATCTCCTGTAGCCCTGTAGCGTGCCCATAATCGGCAAATTACGCTTGGCTGTGTGTGAAGAGCGGCCGCGATATCGCGTTGACTGCGTCTAGCTTCCAACATACCCACAGCCCTAAGCATCTCTTCCCGCGTTAAATGACGACGTGACATAACGCTTAGAGTTTCAAAAATATCGAAAAAGTTGGCAGTAATGGTTTTTCACAAGAAAAAAAATCGATACATGACAAAAATCACAACAACTTTATGCTAGCAGACCCCTTACTCTGCGACCAAGTTCGGTTTTTCCTTCTTATTTTGAAAAGCTTTCGCACTTTTGTTTTAAATTTTTTGAATTTCGAACAAATGATTTATTGCTCTTCCAGCCTTAATTTATAAATTTTAGTGACCAGTACTTTTTTACGAGTTTTCACAAAACAGTTGAAGTATTATTGCTTGTTCCCTAGACTTTGTTGAGTAGTGTATATAAGTGGTAAGAGCCTCGTCCTCAAGTTCCCGCATGCCTGTAGGAAGGCCAGTACGCCGCTCGATCATCCGTTGTTCGGACAACACGACATTGCGTTATTAATTAGGTATTCTGTGAAGTGTCCGGTCGAGCCGTCATCAATCTCGCGGGGCGCGGGGCGCGCGGGGGGCGGCCCAGCCTCGCCCCGATACAGTAGTACACAAGATTTATCTGCGGCTCGGCTAATTGCTTCGCCCGGTAATTGGACACCCAATATGTTTACCAAATGAGTCGCCGTCCGTCGATTACACATGTGAGTTTGTTTGCGCGCCGGGTCCGGCTCGTCCGCAGCACAATATCTGAAGCGGGTCACGTTCAGCCACCTCGCCAAATGTATTGCAACTGTGAGAGGAAGGCAAGTGGAGCTCGTTATAAAGCTATTACGAAGCGACTCGACTTGTCGTCTTGTAAAGTGTTTTATTATTAGGTACTTACCGACAGAAGGGTAAAAGTCGTCCATTTTAAAGATATAAACTCTTATCAAATATTTGATTGGAAAGGGGTGTTTCGTACACGTCAGACGGGTGGAGCTAATTCCTCGCGATCATGTTGCCAACTGCGCTCAATGTATACGATCTTTTAGATTAGTTCTTCATTAAAATGTTATAATAATATATGAAATAATTTTCTAGAGTATAGGTTCTGCTCGCGGCTTCGCACGTGTTGTCTTATGGAAACGATTTAAGTTTATTTGTATATATGGGAACTGATTTATTGGATAAAAAGCATGTTTGGTTCCGGCCTCGCGCTGCATCGGTAGCGGCGGATCCTTTCGTCTCGGTGGACGGTGGACGAATGAATGAATAGCTGCGGTGGGCCCCGGCCGTGGCGCGCGGTGGTGGGCCCGCGCGGCATGCGGCTCCAGGTGCTGAAGGTTCAAGGTTATAATAATAATCGCTCATTAGTTTTATCCATTCCAGCAGCTCCCTAAATAACCAAATTTATTCGTACCCGTCGGCGGCGCGGGGGCGGGCCGCGGGCCGCGGGGCGCGGGGCGCGGGCCGCGGGGCCGCGCTGTTTGCGCTAGATATTTATTATTTCACAAAATCAGAGTTAATTTTATGAATTATTTGAACAGAGCGCCGCGCCGCCGCCGCGCCGGTGGGCGGCCGTGATCGTGCGGAAAATTGTAATAACAAGTTGCAATACTCGCAGCGGATCGGGAGCGGGACGGGACGGGAGCGGGACGGGAGCGGGACGAAGCTTGTAGCTACCGCTACATTGTTTTCACTTCTCTTGCTCAAAAAGTGTGTCATTATAGCGTAGGGTAGCGGGCGTAACACTCAAGTCTATCCCAGGGATACAAGTCTACGCCCCAGGGATACTTATATCGATATCTGAAACCATCAGCAGTCGGTACAAGACAATCGTCATTTTGCGTAAAGACTCCACTTTATGGTATTCCATTTACAAAGAACATACTTTATTTGAATTATTTTTTCAAAATGGAACTGGATATACTTATGATTGTTTTATGTTCTCGCAAACGCAATGAAAAGTAGAGTTCGCACGCGGGCGCCGGCCCAACCTACAGTTCGCACGCGGGCGCCGGCCCAACCTACAGTTCGCACGCGGGCGCCGGCCCAACCTACAGTACGCACGCGGGCGCCGGCCCAACCTACAGTTCGCACGCGGGCGCCGGCCCAACCTACAGTTCGCACGCGGGCGCCGGCCCAACCTACAGTTCGCACGCGGGCGCCGGCCCAACCTACAGTTCGCACGCGGGCGCCGGCCCAACCTACAGTTCGCACGCGGGCGCCGCGTCGGCCCGACCTACAACATTAGGTATAACTCGGTCTTGTGATCCTCCTCTTTACATTCTGTGCTGGACCATCGTTGCCTGATATTATACAATCGGTTTATAATAATAAATAATATGATTTATTATTATGATGGACCGGCGACCGCTTCGCTGAGGACACACTTTTTGAGCAAGTCGAAAAGAATATTCGATCTAAAGGTTGACAAATGTTTTAGGAAAATATACAATTGTTTCCTATTTAGCGTTGGCACGAAATAAAAACTTGATGTCTTTCAATACGCAAGTCCCTACGAAGGACCGCAGGCAGATGCTGGATGCGTCAAGCGGAAGACACGATGACGATGTTGTAAGTCTGTGCTTTTCACAATTAGTAAAACGCAGAAACAAACTGCCTTGTGCCTTGGGGGGTCTGTCCCTCACAACGACTGCCAAACACAGTTTCTCATTCATTCGAATCCGTCGATCGTCGGTCGGTCGATACACACACATTATATGAGTCGGCTTATAGTGTTTAGTACCCGGCCATTGATATTCAATAAAATTCTATGTACAAATACAGATCCTTTATTGATAACTCCAAGTTAAATATAATCGTAGTAATAAATGTTCGTTAAATTCTCACTTGAATGTGCGACTGATGGAGAGCTTTGATTGCGAAAAAATATGAGTGACTTTTGTCCAATAACTCGGAGCGCCGCCGCCGCCGCCGCGCCGCCGCCGCGCCAAAAAATGATTATTTGGGGCCAGAGTTGCTCTGTTTGAATCATTCAGTTCAGTTTCAATGTTCAAGTGACGCAAAATTAAAAGACCTTTGAAAACCAGTTTGAATATCATCTAGGACCGTTCGGCTACTTCCTTCCGTCTCCTCGTCGGATCAGATCGATGTAGTCAGTAACTGTAACTGTGTAACTGTTTGAGGAACCCGAATGCTCGAACGTTGCAAGAAGTTGCAGTATTTTTGACACACATATGTACTAACAGGCCAAGTTATAGTTTTGTGCTTCGTTCACAATATAATGTACTGACTTTTGACAACCAGTACAAAGTGCGTGCCTTGAGAGTCCGCGGGCGTGCCGAGAGTCAGTGCAGAGAGTTGTCCCGTCAGTGCCTTGAGAGTCCGCGGGCGTGCCGAGGGTCAGTGCAGAGAGTTGTTCCGTCAGTGCCTTGAGAGTCCGCGGGCGTGCCGAGGGTCAGTGCAGAGAGTTGTCCCGTCAGGGGAGAGGGTCATCGCTTGTAGTAATCACAAATAGGCAAGTTTAAAATGAGCTCATTGAATTGTAATGTTGCAAATACAGCGCGGGCCTGATCGCGCCGAGCGATGTAGTTTGTAGTGCGGACGTGTGACTCGCGGGGCCCTCGCGAGCGTCGTGTAGGGCCACGCGAGCGTCGTGTAGTGCCCCGCGAGCGTCGTGTAGGGCTCCGCGAGCGTCTCGTGTCGGGCCTCCCCGGACGGACGCCTCCATTAGCGTGGACGGCTAGTGTCCGCGGAGCGCTAACTACCTCATAATTGTTTATAAACACTCTGATATTCAGGGAGTTATTTGGTTTACGTTTAAACTTTGATACGTAATGCGATTTAAAGTTTTAATTGATGTTCCGCAGCGGGCGCCCGCGAGCCCCAGCGCGGCGCGGATGTCGGTCCGCGCTTCGCCGCGCGCTGACAGTCTACATACTGACTTACAATGTGTCCGATATGTTGCAGCTGGTATGATATGCAATCATGTTCTACATGCGTCAACGCGTTACACACGCCCCGAATACAACATGCCTCACCTCGTGTGAACTATTCACAAATAATAGCGGTACATTTAGCCCTAGAACAATACTAGATGCTTATGGTTCTGATCCATACAATGTCGATGTTGTTTGGTTATTAAAAATTAGGCGTTAACATAAACCTTTTAATTCGGTGATCTTTTTTTATATATATTTTTGACGAAGTAAAATAAGGTTTTCCCAAAAATTACGAATAAGCGAATATCTCAAAAATAGTTCACTTTTGCATCATATCAGATCCGGTGTATCAGGCCCAGTACATCCACCTCGTCCCGACACTGTGCCTACATGATTACATGGTAGCAGCGAGCGCCCTCGCCCACTTGTCTAGTGTCGCGGGCTTCATGCGAGATCATTCTCATTTGGCTTCCATTGGTCCGCACTGAGTGCCGCATCAATCATCGTAATTGAAATAGTTGTTAGGGTTCCGCTCCTCAAAAGAATCACTATTATGTCCGTCCGTCTGTCTGTCAAGACCTTTATTTCAGGAAAGCGTGGAGGGGAGGAATCAAGTTGAAATTAACATACTACTTAATACTCTCTGACACCTTGGAGCGTACCAAATGAACTTAGTCAAGTCGCGAGGTCTTAGCTTATGTAAAGGAAGGGACGCAAGGGACTATACCCACAGGCTAGTAAGTCCCGTTGATCTAGAATCATGATCATCGGACCGGACTTGGACCTCGGTACAGAGATATAGAGTATTTTCGTTTGAACTTAGTTAAAGGAAAACGCCGTCAGAATTTCAGAAAACGACCAATGAAATGTTTATTCGTTTTGAAAGTACAATACGTGTAAAATGTTGCAGTTGTAGTTGTATTAGTTGCGTTTGATGGTCGAGGGAGCATTTTGTTTAAACTTACAGTCTGCAGTTCTAGTTGTATTGGTTGCGTTTGACGGTCGAGGGAGCATTTTGTTTAAACTTACAGTCTGCAGTTCTAGTTGTATTGGTTGCGTTTGACGGTCGAGGGAGCATTTTGTTTAAACTTACAGTCTGCAGTTCTAGTTGTATTGGTTGCGTTTGACGGTCGAGGGAGCATTTTGTTTAAACTTACAGTCTGCAGTTCTAGTTGTATTGGTTGCGTTTGTGTGTCGAGTCTCTGCGATATGTGGTGTGTGCTGTGGCCTGGCCTGTCTATGACTCAGGACTAACAGCTTTATATTAGAACAGATAAGTATTGTGGCGGGCCGCTCCGCGACCACCAGCCGAGCCTGCACGCGCAGTGTTCCCGCCGCGGCGGCGGCGCGGCGTGCTCGCGAATGTAGCCTGTGGCCGTAGCGACTTTTGTTTTGACTTTGTACACCTGTGTCTCCACCTCAACAGCTGTGGAGTAGAGGTGGACGAGCGCGGGTGGCGGGAGCTACTCACCTCTGCACTGGGAACGAACTCTCACGACCATGTGTCGGGGCTGCCTGGCTGGCCCTGACAATATCCTCGTGACTGGTTTTATTTACTAGATATTTTGGCAAGAAGTAAAATCTTATAACTACATATACGGAACCCTCGGTGTCCGACTCGCACTTGACGTTATTTTGAATTGTAAATCATAATAATAATATTGTATAATCAAGGATCTATTTTACAGCTGAAATGAAAGCCCCCTGTTTACATCATTACAGTAATATTATAAACGCGAAAGCTTGTATGTATGGATGTTTGCTACTCTACTCTTGCGTGCAAAAACTACTGAACGGATCGGGATTTAATCGTGCATACAGGTAGTTCTAGGCTTGGAATAAAATTAGGCTACTTTTAATCCCATAAATCACTTTCCATGGGATAGAAATAACCTCGGAACGTGTGCGAAGCCGCGGGCAGAAACTAGTACTAAATACATTATGTATAGTGAAATAAAAGCAGTTGAGGCGGACTCGTGTGACCTTAATGTTTACAAACGTAGAAGTGGCATGGGGTGACTGTTTGCCCTCGCAGTGGCGGGCGGACAGCGAGCCGAGCGGCGGGCGCTGCTTCCTGTGTGGTGCGGGCGCTCCATTGTGCGCTATCGGGGGTCGCGTGAAGGCCGGTGCGCGCCGCTCGACCACATGTTATGGCGCGGCGCGGCCATTAAACGGGCCGTATTGGGATACTCACCGCCCGGAGCCCCTAGCTATAAATAACAGACGATAACTTGATCGCGATTACCGCTGGCTGGTCAGCAGCTGTCTACTGTCTACTCGGCGATATCCCCCTTCCTCCCCCCCCCCCCGCACGCACGCAGGGGACGCCCTCCCTCGGCACGGCTATGATGTGCGACTCAATAAACAGTAAGAAAGAAATAATTTATTATGCCATCTTATAAAAGCCATTAGTGAAATACAGTAAGAAACAAAACTTTACAGATTTACAGAAACAGAAACATTTCAACACATTTGTTGTTTATGCAAATTGCCGGTAGTTAGTTTAAGCGTACAAGTTAAAAAATTGTCTACCGCCCGTGCGTGCCCGTGTCACACTGTGTGACGGCGGGCTAGTAATTCTCGTCCCTTGCAATAAGGCCCATTTTAGAATGCCCATTCTGCAGCTCACTCGTTATCGCTTCGATTTACCACGTAGTTATAAGATGACAATACAGACAAATCACTAAAGGTAGGTATGCTAAGTACCTGTGTAGGTAGTGTCTTGTTATACGTATAATAGCATATGTAGTATATTGTATTATGTATATCAGTTATCTAGTACCCATAACACAAGCTCTGCTTACCTTGGGGCTAGATGATGCTGTGTGAATTGTTCCGCATTAGTTTATTTTATTATTTTAATTAGCTGTGAGGCAGCGATTCTGACTTTCGACTTCAAATTGTTTACTATGTAGTGATTATATGTGTAACTATGAATGTTAAAACATTATATACAATGTGTAGTGTATTGTCGAACCTGGATCAAACGAGATGTGCGGATACACGATATATATTTATGAATGTTAAAACATTATATACAATGTGTAGTGTATTGTCGAACCTGGATCAAACGAGATGTGCGGATACACGATATATATTTATGAATGTTAAAACATTATATACAATGTGTAGTGTATTGTCGAACCTGGATCAAACGAGATGTGCGGATACACGATATATATTTATGAATGTTAAAACATTATATACAATGTGTAGTGTATTGTCGAACTGGATTAAACGAGATGTGCGGATACACGATATATATTTATGAATGTTAAAACATTATATACAATGTGTAGTGTATTGTCGAACCTGGATCGAACGAGATGTGCGGATACACGATATATATTTATGAATGTTAAAACATTATATACAATGTGTAGTGTATTGTCGAACCTGGATCAAACGAGATGTGCGGATACACGATATATATTTATGAATGTTAAAACATTATATACAATGTGTAGTGTATTGTCGAACCTGGATCAAACGAGATGTGCGGATACACGATATATATTTATCGATAAAAAACAAAAAATTAAAAATTGTATGTTACTTATTTTAAAAACAAAGCCGATTTAATTATTATTTAAATAAAAACTACTTCATCTGGTTTCTTATTCGTTTCTTTTTGAGTAAACGGTGTATATTATTCAAAGTAGTCTCATTTGAAAGCTAGATAGTCTAGCTAGCTAAGAAAATAATAAATAAATACAATTTGAGTACGTAGGCCTAGTAAAATCAATATTTTTTTAGAAATTTGCAAAAAAATTGTCAAGAGTTATATAGTGATAAAGAGACCAATTTTGTGGGTGCTCATAGAGAATGTTTGGTAGAGCTGTAGCTCAATTACCGAGAGAGAAATCGATCAGTGGCTGGGGAATGAAGGGCACTTGGGCAATTGGCACTTCATACAACCTCATGCGCCTAATTTTGGAGGACTTGGGGTAGCCGGACTTGGGGTAGGATCCACTAAGTCGTTTAAAAACTGTGATACTGACTTACTGTTAACACCTGGACACCTTTAGTCGGTGACGCACTTATCACCTTACCTGACGAAGACTATTCACAAGATCATAGCACTGGTATAGGTAGATGGAAATTATGTATGTTAAAAATAGTATATAGAATTGGAGAAGATGTTCTTAGAAATATGTTGTAACTTTAAACAATAGGTATAAATAAAAACACTTAGGGAATAACAATATTACAAGTGTTTAAATCAAATGTGTATTACAGTGTTTCTTTAAAAACTAAGTTAGGATTGTGTAAACGACCTTGTAATAAGTTAACTTTGCTCTCGAATGTAACTGAAAATGAAACTTAATTGTTCCATATAAATAGAAACTTGAAGTTGGAAAAATTATAATGTGTATGTGTCCTATAGGTTTGTTTATATTTACAGTGTTAGTTTGGTTTATGTAAAATGTGTTAAACCGAAAATTTATATTCATGTAAAGAATCATGTTTCAGTTTTACTGAGTTTCTACTTCGTATAATGTGTATTTCATTGTAAGTTCATATTAAAAGTTGTACATTTAAGTTTTCAACTCATAGTTGTATGTTCTGTGTTTTAAATTAATATAAAATTCATGTTAAAGGTTCATTGTGTTTCAACTTATAATGTGTCTAATTGTAAGTTAATATAAAAGGGTTTCGAATTATGTTTTGAGTTTACTATTGTATGTTTATTTTTTGAAAGGTAAAAATTCATTGATATTATGTTAGTTTGCATGCTTAGATAAAAGTTATGAAACGTTTAAATTTTAGTACTCGTGTTAAATTTGGTTCTAGATTTATATAAAAGAAACATAGATGCGAGGCAGAATGTTAATTGAATTAAAGAATTGTTAATTTGGTTCAAAGGTTAAAGTAAAGAACAGAGTTTTTGGTGGGCGATATGTTTAATTGAAATATGTAGTACGTGTCCAAATCACCCATTAGTACGGGTAAATTATAACTAGATGTCGCTGTAAAAAGTGGACGAGCTCTAGATCGCGCTATCGTTTGGTTCACGACATTTACCTACATCAGAACCATAATTTTTAATAAACTAGTTCTTATTGGAAATCAAGTAGTTGTGTTATTTACTTATCATAGTTTAGATTAAGCAAAAAGCTCTCCAAAGCTTGACCACATTTATACATATTTAAATAAGTTTTTGATGACAATTTTTTTATTCAGTCTGTTATATAGTAAAGGAGCTAGGAAAAATGTGAAACCTTGCGCAAAAGTCGTTCTACAATTAGGAACCCTATAGACCTGATGAGATCTCCTTTTGTTAGTAGAGTTATCATACTGACCAGGGTAGGAATGTTGTCTCAGCACACAGAGTTTAACAAAGAGCTGTCGAACAGTTAATACCTTTGTTTCTAAGTAAAGATCACATGTAGGGTACCTAAATGGTTTAAAGGTTACTTTCAAAATTGATCATCGAGTTCGTTCTAGTTTTATTAAAGAAGTCTTTTTCGCCTCACCCCATACAGTAACACCATAAGACATAATAGATTGACATAGGGTAAGATAGACAAGTTTGTTAGTCGTTTCATCTTTTCGGTGCCTGACTTTTTTAAATATAGGAATTAGTTTCCGGGTTCTGGATTTAAGATTATCAATTTGCTGTTTCCAATTTAGGTTATTTTCCACACACAGTGCTAGTAAGCAGTACCTGTCAAAGGCGTACAGAATTTTAGGATTCGTTTTACGACAAGCAAGCGGTTTCACTAACATTAGGGCTCTAACAGCGATGTATGATGCCCTAGCCAGAAGCCAGATGGAAAGCGCAGCTTCTTTATGGGAAGCTAAATATAGTCTCATGATGGAGCGCATACAGAACAAGTTCACTAGATACCTTTACTGGAAAAGATATGGCGTCTACCCTTTCTATCCATTGATGTACCCAACCCTATTTGTTTTGGGTATGGTTGGATACAACAAGTCGGAAATCAGAAGGGATATGGCGCTTGCGCTGTATGTGGTAAAGGTGTTCCGTGGTGTGATATCCAACCCGACCATCTTGGAGATGATGAGGCTGTGCGTACCGGACGAGTACGTAGGGGGACGTAGGCGGCCTCCTCTGTTCCCAGTGCCTCGCGGAAGGACTAACCTGCTGAACAAAGCCCCTCTGACGCGCACCATACAGGTATTCAATCGGGTAGCGGAGAACATTGATGTATTCCACTGTTCACTGAGCGATTTCGCAAGCTATTCAATTTATGTTATGGTAAATAAAAATCCCACCGAAACATAAATGTAAAAAAGGAGAGCCAAGTTCAATACAAAAATTATGATTGGCTGTGGGCTTCCCTGCAAAAAGAATGGAGATATAAATGAGTGCCAAGTCAAATCTATGGAGGTTAGATTTGACTTTGCCAGTTTTCATTACATCAGTCATTTTATAAAGTTATTCAACGTTTTAATTCTGATAAAAACTGGCCAAGTCAAATCTTCAAAATTTGGGCTTCTACATGTCCTTATGGATATAATTAAACACACGTAGTTTTATGTGTTTACGTTAAAGAGGTTTTGAGTTATAGAAGGGTCAAAAGTGGCACCAAGTGGTTCGTGTAATGATACACTCGGCGCGTTCCTTTGCTTGAACTTGGCTTGGACACGCTGCCGCGTGCTCTAATATTTTTAGTATGTTACTGACAATCGAATTTATTTTGCACATTGATTTATGCATATGAATTATTTTTCTTGAGGACATTTGTGATTGTATTTTATTTTATTTTGCTTATTGATATGTATATTTGATTATTGTTTTATTAAATTCGATGCTAGTGATAAATTAAGTTGACTACACTATTGTATTAGGTTAATTCTACCTGTACAAATAGTTGTAATGCCTTGAATAAATACAAATATATATGGCTAGTTTGCTGACCGCGACTTATATATGAGTGTCTCCATCCGCTGCGGGCCGAGGGGTGACCGCTCCGCGAGTCAGGCGCGGCGTCACACGCAGACACCTAACTGAGCAGGAACCATTGCCCGACAGCTACCGGTGACAGGTTTACCGGCAGCGGCCGCTGTGATTGCTCACACGAGCACACGTCCACCACCCTGCAGCCCACGCACACGCACACGCCGCTCCGAGCCACGCATACCTCGTTACATAGGTACTGTGCGCGGTACCACTCGGCGTGGCGTGATATCTCGACTGTGGAGACTGATTGCCACGGGATAGTGTCTCGCCGAGACTATCGACTATCGGGTATCGATCTCGGCCGAGCGGAGGGCGGTGTCCGGTGTAAAAGTAAGTAAAGTAAAGTAAAAAATCGTCACCGTCAGGATGATGAGTCACCTGTCGTATTTAACGTTGAAATGCTATCCAAAAATTGCTTCCCAGTTGCTTCCTTCAATAAGAGATTTGCTTCCTTTATATTTTAGAAGAAATTAGAACTTTCAAGGTGACCGTTCATTCTGACGTCAGGATGGCCGGTCACCTGGCCGTAGACTACGTGCGGTGTGGAATTGCTGTGATTTATATAAACCAATAATTGCTTCCTATTTGCTTCCTTCTTATATCGTCACGTAATGATGTCGACGAACGATGTACAGCTGTTGTATGGTTATAAGTAATACTTATGTACAATTGTACATACCTAAATAGTAGTTTAATAAGAAATTCTACATAATATAAAATAAATTAATTGCCAAAAGCTATGAACGCATTTTTGCTCTCCATTTTTGACAGGCGTTGGGCATACCCATTCATGTTATATCGATATATCTTTATTTCCTTGATAGGTAAAGGATCTAGGTTTGAAAGCTTTGAAGGAAGCAAATAGGAAGCAATTATTGGTTTATATAAATCACAGCAATTCCACACCGCACGTAGTCTACGGCGAGGTGACCGGCCATCCTGACGTCAGAATGAACGGTCACCTTGAAAGTTCTAATTTCTTCTAAAATATAAAGGAAGCAAATCTCTTATTGAAGGAAGCAAATAGAAGCAAATGGGAAGCAATTTTTGGATAGCATTTCAACGTTAAATACGACAGGTGACTCATCATCCTGACAGTGACAAAAAATCATTTATTTCTTTAGGCTTACAAAATAAGCACTTAGACAAGTCATATTTACACATTAAATTATTATCAAAAAAAAAATTATTTTACTGTTCACTTCAATTTTTTGTCCACTAGTGGAAGAAGTGAAAAAGGAACCACTAGCATGTTCATCTCTTATATGTCTAATACATGGTTATTTGCTTATTTAAGTCTAAATATAATATGATTCGATACATGTCAATATTTAAGTAAAGCTATGCACAATAACAAATTACTTACATACTATTGTCGGTGCGAAACTGAGCGACATCTGGCCAAGCATTAACATCATTGAGATAATCATTTATGGAGTAGAAAGCCTTCTTGAAGAGATTTATTTTTATGTAATTTTTAAATTTACGAATAGGGGAGCTCCCTATTCGTAAATTTAAAAATTACATAAAAATACATTAGTTGCTTCAGATGGAAGCTTATTATAGAAGCGCACGCTATTGCCCATAAATGATTTCCCTACCTTGTGTAATCTAAATGATGGGATGTGTAACTTGTTCTTGTTTCTTGTATTTCTATTGTGAACATCACACTTTTTCATAAGGCTATCCTTATTTTTGTGGGTATACATTAGATTCTCATAGATGTATTGCGATATTACAGTCAGAATATTAATGTTTTTAAATAATTCCCTCAAAGAATCTCGTGGCTTTAATTTATAAATAGCGCGTACCGCCCTTTTTTGAAGAACAAATATGGTCTGGATGTCAGCTGCCTGTCCCCAAAGCAAAATACCATAAGACATAATACTATGGAAGTAACTGAAATAAACTAACCTAGCTGTGTCTTCATTGGTAATATATCTAATTGTTCGAACTGCATAAGCTGCTGAACTAAGTCTACCTGCCAGAGCCTCTATTTGCGACCTTCATTGAAGAGAAGAATCAATATGTAACCCTAGGAATACAGTAGAGTCTACAAGGTGTACAATCTCATCCTTCAGCATTATTTTTGTTGGGAGTTCTCTTACATTCGGTACCATGAATTTTATACATTTAGTCTTTTTAGCATTGAGTAGTAGGTTATTGGCGGTGAACCAATCTAGTATTTGTGAAAGCGAATTATTTACATCGTCATAGTTATATTTATTTCTATCAACTTTAAAAATCAATGAAGTATCATCAGCAAATAAGACAATATCACAAAGATCTTTTGCTAAAAACGGAAGATCATTTACAAATACTAAAAATAAAAAAGGACCTAATATTGATCCTTGCGGGACGCCTAGTTCAAGTTTTGATCCTCTAGATCTTTCTTTACCAATATCTACTTTTGAACTCATAAGGTCCAGTGCCTTGTTACTAATTCCATAGTGTTCCAACTTCCTAATTAGTGTACCATGATCCACGCAATCAAAAGCCTTAGAAAGGTCAGATAATACACCAATAGCGTTTTTTGTCGCTACACCGGAGAGTTTCACTGCCCATTTGTTGCAGATGGTTCTAATCTAAATATACCCGATATTTATTTCGTAAAGATACAGAAACCAAGTAAGGCAAACGGCAACGTCGGGAAGTTTAGCGATGTGGGTCCTGTGGGCCGCAGTAAAAGTGCTTCGTCGGGCGAGCGCGACCCTCGCATATTGATGGCGACACCTGCGCTGCGGGCCGCGAACGGAGTCGTGCGGGCCGGCCCTTGCTCGGACTGGTTTGTAAAGCCTTTTCTTGGACAACATATTATTAATAATGCTATAAAAGAGATTCAAACTATATAAAAGAGAACGGTTGTACGAGAATGGTCTCATTCTATTTAAAAGAGAGTTTCGTGTTATGGGCTGCGCATTCTCAGGAATACTTCCCTAGTAAGTGACGGTACGAAGCCGACAGCGGTACTAAGGCGATAAATATTTACTCAAAGAAAATACAAATCAAAAGAAAAAACTCAAATTCAAGTATTTAATATGTCAGCGTTCCACGGCTCCGAGCACATGGTGTATGTATAGATGATGTACATCGAGGCCGACGGAATCTCTCGCAACACGTACCTACACCTAGTATCAGATCTGTCGACTACCTGCGGGATCACGCAGCAGCCTCTGCCTCCCCGTATACCCACATAACTACCTGCGGGTTCACGCAGCAGCCTCAGCAGCCATACTATTCATTATTATACATTGTATAATTGTATAATAACATTATTTTAATGTTCCAATATTTTGATATTTTGTAATAAGCCTTTTTACAAAGAATATGTTTCAAATTTTTTTAATATTTTTTTATTGATAATTTTTGCAATCACTTGGAGTTTTGTTGTAGAAGCGTATACTATACGTTGTGGACACAGCGAGTTTATTCTTATTTCTAGTATTTACATTATGTATATCGCTTTTTTTAGTGAACCGATGTTTTTATGAGTGTACAACAAGTTTTCATAAATATATTGCCATGTCAATATATTTATGAAAAATTGTTGTACTGTCATTATGCTTATTTCTTTGAATTTTTCCCGTAGGGATTCTCTGGGGCCCATATTATAGATCACACGAACAGCCCTCTTCTGCAACCAAATACGGTGTTTATATCTGCAGCGTTCCCCCACAGTAGTATGCCATAAGACATAATACTATGGCGGTAGCTGAAATAGACTAGTCTAGAAGTATCAACGTCTGTAAGGTGACGGATTTTTTGGACTGCATATGCTGCAGAACTAAGTCTCTTCGATAGCTTATCTATGTGTGCTTTATCTCATTGAAATTTACTATCTAAGGTTATTCCGGTACACCCATTGTAACTACAGACTCTTTAGATCGTTTGTAAAATAAGTTTTTCAAAAACTTTACTGAATGTAGGCAGTACTGATATTGGTCTAAATTTAGTGGGGTCAGACCTACTACCCGATTTAAACAATGGGATTATTTTACTGTATTCATTAGATCAGGAAATACGCCACAATCAATGGATTCATTAAATATAAAAGCTAGATCTGGTGCAATGGTATCAATTAAAGGTTTAATAATTCTAACGGAAATGCCGCAGAGATCTGCAGTTTTTTTAATATTTAAAAGTTTAAAGGCTTTTGTATATCGTTTTCATCAACATGGGTAAAATTAAATGTTCTATCGCATTTAGGTACATTTTCTTTAAGTAATGATTCAGCTATTATTTGAGAAGAGACACTTTGTAGTACAGATTGGAATGTCAGTAAAAAAAATTCAAATGCTTGCGCTACTTCAACATCATTTTTGATGGAGCAATCATTAATTTTTAAACGTGTTCATAGATCAGCCACCAAGATTCCGTTCCAAGTGCTTTACGATATAAATCCTATGGAATTAGATTCCATGCCCGACGCTTAGCTACTGTAGGAGAGCGTCCGCGGGATTGGGATTTATTTAGGTTGTTGATTCCCCTAGCCCGTGGCGGCGTGGTCCAAATGTGTTCCTGATCGACCTCCGAAACCCCCCTCCCCCGCCCCCCGGCGGCTCCGCTACACTCGTACCTCATCGTTAAGTACGTTATTCAACTTAAAGCTAGGTATCGGGGGGAAGCCTTCCACATGCGATGCTCGTCGCTTGGCGGATCCCAGGAGCCGTCGCGGCGAAGGCCCTTTTACCGTAGGTACTTATGTCGCGCTTTAATGAAACACTGTCCTTGCTCGCCCTCGGGTCCCAGCCCCCCCCCTCTTCTCCGGGGCGCGGGAGAGCGCCCTTTGAAGTGCCCACAGGTATGTGCCCCCGACCTCAACGACTCAATAATGTGCTGATACAAGTTATCGGCCCGACCTACAGTAAACCCCGCCGCTCTACAAACAAGTTGCCCGCTCCACTCGGACACTGACGAACACTTATTATTTTACTGCGCTGCTTGACTAAATATTTGCTGTAGTGTGTTTGTGTGTGTTGCCCTTTCTCCAATGTATAAAGTTCGGCTCGACACCAAAGGTCATTGCTTTCTTCTGAGAGGTCGCACTTGTTTATAATCTCTGTGGTGACTCTCAACAAGGCATGGACCAGGCACAACGAGCACGGGTGCTCTGTGTCGGCCGGGCCCACGGCGTCTGTATTAGAACAAAGGTAAGTATTAACAATTTCTCTTAATGTGGCCGCGGAGTTGCAACATAACAATCGACCCTTCGACTAAGGATGATGTCAAACCCCCATTGTTTGGAGTAGCATGTCCAGCGGTGGCAGTCGGCGCGGCGTGTTGTTCGAAGGAGCACTGTGCACCTCCCCGACACCTCGCCTCGCGTGGCCTCACGCTGAACTCACTCAGATCGTGAACATGTCCCCAGCGCGGGCGCGACTCGTACATATGATGGATGCGACGACGGAGCCCGGCCCGGGGACGGACGCATGCAGCATGTGTGACGTCACGCGGCGCGGGGGATGTCGCGTAAATATTAACATAAAAAATATGTATACAGGGTTATTGGTAATTCGACGTATTCCCGTGAGGAGGTGATAGGGGTGACTATTTACGATAATTTTCATCCCCATGTGCATCATGCAAAAGTGAACTATTTTTAAGTTATCATGATTATTAGCTTTTTTCAAAATAAGTCAAAAGTGCAACATCAAAAATGGATTTAAAAAAAACTGTCTTTTTAAATCTATTTTTTTCTTCTGATTTATAAAAACGAATAAAAACCTTATAATAAATAAATAAATAAATTATTCATTGAGTTTTTTTCCTCTAAAATGCCTAAAAACTAAAAAAAATCGTTATGAAACTTGGCTTGCATATTATTTTAAAAACATAACCGTTTTCTTAGCTCTCCAACAATGCATAACAACTATGAACTTATTTCAAAGAAACTGAAAAAAACATCATTATTTATTTATTTGGCACACAAAACAGAATACAATCAAATATTATGCAACTAGAAACACACAATAATTAAAACTAGACTGTATCCCTAAATATGTGTACACAGCATGATCAAAGAGCAGTTTATGTGAAGCAAATACGAAATGAATTTAAAAGTAAATCATAATTTAAAAAAAAAATAGATAAAAATATGTAGGCCTGCATTATTTTTTAATTACAATATTTAATTTCTTTTTTATTAATTTTTAAACAATAAATTTGTAAAAAATATATATTAATAATAAAGGGAAAATTACAGAAAATGAAGACTCTCCTTAATGCGAATGGTTTCAACGCCATTGCAAAGGAAGCAGGCGGACATTCACATACTAACTAAACCTAAGGTCGTTCTTTCAAATTTATATAAAACTCACTTAAAACAATACCCAATTATTTTAAAAACATTAATATTCTGACTGTAATATCGCAATACATCACAACAACAAGAACAGGTTACACATCCCATCATTTAGATTACACAAGGTAGGGAAATCATTTATGGGCAATAGCGTGCGCTTCTATAATAAGCTTCCATCTGAAGCAACTGAGCTCCCTATTCGTAAATTTAAAAATTACATAAAACTAAATCTTATCAAGAAGGCTTTCTACTCCATAAATGATTATCTCAATGATGTTAATGCTTGGCCAGATGTCGCTCAGTTTCGCACCGACAATAGTATGTAAGTAATTTGTTGTTGTGCATAGCTTTACTTAAATATTGACATGTATCGAATCATATTATATTTAGACTTAAATTGGCAAATAACCATGTATTAGACATATAAGAGATGAACATGCTAGTGGTTTCTTTTTCACTTCTTCCACTAGTGGACAAAAAATTGAAGTGAACAGTAAAATATATTTTTTTTTGATAATAATTTAATGTATAAATATGACTTGTCTAAGTGCTTATTTTGTAAGCCTAAAGAAATAAATGATTTTTTACTTTACTTTACTTTAATGTAAATAAAACGAAAAATACATATTTAAAATAAAATTTAGCAATAGTTTAGTAACAACAATAAACGAAATTAATAATAAGTAACAATCAAGACATTTTGTAATTTAGCATAATTAAAGTTCTTGACTTCCCCTATTGCGTTTGCAAAGTAGCATTATTTTTCTGAGTTGTGACTTAACTACCGAAGTAGTCAAATTTCGCATCGCATATGCTGCGTTTATAATTCTTGTTTTGAGTTCTTCCACGGAATAACACAAAACACGAATTATAAACGCCCCCCATTGCGTTTCACTTCGAGCAAGAAACTTTAATTAGGCTAAATTACAAAATGTCTTGATTGTTACTTATTATTAATTTTGTTTATTGTTGTTACTACTTAACTATTAATCTTGAATCATGATAACTTAAAAATGGTTCACTTTTGCATGATGCACATGGGGATGAAAATTATCGCAAATAGTCACCCTTTTTCACCTCCTAACGGGAATACGTCGAATTACCAATAACCCTGTATTGATACCTACTTAAGCAGGATTCGTTAAAAGAATGAGTACTAGGTTATAAAAATGTTTCTGTGTAAGTAGAGTAGAGCCCTCTGGCCACGCGGTCCTACTGCCCTTGTCCTACCGATCCGACCACATAGAGGGTGTTTATTTATTGAAGTGACAATGATTCCCAGACCAGGCCACCCGCGCCGGCCGGGCCTGGCGGGAGCCGTTGGCACTTTACTATCTTGTTGTTGGATTTTAGTAGGTTCGATTACCGAATAAGCCGAGTCATTTTCAAAATTGTGTCCATGCAGTTGTTAGTTTTTTTCAATAAAAGAATGTTTCCTTTAATGAAAACTTCCTATCTCCACTATTTATTCCCAGGGTCGTGGGGCACCCGGTGTGGGAATTGTATCTAATCGTACACGACATGCACGTTAACGTGTGGAGGAGGCAGGAGCGGAGACGTGAGGTGTCAGCCGCCGCCGCCGCGCCCTCGCGCCCTCACCGTCGCGCCCTCGCATCATCGCCGCCGGCGTCTTTGCAAACTTGAAGCGGCAAACAAAGTCACGTTTAATAAGCAATATGTTTATCGCACGCGCGATTCAAAACGTACGTTGTAATAACTTATCGAATGCGATCTCGGGGGGGAGTTGTTTCATTCGCAGTGGAGAACTCTTCAACAAGAGGTTCCCGGCGACGTGGCGGCGCGGCGGGCTGCCGTCGTCGGTCGGCGCTGGAGGCCGCAGAGCTCATCAACATGTTGAACCGAGACAAGTTGATAACTAAAAGTAAACCTCAACAATAGCCCTGTTTGCATGATAAACAAAGCATCTCCTAAAAAGCTCCAACGGACAATCAAATATACCCAAACAAATTGGCCAAGGGTAAGTAAGTCATTCACGACCACTACACGACTCTCAAACTTTTTATAATTTAGTTTACACAATTACATTAGAGAGCCTGCTTGAATAGCATGTGCTCTGCAACAAGCACTGAATCCAAACCACACCAACACGACTGCACGTGTGGAGGTGCGCGGTGCGCTGTCGCGGGACGACAGCCCGCGGTCTCAGTATAAGTATATACAGTACGGAAACTAGGAACAAACACTCGAAACGGCACACTCACACAAACATGCACATCGACACGGCTTCTGGGTGATACTCGGGGATGGTCAGTAGCGGTTGTCCTGTCTAGGCGTGCGGTCGCGTGAAAGGGAAAAATGACCCGCTACAGATATTGCGTTGCATACGGCTGTATGAACTCGGCTTCATCAAAACCGGAGCTGTCGTATTTTAAACTTCCTGCTGATTTTGAATAAGAATAATTTATTATTATGATTGTTATAGAATAATGAGTCCGTGTGATCGATCATACATAATGAATTCGTGAACTTATATGTAAATCAAGAATGGCGGCGGTTTTGAGGATGTTTAAAGTCAATGAGATTTTACAAATAGAGACGTCATACTCATTGTAAAGAAATAATAATTTGGCGATAATTTATTAAAGCTACATACCTACCTAGCACTGTTTAGTAAATATAAGATAGCGGCTGCAATAAATTATGAAATTTTGCGTTATGGGTATCGTTTTTATGGTTTTCGAGGGTGCTGAAGCCGATACTGCTGTCAAAATGTGAATCCAAGATGGCGGCTGCCATAAATTATCAATTTTTCCGTCATGGGTGTCATTTTCATGGTTTTCGAGGGTGCTGAAGCCGATACTGCTGTCAAAATGTGAATCCAAGATGGCGGCTGCCATAAATTATCAATTTTTCCGTCATGGGTGTCATTTTCATGGTTTTCGAGGGTGCTGAAGCCGATACTGCTGTCAAAATGTGAATCCAAGATGGCGGCTGCCATAAATTATCAATTTTTCCGTCATGGGTGTCATTTTCATGGTTTTCGAGGGTGCTGAAGCCGATACTGCTATCAAAATGTGAATCCAAGATGGCGGCTGCCATAAATTATCAATTTTTCCGTCATGGGTGTCATTTTCATGGTTTTCGAGGGTGCTGAAGCCGATACTGCTGTCAAAATGTGAATCCAAGATGGCGGCTGCCATAAATTATCAATTTTTCCGTCATGGGTGTCATTTTCATGGTTTTCGAGGGTGCTGAAGCCGATACTGCTGTCAAAATGTGAATCCAAGATGGCGGCTGCCTTAAATTATCAATTTTTCCGTCATGGGTGTCATTTTCATAATTTTCGAGGGTGCTGAAGCCGATACTGCTGTCAAAATGTGAATCCAAGATGGCGGCTGCCATAAATTATCAATTTTTCCGTCATGGGTGTCATTTTCATGGTTTTCGAGGGTGCTGAAGCCGATACTGCTGTCAAAATGTGAATCCAAGATGGCGGCTGCTATAAATTATCGACTCGCATTTTGAAATGCGGTACGGTTCGCAGCCGCTCATGAGCGTTGCGCGCGCGCTCCTTGCGCTACAATGTCTGCGTGCGCCCGCTCCGACGAGCTCACGAAACGTTTACGTCCTACCGCGGCTCACTCGCGACGCCGCGACCTATTTAAATTGTATTTGTAAGCAAATACTTTACTAACAAAGAAAATTTAACGAGTGAGACCTAATATTTACAACTGAAACAATTTACCTAACTGCAGACTGTTGTAAACAATCTACAGATAGCTCAATTGATCCATATCAATACCAGTCGGAAGCGTCCCCAAGACGCTGGCTGCATTGCCACGCTGTATGGCAATGCTGGCTGATGCGCTGCGCAACATACTCGCCAGATCTCGGGTCACGCGTCGCTTCGACCAGACGAAGATATTATTATATTATACCGGACCACATTTGTAAGCTAGTTATTTCAATTTCATTTATTGATCACTACAGAATAAAAAATCGTCTTAATAAAAAATATATATCAAAAACAAGAAAAGTGACAACCCTAGTACTATAATGGAGCGTAGGTATTTATTTCATCAACTAGGCTTAGTTTCCATACTGTTCTATATGTGTACTGTGCCGCGGTGTCGGTTATGCGTTCTTGTTGTGTGTAGTGGAGAGCGCCGCCGCCGGTGGTACCCGAGCGGAACCCTATAAAAACACTAACTTATTTAAAGTAAGTATATTCAAAAAGTTTGCAGAGAGTTCAGTGAAGTTAGAGGAAACAGAGAGGTGGCCCCCTCTCGCCTTCACATCTACCTAAAGTTGTCGGGCGAGGAGAGGGAGGCGGAGCGGAGGCGGAGGCGGGGGGGTCTCGTGTGACTGGTTGCGCCCCAGTAGATCTGCTGGAGGTGAAGCTCACGTGCTCGGCAGATAACAGTGTTAGTCAGTGGGAACAGCATCGACCAAGTGGAGAACTCTATATTCCTGGGCTTCCCGACAGACAAGTCGAGGGTGCATGGTGTGCGTGGAGTCCCAGTCGTCCAGTGAGTCGCCGCCCGCGAGCGCACTGTGTGCTCCCCGGGCGGCGCGGGCTCCGGGCCCGTGTCCGCTCCATTATTTCTTTGTCAATAGCCTTTTTCCTTAAATTCTACCATATCCGATGGTAATGAGTCTGCAGAAAGGAAAGGACCCTTTACTTGAACGCGAGGAGCAGACAAATGTGCACCTTTCATCATTTATTGCGCAATGTGCTTGAAGCACTTTATCGAGTTCGCATTAGGGCTCGCGAGGAGCCCCCCGCGCCCCGCACCACGTTCACACAGCTACACAAGTGCCGAGTGTACGTTCAGCACATATAACTGTTAGTAGATGTAATTCCGCGCCGGTAGCGGTAGGCAGGTACTGCGCCACCCTAGACGTCAACTCTCTTCGAGTCTCACGTCGCGTCGTCGCACGGATTTCATTTAAATTCCTGCGCTGAGTGTTACTTGACATGTTATAGTTATTCCCCGCGGCTTCACTCGCTCGGCCTACTGCAAGTACCTACACGTAGGATGGTTTGTTATGTAACAATCGACTTTACGTGTCATTTGTAGACCTGTGGTCGATGCTCGCGCGGCACCCTCCGCCGAGAAGTTCGTGTTTCTGCGGGCTCGGTCACGGGAGTTCAGCTTAAAGTCCCGTTCAATGAAATTATAAAACCCATTGGGCTCGCCGAGAGCAGCGCCGGGCGGCGGCAAGACCATTAGCGGGGCAATCGCATTACGACTTGAACCGGCACTTTGCAGCACCCACGGAGCACTAAGTGGAGCGGGGCGCAGCCCTGGGCCTCCTAGATGTGTGTCCCCGGGCCCCGCCCCGCTCCGCCCGTCAGCACGCACTAGCTGATGTTGTTACGCATGGAGTTAGCGAGACAGACAACTTCACTTAAAGTATCTTGCTTCAATTAAATTCGAGGCTTATTTTGAGTAATCAACTAAGCCGAGGTATTTGGATAATACTCGTAATTATTCAACGACGACGCTGAGCTCCGCGGCGCGGGGCGGGGCGGGGCGGGGCGGGGCGGGCACAGGACATTCATTACATCACAAGTAAGAAGACATTATTTATTTATAAATTGCAGAGTGCAGTCCGCGCCCCCTGTGCTGTTCCGCGGAGCGCTGGCCGCCTCGCGCCGCGCCGCTACTTAATTATAGATTCACACGTACAGTAAGAATATAAGAAACGTGCACACGTCACGGCCTCCGCCGGCTAATAATATATATGCGAAAGTTCAGATGTATGTATGGATATAATAATAATAATACAATAGATTTAAATACGAATACAAAAAGTTAGAGTAGGGTGGTTGGTGGAGGGGGTGTACCGATGATCAGACTGGTTTCCTGCACAAGGACAGGTAGTTCTAGGCTTGGAATAAAACGATACACAATATGTATCCTTTTTGTCACATAAATCACTTCTCATCCGATAGAAATAACGTTTAAACGTTTCCATAAAAACAGCGCGAGCGAAGACGCGGGCAGAAACTAGTACACCATATCGCAGATTCAAAACGTGTGAGACACGGGACCGCTGCGGACAAACGGACGGTCGGGATGTTGAAGGCTACCAAGTACATGGTGTGTATGCTTCGATCCAGCAACGGTCCCGCGGGTCGAGCTACCTACATCAATGATCTCTGCAAACAAACGTATTGATCATCCAACTACGGCAGGCATTTCATAACTACATATATCTAATCTAGAGTAGTCTACGGCGTAGTGGGTCTACGGTGTAGCGGTCTACGGCGTAGTGGTTTACGGCGTAGTGGTCTACGGCGTAGCGATGTACGGCTTGCGGCGCGGGCGGGGCCGCGACCTCAGCGCCTTGAGCGCGCCGGCTGATAAGTCAATTAAAAGTGTCGAACGCGCCCCCCGCGCGCCCCCCGCGCCCCCTCGTTAAGTCTGCGCCGTGTCATTAAAACGAATGTTCGTTCGCAGGAGCTTCTCTTATGTTTGCGAACACAAAAAAGGTGTTTAACGTTTTGGAAGGGTTTTATGAATTTTCTCACATTATGCTAATTAACAATAATTGCGTTTGCGAATTAACCGAGTTGGCAGTTCTTTTTGAGTAGAGAGTGATGTTCTCTCGCAGCGATCGGAGTCCTCGCGGCGAGTACTCGCCGACTGTTGCGAGTGCCACTCGCCGCCAGCGCTCGCGGCGAGTGAGTGCCACTCGCCTCAGCTGTGAGCGTGTGCGTCCGCGTCCATGTCGACTCTGATAACGTGCTTCGATGAACATTAGCTTAGCGATTAGTTGTAGCAGCTAATACGAGGCCGCTATAATTGGATAGTTCGAGATAGCGCGTCCGTCGGCGGCCCGGGCCACTCGCTCCGGAACACTCGCCCCGGCACGCTCGCCCCGGTTTGTTATCTAAAGCCGCGGGTACAAAGAGGATCGTCTCTGAATAATAATACAACAGATTTATTTCGTTTCGTTGTATCACAGTTATCTTAGCTTGAATGTAAATTGCGAGAGACAGACAGAGAGCTGCCCGCGTAGAGGACGCGCAGTACCGCGACCGGCACGTGTACTGTATTTTGTATTTTACACTATTTTCTTGTTTAATGCAATATTCATTGCTATTTAATAAAAAAAAACATTGTATTACAGGTGAATGATTTTAGGATAGGTATTATTATTTGATATGATTGACATTTGCAATAAATTTAATAAAAATTATTCTATACAATTACTTTTAAATGACTTGAATATGAAATATGATAATTTAATTAGTAAAAAGTAAGTAAAAGTAAAAAATAATTTATTTCTTTAGGCTTACAAAATAAGCACTTAGACAAGTCATATTTTATACATTAAATTATTATCAAAAAAAAAAAATTTTACTGTTTACTTCAATTTTTTGTCCACTAGTGGAAGAAGTGAAAAAGAAACCACTAGCATGTTCATGCAATTGTATGTAGAAAACATGAATACTATGAAAATATAATAAATAAAAGTAAAAATAAATGTAAATCGACGCGACGTGGCGGTCGTACATTCCGCAAGGGGAAATACAATGAATGTTCTGTTGACTTCACAGACACTATTATTGATTCCGATGATGGTATAAAGCTTCAGTCGAAGCAGCAGGTTGTGGATTCGATGAATGCGAGGTGCGTAGGAGCGCGAGGTACTGCGCTCGCACTACTATCCAGCATGCTAAGATCGAGGTCGCAGGTAGTTGTTGGAACATCCGATCCTGTCCTCTAACAACGGCCATGGGTGTAGCCCAAGGTTCTGCGGTCTCGAATATCTTATTTTCCATGTTGCTTAACGTTCTTCCGGAGGCTGTGAGCACTGCGGAGATCTTCATGTACGCTGATGACGTGGTCGCCGTAGTCTCTCGTACATCAATAGACGCCCTGGAGCAAAATCTAAACCTCACCGCGTCCACACTGGTCGACTGGTGCAAAGTAAACGGACTTGTCTTGAATATATCAAAGACACACGTCATGCATGTCTGCCTGTCTGGGCGTCTCCCTAGAACCCTATCGGTTGTAGCTGGTGGGACGCTTATCGAACAGGTGGCTAAAACCACATTTCTGGGGTTTGAGCTTGATAGGAGTCTCACGTAGGAGTTCCATATTGATAAAGTAGGCGGCAAGTTTGGCGGTGCGTGCTACGCACTAAGCCGCCTGGCGAGATTCCTACCAAGGCACGTGGTACGCTCCTGTTATTATGCGACTATCCACTCAATATTGCAGTACGGAGCTGAACTGTGGGGCGTGCCGCCGACTGGCTGCGCGCCTTCCGCATCCGCACCATACGTGCAATGGTGAGGATACTACAGGACGTCTCTGCTAGACCTTACTTTAAAGAGCTTGATGTACTCACCCTTCCATGCATTGTGATCTTCCAGGTATCCGTGTATGTAAGGGACAACCTTGAACTGTTCTCTAGAAATAGCGACGTTCATAGGTACAGCACTCGGCGAGCGGACAAGCTCACCACCTTACCACGTACTCTCGCGAAGTCGGGGAAGTTAACTCGCATATGGGACCGACGGTGTACAACAATCTTCCTGAAATTGTTCGGAACAACCTTTAAGAGTAAACTAAGGCACTGGCTCACTGACTACACTATATTCTAGGAACTCCTCATAGCTTACAGCTATGAGGAGTTCCTAGAATATAAATGTGACTAAATGTTCCTAATGATCTCGCTAATTCGAATTCTCCATTCATTGTTCATTTTTTTTACTTCTATTGTAGTATGTATAATTTAATTGGATATTATTTGTTGTAAAGTAAAAAAGTAAAGTAAAAAATAATTTATTTCTTTAGGCTTACAAAATAAGCACTTAGACAAGTCATAAGCACTTGTGTTGACTTTACCTTAGTACGTTTAAAATGGCCAAATCTGTAGCCAAAAGGAATGTGACGTGTATCCCGTTTTAAATGAGTTTAGTATATTTTAATTGCTTGTATTATATTGTAAGTAGGGCTTCGCAGTCTCTCGGTGGTGGTGGTCTGATGTACTCAGTCATAGCTTTTCGGCCAATGTTCTGTTTAGCAGATTATGACAATAATAAAAGAGTTCTTTCAATTCCAACTCTAATAATATCCTTTTTGATGCAAGCTACAGCGGGTGCGGGGCGATGAAGTCTAGCTCGAGGAGGATGTTGGAGCGCACAGTACCTACATGCCGGATCGTAGTGAGGGGCTGGGCGGGGGGAGGCGGGGGGCTCATTCCGGTGGCAGCTGATGGGGTCGGAGCACTCGCCGATTTATCGCCTCGGATATTACCCGACCGACGACGCGACGCCGACGGGGCACAGGGGCGCGGCACGGCGCGGCCTCGGCGGGCCAGTAGCGACGCTACACTCGCGGCTCCTCCCGATGTCACCGCGCGCTGAGCGTTGCTTCTGCGCGCCGTAACTCTCCGTCTCGTGTCCGACGGCTGATGACGAGATGAGGGGTGACATTATTATAAAACAGAGATTCGGCGGAGCGGTCCGAGTGGGTCGGCGCCGGCTGTCGGAGCGGTCCGAGTGGGTCGGCGCCGGCTGTGCAAAAACGCTTAAGAGCCTTTATTCCTAAAATGCGCAGAAACAGTACTTTTCAAACCCGTTTATATCATGAACCACTTATCTTATAGTATATGTTATTTACTAATAATTTTAGGAAATTTTAGTGTCCAACGAGTTTGACTATAAAATATTTCGATTAATATAGTATGTACGCGTTCTATCAAGATAACTTGTGAGAGGTTTTCATAATTTCCCTTTCAGCATCAGTTTCGAAGCTCAAAATAATAGAAAATACTGACATATCTAATTAAGAAAAAAATATAACCTACTGATGAGATCTTTGGCTAAAAACTTACTTAGAAAGATGTTTGGTTTTGGTATCCTACTATGAGAAATTAAAATTCAAAAAATGTGAAATATTACGAATATTTCACATTTTTAAATGATGTTTTTACCGATATACCTTATTTAATTTAATATAATAATAGCCTACCAATAAAGTGGAGCATCTTTTTTAAAATCATACATTTAAAAATTTTATGATTTTGTTGCTATTATTTTTCTATAAATATTTAATGAGCGACGTGACCACACTCTAGAAAGCCTCGCGGCGGACTGATTTTCGCGCAGCGTTTTATAGTAGTTTTAAAATATTTATAGAAAAATAATAGCAACAAAATCATAAAAATTTTAAATGTATGATTTTAAAAAAGATGCTTCACTTTATTGGTAAGCTATTATTATATTAAATTAAATAAGGTATATCGGTAAAAACATCATTTAAAAATGTGAAATATTCGTAATATTTCACATTTTTTGAATTTTAATTTCTCATAGTAGGATACCAAAACCAAACATCTTTCTAAGTAAGTTTTTAGCCAAAGATCTCATCAGTAGGTTATATTTTTTTCTTAATTAGATATGTCAGTATTTTCTATTATTTTGAGCTTCGAAACTGATGCTGAAAGGGAAATTATGAAAACCTCTCACAAGTTATCTTGATAGAACGCGTACATACTATATTAATCGAAATATTTTATAGTCAAACTCGTTGGACACTAAAATTTCCTAAAATTATTAGTAAATAACATATACTATAAGATAAGTGGTTCATGATATAAACGGGTTTGAAAAGTACTGTTTCTGCGCATTTTAGGAATAAAGGCTCTTAATACTAAACTTGTAGACCTTCGTGATACATCATCAGCAAAATTTTCACTTCCATTCCATCTTCAGGTCAGATTGAGGTCGAAGGAAGGTCCTTTGACTATTAAAAGAAAGCAAATTATTTAGAAGACCTTGGTACGGATTTGTGAAAATTCGAAAGATAACAACAGGCTAAAGGTTTCTTTGTCGCTTCTTTATTTCAGTCGTACGTATGTAGAGTGAAATGCGAAGCAACAACAATAACAAACATCACGTTGTTTCCGTGTCAGTGTTCGATAAGAGGGAGCAAGGTTCCAAGGAGCGTGACGTCACCGAGCGAGGGAGTAAGCTCTGTGCGCGATGTAATGTCCAATGATGTACGTCGGAGAGGTAATGTCGGTCTGTTATACTTCTCCCGGGGCCAGGACTCCATGCCTACACATCCTGTGAACAAAAATTTAAGCCAGAAAATGAGGTCAGGAGGAGCTCTATCATATGGAGCAATAACCAGCCTAGACTTAGGTAATGTGTCATAGTCGCGCGCTCGGCTCGCGCGGCCGTGGCGTGGCGTGTGTCGGTCCATGTGAACACATCATCTGGCGAATGCACACGCACCAGCACTATCTGGAGGGTCTTCCATGTACCGCGAGGATCCTGCGACGATACATGCTCACGTGACAGCGCGACAGAACTGTCTATTAGAAACTAATTCTTTAAATACCCAGGGGAATCTACATTTAAATTGATGAGTTCGGTTGCTGAGAACTCGTTTAGTTTTCTAGTTTTCATTTCTGTAAAGGAAAACCCCAGCGTCAGAATTTCAGAAAACGGTGAATGAAATGTGTTCGTTTTGGATCCGAAATGTCCGTGACGAATCTTGTAATAGTGTCGCTAATGGCTGCCGCGGCACGGAGCGGTTTCCTTTCCACTTTATATTGAGATGCCTGCCCTACCCTACCCTACCTAGGGAAGCGCAAGCGCCGCCAGAGTTGCAGAACGCGATGACATTTTGTCTATTGGTTTTGTTCGGGTAATCACACGGTTGCTGAAACACAGAGCGTTTTGGTTTAAACTTTCAACCTTTTCTGAACCTGTTAAAGTGCAAATTATCAAAATTCCTTAATAATTGCTTTATTTTGTATCGAGACGTACAACACCTTGCAAGGCTCAAGTCTCTACGGTAACGTTTGAAGCTGTAGCTTGTCTGGATGTCAGGCAGGACAAACAGTTTTTTATTAATATATGTAGATTATAATTGATGACACCTTTTCCCGTATGATAGCAGCATCAACCTGCAGGCTCGCGACGGCTCGGCTTGGCTCGGCTCGAGTCTCGAGCGAGCCTCATCTCACGCAAGTGTTCCACTTATAACTTCCCGGGGAGACGTCAGAGATCAGAGAGATGTGCACAAAGCTCATTCAACTAGTACGTTCCGTAAGTCGGGAACTCGCCTTCAAAATGAACCTAATCAACTCTTTTTCGGTTTCATAACTTTGCAAAGTTTGTACGAACAAATACCAAAGTAATTCCATTTCAGGATATGTGTTGGGGCGGGGAACATTATTTCTTTGAGAAGGTGAAACGCGCTCTGTAGTGTGATAAGGACGGGTCGGGTTCAGTCAGTCCGGCAGACAGGCGTACACACCGGTGGCGGCTGCGGGCCGGGCCCGGCTCGGGGTCAGCACCTGCACTATTGTACACAAACATGTCAAACTCATTAGCCGGAGCTTATTAAGTGCTTATTTTAACTATTTTAACAACATGGAGGTACGCAGTATTTTCAGTAGGTACGCATTATTCCTACAACATGATCATAGCGGCGAGCTCAGCTCCCTGCAAGGTTATTATTGAAATAAGTAGGTAGGTAATGTGTACATGATGGGTTTACGGGTGTTATTGTTGATGTAGCGGAGGCATCGCGAGCTCCAGTGACGGATGATGATTGATCGCGTGCTGGCTGACCGTCACCTCTCCGCGCCGCCGTCTCCCTCCGTCACCTCAGCGCGACGTGGGCCCTCCGATAGCCGATACCTACCCGTCGTACCTGTTAGTTTATCTCATCTTGTAGGTTATTACTAATCAAGCACAACAAACAAACAAATGAAATAGCGCGACCATGTAAACACGTGGCGCACATGAGAGGCGCGTGTCGGCGTGGGGCCCGCGTAACGCGGCGGGCGGACAAAGGGATTTATTACACTTGCAAAACTTAAGGTGACCAATTTGGCGGACGCATATCGTCGGCGCTTGTCACAGGAAATGCGGAATATTTTATACGGCAGGCGAGTTTATTAACGACGCGGTGTCTCGCGACCGGGGCGGGCGTAAAGCGGGCCCGGGCGGGCTGAGACCGGGCTAGGGAGTGTGGCGAGCCGACGTGGGCGGGCGGCGAGCGGGCTAGGGCGGGTGGCGAGCGGGCCAGGGCGGGCGGCAAGCGGGGCCAGGGCGGGCCGGCTCGTGACGCGCTGCGGTGCATTAGGCATAATTGCCTTGTAAATGGACCCCCAGCCCCCGAGCCGATTGCTGTTGGTGGATGACTCCGATCACATTATGCTGTTGTCCCCCTTCCCCCGCCAGATGACCTTTATTGGCCTCTCGCTCGCCGCAGCCGCCGCTGCCTCGACTTTACAAAACTTTGCCTCTTTCCGAACTCGCTTAAGATACGAGTACCAACTAGAGAATACAATCCCGAATACTGATATACATGATTTTCAATCCTGGCAATACGGGATTTTTGAAATGTAATCCCGGGATAGGTCCGACCAGACTATGGTGTTTCTAATTGGGCTCAAATTAAAAAAAAACTTGAGTAATTAAAAAAATGTTTTAAATGTCTTTGCACAACACAAATCACAATATAATAAATAAGAAAAGAAAAAACAAAAAACTATAGATTCTTTTGCAAGAAATTAAATTATTAAAAGCTATTGATATCAAAGCATGTTTGACTTCCAAGCCTGCTTCGTAGTGTATGGCCAACATAAGCAGCAGCTGAAAACGCTCGCCCAGGTGCTGCGCTGCGCTGGCTGGTTGGAGGAATGACAATAGATGCTTGTATGCTGTTTGACTTCCAAGCCTGCTTCGTAGTGTATGGCCAACATAAGCAGCAGCTGAAAACGCTCGCCCAGGTGCTGCGCTGCGCTGGCTGGTTGGAGGAATGACAATAGATGCTTGTATGCTGTTTGACTTCCAAGCCTGCTTCGTAGTGTATGGCCAACATAAGCAGCAGCTGAAAACGCTCGCCCAGGTGCTGCGCTGCGCTGGCTGGTTGGAAGAATGACAATAGATGCTTGTATGCTGTTTGACTTCCAAGCCTGCTTCGTAGTGTATGGCCAACATAAGCAGCAGCTGAAAACGCTCGCCCAGGTGCTGCGCTGCGCTGGCTGGTTGGAGGAATGACAATAGATGCTTGTATGCTGTTTGACTTCCAAGCCTGCTTCGTAGTGTATGGCCAACATAAGCAGCAGCTGAAAACGCTCGCCCAGGTGCTGCGCTGCGCTGGCTGGTTGGAAGAATGACAATAGATGCTTGTATGCTGTTTGACTTCCAAGCCTGCTTCGTAGTGTATGGCCAACATAAGCAGCAGCTGAAAACGCTCGCCCAGGTGCTGCGCTGCGCTGGCTGGTTGGAGGAATGACAATAGATGCTTGTATGCTGTTTCTAAGTGATATCCACGAACTCCTCCATTTTCGAACAGGCTCATTTCACGTCTATTAATATATTAATACTATTAATAAAATGAAAACGTTTTTATTTCTTTAAGCTTACAAATAAGCACTTAGACATGTTATATTCTATGCTATTCATTATTATCAATTAAATTATTTATAGTTCACTTCAATTTTTTGTCCACCAGTGGAAGAAGTGAGAAGAAACCACTACTATGTTCATGACTTATGTGTCTAGTACATTTGATTTGCTTATCTGTAAGTTTATAGATTTTGAGTTGGAGCAAAACTCATTCCAAGCTTTTTTATCTTCTAGATAATCTGATATTTTGTAATAAGCCTCTTAACAAAGAATATGTTTCACATTTTTTTAAATGTATTTATTGATAATTTTTGCAATCCAGTTGAGGAGAAAACTATTGGAACTACGAGTATAGATAGTTCTTGCTGGCGCCCGCGCCGCGGAAGTGTGTAGTAAGGGCGGCTCTGTCAAAGTGACGTGTATGTGTGGGTGGAGTGTTGGTTTATAGCCGGCTTTCGTGGACAACTTGGTCATGTCTACGCTTGTAGTCTGTTTGTGCGATCGCCCCTCAGGCTCCGGGGACTTGCTGCGTTGTTTCTGAGCTGCTGTGACCTCGTCGGCACATAGTTGCGTAGCTTCATGTGTTTTTGATAGTTGCGCGTGTCTATCACGGTCCTGTATCGCGTCCGTCTCGGGACAGAGTTCACCTCGACGGAGCCCCTCCGACGTGCGCCGCCAAGCGCCTCCAGGAAGCGACCATGTACGTGCATTACTGCCCTACTAATATATCCGATCGTTCGAACTGCATCAGCTAGACCATATTTGCGGCCTCCATTGAAGAGAGGAATCAATATGTTACCTAAGAACCCGTACGGGATTCTACGAGATGAACAATCTCATCCTGGAGCATTATGTTAGTTGGGAGCTCTCTGATATAATTTGGTAACAAGAATTGAATGTATGTGGTCATCTAGTGAGCGGCTAGTGTCGAGCTCGGTGTCGGGTATCGTGTCGGGCATCGTGTCGGGCATCGGTCGGCGGCCACTCTCGTGCTCGTGAAAGGGAATCCTTTACTTCGCCATAGTTATATTTATTTCTGACAACTTTATAAATGAATGAGGTAAGTATCATTTTATTTTAATTTTATTAATTTTGAAACAACATGTAAATGGTTAGAACCTATGGGCGACATAGGCCCAGCAGTTTCCATGCATCGTATGGGTAAGCGATAATGTAATGTGAGCAGTAACAAAGCCACAACAACTAACAATTGAAACTAAACAATAATATGGATCGAAAACACTTCGGTACTGATATATTATGTAGACATTACTCAACAGTTATATAACATTAGGTATACATTGAAGCCTATCAAACCTACACCTGCACTGCACACAGAAACAATATATATTATAGATTGAATCGGGTAGTTCCACTGCGCCTCAAAGCCAATTATTGTTCTCAAAATGTTCAAGGTCATGTTGATACACTGATTCCACTGCGCATAACAATTCTTAGGTAATCCAATAACTGAATATTTGAGTTCCACCGCGCTTCAAGAAATGTTTAGTAGGTAGAGGTAGCAAAAAAAATAATTTAGCATACAACATTATGTAAAAAAAAAGATGTACCTTTATATCAAATATGTTCATTCAGTCATAATCTATAAAACAAATTAATTCCTTAAAACAAAGTAATAATACAACAAAAAAATCACAGCTTCAGATTAGAAAAGTTTTCTTAAAACTGCAATACAAATACTAATTAATACTCTATCTATAGTAAAACAACAGTTACGAAAAAAGAATTAGTCTCTAATTAAAGCAAATAAACAAATTTGTAAATATTGTTTGTAATTATTTATCGTTTGGTTGAAATATCATTCACCTACCTGTGCCTGTGCCGTGCGCTCACTGAGTACTGTTGTACTTGTATGCATGATGGATGACTAACTGAATGATGCGTCTCTCTCGATTGATAGCGGCTTTCGATTCTTTGCTTACTGAATGATGCGTCTCTCTCGATTGATTGCGGCTTTCGATTCTTTGCTTACTGAATGATGCGTCTCTCTCGATTGATTGCGGCTTTCGATTCTTTGCTTACTGAATGATGCGTCTCTCTCGATTGATTGCGGCTTTCGATTCTTTGCTTGACTAAACTTTTGAGCTTCTTCATTAAGGTTAAATAAGAAGTGACCTTGAGCATTTTTGACAATCGAGATGAATCCATTAAAATATATTAACGATATTTCTACTTGTACAAAACGTAAACAATTTATGGCTTACTTTGATGCTGACTCTATATTTTTGGAGCGCTGTGGAAGATATGTCCGGAGCGATGCATTCTTGGAGCGCGATGGAACTACCCATTTCATCTGCAAAGGAGTTCTATGCAATCATCAGCAAATACGACAAATATATCACAGAGATCTTTTGCATAGACTAGACTAACAGGACCTCGACCAGCCCTTGATAAATACTATTGTACATGTACCCACCTCCCGATGTATGCAACCCCGGCAGCCGGCTCCGGCGGTACCTGCGGCGGCAGTCTGTTCCAGGTCGTCCCCGTTACCTAGCCGTGCCGTGCTGTGTGCTGACGACGGCGCCCGCCCGCCACTAGGCCGGCGACGGCGCCCGCCCGCCACTAGGCCGGCGACGGCGCCCGCCCCCGCCGCCCGCAGTCCTCCGCCGCGCTCGGCCGCGCTCGCCCGTGTCCGCACCGCTCGCGCTCTAAACTTTACGCGCCGCCGTCGTCGTTACAAGTTCAGGAGGTACACTCGCGTACAGTTATTGATAACGCGTGTTCTAGTCGCTCCAAACGTTTCCAGTGAAGTGAAGGACTTCATTGACGGTGAACTGGATGAGTTCATTTTCAGGAAAAGTTGTCGCATTCAGATTACATAAACAAGTGTCTCTGAGTAATTAGTGAGTGTCAGCTGATGGTCGAGCCGTTCCTGCTGATGGTCGAGCCGTTGTAGCGAAGCGTCTCGTCCTACTCCGGAACAGGTATGGAGGTACATGTACATATTTTGATTTCATAATTTAGCGTGACTTCAAATTCCTAAATAATTAAAATGGGTTTAAAACTGAAATGTTTGCATTTGTTTCATAAGGTTTACAAAAGAGAGAAGCATTACAAAATGTCTTGATTGTTACTTATTATTAATTTTGTTTCTTGTTGTTACTACTTGACTATTGCTCAATTTAATTTTAAATATGTATTTTTCGTTTTATTTACATTGGGTATTTGTTTTAAGTTAATTTTATAGAAATTATAAAGAACGACCTTAGGTTTAGTTCGTATACGAATTTCCGCCTGCTTCCTTTGTAGGTAATGATGTTTTTTTCAGTTTCTTTGAAATAAGTTCATAGTTGTTATACATTGTTGGAGAGCTAAGAAAACGGTTATGTTTTTAAAATAATATGCAAGCCAAGTTTCATAACATTTTTTTTAGTTTTAAAGGCAGCCTTAAAAACTAAAAAAAATGTTATTGGTTAGAGGAAAAAAATCTCAATGAATAATGAAATAATATCGTTTTTTAACTCGCATGTTTAAATTTGGAGCGATAATTGTTGTTTTAATATTGATAAATAAACAGTGTTTATTAGTTTTTATAAATCAGAAGAAAAACATAGATTTAAATAGACAGTTTTTTTTTTATAAATGTTTGCTGTTGCACTTTTGACTTATTTTGAAAAAAGCTAAAAATCATGATAAATTAAAAATGGTTCACTTTTGCATGATGCACATGGGGATGAAAATTATTGCAAATAGTCACCCCTATCGCCTCCTCACGGGAATACGTCGAATTACCAATAACCCTGTATAATGTGTGCTAATATAATAATAAGAGCTTGTGCTGAGATTCTTCTATTTAACACAAGCTCTGCTTACCATGGGGCTAGATAATGCTGTGTGAATTGTCCAGCATTATTTATTTATTCTACATACCTATTAATTCATTAAAAAAAACAATAATCGCAATCGGTTGGCGTAATATTGAGTTATTCGGTTATTACACTAGCGGCATGTCCAGAATGCTGAATGCAACAGGATCGGATCCCACCAGGGACATCTCGCTCACTTGGCGTAGCGCTCGTGCAACTGGTCGAATCATCGGCAGTTTGGTGTATGAAAATTATTTATTTAATTATTTTTTACTAAATGTAAAAAATAATTAATTATTTTTTACATTTAGTTTACTATATAGGTACATATACAGGGTGTAACTTGAGTGGATCATCGGTGGATGGGGGGTGGGGGACCTCTGTACCTATCGATTTAAGCCCCCCTGTATGTTCTGTGATATTCACTGGTTTAAACGTTATTTGGACTTTAGTAAAAATTTTGTTCAAATCAGATTTCAGCCTAAATTTCGCAATGGCAGCCAAAATATTAGGGCTGCGTCCTTTAGTTTTTTTTAAAACAAGATCGAGAGTGGGCTTTCGGTGCCCCTAGACTAGACCAACCTGACTCTTACATTTATAAAAAACCAAACATTCATATTACTTATAGCTTCATTTCTTTTCAGAAACGCTTACTTTAAATATTTTAAATCAAAATCGCTTTTATATATTAATTCATAACATAACATAAGTTAGCACTCGTCACATGCACCGCCATTGCGCGATGCGATGCCGGGCGAGCTGGGAGAGGGGGCTCCACTTTACTGGAGAAACTTACTCAACGGTTCGGCAACAACCGTGTGGGATCATCTCGCAGCTCACGCGACTCGATTACTACTAACTACCGACCGAAGTGTTCGCGATGTGCGTGTGCGTGGGCGATCCAAAGCGAAGCGACGCGACGCGATGTCCCGCGAACTCAATGCGACGCGATGTCCCGCGAACTCAATGCGACGCGGGCTCTCGGTCCTGCGCCCTCCACCACTAATATGAATCCAACAGCAGTAGCTTAAAGCCTAGTTCGGACTAGGCTACTACTTTAGTTGAGTAGCGAGTATTTTAGTAGCTACTGCCCAGAAATCGTTCGCATTACGGTCGAGTACAGTAGGTACATAAGTGAGTGGTGTTTTGCAAGATGAACGGGCTGCAACGCAATAAAGTGAATAGACCTGATGTTTTTAATTTTCAAGTTAATTTACTTTTCACCAAATTCGGGTATATTCATTATATTTCCTATATCCAAGTATGCGGATTGTTTCATTTGTTTGTTTTTATAATGCAGGGACTTAATATTGCACAAGCAATCATGTTCTATATATTTGGAAACGAATCTTAAAGTTGTATGACATTTTTGCGGCAACTAATGAACACGATTAAATCGATAGGTTCAGAATTGTTTAGCTGATGAACCAGTCAGCACGGACGCGTGGTGGGAGGTGCTACTCGCCTGATAAAAATATAGTAAAATGAACAGACTCGACTAAATCGTTCTCTAAACTACTTGACTAAATTGTTGTGGTTCGCACACTTTTAGCCACTAAATTACTCGCTACTCTACTAAATGACTAGCCAAGTCCGAACTAGCCTTTAGTCGCGCCGCCGGCGCCGGCGCAACCTGTGAGCATTTCACGTAGGAAAATTCAATCGGTATTGTTTATATTGTTTCCGCGTTCGCATGTACCTAGTCCGCCTCGCGGGTCAGGCGGGAAAACAAGACTGTCGTCATGAATAAATATGCAGACTCCAGGGCGCCGCCGTGTGCGGGCCGGCGGCGGCGGCGACCTACACAGAGCTCAAACCTGGGAGCGGGTCTGACGTGGACGTGGACGGGACCCACTCGCGGGTCAGGACAGGACGTGGACGGGACCCACTCGCGGGTCAGGACAGGACGTGGACGAGACCCACTCGCGGGTCAGGACGCGCGGCGTCTCCATACTCAACCGTTGAACTTGGCGCCCAATTAGATCTCACTTCTTTTGTCTAATATTGAATTGGCTCTCATTTCACATTTATGTTTTGGAACCTAAACAGATTTGAGCTGATTTGTAAAATAATCCTAACTTATTTCGTATCTCACCAAAAAGCCTAACATTATCTAAAAACCCCCAGAAGCTGCACAACTCCCTAAAATGCCGACATGTCCGGCCGTCCGAGGACTGCCCGAGTACTGTCCGAGTAAATTGCGTTCCTTCGGCAATCGGTCGGTACTCTGCCACTGCCTCGTGTGGAACGAACTGTCTCGCAGCCCGCGGCTCCAAACTCTCTGCTCTCGACTGTTCCATCACTAGGCGCGCTGAGACAAGTCTGTGATGTGATGTGGCATGCCGCAGAAGGGGAGAGTGTTCGTGCCGCCGCGCCGCCCCGGTGTGCCCGCCACATCGAGCACACCATGCCCCCGGCGGCGCGCAGACTGTAACGTTCGATGAAGCGCTTTACATAATTCGCTGTTTTATAATTATAGAGTCGCGATAATGTCGATGACGTCACGAGGCAGCGGAACCAGTCCGAGGTACCGCCACCTATTTATATATTCGGTGCCAGGCGAACAAGGCTCGTGCCGTACAACATCATAGAGCTTCATTTCCAATACTACTGATGATGGACGAAACGCAACCGCGACGGGGGCCCGGGGCGAGCGGTGTCTGCGTGGGGGCCCTTCCACTGTATACATCGAGGATGCGGTCCTCGGGCGCCAGGCCTGCGCGCGGCCCGGCGCGGCGGCGGCGCGGCGCGTGCGTCAGCCGACCGGTCCGCCGCGGCCGCAGTACCGGCACCGGTTTATTGGGTAGGTACCTCGACCTACCGCTTTTTATAGCGTTCGTAGATGTGAGGTACCACTGACTGTTACAAACGTCTATTCACATAAATCGAATGTACCCAATAAATTCATGAAGCAGATACCGGACGGCGCGCAGCTTGATGGAGCGATACATCACCCCCCCCCCCCCCCTGGGGCTGGGGGGAGCGCGGGACACATTACTTTTATTAGCTTTCATAAATTGATTGCAATTGAATCGACGCTCTCGAGAATGTGCTGGCACGTGAGGCGCGAGGCGGGAACGCCGTGAGGCGTGAGGCACGAGGCCGGCCGGCCCGCGCCCGCAGCGTGGTTCCTCAGGTGTACCCGCGCCCGCAGCTCCACTCGTATCTTCACGTCTCGTTAGCGTGCTCTCCTCTGGAGGTACCTAAACAATGCACTCAGCTATGCAGCTACTTGCTGTGCAGCACAGATGCTGGACGCTGTGCTGCATGTCGCGCACTAGCTAGCACAGTATGCAATAAACATACTTTCCTACAGCCCCGTGTCGTCGGCGTGTTCTTGAAGGCAATGGGAGAGGGGCCTTCATACCCTGACTAGGCCAGTTCTTCGTTTGTTCATGTCAATAACCACTTGCATATCCGTATAGTACGGCGCAGGAAATGTTTAGTCCCGTTCCATTCCTTCCGGTAACCGCCCCTGTCCGATCCTTACTCTTTTTTACACCCTGTATAACGGCTTGATTCTTTGCACGACTGTTCCCTAACTCTCATACTTTCGTATTTACTCCATCTCAAAAAGCCACCTGTATGTATAAATTGATAAAATGTAATTTCTTCCACATATTATTATTATATAGCACAGTTTACATACACGCCCCCCCCTCACCCCGCAGGCAGAGGGTGAACACAGTAGCATCCTCCCCCCCCTCACCCCGCAGGCAGAGGGTGAACATTACCTAGTTGATTGCTCATTAAACAGTAGACAGGCGCATCGTGCGTGGGTAAGAGTGTGTGCACCAGTAATGTGGGACCGCGGCCGGGGCTCTCGTCCTCGTGTACCGACGCCCGGCCCGTGCTGCCCCGACGCGGGGCGGGCGGGGCGGGCGGGGCGGGGCGGGGCGCTCGTGGCTTTTTACTGAAAGCTAACGTACACAATGAATGGCTAAACGGCTCTTCAATTCAAATATAAGATTAAAATAAAACCGGCCTGTAACCGCGCGACTCTCGCGCCACTACCGCTCGGCTCCCGTCCTCGTCGTTAATTTCATTTTCATCCCCTTTTTCCTGGAAAGCTACGAAAAGAGATAAGTTCGAGCTAATGCGTCTTGTGATGCCCTCCCCTCCCCTCTCCCCTCCGCTCTCCTCTCCGGCGACAAATTGTTTAAAGTCGGACGATATGATGAATGCGCTCCATATAAAGAAACGTCCCGACGCAGGCCGGCGGTGGTCGCGTCAGCCTCCGTCAGGACGCAGGCCGGCGCGGCGGCGGTGGTCGCGTCCTGACCTTGTATTTCCGTATCTTGCTCCGAACGTAATGAATCTAGTTATGGTAATATAATACATAATGTATACATGAACCGGTTCCAAATTATTTGAACTTTTAATGGAGTGGTCAAATTATTGAGGTACCTAGTTCGAAGCATTGTATCAGTGACGTCCAGCACACACCGCGAGCAGCGACGTCGGCATTGCCAGCGCTGGACTGTGCGCGTTCCAACAGACCGCGACCCGACCCGGTCTGACCCGACGCGACCACCAGACCAGACTAATCAAAGCAGTGCGGAGGGTGCGGGAGGCGGGGGCGGGGGCCCCTCGCTGTAGGAACCCTTCAAATTGTTTATGGAGATGTATTGAGCAAGTTAAAGACGCGCCACTTCTCGTCTCGCTCGCTTCCCCGCGCTGCGACCTGCGACCGCGACCGGCGACCTGCGACCGTGTCATGCGACTGGCTGCGACCCGCAGATGCTCTAATCTAAGTAATAAAACTAATTCACCAAACATGGCCCACATCTGATTCACACGGCCGCGTCGGTAGGTACAATGTTTCGAGTAGTGAGAGTACGAGCATGGAGCCCCCCCTCACCCCGCGCCGCGCGCCGGAAGCAGAATATACCTAACTGATCAAAAATATCAAACAAGTATTTTGAACCACAAGCAATCTGAATCTTGATACCCAACCCAACACTGACAGAGCGAAACCCGGAACAACAAGTAGATACTTCGTGTCTCGTCTCTCAATCGTTATTGTTTGATTGCCGTGCGCCAGGAATAGCGGCGGCGGCGGCGGCGGCGGCGTGACAACGCATTGCACTAATAATACGTGTTTCAAAATAAAAAACGTCAGCGCACGCTAATGGAGGTATTTATACTTCACCCTGATGTCCGTCTGTCCGCATGTCGCAGCGCACCGCGTGCATGGCTCGCCCTCGGGGACACACGTCCAGCGCAGGGCTCCCCACATTGTTCTCGCGCGCGCCATAAAGGGTACTTGCTTATATTAGGTTGACATAATCATTATAAATGTTAGGCCGGCACGTTTATAAATAGAGTGGACAGCTGCTGGCACTCGCCTCGGTCTCGCGGCCTCGCCCTTACCTCGGGGCTCCGGCCCGGGACAGCCCGGCGGCGGCTCCCGCCCCGCTCCGCGACATTAATCACATTCAAACACACTCCTCACTCCGCTCTGCCATTGTTATTGTCAAACGCAGGCCATTCGTTATTTGACCGCACAAATAAGGAATCGCAGTGAATGTGCCGCGAACAAGTGCACCGCGACGCGACGCACGACTTTTCAAAAGATCAGTTCATTCCGAAGGAACGTTTGCTATCCGATGGAACGTGGAGTGGCCAGCAGTGAGCGCCCCTCGCCGCACACTGACGGCTAAACAAACCAGTGCCAGAACATCGTAAGGAGTATGACAATTTACTCAAATACACCATCCAGCCTACATTAGTCTGCGAAAATACTCAGAATACCCGGGACAAATATTTGCAAATCGTACAAAATAAAAATAAACAAACAAAATAGACAAGAATTAACTCGCTGTGCCCACAACTAGACTACACTACTCAGGGTAAACGTTTCTTTTAAAGAGCAATGTATCCGCTTCTACAACTTAATTCTAAGAGCAAAAGGCTTATTCCAAAACATCAGATTATCTAGAAGAAAATAAACTTGTGATGAGTTGTGCTCCAACTCGAAAACTAACAACCTAAGTAAGTCCAGTAGCGGGGCGGGGCGGGGCGGCGGCGGCGGCGCGGTGCAGCCGAGAGAAAGGCTCAAAGTGCCGGGACTCATTATGCTGCGCAACTCATCAGCTAAGTGTTTTGCCGCCGTACACTCGTACTTAGGTAGGAGCTGGCGGCGCGCGGGAATAGCAACGCCACGTACCTATTATGAAGTCATTCCTACGCTACTGCAAGCTTGCGGCCCCGCGCCCCGTGCAGAGCGTCTCCCAACGAAGGCCCCGTCTTGTAGTCGCTTACATCTCGTGGGCGATGCGTCCTAGCAACTTCAGTAAGTACCTCCGGAAGTACTGCGTGCGGGGCGCGGCGCGTGCGGCCGCAGGACTCACATTTGGAAGCTGAGACCTACGAATAAATAATAAGTCAGGAAGTCTAATACAGATCAAATTCCACACAAAGAGTAGCTAGCTAGTCTACTTCAAACCAAAACGACGTATGATTCAAACTACCAATCACTACACAGGTTACAAACAGACATGCTTGGTGATTGGTTTAAATTCAGAACGAAAGCAGGGATTCGTTCGCGCGCGCTGCAGTTGTCATAGCAACCATAGAAGCACGCGCGCGAACCAATCCCGGCTTGGCGGCGTGGACGGTGTATGTAATAAGGGGACCGGATCAATTTAATAATAAAACGATATTATTGTACGATATGTTTTGGTATATTTTTTTTATAAGGGTATACTTTTACAATTCGATGTACTCTATGTCCCGCGAAATATAATTAGTTTATTAAGTTTTTGCCTAGAAGACATTAAAAGAGAATCTTTCTTCATAAAATGTAATGGTTGTTATTTGTTTGGTGACTGTTTTTTAGTGGGCTCAGAATATCTCCAATTATTTTAGAAAAACACTGTGTTGATATTACCTACTGACAGATTACTCGCTCGATTAAGTGATTTTCCGTTATTGTATTGCAGTTTTGTGTAACATAGTATATCCTTCTAATGATTTATAAAAATATTTTTCGTCAAAATAAATGGAGCTTACTCTGCTGGTTTTTACAGGCATCCCAGCCACACTCTTGTCTTCCTAGCTCAACTGCAGCTATCCACTTATTTTGCCGAATAGGATCGGCAGGAAAACTAAAAGAAAACAAAAAAAAAGCAAAATAAATGGTAGAAAAATAATATATAATATTGGTCAATATTATACAACATGAAGTCAATAAAATTGATAAAATTGAATCTCGGTTTGATGATGTATTTGAATATCTTTGAATACAGTTTATAATCTTGCTACTACTTACTAGTGAAAAGTGATCCCTGGACATTTTAATTGTGTATGACTCCTGCACCACTTCACAACACATGCTGGCATGATGATTCATAGCTCTGTGGCAGACTGTGTGGTGCTTCAAGGTGATGTCAACGCTGTCTGTCGATGGAGCCTAGATAACAAGATGGAGTTTAATCCCTCCAAATGCTCCGTGGTGAGTTTCGGTCGAAAGAAAAATCCGGTATCCTTCGATTATACTATCCGCGGTAACGTGATTCCTAGAGTTTCGCTAATTAAGGATTTGGGAGTAACTTTTGACCGAAAGCTCACTTTTCACGACCACATCACCACAGTCGCCAAGCAGTCTTACCAGAGACTTGGCTTTGTCCTGAGAAACGCCCGGGACTTTCGCAGTGACAGTGTGGTGCGGCTGTTGTTCGGGGCTCTTGTACGGAGCAAGCTGGAGTCAAGCTGTTGCGTATGGAACCCCCATGAAAGTACGTACGCTCTGTCACTGGAGAAAGTTCAAAAGGCGTTCCTAAGGTTTTTGTACAAGCGACTTTTTGGGTACTACCCATTCATGTACCCAACCAAGTTTCTCCAGGGATGTCTCGGGTACAACTCCCTACAAACCAGGAGGGCGTACGATCAGACGGCAACTTTGTGCAAGATACTCCGCGGTATGATCGACGCCCCAGGTCTGCACAACCTTCTCTTTCGTCTTAACCTACCCGATAATTACCTTCGCCATAGAAATATTAGGCTTTTTTCAGAGCCTTTCTGCAGAACCGTGGCTCGCGCAAACTCTCCACTGCCTCGCACACTCACCGCCCTCAACAGACTTCTTGAACAGAACCCGGACTGTGATATATTTGCGGACGAATGGAAGGATATTATGTTGGTGTGCCTGAGGTTTTGCGAGAGAGATGAATGATAGGAGTAATATTTTGAGTTTGTTTGTTTAATTTATTTTTAGTTTTAAAATGCATAATGTTTTTATACAATTATTATTATTATTTTTTTATTGTGTAATTTTATGTATAATTTTTCTTTTTTTATGTTTCATTTGTTCTAATATATTGTAATTAACTAGTGTAATTGGTTGTAATATAAGTAATCGTGCTAGTTAATAATTAAATAAATGAATGAAATGAATAGCTATTCACAATGATAAAAACGTACGTAAAGATTTGATGTTCGCTCGCTTGCAAGAACAGTGTCCGACTGATGACGCGCTGGACACGACTTTTAAGCCCCGCCCACTTGGACACGACTTTTGTTGTGTCATTTTTGTAACGCAGTTAAATTTCCTGACTTATTATATATTCGTAGAGTTCGTAGACTGAGACGTCCATATTAGGAGTACCACCTATTGTAGTAGAAACACATCCATATCAGGAATGCTATTGTAATACGAGCTGTAGCAGTACTCTGTTTGTATATCTGTACATCTATACTCATATTATAAAGAGGAAAAATGTATTTTTATATGTTTGCAACGAATACACTCAAACACTACTGGATCTATTCCAAACATTCTACATTATCCCTGAGGCTGGTAGGCTTTATTATTAGGTACTAGAAAAAGTTAGGGATACCTACTAAAGCTTCAATAACGTAACCTAAGATAATTTGCCATAAAATGTCTTTCACCGCATGCGTTGGGCAAATAATAGAACAACAAAAAATCCTACAATATTAAAGAAAATAATTAAAATCCTCAAAAATCTCCGCGATACCATATGTGCAACTGTTCTAGTTAAGTACAGCACTACAACTACTTCTTACATTTGAAACGTTAAATAAACGAGTACACCTGCCGACCAATGTCCTTCCACGTTATCCGTTCCCTATCCAAATAAATCATTTCGAATAGATAGTAATCTACAGAGATTGCTCTTACAATTATTCAAATCTAAAAGTTAAAATGTTTGGGGACCTACTAAAAGAGATGCAAAAACACTTCTTAACATTAAGTTCAAGTTTGTTGATCATGCAGTAAGATTGAAGGCGGTCCAGATCACTTCGTAGAAGGAAAAGGTCAGACGGTCCATCAACTTTTTTAAATAGCTTCATATCGTCTGCAAATAATAAAAACTAGTAATGAAAACACGTCCAACCGAATACCGGTGAATAGGGTTGGACCAAGAATCGACCCCTGGGGGACGCCAGAGAGGATCAGAGATGCCCCAGAAGTGGAACCATTTAAAACTACAGTTTTACAACGACCATTTACATATGAGGCAAACCATCTCAATAAGTTGCCTTTAATACCAGCTGAACAAAGTTTGTCGAGTAGAATAGAGTGGTCGATACGATCAAAGGCTTTGCTATAGTCAGTATAAATTGTGTCCACCTGCTTTCCCGACTCCATTCCATAAGTTACAAAGTCTATAAAACTTATGAGATTCGTTGTAGTTGACCTACCTTTGAGAAAACCGTATTGCTCATTAATAAAAGAGTGTTTGAATGCAAAGTAAAGCTGCTCATGGACAATTTTCTCGAAAATTTTAGCCAACACACATAACTTAGAAATTGGTCTATAATTCCAGAGATCGGAGTAGGTAGAGCTATTTTATTTACTTGCCATATGATAGAATAATATGGATATTCCACGAATCCACACACTTCACGAATTGCAAATTGGCTTTCTTGGACAAACTGCCCTTGCAGAATTCCCTTTTTGTTACATATTGCGCTATTTGTTGGTCAAACTAGGCTGGTAACGTTCTTTCGCAGAACTGATGCTGAGCTAACAAAACAACAGTAATATCGGCGAGCGAAGCCCATTTTTTTCCGAAGGGGGTAACCATAGTAACCGTATTGTTTAGTTAGATGTTGGTTGTAGTAGGTAAAAAATTACAATTTATTTAAGGTTTCGGAATTTTTCTAGTTTATTTTTATAAGTACCTACCTAAACTAAGATTTTGGTGGGTCATGAACTCCCCATCGAGGACCGCGCGTTTAGCTTTCATTTCGTTTCCTCTTCTGCTGCCCCCCCCCACACACACACCCAAGTTATCTTCTTATGGTAAATGTTTGTATGTTTACAGAATCCACCACCGATGCGGATAGCACTGGCCGAGCTGAGCGGCGCGTCGCAGGACAGGTGAGCACGGCGACCCCCGCGAGTGCACGTAGCCTCCTCCCGACTAGGGGGATGTGAGGCCTCGGAGCAGCGCCGGCAGCGCGGCTAGCAGGAGCGGCGCGGCGGCGGGGCGCGGGGCGGGCGCGGCTCCCCGCGGCACCCGCGCCATGCTCCTCCCCTCCTGCGCCCGGATCGTGTTGTTGAGGAGCGTGGCATAGGGCGCCAGCGCCGTGAACACGCTCGTGCCGCGCGCAGCGCCGCCTCGCGCGCACTCCACCGGACCCATCGACGTCACGCCTACCTGCACATACACACACACACCTAGTAAACACTGGCGGCGGCGGCGGCCCTTCCCTCCGCCCGCATCCCGCCCCGTAGGGTACCTGCGCGCCGCGGTACAGCACGGGCCCGCCCGAGTCCCCCGCGCAGACGCCGGCCGGCCCCGCGGCGCCGCCCTCGCCGCACACGCAGTGCTGCCAGCCGGCGCGCGCGCACGTCGCCAGCTGCATGCGCGCCGAGAACAGCTCCTCGCCCTGCGCCGCGCCCTCCGTGCGCCCGAACCCCAGCACCTGCGACACACGCGCCCATCAGCACCGCCCCCTCCCCGCCTGCACCCCCTCCCCCGCTCCACTCACCGTCACCAGGTCCCGCAGGCGCAGCGCGTTGTACCGGCGCAGCGCGCGGAGCGGGGGCACTGCGGGCGCGTGCGCCAGCAGCATGTCGCCGCGCGTGCTCACCAGCCCGATGTCGTGCTGCAGCACCGTCACATCCAGGCCCAGGCCGCGGTCCTCCTGCACCACCTTGTACCTGCGGAGATACGCGCTCTGTCAGGGAGCGGGGCGGGGTGGGGCGGGGCGCGGCGGGTTGGAGGCACTCACTCGGGGTGGCGGTAGAGGTGACGCACGGGCTGTGCGTCGCCGAGCACGGAGCGCCGCGTGTTGTACTTGACGTAGGCGAGGTGCGGGGAGACGCAGTGCGCGGCGGTGAGCGCCCAGCGCGGCGCCAGCACGGCGCCCGAGCAGCGGGTGCTCCAGTAGCGGTCGAGCAGCGCGCAGGCGGCGCCCCACTCGTCCGCCGCGGCGCTGCGCCCGCCGAACAGCCGTCGCCCGCCACCGGGCCCCTCGCCGCGGCTCATGTTCCTGTAGAAGGTGTAGCGCGCGTCCTCCCCGCCGCCGCCGCCGCCCCCGCCCGCCACCGTCAGCGCCAGCAGGAGCGCGGTGGTCAGCATGCTACGTGCACATCGCCGCACTCGCGCAGCCGCCGCCCACACGTCGCCCTCTCTAACACAGAACTCCGTGAATGCAATGCGGTATGATGCTGGCTGCTGTAATGTAATGGTTTGCGCTCTTCGTTGACATGTTCCGCGCGTGACGTTACACCCATAGAGAAACAATGAGTGCGGTCAGAGCGGGCTCTGGTCGGCGACGTCAAGGCGACGGGTTCCATCATGCGACTGAACAGAATAAAACTTCGATGAGGGAAAGGGTGATTTCCTACGTCCGAAGACCCACGACGTCCATAGAGCTATGTTGTAGTCCCTGGCGCGGTGGCCCCGCTGTGCGTGTTCGCCGTTCTGGGTCGACGACGATGGTAGTCTATGTTGTAGTCCCTGGCGCGGTGGCCCCGGTGTGCGTGTTCGCCGTTCTGGGTCGACGACGATGGTAGGCTATGTTGTAGTCCCTGGCGCGGTGGCCCCGCTGTGCGTGTTCGCCGTTCTGGGTCGACGACGATGGTAGGCTATGTTGTAGTCCCTGGCGCGGTGGCCCCGGTGTGCGTGTTCACCGTTCTGGGTCGACGACGATGGTAGGCTATGTTGTAGTCCCTGGCGCGGTGGCCCCGGTGTGCGTGTTCGCCGTTAGGTAACAATGGATTCATAGTCTTGGAGCATATGAAGCTAACGCCAGTTTCCACTCACAAGCATAGATTATGAACCCCGCCTACGTAGACAGCTGCAACCACCATTTCTTGAGTTGAGAAGAGAAGCTGCTGACCGGCTGTCACTATTGCTCAACATTGTCCTGAATCGGATAGACTCACCCACGGTCTTATCCGGAATAGTACCTTCTTGCAACGGACTGATGCGGCACTACTCTACACTACGTACCCATTCAGCTTTCTTAGATCGATTGGTGATCGATTGCTTCTTACGTGGTTCACACAGCCGCCACTGGAGCGCTGTCGAACTGGCAACTACCTACCTCTATATAAAGTTCGCGTAACCGCCACTGGAGGCGCTGTCGAACTAACAACTACCTCTATACAGGGTTATTGGTAATTCGACGTATTCCCGTGAGGAGGCGATAGGGGTGACTATTGAGAAAATTTTCACCCCCATGTGCATCATGCAAAAGTGAACCATTTTTAAGTTATCATGATTTTTAGCTTTTTTCAAAATAAGTCAAAAGTGCAACATCAAAAATTTATAAAAAAAAAAACTGTCTATTTAAATCTATTTCTTTCTTCTGATTTATTTTTATATACAATTTATTTATTTATATTTATTTATATACAATTATTTATATACAATAAAAAAAAAAGTTTTATAGAAATTTTAAAGAACGACCTTAGGTTTAGTTCGTATACGAATTTCCGCCTGCTTCCTTTGTAATGATGTTTTTTTCAGTTTCTTTGAAATAAGTTCATAGTTGTTATGCATTGTTGGAGAGCTAAGAAAACGGTTATGTTTTTAAAATAATCTGCAAGCCAAGTTTCATAATGATTTTTTTATTTTTTAAGGCATTTTAGAGGAAAAAAATCTCAATAAATAATGAAATAATATCGTTTTTTAACTCGCATTTTTAAATTTGGAGCGATAATTGTTGTTTTAATATTGATAAATAACCAGTGTTTATTAGTTTTTATAAATCAGAAGAAAAAAATAGATTTAAATAGACAGTTTTTTTCAAATAAATTTTTGCTGTTGCACTTTTGACTTATTTCGAAAAAAACTAAAAATCATGATAACTTAAAAATGGTTCACTTTTGCATGATGCACATGGGGGTGAAAATTTTCAAATCAAGATAACTCTGATTATAAATAGTATTTTCAAACATACGTAATAGGTCTGACAAAAGTACTTGTGACGAAATTGCTGATTTTAGCAATTTAATCGCAATAACATAACATCAATCGAGTTGAAAGCGTTATTAGTTGTCAGCTTAAGCGTTTTGGAGATATCATAAATTCCTTGTAAATATGATTCACAAATATTTTCAATGGCGATCGATTATTTTGTTTTTAAGCTGAATAATAGTCCACACAGGTCTAGTTACTAAGCTATAACTTGAATAAGAGTAGACATATTACACTAACTCCTGTATCAGAGTCGTATATTTGACCACATTTATAAAGGTATTCCTCACATTTTAGGGTTCTCTAATCGGGCAAGTAAAAACCTTTTCTAATGTGGAGGATAAGATGACGAAATGAGAAATGAAGATTATGAAGAATCTTTATGTAAGAATAAGTTTGTTTTAAGTTAAGTTAAGTTTTTAGTTTACTTCCAAAATTTTGTAACTGTTTCTCTAGTAGAATAAAAGATAAAACTTTTTTACTTAAATTTATTTTGTTTAAATTTTATTTACAACTTAATCTATAATTAATGTGTGCAATAGGGGTATGAAATATAACTCGGCCTTGTATTCATTGCATACGAATTTTACATCTTGTGGAGATAAGCATAACGAGGCGCGTGTTTCAGTTGGTACTTTAGATTGATTTTACTGGCAGGTCAAAAACATCAGTCAAACTTGGTACTTTAAAACCATGCAATGAAATATTGTTATTTTATTTAAGTACTTTCTCAATTTCTATTAAAAAAAAACTTGTCTTTGTAACTTTTTATTTCGAAATCACTCTTAGTTTTTTTTATTACTGTCATCAGATGCTATTTTATTACAGTTTTCTTGCGTATATTGCAATAATGTTGAAATTTTTTGGGGTACGGAACATTCTTCGCACGGCAACAACTCGTGCTGGCTGGGACCGGGCTCATTTGAAATACTTGGACGCATAGCAACAATTTTGGTTTTAGTAAAGCTAATTAAGCAATAGTAGCTATAAGAATACACCTGTAGTCTTTAATCTGAATAAGTTAGTTTGAAACTTACTGTTATACCGATAGAAGCTTAATAAAACGCCAAATAATATTGTTTATTCTAGCAACTGAATAATTGGTATCACTGGAATCGTCTCCAGTTTAATGATAAAATGGAAACAATTATTTAGTTTCAAGCTGTACAATAGAACGTTAAAGCAACGTTATTTAGAAGGTCATACTCTATTCAGCAATAAGCTGTTTGAAACGCTACTAGCTTAGTAATGATTTAATAATAGCAATACAGATTACGGTTATTCAGATAAATGCTATCGAATGAGCTGTTTTTCAGTATGAAACCACTTGGAATGCGTAATGCTTAGTAACGTCTTTATAAATAGTCTGACGAAGATTAGTTATTAAGCATAACGAAAGGAAAAACAGTTATACAGAACTTATCAAGCATTAAGAATTATAAAAGTCTGAACTCAACATTATTCAGCATTTAGCTATTATTAAAGCTCTTATACAAACAATATTCATTTTTGAACTGTATAATGTTTCAAATGTGTACTGTTATCTTGCTTACGTGTTACTTCGGAAGTTATGTTTATTAAATAATATACCTTATTCTTTTAACGCCAAATATGAATCCCTTGAACATGAAATGAATGAATGAATTATGTTATGTGTTTGTATTAATTCTTTTTTTGACAATAAAATGTTATTTAAGTATTATTATTATTTATTTATTATGAAATGCTTTTTGTGGTTTTCATGCGGTACTCTCCCATTACGTCGTGAACAGAGGTGTGCGGTATCTTACCTCTGCTTGTTCTGTTTGCAGAGAGAGGGCGGCGCGAGCGGCTGGCATGGGGCGCGCGGCGGCGGCGCACGCGCAGGCATGAGCGGGAACGGCACCGCGGGGGCGGGGGGCTGCGACGCGGACGAGGGCGTGGACGCCGGCGACCGGCTGTTCCGGTTCGTGGTGCACGGCGTGCTGTTGAACGGCATCGGCGCGGGCGGGCTGCTCGGCAACGCGCTGGCCGTGCTGGTGCTGTCGCGCCCGCAGATGCGCTCCTCCATCAACTGCCTGCTGGTGGGGCTGGCGGCCTGCGACACGCTGCTCATCCTCACCTCCGTGCTGCTGTTCGGACTCAGCGCCGTGTTCCCGTACACGGGCCGCCTGCGGTATTACTACTACCACGTGTGTCCGCACCTCACGCCCTACGCGTACCCGCTGGCCAACGCGGCGCAGACCATGTCCGTCTACCTGACGCTGATCGTGACGGTGGAGCGCTGGGTGGCGGTGTGCCACCCATTCCGCGCCAAGGCGCTGTGCACGGCGGGCCGCGCGCGCTGGTACGTGCTGGGCACGGCCGCCTTCGCGCTCGCCTACAACGCGCCCAAGTTCTTCGAGGCGGAGGTGGTGGGCCGCGCCACGCCCCGCGGCGAGCTCATCTACTGCGTCACAGCCGACCTGGCCTTCCGCTCGGAGGCCTACGTCGTGGTCTACATCCACTCGCTGTACATGCTGGTCATGTACCTGGTGCCCTTCTCCGCGCTGGCCGTGCTGAACGCGTGCATCGTGCGGCAGGTGCGGCGCGCGCAGGCCGAGCGCGCGCGCCTGTCGCGCGGCCAGCGCCGCGAGCTGGGCCTCGCCACCATGCTGCTGGTGGTGGTGCTCGTGTTCTTCCTCTGCAACCTGCTGCCGCTGGTGACCAACTCGTGCGAGGTGTTCCTCGGCGACCGGCTCGAGTCGCTCGACCCGCTCGTCAAGACCAGCAACCTGCTGGTCACCATCAACAGCAGCGTCAACTTCGTCATCTACGTCATCTTCGGCGAGAAGTTCAAGCGCGTCTTCCTGAAGATGTTCTGCGGCGCGTGGCGGCGGCGCGGGGGGCGCGGCGGGTCGCCGGACCACACGCGCGACGACTCGTTCGCCTCCTGCGGCGAGCGCGTCTCGCTGCGCGCCGCGCGCCATGGCACGCTGCGCCGCTCGCTGCCGCGCCCCGCCCCCGCCCCCGCGCCCGCGCCGCGCCCGCCCGTCTACTACCCCGCGCCCCCGACGGAGCTCTCCAGCGCCTCGGAGGCGCCGCCCGCCGCCGCCCGCTGGAACGGACATACGCAAGCGCAATACTAGCTGCCATGCGCCATGCCACTCCATGTGCAGTGACAGTGAAGTGAACCGAGTGGACCGACTCGCGATGGACGGTGAGAGTGCTCTGAGAACTTGACGAGAGTCTGAACCAAAGACGATTCATCGAAAACCTTATGTAATTAGCTTAATGTAAATAGATATAATTATATTTGGGAGAGGAAATAATTATACAGGGTGACTGCTTGGGATGGGAGGCGATGGACAAATCCAAAACCATAAGTCAAAAATTGCAAATTTAGATTTTGAGAAACCTTCTGTGTTATATTTACAGGAAATCAATTAGAATAATTATTATTTTAATAAAGGACCAAAATCCCTTTAGACGAGGTTGCTCTCTCTCACAATGGTTTGATGTTTTATTTGTATTAAATAGGCTCCGAAACTAATGTACTGAATTAAAAAATTATTTCACCGTTGGGAATTTTTTTATTAACTTTGGGTGGCTTCAGGCTTGGGTATCGCGGCGGCCATGACAGGCCTTTTGTGATCCCCACTCTTACGTTCAGCCCCGAATCCTTACTAAAACTCCAATAGTGTAACCCAAGGTGTAAAAAAATTACTTAAAAAATTTCTTACATCGCGTGCGCTGCCAATTCAATTTCATTCTATTCATAAATAATAGAACAAAGTAATGTACTACAACTTTGTAGAACACATTTTATCAACAAAACATGTCGCGACAGCAAATACATATCTAACTACTCGTATTATAGTTCAGTGTTTTATTATTGTAAAAATAAAATTCAAATGCCGCCGCTAGAAAAGGCTCTTTTTTGCACCATGGGCATGGGCATGGGCATGGTCTCAACTTTAGTGTCATGTAGTAGAGTCCGTCATTCCAATACATCACAAATATCTTTCTTTCGGCATCGGCAGATGGCGCGGTCGAAAAAATAAATTATCTGTGTAAAGTGATTTCAGTTCAAGGATTGTAACGTGATTAGTTTATATTATCTTATTTTGACATTGAATAACTCGTTCAATACTGCAAAATTTTCGTGCGACAAAAGTTTTACCGATAGATTAGTACTATTTTTATTTAGTATTTTTAACGCGCCTCCGGTTTATTGAGTTTTGAATAAAATAAAATATTAATATAATATTAAAGGTACCGCATTTTTGTACTACGGAGCAAAATGGTAACTCCGTAACCCTTATTGGCCAACTATAGTACTCATGACAAAGTTTCCGGCGCCATCATGAGTAAAATTATCCTATAAAGGTGATGAAATATCCGCTATAGAGCAAAAATGATCTATTTTGGCGTGCTTAACACTACTAAAGACCATGGACTATTGAAGTGATTTGTGGAACCACGATGTCACTAAATGGTTCTATTGTTGGATATTCATCACTGCTATAACGCAATATATAAAACGGTAATCAGGGAAATCTTATAGAGCAAATTAGATACGTAAAGGTGAATCAAACACTACTATAGAGTAATATTGCTCTGTACTGGCATATTTGAAACGTTTATAATACCTGTCTATAATGGCTCTATAAAATAGTGAAGTAAACCTTTACATCGACAGGTAATAGGATAATTTGGCTCCATAGCGTACAGAGCAAAAACGTTTCACCAAACGCTTCTATAGAACCCGTAGGTACGCTAAAAACCTTTATACGACGTTTACTCAACCTTTTAGTGATATAAACCTAAGTTATAGGTCCAAAATATTACTTGGGTAGGCTCTATCGGGGAAAACTAGCGCTCGACCCCCGAACCCCCAAAAATCCATGCGCCAAACACCCTGTATGAATAAAATCATATGACTCTATTATAGGTACTATGAACGGGAAGATTTCTCTAACTCTCATAGTTTTAGATTTGTCCAAGTAATCTCATCACAAAAGGCCACCTCGACGATCGAATCATTATGTGTAATTATAGGCGCATCCACATTCATGTATGATCTGATCACGGAAGATGTTTCAAAATGATTCAAAAGACAAAAGATACCATTCTAATGTATTGTAAAGGAAATGGGACAATCATTAAACTTGTAGGTACTTTCTTGTAAATAAAATACAACAACAATTCCCACCATCATGTTTTGTTTTATTTATATGATTTGAATCGTGTGTGAGTCCGGGCGGGGAGGCCGTGCTCGTCGATAGGCCGCGAGTGGGGTCCGTGCTCGTCGATAGGGCGCGGGCGGCCACATGTTGCAATCTACTTAACTCATCTGATCATACGACCAGTAAGTAAGTATGTAGGTACAGGTACATATGCTAGGCTGCTTTTTACTTTTAAAATTAAAAAAAACTATAAGGAAAGCAGCTGCCACCGGCGCGGCAAGAAACTTCAGTCCACGGCCTCTAGGCCACCAGCACCGTTTCACCACACATAGCGCCTGCGGAGATCTATGCGCTCCGCTCCTCCATCTGTCAAATGTTACAGTGTCATTAATAACTGTGCTTTAAACTAATATATACCTATGCAATTGCACTGTAATTAACTCTAATTTATTAACGTTGAAGGAGTCACGCGCAACTGTGGCTTAATTTTGTCTAAGCCGAGTCGAGCTGTCAAGTCCCGAAGCGAGGCCTCGAGCAGCAGCGCGCACAGTCGGCGCGCATTCTGAAGCGAACTACAGAGCGAATCGAACGTGGCCACATGACCTGTCAATATCCCTTTGCCATTTTTAGTTTTGTGCTCCTCATATAATTTACTTATGTTTGATAATTGATTTTATGAATATTCGGTTGTAGAAAATAGTAGTGAAAACCTCTCCTGAATTGTAATGGAATTTCAATACACAACGTTTATAATGATATAACAGTGTTTTATGTTCAGATCCTGCCCTCCTTATTGAGTTCGTAATAGCTCAGAAGTGGGATACGAAAAGCGACGACGCCCGCAAGGAAAGTTCGAATGGCATTGGAGTCCCGACACTCAACCAGTGAGTTCGACTAAAAGAAGTGTTCGAAGTTATAGTGATGATAAAAATGTGAGTACCTTGTTGTAGTTTTGAGTAAATCCGATGGTACATACATAGATCTAAATCGATACATATCCGATGTGGAACGTATCTATGAAACCACGTGCTATTTTTTGTAGGTATTCATTTTTTCTGTTCGTCGTCTGATCATTTTTGTATAACCCGCAAAAGGTTAGTCGGACATGACATGTGAAAAAAAAATGGTCCATATAACCACGTGTTATATTTTTTGACTTCTCATTCTCTGGTCGATCATACAATCTTTATTTTTCCTATGGCCGGAAAACGCCTATTTAAGCATTTTTATATAACCTTTTTCACTAGATATTATTAATAAATTTGTCTAAAAATTGTCTGGAAGAGAAGGAATTAGCGATAAGGCCGTCGATTTTACCTCACAATTGAAACTTAGTACTATGTTATGTTTGGCTGATCTACCTACACTTTAGAGTAAACGTGAGAAAAGTTTTTTGCAATTATCTCGTAAACGGTAAGAGATACGTCAAAAATAACCAAATTTTCATCCCCCTATGAAACCCCCCACTCACAACATGACCAATTTTTCTAAGCCATTTTGGATGACGTCGTCATCATCATCACCACATTTTTGATGGTGCTATAAAGATCTACATATGTTTTTGTTACTGGGATTTGTTTACATAATTTGCATCTAAATGTTGAATAGAACATAGTAGGGACTTCATTCCTTACAAAATACTTTGCTTGGTTTAAATGTTATTCCAGCTGCAATGAAGCACACGCGCAGACTGCCGCGCCCAGAGTGCAAAGGTGCTGCCGCCCGCATGGTTGGACAGCATTGTCAAGGGCGCTACTGCCACGCTGTCCAGGGGACGGCTGCCACGCGCTGTTCAGGGTACTGCTGCTACGCTGTCAAGGGCGCTGCTGCCACGCTGTCCAGGGCACGGCTGCCACGCTGTTCAGGGTACTGCTGCTATGCTGTCAAGGGCGCTGCTGCCACGCTGTCCAGTGCACGGCTGCCATGCTGTTCAGGGCACGGCTGCTATGCTGTTAAGGGCGCTGCTGCCACGCTGTCCAAGGCACGGCTGCCACGCTGTTTAGGGTACTGCTGCGCTGGCTAGGATGATGCTGCCGCGGTGTCCAGGGTGCAGCTATCCAGGTTACGATAGAAAACGGGTAGCAAACACGAATAGTAAAGAATATTAACAATTTGTAGGTATTATTATCAGCGACCAGGTGCGGCTTAGATATGACTACATTAGATCCAACCGGTACCGAACTGGATAGAATAGAATAGAATAAAAAAAAATAACATTTATTTGGACACGGGTACCAAAGGTACAACGGTAAACCGGTATCGAAATATTTTTACATAGGATATTTTATTTTCGGGCTCATCATAATAACAAGTTGACAATGTCATGAATGAAAAGTTCAGAAGTTATCATTGTTGCCAGAGAATTAAATTGCATTGCCCAAACTAGGTTATGATAATGCTGATTTCCATAAATCTAAACACATAATTTAACCAAATGCTTTAATTTACAACATCATTTTAATGATCCTACTAGGGTAACCCTAAGGTCTACCACCCGTTTAGATAATATTTTATGCAGTCAATCTCCTTCTAACGAAGCAGTAATCAAGCGTTTCAAATCGGACCATTTTGTTTAGTATTCAGTTAAATTATAGAATAGGACAGAATCATTCATTTACAGAACACAATTAAGTATTACATTGCTGTTGATGTAACAGAGGTATCAATGCAATTCTATCAGTACTTTTGGACTGATGTCTGAATAAATATACGTATCTACGTACATGCATGCCAGTTGATGCAAACTTAGTTATTTCTTAACATAGTTTTATAGCTGTCAAGAAACCAGGCTCTGTAGACTGCGCACTCACTTTTTTTCAAGACTTAAACACTTTGAGTAACTCCACTGAAGTACACCACAATAGTAACCAGTAGAGCAACACAGATGACTATACTATAGCCGTGGTAGGCAAGTGAAAAGAAGAAAACAGTATGTTTAATATTTGTATATAATAGTTTTCCTAATTATCTTAAAAGCTAAGGAACAAATATATTAGCGCTACTACAAACATTTGGCTTCCAATTAAGATGTTCACCAAGAAAATATAATAAAAAAAAAATGATTCAAGTCTTTCTACATTAATTTATTCATATTTTACGTCTAAATTGATAGATTTCGTTTTGTTATTTTTAAATTGTAAAAGTTTAGTCTTGTCAATATTAGTAAATAATAGTACACATGGTATACAATTCGTAATGTCATTAATTGCATTTTTATATTAAATCAATAAGAGGTATATGTATACCTACCGATCACAGCGAGCTGTGTTAAAAGTTTTAAAGTAGGATTTCATTGTTCTTACTGTCAACCTTTTGAATGTTATAAACTATAAACAAAGAACACAGTGCACTGTTCAGACTTTAAACGTGCGTAGTTAGAGATTGGATCAGGTTTAATGATTAGGCCACTCCCTAACAGTCATAATGTATATAGAAGTAGTAATAAGTTATAATAATAGAATTCTTATGATGCTAGAGAAACTTTGCTGCAGATCTTTATGGTTTTTGAACCTAAATACAAAGCTCTACTTTTAAGGAGGTGGCTCTTTGTTTGGTCTACATATTTAATGGTTGTATAGACGAAAGCGGATCTCATGAAATATAGTAAACGGATTCTATTTTACAAATCTGGCAAGCATACTGACTACTGATTCAGACGCGATTCCGCAATGACTGACCGATTTCAATAGATAATCTAAAATAATAATGATAATAATAATACTAATCTCATCCAGTTGACATCTCACTTCAACAAAGGGTAGACTTATTATACAAATGCCATTAAGGCATAATATTGGATGCCTGGGACAAAGCAAGAATGTAATTATTGTATTCTGTGACCTTTCTAATGTTTTTGTTTGTGAAGATCATGATAAATTAACAATTGCAACATTATGGAATTCATAACAAAGCACTGGCTTTTATGCAATCATATTTATCTGATGGGTTTCAGAAAGTTAATATTAGAAAAGAAACCTCAAGGGGTTTAAAAATGTAAGAAGGCGCCCCGCGAGGTTCAATATACCGCATATTTAATTTTCAGTATATATAAATGAGCTTTTTATAGCAAAAGTTATAAAGATACAGTTTTATTTGCTGATGACACTACATTGAATTATAAATAATAATTATCACGGTATAAAAGATTCGATGTTACGTTTATTTGCTAGATTGGTTATCTGTCAAAAACCTGTTATTTAAAGCTAATTCATGTTCCTAAGAAACTAAATAATGTCCTTAATTCATTCGACTTGAAAATGTAAGAGAATTCCCCACCAGAATTATGTTAGAATATAATATTGTCCACCATGAAGATACCACTGTATTATTAGCCACGTGAATCCTCAAGATTTTTTGTCTGAAAGATTTAATTATTCTTTAATTATACATAAATGTATAATAATAAATATTATACAGTCCATTAATAAATTCAAAGCCTAACACAGAACATTTTTAAGTACTTTTGAACCAGCACTTTAAATGTTGGACTGAAATAATAAATAATTCTTTGTATGCGCTATAATCAAGTAAAGAGTTTACGCTTTTGCGTGAAGTTATGTTACAGGCACCTGAAAATGAAAATGAAAATGAAAATGAAAAGTTTTTATTTCTTTAAGCTTACAAATAAGCACTTAGACAGGTCATATTTTATACTATTAAATTATTTTATAGTTCACTTCAATTTTTTGTCCACCAGTGGAAGAAGTGAGAAGAAACCACTAGTATGTTCATAACTTATGTGTCTAGTACATTTGATTTGCTTATTTGTAAGTTGGTAGATTTTGAGTTGGAGCAAAACTCGTTCCAAGCTTTTTTATCTTCTAAGTAATCTGATATTTTGTAATAAGCTTTTTTACAAAGAATGTGTTTCACAATTTTTTTAAATTTATTTATTGATAATTTTTGCAACTCACTTGGAGTTTTGTTGTAGAAGCGTATACATTGCCCTTTAAAAGATACATTTATCTTGTGTAGCCTAGTTGTGGGCACAGCGAGTTTATTCTTATTTCTAGTATTTACATTATGTATATCACTTTTTTTAGTGAACCGATTGATATTTTTATGAGTGTACAACAAGTTTTCATAAATATATTGACACGGTACTGTCATTATGTTTATTTCTTTGAATATTTCACGTAGGGATTCTCTGGGACCCATATTATAGATCGCACGAACAGCCCTCTTCTGCAACACAAATACTGTGTTTATATCTGCAGCGTTCCCCCACAGTAGTATGCCATAAGACATAATACTGTGGAAGTAGCTGAAATAGACTAGTCTAGAAGTATCAACGTCTGTAAGATGACGGATTTTTTTAACTGCATATGCTGCAGAACTAAGTCTCCTCGATAGCTTATCTATGTGTGGGCCCCATTGAAGTTTACTATCTAAGGTTATTCCTAAAAATACGGTATTGTCTACAATTTCTAACGTTTCTCCTTTTACGTTTATATCAGCCTTAACTTGTTTTACATTAGGTAGAATAAATCTTATACATTTTGTTTTGGTTTCATTAAGCAAAAGATTATTAATACTAAACCAATGGACTACCTTTGAGATTGCAGTATTTACATCGTCGAAATTTGTGTTTTGTCGTTTCATTTTAAAAATTAATGAAGTATCATCAGCAAACAATACAATCTCATGATCATTCTTTACAAGATGAGGCAGGTCATTAATATAAACTAAAAATAGGAAAGGACCCAAGATAGAGCCCTGCGGTACACCCATTGTAACAACAGACCCTTTAGATCGTTTCCCATTAATGTCAACTCTTTGTATCCTATCACTCAAGTAAGATGTAAGAAGATCCAAAGAGCTGTCCCTAATTCCATAATGATGTAGTTTCCTGATTAATGTTTCGTGATGAACGCAATCGAATGCTTTTGACAAGTCGCAAAAAACGCCTATAGCATCTTGCGACTTCTCCCAAGCATCAAAAATATGCGATACCAACTCTACACCGGCATCAGTAGTTGACCTGCCACGAGTAAACCCAAATTGCTTACAATGTAGCAGGTCATTGCTATTGAAATGTCTAAGCAATTGGTGTAAAATAAGTTTTTCAAAAACTTTACTGAATGTAGGCAGTACTGATATTGGTCTAAAGTTAGTGGGGTCAGACTTACTACCCGATTTAAACAATGGGATTATTTTACTATGTTTCATTAGATCAGGAAATACACCACAATCAATGGATTCATTAAATATAAAAGCTAGATCTGGTGCAATGGTATCGATTAAAGGTTTAATAATTCTAACGGAAATGCCCCAGAGATCTGCAGTTTTTTTAATATTTAAAAGTTTAAAGGTTTTTTTTATATCGTTTTCATTAACATGGGTGAAATTAAATTTACTATCGCATTTAGGTACATTTTCTTTAAGTAATGATTCGGCTATTACTTGAGAAGAGTTCAGACACTTTGTAGTACAGATTGGAATGTCAGTAAAAAAAAATTCAAATTCTTGTGCTACCTCAACATCATTTTTGATGGAGCAATCATTAATCTTTAAATTGTAATCATTAATGTAGGTACTGACCTTTCCAGTCTCACTATTAATTATTTTCCAGGTTGATTTTATTACATTTTCACTATTTTTAATTTTCGAGCTAATATAATTTGATTTGGCTGTATTACAAACTTTTCTAAATATTTTTGAGTAATTTTTTACTTTTTCTTTGAATTCCTGGCTAAAATTGTACTGCTTTTCACCGTACAGTTCATACAACTTTTGTCTACTCTTATGTATACCTACTGTTGCCCACTCACTAAAGCTAAGTTTTTCTGAGACCAAGATTGTTTTGGGTATGAATATTGAATTGAACGCAGTAGTGAATTTATTAAAAAAACTGCAATACGACTCATTTGGATTGTTAAGTGAGTAGTTAGGTGATGGTTTAAAATCCCAATCCAATTTCAACCGTTCAAATCGATCTGTGGTCACAGGTATGTACTTAATTTTTTTTTTACAATTATTATTTTTAACTTGATGTTTTAATTTAATAAGTTGACCTAAGTGGTCTGATTTTAAATTGCTTATAATTTTGTGACTGACAATTTTTTCATTTTGGAAAACAAATATATTATCTATACATTTTGCTGATGTTTCAGTTATTCTAGTAGGTTCCATAAATGTTGGCCTAAGATTATAAGAATTAAATAAATTTGTTAATCTACTACTGAGGGAGTAAACTTCTAAAAGATCAATATTAAAGTCTCCACATACTATGAGGTTTTTATTTGATTTTGATATTTTAAATAAGATATCATCCATATTTTTTTCAAATATTTCAAAAGAAGCTGATGGTGGGCTGTATACGCTTGCTACAATAGTATGCTCCAACTCAACACATGCTACTTCAATGTGGCTTTCAACGGATAAGCATACTATGTCTTTACGTTCTTTGAATTTTATGAATTTATTTATTAATATTAAAGAGCCTCCACGAATAGCATGTGATCTGCAAAAAGAACTACCAACCTGGTGGTTACTGAAGTTAAACATGAGCTCATAGCTTTTCAGCCAATGTTCTGTGAGGCAGATGATATCAATATCAAATGAGTTCATGTATAATTCTAATTCTAATAATTTACTTCTAATTCCTTGAATATTTTGGTGCACCAAGTTAGTAAACTTTCCAGTTATTTTACAATTTTGTTTTTTTAATTTTTTATTGTGATTCATAGTAATAATGTTTAACTTTTTAGGGCTAGAGACTTCCTCTATTGTCGCTATTTCTAATTTAAATGACTTGGAATAAGTTCCAAGGTCTGGTTTTTTAAATAATTACAATGCTCAATAGAAGCATTAGTTATAGCCAAGTTTTTGGCTGTTGTTTTAAAATAATAGGATAGCGAAATTGCTATCTGTCTTTTATAAAAATTGGGTAGGTAGTAATTACCTTCAGTCGAATAATATTTTTTACTAATAATATTATTAGTATCAATCACATGTACATTATTGTTGCATGCAATAGTATGCAATGTAATATTTAGCTTATATCTAAGGTTATTTTCCGATTGTGGCAAGCTGTCGCTGTAGGGGAATGTGAAGATCACAATTTGTTTTAAGTTTAATGAGCACAGTTTGTCCAAATATTGAATTAAGTCAGATTTGTTCACATTACCCCTATTTCCGAGGCATATTACTAAGTTTGAATTAGTATTAAATGAATCATTGTCAATTTTTTGCATAATATTATGCAGGTTGGAATTTGGAAAACAATTATTTATTATAGGATGTTCCATACTATTATTTAAGAACTGGCCCATATTTTTTCCAATTTCATCACAGTACAATATTGTTTTTGTAACTAAGCATGAAGCGCTGGGATCCAGATGGGATGTAGCTGACACAGTACTGTCCGGACCTGAGTGGTCAGTGACTGGGCCTGGATTACAGCAGCCACAGCCATCCAGAACCCTGCCCTCCAGACTCACCTGGCTTCTAAGGAGTGCATCCATGGCCAGATTGAGTTCCCTTGTCTGTGTGGTAGTGCGTTCATAAAGGCTGATGTAATGCTCCAGGGAGTGCTCAGCCTGGCCAAGTTTGCTTCTCAGATCTTGCATTTCAGCCTCATACTGGGTCTGATTTAAATTTAGCTGTAATGTACAGAGCTCTAATTTATCAAGAATTTTTCTTTTACATTTTAGTTTAGATACTACATTTTTTTGATTTTTTAACAAAGTTTGAGTTTTTTTAATGAACTTACTTATTTTAACATATTTTTTTAACTTATTTTTGCTAAGAATGTGTTTGTTGTTTTTGCTGCCAGCCTCCACATTACACACTGAGTCATCTGTAGTTAAATCAATTGTTTGCAATGTATGTAAGTTGCTGCCGGCAATAAAAACTTGGCCTGAGGTCGATTCAGCGGACATTAATTCATCAAATAGACTTTGTGTTTTCGCGGTGGCAGAGTTATCGGCGTCTTCCTCCAGCTGGGTGATACGGAGGTGGGCGTCACACAGTTGCTTCTCCAGAACTGAAGTTTTATGCAGGACGGACTCAAACTCAATGCCACATTTTTGATCAAACCTATCTATTATCAATTGAAGCCTATCCCGTTCCTCAGAAAGAGAAGCATTCTGGGAATGCAACTCAGACATTTCGCTTTTTAGATTTTTGTTATTTGATAGGGCTTCTATAAGGATATTTTCGTTTTCAGCTATTTCTGCTTCTAACTGTCCAATCTGCCTCTTAGCTACCTTCAATTCCTGTAGAGCCAGGTTCAACTTCTCGGTTTTACGAGTCATCATTATGATGGTTAGTGTGGGTCTTGTAAATATTACTTAGAGGTAATACCGAAAGGCAGAATGCACAATGTCTAGGTTATATTTTGAAAAAGATTGTATGTACTTACGTGACGCTATAGATATAAAACTTTGTTGGAAATAGTATTCCTTTACATGAAAAAACGGCACTAGTAAGCACAAAACACCTTCAAAACACAATCCAGCAAAACTTAGATATAAACAAAACGATAATTTTCCGTTGGCCAAAACACACTAATGACACGACGTAAACGCTTATTTATCAATTTCTACACTGGTTTATGTTGTAAATATGCGATCAAATCGGAAAGGGCTCTTTATAACTACGTAAAACAATTATTTTATAATAAATTCGTAGGGAACATTTGCGATCAGCTGTTGCTTGTCAGGGTTGCCACAAATTAAAAAAAACATGCCTAAATTTTTGACTGATAACATAAATGGTTATTTGCAAGCAAGTTACGATTTTATGGTAATAACGTGTAGTTATACAACAGTACGAGTAATCTTTATCAGTATCACAGACAGATTTAATCATATTAGTAGTTGGTAACGATGTATGTTATGGATTGAGCTAAAGATTCTATATTATACATGGCTGGTCACGATCTTGTTATGGATCGAGCAACAGATTAAATTTTTTATTAATTTATGTTATGGGTCGAGCTACAGATGTCATCATATTAGTAGCTGGTAACGATCTATGTTATGAATCGATCTTCAGATTTTGTATTGTTCATAGCTGGTAATAGTCAATGTTATGGATCGAGCTACAGGTTCAATATTCTCAATGGCTGGTAACGATCTATTTGTTTATTTATTTCTACAGGAAGTACACTAAGTACGTACACATGGTACACTTGATATCGAAGTTCTATTCATTTTTAAGTTTTGTTTTACAATTTTATCATACAACACGCAATAATTTTGACAAAGGAAACACCACAGGAGATTGTGCAAAGAAAACGCAGACACTAGACAGATACGCCTTCTTTTAAAAAAAAAAATTAAATAAAAAGATTCATAGTTCATTTATCACAGTAAAATAAATAATATAATAATAATCAATTAAAAGTATGTCAAAGTATGCTGCTGTATAAGGGCATTGTGAAACTATACTAAAAATATTCTACAAAATTACTTACTCGTATTAATACAATGAAAATAATTATGATGTCAAATTAATTTAAATTTACATTTACGTTTAAATAATGCTGTTGTATAAGGGCATTCTATGGATTGAGCTACAGATTCAATATTCTCAATGGCTGGTAACGATCAATGTTATGGATCGAGCTACAGATTCAATATTCCCAAAGGCTGGTAACGATCAATGTTATGGATCGAGCTACAGATTCAATATTCTCAATGACTGATTACGATCAATGTTATGGATCGAGCTGCATATTTAATATTCTCAATGGCTGGTAACGATCAATGTTATGGATCGAGCAACAGATTGAATGTTCTCAATGACTGGTTACGATTAATGGATCGAGCTACAGATTCAATATTCTCAATGACTGGTTACGATCAACGTTATGGATCGAGCTGCATATTTAATAATCTCAATGACTGGTAACGATCAATGTCATGGATCAAGCTGCAGATTCAATATTCTCAATAGCTGGTAATGATCAATGTCATGGATTCAACTACACATTCAATATTACCAATGGTTGGTAACGATCAGTGTTATGGATCGAGCAATAGATTCATATGTATTTAATGGTTGGTATCGATCAGTGTCATGGATCGAACAACAGATTCGAATGCATTTAATGGTTGGTAACTATCAGTTTCTTAGATTGAGCAACAGATTCAAATGTAATTAATTTTTGGTAATGATCAGTGTCATGGATCGAGCAACAGATTCGAATATATTTAATGGTTGGTAACTATAAGTTTCTTAGATTGAGCAACAGATTCAAATGTATTTAATGGTTGGTAACTATCAGTTTCTTAGATTGAGCAACAGATTCAAATGTATTTCATTGTTGGTAACTATCAGTTTCTTAGATTGAGCAACGGATTCAAATGTATTTAATGGTTGGTAATGATCAGTCTCATGGATCGAGCAACAGATTCAAATGTATTTAATGGTTGGTAACTATCATTTTCTTAGATTGAGCAACAGATTCAAATGTATTTAATTATTGATAATGATCAGTCTCATGGATTGAGCAACAGATTCAAATGTATATAATGGTTGGTAACTATCAGTTTCTTAGATTAAGCAACAGATTCAAATGTATTTAATGGTTGGTAACTATCAGTTTCTAAAATTGAGCAACAGATTCAAATGTATGTAATTGTTGGTAATGATCAGTCTCATGGATCGAGCAACAGATTCAAATGTATTTAATGGTTGGTAACTATCATTTTCTTAGATTGAGCAACAGATTCAAATGTATTTAATTGTTGATAATGATCAGTCTCATGGATTGAGCAACAGATTCAAATGTATATAATGGTTGGTAACTATCAGTTTCTTAGATTAAGCAACAGATTCAAATGTATTTAATGGTTGGTAACTATCAGTTTCTAAAATTGAGCAACAGATTCAAATGTATGTAATTGTTGGTAATGATCAGTCTCATGGATTGAGCAACAGATTCAAATGTATATAATGGTTGGTAACTATCAGTTTCTTAGATTAAGCAACAGATTCAAATGTATTTAATGGTTGGTAACTATCAGTTTCTAAAATTGAGCAACAGATTCAAATGTATGTAATTGTTGGTAATGATCAGTCTCATGGATCGAGCAACAGATTCAAATGTATATAATGGTTGGTAACTATCAGTTTCTTAGATTAAGCAACAGATTCAAATGTATTTAATGGTTGGTAACTATCAGTTTCTTAGATTAAGCAACAGATTCAAATGTATATAATGGTTGGTAACTATCAGTTTCTTAGATTAAGCAACAGATTCAAATGTATTTAATGGTTGGTAACTATCAGTTTCTTAGATTAAGCAACAGATTCAAATGTATATAATGGTTGGTAACTATCAGTTTCTTAGATTAAGCAACAGATTCAAATGTATTTAATGGTTGGTAACTATCAGTTTCTAAAATTGAGCAACAGATTCAAATGTATGTAATTGTTGGTAATGATCAGTCTCATGGATTGAGCAACAGATTCAAATGTATATAATGGTTGGTAACTATCAGTTTCTTAGATTAAGCAACAGATTCAAATGTATTTAATGGTTGGTAACTATCAGTTTCTAAAATTGAGCAACAGATTCAAATGTATGTAATTGTTGGTAATGATCAGTCTCATGGATTGAGCAACAGATTCAAATGTATATAATGGTTGGTAACTATCAGTTTCTTAGATTAAGCAACAGATTCAAATGTATTTAATGGTTGGTAACTATCAGTTTCTAAAATTGAGCAACAGATTCAAATGTATGTAATTGTTGGTAATGATCAGTCTCATGGATCGAGCAACAGATTCAAATGTATGTAATGGTTGGTAACTATCAGTGTCATAGATCGAGCAACAGATTGTTTATGGACCCTAGTCTAGTTAACATACTGGACCAGCTGGTGTTATAGTGTAGAAGCATAAAACCAGTTACTTTGATGAATTTAATATTTACACTTGATGATTGATTCCCGAATTAAGAACTAAACGAATCTTGTTTTATTATGTGTTGATGTTAATGTTTAAAATTTGCAATACCTACCTAACGAAGGGACTCGTTAGTGGTCAGATGGCCGAGCTGTTACAGTGTCATTAATAACTGTGCTTTAAACTAATATATACCTATGCAATTGCACTGTAATTAACTCTAATTTATTAACGTTGAAGGAGTCACGCGCAACTGTGGCTTAATTTTGTCTAAGCCGAGTCGAGCTGTCAAGTCCCGAAGCGAGGCCTCGAGCAGCAGCGCGCACAGTCGGCGCGCATTCTGAAGCGAACTACAGAGCGAATCGAACGTGGCCACATGACCTGTCAATATCCCTTTGCCATTTTTAGTTTTGTGCTCCTCATATAATTTACTTATGTTTGATAATTGATTTTATGAATATTCGGTTGTAGAAAATAGTAGTGAAAACCTCTCCTGAATTGTAATGGAATTTCAATACACAACGTTTATAATGATATAACAGTGTTTTATGTTCAGATCCTGCCCTCCTTATTGAGTTCGTAATACAAATATCCAAGGGCCCACCACACACAGATACACCCACAGCTAGGGCTGGCTACACACATCTGGCCCTCACCATACTCGACTGAGTCAAGACAAAAACCTATTCTATGTTTATGCTGTTCTATATATTTTTCAAAATATACATACCTAAATCATAATTTTGGTACCTATTTATTTCTTTTAACAATTTTTTGTGCAATATCCGTACAATATTTTATAAATAAATCTCTGATGTCTTTATTTGCAATAAATTGACTAAGGTTTTGTGTGGAGATCTGGAGGTTAAGGGATTGCCCGGCTTCGTGACGTTTCAGCGCGGAGATAGGACAGTCTGTAAGTATGTCTGGCTCGGCTACACCAGGTTCACATATTATTATGGGTTCTCCGTTAGCAGACCGGTGGCCTCGAACTTACATTTATACGCCAGCACAGCGTCCGGGAAGAAGAGTTTGGTGACTCCTGATGTCGTCGGTTCCATTCGTCGAGCGTATTCAGACGAATCTGACGCTTGACGAATGAGACCGGACGATAATCATAATCGGCCCGTCTCTTTTTATTTGCTGCGGCTTCCTTCGCTAGCTGATCGGCGCGTTCGTTCCCCTCTAGGTTAGGTTAGGTTTTTTTCTTTTTTTTTTAGTTTCATGTGATGAATAAAAGTCTGTTTGCTTTATTTCCAATCTACAGGGGGATACATTATGCCCAGACTGGGCTTCAGAATTGAAGCATAATTATTACTAAATTACATATTCGTTGTTACAAACTTGTTATCTATAATACAATTTTGGGATTAGGAGACAAAATAAGTTTATCTTATTCTATCTTATACAAATTGGACGACGTTCTACAGACTGTTTTCGGTATAACCTACCGAAAACAGTTTGTAGAACGTAGTTGTGGCTAGGGGTTTTTTTTTATCTTATCTACAATTTCTAGGTATATTTATTAATTTAGCATGTCCGGTTGAGCCCGCGCGCCGCGCCCGAATTCATTGCATGCAATATTAATAAGTACAAAATACAGTCAATTTATTACAATTCACAGAAAAATCTTGCATTTAATTTACATAATTAATTTTATCATTTCATTACATCACTTCTTTTTAGATGAATTGTAAATTATTTAATTCTTAGTATAAACAAAACTTTTTTTTTTCTTCGATTCTGCTTCCGGTTGTCAAACTGCGAGCAGTACCTTTAACTTGTTCCTCGAAAATAATTCTAAATCAGTGGATTTTGAGCACCATCAAGGTGGTTGCCGAAGTAAACAGACATATTTAGTGACCTGGGACACTGTGGTGAATGAAACAGTGAAGAATTTCGTGAAAACAACACAGAAAAACATTTTGGAAGTTCACATCACATTGGAGGTTAGATTTTACCACAATTTCATTATTGATAGTTGACAGCGACGTGACATTCAAGTGACATCAAACATAAACAAACACACGTCAAACAGTACGCGTCAGTATATATTTTTTATTTATTTTTCTTATTCCTCTAACATTATCAGAGACTTTATGTATCTAGTTTTAAATTAAAATTATTATATTTTACTTAGGTATATTGTTTATATCTACTTATTCTTATCTAACTATTTATCTATTATATGTATGCTATATTATATATTTTAATATATATATTATACATCATATCTTATCTACTTATTTCTAAAAATTACTTGCTTCACTATTCTTACACAATATTTTAGATACTTAGGGCGTAGATACTTGTCATTAATTACTAGATGTAAGTTGTTGCTATTTATTTGAATGTCTAGTTCGTTTTCTAAGTCGAATCTTTCGCGGCCGAAAACAGGACAGTGGAAAAGGATATGTGGCACGGTTTCTTCTGTGTCAGGTTCACAGATGCACGAAGGGTTTTCCTTACACTTAAACCGGGTAAGGTATTCTGAAAACCCTCCGTGGCCCGTCATAATTTGTGTCAGCACATTGTTGAAGCTTATTTTTCTGACAGTTTTATAAGCCTTAACCGCGTCCGGGAAGAATAGCTTGGTCACCGCAGCCTTATTCTCAGTCTTGTATCTCCGGTTCCATACGTCAAGCGATTCGTCTCTGATTTGTCGCTTGACGTATGAAGCCGGACACAGGTCATTGTCTGGCTTTCTTTTGGAGTTCAGAGCTGCCTCTTTAGCAAGCGTGTCGGCCCTCTCATTTCCATCCATCCCTGCATGAGCTTTGATCCAAAACAAGGAAATATCTTTGTTTTGGAGTACGATGGTTCGCAAGTTTTCGCGTATTTCTATTGCAAGTGGATGGATGGAGCCGACATTCGTAATAGTCTCTAGAGCCGAACGCGAATCGCTATAGATGCCGAAACTGGTCTCACGGCGTTTCATAATCTCACGCGTGGCTTTACATATGGCGAAGAGTTCCGCCTGGTATACAGTAGGATGATAGCTTAAGTTTGAGGGTTTTGATTTCGGCTTCACTATTCCACAGGGATAGTGCCGCCCCAACCTTACCCTCAATCTTGCTACCATCGGTGAATATGCGGACTGCCTGGTCGTTGTGTTGCTCAACATCTTGTTGGTTTCCCAGGCTCATGAACTCCAAGTCCATATGCTTTGCCGGGTGCGGTGTCAGATCGTATGATGCCATAATTTCGACATCTCTATCTCCCAACATTAGCTGGGGAACCCCACGCTTGGTCTCATAGAGGGCGGCCGCCTCCTGGATCCTGAGATCCATTGGAAGTAAACCAGCTAACACTAAGGCTGAGTTTAAGGACACGGCGCGGTACGCTTTTGTTAGCTTCAGGGCAAAATATCTTTGAACCGCGTTGAGATGTTTGCGCACATTGAGCTTTTTGGTAGCAGGTGCCCAAACGCTAGCCGCATAGGTCATTACCGGTTCCACTGCTGCCATGTATATGACTCGAATCACTTCCGGATGGAGACCCCAGCTGCTTCTGGCTGCCCTCGACAGCTGCTTGTATATGTTCAATGCCTTTCTGCATGTATTTGCAGTATGGGCATTGAAGGTTAGCTTGCTGTCGATGGTCAGTCCCAGAAGTCGGACTTCGGTTGACATACCAATGTCGATCCCGCCCATCTTCAGGAGTGGAGTATCGTACTTTAGTTTTCTTGTTATGATCATCGCGCAGGTTTTATGCGGAGCAAATTTTAGTTTGTTTCCGATTCCCCACTCCCGAACATAAGCGAGAGCGGCATTGGCCTGTCTTTGGACCTCTAATGCTGTGTCTCCATCAAACAGCATCACCACATCGTCTGCAAAAGCCTGGCTGTAGTATCCACGCTGGTCTAGACCTTTGAGGAGGGGGTCTAGGAGGAGATTCCAAAGGATCGGACCAACAATGGAACCCTAGACACACCCTTTGTTAGTCTCTTTGTAATATTCGCAGCCAGCGTATCGCACCTTGACACAGCGGTCCTGCAGGTAGCTATCGATGAGCCTTCGGAGGTTGATCGGACAACCCGATTCAGCTAGCCTTACCCGGATAGCTGGCCACCAGGCGCTATCGAAGGCTCCCTCTATGTCCAATGATACTAACGTAATAAGTTTCTTCTACACGCGTCAGTATTGCCACTGTATAAGAAAAAAAAAACTCCAGAAATGGAGGAACAATTTCAAATGCTTTTCGATAAAATGAAAATTGAGATGGAAAAACAAACAAATTCTATATTTGTAAAAATGAATGAAAAAATAGATCCACTGATAGAGGATAACAAAATTATGAAAAATAAAATTGAAATATTGGAAAAGAAGATAGAATATTTACAGAAGGAAAAGAAAATGAACAACATTCTGTTTTTTGGTTTGGAAGAAACAGAAAAATTTCCTCTGGAGTTATTCCAAAGAGTGCAGGAAATTATTAAAAGAGATTTAAAGATTACCTTGGAATCAAGCGATGTATCAAAGATCCACCGTATCGGTCAGACCAAAGTAAATAAAATACGACCGGTACTCATTACCTTTGCAAACAGCTGGAAGAGAAGGGAGGTACTAAAAAATAAAAAGAATTTGATAGAAGTGTACATCACCGAAGATTTTACTAAGGAAGTCTCAGAAAAGCGAAGAGAATTGATACCAAAGCTTATAGAAGAACGCGCTAAAGGAAATTTCGCATACATAAAATACGATAAGTTAGTAGTTAAGGACACAAATGTTACCAAAGAAACAAGGAAGAGGGACATATCAACTTCGCCGGAAAATCAAAACCAGGCCAAAAAGATAGTGAGCAACTCTTCAGCAATAAAAGACAACAGGAAGAATGCTTTTGATATGATGAGAGCAAACTCATTTTCAAACAAAAACCAAACCAAAAATCAGTAGCAACTAAATATCGGCAACCAGAAGCAGAACAACCCCAACCCGGTTGGTCCCCGTGGGGTTGCCAGACCATCACCCCCTAGAAATACATCCTTAAGCAAAAATAGAAAAAGTAAAATATACCTCGCAACGTTAACCACCAGAACGCTAATGACAGATAACAGATTAGAAGAATTGGAAGAAGCCATAAGACAGAAGTAATGCAAGAGACGAATAAAAATATAATCCTGATGGGAGACTTTAATGCTAAGGTAGGAAACAAATCAAATAAAGATGAATTTGTATTAGAAAATTACAGCAGTGGCGAAAGAAATGACAACGGACAGCGACTCATAGACTTTTCATTTGCAAATAATCTTAAAATTCTAAACAGCTTCTACAAAAATAGAAAGACTAGAAAATGGACATGGATATCACCAAACGGCAGAGATAGAAACGAAATCGATTTCATCCTGACAAGAGAAAAAAGTTTATTTAGCGACGTCCATGTTGTAAATCAGCTAAATTTTAATACAGATCATAGAATGTTAAGAGGTGTTATACAATGTAAAAAGCATAAGTCAAGAAAATATATGTCCGCATCAACCAGAAACACAATGATCACAACACCTATACCAAAAAATGAACTTGAGGAATTGAAGAAGGCTTTAGATGAAATCGAAAGACACAAAACGCTGCAGGAAAAGTATGATTCTATGGAGAAAGCGCTGGTGCACGTAAAATTGGAAACTAAGAAAGTTAGAGAAAGCAAACTTGGCGAAGAAACGATAAAATTAATGAACGAGAGGAACATGATGTTGGAGAAACGAAAAGATAACCGTCAAAATATCGCGAAAATTAGCAAAAACATCCAAGAGTCAATAAAAAAACATAGAAAAGCAACGAGACTAAAGATTTTAAAAGAACAAATAGAAAAAACAGGTGGAATTAAAAAAGGGATAAAGCAACTCAAAGAATACACACAATGGATACCAAACATGAAAAACAAAAATAAGAAGAAACTGACAAACAAAAGATCAACAATATCCAAAATAGCGACAGAATTCTATAAGAGGTTATATACCGAAACTGACAAAAACACATCAACAGACACAGAAATAGACACAGATCAAGAAGAAACGCCTTGTATACTTGAAACCGAAGTAATAAAAGCTATAAAAACACAAAAAAGCGGCAAAGCACCTGGAGACGATAAAATTTCCAACGAAATACTGAAAGCAACTATAAACGTACTATCCAAACCTTTGACGCAACTATTTAACGAAATATTAGTTTCTGAACAAATTCCGACCCAATGGACGAAGTCAACTATTGTCTTGTTACACAAAAAGGGAGATAAAAATGAAATAAATAATTACAGACCCATATGTCTTATGTCCAATCTATACAAAGTGTTTTCTAAAATAATACTTGGCCGAATAATGAAACACCTAGATGATAACCAACCAAGAGAACAGGCGGGTTTTCGCGCCGATTATTCAACTATTGACCATATCCATGTGGTGAATCAGATCATCGAAAAACTAAATGAATACAGCCAACAGTACAATATGGCGTTCGTCGATTACAACAAGGCTTTTGATTCTTTGAGTCATGAATACATCTGGAAGACACTTAGAAGCCAGGGCGTGGAAAGCAAATATATACAAATTTTAAAAGAAATATACAAAAACTCCACAGCAAAGGTACAACTTGAACAGCAAGGACAAGAGTTTAGTATACAGAGGGGCGTCAGGCAAGGAGATCCACTTTCTCCAAAACTTTTCACGGCAGTACTGGAGAATGTATTTAGAAATTTAGACTGGGAAGATTTTGGAATAAATATAAATGGAACATCCCTTAACCATCTAAGATTCGCCGACGACATTGTTATATTTGCAGACAGTCCAGATACTCTACAGACTATGTTACAGCAACTAGATGTTGAAAGCCAGAAAGCAGGTTTATCAATGAATCCAACAAAAACTAAAGTGATGACAAATGCAATAAAAGAGAAAATAGAAATCGGAAAAGAGGTTGTTGAATATGATGATGAATATATATATTTGGGACAGCTAATATCAACAAAGGACCAACACTCAAAAGAAATTCATAGAAAAATAAGCAACACCTGGAAACGTTACTGGTCTCTTAAAGAAATAGCTAAAAACGAAACAGTACCAATGTCGGTAAAAAGCAAACTGTATAACATATGCATTTTGCCATGTCTCACTTATGGGTGTCAAACATGGCCTGCTACGAGCAAAACCTACCAAAAACTTAAGGTTTGCCAGCACAACATGGAGCGAAGCATGTTACATATACGGCTATGCGACAGATGGACGACTTCAAAAATAAGGAAAAAAACAAAAGTTACCGATGTTCTACAAAAAATTCAAAATCTCAAATGGAATTGGACCGGCCACACTATCAGAACAAATAAAGGAAAATGGACGAAAGATGTGATGGAATGGTATCCTAGGAATGGAAAAAGAAGAAAGGGACGACAAATCAAGAGATGGGAAGATGACCTACCAAAAGGATGGAGAAGACTAGCTCGTGACAGAGACGATTGGAAGAAGCTAGGGGAGGCCTATGTCGAAGGACAACCTGACCAACAAACTGGTTGCTGAAGATTTCAGTTAGGTCATAGATGATGGGATCAATAAGATACTTACTTTTTAAAATACTTTATTTATCATTATCATACTTTGGTCAGTGAATAAAGGCTTTTTTTATTTTATTTATTTATTTTATTATAAACAAAACAATAAATCACATTTAATTCATCAATATTTCATATATTTTTTTTTCTTTTCTTTTTCAATTTTGTTTTTGTTTGTTAGTTGTAGTTTAGGAAAAAAAATGAGGAGGAAAAGAAGGTACTAACTTTTTTTTTCTTATTCCTTTTTTTTCTGCTTACATTAGGTTAGGTTTTTATTTTTTTTAAATAATGCGTTTGTTCGATTCCCAGCTTGGTTGATTTAAAATCTATAAGAGAGTGGACTGTATGATTGATAGTTTTAATGAGTGTGACTCTAAATTGTGTCGACACTAATGAGACGAGAGGGATTCTATCTTGTATAATGAGAGTGAGAAGTGTTCAATCGTATGGATGAAGGATGTGTCGAGTGTTGCGAAAAACCACTAACCTTGAAATTCGGGTGTGTAGCCTTACTCCACTCGTTTCCAGGATTCCTCGGCGCGTCGCGGCTAACTAACGCGGAACCTAACCTTACCTAACCTAACCTAACCTAACATTATATTTAACAATCAAACTTAACCTAACCTAACCTAACATAATGTTCGACAAGTTAACCCAACCTGACCTAACTTAATATTTCATATACCAACCTAACCTAACCTAACTTCCGCTCGGACCCACCACCTCTCCGTAAGTACGGGATTACTTCAGATTACTACGAGACTTTGGCTACGTAATACTTACGTATCCCGAACTAACGTTCGGTGCTTTTTTCCCCTTTCTCTCCTTTGGCTCGAAACGCTTTAGACGTCGGAGACGTCTTCGGGGGGGCCTCCAAGGCACTTGACCCGTCAGTCCCTTATTTTACAATTCATTCATTAATTCGTTCATTGTAACACCTACCTACCTACCTACTCACCTAACCTACCCTAACCTATACCTTTCGAGATCCGTACTTCACTTGGCGGGTAAGCTTAGGGCGAGCTTGGAGAAACTGGTCAGAGCGTGAGAGCTAGACAGTGGTGTCTCGTACAACATCGACTATCACTTCCAACGCAAAACAATTCCATGCACGGCACTAATCGATATTGAACCTCACGATAGAGATCGATAATACGAAAATAAAAGGTTAAATTTATGTGAGAACAAAAGAATGTGACGAAACTACTTGTTACTCTCGACGAACTCTCAAGACAGAATGAATAGTTTATAAAAATAGCGCGAAAAAGCCAACGGTCATAAACGTACTTTGGTGAGAAATTGACAATGTCACTATTGTCAGATACGTCAAGGACCTATGTCAAGTTTGCCACCTAACTTATCAAAAAGTGCATACCAATCCTGAACAGCGTTCGCCACAGACTTTTGTCCGTGCTCTGTTTTGATCTTTTTTATTTTATTGAGCTTATTTTATTTACAAATCCTATAATCTAGTTACTCAGGGAAAAATCTCTAATTACATAATTATATATTTATTTATTTACAAAATTTTGGAGAAACTTACAGCTAGGTTTACAAATGAGGTACAAATATAGAACATGCCTGGAAAGACCCAGTGCATGTTTGCATATATAGAATATTTTATATAGAAGTACTTAACTAAATTGGTCATTATTACTCTTTTAGATCTATTTCCTTTTTTTTCTTGTACTTATTTCTTTATTTTTATAAAATATATTAATTTTTTTTTATGGTATTTAGTTTTTTTTGTTTATTATTATCTTTTAATCTGTTTATACATAAAGTTTTAAACCTAAAATTATTACATACAATGAAAAAACAGTTATTATGGTACAATCTTACAAAATGGAACTAGAAGCTGCCCCCTGATCTGGCCAGTTTGCCAGTTTTTCAACGACAGCTTCGTTTTTGTTTCGTATGGTCATTCTGAGGTTATAGTTTCGACACTCCCTACGTACAGTTGTGTATCTGCAAAACACAAATTTAACAGGAGAGCGTTTTAAAGATTTGAAAATGTTCAAATGCCTATAACTGGAGCCGTTTTTGAGATATTTCTGTGAAAATTGGTGAGATGCTCTTACTGTAGATGTAGTTTAAGATGGATACTTTTTTTTATTTAAACTATACTGGTTTATATTTTATTACACTTACATATTTTTACGTGGTGCTTATAACTTAAAAAAAGCCGTATGTGGCACATACACACTTTTTCGTGGGAGTTTAGAAGAATGACAATATCGTAACTGGATGTTGCACGGTTACACTTAGTAGATCTATTTGACTAATTCTGTTTAACTGCTGCTTACATGGTTTAACGTTGGAAATTGTATCATTTAATAATATGCTTCTACATATTCTGTTTCGGCAAACTAGGCCTGGTGGGTGACCAGTACCTAGTACAGGTCGCCAGGCCCTAATTGCCGAATATTCACTTGCTTACGAAACGAAGGTATATTTTAAGGTAGGTGGTAATGTTTAGTAGTAATGTAAAACTGTATTCGTGAATTGGGGTTTTCCCACTTATCTTATTATTTTTTTCGCTAATATTGGTCGTTCTTATATAATTATCCTAAATAAAACAAGAAATAAAAGAGCTCAAAATACCATTTATTAGGAAAGTAGGTGCTCACTTAAACACAAAAAACCTTTTAAGGATTGTTATTTCAAAAATAAGAATAAACCAACTAAGTTACTAACTTAGCTTTAAACTCTTAACGACTATCAAACACGACTAATCAGTCTTTACTAGTTATTATTAGGTTAGGTTATTATTATATTATCTATTAGGTTAGGTTAGGTTAGGTTAGGTTAGGTTAGGTTAGGTTAGGTTAGGTAAGGTTAGGTTAGGTTAGGTAAGGTTAGGCTAGGTTAGGTTAGGTTAGGTTAGGTTAGGTTAGGTTTTTTTTATTCCTGTCCGGGAGCTATGTCCCGGCCCGCGAGCTAGCCTACATGCTGTTCCTCTGACGTTACCAGAGATTTTCTAGGTCTACTTATTCTAATTGAAACAACAGGAATGCAGATTTTTTATTTAGAGTATTTAACGTATCATATTCGTATATCTTACACAATTTTCAATCTTATATCTATCTTACTTTATTTCTTACATTTTCTTTTCTATTTTTCTAGTTAACACATGATTTTACTTACATTTTATTTTATTGCTGAGTCCTTAATATTCAAAAATATTAGTGTTCAGCAATTTTTATATATGCTTATTTCTATTTATCACTATTTTAGCTATATCTATACAGTAGTTTATAAAATCGTTTCTTATATATTTATTACTTATAAAGTCTTTGACGTTTTCTGTTTTCAGTTCTATTTCCAATTTTTGCTCAGCCTCATATCTCCTTTTACAAAATACTGGGCACTCAAACAGAATGTGCTCTACAGTTTCTAGTTTACTATCTTCACAGACGCACGATTGACTCTCCTTACACTTGAACCGATTCAGGTATTCTGAGAATCCACCGTGCCCTGTCATAATTTGCGTGAGTACACCAGAGGGTTTTATCTTTCTTATAATTTTGTGTGCCTTGATAGCGTCGGGGAAAAAGATCATTGTCACAGCTGCCTTGTCGCTAGTGATGTATCTCCTGTTCCATTCGTCAAGAGTTCCTCTACGGATCTGTCGCCTGACGAATGAAAGAGGACACGCATCATATAATGGTTTGGTCTTGATTTTCAGGGCAGCATCTTTTGCCAGGGTATCGGCCCGCTCATTACCCTCAAGTCCCGCGTGAGCTTTTATCCAAAACAAATCAACGCATTTTTTCTGTACCCTACTTGCTTTTAAGTTCTTGCGAACTTTTATGGAAAGAGGGTGAGTGGAGCTGTTGTTTGTTATGGATTGGAGCGAAGACTGTGAGTCACTGTAGATTCCAAAGCGGGACTCTCTCATTTTTTGTATTTCTTCGGTAGCTTTGTATATGGCCAGTAATTCCGCTTGGTAGACTGTGCAGTGTGACGAAAGCTTCAATTTGATGGATTTAGTCTCGGCCTGATTATTCCATATGGATAATGCAGCTCCGACCTTCTCCTCAATCCTACTACCGTCTGTGAACATCCGCACTGCATAATTGCTGTGGATATTCACTTGCTGCTGATCTTCCAAGCGCACGAATTCCAGGCTCATATACTCCGCTGGGTGAGGTTTTTCTGAGAATGCCGACATCTTCTCCACTTCTCTATCTCCAAGCGCGGGCTGGATTATCCCTCTCCTGGCCTCTTACAGGGCGGCTGCCTCTTGTACTCTAAGGTCGAGTGGTAGTACTCCAGCCAGCGCCAGTGCTGAATTATAGAAGCGGTTCTATATGCTCGGCATAATTTTTGGGCAAACCCGCGTTGGACCGAGTTGAGCACCTTCTGGATGCCCAGTTTCTTGGTTGCTGGAGCCCATATGCTTGCTGCATACATTACAGTTGGCTCAACAACTGCAGTGTATATGCTCCTGACAACTTCTGGGTGCAGACCCCAACTAATCTTTGCTGCTCTGGATAGTTGTTTGAATATATTGACGGCCTTACGACAGACGATTGACGTGTGCTGATTAAAAGTCAGCTTGTCGTCTATCGTAAGCCCCAATATCTTCAATTCTCTTGACATGCAAATGTCGATCCCACCCATTCTCAGAAGCGGAGCATCATACTTAAGTTTTCTGGTCACAATCATCGCATTAGTTTTTTGTGGCGCAAACCGTAACTTATTTTTGATGCCCCACTCCCGAACATAGGCGAGAGCGGCATTTGCCTGTCTCTGCATATCCAGTGCAGTGTTTCCGTCGAAAACCATAACCACATCATCCGCGAATGCTTGACAATAGTCACCTCTTCTCTCGAGGCCCTTGAGCAATGGATCAATGAGTAAGTTCCATAAGATGGGTCCGCCTATTGAGCCTTGGACGCATCCTTTGGAGGTGGGTCTGGTGATTTGTTCTCCAGCGTATCTCACTTTCACTGTTCTTCCTTCTAAGTAGCTGTCCAAGACTCTTCTAATATTTGTCGGGCATCCTTCCTCAGCCAGTCGGATTCTGATTGCTGGCCACCAGGCGCCATCGAAAGTGCCCTCTATGTCGAATGATACTACCGTTATAAGTTTTTTGAGTGCCAGTTTTTGGTGAATGTGTTTTATCAGGGCATAGAGGGCGTTCTCGGTGCTTTTTTGGGGTACGAATCCAAACTGGCGAGTACTGAGCTTTGGGAGAACATGGAACTTTACCCTGCCCATTACCATCTTCTCAAAGATCTTACCCATGACCGGGAGCAGGCCTATCGGCCTATATGACTTGGGGTCTTGGTAGTTCTTCTTCCCCGGCTTCCTAAGTATTACTACGGTCGCTTCTTTCCATGCCTTGGGGAAGTGACCGTATTTCAGGCACTTATTTGCCAACGCCAAATATACTTCGGGGTTTTGTGAGATTGTGTGTTTGCAGATATCTGCAGTGAATCCATCCGATCCCGGTGCCTTTTTAGGATTAAAACTATTTACCGCGGTTGTTACCTCTTCCATGGTAAACGGAGGGTCATGATTTTCAACATGCTTCTCATCGTTTACTTGGTCGGCAAGTTGCCTCATTTTTTGGTGATCCGCGTTGTCATGTTCCTCCTTGTCTTCCGGGTAGAACGTCTCGGCGAGTAATTCAGCTGACTCTTTGGGACTTAGAGATTTACCTTCCTTTATCAGGGGCAGGTCTTCTTGTCTCTTGGTTGTTTTCCCGATCACCCTGTAAATTCCTTCCCAAAGTCCTTCTTTGTCTTGCTTCCCACAGAACTGTTTCCAGCTCTCTATTTGTGCCTGTTTTGCTTGTTGTTCATATGTTTCTTTTATTTGCAGGTACTCTTCGATGACCTTCTTTCTACGGACCGGCGCTGCACAACGGATTCTTCTAGAGATGTTATATTAGGGTCATTTTTAGGAAATCATATTATTGAATATATTAGTTAACGCATATTATGATACCATACCTATTACTGGGTATTAGTCAAATATTAGTAAAGAGATTCATTATAGCTACTCAATCTAATATTGATATCTGCTGAATATGATATTTTCTGAATATGAAATACGCCTATTACAGAAGTAAAACTGTGATTAAATTTTCCTTCATACTTTAACAGGCTTAGGACTGTCGACGTTGATTATGTTGGCGTATTTAAAAAGTTAATCACATATGTACAATAATAATTGTTTTTTTCTGTATTTTTCTTAAAACATACCTATTACTTTTTTGGTTTTGTGTTTTTTTTTTGTTTTTTGCTTCATAATCAAAACTAAATTCCTCAATAACCACAAAAAAACCACCACCAAATCAAAACCTCCACCAAAAATAAATACAAAATAGCTACTAACTTAATAGGTATTAGGTAAATATTATCAATCACTGCGTGCACGTGCTATCTGAATACAATATGGAGTCGCTGTGAGCTTCGGTCACCACAAATATTATAACTAATATTCGTATTAGATTAGCGAATACACATTACACAGTGTTCATCAGTTCATCTCGCTCACTCGCCCGCCTCGGGTCGGTTTAGGTGAGTCTGGCGTTCTCACTCACTCGTCGGTGAGCGAGTGAGTGAGATGACGGCGGTCGGCAAACAGAACAGTAGCTAATAGACTAGCGACCTCGCTATTACGCGTCCCTAATATTTGACTAATACCTGGTAACCTATTACTTTATATCGCATATCCTAATATGAATATACATGGCTTGTATTATAATACCTGTACCTATTATGAATATATTAGTTACACCTCTAGATTCTTCTCTTCCTGGTTCTCACCTCTTTCTTCAGCTGTGAGAGCTCATCCGACCACCATGGTAAGTTATTTTTTGTTTTTGATTTTAATTTAGGGATACTGCTATTGCATGCTTTTGTTGTTAATTTTATATATGTTTCTATTTTGTTTTCTAATTCAGCTTTGTTTTCTATTTTGCTTATATTTACTTTGTGAAAATTATCTTCTTCTAGCAATTAGGCCAGTTTCTCATGAAACTGGCTCCAATTCGCTTTTTTGCTGTTAAAAATACGGGTGGTTCTTTCAATGCTTATACCTTTTGCTCGCTTCAATCTAATTTTAAAGGTTAGCACATTATGATCGGATGAAATCAGTCCTTCGCTAACCTCCCAGTCTTCTACCAGGTCCAAAAGATTCGCTGTGCAGGCGGTAATGTCTACGAAGCTCGTATAGGTCTTCCCTCCTCTTACGGTATCGAAAGTTGGGGTATCACCAACGTTGAGTACCTGCAAATCCATATCCCCCATTGTTCCAGCTAGTTCTTCACCCTTCTCGTCTATTTTCAGGCTTCCCCACCATGTGTGTTTGGCGTTTGCATCCCCACCTATAATAAGCTTTTTGATTCCCACTTCTCTTCCAATCTTTTTCAGGTGTGTTAGGAAAGGCTCTATTGTGGCGTGGTTTGGCTCGAAGTAATATGAGACCACCACGATCTCCCAGGCGTTCGTCCTGAGCTTCACCACTACGATGTTGTTTGTGGTGAAGTCTGGACAAAGAATGGCATCCATGTCTTGATCAAAAACAGCGATAGCTGCTTTGATTGTGCCATCTCCTTGGTTTGCGTTCTGAAATATCCTGGCAGTCCCATAATCCTTCATTCGTCCGATTGTCCCAACATAAGGCTCTTGAAGCAGCGCGAAGGCCATTTTTCTGTTGTTAGCCTCAAGTATTAATTCTTGTGTAGCTAGTGCTTTTCTTTGTAAATTAGCTTGGGCTACGGTGTATGGCCTCGCGTCGCTTGGAGAAGCTGTTTGGCTCGGGACCACTTTAGCAATAAGCTACTGAGGCTCGAGCCAACGCATCCCATCTTCTCCTAATCGGGCACTCACTGCTGAACGCATTGTGATCCGATCGCTCTACCTTAGCGTGCACACAGTTTGTGCACGTAGGGACGGCACCGGCCATCCAATCTGCACAATCCGTTCTGAGGTGGGCTCCACCGCAGTGGCTACATTTTTCGATCGTCTCCTTGCAGAATCTTCTGCCGTGGCCGTAACCCAGGCATAGGGAACATTGAACTAGTGGCGATTGGTCCGCCACTCGAACCTTCTGCAAGTCGATCGAGACTGTTTCGGCTTCTATCAGCCGTCTCCATATTGCAGGTGACACCCTCAGGACGATGTGGTGTGTATGTGGGTTTCGCGTTTGTTTTTTATAGGCTATTTCCATGGTGTCTTTGTTGTTTATAGGTGGTAGGAGATTTTTGTTTTGTATTTTCAGGGCGCTGAGGATGTCTTCATCCTGATTGTACTTCAGCACATCCTTTAGAATGACCAGCGGGTTCTTATTTTGGACATTCTCTACGTTTAGCTCCTTTGCTTCTTTTATTTTATTCCGGAATCTGTCGCGTTCTTCTTCTGTTCTGCACCCCACTATCACCTTTCTATCCTTTGCTTTTCTTATTCTTTCTACCGCTATTCCACTCTCTTTTGCATTTACTGTCTTTCTGATTCTATCTAGAACTTCTTCACCTGTCTCTGTTTCGTCTTTGGCGCTGACTACTACTGAGTGTAGTGCAGTCTGTTTGTGGGGCTGTCTCCCAGTGGCAGCCGCTGCTACACTCGCGTAGGTTTGCCTTTCTACTATTTCTTTGTGTTTGTCTATTGTCTCTGCTAGTTTTTCCATGTTCCTGTTGTTTTCTTGAATCAGCTTTTCTTGCTCTGCTTTGTGTTTTCTCATGGTTTCTTTAAATTGCTCCATCTGTTCATTACTCTCTTGTAACATTTTTGCTAGCTTTTCTCCTTCTTTCTCATGGTATTTGTTTTGGTTTCCCTCTAGTTCTTGTTCTTTATCTTTCTTAGGTTCTTCTACATTTTTCTTTCCTTTTACTCTTTCGCATTCTTTTACCATGAGAAAAAGCTTTTCTGCTGCGCCGATTATATTTCCTGCTAGTGTTTTCTTAAAGTTTTTAGATAGTCCAAGATTGGTTTTAATGGTAACGAGGCACACTCTAGCCTCACTCACTCGCTCAGTGCTCTTCAAGCTAGGCTTGTCGGTGCTAGGCGAGTTGGTTGTTGTTAGCGTCCGTACCCTGCTATCCACTTGGGAGAGAGTGGTCTTTGTTGTTGAGCATGAGGGCTGACTCTGTGAGGGCCTCTTGGGCGAAGGTGTGCTTCCTAGGATTGGCCCTGCCTTTGTGGGCTTCCATTCCCCGGAGCCATTCCTCACCCACGAAGTCCAACCAGGATGGGCACTTGGAGTATCGTCGTCTTTTTTTTGTACTAAGCTTTTTGCTGTGACTTTGGTTTGATCGTCTTCTTTCTGCGTCAGCACTGTCTCTTCCTTTCCCTGTTCTTTTGTGAATGTTCTTTCACGTCTAGGGTGGGGGCTTGAGCACCTGTCCCTTTGATTTTCACTTCGAACCTCGTTTTCTTGATCTTGATTTTGCTTGTCTTCCTTCTGCGTCAGCATTTCATCTTCTTTTTCGCTCTCATTTGTGATTGTTAATTCAAGAGGCACCGGAGATGGAGTCTTTAGTTGACTTTGGTTGGTCAAGTCAATCAGGTCGTAAGGTTTATCTCCTTGGCGGGAGGTTTGCGCCTGTTCTACCCTTTTGTCCCTCTTCGGAACAGGTGTTTTGTCAAGCATTTTGTCAGAGGGCTCGCGGGTTTAATAGATGTAAAGTAGTGTGTAATCAATGTAAGTTAGTAAAAGTTGTAAAAATATAAATATAAATGTGTCTTATGAACTAATATGATGTAGAGGTGTAAAATTTGCTCTGTATAGAGTAAGTCTCCAATCGTAGTCAAAAGTCGAATTAAATTTTTGTAAAGATAACAAAGAAATTAAAATAAAATATTCTTGACTCTACAATAGAGTCGGTCTCTATGAAATAAAAGAGTAACCCATAAAGAGTAAAAGGGAATGCCCTTGAAGATGGTAGATGAGATTCGGGACCTTGGAGTTATCCATGACAGTAAGCTCGTTTATGACAAGCATATTGATGGCGTTATAAAAAGAGCCAACAAAGCGTTAGGTTTTGTTATAAGAACCTGCTCTCAGTTCACTTGTATTAAGGTTATTAAAATTTTGTATTGTGCCTATGTACGTAGCATTCTTGAATATGGCGCACAGGTCTGGAACCCTCGATATGAAATTTACATAGATAGGATTGAATCCATACAGCGTAGGTTTCTGCGATATCTGCAATTTAAAAGCAATCGATTTGACCATGATTATGCATCTAAGTGTAAAAGACACCACATACTCCCTTTACAAGAGAGAAGATTAATTGCCGACGTTGTACTCCTCTGTAAAATTGCTCAAGGTGAAATTGACTCCCCACAGCTTCTTGAACACATCAAAATTAAAATCCCCAATAGATCTACTAGGAAACCTGTTCTTTTAGATATTCCATTCAGTTTCACTAATTATAAGCAAAACTCTTTTTTCAGTAGAGCAGTAGCTACTTTCAACGGTTTGGTCGATGTCCCCGAACTCGATTTATTTGATTCAAAAGCTCAAAGAGTCAAAACCCTCCTGACAAAGCGCTGGTTTGATGCGTTATCATCTTAACCTTAAGTTATTAGGATTATGTATCATTTTTCTTTGTAAATTCTGCTTTTTTGTTTTTTACTATATATTAGTTTCTGTATATATTGTATAATTTTGGTAATTGTTAGTAGGTACTTGCATATACATATATCATAATATTTTTATTGTCTATTGTTAGTTCTATTTATTTTTTATTCAATGTACCTATGTCGAAGTTATAAGACTAAGTTATTTCATTTTCATCATTTTCATCCTCTGCAGGCAAGCAATTCTGTAGCTACTATATGCGAGGACACATAAATGGTTATAGGTTTTTTATTTAAGTTATCTGTTAAGTTTGTAAAACTGTATGTCTTCCAAATAAAACAAAATAAAATAAAAATAAAACCCTCGGATGTACTGCAATAAGTAGGAAACCGCGTCGAATTAAGGCTTCTGGTTCCAGAGATATGGGCTAAGAATTTACTCTATGTAGAGTCAGTTAATAATGTAAGTCCGAAAGGACTTGTTCTGAGCACTATGAACCCAGATGTTAATATTCTATAAGTAACAAAACAAAAAACTTTTTATGACTCTACCTAGAGTCTTGCATAATACAAAATTTTTAAGGACCGTTTAATGCTAATGACTATAAAGAAAACCGCATCAAGATCGGACGTCTGGTTGCGGAGCCACAATGCTTCTAATATTTTCAAAATGGCGGACAAAATGGCCGCCTAAAACAGAATGTGTTACAACTCAGCTTCCCCACGTCCGATCGATTTGGGGTTTCTTGCGTATTAATCCAAAGGCAGCGCTCAACACCCTCGCCGCCCTGGTTTAGGTTGGTAGAGTCGATGCTCTACCTAGAGTCAGAACCTAAATAAAGAGCTAGCGGAAGTGCTGGACGACACACTAGAGAAAACCGCGTCAGAATTGGACCTCTGGTTACAGAGTTACAACAACTTATATAAAAACAAGATGGCGAAACAAAATGGCCGCCGGGGTGGGGAAGTGTCGTATCTCAGGAACCCGTGGTCTGATCGAGCTGGGATTTTCTATAGGAGGCTTAAAATACTGTTGATCCTGCCCTTATGAGCCCCGTTGGAGTCGGTAGAGTCAATACTCTACCTAGAGTCAAGACTACACAGAGGGCTTGTACAAGCAATGACAACAGCAACAGAGAAAATCCCAACTTTCCCCGCCTCTTGGTTAAGGAGAAAATACAGTCTAAAATTTTTAAAGATGGCGGCCAATATGGCCGACCTTTGTTTAACTTTGTCAGTTTTCGAGATAAGATACCAGTGTTTGGGCTTGTTGTAAAGGCCTTGGAAAGAACATTACAAATTTAGGACCAATTTAGAATTAATACTATTATTAAAGAAAATATTCAGGAAAAACAATAATATTTTGATAAAAAATACAAAAAATATGGAATTTACCGAAAATTTTTAAAATCTTTTTCCTGATTTAAGTATATTATATTAGGCCTCAATGAACACAATTTAAAAATTTTCAAAGTAATAGTCCTAGCTGGTACCTCGTGATACTGTCAAAAGTTAAAAAAATCATAACTCAGAAAGTACTTATCAGAAAAAGCTAAAATTTAAAATATTTATAAAATGCCTGAAGGGCTAACAGAAAATGATTTTTAATATACACCTAAAAGATTTCGTTTCGGAGTTATAATATTTTGAATTTGCTAAAAAATTTAAAAATACGTAACTTCGTCAAATTCAGTCCAAATTTGACTCTGAAAGCGCCTCCATGCTCGCAAGGAAGACAGCTACGTAGATCCGGTCACAGATTGATTGCGAGTCGTAGGATTCAGCTACCTCGTGGCCACGTGGTTGTTGTTTTTTTGCCTTTATTTCCGCGCGCCTGCACGGAAAAATTCGGCAAAGGTGGGAAAAATGTAGAGCTCCAAGAGGGCCTTCCAGGAGTCAAATAAAAAATGGGGGTCATCGCTGTCAATCTCGAGAAAAACGCCTTCGAATATTCAAATTGTTCTTAAAATGCACTTTTTCACTGCAGGCTTTTTGTTGGAAGCACTTTTAACAAAACAAATTTCGGGGCTCAATGCGCCGTCTATTTCCACAACTTTTGGTGTATTGCACTGCACTGTAGCGTGAAAAAACACTATTTTTTCGAATTTTCGAGCGTGGAGTAGCCTTTTTTCGTGGCGCTTTCGACGGCGGTCCAAGCGCGACTGGTTAGGTTAGGTTAGGTTTTTTTTTTTTTTTTTTTTTTTCCTGTCCGGGATCCATGTCCCGGCCCGCGAGCTAGCCTACATGTTGTCCCTCTGAATCGATCAGAGACCTTTTGTTCTATTTATAGGTATTGAAACAAAGGATGGATTTATCTTTATTGAGGCTTATTTTACTCTAATACATTTATATATTTTATATTTATCTTAAGTCTATTCTAGTTCTCGTATACATTTTTCTATCTTCTCTATTGTTACATTATTTTTACTTTATTACAGTTTATTCTACTAAGGCATTAGGGTTTTTACTCGTATTAATTTCAGTTTGACACATTGTTTACAATTACGCACGAGACGTTTTTATAAATATACACATTCTTAATATCTATTTGTATGCTATTATTACATATCATGCTTAATATATATAATTATTATATATATTCATCATATTTTTCTTATGCTATTTATTTCTTATTATTACTTTATTTGTAATTGAAATGCAATATTTTAAAAATTTTGGACGGTTGAACTTGTCCTTGAGAATCTCGTGTATATTTTCAACTGTTAACTTTACCTGCATTGACTGTTCTACCTCATACCTCTCAAGGCCATACACCGGACACTCTAACAAAATGTGTGGAACCGTTTCGTCCTTCCCAGGTTCGCAAATGCACGACGGGCTCTCTTTACGCTTAAACCGGTTAAGGTATTCGGAGAACCCACCGTGACCCGTCATAACCTGTGTTACGACGCTAGTAGGCTGAATCATCCTAACAATTTTGAAAGCTTCTACAGCGTCTGGAAGGAACATCTTCGTAATTGCGGCCGTTTGGCCAGACGAGTATCTTCGGTTCCATTCGTCAAGCGATTCCGAGCGGATTTGTCGCTTGACGAATGAAACCGGGCACAAGTCGTAGTCGGGTTTCCGTTTCATACAGTGAGCCGCGTCCTTAGCCAGCTGGTCGGCACGCTCGTTCCCCTCAAGCCCCGCATGTGCTTTGATCCAGAATAGGGTTACCACCTTATTCTGGAGTCGGGCTTCTATGATGTTCCTCCTGACCTCTATGACCAGGGCGTGAAGGGAACCAGGGTTCGTCACAGTTTCCAACGAGGATCGCGAGTCACTGTATATACCGAAAGTGCTCTCTGTGCGCTTCAGGATGACTCTTGTGGCCTTACATATGGCCAGGAGTTCTGCCTGATAGACCGTGCAGTAAGATGGTAGTTTTAGTTTGATGGCTTTGGTTTCGGCCTCGCCATTCCACAAGGATAACGCAGCCCCAACCTCACCATCAATCTTACTACCATCGGTGAAAATTCTAACCGCTTGATCATTATGATCGTCCACTTGTTGTTGGTCTAACAGGCTCACGAACCCCAGGCTCATATATTCTGCCGGGTGATCCGTCTCGGCATACGACACCGGGCGCTCTACCTCCCTATCTCCCAGCCCTAGCCGGGGTACCCCTCTCTTGGCCTCGTAGAGAGCAGCTGCCTCCTTAATTCTAAGGTCGAGTGGCAGTATCCCGGCCAGTACCAGTGCCGAGTTCAGTGAGACGGTGCGGTATGCTCTGCAAAGTTTTTGAGCAAAACCCCTCTGCACTGCGTTGAGTTTTCTCTGCACCCCCAGTTTATCCGTTGCCTGCACCCAGGCACTGGCAGCATACGTGACTATTGGCTCCACTGTTGCGGTGTAGATGATCCTTACAATTTCTGGGTGGAGCCCCCAACTGACCTTTGCCGCCCTAGAGAGCTGTTTATAAACATTTAGGGCTTTCCGGCAGACCTCTGCGACGTGGCCATTGAAAGTGAGCTTATGGTCTATTGTCAGGCCCAATAGTTTTATTTCAGGGGACATGCCAATGTCGACCCCGCCCATCCGCAGCAGTGGTGTGTCATATTTTAACTTCCTAGTAATAAGCATAGCTTTGGTTTTGTGAGGAGCAAATTTTAGCTTGTTTTTGACACCCCACTCCTGAACATGGGCGAGGGCGGCATTTGCCTGTCTCTGAACCTCCAGTGCTGTATCACCGTCAACGATCAGAACCACGTCATCAGCAAAGGCCTGACTGTAATAGCCCCGCGTTTCTAGCTCTTTTAGCAAAGGATCTAGAAGGAGGTTCCACAGGATGGGACCGCCGATTGAACCCTGCACACATCCTTTGTTGGTACTCCTCGTGTGCTCCGCTCCCGCGTACCTCACTCTCACCATTCTGTTTTGAAGGTAGCTGTCAACTATTCTCCGTATATTGACGGGGCATTCCTCCTCGGCCAAGCGTGCTTTGATAGCAGGCCACCATGCGCTATCGAAGGCTCCCTCTATGTCCAGTGATATCATTGTTATAAGTTTTTTGCGTTCCAGCTTTCCGCGTATGTAATTCATCAGGTCATAGAGGGAGTCTTCGGTGCTCTTCTGGGGCATAAAGCCGTATTGGCGAGGACTCATTCTAGGGAGCAGGTGCCACTTCAGTCTTCTGACAACTACCTTCTCCAGGATCTTGCCCATCACTGGAAGAAGCCCAATGGGTCTATAGGACTTTGGGTTGGCGTAAGTATCCTTACCCGGCTTCCTCAGGACTACGACCGTGGCCTCCTTCCAGATGTTGGGGAAGTGATGCTGTTCCAGGCATTTATTCATCATCGCAAGGTTCAACTCGAGGTCACAGAACACGACGCGTCTGCATATGTCAGCAGTGAAACCATCGACTCCCGGGGCCTTCTTCGAGTTAAAGCTTTCCGTGGCAGAACGTAGCTCTTCTTTTGTAAATGGTGGGTCATGTTTTTCATCATGGACCCTGTCATTTGCATGGTTTGCTATCTCTCTAGTCTGCCTATGGATTGCGTCTTCTCCGTTTGGTCTCAGCCAAAACTCTGACAGATTCTACAGGGTCTAGTGTTCTTCCATTCTTCTCCAGAGGCAGATCTTCTTGCCTTTTCGTCGTTCTTCCTATTACCCTATAAATTCCCTCCCAAACTCCCTCCCTATCCTGCTTTTCGCAGAATTCTTTCCAACTTCCTATTTGGGCTTTTTTGGTTTCACTCTCATAATTTTCTTTCTCTTGCAGGTACTCCTGGATGACCTTCACTTTCCGGACTGGCGCTGCACATCTGATTCTACGCCTCATAGTGGTGACCTTCTTATTCATGTCAGCGAGTTTTTTGGACCACCACGGCAAGGTAAGTTTTTCTGTTGTTTTCTTTTTTGGTATCGTTTCTTTACATGCTTGCTTAATAATATTCATATATTTGTTTACTGTTTCTTCTAATTCATCCTTATTATTGAGTTTTTCTATTTCTGTTTTATTAATGTTATTTTCTATTTTTAATTGGTCCAATTTCTCATGAAACAGGTTCCAATTAGCTTTTTTGGTGTTATATATTCTGGTTGTTCTTTCTACATTTGTGCCTACTGATTTAACAAGATTAATTTTGAAGGTGATGCCGTTGTGGTCCGAACTTACAAGGTCTTCTTCGACTCTCCAGTCTTCCACCATGCTGAGCAGGTCTTCACTGCAGGCCGTTACATCGACATGGCTAGTATAAGCCTTGTTCCCTCTAATGGTGTCAAAGGTAGGAGTGTCACCCTCATTGAGCACCTGCAAGCTCATGTCTTCCAACGCCCCAGCCATTTCTTCCCCCCTGTGGTCAACTTCTTTACTGCCCCACCATGAACTCTTTGCGTTGGTATCGCCCCCCATTATGATTTTCGTCGACCCAAGCTCCTCTTCAATCTTTTTGAGCTGCTCCAGGTATGGCTCTATGGGCTGGTCTGGTTCAAAGTAGAAAGAGACTACAGCTATCTCCCAGGCACTGGTACGGATCCTCACCACCACGATGTTCTTTGTGGTGAGTTTTGGGCATTGCAGAACGTTGAGTTCGTGATTAAAGACAACTATTGCTGCTTTCACATTCCCTTCTTCTGGTTCAGTGCTCTGGTAGATTCTTGCACCTCTGTAGCTCTTCATACATTTCGCTCCACCCACGTACGGTTCCTGAAGCAGCGCAAAGGCTATCTTCCTTTCACTTGCCTTAATCATAAGCTCATTCGTTGCTAGCTGTTTACGTTGGAGATTTGCCTGGGCCACTAAATAGGGGTTTATATTGGTGGAGGGGCTGGGTGTCTTTTTCGCGTTTGTGCCCTTAGCAGTATGCCACAGTGGCGCGAGCCAAGGCGTCCCACTTCCGTCTCACCACGCACTCTTGGCTAAAGGCGTTGTGCTCCGTTGCATCCAGTTGGGCATGCCTGCAGTTGCAGCAGGTTGGTGCCGTTCCGGTGAGCCAGTCTGCACACTCAGCCTTCATGTGCGGTCCTCCACAATGGCTGCACTTTGGGACGGTCTCCTTGCAGTAGCGCCTGCCATGCCCGTATCCCAAGCACAGCGAGCACTGCACTAGGGGAGACTGATCAGCCACTCTGATTCTTTGGAGGTCAATATAGACCTCCCCTGCGTCGACTAATAGCTTCCACACCTTCGGGGATACGCGGAGCACTACATGGCATGCATGGGGATTCCTCGCTTTTTTCCGGAATCGAACTTCGATCCGGCTGTCCTCTGAGCTGAGGTTTCCAAGAATGTGGCCGTTCTGGTTTCTCAGGGCCTTCAAGACGTCTTCGTCTTTGTTGTACTGAAGAACGTCCTTGAGGACCAGAAGTGGATCCTTATTCTTGACCTCCTCAACACAGAGGTGCGACTCCGCTTTCTTCAGCCTTTCTTTAACTTTCTGCCTTTCTTCTTCAGTTCTACATCCAACAATGATTTTTCTATCCTTTGCCTTCCTAACTCTATCCACCTTTATCCACCCATCCCTTGCATTTACTGCTTCTCTTACCCTATTCAATACCTCATCCCCAGTCTCTGTCTCATCTTTTGAGGATATGACTACGGAGTGCAGCGCAGTCTGGGTCACGGGCTGCCTTCTGGCAAGACCAGCTGCCACACCCATGCACGTCATTTCCTCCAGGGTCTTTTGCTGCTTGTCCATCGCCTCCTTCAGCCCTTCCATCCTCGCGTTGCTTGCGTTGATGAGTTTGCTGTGCTCCTCCAGTCTCCTTATTAATTCCACCTCGGGCTCCGTTCTGGATGCGGAAGCAAGAGGGGGAGTTGTGTCCATTGGTTCCTCCTCATTTCCTGTTCCCCGCTTCCCGTTTTGGCACTCTCCATCTTTACCTTTCCCTCCCTCCGCCTCTTTCACCAGCTGGTACAGGCGCTCCACTGCCAAGGTGACCTCCATTTTTATGTCAGTCTTTAGGTTACGGGAGCTGCCCAGCTGTTCTTTTGCTTTCGTCAAGCAGGCTCGGGCCTCCGATATCCTGTTGACGTATTTGGGTTTCTTTGTCCTCGGCGGGCTTCCCACCGCGTCTACAGATATTCTGCGCGTCATCGTTGAGCTCTCCTGGGAGAGCATCGTTTTAGTTTTTGGTTTGGAAAGTCCCGCCGGGACTAACGGGGCTAACGGCACCTTTTTCGGGGGGGTCTTAGGTTGGGCGTCTGTTTTTCCCGACTCCCATTCTCCAATGCTGCGCCTCACCTTGGAGGTCTCAGTCATTTCGTGTGAAGGTCCTGCCTTCTCCGTCATTTCAGTAGATTTATGGGTGTCGGGATCCACAATCTTCTGTGCCTTTTGAGTAGGTGTACGGTGTCCAAACATGCTTGAAGGACAAATGCAATATACCTATACACAAAACAAAAAGTCAAAATTGAACCAAGGATAAAAAGTTTGTATAAGTTATAAAAAAAAATTAATTTTTCCTTTTTCAGGTTCCAGGGACTTCAGCCAGCCAGCGTCGGCACACAGGTAAGTGCACAGGTAAGTATTCTGTCTGTTTGTCAAATTTAATGAGACTCTACCAAGAGTCGATTTATATATATTTTAAACTTTAGGTCCAAAATTTTCTTATTGTATACTGCAAAAAACAAGTATGGAGTAATTTCCAGTCAGAAGACAAAAAAAATTTTTTGGCTCTACATAGAGTCCTGTTTTATATTACTATTTTGTTGGGTTCCTTAAATTCTATATCACGCAAGAGACGCCGTCAAATTTGGTGTATCGGTTCGAGAGATATGAGGCTTTAAATTTAGAGGGAGGTGGGGGGGAAATTAGGGGGGGTCATATCAGAAACCCAAGTTTGGGGAACTTTGTTGTATATTTAACATAAAATATACAAACTTTGGTCAAAAATTAGCTATCTTGCTCCGTTCCCGAGATAAATGGGTTTAATGTTTCTAAATTTAATTGGGGGGGAAATATGGGGAGAGGGAGGGAAATCAAAATAAATTTTTGGGGAGAAAATTAGGCGCTTTGAAGTAAAAATATTTGGCCAGGATATAATTTAAGATTAGGTTATGAGGGGGGTTTTACCAAAGGGAGGGGTGAAGGGGGGGAGGGGAAACTATTAATTTTAAAAGACTCTATTTATATAACTAATTATTACAACTAAAAATTTTAAAATTTGCGAACTTTCTAAAACAAAAAATCTAATATTAAAAATTTTACAAAAAAGGGGGAAAAAAGTTAAGGGGGGGCTCTTACGAATTATTAAATTTAGAGGTTGCTTACATATATTATAAAACAGGTCATAAAATTTGCCTAACTCTCACCGTTTCGGAGATACAAGGGTGCAACGTATTTGTGCGGTTTGTATTTATATATTAAAATCAATAACTCCTAAACCGCTCTACATAAAAATAAAATTTAAAAACAAAAATAATCTACTCTGTAGGCGTTATAATCTATAAAAAAATAAAGCGAGGTTATCGCTGAAAAAATGGAAAAATTTAGTGTCCAAGATGTCACTTAACCGCACAATAATAAAAATGTCTGTATCTCCGTCACCAATTGTCCGAAAAAAATTCTAAAGGTACCTCCCGGGTCCTGATGCTGTCCTCTTCGGATCACCTATCTTAGCTGACGCCGCGCTCCTCTCCTTCGGTGACCTCGTGGCCACGTGGTACTTGTTTTTTTGCTGATTATTCCGCAGCGGTGTGCGGAAAAAATCAGCAAACACGTCCAACGTGTAGTACTCCACAAGGGCTCCGTCTGGGTCAAATAAAAAATTGGGGTCGTCGCTGCAGATCCAGAGAAAAACCACTTTTTCTTGTCAAAATTTTGCGAAAATCACTTTTTTGAAGATAACTTCGTGAATTTTCCACTTTGCACAACATTTTTTTCACTCGCGTGTGCCTTCACAGCGCGCTTCTGCTTTTGGTGTATAGCGCGCCACTTAAAATGCAAATAAACTATTTTTAACGAATTTTTTCGTGCGGAAGGGCTTGTTTTCGTGGCGCTTTCGACGGCGGTCCAAGCGCGACTGGTTAGAATGACAATGGAAAAATATTGGGACGATTATAAGACAAAAGTAGTTTTCGTCAGTACCTACCTGCCCGTGCCGGGAGTAGTTTCTGTATCGATTTTTTCATATCCTCAATTCTTTGTCAAAACTTCATTTTTATACGATTTATATGTAAAGATTCACAATGGAAACACATTGGGACGATTATAAGACAAAAGAAGTTATCGTCAGTACCTACCTGCCCGTGCCGGGAGTAGTTTCTGTATCGATTTTTTCATATCCTCAATTCTTTGTTAAAACTTGACTTTTATATGATTTATATGTAAAGATTCACAATGGAAACACATTGGGACGATTATAAGACAAAAGTAGTTTTCGTCAGTACCTACCTGCCCGTGCCGGGAGTTGTTTCTGTATCGATTTTTTCATATCCTCAATTCTTTGTCAAAACTTGATTTTTATACGATTTATATGTAAAGATTCACAATGGACACACATTGGGACGATTATAAGACAAAAGAAGTTATCGTCAGTACCTACCTGCCCGTGCCGGGAGTAGTTTCTGTATCGATTTTTTCATATCCTCAATTCTTTGTCAAAACTTGATTTTTATACGATTTATATGTAAAGATTCACAATGGAAACACATTGGGACGATTATAAGACAAAAGTAGTTTTCGTCAGTACCTACCTGCCCGTGCCTGGAGTAGTTTCTGTATCGATTTTTTCATATCCTCAATTCTTTGTCAAAACTTGATTTTTATACGATTTATATGTAAAGATTCACAATGGAAACACATTGGGACGATTATAAGACAAATGTAGTTTTCGTCAGTACCTACCTGCCCGTGCCGGGAGTAGTTTCTCTATCGATTTTTTCATATCCTCAATTCTTTGTCAAAACTTGATTTTTATACGATTTATTATGTAAAGATTCACAATGGACACACATTGGGACGATTATAAGACAAAAGTAGTTTTCGTCAGTACCTACCTGCCCGTGCCGGGAGTAGTTTCTGTATCGATTTTTTCATATCCTCAATTCTTTTTCATATGAGGATATGAAAAAATCGATATAAACATTCACAATGGAAACACATTGGGACGATTATAAGACAAAAGTAGCTTTCGTCAGTACCTACCTGCCCGTGCCGGGAGTAGTTTCTGTATCGATTTTTTCATATCCTCATTTCTTTGTCAAAACTTGATTTTTATACGATTTATATGTAAAGATTCACAATGGAAACACTTTGGGACGATTATAAGACAAAAGTGGTTTTCGTCAGTACCTACCTGCCCGTGCCGGGAGTAGTTTCTGTATCGATTTTTTCATATCCTCAATTCTTTGTCGAAACTTGATTTTTATACGATTTATATGTAAAGATTCACAATGGAAACACATTGGGACGATTATAAGACAAAAGTAGTTTTCGTCAGTACCTACCTGCCCGTGCCGGGAGTTGTTTCTGTATCGATTTTTTCATATGAGGATATGAAAAAATCGATACAGACATTCACAATGGAAACACATTGGGACGATTATAAGACAAAAGTAGCTTTCGTCAGTACCTACCTGCCCGTGCCGGGAGTAGTTTCTGTATCGATTTTTTCATATCCTCAATTCTTTGTCAAAACTTGATTTTTATACGATTTATATGTAAAGATTCACAATGGACACACATTGGGACGATTATAAGACAAAAGAAGTTATCGTCAGTACCTACCTGCCCGTGCCGGGAGTAGTTTCTGTATCGATTTTTTCATATCCTCAATTCTTTGTCAAAACTTGATTTTTATACGATTTATATGTAAAGATTCACAATGGAAACACATTGGGACGATTATAAGACAAAAGTAGTTTTCGTCAGTGTAGGTTGGTAGGTTGTGCGCTGTGGTGGTCGAAGTAAGTAACACACAATTCAGTCACAGGCCTTTATTCACTACATTTATATTAAGAAGGATTGGAAGAAGGCACAGTAGTTCGTAGATTCACAGAAAGAGTTCACAGTAGATAGTAGGAGAAACAGAAGATAGAATGAATAGCGATAGCGGTAAGTACGTAAAGATTAGAAGCAACTTGAAACAAAGTAATGCGCGTCGTATCGAGATTCCAAGCGACTGACTGGGTGACACGAGGAAAGAGGTAGCGGGGCGCGGGGGTCCCCGCCCCGCGCGCCGGCCGGCCGTCGTCGGGCCTAAGGAATGCGCGTGATTGCGAAATATAATACAAAAGAAATGGAAGAGTAGTGTGTAAGAACAAGATGTGATAGTATGAACGTTAAACAGGTATGAATGATAGAATGTATGGACAGTGTACGAACATAGTAATAAGTATGTGTGAACGTGTAAATATATAATTTAGATATTATATAATGAGTAGATAAATAAATAATATACTTAAATAAAGTGTTTAATTTGAATATTAATGGGAGATCCCTACCTACCTGCCCGTGCCGGGAGTAGTTTCTTTATCGATTTTTTCATATCCTCAATTCTTTGTCAAAACTTGATTTTTATATGATTTATATGTAAACATTCACAATGGAAACACATTGGGACGATTAAAAGACAAAAGTAGATTTCGTCAGTACCTACCTGCCCGTGCCGGGAGTAGTTTCTCTATCGATTTTTTCATATCCTCAATTCTTTGTCAAAACTTAATTTTTATACGATTTATATGTAAAGATTCACAATGGAAACACATTGGGACGATTATAAGACAAAAGTAGTTTTCGTCAGGACCTACCTGCCCGTGCCGGGAGTAGTTTCTGTATCGATTTTTTAATATCCTCAATTCTTTGTCAAAACTTGATTTTTATATGATTTATATGTAAACATTCACAATGGAAACACATTGGGATGATTAAAAGACAAAAGAAGTTATCGTCAGTACCTACCTGCCCGTGCCGGGAGTAGTTTCTGTATCGATTTTTTCATATCCTCAATTCTTTGTCAAAACTTGATTTTTATACGATTTATATGTAAAGATTCACAATGGAAACACATTGGGATGATTAAAAGACAAAAGTAGTTTTCGTCAGTACCTACCTGCCCGTGCCGGGAGTAGTTTCTGTATCGATTTTTTCATATCCTCAATTACAAATACAAATACAAATACAAATACAAAATATTTATTCAGAAACTTAAAATACATTATATAACAGTGTTTGAGATCCCCTTTTAAGTAAAGTATTTTACCTGTGTTAGGGGAATCTCGCTCTGCCGCAAACAATAGAATTTGGAACGTACATTAAGTTCAGCTAGTAGTTATATAGTATACATATAAGGCTACTTAAATTATAGAGCTTATTATTTACAAAAAATTTAGTTGATATTTATTTATTTTAGCTATTTGGAAAGTGAGCGCGCATGTAATTCTATAGGTGTGCATGTATGAGTGTGTGGGGGTGTGTGTATGTGTGTGTATGTGTGGGGGTGTGTGCGTGTGATTAAAATTGGTGCTCCTGAGGACACCGGTCTCTTAAGAGTCCGGGCAACGGAAGGCAACCAATTGTGTGTGTGTATGCGTGTGTGTGGGGAGGTGTTGTGTGTGACGATGTATGGTATATGTGTGTTTGTTAGTATATGTGAACCTGTAAAATTTAAATATTTAATAGTAAAGTATATAGAGATACATGAGAATCATAGGAGAGAAGACAGAGGAAAACCTAACATAACCTATCATACAGTGCTTCCGTTTCGTCATAGCTTAAGTAGAGTAGCCATTTGGTTAGTTTCTTTTTCAATTCATAGTTACTTAAGCCATAAATATTAAGTTTTTTGTTAATTAAGTTATATATGTGGGCGGATTGGGATACATATTGTCGTGCAGCAAAATTAGATCTTACAGTTACTCTATTAATAATATTTTTATTTCTTCGTTGTGTTGTTTGACTAGTTATGAATTTTAAATGTTTATGGATTTTTAAGACTATGTTTAAGGTATATAATTTTCTAATCGTAAGCAATTCTGATTCCGTATAAAGTAGATAAGTTGGATATCTGTATGGTCTAGAGTACATTACTTTAATAAGAGACCTTTGCGCTCTTTCTACTTCTATATATTTACTCTTTATGGCTCCCCCCCAAACGGTTATACAGTAGCCTATGACTGATTCTGCTAAGGAAGTGTAAATTTGGTTTAGTAAAGGTTTGGAAGCGGAATTTCTTAGACCCTTAAATATCCAAATAAGTTTCCTTACTCTACCCGCCAGCAGTTCTATTTGTGCATGCCATGACAATCGCTGATCAATCATTATGCCCAAGTACTTGGTTGTCTTAACTTTAATGATTTCAGGACAGGGGCATACCAGATCGTTACGATTGCAGGAGTGAATTTTTATTCTGTAATCAGTGGGGGGCTGTGTGTTATTATACATTGAAAAAGTCATAAAGTTAGTTTTAGTAACATTAAGGGTGAGAGCATTGTTCTTGAGCCATTCAGATACCAATGAGAGTCCAGCTTCAGCCTTCTGTTTAACATCATCCCATGATTTGCCGGTGAAAACTATGGCAGTATCATCTGCATAAGAGAAGATTTTGACGTCACTGAGTTCAAGGCTGCAGAGGTCGTCAATGTAGACGAGAAACAGTGTCGGTCCGAGTACGCTACCTCAATTTCTCTTTTTTTTTTTGTCAATTCTTTGTCAAAACTTGATTTTTATACGATTTATATGTAAAGATTCACAATGGACACACATTGGGACGATTATAAGACAAAAGAAGTTATCGTCACTACTTACCTGCCCGTGCCGGGAGTAGTTTCTGTATCGATTTTTTCATATCCTCAATTCTTTGTCAAAACTTGATTTTTATACGATTTATATGTAAAGATTCACAATGGAAACACATTGGGACGATTATAAGACAAAAGTAGTTTTCGTCAGTACCTACCTGCCCGTGCCGGGAGTAGTTTCTCTATCGATTTTTTCATATCCTCAATTCTTTGTCAAAACTTGATTTTTATACGATTTATTATGTAAAGATTCACAATGGACACACATTGGGACGATTATAAGACAAAAGTAGTTTTCGTCAGTACCTACCTGCCCGTGCCGGGAGTAGTTTCTGTATCGATTTTTTCATATCCTCAATTCTTTGTCGAAACTTGATTTTTATACGATTTATATGTAAACATTCACAATGGAAACACATTGGGACGATTATAAGACAAAAGTAATTTTCGTCAGTACCTACCTGCCCGTGCCGGGAGTAGTTTCTGTATCGATTTTTTAATATCCTCAATTCTTTGTCAAAACTTGATTTTTATACGATTTATATGTAAAGATTCACAATGGAAACACATTGGGACGATTATAAGACAAAAGTAGTTTTTGTCAGTACCTACCTGCCCGTGCCGGGAGTAGTTTCTGTATCGATTTTTTCATATCCTCATTTCTTTGTCAAAACTTGATTTATATACGATTTATATGTAAAGATTCGCAATGGAAACACATTGGGACGATTATAAGACAAAAGTAGTTTTCGTCAGTACCTACCTGCCCGTGCCGGGAGTAGTTTCTGTATCGATTTTTTCATATCCTCAATTCTTTGTTAAAACTTGATTTTTATATGATTTATATGTAAAGATTCACAATGGAAACACATTGGGACGATTATAAGACAAAAGTAGTTTTCGTCAGTACCTACCTGCCCGTGCCGGGAGTTGTTTCTGTATCGATTTTTTCATATCCTCAATTCTTTGTCAAAACTTGATTTTTATACGATTTATATGTAAAGATTCACAATGGACACACATTGGGACGATTATAAGACAAAAGTAGATTTCGTCAGTACCTACCTGCCCGTGCCGGGAGTAGTTTCTGTATCGATTTTTTCATATCCTCATTTCTTTGTCAAAACTTGATTTTAATATGATTTATATGTAAACATTCACAATGGAAACACATTGGGAAGATTAAAAGACAAAAGTAGTTTTCGTCAGTACCTACCTGCCCGTGCCGGGAGTAGTTTCTGTATCGATTTTTTCATATCCTCAATTCTTTGTCAAAACTTGATTTTTATACGATTTATATGTAAAGATTCACAATGGAAACACATTGGGACGATTACAAGACAAAAGTAGTTTTCGTCAGTACCTACCTGCCCGTGCCGGGAGTAGTTTCTGTATCGATTTTTTCATATCCTCAATTCTTTGTCGAAACTTGATTTTTATATGATTTATATGTAAACATGCACAATGGAAACACTTTGGGACGATTATAAGACAAAAGTAATTTTCGTCAGTACCTACCTGCCCGTTCCGGGAGTAGTTTCTGTATCGATTTTTACATATCCTCAATTCTTTGTCGAAACTTGATTTTTATACGATTTATATGAAAACATTCACAATGGAAACACATTGGGACGATTATAAGACAAAAGTAGTTTTTGTCCGTACCTACCTGCCCGTGCCGGGAGTAGTTTCTGTATCGATTTTTTCATATCCTCATTTCTTTGTCAAAACTTGATTTATATACGATTTATATGTAAAGATTCACAATGGAAACACATTGGGACGATTATAAGACAAAAGTAGTTTTCGTCAGTACCTACCTGCCCGTGCCGGGAGTAGTTTCTGTATCGATTTTTTCATATCCTCAATTCTTTGTCAAAACTTGATTTTTATATGATTTACATGAAAACATTCACAATGGAAACACATTGGGACGATTATAAGACAAAAGTAGTTTTCGTCAGTACCTAACTGCCCGTGCCGGGAGTATTTTCGATATGGATTTTTTCATATCCTCAATTCTTTGTCGAAACTTGATTTTAATATGATTTATATGTAAACATTCACAATGGAAACACATTGGGAAGATTAAAAGACAAAAGTAGTTTTCGTCAGTACCTACCTGCCCGTGCCGGGAGTTGTTTCTGTATCGATTTTTTCATATCCTCAATTCTTTGTCAAAACTTGATTTTTATACGATTTATATGTAAAGATTCACAATGGACACACATTGAGACGATTATAAGACAAAAGTAGTTTTCGTCAGTACCTACCTGCCCGTGCCGGGAGTAGTTTCTGTATCGATTTTTTCATATCCTCATTTCTTTGTCAAAACTTGATTTTAATATGATTTATATGTAAACATTCACAATGGAAACACATTGGGACGATTATAAGACAAAAGTAGTTTTCGTCAGTACCTACCTGCCCGTGCCGGGAGTTGTTTCTGTATCGATTTTTTCATATCCTCAATTCTTTGTCAAAACTTGATTTTTATACGATTTATATGTAAAGATTCACAATGGAAACACATTGGGACGATTACAAGACAAAAGTAGTTTTCGTCAGTACCTACCTGCCCGTGCCGGGAGTAGTTTCTGTATCGATTTTTTCATATCCTCAATTCTTTGTCGAAACTTGATTTTTATACGATTTATATGTAAACATTCACAATGGAAACACATTGGGACGATTATAAGACAAAAGTAATTTTCGTCAGTACCTACCTGCCCGTGCCGGGAGTAGTTTCTGTATCGATTTTTTAATATCCTCAATTCTTTGTCAAAACTTGATTTTTATACGATTTATATGTAAAGATTCACAATGGAAACACATTGGGACGATTATAAGACAAAAGTAGTTTTTGTCAGTACCTACCTGCCCGTGCCGGGAGTAGTTTCTGTATCGATTTTTTCATATCCTCATTTCTTTGTCAAAACTTGATTTATATACGATTTATATGTAAAGATTCACAATGGAAACACATTGGGACGATTATAAGACAAAAGTAGTTTTCGTCAGTACCTACCTGCCCGTGCCGGGAGTAGTTTCTGTATCGATTTTTTCATATCCTCAATTCTTTGTTAAAACTTGATTTTTATATGATTTATATGTAAAGATTCACAATGGAAACACATTGGGACGATTATAAGACAAAAGTAGTTTTCGTCAGTACCTACCTGCCCGTGCCGGGAGTTGTTTCTGTATCGATTTTTTCATATCCTCAATTCTTTGTCAAAACTTGATTTTTATACGATTTATATGTAAAGATTCACAATGGACACACATTGGGACGATTATAAGACAAAAGTAGATTTCGTCAGTACCTACCTGCCCGTGCCGGGAGTAGTTTCTGTATCGATTTTTTCATATCCTCATTTCTTTGTCAAAACTTGATTTTAATATGATTTATATGTAAACATTCACAATGGAAACACATTGGGAAGATTAAAAGACAAAAGTAGTTTTCGTCAGTACCTACCTGCCCGTGCCGGGAGTAGTTTCTGTATCGATTTTTTCATATCCTCAATTCTTTGTCAAAACTTGATTTTTATACGATTTATATGTAAAGATTCACAATGGAAACACATTGGGACGATTACAAGACAAAAGTAGTTTTCGTCAGTACCTACCTGCCCGTGCCGGGAGTAGTTTCTGTATCGATTTTTTCATATCCTCAATTCTTTGTCAAAACTTGATTTATATACGATTTATATGTAAAGATTCACAATGGAAACACATTGGGACGATTATAAGACAAAAGTAGTTTTCGTCAGTACCTACCTGCCCGTGCCGGGAGTAGTTTCTGTATCGATTTTTTCATATCCTCAATTCTTTGTTAAAACTTGATTTTTATATGATTTATATGTAAAGATTCACAATGGAAACACATTGGGACGATTATAAGACAAAAGTAGTTTTCGTCAGTACCTACCTGCCCGTGCCGGGAGTTGTTTCTGTATCGATTTTTTCATATCCTCAATTCTTTGTCAAAACTTGATTTATATACGATTTATATGTAAAGATTCACAATGGAAACACATTGGGACGATTATAAGACAAAAGTAGTTTTCGTCAGTACCTACCTGCCCGTGCCGGGAGTAGTTTCTGTATCGATTTTTTCATATCCTCAATTCTTTGTTAAAACTTGATTTTTATATGATTTATATGTAAAGATTCACAATGGAAACACATTGGGACGATTATAAGACAAAAGTAGTTTTCGTCAGTACCTACCTGCCCGTGCCGGGAGTTGTTTCTGTATCGATTTTTTCATATCCTCAATTCTTTGTCAAAACTTGATTTTTATACGATTTATATGTAAAGATTCACAATGGACACACATTGGGACGATTATAAGACAAAAGTAGATTTCGTCAGTACCTACCTGCCCGTGCCGGGAGTAGTTTCTGTATCGATTTTTTCATATCCTCATTTCTTTGTCAAAACTTGATTTTAATATGATTTATATGTAAACATTCACAATGGAAACACATTGGGAAGATTAAAAGACAAAAGTAGTTTTCGTCAGTACCTACCTGCCCGTGCCGGGAGTAGTTTCTGTATCGATTTTTTCATATCCTCAATTCTTTGTCAAAACTTGATTTTTATACGATTTATATGTAAAGATTCACAATGGAAACACATTGGGACGATTACAAGACAAAAGTAGTTTTCGTCAGTACCTACCTGCCCGTGCCGGGAGTAGTTTCTGTATCGATTTTTTCATATCCTCAATTCTTTGTCAAAACTTGATTTATATACGATTTATATGTAAAGATTCACAATGGAAACACATTGGGACGATTATAAGACAAAAGTAGTTTTCGTCAGTACCTACCTGCCCGTGCCGGGAGTAGTTTCTGTATCGATTTTTTCATATCCTCAATTCTATGTTAAAACTTGATTTTTATATGATTTATATGTAAAGATTCACAATGGAAACACATTGGGACGATTATAAGACAAAAGTAGTTTTCGTCAGTACCTACCTGCCCGTGCCGGGAGTTGTTTCTGTATCGATTTTTTCATATCCTCAATTCTTTGTCAAAACTTGATTTATATACGATTTATATGTAAAGATTCACAATGGAAACACATTGGGACGATTATAAGACAAAAGTAGTTTTCGTCAGTACCTACCTGCCCGTGCCGGGAGTAGTTTCTGTATCGATTTTTTCATATCCTCAATTCTTTGTTAAAACTTGATTTTTATATGATTTATATGTAAAGATTCACAATGGAAACACATTGGGACGATTATAAGACAAAAGTAGTTTTCGTCAGTACCTACCTGCCCGTGCCGGGAGTTGTTTCTGTATCGATTTTTTCATATCCTCAATTCTTTGTCAAAACTTGATTTTTATACGATTTATATGTAAAGATTCACAATGGACACACATTGGGACGATTATAAGACAAAAGTAGATTTCGTCAGTACCTACCTGCCCGTGCCGGGAGTAGTTTCTGTATCGATTTTTTCATATCCTCATTTCTTTGTCAAAACTTGATTTTAATATGATTTATATGTAAACATTCACAATGGAAACACATTGGGAAGATTAAAAGACAAAAGTAGTTTTCGTCAGTACCTACCTGCCCGTGCCGGGAGTAGTTTCTGTATCGATTTTTTCATATCCTCAATTCTTTGTCAAAACTTGATTTTTATACGATTTATATGTAAAGATTCACAATGGAAACACATTGGGACGATTACAAGACAAAAGTAGTTTTCGTCAGTACCTACCTGCCCGTGCCGGGAGTAGTTTCTGTATCGATTTTTTCATATCCTCAATTCTTTGTCGAAACTTGATTTTTATATGATTTATATGTAAACATGCACAATGGAAACACTTTGGGACGATTATAAGACAAAAGTAATTTTCGTCAGTACCTACCTGCCCGTTCCGGGAGTAGTTTCTGTATCGATTTTTACATATCCTCAATTCTTTGTCGAAACTTGATTTTTATACGATTTATATGAAAACATTCACAATGGAAACACATTGGGACGATTATAAGACAAAAGTAGTTTTTGTCCGTACCTACCTGCCCGTGCCGGGAGTAGTTTCTGTATCGATTTTTTCATATCCTCATTTCTTTGTCAAAACTTGATTTATATACGATTTATATGTAAAGATTCACAATGGAAACACATTGGGACGATTATAAGACAAAAGTAGTTTTCGTCAGTACCTACCTGCCCGTGCCGGGAGTAGTTTCTGTATCGATTTTTTCATATCCTCAATTCTTTGTCAAAACTTGATTTTTATATGATTTACATGAAAACATTCACAATGGAAACACATTGGGACGATTATAAGACAAAAGTAGTTTTCGTCAGTACCTAACTGCCCGTGCCGGGAGTATTTTCGATATGGATTTTTTCATATCCTCAATTCTTTGTCGAAACTTGATTTTAATATGATTTATATGTAAACATTCACAATGGAAACACATTGGGAAGATTAAAAGACAAAAGTAGTTTTCGTCAGTACCTACCTGCCCGTGCCGGGAGTTGTTTCTGTATCGATTTTTTCATATCCTCAATTCTTTGTCAAAACTTGATTTTTATACGATTTATATGTAAAGATTCACAATGGACACACATTGAGACGATTATAAGACAAAAGTAGTTTTCGTCAGTACCTACCTGCCCGTGCCGGGAGTAGTTTCTGTATCGATTTTTTCATATCCTCATTTCTTTGTCAAAACTTGATTTTAATATGATTTATATGTAAACATTCACAATGGAAACACATTGGGACGATTATAAGACAAAAGTAGTTTTCGTCAGTACCTACCTGCCCGTGCCGGGAGTTGTTTCTGTATCGATTTTTTCATATCCTCAATTCTTTGTCCTAACTTGATTTTTATACGATTTATATGTAAAGATTCACAATGGAAACACATTGGGACGATTACAAGACAAAAGTAGTTTTCGTCAGTACCTACCTGCCCGTGCCGGGAGTAGTTTCTGTATCGATTTTTTCATATCCTCAATTCTTTGTCGAAACTTGATTTTTATACGATTTATATGTAAACATTCACAATGGAAACACATTGGGACGATTATAAGACAAAAGTAATTTTCGTCAGTACCTACCTGCCCGTGCCGGGAGTAGTTTCTGTATCGATTTTTTAATATCCTCAATTCTTTGTCAAAACTTGATTTTTATACGATTTATATGTAAAGATTCACAATGGAAACACATTGGGACGATTATAAGACAAAAGTAGTTTTTGTCAGTACCTACCTGCCCGTGCCGGGAGTAGTTTCTGTATCGATTTTTTCATATCCTCATTTCTTTGTCAAAACTTGATTTATATACGATTTATATGTAAAGATTCACAATGGAAACACATTGGGACGATTATAAGACAAAAGTAGTTTTCGTCAGTACCTACCTGCCCGTGCCGGGAGTAGTTTCTGTATCGATTTTTTCATATCCTCAATTCTTTGTTAAAACTTGATTTTTATATGATTTATATGTAAAGATTCACAATGGAAACACATTGGGACGATTATAAGACAAAAGTAGTTTTCGTCAGTACCTACCTGCCCGTGCCGGGAGTTGTTTCTGTATCGATTTTTTCATATCCTCAATTCTTTGTCAAAACTTGATTTTTATACGATTTATATGTAAAGATTCACAATGGACACACATTGGGACGATTATAAGACAAAAGTAGATTTCGTCAGTACCTACCTGCCCGTGCCGGGAGTAGTTTCTGTATCGATTTTTTCATATCCTCATTTCTTTGTCAAAACTTGATTTTAATATGATTTATATGTAAACATTCACAATGGAAACACATTGGGAAGATTAAAAGACAAAAGTAGTTTTCGTCAGTACCTACCTGCCCGTGCCGGGAGTAGTTTCTGTATCGATTTTTTCATATCCTCAATTCTTTGTCAAAACTTGATTTTTATACGATTTATATGTAAAGATTCACAATGGAAACACATTGGGACGATTACAAGACAAAAGTAGTTTTCGTCAGTACCTACCTGCCCGTGCCGGGAGTAGTTTCTGTATCGATTTTTTCATATCCTCAATTCTTTGTCAAAACTTGATTTATATACGATTTATATGTAAAGATTCACAATGGAAACACATTGGGACGATTATAAGACAAAAGTAGTTTTCGTCAGTACCTACCTGCCCGTGCCGGGAGTAGTTTCTGTATCGATTTTTTCATATCCTCAATTCTTTGTTAAAACTTGATTTTTATATGATTTATATGTAAAGATTCACAATGGAAACACATTGGGACGATTATAAGACAAAAGTAGTTTTCGTCAGTACCTACCTGCCCGTGCCGGGAGTTGTTTCTGTATCGATTTTTTCATATCCTCAATTCTTTGTCAAAACTTGATTTATATACGATTTATATGTAAAGATTCACAATGGAAACACATTGGGACGATTATAAGACAAAAGTAGTTTTCGTCAGTACCTACCTGCCCGTGCCGGGAGTAGTTTCTGTATCGATTTTTTCATATCCTCAATTCTTTGTTAAAACTTGATTTTTATATGATTTATATGTAAAGATTCACAATGGAAACACATTGGGACGATTATAAGACAAAAGTAGTTTTCGTCAGTACCTACCTGCCCGTGCCGGGAGTTGTTTCTGTATCGATTTTTTCATATCCTCAATTCTTTGTCAAAACTTGATTTTTATACGATTTATATGTAAAGATTCACAATGGACACACATTGGGACGATTATAAGACAAAAGTAGATTTCGTCAGTACCTACCTGCCCGTGCCGGGAGTAGTTTCTGTATCGATTTTTTCATATCCTCATTTCTTTGTCAAAACTTGATTTTAATATGATTTATATGTAAACATTCACAATGGAAACACATTGGGAAGATTATAAGACAAAAATAGATTTCGTCAGTACCTACCTGCCCGTGCCGGGAGTAGTTTCTGTATCGATTTTTTCATATCCTCAATTCTTTGTCAAAACTTGATTTTTATACGATTTATATGTAAAGATTCACAATGGAAACACATTGGGACGATTACAAGACAAAAGTAGTTTTCATCAGTACCTACCTGCCCGTGCCGGGAGTAGTTTCTGTATCGATTTTTTCATATCCTCAATTCTTTGTCGAAACTTGATTTTTATATGATTTATATGTAAACATGCACAATGGAAACACTTTGGGACGATTATAAGACAAAAGTAATTTTCGTCAGTACCTACCTGCCCGTTCCGGGAGTAGTTTCTGTATCGATTTTTTCATATCCTCAATTCTTTGTCGAAACTTGATTTTTATACGATTTATATGTAAACATTCACAATGGAAACACATTGGGACGATTATAAGACAAAAGTAATTTTCGTCAGTACCTACCTGCCCGTGCCGGGAGTAGTTTCTGTATCGATTTTTTAATATCCTCAATTCTTTGTCAAAACTTGATTTTTATACGATTTATATGTAAAGATTCACAATGGAAACACATTGGGACGATTATAAGACAAAAGTAGTTTTTGTCAGTACCTACCTGCCCGTGCCGGGAGTAGTTTCTGTATCGATTTTTTCATATCCTCATTTCTTTGTCAAAACTTGATTTATATACGATTTATATGTAAAGATTCACAATGGAAACACATTGGGACGATTATAAGACAAAAGTAGTTTTCGTCAGTACCTACCTGCCCGTGCCGGGAGTAGTTTCTGTATCGATTTTTTCATATCCTCAATTCTTTGTTAAAACTTGATTTTTATATGATTTATATGTAAAGATTCACAATGGAAACACATTGGGACGATTATAAGACAAAAGTAGTTTTCGTCAGTACCTACCTGCCCGTGCCGGGAGTTGTTTCTGTATCGATTTTTTCATATCCTCAATTCTTTGTCAAAACTTGATTTATATACGATTTATATGTAAAGATTCACAATGGAAACACATTGGGACGATTATAAGACAAAAGTAGTTTTCGTCAGTACCTACCTGCCCGTGCCGGGAGTAGTTTCTGTATCGATTTTTTCATATCCTCAATTCTTTGTTAAAACTTGATTTTTATATGATTTATATGTAAAGATTCACAATGGAAACACATTGGGACGATTATAAGACAAAAGTAGTTTTCGTCAGTACCTACCTGCCCGTGCCGGGAGTTGTTTCTGTATCGATTTTTTCATATCCTCAATTCTTTGTCAAAACTTGATTTTTATACGATTTATATGTAAAGATTCACAATGGACACACATTGGGACGATTATAAGACAAAAGTAGATTTCGTCAGTACCTACCTGCCCGTGCCGGGAGTAGTTTCTGTATCGATTTTTTCATATCCTCATTTCTTTGTCAAAACTTGATTTTAATATGATTTATATGTAAACATTCACAATGGAAACACATTGGGAAGATTAAAAGACAAAAGTAGTTTTCGTCAGTACCTACCTGCCCGTGCCGGGAGTAGTTTCTGTATCGATTTTTTCATATCCTCAATTCTTTGTCAAAACTTGATTTTTATACGATTTATATGTAAAGATTCACAATGGAAACACATTGGGACGATTACAAGACAAAAGTAGTTTTCGTCAGTACCTACCTGCCCGTGCCGGGAGTAGTTTCTGTATCGATTTTTTCATATCCTCAATTCTTTGTCAAAACTTGATTTATATACGATTTATATGTAAAGATTCACAATGGAAACACATTGGGACGATTATAAGACAAAAGTAGTTTTCGTCAGTACCTACCTGCCCGTGCCGGGAGTAGTTTCTGTATCGATTTTTTCATATCCTCAATTCTTTGTTAAAACTTGATTTTTATATGATTTATATGTAAAGATTCACAATGGAAACACATTGGGACGATTATAAGACAAAAGTAGTTTTCGTCAGTACCTACCTGCCCGTGCCGGGAGTTGTTTCTGTATCGATTTTTTCATATCCTCAATTCTTTGTCAAAACTTGATTTATATACGATTTATATGTAAAGATTCACAATGGAAACACATTGGGACGATTATAAGACAAAAGTAGTTTTCGTCAGTACCTACCTGCCCGTGCCGGGAGTAGTTTCTGTATCGATTTTTTCATATCCTCAATTCTTTGTTAAAACTTGATTTTTATATGATTTATATGTAAAGATTCACAATGGAAACACATTGGGACGATTATAAGACAAAAGTAGTTTTCGTCAGTACCTACCTGCCCGTGCCGGGAGTTGTTTCTGTATCGATTTTTTCATATCCTCAATTCTTTGTCAAAACTTGATTTTTATACGATTTATATGTAAAGATTCACAATGGACACACATTGGGACGATTATAAGACAAAAGTAGATTTCGTCAGTACCTACCTGCCCGTGCCGGGAGTAGTTTCTGTATCGATTTTTTCATATCCTCATTTCTTTGTCAAAACTTGATTTTAATATGATTTATATGTAAACATTCACAATGGAAACACATTGGGAAGATTATAAGACAAAAGTAGATTTCGTCAGTACCTACCTGCCCGTGCCGGGAGTAGTTTCTGTATCGATTTTTTCATATCCTCAATTCTTTGTCAAAACTTGATTTTTATACGATTTATATGTAAAGATTCACAATGGAAACACATTGGGACGATTACAAGACAAAAGTAGTTTTCATCAGTACCTACCTGCCCGTGCCGGGAGTAGTTTCTGTATCGATTTTTTCATATCCTCAATTCTTTGTCGAAACTTGATTTTTATATGATTTATATGTAAACATGCACAATGGAAACACTTTGGGACGATTATAAGACAAAAGTAATTTTCGTCAGTACCTACCTGCCCGTTCCGGGAGTAGTTTCTGTATCGATTTTTTCATATCCTCAATTCTTTGTCGAAACTTGATTTTTATACGATTTATATGTAAACATTCACAATGGAAACACATTGGGACGATTATAAGACAAAAGTAATTTTCGTCAGTACCTACCTGCCCGTGCCGGGAGTAGTTTCTGTATCGATTTTTTAATATCCTCAATTCTTTGTCAAAACTTGATTTTTATACGATTTATATGTAAAGATTCACAATGGAAACACATTGGGACGATTATAAGACAAAAGTAGTTTTTGTCAGTACCTACCTGCCCGTGCCGGGAGTAGTTTCTGTATCGATTTTTTCATATCCTCATTTCTTTGTCAAAACTTGATTTATATACGATTTATATGTAAAGATTCACAATGGAAACACATTGGGACGATTATAAGACAAAAGTAGTTTTCGTCAGTACCTACCTGCCCGTGCCGGGAGTAGTTTCTGTATCGATTTTTTCATATCCTCAATTCTTTGTTAAAACTTGATTTTTATATGATTTATATGTAAAGATTCACAATGGAAACACATTGGGACGATTATAAGACAAAAGTAGTTTTCGTCAGTACCTACCTGCCCGTGCCGGGAGTTGTTTCTGTATCGATTTTTTCATATCCTCAATTCTTTGTCAAAACTTGATTTATATACGATTTATATGTAAAGATTCACAATGGAAACACATTGGGACGATTATAAGACAAAAGTAGTTTTCGTCAGTACCTACCTGCCCCTGCCGGGAGTAGTTTCTGTATCGATTTTTTCATATCCTCAATTCTTTGTTAAAACTTGATTTTTATATGATTTATATGTAAAGATTCACAATGGAAACACATTGGGACGATTATAAGACAAAAGTAGTTTTCGTCAGTACCTACCTGCCCGTGCCGGGAGTTGTTTCTGTATCGATTTTTTCATATCCTCAATTCTTTGTCAAAACTTGATTTTTATACGATTTATATGTAAAGATTCACAATGGACACACATTGGGACGATTATAAGACAAAAGTAGATTTCGTCAGTACCTACCTGCCCGTGCCGGGAGTAGTTTCTGTATCGATTTTTTCATATCCTCATTTCTTTGTCAAAACTTGATTTTAATATGATTTATATGTAAACATTCACAATGGAAACACATTGGGAAGATTAAAAGACAAAAGTAGTTTTCGTCAGTACCTACCTGCCCGTGCCGGGAGTAGTTTCTGTATCGATTTTTTCATATCCTCAAATCTTTGTCAAAACTTGATTTTTTTACGATTTATATGTAAAGATTCACAATGGAAACACATTGGGACGATTACAAGACAAAAGTAGTTTTCGTCAGTACCTACCTGCCCGTGCCGGGAGTAGTTTCTGTATCGATTTTTTCATATCCTCAATTCTTTGTCGAAACTTGATTTTTATATGATTTATATGTAAACATGCACAATGGAAACACTTTGGGACGATTATAAGACAAAAGTAATTTTCGTCAGTACCTACCTGCCCGTTCCGGGAGTAGTTTCTGTATCGATTTTTTCATATCCTCAATTCTTTGTCGAAACTTGATTTTTATACGATTTATATGAAAACATTCACAATGGAAACACATTGGGACGATTATAAGACAAAAGTAGTTTTTGTCCGTACCTACCTGCCCGTGCCGGGAGTAGTTTCTGTATCGATTTTTTCATATCCTCATTTCTTTGTCAAAACTTGATTTATATACGATTTATATGTAAAGATTCACAATGGAAACACATTGGGACGATTATAAGACAAAAGTAGTTTTCGTCAGTACCTACCTGCCCGTGCCGGGAGTAGTTTCTGTATCGATTTTTTCATATCCTCAATTCTTTGTCAAAACTTGATTTTTATATGATTTACATGAAAACATTCACAATGGAAACACATTGGGACGATTATAAGACAAAAGTAGTTTTCGTCAGTACCTACCTGCCCGTGCCGGGAGTAGTTTCTGTATCGATTTTTTAATATCCTAAATTCTTTGTCAAAACTTGATTTTTATACGATTTATATGTAAACATTCACAATGGAAAAATATTGGGACGAATATAAGACAAAAGTAGTTTTCGTCAGTACCTACCTGCCCGTGCCGGGAGTATTTTCGATATGGATTTTTTCATATCCTCAATTCTTTGTCAAAACTTGATTTTAATATGATTTATATGTAAACATTCACAATGGAAACACATTGGGAAGATTAAAAGACAAAAGTAGTTTTCGTCAGTACCTACCTGCCCGTGCCGGGAGTAGTTTCTGTATCGATTTTTTCATATCCTCAATTCTTTGTCAAAACTTGATTTTTATACGATTTATATGTAAAGATTCACAATGGACACACATTGGGACGATTATAAGACAAAAGTAGTTTTCGTCAGTACCTACCTGCCCGTGCCGGGAGTAGTTTCTGTATCGATTTTTTCATATCCTCATTTCTTTGTCAAAACTTGATTTTAATATGATTTATATGTAAACATTCACAATGGAAACACATTGGGAAGATTAAAAGACAAAAGTAGTTTTCGTCAGTACCTACCTGCCCGTGCCGGGAGTAGTTTCTGTATCGATTTTTTCATATCCTCAATTCTTTGTCAAAACTTGATTTTTATACGGTTTATATGTAAAGATTCACAATGGAAAAATATTGGGACGATTATAAGACAAAAGTAGTTTTCGTCAGTACCTACCTGCCCGTGCCGGGAGTAGTTTCTGTATCGATTTTTTCATATCCTCAATTCTTTGTCGAAACTTGATTTTTATATGATTTATATGTAAACATGCACAATGGAAACACTTTGGGACGATTATAAGACAAAAGTGGTTTTCGTCAGTACCTACCTGCCCGTGCCGGGAGTAGTTTCTGTATCGATTTTTTCATATCCTCAATTCTTTGTTAAAACTTGATTTTTATATGATTTATATGAAAAGATTCACAATGGAAACACATTGGGACGATTATAAGACAAAAGTAGTTTTCGTCAGTACCTACCTGCCCGTGCCGGGAGTAGTTTCTGTATCGATTTTTTAATATCCTCAATTCTTTGTCAAAACTTGATTTTTATACGATTTATATGTAAAGATTCACAATGGACACACATTGGGACGATTATAAGACAAAAGTAGATTTCGTCAGTACCTACCTGCCCGTGCCGGGAGTAGTTTCTGTATCGATTTTTTCATATCCTCATTTCTTTGTCAAAACTTGATTTTAATATGATTTATATGTAAACATTCACAATGGAAACACATTGGGAAGATTAAAAGACAAAAGTAGTTTTCGTCAGTACCTACCTGCCCGTGCCGGGAGTAGTTTCTGTATCGATTTTTTCATATCCTCAATTCTTTGTCAAAACTTGATTTTTATACGGTTTATATGTAAAGATTCACAATGGAAAAATATTGGGACGATTATAAGACAAAAGTAGTTTTCGTCAGTACCTACCTGCCGTGCCGGGAGTATTTTCTATATGGATTTTTTCATATCCTCAATTCTTTGTCAAAACTTGATTTTAATATGATTTATATGTAAACATTCACAAGGGAATCACATTGGGACGATTATAAGACAAAAGTAGTTTTCGTCAGTACCTACCTGCCCGTGCCCGGAGTAGTTTCTCTATCGATTTTTTCATATCCTCAATTCTTTGTCAAAACTTGATTTTTATATGATTTATATGTAAACATTCACAATGGGAACACATTGGGACGATTAAAAGACAAAAGTAGTTTTCGTCAGTACCTACCTGCCCGTGCCGGGAGTAGTTTCTCTATCGATTTTTTCATATCCTCAATTCTTTGTCAAAACATGATTTTTATACGATTTATATGTAAAGATTCACAGTGGAAACACATTGGGACGATTAAAAGACAAAAGTAGTTTTCGTCAGTACCTACCTGCCCGTGCCGGGAGTAGTTTCTGTATCGATTTTTTCATATCCTCAATTCTTTGTCAAAACTTGATTTTTATACGACTTATATGTAAAGATTCACAATGGAAACACATTGGGACGATTATAAGACAAAAGTAGTTTTCGTCAGTACCTACCTGCCCGTGCCGGGAGTAGTTTCTGTATCGATTTTTTAATATCCTCAATTCTTTGTCAAAACTTGATTTTTATATGATTTACATGTAAAGATTCACAATGGACACACATTGGGACGATTATAAGACAAAAGTAGTTTTCGTCAGTACCTACCTGCCCGTGCCGGGAGTAGTTTCTGTATCGATTTTTTCATATCCTCATTTCTTTGTCAAAACTTGATTTTAATATGATTTATATGTAAACATTCACAATGGAAACACATTGGGAAGATTAAAAGACAAAAGTAGTTTTCGTCAGTACCTACCTGCCCGTGCCGGGAGTAGTTTCTGTATCGATTTTTTCATATCCTCAATTCTTTGTCAAAACTTGATTTTTATACGGTTTATATGTAAAGATTCACAATGGAAAAATATTGGGACGATTATAAGACAAAAGTAGTTTTCGTCAGTACCTACCTGCCCGTGCCGGGAGTAGTTTCTGTATCGATTTTTTCATATCCTCAATTCTTTGTCGAAACTTGATTTTTATATGATTTATATGTAAACATGCACAATGGAAACACTTTGGGACGATTATAAGACAAAAGTGGTTTTCGTCAGTACCTACCTGCCCGTGCCGGGAGTAGTTTCTGTATCGATTTTTTCATATCCTCAATTCTTTGTTAAAACTTGATTTTTATATGATTTATATGAAAAGATTCACAATGGAAACACATTGGGACGATTATAAGACAAAAGTAGTTTTCGTCAGTACCTACCTGCCCGTGCCGGGAGTAGTTTCTGTATCGATTTTTTAATATCCTCAATTCTTTGTCAAAACTTGATTTTTATACGATTTATATGTAAAGATTCACAATGGACACACATTGGGACGATTATAAGACAAAAGTAGATTTCGTCAGTACCTACCTGCCCGTGCCGGGAGTAGTTTCTGTATCGATTTTTTCATATCCTCATTTCTTTGTCAAAACTTGATTTTAATATGATTTATATGTAAACATTCACAATGGAAACACATTGGGAAGATTAAAAGACAAAAGTAGTTTTCGTCAGTACCTACCTGCCCGTGCCGGGAGTAGTTTCTGTATCGATTTTTTCATATCCTCAATTCTTTGTCAAAACTTGATTTTTATACGGTTTATATGTAAAGATTCACAATGGAAAAATATTGGGACGATTATAAGACAAAAGTAGTTTTCGTCAGTACCTACCTGCCGTGCCGGGAGTATTTTCTATATGGATTTTTTCATATCCTCAATTCTTTGTCAAAACTTGATTTTAATATGATTTATATGTAAACATTCACAAGGGAATCACATTGGGACGATTATAAGACAAAAGTAGTTTTCGTCAGTACCTACCTGCCCGTGCCCGGAGTAGTTTCTCTATCGATTTTTTCATATCCTCAATTCTTTGTCAAAACTTGATTTTTATATGATTTATATGTAAACATTCACAATGGGAACACATTGGGACGATTAAAAGACAAAAGTAGTTTTCGTCAGTACCTACCTGCCCGTGCCGGGAGTAGTTTCTCTATCGATTTTTTCATATCCTCAATTCTTTGTCAAAACATGATTTTTATACGATTTATATGTAAAGATTCACAGTGGAAACACATTGGGACGATTAAAAGACAAAAGTAGTTTTCGTCAGTACCTACCTGCCCGTGCCGGGAGTAGTTTCTGTATCGATTTTTTCATATCCTCAATTCTTTGTCAAAACTTGATTTTTATACGACTTATATGTAAAGATTCACAATGGAAACACATTGGGACGATTATAAGACAAAAGTAGTTTTCGTCAGTACCTACCTGCCCGTGCCGGGAGTAGTTTCTGTATCGATTTTTTAATATCCTCAATTCTTTGTCAAAACTTGATTTTTATATGATTTACATGTAAACATTCACAATGGAAACACATTGGGATGATTAAAAGACAAAAGTAGTTTTCGTCAGTACCTACCTGCCCATGCCGGGAGTACCCAACAAACATTTCATAAGTCGCCACAACGTGCCGATTCTAACTTTTGGTTTTATACTTTGGTAGTAAATACGTCGCTATCACGTTAACACGATCCAAAAAGGGCCCATTTTATACGAGTTAGTGTCATAATAGAGTCGTGTATCAGTCGTATTAATCGCAATATGGTCTTTTAGTGGCCGTATAGATGTCGTGTGATGCACTTTTAATCGAGTTAAGATGTTTATTACCATTGCTTGACGGCATTTTATCGATTATGTAGTGTTAATTACGACTTTTTTTACGGGATTTTATTGTGAAGTGGAGATAGTGAATGAAACTAAGTGACACAATTTATTTTTACTGTGATAGAATTAATCTTGCAAGGAAGCCATTTTATTTTATCATTACGTATTACGTACATCGTCGAAATTCATGTTCAAATAAATAGTTCAATTGGGAAATTAATTTTATCGAGTAATATGCGCTAGTAACCTCGAAATAATGAACGCGCCTTATAAATTATTTAGATTTAAGCAGTAATTTCACTCTAATTTGACGAATGTGTAAACAGTTGCCTTTATACGACTTAAGAGATTATGACACGACCGTAATACAATTTCTTAACGACTTTTCACTATGTGCGCTTCTTTTGGGTCAGCCATATTGGAAAGCCAAGGAAATTTGGGTTCAGTTGTTGAAAAAGGGGTTTCTATGTATATAGTAAACTTTTATGATTGTTAAACTTTAATTAGTTTTAACCCATGGTACCGAGAGAATCTACCTACCTTATTAATTAAATAAATACTGTGAATGATTATGATTACATGTGATAAAATGTTGATTGGTTAATAATAAATAAAACCACCCATAGTCATTTTTTCTTTTATTTCAAAGTATGAATGAGTGATTTTAAATTTTAAATCATCCCAAAGTATATCATTTGTACTGGCTTTGCTTTCACTTTTATAATCGGAACTATAACCAAGACATAATTTATCAAAAATTTAATCTACTTCATCTTCTTCTGACTCTACTGTTATAGAACCACTGGATCTCATTTCTGTGCGTTGAGCAACATCATAACTTTGCACCGAACTCAAATCTCCTGAGTTCAAAATTAAACCTTGTACAGAACCAACTCCAGTTTTTTTACAGTTCACTTGTATATTACAAAAATATGGTAGTACATCTAGTCGTTAAAGAGTAGGATAAAAGTGTTCATATTTACTTAAAATAGTATAAGAGAGAAAATTACCACTCTTATACAATTGTCACCTAAAAGTAGTTCTAGCGACTCTAATACGATTGACATTATAGTCGTATAAGAGTACGATTGATCACTTCTACACGAACGTCACGTAAAAGTAGTTATCTCAACTCTAACACGAGTAATGCCGGTGAAAAGTCGTAAAGACGTTACTAAGATTTCAGCATTGGTTATACTACTGAAAGTTGTATAATTGTCATTAAAACAGTCATATAGAAGTTTATACGATGTCTATATACGACAACAAGTTGTATAAACTTAAAGAGGCCTAACGTCATATTACACGCAAAAATTACTTCAATACGATGTTTATAGCATTTTGAGCCGCGTAACTTGAACTTATATGACAAAAATGTTTGTTGGGTAGTTTCTGTATCGATTTTTTCATATCCTCAATTCTTTGTCAAAACTTGATTTTTATACGGTTTATATGTAAAGATTCACAATGGAAAAATATTGGGACGATTATAAGACAAAAGTAGTTTTCGTCAGTACCTACCTGCCCGTGCCGGGAGTAGTTTCTCTATCGATTTTTTCATATCCTCAATTCTTTGTCAAAACTTGATTTTTATATGATTTATATCTAAACATTCACAATGGAAACACATTGGGACGATTATAAGACAAAAGTAGTTTTCGTCAGTACCTACCTGCCCGTGCCGGGAGTAGTTTCTGTGTCGATTTTTTCATATCCTCAATTCTTTGTTAAAACTTGATTTTTATATGATTTATATGTAAACATTCACAATGGAAACACATTGGGACGATTATAAGACAAAAGTAGTTTTCGTCAGTACCTACCTGCCCGTGCCGGGAGTAGCTTCTGTATCGATTTTTTCATATCCTCAATTCTTTGTCAAAACTTGATTTTTATACGATTTATATGTAAAGATTCACAATGGAAACACATTGGGACGATTATAAGACAAAAGTAGTTTTCGTCAGTGTAGGTTGGTAGGTTGTGCGCTGTGGTGGTCGAAGTAAGTAACACACAATTCAGTCACAGGCCTTTATTCACTACATTTATATTAAGAAGGATTGGAAGAAGGTACAGTAGTTCGTAGATTCACAGAAAGAGTTCACAGTAGATAGTAGGAGAAACAGAAGATAGAATGAATAGCGATAGCGGTAAGTACGTAAAGATTAGAAGCAACTTGAAACAAAGTAATGCGCGTCGTATCGAGATTCCAAGCGACTGACTGGGTGACACGAGGAAAGAGGTAGCGGGGCGCGGGGGTCCCCGCCCCGCGCGCCGGCCGGCCGTCGTCGGGCCTAAGGAATGCGCGTGATTGCGAAATATAATACAAAAGAAATGGAAGAGTAGTGTGTAAGAACAAGATGTGATAGTATGAACGTTAAACAGGTATGAATGATAGAATGTATGGACAGTGTACGAACATAGTAATAAGTATGTGTGAACGTGTAAATATATAATTTAGATATTATATAATGAGTAGATAAATAAATAATATACTTAAATAAAGTGTTTAATTTGAATATTGTTGGGAGATCCCTACCTACCTGCCCGTGCCGGGAGTAGTTTCTTTATCGATTTTTTCATATCCTCAATTCTTTGTCAAAACTTGATTTTTATATGATTTATATGTAAACATTCACAATGGAAACACATTGGGACGATTAAAAGACAAAAGTAGATTTCGTCAGTACCTACCTGCCCGTGCCGGGAGTAGTTTCTCTATCGATTTTTTCATATCCTCAATTCTTTGTCAAAACTTGATTTTTATACGATTTATATGTAAAGATTCACAATGGAAACACATTGGGACGATTATAAGACAAAAGTAGTTTTCGTCAGGACCTACCTGCCCGTGCCGGGAGTAGTTTCTGTATCGATTTTTTAATATCCTCAATTCTTTGTCAAAACTTGATTTTTATATGATTTATATGTAAACATTCACAATGGAAACACATTGGGATGATTAAAAGACAAAAGAAGTTATCGTCAGTACCTACCTGCCCGTGCCGGGAGTAGTTTCTGTATCGATTTTTTCATATCCTCAATTCTTTGTCAAAACTTGATTTTTATACGATTTATATGTAAAGATTCACAATGGAAACACATTGGGATGATTAAAAGACAAAAGTAGTTTTCGTCAGTACCTACCTGCCCGTGCCGGGAGTAGTTTCTGTATCGATTTTTTCATATCCTCAATTCTTTGTCAAAACTTGATTTTTATACGATTTATATGTAAAGATTCACAATGGACACACATTGGGACGATTATAAGACAAAAGAAGTTATCGTCACTACTTACCTGCCCGTGCCGGGAGTAGTTTCTGTATCGATTTTTTCATATCCTCAATTCTTTGTCAAAACTTGATTTTTATACGATTTATATGTAAAGATTCACAATGGACACACATTGGGACGATTATAAGACAAAAGAAGTTATCGTCACTACTTACCTGCCCGTGCCGGGAGTAGTTTCTGTATCGATTTTTTCATATCCTCAATTCTTTGTCAAAACTTGATTTTTATACGATTTATATGTAAAGATTCACAATGGAAACACATTGGGACGATTATAAGACAAAAGTGGTTTTCGTCAGTACCTACCTGCCCGTGCCGGGAGTAGTTTCTGTATCGATTTTTTCATATCCTCAATTCTTTGTCGAAACTTGATTTTTATACGATTTATATGTAAAGATTCACAATGGAAACACATTGGGACGATTATAAGACAAAAGTAGTTTTCGTCAGTACCTACCTGCCCGTGCCGGGAGTTGTTTCTGTATCGATTTTTTCATATCCTCAATTCTTTGTCAAAACTTGATTTTTATACGATTTATATGTAAAGATTCACAATGGACACACATTGGGACGATTATAAGACAAAAGAAGTTATCGTCAGTACCTACCTGCCCGTGCCGGGAGTAGTTTCTGTATCGATTTTTTCATATCCTCAATTCTTTGTCAAAACTTGATTTTTATACGATTTATATGTAAAGATTCACAATGGAAACACATTGGGACGATTATAAGACAAAAGTAGTTTTCGTCAGTACCTACCTGCCCGTGCCGGGAGTATTTTCTATATGGATTTTTTCATATCCTCAATTCTTTGTCAAAACTTGATTTTAATATGATTTATATGTAATTATACACAACGGAAACACATTGGGATGATTATAAGACAAAAGTAGTTTTCGTCAGTACCTACCTGCCCGTGCCGGGAGTAGTTTCTCTATCGATTTTTTCATATCCTCAATTCTTTGTCAAAACTTGATTTTTATATGATTTATATGTAAATATTCACAATGGAAACACATTGGGACGATTATAAGACAAAAGTAGCTTTCGTCAGTACCTACCTGCCAGTGCCGGGAGTAGTTTCTGTATCGATTTTTTCATATCCTCAATTCTTTGTTAAAACTTGACTTTTATATGATTTATATGTAAAGATTCACAATGGAAACACATTGGGACGATTATAAGACAAAAGTAGTTTTCGTCAGTACCTACCTGCCCGTGCCGGGAGTTGTTTCTGTATCGATTTTTTCATATCCTCAATTCTTTGTCAAAACTTGATTTTTATACGATTTATATGTAAAGATTCACAATGGACACACATTGGGACGATTATAAGACAAAAGAAGTTATCGTCAGTACCTACCTGCCCGTGCCGGGAGTAGTTTCTGTATCGATTTTTTCATATCCTCAATTCTTTGTCAAAACTTGATTTTTATACGATTTATATGTAAAGATTCACAATGGACACACATTGGGACGATTATAAGACAAAAGAAGTTATCGTCAGTACCTACCTGCCCGTGCCGGGAGTATTTTCTATATGGATTTTTTCATATCCTCAATTCTTTGTCAAAACTTGATTTTTATACGATTTATATGTAAAGATTCACAATGGAAACACATTGGGACGATTATAAGACAAAAGTAGTTTTCGTCAGTGTAGGTTGGTAGGTTGTGCGCTGTGGTGGTCGAAGTAAGTAACACACAATTCAGTCACAGGCCTTTATTCACTACATTTATATTAAGAACGATTGGAAGAAGGCACAGTAGTTCGTAGATTCACAGAAAGAGTTCACAGTAGATAGTAGGAGAAACAGAAGATAGAATGAATAGCGATAGCGGTAAGTACGTAAAGATTAGAAGCAACTTGAAACAAAGTAATGCGCGTCGTATCGAGATTCCAAGCGACTGACTGGGTGACACGAGGAAAGAGGTAGCGGGGCGAGGGGGTCCCCGCCCCGCGCGCCGGCCGGCCGTCGTCGGGCCTAAGGAATGCGCGTGATTGCGAAATATAATACAAAAGAAATGGAAGAGTAGTGTGTAAGAACAAGATGTGATAGTATGAACGTTAAACAGGTATGAATGATAGAATGTATGGACAGTGTACGAACATAGTAATAAGTAAGTGTGAACGTGTAAATATATAATTTAGATATTATATAATGAGTAGATAAATAAATAATATACTTAAATAAAGTGTTTAATTTGAATATTGTTGGGAGATCCCTACCTACCTGCCCGTGCCGGGAGTAGTTTCTTTATCGATTTTTTCATATCCTCAATTCTTTGTCAAAACTTGATTTTTATATGATTTATATGTAAACATTCACAATGGAAACACATTGGGACGATTATAAGACAAAAGTAATTTTCGTCAGTACCTACCTGCCCGTGCCGGGAGTAGTTTCTGTATCAATTTTTTAATATCCTCAATTCTTTGTCAAAACTTGATTTTTATACGATTTATATGTAAAGATTCACAATGGAAACACATTGGGACGATTATAAGACAAAAGTAGTTTTTGTCAGTACCTACCTGCCCGTGCCGGGAGTAGTTTCTGTATCGATTTTTTCATATCCTCATTTCTTTGTCAAAACTTGATTTATATACGATTTATATGTAAAGATTCCTAATGGAAACACATTGGGACGATTATAAGACAAAAGTAGTTTTCGTCAGTACCTACCTGCCCGTGCCGGGAGTAGTTTCTGTATCGATTTTTTCATATCCTCAATTCTTTGTTAAAACTTGATTTTTATATGATTTATACAGCGTGTATCAAGACCACTACCGAAAACAAAGGGGGGTGGTGCAGCACCCCAAAACAAAACCAATAAAAAAAATCGTTTTCCGAAAAAATAATTCTAGCTGGAGATATGAATTTTTAAACATTTTTATTTGTTTTGCTAGCCAGCAATGTACGTACACGTAAGTTTGCAAATGCCGTTATGCCGTAGTTAGTTATAGGTACCTATGTATGTAGGTTAGTACTTACGTAATTCCGATGCAGACTAGGTCGAATCAGAAATGGCTCGAACTGAGCTCCTCCTCGTTCTTGGTACAGCTGATTGTCGACCGAGGAACACGACCTGTTCTTGCACCAGAACACCTACCCCTCTGCCACCCCCGCGCCTTAGGGGTGTAAAACATTCTTTATTCAGAACTCTTTGATAAGCAGCCGTAAAGAATCTAGCATCAGACGGATGCGTCTGGTTGGGATACCTATCCCGGTAAATGCGCAAGGCTCGTGACGCATTTCCTCTAGCTTCACCGTAGCACACAACCATTTGTCCATACTCCCTCGCACTAAACATAATAAACTCGTAGTAAACAAAACACTAGACACACACACACACACACACACACACACACACCAAAACACAACAAAACTAACTGAACACTTACTAAACTAAGCTGCCTAGTTAGAAAAACTCAAAAACAGAAGAAAACACGAACGTATTGCAATTTTTATGCACCGCGCAAGTGTTCAGTGCGGATAATGAACGCGTACTGAAGAAAATGAAAACAAATTAATCAAAATATTAGTGAAATTAGGTAAATAATGTCCTTTGAAAAAAGCCGCCAACGCCGACAAGCATTGCTCTGTCTCTGTCATACTCTTATGATTATGAGTCTTATTGCACAGATATAAGATTCAGTTTGTTTTTACGCTACATTTTCGCAATATGTCGGCAAAGGTCAAAGGCCTTACACGTGCGCCCGCGGCCTGTTTGTCGGAAGGTTTGGTGAGCTCGCGCGGCGCTTCTCAAAGGAAAGCCAATATACCTATTCTGTAGGCAGGACTATGACCTCTGAAAATAAACGCGGGTCAGCTGTTCTTTTAACAAAAGTAGGTACCTACTTTACTTACTTACTTTAGACAGATTAAAATGTATTTTAAGTTTTGATGTTTCTAATAAATTCTTGGTATGCTTTCAAGAGTATGGCTTATTAAATCGTTGGTACCTACCTGCAAATTATTTATTGAAAAGATAAGTTCGTAGGCGCGGGAGTTTCACGTGTCGGTACCGGCCGCCGGGCGGCGGCAGGGCACTAACCTGCCCGCTGCCGCGCGGATGATCAGCTGTTAGCGTTTTAGAATACATTGCTGTTTTTTTTATTTTATTATTTTTTTGCTTATTTAAACTACATAATTAGGTAGATATGTTATTATAGTGTTGTGCTATGGGTATGTACCTAGAAAAAAAATTAAAAGAACGTTGATGGGTCAACATATTTTTCGCGTTTTTTTTTCGCTAAATATTTTCAAAATCATGGTCTGATTGCACCCCCTCAGTTTTCGGTAGTAGTCTTGACACACCCTGTATGTAAAGATTCACAATGGAAACACATTGGGACGATTATAAGACAAAAGTAGTTTTCGTCAGTACCTACCTGCCCGTGCCGGGAGTTGTTTCTGTATCGATTTTTTCATATCCTCAATTCTTTGTCAAAACTTGATTTTTATACGATTTATATATAAAGATTCACAATGGACACACATTGGGACGATTATAAGACAAAAGTAAATTTCGTCAGTACCTACCTGCCCGTGCCGGGAGTAGTTTCTGTATCGATTTTTTCATATCCTCAATTCTTTGTCGAAACTTGATTTTTATATGATTTATATGTAAACATGCACAATGGAAACACTTTGGGACGATTATAAGACAAAAGTGGTTTTCGTCAGTACCTACCTGCCCGTGCCGGGAGTAGTTTCTGTATCGATTTTTTCATATCCTCAATTCTTTGTCGAAACTTGATTTTTATACGATTTATATGTAAACATTCACAATGGAAACACATTGGGACGATTATAAGACAAAAGTAGTTTTTGTCCGTACCTACCTGCCCGTGCCGGGAGTAGTTTCTGTATCGATTTTTTCATATCCTCATTTCTTTGTCAAAACTTGATTTATATACGATTTATATGTAAAGATTCACAATGGAAACACATTGGGACGATTATAAGACAAAAGTAAATTTCGTCAGTACCTACCTGCCCGTGCCGGGAGTAGTTTCTGTATCGATTTTTTCATATCCTCAATTCTTTGTCAAAACTTGATTTTTATACGATTTATATGTAAAGATTCAAAATGGACACACATTGGGACGATTATAAGACAAAAGAAGTTATCGTCAGTACCTACCTGCCCGTGCCGGGAGTAGTTTCTGTATCGATTTTTTCATATCCTCAATTCTTTGTCAAAACTTGATTTTTATACGATTTATATGTAAAGATTCACAATGGAAACACATTGGGACGATTATAAGACAAAAGTAGTTTTCGTCAGTACCTACCTGCCCGTGCCGGGAGTATTTTCTATATGGATTTTTTCATATCCTCAATTCTTTGTCAAAACTTGATTTTAATATGATTTATATGTAATTATACACAACGGAAACACATTGGGATGATTATAAGACAAAAGTAGTTTTCGTCAGTACCTACCTGCCCGTGCCGGGAGTTGTTTCTGTATCGATTTTTTCATATCCTCAATTCTTTGTCAAAACTTGATTTTTATACGATTTATATGTAAAGATTCACAATGGAAAAATATTGGGACGATTATAAGACAAAAGTAGTTTTCGTCAGTACCTACCTGCCCGTGCCGGGAGTAGTTTCTCTATCGATTTTTTCATATCCTCAATTCTTTGTCAAAACTTGATTTTTATATGATTTATATCTAAACATTCACAATGGAAACACATTGGGACGATTATAAGACAAAAGTAGTTTTCGTCAGTACCTACCTGCCCGTGCCGGGAGTAGTTTCTGTGTCGATTTTTTCATATCCTCAATTCTTTGTTAAAACTTGATTTTTATATGATTTATATGTAAACATTCACAATGGAAACACATTGGGACGATTATAAGACAAAAGTAGTTTTCGTCAGTACCTACCTGCCCGTGCCGGGAGTAGCTTCTGTATCGATTTTTTCATATCCTCAATTCTTTGTCAAAACTTGATTTTTATACGATTTATATGTAAAGATTCACAATGGAAACACATTGGGACGATTATAAGACAAAAGTAGTTTTCGTCAGTGTAGGTTGGTAGGTTGTGCGCTGTGGTGGTCGAAGTAAGTAACACACAATTCAGTCACAGGCCTTTATTCACTACATTTATATTAAGAAGGATTGGAAGAAGGTACAGTAGTTCGTAGATTCACAGAAAGAGTTCACAGTAGATAGTAGGAGAAACAGAAGATAGAATGAATAGCGATAGCGGTAAGTACGTAAAGATTAGAAGCAACTTGAAACAAAGTAATGCGCGTCGTATCGAGATTCCAAGCGACTGACTGGGTGACACGAGGAAAGAGGTAGCGGGGCGCGGGGGTCCCCGCCCCGCGCGCCGGCCGGCCGTCGTCGGGCCTAAGGAATGCGCGTGATTGCGAAATATAATACAAAAGAAATGGAAGAGTAGTGTGTAAGAACAAGATGTGATAGTATGAACGTTAAACAGGTATGAATAATAGAATGTATGGACAGTGTACGAACATAGTAATAAGTATGTGTGAACGTGTAAATATATAATTTAGATATTATATAATGAGTAGATAAATAAATAATATACTTAAATAAAGTGTTTAATTTGAATATTGTTGGGAGATCCCTACCTACCTGCCCGTGCCGGGAGTAGTTTCTTTATCGATTTTTTCATATCCTCAATTCTTTGTCAAAACTTGATTTTTATATGATTTATATGTAAACATTCACAATGGAAACACATTGGGACGATTAAAAGACAAAAGTAGATTTCGTCAGTACCTACCTGCCCGTGCCGGGAGTAGTTTCTCTATCGATTTTTTCATATCCTCAATTCTTTGTCAAAACTTGATTTTTATACGATTTATATGTAAAGATTCACAATGGAAACACATTGGGACGATTATAAGACAAAAGTAGTTTTCGTCAGGACCTACCTGCCCGTGCCGGGAGTAGTTTCTGTATCGATTTTTTAATATCCTCAATTCTTTGTCAAAACTTGATTTTTATATGATTTATATGTAAACATTCACAATGGAAACACATTGGGATGATTAAAAGACAAAAGAAGTTATCGTCAGTACCTACCTGCCCGTGCCGGGAGTAGTTTCTGTATCGATTTTTTCATATCCTCAATTCTTTGTCAAAACTTGATTTTTATACGATTTATATGTAAAGATTCACAATGGAAACACATTGGGATGATTAAAAGACAAAAGTAGTTTTCGTCAGTACCTACCTGCCCGTGCCGGGAGTAGTTTCTGTATCGATTTTTTCATATCCTCAATTCTTTGTCAAAACTTGATTTTTATACGATTTATATGTAAAGATTCACAATGGAAACACATTGGGACGATTATAAGACAAAAGTAGTTTTCGTCAGTACCTACCTGCCCGTGCCGGGAGTATTTTCTATATGGATTTTTTCATATCCTCAATTCTTTGTCAAAACTTGATTTTAATATGATTTATATGTAATTATACACAACGGAAACACATTGGGATGATTATAAGACAAAAGTAGTTTTCGTCAGTACCTACCTGCCCGTGCCGGGAGTTGTTTCTGTATCGATTTTTTCATATCCTCAATTCTTTGTCAAAACTTGATTTTTATACGATTTATATGTAAAGATTCACAATGGAAAAATATTGGGACGATTATAAGACAAAAGTAGTTTTCGTCAGTACCTACCTGCCCGTGCCGGGAGTAGTTTCTCTATCGATTTTTTCATATCCTCAATTCTTTGTCAAAACTTGATTTTTATATGATTTATATCTAAACATTCACAATGGAAACACATTGGGACGATTATAAGACAAAAGTAGTTTTCGTCAGTACCTACCTGCCCGTGCCGGGAGTAGTTTCTGTGTCGATTTTTTCATATCCTCAATTCTTTGTTAAAACTTGATTTTTATATGATTTATATGTAAACATTCACAATGGAAACACATTGGGACGATTATAAGACAAAAGTAGTTTTCGTCAGTACCTACCTGCCCGTGCCGGGAGTAGCTTCTGTATCGATTTTTTCATATCCTCAATTCTTTGTCAAAACTTGTTTTTTATACGATTTATATGTAAAGATTCACAATGGAAACACATTGGGACGATTATAAGACAAAAGTAGTTTTCGTCAGTGTAGGTTGGTAGGTTGTGCGCTGTGGTGGTCGAAGTAAGTAACACACAATTCAGTCACAGGCCTTTATTCACTACATTTATATTAAGAAGGATTGGAAGAAGGCACAGTAGTTCGTAGATTCACAGAAAGAGTTCACAGTAGATAGTAGGAGAAACAGAAGATAGAATGAATAGCGATAGCGGTAAGTACGTAAAGATTAGAAGCAACTTGAAACAAAGTAATGCGCGTCGTATCGAGATTCCAAGCGACTGACTGGGTGACACGAGGAAAGAGGTAGCGGGGCGCGGGGGTCCCCGCCCCGCGCGCCGGCCGGCCGTCGTCGGGCCTAAGGAATGCGCGTGATTGCGAAATATAATACAAAAGAAATGGAAGAGTAGTGTGTAAGAACAAGATGTGATAGTATGAACGTTAAACAGGTATGAATGATAGAATGTATGGACAGTGTACGAACATAGTAATAAGTATGTGTGAACGTGTAAATATATAATTTAGATATTATATAATGAGTAGATAAATAAATAATATACTTAAATAAAGTGTTTAATTTGAATATTGTTGGGAGATCCCTACCTACCTGCCCGTGCCGGGAGTAGTTTCTTTATCGATTTTTTCATATCCTCAATTCTTTGTCAAAACTTGATTTTTATATGATTTATATGTAAACATTCACAATGGAAACACATTGGGACGATTATAAGACAAAAGTAATTTTCGTCAGTACCTACCTGCCCGTGCCGGGAGTAGTTTCTGTATCAATTTTTTAATATCCTCAATTCTTTGTCAAAACTTGATTTTTATACGATTTATATGTAAAGATTCACAATGGAAACACATTGGGACGATAATAAGACAAAAGTAGTTTTTGTCAGTACCTACCTGCCCGTGCCGGGAGTAGTTTCTGTATCGATTTTTTCATATCCTCATTTCTTTGTCAAAACTTGATTTATATACGATTTATATGTAAAGATTCCTAATGGAAACACATTGGGACGATTATAAGACAAAAGTAGTTTTCGTCAGTACCTACCTGCCCGTGCCGGGAGTAGTTTCTGTATCGATTTTTTCATATCCTCAATTCTTTGTTAAAACTTGATTTTTATATGATTTATATGTAAAGATTCACAATGGAAACACATTGGGACGATTATAAGACAAAAGTAGTTTTCGTCAGTACCTACCTGCCCGTGCCGGGAGTTGTTTCTGTATCGATTTTTTCATATCCTCAATTCTTTGTCAAAACTTGATTTTTATACGATTTATATATAAAGATTCACAATGGACACACATTGGGACGATTATAAGACAAAAGTAAATTTCGTCAGTACCTACCTGCCCGTGCCGGGAGTAGTTTCTGTATCGATTTTTTCATATCCTCAATTCTTTGTCGAAACTTGATTTTTATATGATTTATATGTAAACATGCACAATGGAAACACTTTGGGACGATTATAAGACAAAAGTGGTTTTCGTCAGTACCTACCTGCCCGTGCCGGGAGTAGTTTCTGTATCGATTTTTTCATATCCTCAATTCTTTGTCGAAACTTGATTTTTATACGATTTATATGTAAACATTCACAATGGAAACACATTGGGACGATTATAAGACAAAAGTAGTTTTTGTCCGTACCTACCTGCCCGTGCCGGGAGTAGTTTCTGTATCGATTTTTTCATATCCTCATTTCTTTGTCAAAACTTGATTTATATACGATTTATATGTAAAGATTCACAATGGAAACACATTGGGACGATTATAAGACAAAAGTAAATTTCGTCAGTACCTACCTGCCCGTGCCGGGAGTAGTTTCTGTATCGATTTTTTCATATCCTCAATTCTTTGTCAAAACTTGATTTTTATACGATTTATATGTAAAGATTCAAAATGGACACACATTGGGACGATTATAAGACAAAAGAAAATATCGTCAGTACCTACCTGCCCGTGCCGGGAGTAGTTTCTGTATCGATTTTTTCATATCCTCAATTCTTTGTCAAAACTTGATTTTTATACGATTTATATGTAAAGATTCACAATGGAAACACATTGGGACGATTATAAGACAAAAGTAGTTTTCGTCAGTACCTACCTGCCCGTGCCGGGAGTATTTTCTATATGGATTTTTTCATATCCTCAATTCTTTGTCAAAACTTGATTTTAATATGATTTATATGTAATTATACACAACGGAAACACATTGGGATGATTATAAGACAAAAGTAGTTTTCGTCAGTACCTACCTGCCCGTGCCGGGAGTTGTTTCTGTATCGATTTTTTCATATCCTCAATTCTTTGTCAAAACTTGATTTTTATACGATTTATATGTAAAGATTCACAATGGACACACATTGGGACGATTATAAGACAAAAGTAGATTTCGTCAGTACCTACCTGCCCGTGCCGGGAGTAGTTTCTGTATCGATTTTTTCATATCCTCATTTCTTTGTCAAAACTTGATTTTAATATGATTTATATGTAAACATTCACAATGGAAACACATTGGAAAGATTAAAAGACAAAAGTAGTTTTCGTCAGTACCTACCTGCCCGTGCCGGGAGTAATTTCTGTATCGATTTTTTCATATCCTCAATTCTTTGTCAAAACTTGATTTTTATACGATTTATATGTAAAGATTCACAATGGAAACACATTGGGACGATTACAAGACAAAAGTAGTTTTCGTCAGTACCTACCTGCCCGTGCCGGGAGTAGTTTCTGTATCGATTTTTTCATATCCTCAATTCTTTGTCGAAACTTGATTTTTATATGATTTATATGTAAACATGCACAATGGAAACACTTTGGGACGATTATAAGACAAAAGTAATTTTCGTCAGTACCTACCAGCCCGTTCCGGGAGTAGTTTCTGTATCGATTTTTTCATATCCTCAATTCTTTGTCGAAACTTGATTTTTATACGATTTATATGAAAACATTCACAATGGAAACACATTGGGACGATTATAAGACAAAAGTAGTTTTTGTCCGTACCTACCTGCCCGTGCCGGGAGTAGTTTCTGTATCGATTTTTTCATATCCTCATTTCTTTGTCAAAACTTGATTTATATACGATTTATATGTAAAGATTCACAATGGAAACACATTGGGACGATTATAAGACAAAAGTAGTTTTCGTCAGTACCTACCTGCCCGTGCCGGGAGTAGTTTCTGTATCGATTTTTTCATATCCTCAATTCTTTGTTAAAACTTGATTTTTATATGATTTATATGAAAAGATTCACAATGGAAACACATTGGGACGATTATAAGACAAAAGTAGTTTTCGTCAGTACCTACCTGCCCGTGCCGGGAGTAGTTTCTGTATCGATTTTTTAATATCCTCAATTCTTTGTCAAAACTTGATTTTTATATGATTTACATGTAAACATTCACAATGGAAACACATTGGGATGATTAAAAGACAAAAGTAGTTTTCGTCAGTACCTACCTGCCCGTGCCGGGAGTAGTTTCTGTATCGATTTTTTCATATCCTCAATTCTTTGTCAAAACTTGATTTTTATACGGTTTATATGTAAAGATTCACAATGGAAAAATATTGGGACGAATATAAGACAAAAGTAGTTTTCGTCAGTATCTACCTGCCGTGCCGGGAGTATTTTCTATATGGATTTTTTCATATCCTCAATTCTTCGTCAAAACTTGATTTTAATATGATTTATATGTAAACATTCACAATGGAAACACATTGGGAAGATTAAAAGACAAAAGTAGTTTTCGTCAGTACCTACCTGCCCGTGCCGGGAGTTGTTTCTGTATCGATTTTTTCATATCCTCAATTCTTTGTCAAAACTTGATTTTTATATGATTTACATATAAACATTCACAATGGAAACACATTGGGATGATTAAAAGACAAAAGTAGTTTTCGTCAGTACCTACCTGCCCATGCCGGGAGTAGTTTCTGTATCGATTTTTTCATATCCTCAATTCTTTGTTAAAACTTGATTTTTATATGATTTATATGTAAACATTCACAATGGAAACACATTGGGACGATTATAAGACAAAAGTAGTTTTCGTCAGTACCTACCTGCCCGTGCCGGGAGTAGTTTCTGTATCGATTTTTTCATATCCTCAATTCTTTGTCAAAACTTGATTTTTATACGATTTATATGTAAAGATTCACAATGGAAACACATTGGGACGATTATAAGACAAAAGTAGTTTTCGTCAGTGTAGGTTGGTAAGTTGTGCGCTGTGGTGGTCGAAGTAAGTAACACACAATTCAGTCACAGGCCTTTATTCACTACATTTATATTAAGAAGGATTGGAAGAAGGCACAGTAGTTCGTAGATTCACAGAAAGAGTTCACAGTAGATAGTAGGAGAAACAGAAGATAGAATGAATAGCGATAGCGGTAAGTACGTAAAGATTAGAAGCAACTTGAAACAAAGTAATGCGCGTCGTATCGAGATTCCAAGCGACTGACTGGGTGACACGAGGAAAGAGGTAGCGGGGCGCGGGGGTCCCCGCCCCGCGCGCCGGCCGGCCGTCGTCGGGCCTAAGGAATGCGCGTGATTGCGAAATATAATACAAAAGAAATGGAAGAGTAGTGTGTAAGAACAAGATGTGATAGTATGAACGTTAAACAGGTATGAATGATAGAATGTATGGACAGTGTACGAACATAGTAATAAGTATGTGTGAACGTGTAAATATATAATTTAGATATTATATAATGAGTAGATAAATAAATAATATACTTAAATAAAGTGTTTAATTTGAATATTGTTGGGAGATCCCTACCTACCTGCCCGTGCCGGGAGTAGTTTCTTTATCGATTTTTTCATATCCTCAATTCTTTGTCAAAACTTGATTTTTATATGATTTATATGTAAACATTAACAATGGAAACACATTGGGACGATTAAAAGACAAAAGTAGATTTCGTCAGTACCTACCTGCCCGTGCCGGGAGTAGTTTCTCTATCGATTTTTTCATATCCTCAATTCTTTGTCAAAACTTAATTTTTATACGATTTATATGTAAAGATTCACAATGGAAACACATTGGGACGATTATAAGACAAAAGTAGTTTTCGTCAGGACCTACCTGCCCGTGCCGGGAGTAGTTTCTGTATCGATTTTTTAATATCCTCAATTCTTTGTCAAAACTTGATTTTTATATGATTTATATGTAAACATTCACAATGGAAACACATTGGGATGATTAAAAGACAAAAGAAGTTATCGTCAGTACCTACCTGCCCGTGCCGGGAGTAGTTTCTGTATCGATTTTTTCATATCCTCAATTCTTTGTCAAAACTTGATTTTTATACGATTTATATGTAAAGATTCACAATGGAAACACATTGGGATGATTAAAAGACAAAAGTAGTTTTCGTCAGTACCTACCTGCCCGTGCCGGGAGTAGTTTCTGTATCGATTTTTTCATATCCTCAATTCTTTGTCAAAACTTGATTTTTATACGATTTATATGTAAAGATTCACAATGGACACACATTGGGACGATTATAAGACAAAAGTAGATTTCATCAGTACCTACCTGCCCGTGCCGGGAGTAGTTTCTGTATCGATTTTTTCATATCCTCATTTCTTTGTCAAAACTTGATTTTAATATGATTTATATGTAAACATTCACAATGGAAACACATTGGGAAGATTAAAAGACAAAAGTAGTTTTCGTCAGTACCTACCTGCCCGTGCCGGGAGTAATTTCTGTATCGATTTTTTCATATCCTCAATTCTTTGTCAAAACTTGATTTTTATACGATTTATATGTAAAGATTCACAATGGAAACACATTGGGACGATTACAAGACAAAAGTAGTTTTCGTCAGTACCTACCTGCCCGTGCCGGGAGTAGTTTCTGTATCGATTTTTTCATATCCTCAATTCTTTGTCGAAACTTGATTTTTATATGATTTATATGTAAACATGCACAATGGAAACACTTTGGGACGATTATAAGACAAAAGTAATTTTCGTCAGTACCTACCTGCCCGTTCCGGGAGTAGTTTCTGTATCGATTTTTTCATATCCTCAATTCTTTGTCGAAACTTGATTTTTATACGATTTATATGAAAACATTCACAATGGAAACACATTGGGACGATTATAAGACAAAAGTAGTTTTTGTCCGTACCTACCTGCCCGTGCCGGGAGTAGTTTCTGTATCGATTTTTTCATATCCTCATTTCTTTGTCAAAACTTGATTTATATACGATTTATATGTAAAGATTCACAATGGAAACACATTGGGACGATTATAAGACAAAAGTAGTTTTCGTCAGTACCTACCTGCCCGTGCCGGGAGTAGTTTCTGTATCGATTTTTTCATATCCTCAATTCTTTGTTAAAACTTGATTTTTATATGATTTATATGAAAAGATTCACAATGGAAACACATTGGGACGATTATAAGACAAAAGTAGTTTTCGTCAGTACCTACCTGCCCGTGCCGGGAGTAGTTTCTGTATCGATTTTTTAATATCCTCAATTCTTTGTCAAAACTTGATTTTTATATGATTTATATGTAAACATTCACAATGGAAACACATTGGAAAGATTAAAAGACAAAAGTAGTTTTCGTTAGTACCTACCTGCCCGTGCCGGGAGTTGTTTCTGTATCGATTTTTTCATATCCTCAATTCTTTGTCAAAACTTGATTTTTATACGATTTATATGTAAAGATTCACAATGGAAACACATTGGGACGATTATAAGACAAAAGTAGTTTTCGTCAGTACCTACCTGCCCGTGCCGGGAGTAGTTTCTGTATCGATTTTTTCATATCCTCATTTCTTTGTCAAAACTTGATTTTAATATGATTTATATGTAAACATTCACAATGGAAACACATTGGGAAGATTAAAAGACAAAAGTAGTTTTCGTCAGTACCTACCTGCCCGTGCCGGGAGTAGTTTCTGTATCGATTTTTTCATATCCTCAATTCTTTGTCAAAACTTGATTTTTATACGACTTATATGTAAAGATTCACAATGGAAACACATTGGGACGATTATAAGACAAAAGTAGTTTTCGTCAGTACCTACCTGCCCGTGCCGGGAGTAGTTTCTGTATCGATTTTTTAATATCCTCAATTCTTTGTCAAAACTTGATTTTTATATGATTTACATATAAACATTCACAATGGAAACACATTGGGATGATTAAAAGACAAAAGTAGTTTTCGTCAGTACCTACCTGCCCATGCCGGGAGTAGTTTCTGTATCGATTTTTTCATATCCTCAATTGTTTGTCAAAACTTGATTTTTATACGGTTTATATGTAAAGATTCACAATGGAAAAATATTGGGACGATTATAAGACAAAAGTAGTTTTCGTCAGAACCTACCTGCCCGTGCCGGGAGTAGTTTCTCTATCGATTTTTTCATATCCTCAATTCTTTGTCAAAACTTGATTTTTATATGATTTATATCTAAACATTCACAATGGAAACACATTGGGACGATTATAAGACAAAAGTAGTTTTCGTCAGTACCTACCTGCCCGTGCCGGGAGTAGTTTCTGTGTCGATTTTTTCATATCCTCAATTCTTTGTTAAAACTTGATTTTTATATGATTTATATGTAAACATTCACAATGGAAACACATTGGGACGATTATAAGACAAAAGTAGTTTTCGTCAGGACCTACCTGCCCGTGCCGGGAGTAGTTTCTGTATCGATTTTTTCATATCCTCAATTCTTTGTCAAAACTTGATTTTTATACGATTTATATGTAAAGATTCACAATGGAAAAATATTGGGACGATTATAAGACAAAAGTAGTTTTCGTCAGTACCTACCTGCCCGTGCCGGGAGTAGTTTCTCTATCGATTTTTTCATATCCTCAATTCTTTGTCAAAACTTGATTTTTATATGATTTATATCTAAACATTCACAATGGAAACACATTGGGACGATTATAAGACAAAAGTAGTTTTCGTCAGTGTAGGTTGGTAGGTTGTGCGCTGTGGTGGTCGAAGTAAGTAACACACAATTCAGTCACAGGCCTTTATTCACTACATTTATATTAAGAAGGATTGGAAGAAGGTACAGTAGTTCGTAGATTCACAGAAAGAGTTCACAGTAGATAGTAGGAGAAACAGAAGATAGAATGAATAGCGATAGCGGTAAGTACGTAAAGATTAGAAGCAACTTGAAACAAAGTAATGCGCGTCGTATCGAGATTCCAAGCGACTGACTGGGTGACACGAGGAAAGAGGTAGCGGGGCGCGGGGGTCCCCGCCCCGCGCGCCGGCCGGCCGTCGTCGGGCCTAAGGAATGCGCGTGATTGCGAAATATAATACAAAAGAAATGGAAGAGTAGTGTGTAAGAACAAGATGTGATAGTATGAACGTTAAACAGGAATGAATGATAGAATGTATGGACAGTGTACGAACATAGTAATAAGTATGTGTGAACGTGTAAATATATAATTTAGATATTATATAATGAGTAGATAAATAAATAATATACTTAAATAAAGTGTTTAATTTGAATATTGTTGGGAGATCCCTACCTACCTGCCCGTGCCGGGAGTAGTTTCTTTATCGATTTTTTCATATCCTCAATTCTTTGTCAAAACTTGATTTTTATATGATTTATATGTAAACATTCACAATGGAAACACATTGGGACGATTAAAAGACAAAAGTAGATTTCGTCAGTACCTACCTGCCCGTGCCGGGAGTAGTTTCTCTATCGATTTTTTCATATCCTCAATTCTTTGTCAAAACTTGATTTTTATACGATTTATATGTAAAGATTCACAATGGAAACACATTGGGACGATTATAAGACAAAAGTAGTTTTCGTCAGGACCTACCTGCCCGTGCCGGGAGTAGTTTCTGTATCGATTTTTTAATATCCTCAATTCTTTGTCAAAACTTGATTTTTATATGATTTATATGTAAACATTCACAATGGAAACACATTGGGATGATTAAAAGACAAAAGAAGTTATCGTCAGTACCTACCTGCCCGTGCCGGGAGTAGTTTCTGTATCGATTTTTTCATATCCTCAATTCTTTGTCAAAACTTGATTTTTATACGATTTATATGTAAAGATTCACAATGGAAACACATTGGGATGATTAAAAGACAAAAGTAGTTTTCGTCAGTACCTACCTGCCCGTGCCGGGAGTAGTTTCTGTATCGATTTTTTCATATCCTCAATTCTTTGTCAAAACTTGATTTTTATACGATTTATATGTAAAGATTCACAATGGAAACACATTGGGACGATTATAAGACAAAAGTAGTTTTCGTCAGTACCTACCTGCCCGTGCCGGGAGTATTTTCTATATGGATTTTTTCATATCCTCAATTCTTTGTCAAAACTTGATTTTAATATGATTTATATGTAATTATACACAACGGAAACACATTGGGATGATTATAAGACAAAAGTAGTTTTCGTCAGTACCTACCTGCCCGTGCCGGGAGTTGTTTCTGTATCGATTTTTTCATATCCTCAATTCTTTGTCAAAACTTGATTTTTATACGATTTATATGTAAAGATTCACAATGGAAAAATATTGGGACGATTATAAGACAAAAGTAGTTTTCGTCAGTACCTACCTGCCCGTGCCGGGAGTAGTTTCTCTATCGATTTTTTCATATCCTCAATTCTTTGTCAAAACTTGATTTTTATATGATTTATATCTAAACATTCACAATGGAAACACATTGGGACGATTATAAGACAAAAGTAGTTTTCGTCAGTACCTACCTGCCCGTGCCGGGAGTAGTTTCTGTGTCGATTTTTTCATATCCTCAATTCTTTGTTAAAACTTGATTTTTATATGATTTATATGTAAACATTCACAATGGAAACACATTGGGACGATTATAAGACAAAAGTAGTTTTCGTCAGTACCTACCTGCCCGTGCCGGGAGTAGCTTCTGTATCGATTTTTTCATATCCTCAATTCTTTGTCAAAACTTGATTTTTATACGATTTATATGTAAAGATTCACAATGGAAACACATTGGGACGATTATAAGACAAAAGTAGTTTTCGTCAGTGTTGTAGGGTTCGGTGTTAGGAGGCTTGAGTGAAACGACTGTGTGAGACTATGGTAGGTTTATTACTAGACAATCAATACGTACAGAAGTGCATACCTATCCTACTTGGGCATACAGTACACGCCCATCGGAAAAAAAAATAAAAAAATTATTCACTATAATTATTTTTATGCTTAACCTAATTACATAATTCAGATAACCTACTAAAATGGTTACTTCTATATTATATAAATTTAACACATTATACTTAACTAGTTTTTATGTATGGCTTTGTTCTATTCTTATGTACTAACATTTCTTTGCCTTTATAATCAATTTTTATATTAGGTTCACAATCTTCTATTACCCGAAAAGGTCCTACATAGAGAGAATCAAATTTGTTTACACTTTGTTCGTTTCTCAGTAGGATCATGTCTCCTACCTTATATGTAATTGGATTAGTATAACAATCATACCTGACTTTTCTTACATGTTTGCTTTCGATTAAATTTTGTCTTGCGTCATGTTGCGATTTTTGTAAGCAATATTTAAGTTGTTTTGGATAATCATATTCATTATATAATGGATCTACAATAGAAGTTAAATTACTAGGTATATTACAAAGTTTACCAAAAATGAGTTCAAAAGGTGTGCATTTTGTTACTGAATGTACTGTTGTATTATAACTAAAACACCAATAAGGCAACCACACACTCCAATTTTGCGGTTCATTTTCCGTTTGAATACGAAGATATTGCATTAAATTTTTATGACTATTCTCCAGACTACCAATAGACTGATGATGATAAGCTGTAGATGTTGTCTGCTTTATTCGTAGAATTTCACACACTTCTTTCATAACTTTCGAAACAAACTCCGTACCTCTGTCTGATATTATTTGTTTTGGAATACCATACCGTAATATAAAGTTATTTACTAAAGCACTAGTTACTGAAATAGTATCCTTATTTCTAAGAGGATAAGCCTCAACATACTTACTAAGGTCACACTGTAATGTGAGTATATACGAATAATTATCACTATCCTTAACTAAGGGCCCAACTATATCTAAGTATATCCTATCGAAAGATGACACTCCTGTATCAGTTATTATCATCGGCTCTTTGATTGGTGTAAAGTGTTTTTGATGTAAACACTTGGCACAACGACCTACAAATTCATTTACGTCTTTTTCTAAACTTGGCCAATAAAAACGTCGTTTAATATTATTTACCATACGCCTAATTCCACAATGTCCACTCGTTGGTAAAATATGAAAATCATTCAAAATTACACGTTTTGTGTCTTCATCATATATTCTTATAACATCATTTAAAACACATAATCTCGGACCGGTCCAGTCTAATGATTCATTTATTATTTGAGTTAACTCTTTTATTATATTTTTGTTGTTATTATTTTTAATAATATACAAACAATCTATATTTAATTTTCCACACATACTTTCCAACTTTCTCACAAAGGCATCTCGTGCACAATATGATCGAAATGAAGGATTTACGTAAATTACTAACTTTTTCTCACAATAGGCAAATAAACTTGACTTTTCCTGTACATTATTTTTTAGTAATGTATTCCATTCTTTGTCATTTAAAAATTTTAATTCCGTAGAATTGTTCGGTTTTTTAAGTGCTCCCACAACTTTAGGGTGATCAGGCCTGTCGTTAGTGGTAACTCTATCAACCTTTGATTTACTATAGTCATTTTTATTACTCTCTGACTCTTCGTTCATTCGTTTGCGCTGCGCTCTTGTCAACGCACCTATACTATGTTCATACATCTCTTTCAACTCGTCACTTGATATCTTAATACGTGATAACGCATCGGCCACATTATCCGCTCCTTTCACATACTCTATAATATAATCGTACTCTTCTAATGAAAGTCTAAATTTTGTTAAACGGCTAGAAGGATTTGTCATATTAAATAGATAAACTAACGGTTTATGGTCTGTTCTAATAATGAATTTTCGTCCATAAAGATAAGGTCTAAAGTATTTCACGGACCATACTATTGCTAACAGCTCTTTTTCAATTGTCGGATATCGAATTTCAGCTTTATTAAGCGTCCGACTGGCATAGGCTACTGGCATGTTGTTACTATTTGATAATACAGAACCTATCGCATAACCCGATGCATCTGTTTGTAAAATAAATGTATTAGACTGCTCAAAATTTGGGTATTCTAATATTGGTGGTGAAATTAATGCATTTTTCAATGAAGAAAAAGATTCTTGGCATTCTTGTTTCCATTCAAACTTGATATTTTTCCGACCTAATTTATTTAATGGTAAAGATAATTCTGCAAATTTAGGTATAAATTTTCTGTAAAAATTAGTAAATGCCACAAATCTTCTTGTTTCATCCGCATTTTTTGGAACTGGGTAATTCTTTACAACCTCAATTTTTTCTGGATCCGGCTTAATGCCTTCTGTTGTTATAACGTGACCTAAAAATTGCATTTCCTTTCTTAGAAAATCACATTTGTCCGGGTTTAATTTTAAGTTAACTTTCCTCAATCTAGTCAAAATATCAATTAAATTTTTATTATGAGAATCTAAATTTCTGCCAAAACAAATTATGTTATCTAAATAAATAAATAGTTTTTCATAGGTTAGGCCTGACATGGCTACTGTCATTAATCTAGAAAAAGCACTTGGGCTGACCTTCAACCCCATCGGGAGACGTGTCATTTGGTATTGTCCCGAATTTGTTGTAAAAGCTGTGTATTTTTTACTTTCTGGACTCAAATTACTTTGAAAATAAGCTTGTGATAAATCTAACTGTGAAAAATACATAGCGCCTGACAATGAATCTAGAATATCTGTTATGTTCGGAAGAGGGAATTTATCATCTAAAATTCTGTCATTTAATTTTCGAAAATCGATAACCAATCTCCATTGCTTTATCTCATTGTTTGCCTTTTTAGGTACCAGTAGTACTGGGCTAGACCACTCGCTTTTAGCTGGTTCAATAATGCCATTGGAAAGCATTTTCTTAACTTGATTTTCTACCTCGTTTCGTTGTGAATAAGGTAACCTATATTGTTTTACGTATGATGGGTCTACATTTGGTTTTAATTGTATCGTTTGGTCGTATAAATTGGTGGTAGTAAGTTTATCATTTGGTAAGTGAAAAACATCTGAAAACTTCGCACATATACTCTCTATAGATGTTCGTTCTTCGTTGTTTAAATGTTTCAAATCTAAGTGAGCAAACATCGTACGCACTCTTTCTCCATCCACACTTGCACCTTTTTCAAAATTACATATCGCATAATCATTTAAGCTATGAATTTCCGGTCTAAAATAAGAAAGATTTACTTCTGACTCTCTTGTATTCATTACTTGCATCACAATTTTCCCATTTTTCGGTTTGCAAATACTTCCTGCAATGAAAACTCCCTTACTCACTTCGCATGGTAATACTACACATTCTTCATTATTTCTACTGTCTATAACAAATAATTTTTCGCACCTTGGTGGAATTGTCAAATAAATATCATTGCATGACGAACTTTTATTCATGGATAAAGTTATGCAATCATTATCATTACTAATTGAAATCGTATTATTTTCAAAATCTAAAATTGCTTTATATCTTTTCATAAAATCTCTACCTAAAATTCCATGTTGCATACAAGGTAAGTTTTTGATAGCATAAAACTTGTGACAAAATTCCTTACCATTTATGTTGAGTGTAACATAAACATATCCAATTGTTTGTACTTTACCCCCTATGCCTTTTATGGGAATGCATTCTGAGTGGATCGGAATGTTCCACAGCTGCGCTGTTTCATATTTCACTGCAGATAAAGATGCTCCGGAATCTACTAGAAAACTTTGTCTTGAATTTTGAATAAAAAAATCTACTGAGCTACTGTTATCACATGCAAATATAAAGTTATTATCGAAAAAACTGCATGAGTTCATCTTTTGAGTTTTCCGAATTGTGATTGGTGTTCACTGACTTTTGGTTCGCCTGACTCTGTTCCGTGTTACTATTTTGATAGTTATTGTGCATGTAATGCATATTGTTATCATTTGTCGACCAGTTACCTCTGTAATAACCTCGAGACCTATTTGGCCTATAACCCCTGGGCTGTTGGTTACCCGAACCTCGATTCTGACCTCCACGGTTTTGTCCTTGCGGTTGCGTCTGCATACTTCCGTATCCTCCTCGCTGTGAATAATTACCTCGGTAGTTATTATATCTACCCCTATTACCTGAATATCTGTGGTTATTAGCTCGTCCACGCTGTCCAAAGTACATTGATGATTCAGTACTCTGGCGGCTACACGAAGGCTCCTCATCCTTCGCTGCTCGAATTGTGTCCTTGAGGGTGGAGTAATCCCTAGCTAATAAAATCGTACTCAGCTGTTTATCCCGTAAACCATTAGTGAAACTTTTTATCGCTATCTTCTCATTGATAGGACGTAGTATTTTGTACGCTTCCTGGTCAGTGGACTGCGAAATTGTCAAATCTACAAACAATTTCTCTAACTTGGCTCCATACTGTTCCATGGTCATGTTTTTCTGTCGAATTTGCATTATTTCGTTATGAATCGCCGTACTTGACTTTTGAGTCAGTAAATGAAAACGCATATCATTCACTAATTCCTCGCATGTTTTATAAGATTTAGACAACCTCAACTTAGCACTTTCATTCAACCTTGTTCTCAACACAAAATTTATGAGCATAGACTTACCTTCTGGTTTCAACGCAGAATTGTACAACTCAATAGCATCGATGAGACTTTTGGTGACGTTCTCATTACCTGTCATCATCGGCAACAGCGAAGTCGCTGTTCTAAAATCAAACGACTCCATATTGGTGTTTTGGTTACTATCCTCACTTCCTTGTGAATAATTTTTGGCACAAAATTCCTCTATATCTTTATATAGTTTTTCAAACGAATCGCAATATGACTGAATATCCTCTAACACACTTCCTACGATTTCCTTTTTATCTATCTGTTCTGTTAAAATAACAATACATATATCAAACTGCTTTCTTAACTCTACTGCTTCATTTAATTTCTTATTCAAAACCTTTTCTGTTCTGTTACTGTAGTTTAATTTTATTAAATTATCTTTTAAATTTTTAAGCCTATCAAAAATAGTCTTTATTTCGCTTGCCATTTATAATTATCATTGTATTACTTTAATTTTTATAATAAAATATAAGGTACATTACCATATCTCATAGGATAACTCTATGAGATGAGTCCTCAAAGTATCATTAAACTATCCACCATAATTTTCACCGAACGAAACCATAGTTCACGTAATTACGATAGTCTTCCTAGTAACTGTTCTCTTCTCTATAATGTTCCTTCAAAATATTATCTCCTTACATTTTCATTGTTTCACTCTGAGTCCACGAACGTAAAAAAAAATAGAAACACATATTTGAATTGATTCACTTTTAGGTACTTACAAACACTTTATTCAAATCACTTTATATAACACCATACTGATCGATCGGCGATCAGCTACTTGTCTCGACAGCTGCATGCTACGCAGGGCTCCTCTAAGGCTCTCGGCGCCGAGCGACGAAAAGACCGCCTCAAATACTGAGTAGTTATTTCGCTCCGCATCCACTTGTGGTGACATTTCTTGTAGAGCAGGTACAGTCCATAAATACCAGCTAACGCCAAAATCGTGCACATAATGTACATTACCATGCTAATGTTGGATAGATGGTAATCCGTGCTGTTTACTCCACCGGAGGCATTTTGAGTGATGAAAACCTCATCCTTTTCGATTTTCGAGCGACACATTTTACTAACTTCCAATTATTAAGTCACTTAGTTAAAACATCTTCGTAACGCGATCTCTCCTCCGCTCGATGCCTTATATGGCAGGGTCGCCATGTAGGGTTCGGTGTTAGGAGGCTTGAGTGAAACGACTGTGTGAGACTATGGTAGGTTTATTACTAGACAATCAATACGTACAGAAGTGCATACCTATCCTACTTGGGCATACAGTACAGTGTAGGTTGGTAGGTTGTGCGCTGTGGTGGTCGAAGTAAGTAACACACAATTCAGTCACAGGCCTTTATTCACTACATTTATATTAAGAAGGATTGGAAGAAGGCACAGTAGTTCGTAGATTCACAGAAAGAGTTCACAGTAGATAGTAGGAGAAACAGAAGATAGAATGAATAGCGATAGCGGTAAGTACGTAAAGATTAGAAGCAACTTGAAACAAAGTAATGCGCGTCGTATCGAGATTCCAAGCGACTGACTGGGTGACACGAGGAAAGAGGTAGCGGGGCGCGGGGGTCCCCGCCCCGCGCGCCGGCCGGCCGTCGTCGGGCCTAAGGAATGCGCGTGATTGCGAAATATAATACAAAAGAAATGGAAGAGTAGTGTGTAAGAACAAGATGTGATAGTATGAACGTTAAACAGGTATGAATGATAGAATGTATGGACAGTGTACGAACATAGTAATAAGTATGTGTGAACGTGTAAATATATAATTTAGATATTATATAATGAGTAGATAAATAAATAATATACTTAAATAAAGTGTTTAATTTGAATATTGTTGGGAGATCCCTACCTACCTGCCCGTGCCGGGAGTAGTTTCTTTATCGATTTTTTCATATCCTCAATTCTTTGTCAAAACTTGATTTTTATATGATTTATATGTAAACATTCACAATGGAAACACATTGGGACGATTATAAGACAAAAGTAATTTTCGTCAGTACCTACCTGCCCGTGCCGGGAGTAGTTTCTGTATCAATTTTTTAATATCCTCAATTCTTTGTCAAAACTTGATTTTTATACGATTTATATGTAAAGATTCACAATGGAAACACATTGGGACGATTATAAGACAAAAGTAGTTTTTGTCAGTACCTACCTGCCCGTGCCGGGAGTAGTTTCTGTATCGATTTTTTCATATCCTCATTTCTTTGTCAAAACTTGATTTATATACGATTTATATGTAAAGATTCCTAATGGAAACACATTGGGACGATTATAAGACAAAAGTAGTTTTCGTCAGTACCTACCTGCCCGTGCCGGGAGTAGTTTCTGTATCGATTTTTTCATATCCTCAATTCTTTGTTAAAACTTGATTTTTATATGATTTATATGTAAAGATTCACAATGGAAACACATTGGGACGATTATAAGACAAAAGTAGTTTTCGTCAGTACCTACCTGCCCGTGCCGGGAGTTGTTTCTGTATCGATTTTTTCATATCCTCAATTCTTTGTCAAAACTTGATTTTTATACGATTTATATATAAAGATTCACAATGGACACACATTGGGACGATTATAAGACAAAAGTAAATTTCGTCAGTACCTACCTGCCCGTGCCGGGAGTAGTTTCTGTATCGATTTTTTCATATCCTCAATTCTTTGTCGAAACTTGATTTTTATATGATTTATATGTAAACATGCACAATGGAAACACTTTGGGACGATTATAAGACAAAAGTGGTTTTCGTCAGTACCTACCTGCCCGTGCCGGGAGTAGTTTCTGTATCGATTTTTTCATATCCTCAATTCTTTGTCGAAACTTGATTTTTATACGATTTATATGTAAACATTCACAATGGAAACACATTGGGACGATTATAAGACAAAAGTAGTTTTTGTCCGTACCTACCTGCCCGTGCCGGGAGTAGTTTCTGTATCGATTTTTTCATATCCTCATTTCTTTGTCAAAACTTGATTTATATACGATTTATATGTATAGATTCACAATGGAAACACATTGGGACGATTATAAGACAAAAGTAAATTTCGTCAATACCTACCTGCCCGTGCCGGGAGTAGTTTCTGTATCGATTTTTTCATATCCTCAATTCTTTGTCAAAACTTGATTTTTATACGATTTATATGTAAAGATTCAAAATGGACACACATTGGGACGATTATAAGACAAAAGAAGTTATCGTCAGTACCTACCTGCCCGTGCCGGGAGTAGTTTCTGTATCGATTTTTTCATATCCTCAATTCTTTGTCAAAACTTGATTTTTATACGATTTATATGTAAAGATTCACAATGGAAACACATTGGGACGATTATAAGACAAAAGTAGTTTTCGTCAGTACCTACCTGCCCGTGCCGGGAGTATTTTCTATATGGATTTTTTCATATCCTCAATTCTTTGTCAAAACTTGATTTTAATATGATTTATATGTAATTATACACAACGGAAACACATTGGGATGATTATAAGACAAAAGTAGTTTTCGTCAGTACCTACCTGCCCGTGCCGGGAGTTGTTTCTGTATCGATTTTTTCATATCCTCAATTCTTTGTCAAAACTTGATTTTTATACGATTTATATGTAAAGATTCACAATGGACACACATTGGGACGATTATAAGACAAAAGTAGATTTCGTCAGTACCTACCTGCCCGTGCCGGGAGTAGTTTCTGTATCGATTTTTTCATATCCTCATTTCTTTGTCAAAACTTGATTTTAATATGATTTATATGTAAACATTCACAATGGAAACACATTGGGAAGATTAAAAGACAAAAGTAGTTTTCGTCAGTACCTACCTGCCCGTGCCGGGAGTAATTTCTGTATCGATTTTTTCATATCCTCAATTCTTTGTCAAAACTTGATTTTTATACGATTTATATGTAAAGATTCACAATGGAAACACATTGGGACGATTACAAGACAAAAGTAGTTTTCGTCAGTACCTACCTGCCCGTGCCGGGAGTAGTTTCTGTATCGATTTTTTCATATCCTCAATTCTTTGTCAAAACTTGATTTTTATACGATTTATATGTAAAGATTCACAATGGAAACACATTGGGACGATTACAAGACAAAAGTAGTTTTCGTCAGTACCTACCTGCCCGTGCCGGGAGTAGTTTCTGTATCGATTTTTTCATATCCTCAATTCTTTGTCGAAACTTGATTTTTATATGATTTATATGTAAACATGCACAATGGAAACACTTTGGGACGATTATAAGACAAAAGTAATTTTCGTCAGTACCTACCAGCCCGTTCCGGGAGTAGTTTCTGTATCGATTTTTTCATATCCTCAATTCTTTGTCGAAACTTGATTTTTATACGATTTATATGAAAACATTCACAATGGAAACACATTGGGACGATTATAAGACAAAAGTAGTTTTTGTCCGTACCTACCTGCCCGTGCCGGGAGTAGTTTCTGTATCGATTTTTTCATATCCTCATTTCTTTGTCAAAACTTGATTTATATACGATTTATATGTAAAGATTCACAATGGAAACACATTGGGACGATTATAAGACAAAAGTAGTTTTCGTCAGTACCTACCTGCCCGTGCCGGGAGTAGTTTCTGTATCGATTTTTTAATATCCTCAATTCTTTGTCAAAACTTGATTTTTATATGATTTACATGTAAACATTCACAATGGAAACACATTGGGATGATTAAAAGACAAAAGTAGTTTTCGTCAGTACCTACCTGCCCGTGCCGGGAGTAGTTTCTGTATCGATTTTTTCATATCCTCAATTCTTTGTCAAAACTTGATTTTTATACGGTTTATATGTAAAGATTCACAATGGAAAAATATTGGGACGAATATAAGACAAAAGTAGTTTTCGTCAGTACCTACCTGCCGTGCCGGGAGTATTTTCTATATGGATTTTTTCATATCCTCAATTCTTTGTCAAAACTTGATTTTAATATGATTTATATGTAAACATTCACAATGGAAACACATTGGGAAGATTAAAAGACAAAAGTAGTTTTCGTCAGTACCTACCTGCCCGTGCCGGGAGTTGTTTCTGTATCGATTTTTTAATATCCTCAATTCTTTGTCAAAACTTGATTTTTATACGATTTATATGTAAAGATTCACAATGGACACACATTGGGACGATTATAAGACAAAAGTAGTTTTCGTCAGTACCTACCTGCCCGTGCCGGGAGTAGTTTCTGTATCGATTTTTTCATATCCTCATTTCTTTGTCAAAACTTGATTTTAATATGATTTATATGTAAACATTCACAATGGAAACACATTGGGAAGATTAAAAGACAAAAGTAGTTTTCGTCAGTACCTACCTGCCCGTGCCGGGAGTAGTTTCTGTATCGATTTTTTCATATCCTCAATTCTTTGTCAAAACTTGATTTTTATACGACTTATATGTAAAGATTCACAATGGAAACACATTGGGACGATTATAAGACAAAAGTAGTTTTCGTCAGTACCTACCTGCCCGTGCCGGGAGTAGTTTCTGTATCGATTTTTTAATATCCTCAATTCTTTGTCAAAACTTGATTTTTATATGATTTACATATAAACATTCACAATGGAAACACATTGGGATGATTAAAAGACAAAAGTAGTTTTCGTCAGTACCTACCTGCCCATGCCGGGAGTAGTTTCTGTATCGATTTTTTCATATCCTCAATTCTTTGTCAAAACTTGATTTTTATACGGTTTATATGTAAAGATTCACAATGGAAAAATATTGGGACGATTATAAGACAAAAGTAGTTTTCGTCAGAACCTACCTGCCCGTGCCGGGAGTAGTTTCTCTATCGATTTTTTCATATCCTCAATTCTTTGTCAAAACTTGATTTTTATATGATTTATATCTAAACATTCACAATGGAAACACATTGGGACGATTATAAGACAAAAGTAGTTTTCGTCAGTACCTACGTGCCCGTGCCGGGAGTAGTTTCTGTGTCGATTTTTTCATATCCTCAATTCTTTGTTAAAACTTGATTTTTATATGATTTATATGTAAACATTCACAATGGAAACACATTGGGACGATTATAAGACAAAAGTAGTTTTCGTCAGTACCTACCTGCCCGTGCCGGGAGTAGTTTCTGTATCGATTTTTTCATATCCTCAATTCTTTGTCAAAACTTGATTTTTATACGATTTATATGTAAAGATTCACAATGGAAACACATTGGGACGATTATAAGACAAAAGTAGTTTTCGTCAGTGTAGGTTGGTAAGTTGTGCGCTGTGGTGGTCGAAGTAAGTAACACACAATTCAGTCACAGGCCTTTATTCACTACATTTATATTAAGAAGGATTGGAAGAAGGCACAGTAGTTCGTAGATTCACAGAAAGAGTTCACAGTAGATAGTAGGAGAAACAGAAGATAGAATGAATAGCGATAGCGGTAAGTACGTAAAGATTAGAAGCAACTTGAAACAAAGTAATGCGCGTCGTATCGAGATTCCAAGCGACTGACTGGGTGACACGAGGAAAGAGGTAGCGGGGCGCGGGGGTCCCCGCCCCGCGCGCCGGCCGGCCGTCGTCGGGCCTAAGGAATGCGCGTGATTGCGAAATATAATACAAAAGAAATGGAAGAGTAGTGTGTAAGAACAAGATGTGATAGTATGAACGTTAAACAGGTATGAATGATAGAATGTATGGACAGTGTACGAACATAGTAATAAGTATGTGTGAACGTGTAAATATATAATTTAGATATTATATAATGAGTAGATAAATAAATAATATACTTAAATAAAGTGTTTAATTTGAATATTGTTGGGAGATCCCTACCTACCTGCCCGTGCCGGGAGTAGTTTCTTTATCGATTTTTTCATATCCTCAATTCTTTGTCAAAACTTGATTTTTATATGATTTATATGTAAACATTAACAATGGAAACACATTGGGACGATTAAAAGACAAAAGTAGATTTCGTCAGTACCTACCTGCCCGTGCCGGGAGTAGTTTCTCTATCGATTTTTTCATATCCTCAATTCTTTGTCAAAACTTAATTTTTATACGATTTATATGTAAAGATTCACAATGGAAACACATTGGGACGATTATAAGACAAAAGTAGTTTTCGTCAGGACCTACCTGCCCGTGCCGGGAGTAGTTTCTGTATCGATTTTTTAATATCCTCAATTCTTTGTCAAAACTTGATTTTTATATGATTTATATGTAAACATTCACAATGGAAACACATTGGGATGATTAAAAGACAAAAGAAGTTATCGTCAGTACCTACCTGCCCGTGCCGGGAGTAGTTTCTGTATCGATTTTTTCATATCCTCAATTCTTTGTCAAAACTTGATTTTTATACGATTTATATGTAAAGATTCACAATGGAAACACATTGGGATGATTAAAAGACAAAAGTAGTTTTCGTCAGTACCTACCTGCCCGTGCCGGGAGTAGTTTCTGTATCGATTTTTTCATATCCTCAATTCTTTGTCAAAACTTGATTTTTATACGATTTATATGTAAAGATTCACAATGGACACACATTGGGACGATTATAAGACAAAAGTAGATTTCATCAGTACCTACCTGCCCGTGCCGGGAGTAGTTTCTGTATCGATTTTTTCATATCCTCATTTCTTTGTCAAAACTTGATTTTAATATGATTTATATGTAAACATTCACAATGGAAACACATTGGGAAGATTAAAAGACAAAAGTAGTTTTCGTCAGTACCTACCTGCCCGTGCCGGGAGTAATTTCTGTATCGATTTTTTCATATCCTCAATTCTTTGTCAAAACTTGATTTTTATACGATTTATATGTAAAGATTCACAATGGAAACACATTGGGACGATTACAAGACAAAAGTAGTTTTCGTCAGTACCTACCTGCCCGTGCCGGGAGTAGTTTCTGTATCGATTTTTTCATATCCTCAATTCTTTGTCGAAACTTGATTTTTATATGATTTATATGTAAACATGCACAATGGAAACACTTTGGGACGATTATAAGACAAAAGTAATTTTCGTCAGTACCTACCTGCCCGTTCCGGGAGTAGTTTCTGTATCGATTTTTTCATATCCTCAATTCTTTGTCGAAACTTGATTTTTATACGTTTTATATGAAAACATTCACAATGGAAACACATTGGGACGATTATAAGACAAAAGTAGTTTTTGTCCGTACCTACCTGCCCGTGCCGGGAGTAGTTTCTGTATCGATTTTTTCATATCCTCATTTCTTTGTCAAAACTTGATTTATATACGATTTATATGTAAAGATTCACAATGGAAACACATTGGGACGATTATAAGACAAAAGTAGTTTTCGTCAGTACCTACCTGCCCGTGCCGGGAGTAGTTTCTGTATCGATTTTTTCATATCCTCAATTCTTTGTTAAAACTTGATTTTTATATGATTTATATGAAAAGATTCACAATGGAAACACATTGGGACGATTATAAGACAAAAGTAGTTTTCGTCAGTACCTACCTGCCCGTGCCGGGAGTAGTTTCTGTATCGATTTTTTAATATCCTCAATTCTTTGTCAAAACTTGATTTTTATATGATTTACATGTAAACATTCACAATGGAAACACATTGGGATGATTAAAAGACAAAAGTAGTTTTCGTCAGTACCTACCTGCCCGTGCCGGGAGTAGTTTCTGTATCGATTTTTTCATATCCTCAATTCTTTGTCAAAACTTGATTTTTATACGGTTTATATGTAAAGATTCACAATGGAAAAATATTGGGACGAATATAAGACAAAAGTAGTTTTCGTCAGTACCTACCTGCCGTGCCGGGAGTATTTTCTATATGGATTTTTTCATATCCTCAATTCTTTGTCAAAACTTGATTTTAATATGATTTATATGTAAACATTCACAATGGAAACACATTGGGAAGATTAAAAGACAAAAGTAGTTTTCGTCAGTACCTACCTGCCCGTGCCGGGAGTTGTTTCTGTATCGATTTTTTCATATCCTCAATTCTTTGTCAAAACTTGATTTTTATACGATTTATATTTAAAGATTCACAATGGAAACACATTGGGACGATTATAAGACAAAAGTAGTTTTCGTCAGTACCTACCTGCCCGTGCCGGGAGTAGTTTCTGTATCGATTTTTTCATATCCTCATTTCTTTGTCAAAACTTGATTTTAATATGATTTATATGTAAACATTCACAATGGAAACACATTGGGAAGATTAAAAGACAAAAGTAGTTTTCGTCAGTACCTACCTGCCCGTGCCGGGAGTAGTTTCTGTATCGATTTTTTCATATCCTCAATTCTTTGTCAAAACTTGATTTTTATACGACTTATATGTAAAGATTCACAATGGAAACACATTGGGACGATTATAAGACAAAAGTAGTTTTCGTCAGTACCTACCTGCCCGTGCCGGGAGTAGTTTCTGTATCGATTTTTTAATATCCTCAATTCTTTGTCAAAACTTGATTTTTATATGATTTACATATAAACATTCACAATGGAAACACATTGGGATGATTAAAAGACAAAAGTAGTTTTCGTCAGTACCTACCTGCCCATGCCGGGAGTAGTTTCTGTATCGATTTTTTCATATCCTCAATTCTTTGTCAAAACTTGATTTTTATACGGTTTATATGTAAAGATTCACAATGGAAAAATATTGGGACGATTATAAGACAAAAGTAGTTTTCGTCAGAACCTACCTGCCCGTGCCGGGAGTAGTTTCTCTATCGATTTTTTCATATCCTCAATTCTTTGTCAAAACTTGATTTTTATATGATTTATATCTAAACATTCACAATGGAAACACATTGGGACGATTATAAGACAAAAGTAGTTTTCGTCAGTACCTACCTGCCCGTGCCGGGAGTAGTTTCTGTGTCGATTTTTTCATATCCTCAATTCTTTGTTAAAACTTGATTTTTATATGATTTATATGTAAACATTCACAATGGAAACACATTGGGACGATTATAAGACAAAAGTAGTTTTCGTCAGGACCTACCTGCCCGTGCCGGGAGTAGTTTCTGTATCGATTTTTTCATATCCTCAATTCTTTGTCAAAACTTGATTTTTATACGATTTATATGTAAAGATTCACAATGGAAACACATTGGGACGATTATAAGACAAAAGTAGTTTTCGTCAGTGTAGGTTGGTAAGTTGTGCGCTGTGGTGGTCGAAGTAAGTAACACACAATTCAGTCACAGGCCTTTATTCACTACATTTATATTAAGAAGGATTGGAAGAAGGCACAGTAGTTCGTAGATTCACAGAAAGAGTTCACAGTAGATAGTAGGAGAAACAGAAGATAGAATGAATAGCGATAGCGGTAAGTACGTAAAGATTAGAAGCAACTTGAAACAAAGTAATGCGCGTCGTATCGAGATTCCAAGCGACTGACTGGGTGACACGAGGAAAGAGGTAGCGGGGCGCGGGGGTCCCCGCCCCGCGCGCCGGCCGGCCGTCGTCGGGCCTAAGGAATGCGCGTGATTGCGAAATAAAATACAAAAGAAATGGAAGAGTAGTGTGTAAGAACAAGATGTGATAGTATGAACGTTAAACAGGTATGAATGATAGAATGTATGGACAGTGTACGAACATAGTAATAAGTATGTGTGAACGTGTAAATATATAATTTAGATATTATATAATGAGTAGATAAATAAATAATATACTTAAATAAAGTGTTTAATTTGAATATTGTTGGGAGATCCCTACCTACCTGCCCGTGCCGGGAGTAGTTTCTTTATCGATTTTTTCATATCCTCAATTCTTTGTCAAAACTTGATTTTTATATGATTTATATGTAAACATTCACAATGGAAACACATTGGGACGATTAAAAGACAAAAGTAGATTTCGTCAGTACCTACCTGCCCGTGCCGGGAGTAGTTTCTCTATCGATTTTTTCATATCCTCAATTCTTTGTCAAAACTTGATTTTTATACGATTTATATGTAAAGATTCACAATGGAAACACATTGGGACGATTATAAGACAAAAGTAGTTTTCGTCAGGACCTACCTGCCCGTGCCGGGAGTAGTTTCTGTATCGATTTTTTAATATCCTCAATTCTTTGTCAAAACTTGATTTTTATATGATTTATATGTAAACATTCACAATGGAAACACATTGGGATGATTAAAAGACAAAAGAAGTTATCGTCAGTACCTACCTGCCCGTGCCGGGAGTAGTTTCTGTATCGATTTTTTCATATCCTCAATTCTTTGTCAAAACTTGATTTTTATACGATTTATATGTAAAGATTCACAATGGAAACACATTGGGATGATTAAAAGACAAAAGTAGTTTTCGTCAGTACCTACCTGCCCGTGCCGGGAGTAGTTTCTGTATCGATTTTTTCATATCCTCAATTCTTTGTCAAAACTTGATTTTTATACGATTTATATGTAAAGATTCACAATGGAAACACATTGGGACGATTATAAGACAAAAGTAGTTTTCGTCAGTACCTACCTGCCCGTGCCGGGAGTATTTTCTATATGGATTTTTTCATATCCTCAATTCTTTGTCAAAACTTGATTTTAATATGATTTATATGTAATTATACACAACGGAAACACATTGGGATGATTATAAGACAAAAGTAGTTTTCGTCAGTACCTACCTGCCCGTGCCGGGAGTTGTTTCTGTATCGATTTTTTCATATCCTCAATTCTTTGTCAAAACTTGATTTTTATACGATTTATATGTAAAGATTCACAATGGAAAAATATTGGGACGATTATAAGACAAAAGTAGTTTTCGTCAGTACCTACCTGCCCGTGCCGGGAGTAGTTTCTCTATCGATTTTTTCATATCCTCAATTCTTTGTCAAAACTTGATTTTTATATGATTTATATCTAAACATTCACAATGGAAACACATTGGGACGATTATAAGACAAAAGTAGTTTTCGTCAGTACCTACCTGCCCGTGCCGGGAGTAGTTTCTGTGTCGATTTTTTCATATCCTCAATTCTTTGTTAAAACTTGATTTTTATATGATTTATATGTAAACATTCACAATGGAAACACATTGGGACGATTATAAGACAAAAGTAGTTTTCGTCAGTACCTACCTGCCCGTGCCGGGAGTAGCTTCTGTATCGATTTTTTCATATCCTCAATTCTTTGTCAAAACTTGATTTTTATACGATTTATATGTAAAGATTCACAATGGAAACACATTGGGACGATTATAAGACAAAAGTAGTTTTCGTCAGTGTAGGTTGGTAGGTTGTGCGCTGTGGTGGTCGAAGTAAGTAACACACAATTCAGTCACAGGCCTTTATTCACTACATTTATATTAAGAAGGATTGGAAGAAGGCACAGTAGTTCGTAGATTCACAGAAAGAGTTCACAGTAGATAGTAGGAGAAACAGAAGATAGAATGAATAGCGATAGCGGTAAGTACGTAAAGATTAGAAGCAACTTGAAACAAAGTAATGCGCGTCGTATCGAGATTCCAAGCGACTGACTGGGTGACACGAGGAAAGAGGTAGCGGGGCGCGGGGGTCCCCGCCCCGCGCGCCGGCCGGCCGTCGTCGGGCCTAAGGAATGCGCGTGATTGCGAAATATAATACAAAAGAAATGGAAGAGTAGTGTGTAAGAACAAGATGTGATAGTATGAACGTTAAACAGGTATGAATGATAGAATGTATGGACAGTGTACGAACATAGTAATAAGTATGTGTGAACGTGTAAATATATAATTTAGATATTATATAATGAGTAGATAAATAAATAATATACTTAAATAAAGTGTTTAATTTGAATATTGTTGGGAGATCCCTACCTACCTGCCCGTGCCGGGAGTAGTTTCTTTATCGATTTTTTCATATCCTCAATTCTTTGTCAAAACTTGATTTTTATATGATTTATATGTAAACATTCACAATGGAAACACATTGGGACGATTATAAGACAAAAGTAATTTTCGTCAGTACCTACCTGCCCGTGCCGGGAGTAGTTTCTGTATCAATTTTTTAATATCCTCAATTCTTTGTCAAAACTTGATTTTTATACGATTTATATGTAAAGATTCACAATGGAAACACATTGGGACGATTATAAAACAAAAGTAGTTTTTGTCAGTACCTACCTGCCCGTGCCGGGAGTAGTTTCTGTATCGATTTTTTCATATCCTCATTTCTTTGTCAAAACTTGATTTATATACGATTTATATGTAAAGATTCCTAATGGAAACACATTGGGACGATTATAAGACAAAAGTAGTTTTCGTCAGTACCTACCTGCCCGTGCCGGGAGTTGTTTCTGTATCGATTTTTTCATATCCTCAATTCTTTGTCAAAACTTGATTTTTATATGATTTATATGTAAACATTCACAATGGAAACACATTGGGACGATTATAAGACAAAAGTAGTTTTCGTCAGTACCTACCTGCCCGTGCCGGGAGTAGTTTCTGTATCGATTTTTTAATATCCTCAATTCTTTGTCAAAACTTGATTTTTATATGATTTACATGTAAACATTCACAATGGAAACACATTGGGATGATTAAAAGACAAAAGTAGTTTTCGTCAGTACCTACCTGCCCGTGCCGGGAGTAGTTTCTGTATCGATTTTTTCATATCCTCAATTCTTTGTCAAAACTTGATTTTTATACGGTTTATATGTAAAGATTCACAATGGAAAAATATTGGGACGAATATAAGACAAAAGTAGTTTTCGTCAGTACCTACCTGCCGTGCCGGGAGTATTTTCTATATGGATTTTTTCATATCCTCAATTCTTTGTCAAAACTTGATTTTAATATGATTTATATGTAAACATTCACAATGGAAACACATTGGGAAGATTAAAAGACAAAAGTAGTTTTCGTCAGTACCTACCTGCCCGTGCCGGGAGTTGTTTCTGTATCGATTTTTTCATATCCTCAATTCTTTGTCAAAACTTGATTTTTATACGATTTATATGTAAAGATTCACAATGGACACACATTGGGACGATTATAAGACAAAAGTAGTTTTCGTCAGTACCTACCTGCCCGTGCCGGGAGTAGTTTCTGTATCGATTTTTTCATATCCTCATTTCTTTGTCAAAACTTGATTTTAATATGATTTATATGTAAACATTCACAATGGAAACACATTGGGAAGATTAAAAGACAAAAGTAGTTTTCGTCAGTACCTACCTGCCCGTGCCGGGAGTAGTTTCTGTATCGATTTTTTCATATCCTCAATTCTTTGTCAAAACTTGATTTTTATACGACTTATATGTAAAGATTCACAATGGAAACACATTGGGACGATTATAAGACAAAAGTAGTTTTCGTCAGTACCTACCTGCCCGTGCCGGGAGTAGTTTCTGTATCGATTTTTTAATATCCTCAATTCTTTGTCAAAACTTGATTTTTATATGATTTACATATAAACATTCACAATGGAAACACATTGGGATGATTAAAAGACAAAAGTAGTTTTCGTCAGTACCTACCTGCCCATGCCGGGAGTAGTTTCTGTATCGATTTTTTCATATCCTCAATTCTTTGTCAAAACTTGATTTTTATACGGTTTATATGTAAAGATTCACAATGGAAAAATATTGGGACGATTATAAGACAAAAGTAGTTTTCGTCAGAACCTACCTGCCCGTGCCGGGAGTAGTTTCTCTATCGATTTTTTCATATCCTCAATTCTTTGTCAAAACTTGATTTTTATATGATTTATATCTAAACATTCACAATGGAAACACATTGGGACGATTATAAGACAAAAGTAGTTTTCGTCAGTACCTACGTGCCCGTGCCGGGAGTAGTTTCTGTGTCGATTTTTTCATATCCTCAATTCTTTGTTAAAACTTGATTTTTATATGATTTATATGTAAACATTCACAATGGAAACACATTGGGACGATTATAAGACAAAAGTAGTTTTCGTCAGTACCTACCTGCCCGTGCCGGGAGTAGTTTCTGTATCGATTTTTTCATATCCTCAATTCTTTGTCAAAACTTGATTTTTATACGATTTATATGTAAAGATTCACAATGGAAACACATTGGGACGATTATAAGACAAAAGTAGTTTTCGTCAGTGTAGGTTGGTAAGTTGTGCGCTGTGGTGGTCGAAGTAAGTAACACACAATTCAGTCACAGGCCTTTATTCACTACATTTATATTAAGAAGGATTGGAAGAAGGCACAGTAGTTCGTAGATTCACAGAAAGAGTTCACAGTAGATAGTAGGAGAAACAGAAGATAGAATGAATAGCGATAGCGGTAAGTACGTAAAGATTAGAAGCAACTTGAAACAAAGTAATGCGCGTCGTATCGAGATTCCAAGCGACTGACTGGGTGACACGAGGAAAGAGGTAGCGGGGCGCGGGGGTCCCCGCCCCGCGCGCCGGCCGGCCGTCGTCGGGCCTAAGGAATGCGCGTGATTGCGAAATATAATACAAAAGAAATGGAAGAGTAGTGTGTAAGAACAAGATGTGATAGTATGAACGTTAAACAGGTATGAATGATAGAATGTATGGACAGTGTACGAACATAGTAATAAGTATGTGTGAACGTGTAAATATATAATTTAGATATTATATAATGAGTAGATAAATAAATAATATACTTAAATAAAGTGTTTAATTTGAATATTGTTGGGAGATCCCTACCTACCTGCCCGTGCCGGGAGTAGTTTCTTTATCGATTTTTTCATATCCTCAATTCTTTGTCAAAACTTGATTTTTATATGATTTATATGTAAACATTAACAATGGAAACACATTGGGACGATTAAAAGACAAAAGTAGATTTCGTCAGTACCTACCTGCCCGTGCCGGGAGTAGTTTCTCTATCGATTTTTTCATATCCTCAATTCTTTGTCAAAACTTAATTTTTATACGATTTATATGTAAAGATTCACAATGGAAACACATTGGGACGATTATAAGACAAAAGTAGTTTTCGTCAGGACCTACCTGCCCGTGCCGGGAGTAGTTTCTGTATCGATTTTTTAATATCCTCAATTCTTTGTCAAAACTTGATTTTTATATGATTTATATGTAAACATTCACAATGGAAACACATTGGGATGATTAAAAGACAAAAGAAGTTATCGTCAGTACCTACCTGCCCGTGCCGGGAGTAGTTTCTGTATCGATTTTTTCATATCCTCAATTCTTTGTCAAAACTTGATTTTTATACGATTTATATGTAAAGATTCACAATGGAAACACATTGGGATGATTAAAAGACAAAAGTAGTTTTCGTCAGTACCTACCTGCCCGTGCCGGGAGTAGTTTCTGTATCGATTTTTTCATATCCTCAATTCTTTGTCAAAACTTGATTTTTATACGATTTATATGTAAAGATTCACAATGGACACACATTGGGACGATTATAAGACAAAAGTAGATTTCATCAGTACCTACCTGCCCGTGCCGGGAGTAGTTTCTGTATCGATTTTTTCATATCCTCATTTCTTTGTCAAAACTTGATTTTAATATGATTTATATGTAAACATTCACAATGGAAACACATTGGGAAGATTAAAAGACAAAAGTAGTTTTCGTCAGTACCTACCTGCCCGTGCCGGGAGTAATTTCTGTATCGATTTTTTCATATCCTCAATTCTTTGTCAAAACTTGATTTTTATACGATTTATATGTAAAGATTCACAATGGAAACACATTGGGACGATTACAAGACAAAAGTAGTTTTCGTCAGTACCTACCTGCCCGTGCCGGGAGTAGTTTCTGTATCGATTTTTTCATATCCTCAATTCTTTGTCGAAACTTGATTTTTATATGATTTATATGTAAACATGCACAATGGAAACACTTTGGGACGATTATAAGACAAAAGTAATTTTCGTCAGTACCTACCTGCCCGTTCCGGGAGTAGTTTCTGTATCGATTTTTTCATATCCTCAATTCTTTGTCGAAACTTGATTTTTATACGATTTATATGAAAACATTCACAATGGAAACACATTGGGACGATTATAAGACAAAAGTAGTTTTTGTCCGTACCTACCTGCCCGTGCCGGGAGTAGTTTCTGTATCGATTTTTTCATATCCTCATTTCTTTGTCAAAACTTGATTTATATACGATTTATATGTAAAGATTCACAATGGAAACACATTGGGACGATTATAAGACAAAAGTAGTTTTCGTCAGTACCTACCTGCCCGTGCCGGGAGTAGTTTCTGTATCGATTTTTTCATATCCTCAATTCTTTGTTAAAACTTGATTTTTATATGATTTATATGAAAAGATTCACAATGGATGTAGGTTGGTAGGTTGTGCGCTGTGGTGGTCGAAGTAAGTAACACACAATTCAGTCACAGGCCTTTATTCACTACATTTATATTAAGAAGGATTGGAAGAAGGCACAGTAGTTCGTAGATTCACAGAAAGAGTTCACAGTAGATAGTAGGAGAAACAGAAGATAGAATGAATAGCGATAGCGGTAAGTACGTAAAGATTAGAAGCAACTTGAAACAAAGTAATGCGCGTCGTATCGAGATTCCAAGCGACTGACTGGGTGACACGAGGAAAGAGGTAGCGGGGCGCGGGGGTCCCCGCCCCGCGCGCCGGCCGGCCGTCGTCGGGCCTAAGGAATGCGCGTGATTGCGAAATATAATACAAAAGAAATGGAAGAGTAGTGTGTAAGAACAAGATGTGATAGTATGAACGTTAAACAGGTATGAATGATAGAATGTATGGACAGTGTACGAACATAGTAATAAGTATGTGTGAACGTGTAAATATATAATTTAGATATTATATAATGAGTAGATAAATAAATAATATACTTAAATAAAGTGTTTAATTTGAATATTGTTGGGAGATCCCTACATCACTCCCTTCCGAAGACCGTCACTACGGGCGATAGAAATCCGGGAACCGGACTCTTCTACCGGAACGTGTAGTGTACTCAGAAGGGGATGGTTCGGGAACTGGGATAGGCCTGGGGATTGGGATAGGGTCGGGATTCAAGATAGGCTCGGGATTCGAGATGAGCTCGGGATTCGAGATGAGCTCGGGATTCGGGATAAGCTCGGGACGCGAGGAGTTCGACAAGATAAAAGCCGGCTTTAGGCGATCTATTGACACATTCAACGCTTTGCCCTTGAATAAAATTTTGAATATTTTATGTCCACGCTGAAGAACTTCGTGTGGACCGGAGTACGCAGGCTGGAAAGCTCCTCGCAGCGTTTCTTCCCGAAGGAATACGTGCGACGAGGAAGCGAGGTCTTTAAAAACGAAACTTTTGTTATTTCTGTGGCGAGACGCAGGAGCAGGTTGCAGTTTACCTACAATGGAGCGCAGCCTAGCAGTAAAGTCTGTAATATCGGTCGTACTGGTGATGGCGCTGTGAAAGAACTCACCAGGGAGTCGTAAGGGCTCACCATACACCAGTTCGGCCGATGATGACATAAGGTCCTCCTTGACTGCGCTACGTATGCCTAGTAGGACTAATGGAAGAGATTCTGTCCAATTGCTGTCAGCGTGGCAAGTGATTGCTGCCTTCAGCTGGCGGTGGAATCTCTCCACAAGACCGTTGCAGGCAGGATGGTATGCAGTCGTCTTGCGGTGTTTAAAACCGGCTAGTTTAGCCATGAATCCGAATAGTTCGGATTCGAACTGTCGCCCACGGTCAGTTACAATGTCCGTGGGGCATCCGAATCGGGCAATCCAACCGGATAGTAGGGCCTTAGCTACCGTTTCTGCCGTGATGTCCACGATAGGTATGGCCTCTGGCCATCTGGTATAGCGGTCAACAGCAGTAAGGCAGTAACGGAAGCCATTAGAGATTGGCATAGGGCCAATGAGGTCTATATGAATATAGGCAAATCGAGCTTTCGGCAAGTCGAACGAACCTAGTGGGGCGGAGACGTGGCGGTTGATCTTTGAGCGCTGGCAATCCAAGCACGCTCGTGACCAATCTCGACAGTCTCTCCTGATTCCTGGCCAAACGTAACGCTGAGCTATAAGTTTAGCAGTAGCGTTTGCGCCAGGGTGACTCAAGCAGTGGAGGCTGTCAAAGACTTGCTTTCGCAGAGGTTTGGTGACGAAAGGTCTTGTAGTGCCAGTGCTCGTGTCACAGTAAATTAGCACGTTGCTACCGGGATCCCTAATCTTCTCTAAGCGAAGCGACGTTGGTTCGTCATAGAGAAAAGAAGAAAGCTCGGCATCAACGGCTTGGGACTTGGAAAGAACTTCCAGGTCAACTGGACTTTGAAGCTCGTCAATTCGCGAAAGCGTATCGGCAACGACATTATCCTTGCCGGATATGTGCCGAATGTCACTTGTGAATTGTGAGATGAAGTCCAGATGCCTATATTGTCGCGGAGAACAAGTGTTCTTCCGCTCGCTGAAGGCGTGGCAAAGAGGCTTGTGGTCTGTGTAGACCGTAAAGTCTCTTGCTTCCAGCATGTGCCGGAAATACTTGATTCCCTCGTAGATCGCGAGTAGTTCGCGGTCATAAGGAGAGTACTTCTGCTGGGACGGACTAAGTTTCCGGGAGAAGAATGCCAGCGGTTGCCATTCCTCATCCTTATGCTGCTGGAGTACCGCTCCCAATGCGAGGTCGCTAGCGTCAGTGACTAAAGCTAGTTCGGCTTGGCAGTCGGGGTGGGCTAGCATGGCAGCATCGCAGAGGCTCTCTTTGGTAAGCTCGAAAGCTGCGAGGGATTCACCTACCAGGTTCACAGGGTCCTTGGGCTTCACCGAGCCGGCAAGTAGGGCGTTTAGAGGGGCTTGAATTTTTGCGGCGTTCGGGATGAAGCGCCTGTAAAAATTCATCATACCTAGAAATCGCCTCAATTGCCGGATCGTTGTTGGAGCAGGAAACTCTTTAATCGCTTGAACCTTTAAATCTAGCGGCTTCGTTCCGGCGGCAGAGATATTGTAACCTAAAAAGTTTACCTCTGGAACGCCGAAAACGCATTTCGTGGTGTTCACGACGATCCCGTACTTCTGCATACGCTCAAACAACTGCCTAAGATGACTTTCATGCTCTTCATCCGATCGGCTGAAGACCAAGAAGTCATCGAGGTAGCAATAACAAAAGTCTAGACCACGCGTTACCTCGTCCACGAACCTCTGGAACGTCTGTCCGGCGTTCCTGAGCCCGAAACTCATATACGGGAATTCATATAAGCCAAACGGGGTCGTTATGGCAGCTTTCGGGATGTCCTCCTCGTAGACAGGGATCTGGTTGTAGGCTTTGACCAAATCAATGGTCGAAAAAACCTTACAACCGGAGATGCTGTGGGCAAAGTCGTGAATGTGCCTAATAGGGTACCTGTCGGCGATTGTCCGAGCATTGAGGAGTCTGTAGTCTCCGCATGGGCGCCAGCCATTGTCCTTTTTGGGGGCCAAATGCAAAGGAGACGACCACGGACTCTCGGATGGACGCGCTGTACCGCTGCTCAGCATCAAGTCGAACTCCTGCTTCGCCAACTTGAGCTTGTCAGGAGCTAACCTGCGAGGGTAACAAGAAATAGGGGGGCCGGGTGTGGTGCGTATGTGATGAACGGTAGTGTGTTTGTGAGTGTGGGGAGTGCCAGCTGGTTTGGTGATATCAATAAATTCAGAAAGTAGCTTGTGAAACCGCGAGTCGCCGGATGGAATCTTTACAGAATAGATATTACAGTTAGGAACATAATCAATGTAAGCTTCGGTAGATAAAGAAGTGACATTATCGATGATACGTCCTATGCGCTTGTTGCGAATATCAACAATAAGGCCATAATGGCTTAAAAAGTCTACTCCAATTATAGCCTTAGTGACGTCGGCCACGATGAAGTTCCAAGGGAAGTCGCGCCTAAGACCTAAGTCTAGGTTGAGCTGTGTCGGGCCGTAGGTGTAGATGACGCTTCCGTTGGCGGCTCTCAGCTCGTAACCGGTCTTGACTCGACGCTCCTGAAGCGCAGATCGAGGGAAGACGCAGACGTCGCTTCCGGTATCCACTAGGAAGGGGATCTTCGATCGGCGGTCAGTGACGAAGAGGCGACCAGGTGAAGTGGGGCAGTCGTCTGTCGCCATTATCGACTGCCTTGGGCGTTTCCCGACTTCTCATAGTCGCAGGGCTTGACGCAGTTGTTCGCTTTGCTGCCGTGTCGGTCATGGTACCAGCAGATCGGGAACCGACGGTAGCTGGACTGCGATCTCGATCTGGAGCGCCTGCGCTGGTCGTCGTTCTGCCGGCGTTGATTGGAGCGAGAACGTTGTCCTGACTGCGGCTGTTGGTTGAGTTGCGTGGTGAGGTTTCTGAACGCTGCCTTCAGCTCTGCGATGTCATTGGCCATCGACTCCATGGAACCTGGGACAGCTGCTGCGGAAGTCGAAGCTACGTGTGCGACGGGTGCGACGATGTCGTGGACACGGTCCGCCAGGTCAGCAGAGGCTTCGAGTGAAGAGGCTGGCTGCGATGCGATGAGAGTCTGCAGGTTACTAGGGAGACGGCTGCACCAGATGCTGCGTATGAACTCGTCAGGTACGGTATTTCCAGCAAGGCTTTGCAGGTGCCGAAGGAACTGTGACGGTTTCCGGCTTCCTAGCTCTTCATGCATGAGAAGCTGCTGTATTTGGCGTTCTCTTGACGCGGAAAGACGTTTTATCAGCTCTTCCTTTAGCTTCCCGAACTTGTTGGTGGCAGGAGGGGACGTAATGATGTCTTTCACCTCTTTTGCATACTGAGGTTCCAGATGACCCGTCACAAAATAAAATTTTGTCGTATCGTCTGTCACGTTCGATACGACAAATTGTCCTTCAACTTGCGCGAACCATAGTTCCGGCTCGTCCGGGTAGAATTGCGGTATCCTTATCTGAACCTTGCCCTCAATCTCACTTTTCGCCTGCATCCTAATTTTACGCTCGCTCGACCGCTTGGTCACCTTATTACTCTGCGATTCTGCCGAGTCCGATAAATCGCTCATTTAGGTATAAGCTCAATGGATAATCTCTCTATGGTATCTTAGATTATAATATAGGTACCTTCTTGGTTTTGTTCCATTCACAGGGGTCACCAGTTGTAGGTTGGTAGGTTGTGCGCTGTGGTGGTCGAAGTAAGTAACACACAATTCAGTCACAGGCCTTTATTCACTACATTTATATTAAGAAGGATTGGAAGAAGGCACAGTAGTTCGTAGATTCACAGAAAGAGTTCACAGTAGATAGTAGGAGAAACAGAAGATAGAATGAATAGCGATAGCGGTAAGTACGTAAAGATTAGAAGCAACTTGAAACAAAGTAATGCGCGTCGTATCGAGATTCCAAGCGACTGACTGGGTGACACGAGGAAAGAGGTAGCGGGGCGCGGGGGTCCCCGCCCCGCGCGCCGGCCGGCCGTCGTCGGGCCTAAGGAATGCGCGTGATTGCGAAATATAATACAAAAGAAATGGAAGAGTAGTGTGTAAGAACAAGATGTGATAGTATGAACGTTAAACAGGTATGAATGATAGAATGTATGGACAGTGTACGAACATAGTAATAAGTATGTGTGAACGTGTAAATATATAATTTAGATATTATATAATGAGTAGATAAATAAATAATATACTTAAATAAAGTGTTTAATTTGAATATTGTTGGGAGATCCCTACAATGGAAACACATTGGGACGATTATAAGACAAAAGTAGTTTTCGTCAGTACCTACCTGCCCGTGCCGGGAGTAGTTTCTGTATCGATTTTTTAATATCCTCAATTCTTTGTCAAAACTTGATTTTTATATGATTTACATGTAAACATTCACAATGGAAACACATTGGGATGATTAAAAGACAAAAGTAGTTTTCGTCAGTACCTACCTGCCCGTGCCGGGAGTAGTTTCTGTATCGATTTTTTCATATCCTCAATTCTTTGTCAAAACTTGATTTTTATACGGTTTATATGTAAAGATTCACAATGGAAAAATATTGGGACGAATATAAGACAAAAGTAGTTTTCGTCAGTACCTACCTGCCGTGCCGGGAGTATTTTCTATATGGATTTTTTCATATCCTCAATTCTTTGTCAAAACTTGATTTTAATATGATTTATATGTAAACATTCACAATGGAAACACATTGGGAAGATTAAAAGACAAAAGTAGTTTTCGTCAGTACCTACCTGCCCGTGCCGGGAGTTGTTTCTGTATCGATTTTTTCATATCCTCAATTCTTTGTCAAAACTTGATTTTTATACGATTTATATTTAAAGATTCACAATGGAAACACATTGGGACGATTATAAGACAAAAGTAGTTTTCGTCAGTACCTACCTGCCCGTGCCGGGAGTAGTTTCTGTATCGATTTTTTCATATCCTCATTTCTTTGTCAAAACTTGATTTTAATATGATTTATATGTAAACATTCACAATGGAAACACATTGGGAAGATTAAAAGACAAAAGTAGTTTTCGTCAGTACCTACCTGCCCGTGCCGGGAGTAGTTTCTGTATCGATTTTTTCATATCCTCAATTCTTTGTCAAAACTTGATTTTTATACGACTTATATGTAAAGATTCACAATGGAAACACATTGGGACGATTATAAGACAAAAGTAGTTTTCGTCAGTACCTACCTGCCCGTGCCGGGAGTAGTTTCTGTATCGATTTTTTAATATCCTCAATTCTTTGTCAAAACTTGATTTTTATATGATTTACATATAAACATTCACAATGGAAACACATTGGGATGATTAAAAGACAAAAGTAGTTTTCGTCAGTACCTACCTGCCCATGCCGGGAGTAGTTTCTGTATCGATTTTTTCATATCCTCAATTCTTTGTCAAAACTTGATTTTTATACGGTTTATATGTAAAGATTCACAATGGAAAAATATTGGGACGATTATAAGACAAAAGTAGTTTTCGTCAGAACCTACCTGCCCGTGCCGGGAGTAGTTTCTCTATCGATTTTTTCATATCCTCAATTCTTTGTCAAAACTTGATTTTTATATGATTTATATCTAAACATTCACAATGGAAACACATTGGGACGATTATAAGACAAAAGTAGTTTTCGTCAGTACCTACCTGCCCGTGCCGGGAGTAGTTTCTGTGTCGATTTTTTCATATCCTCAATTCTTTGTTAAAACTTGATTTTTATATGATTTATATGTAAACATTCACAATGGAAACACATTGGGACGATTATAAGACAAAAGTAGTTTTCGTCAGGACCTACCTGCCCGTGCCGGGAGTAGTTTCTGTATCGATTTTTTCATATCCTCAATTCTTTGTCAAAACTTGATTTTTATACGATTTATATGTAAAGATTCACAATGGAAACACATTGGGACGATTATAAGACAAAAGTAGTTTTCGTCAGTGTAGGTTGGTAAGTTGTGCGCTGTGGTGGTCGAAGTAAGTAACACACAATTCAGTCACAGGCCTTTATTCACTACATTTATATTAAGAAGGATTGGAAGAAGGCACAGTAGTTCGTAGATTCACAGAAAGAGTTCACAGTAGATAGTAGGAGAAACAGAAGATAGAATGAATAGCGATAGCGGTAAGTACGTAAAGATTAGAAGCAACTTGAAACAAAGTAATGCGCGTCGTATCGAGATTCCAAGCGACTGACTGGGTGACACGAGGAAAGAGGTAGCGGGGCGCGGGGGTCCCCGCCCCGCGCGCCGGCCGGCCGTCGTCGGGCCTAAGGAATGCGCGTGATTGCGAAATAAAATACAAAAGAAATGGAAGAGTAGTGTGTAAGAACAAGATGTGATAGTATGAACGTTAAACAGGTATGAATGATAGAATGTATGGACAGTGTACGAACATAGTAATAAGTATGTGTGAACGTGTAAATATATAATTTAGATATTATATAATGAGTAGATAAATAAATAATATACTTAAATAAAGTGTTTAATTTGAATATTGTTGGGAGATCCCTACCTACCTGCCCGTGCCGGGAGTAGTTTCTTTATCGATTTTTTCATATCCTCAATTCTTTGTCAAAACTTGATTTTTATATGATTTATATGTAAACATTCACAATGGAAACACATTGGGACGATTAAAAGACAAAAGTAGATTTCGTCAGTACCTACCTGCCCGTGCCGGGAGTAGTTTCTCTATCGATTTTTTCATATCCTCAATTCTTTGTCAAAACTTGATTTTTATACGATTTATATGTAAAGATTCACAATGGAAACACATTGGGACGATTATAAGACAAAAGTAGTTTTCGTCAGGACCTACCTGCCCGTGCCGGGAGTAGTTTCTGTATCGATTTTTTAATATCCTCAATTCTTTGTCAAAACTTGATTTTTATATGATTTATATGTAAACATTCACAATGGAAACACATTGGGATGATTAAAAGACAAAAGAAGTTATCGTCAGTACCTACCTGCCCGTGCCGGGAGTAGTTTCTGTATCGATTTTTTCATATCCTCAATTCTTTGTCAAAACTTGATTTTTATACGATTTATATGTAAAGATTCACAATGGAAACACATTGGGATGATTAAAAGACAAAAGTAGTTTTCGTCAGTACCTACCTGCCCGTGCCGGGAGTAGTTTCTGTATCGATTTTTTCATATCCTCAATTCTTTGTCAAAACTTGATTTTTATACGATTTATATGTAAAGATTCACAATGGAAACACATTGGGACGATTATAAGACAAAAGTAGTTTTCGTCAGTACCTACCTGCCCGTGCCGGGAGTATTTTCTATATGGATTTTTTCATATCCTCAATTCTTTGTCAAAACTTGATTTTAATATGATTTATATGTAATTATACACAACGGAAACACATTGGGATGATTATAAGACAAAAGTAGTTTTCGTCAGTACCTACCTGCCCGTGCCGGGAGTTGTTTCTGTATCGATTTTTTCATATCCTCAATTCTTTGTCAAAACTTGATTTTTATACGATTTATATGTAAAGATTCACAATGGAAAAATATTGGGACGATTATAAGACAAAAGTAGTTTTCGTCAGTACCTACCTGCCCGTGCCGGGAGTAGTTTCTCTATCGATTTTTTCATATCCTCAATTCTTTGTCAAAACTTGATTTTTATATGATTTATATCTAAACATTCACAATGGAAACACATTGGGACGATTATAAGACAAAAGTAGTTTTCGTCAGTACCTACCTGCCCGTGCCGGGAGTAGTTTCTGTGTCGATTTTTTCATATCCTCAATTCTTTGTTAAAACTTGATTTTTATATGATTTATATGTAAACATTCACAATGGAAACACATTGGGACGATTATAAGACAAAAGTAGTTTTCGTCAGTACCTACCTGCCCGTGCCGGGAGTAGCTTCTGTATCGATTTTTTCATATCCTCAATTCTTTGTCAAAACTTGATTTTTATACGATTTATATGTAAAGATTCACAATGGAAACACATTGGGACGATTATAAGACAAAAGTAGTTTTCGTCAGTGTAGGTTGGTAGGTTGTGCGCTGTGGTGGTCGAAGTAAGTAACACACAATTCAGTCACAGGCCTTTATTCACTACATTTATATTAAGAAGGATTGGAAGAAGGCACAGTAGTTCGTAGATTCACAGAAAGAGTTCACAGTAGATAGTAGGAGAAACAGAAGATAGAATGAATAGCGATAGCGGTAAGTACGTAAAGATTAGAAGCAACTTGAAACAAAGTAATGCGCGTCGTATCGAGATTCCAAGCGACTGACTGGGTGACACGAGGAAAGAGGTAGCGGGGCGCGGGGGTCCCCGCCCCGCGCGCCGGCCGGCCATCGTCGGGCCTAAGGAATGCGCGTGATTGCGAAATATAATACAAAAGAAATGGAAGAGTAGTGTGTAAGAACAAGATGTGATAGTATGAACGTTAAACAGGTATGAATGATAGAATGTATGGACAGTGTACGAACATAGTAATAAGTATGTGTGAACGTGTAAATATATAATTTAGATATTATATAATGAGTAGATAAATAAATAATATACTTAAATAAAGTGTTTAATTTGAATATTGTTGGGAGATCCCTACCTACCTGCCCGTGCCGGGAGTAGTTTCTTTATCGATTTTTTCATATCCTCAATTCTTTGTCAAAACTTGATTTTTATATGATTTATATGTAAACATTCACAATGGAAACACATTGGGACGATTATAAGACAAAAGTAATTTTCGTCAGTACCTACCTGCCCGTGCCGGGAGTAGTTTCTGTATCAATTTTTTAATATCCTCAATTCTTTGTCAAAACTTGATTTTTATACGATTTATATGTAAAGATTCACAATGGAAACACATTGGGACGATTATAAGACAAAAGTAGTTTTTGTCAGTACCTACCTGCCCGTGCCGGGAGTAGTTTCTGTATCGATTTTTTCATATCCTCATTTCTTTGTCAAAACTTGATTTATATACGATTTATATGTAAAGATTCCTAATGGAAACACATTGGGACGATTATAAGACAAAAGTAGTTTTCGTCAGTACCTACCTGCCCGTGCCGGGAGTAGTTTCTGTATCGATTTTTTCATATCCTCAATTCTTTGTTAAAACTTGATTTTTATATGATTTATATGTAAAGATTCACAATGGAAACACATTGGGACGATTATAAGACAAAAGTAGTTTTCGTCAGTACCTACCTGCCCGTGCCGGGAGTTGTTTCTGTATCGATTTTTTCATATCCTCAATTCTTTGTCAAAACTTGATTTTTATACGATTTATATATAAAGATTCACAATGGACACACATTGGGACGATTATAAGACAAAAGTAAATTTCGTCAGTACCTACCTGCCCGTGCCGGGAGTAGTTTCTGTATCGATTTTTTCATATCCTCAATTCTTTGTCGAAACTTGATTTTTATATGATTTATATGTAAACATGCACAATGGAAACACTTTGGGACGATTATAAGACAAAAGTGGTTTTCGTCAGTACCTACCTGCCCGTGCCGGGAGTAGTTTCTGTATCGATTTTTTCATATCCTCAATTCTTTGTCGAAACTTGATTTTTATACGATTTATATGTAAACATTCACAATGGAAACACATTGGGACGATTATAAGACAAAAGTAGTTTTTGTCCGTACCTACCTGCCCGTGCCGGGAGTAGTTTCTGTATCGATTTTTTCATATCCTCATTTCTTTGTCAAAACTTGATTTATATACGATTTATATGTATAGATTCACAATGGAAACACATTGGGACGATTATAAGACAAAAGTAAATTTCGTCAGTACCTACCTGCCCGTGCCGGGAGTAGTTTCTGTATCGATTTTTTCATATCCTCAATTCTTTGTCAAAACTTGATTTTTATACGATTTATATGTAAAGATTCAAAATGGACACACATTGGGACGATTATAAGACAAAAGAAGTTATCGTCAGTACCTACCTGCCCGTGCCGGGAGTAGTTTCTGTATCGATTTTTTCATATCCTCAATTCTTTGTCAAAACTTGATTTTTATACGATTTATATGTAAAGATTCACAATGGAAACACATTGGGACGATTATAAGACAAAAGTAGTTTTCGTCAGTACCTACCTGCCCGTGCCGGGAGTATTTTCTATATGGATTTTTTCATATCCTCAATTCTTTGTCAAAACTTGATTTTAATATGATTTATATGTAATTATACACAACGGAAACACATTGGGATGATTATAAGACAAAAGTAGTTTTCGTCAGTACCTACCTGCCCGTGCCGGGAGTTGTTTCTGTATCGATTTTTTCATATCCTCAATTCTTTGTCAAAACTTGATTTTTATACGATTTATATGTAAAGATTCACAATGGACACACATTGGGACGATTATAAGACAAAAGTAGATTTCGTCAGTACCTACCTGCCCGTGCCGGGAGTAGTTTCTGTATCGATTTTTTCATATCCTCATTTCTTTGTCAAAACTTGATTTTAATATGATTTATATGTAAACATTCACAATGGAAACACATTGGGAAGATTAAAAGACAAAAGTAGTTTTCGTCAGTACCTACCTGCCCGTGCCGGGAGTAATTTCTGTATCGATTTTTTCATATCCTCAATTCTTTGTCAAAACTTGATTTTTATACGATTTATATGTAAAGATTCACAATGGAAACACATTGGGACGATTACAAGACAAAAGTAGTTTTCGTCAGTACCTACCTGCCCGTGCCGGGAGTAGTTTCTGTATCGATTTTTTCATATCCTCAATTCTTTGTCGAAACTTGATTTTTATATGATTTATATGTAAACATGCACAATGGAAATACTTTGGGACGATTATAAGACAAAAGTAATTTTCGTCAGTACCTACCAGCCCGTTCCGGGAGTAGTTTCTGTATCGATTTTTTCATATCCTCAATTCTTTGTCGAAACTTGATTTTTATACGATTTATATGAAAACATTCACAATGGAAACACATTGGGACGATTATAAGACAAAAGTAGTTTTTGTCCGTACCTACCTGCCCGTGCCGGGAGTAGTTTCTGTATCGATTTTTTCATATCCTCATTTCTTTGTCAAAACTTGATTTATATACGATTTATATGTAAAGATTCACAATGGAAACACATTGGGACGATTATAAGACAAAAGTAGTTTTCGTCAGTACCTACCTGCCCGTGCCGGGAGTAGTTTCTGTATCGATTTTTTCATATCCTCAATTCTTTGTTAAAACTTGATTTTTATATGATTTATATGAAAAGATTCACAATGGAAACACATTGGGACGATTATAAGACAAAAGTAGTTTTCGTCAGTACCTACCTGCCCGTGCCGGGAGTAGTTTCTGTATCGATTTTTTAATATCCTCAATTCTTTGTCAAAACTTGATTTTTATATGATTTACATGTAAACATTCACAATGGAAACACATTGGGATGATTAAAAGACAAAAGTAGTTTTCGTCAGTACCTACCTGCCCGTGCCGGGAGTAGTTTCTGTATCGATTTTTTCATAACCTCAATTCTTTGTCAAAACTTGATTTTTATACGGTTTATATGTAAAGATTCACAATGGAAAAATATTGGGACGAATATAAGACAAAAGTAGTTTTCGTCAGTACCTACCTGCCCGTGCCGGGAGTAGTTTCTGTATCGATTTTTTCATATCCTCATTTCTTTGTCAAAACTTGATTTTAATATGATTTATATGTAAACATTCACAATGGAAACACATTGGGAAGATTAAAAGACAAAAGTAGTTTTCGTCAGTACCTACCTGCCCGTGCCGGGAGTAGTTTCTGTATCGATTTTTTCATATCCTCAATTCTTTGTCAAAACTTGATTTTTATACGACTTATATGTAAAGATTCACAATGGAAACACATTGGGACGATTATAAGACAAAAGTAGTTTTCGTCAGTACCTACCTGCCCGTGCCGGGAGTAGTTTCTGTATCGATTTTTTAATATCCTCAATTCTTTGTCAAAACTTGATTTTTATATGATTTACATATAAACATTCACAATGGAAACACATTGGGATGATTAAAAGACAAAAGTAGTTTTCGTCAGTACCTACCTGCCCATGCCGGGAGTAGTTTCTGTATCGATTTTTTCATATCCTCAATTCTTTGTCAAAACTTGATTTTTATACGGTTTATATGTAAAGATTCACAATGGAAAAATATTGGGACGATTATAAGACAAAAGTAGTTTTCGTCAGAACCTACCTGCCCGTGCCGGGAGTAGTTTCTCTATCGATTTTTTCATATCCTCAATTCTTTGTCAAAACTTGATTTTTATATGATTTATATCTAAACATTCACAATGGAAACACATTGGGACGATTATAAGACAAAAGTAGTTTTCGTCAGTACCTACGTGCCCGTGCCGGGAGTAGTTTCTGTGTCGATTTTTTCATATCCTCAATTCTTTGTTAAAACTTGATTTTTATATGATTTATATGTAAACATTCACAATGGAAACACATTGGGACGATTATAAGACAAAAGTAGTTTTCGTCAGTACCTACCTGCCCGTGCCGGGAGTAGTTTCTGTATCGATTTTTTCATATCCTCAATTCTTTGTCAAAACTTGATTTTTATACGATTTATATGTAAAGATTCACAATGGAAACACATTGGGACGATTATAAGACAAAAGTAGTTTTCGTCAGTGTAGGTTGGTAAGTTGTGCGCTGTGGTGGTCGAAGTAAGTAACACACAATTCAGTCACAGGCCTTTATTCACTACATTTATATTAAGAAGGATTGGAAGAAGGCACAGTAGTTCGTAGATTCACAGAAAGAGTTCACAGTAGATAGTAGGAGAAACAGAAGATAGAATGAATAGCGATAGCGGTAAGTACGTAAAGATTAGAAGCAACTTGAAACAAAGTAATGCGCGTCGTATCGAGATTCCAAGCGACTGACTGGGTGACACGAGGAAAGAGGTAGCGGGGCGCGGGGGTCCCCGCCCCGCGCGCCGGCCGGCCGTCGTCGGGCCTAAGGAATGCGCGTGATTGCGAAATATAATACAAAAGAAATGGAAGAGTAGTGTGTAAGAACAAGATGTGATAGTATGAACGTTAAACAGGTATGAATGATAGAATGTATGGACAGTGTACGAACATAGTAATAAGTATGTGTGAACGTGTAAATATATAATTTAGATATTATATAATGAGTAGATAAATAAATAATATACTTAAATAAAGTGTTTAATTTGAATATTGTTGGGAGATCCCTACCTACCTGCCCGTGCCGGGAGTAGTTTCTTTATCGATTTTTTCATATCCTCAATTCTTTGTCAAAACTTGATTTTTATATGATTTATATGTAAACATTAACAATGGAAACACATTGGGACGATTAAAAGACAAAAGTAGATTTCGTCAGTACCTACCTGCCCGTGCCGGGAGTAGTTTCTCTATCGATTTTTTCATATCCTCAATTCTTTGTCAAAACTTAATTTTTATACGATTTATATGTAAAGATTCACAATGGAAACACATTGGGACGATTATAAGACAAAAGTAGTTTTCGTCAGGACCTACCTGCCCGTGCCGGGAGTAGTTTCTGTATCGATTTTTTAATATCCTCAATTCTTTGTCAAAACTTGATTTTTATATGATTTATATGTAAACATTCACAATGGAAACACATTGGGATGATTAAAAGACAAAAGAAGTTATCGTCAGTACCTACCTGCCCGTGCCGGGAGTAGTTTCTGTATCGATTTTTTCATATCCTCAATTCTTTGTCAAAACTTGATTTTTATACGATTTATATGTAAAGATTCACAATGGAAACACATTGGGATGATTAAAAGACAAAAGTAGTTTTCTTCAGTACCTACCTGCCCGTGCCGGGAGTAGTTTCTGTATCGATTTTTTCATATCCTCAATTCTTTGTCAAAACTTGATTTTTATACGATTTATATGTAAAGATTCACAATGGACACACATTGGGACGATTATAAGACAAAAGTAGATTTCATCAGTACCTACCTGCCCGTGCCGGGAGTAGTTTCTGTATCGATTTTTTCATATCCTCATTTCTTTGTCAAAACTTGATTTTAATATGATTTATATGTAAACATTCACAATGGAAACACATTGGGAAGATTAAAAGACAAAAGTAGTTTTCGTCAGTACCTACCTGCCCGTGCCGGGAGTAATTTCTGTATCGATTTTTTCATATCCTCAATTCTTTGTCAAAACTTGATTTTTATACGATTTATATGTAAAGATTCACAATGGAAACACATTGGGACGATTACAAGACAAAAGTAGTTTTCGTCAGTACCTACCTGCCCGTGCCGGGAGTAGTTTCTGTATCGATTTTTTCATATCCTCAATTCTTTGTCGAAACTTGATTTTTATATGATTTATATGTAAACATGCACAATGGAAACACTTTGGGACGATTATAAGACAAAAGTAATTTTCGTCAGTACCTACCTGCCCGTTCCGGGAGTAGTTTCTGTATCGATTTTTTCATATCCTCAATTCTTTGTCGAAACTTGATTTTTATACGATTTATATGAAAACATTCACAATGGAAACACATTGGGACGATTATAAGACAAAAGTAGTTTTTGTCCGTACCTACCTGCCCGTGCCGGGAGTAGTTTCTGTATCGATTTTTTCATATCCTCATTTCTTTGTCAAAACTTGATTTATATACGATTTATATGTAAAGATTCACAATGGAAACACATTGGGACGATTATAAGACAAAAGTAGTTTTCGTCAGTACCTACCTGCCCGTGCCGGGAGTAGTTTCTGTATCGATTTTTTCATATCCTCAATTCTTTGTTAAAACTTGATTTTTATATGATTTATATGAAAAGATTCACAATGGAAACACATTGGGACGATTATAAGACAAAAGTAGTTTTCGTCAGTACCTACCTGCCCGTGCCGGGAGTAGTTTCTGTATCGATTTTTTAATATCCTCAATTCTTTGTCAAAACTTGATTTTTATACGGTTTATATGTAAAGATTCACAATGGAAAAATATTGGGACGATTATAAGACAAAAGTAGTTTTCGTCAGAACCTACCTGCCCGTGCCGGGAGTAGTTTCTCTATCGATTTTTTCATATCCTCAATTCTTTGTCAAAACTTGATTTTTATATGATTTATATCTAAACATTCACAATGGAAACACATTGGGACGATTATAAGACAAAAGTAGTTTTCGTCAGTACCTACCTGCCCGTGCCGGGAGTAGTTTCTGTGTCGATTTTTTCATATCCTCAATTCTTTGTTAAAAATTGATTTTTATATGATTTATATGTAAACATTCACAATGGAAACACATTGGGACGATTATAAGACAAAAGTAGTTTTCGTCAGGACCTACCTGCCCGTGCCGGGAGTAGTTTCTGTATCGATTTTTTCATATCCTCAATTCTTTGTCAAAACTTGATTTTTATACGATTTATATGTAAAGATTCACAATGGAAACACATTGGGACGATTATAAGACAAAAGTAGTTTTCGTCAGTGTAGGTTGGTAAGTTGTGCGCTGTGGTGGTCGAAGTAAGTAACACACAATTCAGTCACAGGCCTTTATTCACTACATTTATATTAAGAAGGATTGGAAGAAGGCACAGTAGTTCGTAGATTCACAGAAAGAGTTCACAGTAGATAGTAGGAGAAACAGAAGATAGAATGAATAGCGATAGCGGTAAGTACGTAAAGATTAGAAGCAACTTGAAACAAAGTAATGCGCGTCGTATCGAGATTCCAAGCGACTGACTGGGTGACACGAGGAAAGAGGTAGCGGGGCGCGGGGGTCCCCGCCCCGCGCGCCGGCCGGCCGTCGTCGGGCCTAAGGAATGCGCGTGATTGCGAAATAAAATACAAAAGAAATGGAAGAGTAGTGTGTAAGAACAAGATGTGATAGTATGAACGTTAAACAGGTATGAATGATAGAATGTATGGACAGTGTACGAACATAGTAATAAGTATGTGTGAACGTGTAAATATATAATTTAGATATTATATAATGAGTAGATAAATAAATAATATACTTAAATAAAGTGTTTAATTTGAATATTGTTGGGAGATCCCTACCTACCTGCCCGTGCCGGGAGAAGTTTCTTTATCGATTTTTTCATATCCTCAATTCTTTGTCAAAACTTGATTTTTATATGATTTATATGTAAACATTAACAATGGAAACACATTGGGACGATTAAAAGACAAAAGTAGATTTCGTCAGTACCTACCTGCCCGTGCCGGGAGTAGTTTCTCTATCGATTTTTTCATATCCTCAATTCTTTGTCAAAACTTAATTTTTATACGATTTATATGTAAAGATTCACAATGGAAACACATTGGGACGATTATAAGACAAAAGTAGTTTTCGTCAGGACCTACCTGCCCGTGCCGGGAGTAGTTTCTGTATCGATTTTTTAATATCCTCAATTCTTTTTCAAAACTTGATTTTTATATGATTTACATGTAAACATTCACAATGGAAACACATTGGGATGATTAAAAGACAAAAGTAGTTTTCGTCAGTACCTACCTGCCCGTGCCGGGAGTAGTTTCTGTATCGATTTTTTCATATCCTCAATTCTTTGTCAAAACTTGATTTTTATACGGTTTATATGTAAAGATTCACAATGGAAAAATATTGGGACGATTATAAGACAAAAGTAGTTTTCGTCAGTACCTACCTGCCGTGCCGGGAGTATTTTCTATATGGATTTTTTCATATCCTCAATTCTTTGTCAAAACTTGATTTTAATATGATTTATATGTAAACATTCACAAGGGAATCACATTGGGACGATTATAAGACAAAAGTAGTTTTCGTCAGTACCTACCTGCCCGTGCCCGGAGTAGTTTCTCTATCGATTTTTTCATATCCTCATTTCTTTGTCAAAACTTGATTTATATACGATTTATATGTAAAGATTCACAATGGAAACACATTGGGACGATTATAAGACAAAAGTAGTTTTCGTCAGTACCTACCTGCCCGTGCCGGGAGTAGTTTCTGTATCGATTTTTTCATATCCTTAATTCTTTGTTAAAACTTGATTTTTATATGATTTATATGAAAAGATTCACAATGGAAACACATTGGGACGATTATAAGACAAAAGTAGTTTTCGTCAGTACCTACCTGCCCGTGCCGGGAGTAGTTTCTGTATCGATTTTTTAATATCCTCAATTCTTTGTCAAAACTTGATTTTTATATGATTTACATGTAAACATTCACAATGGAAACACACTGGGATGATTAAAAGACAAAAGTAGTTTTCGTCAGTACCTACCTGCCCGTGCCGGGAGTAGTTTCTGTATCGATTTTTTCATATCCTCATTTCTTTGTCAAAACTTGATTTATATACGATTTATATGTAAAGATTCACAATGGAAACACATTGGGACGATTATAAGACAAAAGTAGTTTTCGTCAGTACCTACCTGCCCGTGCCGGGAGTAGTTTCTGTATCGATTTTTTCGTATCCTCAATTCTTTGTTAAAACTTGATTTTTATATGATTTATATGAAAAGATTCACAATGGAAACACATTGGGACGATTATAAGACAAAAGTAGTTTTCGTCAGTACCTACCTGCCCGTGCCGGGAGTAGTTTCTGTATCGATTTTTTAATATCCTCAATTCTTTGTCAAAACTTGATTTTTATATGATTTAAATGTAAACATTCACAATGGAAACACATTGGGATGATTAAAAGACAAAAGTAGTTTTCGTCAGTACCTACCTGCCCGTGCCGGGAGTAGTTTCTGTATCGATTTTTTCATATCCTCAATTCTTTGTCAAAACTTGATTTTTATACGGTTTATATGTAAAGATTCACAATGGAAAAATATTGGGACGATTATAAGACAAAAGTAGTTTTCGTCAGTACCTACCTGCCGTGCCGGGAGTATTTTCTATATGGATTTTTTCATATCCTCAATTCTTTGTCAAAACTTGATTTTAGTATGATTTATATGTAAACATTCACAAGGGAATCACATTGGGACGATTATAAGACAAAAGTAGTTTTCGTCAGTACCTACCTGCCCGTGCCCGGAGTAGTTTCTCTATCGATTTTTTCATATCCTCAATTCTTTGTCAAAACTTGATTTTTATATGATTTATATGTAAACATTCACAATGGGAACACATTGGGACGATTAAAAGACAAAAGTAGTTTTCGTCAGTACCTACCTGCCCGTGCCGGGAGTAGTTTCTCTATCGATTTTTTCATATCCTCAATTCTTTGTCAAAACATGATTTTTATACGATTTATATGTAAAGATTCACAGTGGAAACACATTGGGACGATTAAAAGACAAAAGTAGTTTTCGTCAGTACCTACCTGCCCGTGCCGGGAGTAGTTTCTGTATCGATTTTTTCATATCCTCAATTCTTTGTCAAAACTTGATTTTTATACGACTTATATGTAAAGATTCACAATGGAAACACATTGGGACGATTATAAGACAAAAGTAGTTTTCGTCAGTACCTACCTGCCCGTGCCGGGAGTAGTTTCTGTATCGATTTTTTAATATCCTCAATTCTTTGTCAAAACTTGATTTTTATATGATTTACATATAAACATTCACAATGGAAACACATTGGGATGATTAAAAGACAAAAGAAGTTTTCGTCAGTACCTACCTGCCCATGCCGGGAGTAGTTTCTGTATCGATTTTTTCATATCCTCAATTCTTTGTCAAAACTTGATTTTTATACGGTTTATATGTAAAGATTCACAATGGAAAAATATTGGGACGATTATAAGACAAAAGTAGTTTTCGTCAGTACCTACCTGCCCGTGCCGGGAGTAGTTTCTCTATCGATTTTTTCATATCCTCAATTCTTTGTCAAAACTTGATTTTTATATGATTTATATGTAAAGATTCACAATGGAAACACATTGGGACGATTATAAGACAAAAGTAGTTTTCGTCAGTACCTACCTGCCCGTGCCGGGAGTAGTTTCTGTATCGATTTTTTCATATCCTCAATTCTTTGTCAAAACTTGATTTTTATACGATTTATATGTAAAGATTCACAATGGAAACACATTGGGACGATTATAAGACAAAAGTAGTTTTCGTCAGTGTAGGTTGGTAGGTTGTGCGCTGTGGTGGTCGAAGTAAGTAACACACAATCCAGTCACAGGCCTTTATTCACTACATTTATATTAAGAAGGATTGGAAGAAGGCACAGTAGTTCGTAGATTCACAGAAAGAGTTCACAGTAGATAGTAGGAGAAACAGAAGATAGAATGAATAGCGATAGCGGTAAGTACGTAAAGATTAGAAGCAACTTGAAACAAAGTAATGCGCGTCGTATCGAGATTCCAAGCGACTGACTGGGTGACACGAGGAAAGAGGTAGCGGGGCGCGGGGGTCCCCGCCCCGCGCGCCGGCCGGCCGTCGTCGGGCCTAAGGAATGCGCGTGATTGCGAAATATAATACAAAAGAAATGGAAGAGTAGTGTGTAAGAACAAGATGTGATAGTATGAACGTTAAACAGGTATGAATGATAGAATGTATGGACAGTGTACGAACATAGTAATAAGTATGTGTGAACGTGTAAATATATAATTTAGATATTATATAATGAGTAGATAAATAAATAATATACTTAAAAAAAGTGTTTAATTTGAATATTGTTGGGAGATCCCTACCTACCTGCCCGTGCCGGGAGTAGTTTCTTTATCGATTTTTTCATATCCTCAATTCTTTGTCAAAACTTGATTTTTATATGATTTATATGTAAAAATTCACAATGGAAACACATTGGGACGATTAAAAGACAAAAGTAGATTTCGTCAGTACCTACCTGCCCGTGCCGGGAGTAGTTTCTCTATCGATTTTTTCATATCCTCAATTCTTTGTCAAAACTTGATTTTTATACGATTTATATGTAAAGATTCACAATGGAAACACATTGGGACGATTATAAGACAAAAGTAGTTTTCGTCAGGACCTACCTGCCCGTGCCGGGAGTAGTTTCTGTATCGATTTTTTAATATCCTCAATTCTTTGTCAAAACTTGATTTTTATATGATTTATATGTAAACATTCACAATGGAAACACATTGGGATGATTAAAAGACAAAAGAAGTTATCGTCAGTACCTACCTGCCCGTGCCGGGAGTAGTTTCTGTATCGATTTTTTCATATCCTCAATTCTTTGTCAAAACTTGATTTTTATACGATTTATATGTAAAGATTCACAATGGAAACACATTGGGATGATTAAAAGACAAAAGTAGTTTTCGTCAGTACCTACCAGCCCGTGCCGGGAGTAGTTTCTGTATCGATTTTTTCATATCCTCAATTCTTTGTCAAAACTTGATTTTTATACGATTTATATGTAAAGATTCACAATGGACACACATTGGGACGATTATAAGACAAAAGAAGTTATCGTCACTACTTACCTGCCCGTGCCGGGAGTAGTTTCTGTATCGATTTTTTCATATCCTCAATTCTTTGTCAAAACTTGATTTTTATACGATTTATATGTAAAGATTCACACTGGAAACACATTGGGACGATTATAAGACAAAAGTAGTTTTCGTCAGTACCTACCTGCCCGTGCCGGGAGTAGTTTCTCTATCGATTTTTTCATATCCTCAATTCTTTGTCAAAACTTGATTTTTATACGATTTATATGTAAAGATTCACAATGGACACACATTGGGATGATTAAAAGACAAAAGTAGTTTTCGTCAGTACCTACCTGCCCGTGCCGGGAGTAGTTTCTGTATCGATTTTTTCATATCCTCAATTCTTTGTCAAAACTTGATTTTTATACGATTTATATGTAAAGATTCACAATGGAAACACATTGGGACGATTACAAGACAAAAGTAGTTTTTGTCAGTACCTACCTGCCCGTGCCGGGAGTAGTTTCTGTATCGATTTTTTCATATCCTCAATTCTTTGTCGAAACTTGATTTTTATATGATTTATATGTAAACATGCACAATGGAAACACTTTGAGACGATTATAAGACAAAAGTGGTTTTCGTCAGTACCTACCTGCCCGTGCCGGGAGTAGTTTCTGTATCGATATTTTCATATCCTCAATTCTTTGTCGAAACTTGATTTTTATACGATTTATATGTAAACATTCACAATGGAAACACATTGGGACGATTATAAGACAAAAAGAGTTTTTGTCCGTACCTACCTGCCCGTGCCGGGAGTAGTTTCTGTATCGATTTTTTCATATCCTCATTTCTTTGTCAAAACTTGATTTATATACGATTTATGTGTAAAGATTCACAATGGAAACACATTGGGACGATTATAAGACAAAAGTAGTTTTCGTCAGTACCTACCTGCCCGTGCCGGGAGTAGTTTCTGTATCGATTTTTTAATATCCTCAATTCTTTGTCAAAACTTGATTTTTATATGATTTACATGTAAACATTCACAATGGAAACACATTGGGATGATTAAAAGACAAAAGTAGTTTTCGTCAGTACCTACCTGCCCGTGCCGGGAGTAGTTTCTGTATCGATTTTTTCATATCCTCAATTCTTTGTCAAAACTTGATTTTTATATGATTTACATGTAAACATTCACAATGGAAACACACTGGGATGATTAAAAGACAAAAGTAGTTTTCGTCAGTACCTACCTGCCCGTGCCGGGAGTAGTTTCTGTATCGATTTTTTCATATCCTCATTTCTTTGTCAAAACTTGATTTATATACGATTTATATGTAAAGATTCACAATGGAAACACATTGGGACGATTATAAGACAAAAGTAATTTTCGTCAGTACCTACCTGCCGTGCCGGGAGTATTTTCTATATGGATTTTTTCATATCCTCAATTCTTTGTCAAAACTTGATTTTAATATGATTTATATGTAAACATTCACAAGGGAATCACATTGGGACGATTAAAAGACAAAAGTAGTTTTCGTCAGTACCTACCTGCCCGTGCCCGGAGTAGTTTCTCTATCGATTTTTTCATATCCTCAATTCTTTGTCAAAACTTGATTTTTATATGATTTATATCTAAACATTCACAATGGAAACACATTGGGACGATTATAAGACAAAAGTAGTTTTCGTCAGTACCTACCTGCCCGAGCCGGGAGTAGTTTCTGCATCGATTTTTTCATATCCTCAATTCTTTGTCAAAACTTGATTTTTATATGATTTATATGTAAACATTCACAATGGAAACACATTGGGACGATTATAAGACAAAAGTAGTTTTCGTCAGTACCTACCTGCCCGTGCCGGGAGTAGTTTCTGTATCGATTTTTTCATATCCTCAATTCTTTGTCAAAACTTGATTTTAATATGATTTATATGTAAACATTCACAATGGAAACACATTGGGACGATTAAAAGACAAAAGTAGATTTCGTCAGTACCTACCTGCCCGTGCCGGGAGTAGTTTCTGTATCGATTTTTTCATATCCTCAATTCTTTGTCAAAACTTGATTTTTATACGATTTATTATGTAAAGATTCACAATGGAAACACATTGGGACGATTATAAGACAAAAGTAGTTTTCGTCAGTACCTACCTGCCCGTGCCGGGAGTAGTTTCTTTATCGATTTTTTCATATCCTCAATTCTTTGTCAAAACTTGATTTTTATTTGATTTATATGTAAACATTCACAATGGGAACACATTGGGACGATTAAAAGACAAAAGTAGTTTTCGTCAGTACCTACCTGCCCGTGCCGGGAGTAGTTTCTCTATCGATTTTTTCATATCCTCAATTCTTTGTCAAAACTTGATTTTTATATGATTTATATGTAAACATTCACAATGGAAACACATTGGGATGATTAAAAGACAAAAGAAGTTATCGTCAGTACCTACCTGCCCGTGCCGGGAGTAGTTTCTGTATCGATTTTTTCATATCCTCAATTCTTTGTCAAAACTTGATTTTTATACGATTTATATGTAAAGATTCACAATGGAAACACATTGGGATGATTAAAAGACAAAAGTAGTTTTCGTCAGTACCTACCAGCCCGTGCCGGGAGTAGTTTCTGTATCGATTTTTTCATATCCTCAATTCTTTGTCAAAACTTGATTTTTATACGATTTATATGTAAAGATTCACAATGGACACACATTGGGACGATTATAAGACAAAAGAAGTTATCGTCACTACTTACCTGCCCGTGCCGGGAGTAGTTTCTGTATCGATTTTTTCATATCCTCAATTCTTTGTCAAAACTTGATTTTTATACGATTTATATGTAAAGATTCACACTGGAAACACATTGGGACGATTATAAGACAAAAGTAGTTTTCGTCAGTACCTACCTGCCCGTGCCGGGAGTAGTTTCTCTATCGATTTTTTCATATCCTCAATTCTTTGTCAAAACTTGATTTTTATACGATTTATATGTAAAGATTCACAATGGACACACATTGGGATGATTAAAAGACAAAAGTAGTTTTCGTCAGTACCTACCTGCCCGTGCCGGGAGTAGTTTCTGTATCGATTTTTTCATATCCTCAATTCTTTGTCAAAACTTGATTTTTATACGATTTATATGTAAAGATTCACAATGGAAACACATTGGGACGATTACAAGACAAAAGTAGTTTTTGTCAGTACCTACCTGCCCGTGCCGGGAGTAGTTTCTGTATCGATTTTTTCATATCCTCAATTCTTTGTCGAAACTTGATTTTTATATGATTTATATGTAAACATGCACAATGGAAACACTTTGAGACGATTATAAGACAAAAGTGGTTTTCGTCAGTACCTACCTGCCCGTGCCGGGAGTAGTTTCTGTATCGATTTTTTCATATCCTCAATTCTTTGTCGAAACTTGATTTTTATACGATTTATATGTAAACATTCACAATGGAAACACATTGGGACGATTATAAGACAAAAAGAGTTTTTGTCCGTACCTACCTGCCCGTGCCGGGAGTAGTTTCTGTATCGATTTTTTCATATCCTCATTTCTTTGTCAAAACTTGATTTATATACGATTTATGTGTAAAGATTCACAATGGAAACACATTGGGACGATTATAAGACAAAAGTAGTTTTCGTCAGTACCTACCTGCCCGTGCCGGGAGTAGTTTCTGTATCGATTTTTTAATATCCTCAATTCTTTGTCAAAACTTGATTTTTATATGATTTACATGTAAACATTCACAATGGAAACACATTGGGATGATTAAAAGACAAAAGTAGTTTTCGTCAGTACCTACCTGCCCGTGCCGGGAGTAGTTTCTGTATCGATTTTTTCATATCCTCAATTCTTTGTCAAAACTTGATTTTTATATGATTTACATGTAAACATTCACAATGGAAACACACTGGGATGATTAAAAGACAAAAGTAGTTTTCGTCAGTACCTACCTGCCCGTGCCGGGAGTAGTTTCTGTATCGATTTTTTCATATCCTCATTTCTTTGTCAAAACTTGATTTATATACGATTTATATGTAAAGATTCACAATGGAAACACATTGGGACGATTATAAGACAAAAGTAATTTTCGTCAGTACCTACCTGCCGTGCCGGGAGTATTTTCTATATGGATTTTTTCATATCCTCAATTCTTTGTCAAAACTTGATTTTAATATGATTTATATGTAAACATTCACAAGGGAATCACATTGGGACGATTAAAAGACAAAAGTAGTTTTCGTCAGTACCTACCTGCCCGTGCCCGGAGTAGTTTCTCTATCGATTTTTTCATATCCTCAATTCTTTGTCAAAACTTGATTTTTATATGATTTATATCTAAACATTCACAATGGAAACACATTGGGACGATTATAAGACAAAAGTAGTTTTCGTCAGTACCTACCTGCCCGAGCCGGGAGTAGTTTCTGCATCGATTTTTTCATATCCTCAATTCTTTGTCAAAACTTGATTTTTATATGATTTATATGTAAACATTCACAATGGAAACACATTGGGACGATTATAAGACAAAAGTAGTTTTCGTCAGTACCTACCTGCCCGTGCCGGGAGTAGTTTCTGTATCGATTTTTTCATATCCTCAATTCTTTGTCAAAACTTGATTTTAATATGATTTATATGTAAACATTCACAATGGAAACACATTGGGACGATTAAAAGACAAAAGTAGATTTCGTCAGTACCTACCTGCCCGTGCCGGGAGTAGTTTCTGTATCGATTTTTTCATATCCTCAATTCTTTGTCAAAACTTGATTTTTATACGATTTATTATGTAAAGATTCACAATGGAAACACATTGGGACGATTATAAGACAAAAGTAGTTTTCGTCAGTACCTACCTGCCCGTGCCGGGAGTAGTTTCTTTATCGATTTTTTCATATCCTCAATTCTTTGTCAAAACTTGATTTTTATTTGATTTATATGTAAACATTCACAATGGGAACACATTGGGACGATTAAAAGACAAAAGTAGTTTTCGTCAGTACCTACCTGCCCGTGCCGGGAGTAGTTTCTCTATCGATTTTTTCATATCCTCAATTCTTTGTCAAAACTTGATTTTTATATGATTTATATGTAAACATTCACAATGGAAACACATTGGGATGATTAAAAGACAAAAGAAGTTATCGTCAGTACCTACCTGCCCGTGCCGGGAGTAGTTTCTGTATCGATTTTTTCATATCCTCAATTCTTTGTCAAAACTTGATTTTTATACGATTTATATGTAAAGATTCACAATGGAAACACATTGGGATGATTAAAAGACAAAAGTAGTTTTCGTCAGTACCTACCAGCCCGTGCCGGGAGTAGTTTCTGTATCGATTTTTTCATATCCTCAATTCTTTGTCAAAACTTGATTTTTATACGATTTATATGTAAAGATTCACAATGGACACACATTGGGACGATTATAAGACAAAAGAAGTTATCGTCACTACTTACCTGCCCGTGCCGGGAGTAGTTTCTGTATCGATTTTTTCATATCCTCAATTCTTTGTCAAAACTTGATTTTTATACGATTTATATGTAAAGATTCACACTGGAAACACATTGGGACGATTATAAGACAAAAGTAGTTTTCGTCAGTACCTACCTGCCCGTGCCGGGAGTAGTTTCTCTATCGATTTTTTCATATCCTCAATTCTTTGTTAAAACTTGATTTTTATATGATTTATATGAAAAGATTCACAATGGAAACACATTGGGACGATTATAAGACAAAAGTAGTTTTCGTCAGTACCTACCTGCCCGTGCCGGGAGTAGTTTCTCTATCGATTTTTTCATATCCTCAATTCTTTGTCAAAACATGATTTTTATACGATTTATATGTAAAGATTCACAGTGGAAACACATTGGGACGATTAAAAGACAAAAGTAGTTTTCGTCAGTACCTACCTGCCCGTGCCGGGAGTAGTTTCTGTATCGATTTTTTCATATCCTCAATTCTTTGTCAAAACTTGATTTTTATACGACTTATATGTAAAGATTCACAATGGAAACACATTGGGACGATTATAAGACAAAAGTAGTTTTCGTCAGTACCTACCTGCCCGTGCCGGGAGTAGTTTCTGTATCGATTTTTTAATATCCTCAATTCTTTGTCAAAACTTGATTTTTATATGATTTACATATAAACATTCACAATGGAAACACATTGGGATGATTAAAAGACAAAAGAAGTTTTCGTCAGTACCTACCTGCCCATGCCGGGAGTAGTTTCTGTATCGATTTTTTCATATCCTCAATTCTTTGTCAAAACTTGATTTTTATACGGTTTATATGTAAAGATTCACAATGGAAAAATATTGGGACGATTATAAGACAAAAGTAGTTTTCGTCAGTACCTACCTGCCCGTGCCGGGAGTAGTTTCTCTATCGATTTTTTCATATCCTCAATTCTTTGTCAAAACTTGATTTTTATATGATTTATATGTAAAGATTCACAATGGAAACACATTGGGACGATTATAAGACAAAAGTAGTTTTCGTCAGTACCTACCTGCCCGTGCCGGGAGTAGTTTCTGTATCGATTTTTTCATATCCTCAATTCTTTGTCAAAACTTGATTTTTATACGATTTATATGTAAAGATTCACAATGGAAACACATTGGGACGATTATAAGACAAAAGTAGTTTTCGTCAGTGTAGGTTGGTAGGTTGTGCGCTGTGGTGGTCGAAGTAAGTAACACACAATCCAGTCACAGGCCTTTATTCACTACATTTATATTAAGAAGGATTGGAAGAAGGCACAGTAGTTCGTAGATTCACAGAAAGAGTTCACAGTAGATAGTAGGAGAAACAGAAGATAGAATGAATAGCGATAGCGGTAAGTACGTAAAGATTAGAAGCAACTTGAAACAAAGTAATGCGCGTCGTATCGAGATTCCAAGCGACTGACTGGGTGACACGAGGAAAGAGGTAGCGGGGCGCGGGGGTCCCCGCCCCGCGCGCCGGCCGGCCGTCGTCGGGCCTAAGGAATGCGCGTGATTGCGAAATATAATACAAAAGAAATGGAAGAGTAGTGTGTAAGAACAAGATGTGATAGTATGAACGTTAAACAGGTATGAATGATAGAATGTATGGACAGTGTACGAACATAGTAATAAGTATGTGTGAACGTGTAAATATATAATTTAGATATTATATAATGAGTAGATAAATAAATAATATACTTAAATAAAGTGTTTAATTTGAATATTGTTGGGAGATCCCTACCTACCTGCCCGTGCCGGGAGTAGTTTCTTTATCGATTTTTTCATATCCTCAATTCTTTGTCAAAACTTGATTTTTATATGATTTATATGTAAAAATTCACAATGGAAACACATTGGGACGATTAAAAGACAAAAGTAGATTTCGCCAGTACCTACCTGCCCGTGCCGGGAGTAGTTTCTCTATCGATTTTTTCATATCCTCAATTCTTTGTCAAAACTTGATTTTTATACGATTTATATGTAAAGATTCACAATGGAAACACATTGGGACGATTATAAGACAAAAGTAGTTTTCGTCAGGACCTACCTGCCCGTGCCGGGAGTAGTTTCTGTATCGATTTTTTAATATCCTCAATTCTTTGTCAAAACTTGATTTTTATATGATTTATATGTAAACATTCACAATGGAAACACATTGGGATGATTAAAAGACAAAAGAAGTTATCGTCAGTACCTACCTGCCCGTGCCGGGAGTAGTTTCTGTATCGATTTTTTCATATCCTCAATTCTTTGTCAAAACTTGATTTTTATACGATTTATATGTAAAGATTCACAATGGAAACACATTGGGATGATTAAAAGACAAAAGTAGTTTTCGTCAGTACCTACCAGCCCGTGCCGGGAGTAGTTTCTGTATCGATTTTTTCATATCCTCAATTCTTTGTCAAAACTTGATTTTTATACGATTTATATGTAAAGATTCACAATGGACACACATTGGGACGATTATAAGACAAAAGAAGTTATCGTCACTACTTACCTGCCCGTGCCGGGAGTAGTTTCTGTATCGATTTTTTCATATCCTCAATTCTTTGTCAAAACTTGATTTTTATACGATTTATATGTAAAGATTCACACTGGAAACACATTGGGACGATTATAAGACAAAAGTAGTTTTCGTCAGTACCTACCTGCCCGTGCCGGGAGTAGTTTCTCTATCGATTTTTTCATATCCTCAATTCTTTGTCAAAACTTGATTTTTATACGATTTATATGTAAAGATTCACAATGGACACACATTGGGATGATTAAAAGACAAAAGTAGTTTTCGTCAGTACCTACCTGCCCGTGCCGGGAGTAGTTTCTGTATCGATTTTTTCATATCCTCAATTCTTTGTCAAAACTTGATTTTTATACGATTTATATGTAAAGATTCACAATGGAAACACATTGGGACGATTACAAGACAAAAGTAGTTTTTGTCAGTACCTACCTGCCCGTGCCGGGAGTAGTTTCTGTATCGATTTTTTCATATCCTCAATTCTTTGTCGAAACTTGATTTTTATATGATTTATATGTAAACATTCACAATGGAAACACATTGGGATGATTAAAAGACAAAAGAAGTTATCGTCAGTACCTACCTGCCCGTGCCGGGAGTAGTTTCTGTATCGATTTTTTCATATCCTCAATTCTTTGTCAAAACTTGATTTTTATACGATTTATATGTAAAGATTCACAATGGAAACACATTGGGATGATTAAAAGACAAAAGTAGTTTTCGTCAGTACCTACCAGCCCGTGCCGGGAGTAGTTTCTGTATCGATTTTTTCATATCCTCAATTCTTTGTCAAAACTTGATTTTTATACGATTTATATGTAAAGATTCACAATGGACACACATTGGGACGATTATAAGACAAAAGAAGTTATCGTCACTACTTACCTGCCCGTGCCGGGAGTAGTTTCTGTATCGATTTTTTCATATCCTCAATTCTTTGTCAAAACTTGATTTTTATACGATTTATATGTAAAGATTCACACTGGAAACACATTGGGACGATTATAAGACAAAAGTAGTTTTCGTCAGTACCTACCTGCCCGTGCCGGGAGTAGTTTCTCTATCGATTTTTTCATATCCTCAATTCTTTGTCAAAACTTGATTTTTATACGATTTATATGTAAAGATTCACAATGGACACACATTGGGATGATTAAAAGACAAAAGTAGTTTTCGTCAGTACCTACCTGCCCGTGCCGGGAGTAGTTTCTGTATCGATTTTTTCATATCCTCAATTCTTTGTCAAAACTTGATTTTTATACGATTTATATGTAAAGATTCACAATGGAAACACATTGGGACGATTACAAGACAAAAGTAGTTTTTGTCAGTACCTACCTGCCCGTGCCGGGAGTAGTTTCTGTATCGATTTTTTCATATCCTCAATTCTTTGTCGAAACTTGATTTTTATATGATTTATATGTAAACATGCACAATGGAAACACTTTGAGACGATTATAAGACAAAAGTGGTTTTCGTCAGTACCTACCTGCCCGTGCCGGGAGTAGTTTCTGTATCGATTTTTTCATATCCTCAATTCTTTGTCGAAACTTGATTTTTATACGATTTATATGTAAACATTCACAATGGAAACACATTGGGACGATTATAAGACAAAAAGAGTTTTTGTCCGTACCTACCTGCCCGTGCCGGGAGTAGTTTCTGTATCGATTTTTTCATATCCTCATTTCTTTGTCAAAACTTGATTTATATACGATTTATGTGTAAAGATTCACAATGGAAACACATTGGGACGATTATAAGACAAAAGTAGTTTTCGTCAGTACCTACCTGCCCGTGCCGGGAGTAGTTTCTGTATCGATTTTTTAATATCCTCAATTCTTTGTCAAAACTTGATTTTTATATGATTTACATGTAAACATTCACAATGGAAACACATTGGGATGATTAAAAGACAAAAGTAGTTTTCGTCAGTACCTACCTGCCCGTGCCGGGAGTAGTTTCTGTATCGATTTTTTCATATCCTCAATTCTTTGTCAAAACTTGATTTTTATATGATTTACATGTAAACATTCACAATGGAAACACACTGGGATGATTAAAAGACAAAAGTAGTTTTCGTCAGTACCTACCTGCCCGTGCCGGGAGTAGTTTCTGTATCGATTTTTTCATATCCTCATTTCTTTGTCAAAACTTGATTTATATACGATTTATATGTAAAGATTCACAATGGAAACACATTGGGACGATTATAAGACAAAAGTAATTTTCGTCAGTACCTACCTGCCGTGCCGGGAGTATTTTCTATATGGATTTTTTCATATCCTCAATTCTTTGTCAAAACTTGATTTTAATATGATTTATATGTAAACATTCACAAGGGAATCACATTGGGACGATTAAAAGACAAAAGTAGTTTTCGTCAGTACCTACCTGCCCGTGCCCGGAGTAGTTTCTCTATCGATTTTTTCATATCCTCAATTCTTTGTCAAAACTTGATTTTTATATGATTTATATCTAAACATTCACAATGGAAACACATTGGGACGATTATAAGACAAAAGTAGTTTTCGTCAGTACCTACCTGCCCGAGCCGGGAGTAGTTTCTGCATCGATTTTTTCATATCCTCAATTCTTTGTCAAAACTTGATTTTTATATGATTTATATGTAAACATTCACAATGGAAACACATTGGGACGATTATAAGACAAAAGTAGTTTTCGTCAGTACCTACCTGCCCGTGCCGGGAGTAGTTTCTGTATCGATTTTTTCATATCCTCAATTCTTTGTCAAAACTTGATTTTAATATGATTTATATGTAAACATTCACAATGGAAACACATTGGGACGATTAAAAGACAAAAGTAGATTTCGTCAGTACCTACCTGCCCGTGCCGGGAGTAGTTTCTGTATCGATTTTTTCATATCCTCAATTCTTTGTCAAAACTTGATTTTTATACGATTTATTATGTAAAGATTCACAATGGAAACACATTGGGACGATTATAAGACAAAAGTAGTTTTCGTCAGTACCTACCTGCCCGTGCCGGGAGTAGTTTCTTTATCGATTTTTTCATATCCTCAATTCTTTGTCAAAACTTGATTTTTATTTGATTTATATGTAAACATTCACAATGGGAACACATTGGGACGATTAAAAGACAAAAGTAGTTTTCGTCAGTACCTACCTGCCCGTGCCGGGAGTAGTTTCTCTATCGATTTTTTCATATCCTCAATTCTTTGTCAAAACTTGATTTTTATATGATTTATATGTAAACATTCACAATGGAAACACATTGGGATGATTAAAAGACAAAAGAAGTTATCGTCAGTACCTACCTGCCCGTGCCGGGAGTAGTTTCTGTATCGATTTTTTCATATCCTCAATTCTTTGTCAAAACTTGATTTTTATACGATTTATATGTAAAGATTCACAATGGAAACACATTGGGATGATTAAAAGACAAAAGTAGTTTTCGTCAGTACCTACCAGCCCGTGCCGGGAGTAGTTTCTGTATCGATTTTTTCATATCCTCAATTCTTTGTCAAAACTTGATTTTTATACGATTTATATGTAAAGATTCACAATGGACACACATTGGGACGATTATAAGACAAAAGAAGTTATCGTCACTACTTACCTGCCCGTGCCGGGAGTAGTTTCTGTATCGATTTTTTCATATCCTCAATTCTTTGTCAAAACTTGATTTTTATACGATTTATATGTAAAGATTCACACTGGAAACACATTGGGACGATTATAAGACAAAAGTAGTTTTCGTCAGTACCTACCTGCCCGTGCCGGGAGTAGTTTCTCTATCGATTTTTTCATATCCTCAATTCTTTGTCAAAACTTGATTTTTATACGATTTATATGTAAAGATTCACAATGGACACACATTGGGATGATTAAAAGACAAAAGTAGTTTTCGTCAGTACCTACCTGCCCGTGCCGGGAGTAGTTTCTGTATCGATTTTTTCATATCCTCAATTCTTTGTCAAAACTTGATTTTTATACGATTTATATGTAAAGATTCACAATGGAAACACATTGGGACGATTACAAGACAAAAGTAGTTTTTGTCAGTACCTACCTGCCCGTGCCGGGAGTAGTTTCTGTATCGATTTTTTCATATCCTCAATTCTTTGTCGAAACTTGATTTTTATATGATTTATATGTAAACATGCACAATGGAAACACTTTGAGACGATTATAAGACAAAAGTGGTTTTCGTCAGTACCTACCTGCCCGTGCCGGGAGTAGTTTCTGTATCGATTTTTTCATATCCTCAATTCTTTGTCGAAACTTGATTTTTATACGATTTATATGTAAACATTCACAATGGAAACACATTGGGACGATTATAAGACAAAAAGAGTTTTTGTCCGTACCTACCTGCCCGTGCCGGGAGTAGTTTCTGTATCGATTTTTTCATATCCTCATTTCTTTGTCAAAACTTGATTTATATACGATTTATGTGTAAAGATTCACAATGGAAACACATTGGGACGATTATAAGACAAAAGTAGTTTTCGTCAGTACCTACCTGCCCGTGCCGGGAGTAGTTTCTGTATCGATTTTTTAATATCCTCAATTCTTTGTCAAAACTTGATTTTTATATGATTTACATGTAAACATTCACAATGGAAACACATTGGGATGATTAAAAGACAAAAGTAGTTTTCGTCAGTACCTACCTGCCCGTGCCGGGAGTAGTTTCTGTATCGATTTTTTCATATCCTCAATTCTTTGTCAAAACTTGATTTTTATATGATTTACATGTAAACATTCACAATGGAAACACACTGGGATGATTAAAAGACAAAAGTAGTTTTCGTCAGTACCTACCTGCCCGTGCCGGGAGTAGTTTCTGTATCGATTTTTTCATATCCTCATTTCTTTGTCAAAACTTGATTTATATACGATTTATATGTAAAGATTCACAATGGAAACACATTGGGACGATTATAAGACAAAAGTAATTTTCGTCAGTACCTACCTGCCGTGCCGGGAGTATTTTCTATATGGATTTTTTCATATCCTCAATTCTTTGTCAAAACTTGATTTTAATATGATTTATATGTAAACATTCACAAGGGAATCACATTGGGACGATTAAAAGACAAAAGTAGTTTTCGTCAGTACCTACCTGCCCGTGCCCGGAGTAGTTTCTCTATCGATTTTTTCATATCCTCAATTCTTTGTCAAAACTTGATTTTTATATGATTTATATCTAAACATTCACAATGGAAACACATTGGGACGATTATAAGACAAAAGTAGTTTTCGTCAGTACCTACCTGCCCGAGCCGGGAGTAGTTTCTGCATCGATTTTTTCATATCCTCAATTCTTTGTCAAAACTTGATTTTTATATGATTTATATGTAAACATTCACAATGGAAACACATTGGGACGATTATAAGACAAAAGTAGTTTTCGTCAGTACCTACCTGCCCGTGCCGGGAGTAGTTTCTGTATCGATTTTTTCATATCCTCAATTCTTTGTCAAAACTTGATTTTAATATGATTTATATGTAAACATTCACAATGGAAACACATTGGGACGATTAAAAGACAAAAGTAGATTTCGTCAGTACCTACCTGCCCGTGCCGGGAGTAGTTTCTGTATCGATTTTTTCATATCCTCAATTCTTTGTCAAAACTTGATTTTTATACGATTTATTATGTAAAGATTCACAATGGAAACACATTGGGACGATTATAAGACAAAAGTAGTTTTCGTCAGTACCTACCTGCCCGTGCCGGGAGTAGTTTCTTTATCGATTTTTTCATATCCTCAATTCTTTGTCAAAACTTGATTTTTATTTGATTTATATGTAAACATTCACAATGGGAACACATTGGGACGATTAAAAGACAAAAGTAGTTTTCGTCAGTACCTACCTGCCCGTGCCGGGAGTAGTTTCTCTATCGATTTTTTCATATCCTCAATTCTTTGTCAAAACTTGATTTTTATACGGTTTATATGTAAAGATTCACAATGGAAAAATATTGGGACGATTATAAGACAAAAGTAGTTTTCGTCAGTACCTACCTGCCGTGCCGGGAGTATTTTCTATATGGATTTTTTCATATCCTCAATTCTTTGTCAAAACTTGATTTTAATATGATTTATATGTAAACATTCACAACGGAATCACATTGGGACGATTATAAGACAAAAGTAGTTTTCGTCAGTACCTACCTGCCAATTGCTGCAATTCTTTGTCAAAACTTGATTTTAATATGATTTATATGTAAACATTCACAAGGGAATCACATTGGGACGATTATAAGACAAAAGTAGTTTTCGTCAGTACCTACCTGCCCGTGCCGGGAGTAGTTTCTCTATCGATTTTTTCATATCCTCAATTCTTTGTCAAAACTTGATTTTTATATGATTTATATGTAAACATTCACAATGGAAACACATTGGGACGATTATAAGACAAAAGTAGTTTTTGTCCGTACCTACCTGCCCGTGCCGGGAGTAGTTTCTGTATCGATTTTTTCATATCCTCATTTCTTTGTCAAAACTTGATTTATATACGATTTATATGTAAAGATTCACAATGGAAACACATTGGGACGATTATAAGACAAAAGTAGTTTTCGTCAGTACCTACCTGCCCGTGCCGGGAGTAGTTTCTGTATCGATTTTTTCATATCCTCAATTCTTTGTTAAAACTTGATTTTTATATGATTTATATGAAAAGATTCACAATGGAAACACATTGGGACGATTATAAGACAAAAGTAGTTTTCGTCAGTACCTACCTGCCCGTGCCGGGAGTAGTTTCTGTATCGATTTTTTAATATCCTCAATTCTTTGTCAAAACTTGATTTTTATACGGTTTATATGTAAAGATTCACAATGGAAAAATATTGGGACGATTATAAGACAAAAGTAGTTTTCGTCAGAACCTACCTGCCCGTGCCGGGAGTAGTTTCTCTATCGATTTTTTCATATCCTCAATTCTTTGTCAAAACTTGATTTTTATATGATTTATATCTAAACATTCACAATGGAAACACATTGGGACGATTATAAGACAAAAGTAGTTTTCGTCAGTACCTACCTGCCCGTGCCGGGAGTAGTTTCTGTGTCGATTTTTTCATATCCTCAATTCTTTGTTAAAACTTGATTTTTATATGATTTATATGTAAACATTCACAATGGAAACACATTGGGACGATTATAAGACAAAAGTAGTTTTCGTCAGGACCTACCTGCCCGTGCCGGGAGTAGTTTCTGTATCGATTTTTTCATATCCTCAATTCTTTGTCAAAACTTGATTTTTATACGATTTATATGTAAAGATTCACAATGGAAACACATTGGGACGATTATAAGACAAAAGTAGTTTTCGTCAGTGTAGGTTGGTAAGTTGTGCGCTGTGGTGGTCGAAGTAAGTAACACACAATTCAGTCACAGGCCTTTATTCACTACATTTATATTAAGAAGGATTGGAAGAAGGCACAGTAGTTCGTAGATTCACAGAAAGAGTTCACAGTAGATAGTAGGAGAAACAGAAGATAGAATGAATAGCGATAGCGGTAAGTACGTAAAGATTAGAAGCAACTTGAAACAAAGTAATGCGCGTCGTATCGAGATTCCAAGCGACTGACTGGGTGACACGAGGAAAGAGGTAGCGGGGCGCGGGGGTCCCCGCCCCGCGCGCCGGCCGGCCGTCGTCGGGCCTAAGGAATGCGCGTGATTGCGAAATAAAATACAAAAGAAATGGAAGAGTAGTGTGTAAGAACAAGATGTGATAGTATGAACGTTAAACAGGTATGAATGATAGAATGTATGGACAGTGTACGAACATAGTAATAAGTATGTGTGAACGTGTAAATATATAATTTAGATATTATATAATGAGTAGATAAATAAATAATATACTTAAATAAAGTGTTTAATTTGAATATTGTTGGGAGATCCCTACCTACCTGCCCGTGCCGGGAGAAGTTTCTTTATCGATTTTTTCATATCCTCAATTCTTTGTCAAAACTTGATTTTTATATGATTTATATGTAAACATTAACAATGGAAACACATTGGGACGATTAAAAGACAAAAGTAGATTTCGTCAGTACCTACCTGCCCGTGCCGGGAGTAGTTTCTCTATCGATTTTTTCATATCCTCAATTCTTTGTCAAAACTTAATTTTTATACGATTTATATGTAAAGATTCACAATGGAAACACATTGGGACGATTATAAGACAAAAGTAGTTTTCGTCAGGACCTACCTGCCCGTGCCGGGAGTAGTTTCTGTATCGATTTTTTAATATCCTCAATTCTTTGTCAAAACTTGATTTTTATATGATTTACATGTAAACATTCACAATGGAAACACATTGGGATGATTAAAAGACAAAAGTAGTTTTCGTCAGTACCTACCTGCCCGTGCCGGGAGTAGTTTCTGTATCGATTTTTTCATATCCTCAATTCTTTGTCAAAACTTGATTTTTATACGGTTTATATGTAAAGATTCACAATGGAAAAATATTGGGACGATTATAAGACAAAAGTAGTTTTCGTCAGTACCTACCTGCCGTGCCGGGAGTATTTTCTATATGGATTTTTTCATATCCTCAATTCTTTGTCAAAACTTGATTTTAATATGATTTATATGTAAACATTCACAAGGGAATCACATTGGGACGATTATAAGACAAAAGTAGTTTTCGTCAGTACCTACCTGCCCGTGCCCGGAGTAGTTTCTCTATCGATTTTTTCATATCCTCATTTCTTTGTCAAAACTTGATTTATATACGATTTATATGTAAAGATTCACAATGGAAACACATTGGGACGATTATAAGACAAAAGTAGTTTTCGTCAGTACCTACCTGCCCGTGCCGGGAGTAGTTTCTGTATCGATTTTTTCATATCCTTAATTCTTTGTTAAAACTTGATTTTTATATGATTTATATGAAAAGATTCACAATGGAAACACATTGGGACGATTATAAGACAAAAGTAGTTTTCGTCAGTACCTACCTGCCCGTGCCGGGAGTAGTTTCTGTATCGATTTTTTAATATCCTCAATTCTTTGTCAAAACTTGATTTTTATATGATTTACATGTAAACATTCACAATGGAAACACACTGGGATGATTAAAAGACAAAAGTAGTTTTCGTCAGTACCTACCTGCCCGTGCCGGGAGTAGTTTCTGTATCGATTTTTTCATATCCTCATTTCTTTGTCAAAACTTGATTTATATACGATTTATATGTAAAGATTCACAATGGAAACACATTGGGACGATTATAAGACAAAAGTAGTTTTCGTCAGTACCTACCTGCCCGTGCCGGGAGTAGTTTCTGTATCGATTTTTTCGTATCCTCAATTCTTTGTTAAAACTTGATTTTTATATGATTTATATGAAAAGATTCACAATGGAAACACATTGGGACGATTATAAGACAAAAGTAGTTTTCGTCAGTACCTACCTGCCCGTGCCGGGAGTAGTTTCTGTATCGATTTTTTAATATCCTCAATTCTTTGTCAAAACTTGATTTTTATATGATTTAAATGTAAACATTCACAATGGAAACACATTGGGATGATTAAAAGACAAAAGTAGTTTTCGTCAGTACCTACCTGCCCGTGCCGGGAGTAGTTTCTGTATCGATTTTTTCATATCCTCAATTCTTTGTCAAAACTTGATTTTTATACGGTTTATATGTAAAGATTCACAATGGAAAAATATTGGGACGATTATAAGACAAAAGTAGTTTTCGTCAGTACCTACCTGCCGTGCCGGGAGTATTTTCTATATGGATTTTTTCATATCCTCAATTCTTTGTCAAAACTTGATTTTAGTATGATTTATATGTAAACATTCACAAGGGAATCACATTGGGACGATTATAAGACAAAAGTAGTTTTCGTCAGTACCTACCTGCCCGTGCCCGGAGTAGTTTCTCTATCGATTTTTTCATATCCTCAATTCTTTGTCAAAACTTGATTTTTATATGATTTATATGTAAACATTCACAATGGGAACACATTGGGACGATTAAAAGACAAAAGTAGTTTTCGTCAGTACCTACCTGCCCGTGCCGGGAGTAGTTTCTCTATCGATTTTTTCATATCCTCAATTCTTTGTCAAAACATGATTTTTATACGATTTATATGTAAAGATTCACAGTGGAAACACATTGGGACGATTAAAAGACAAAAGTAGTTTTCGTCAGTACCTACCTGCCCGTGCCGGGAGTAGTTTCTGTATCGATTTTTTCATATCCTCAATTCTTTGTCAAAACTTGATTTTTATACGACTTATATGTAAAGATTCACAATGGAAACACATTGGGACGATTATAAGACAAAAGTAGTTTTCGTCAGTACCTACCTGCCCGTGCCGGGAGTAGTTTCTGTATCGATTTTTTAATATCCTCAATTCTTTGTCAAAACTTGATTTTTATATGATTTACATATAAACATTCACAATGGAAACACATTGGGATGATTAAAAGACAAAAGAAGTTTTCGTCAGTACCTACCTGCCCATGCCGGGAGTAGTTTCTGTATCGATTTTTTCATATCCTCAATTCTTTGTCAAAACTTGATTTTTATACGGTTTATATGTAAAGATTCACAATGGAAAAATATTGGGACGATTATAAGACAAAAGTAGTTTTCGTCAGTACCTACCTGCCCGTGCCGGGAGTAGTTTCTCTATCGATTTTTTCATATCCTCAATTCTTTGTCAAAACTTGATTTTTATATGATTTATATGTAAAGATTCACAATGGAAACACATTGGGACGATTATAAGACAAAAGTAGTTTTCGTCAGTACCTACCTGCCCGTGCCGGGAGTAGTTTCTGTATCGATTTTTTCATATCCTCAATTCTTTGTCAAAACTTGATTTTTATACGATTTATATGTAAAGATTCACAATGGAAACACATTGGGACGATTATAAGACAAAAGTAGTTTTCGTCAGTGTAGGTTGGTAGGTTGTGCGCTGTGGTGGTCGAAGTAAGTAACACACAATCCAGTCACAGGCCTTTATTCACTACATTTATATTAAGAAGGATTGGAAGAAGGCACAGTAGTTCGTAGATTCACAGAAAGAGTTCACAGTAGATAGTAGGAGAAACAGAAGATAGAATGAATAGCGATAGCGGTAAGTACGTAAAGATTAGAAGCAACTTGAAACAAAGTAATGCGCGTCGTATCGAGATTCCAAGCGACTGACTGGGTGACACGAGGAAAGAGGTAGCGGGGCGCGGGGGTCCCCGCCCCGCGCGCCGGCCGGCCGTCGTCGGGCCTAAGGAATGCGCGTGATTGCGAAATATAATACAAAAGAAATGGAAGAGTAGTGTGTAAGAACAAGATGTGATAGTATGAACGTTAAACAGGTATGAATGATAGAATGTATGGACAGTGTACGAACATAGTAATAAGTATGTGTGAACGTGTAAATATATAATTTAGATATTATATAATGAGTAGATAAATAAATAATATACTTAAATAAAGTGTTTAATTTGAATATTGTTGGGAGATCCCTACCTACCTGCCCGTGCCGGGAGTAGTTTCTTTATCGATTTTTTCATATCCTCAATTCTTTGTCAAAACTTGATTTTTATATGATTTATATGTAAAAATTCACAATGGAAACACATTGGGACGATTAAAAGACAAAAGTAGATTTCGTCAGTACCTACCTGCCCGTGCCGGGAGTAGTTTCTCTATCGATTTTTTCATATCCTCAATTCTTTGTCAAAACTTGATTTTTATACGATTTATATGTAAAGATTCACAATGGAAACACATTGGGACGATTATAAGACAAAAGTAGTTTTCGTCAGGACCTACCTGCCCGTGCCGGGAGTAGTTTCTGTATCGATTTTTTAATATCCTCAATTCTTTGTCAAAACTTGATTTTTATATGATTTATATGTAAACATTCACAATGGAAACACATTGGGATGATTAAAAGACAAAAGAAGTTATCGTCAGTACCTACCTGCCCGTGCCGGGAGTAGTTTCTGTATCGATTTTTTCATATCCTCAATTCTTTGTCAAAACTTGATTTTTATACGATTTATATGTAAAGATTCACACTGGAAACACATTGGGACGATTATAAGACAAAAGTAGTTTTCGTCAGTACCTACCTGCCCGTGCCGGGAGTAGTTTCTCTATCGATTTTTTCATATCCTCAATTCTTTGTCAAAACTTGATTTTTATACGATTTATATGTAAAGATTCACAATGGACACACATTGGGATGATTAAAAGACAAAAGTAGTTTTCGTCAGTACCTACCTGCCCGTGCCGGGAGTAGTTTCTGTATCGATTTTTTCATATCCTCAATTCTTTGTCAAAACTTGATTTTTATACGATTTATATGTAAAGATTCACAATGGAAACACATTGGGACGATTACAAGACAAAAGTAGTTTTTGTCAGTACCTACCTGCCCGTGCCGGGAGTAGTTTCTGTATCGATTTTTTCATATCCTCAATTCTTTGTCGAAACTTGATTTTTATATGATTTATATGTAAACATGCACAATGGAAACACTTTGAGACGATTATAAGACAAAAGTGGTTTTCGTCAGTACCTACCTGCCCGTGCCGGGAGTAGTTTCTGTATCGATTTTTTCATATCCTCAATTCTTTGTCGAAACTTGATTTTTATACGATTTATATGTAAACATTCACAATGGAAACACATTGGGACGATTATAAGACAAAAAGAGTTTTTGTCCGTACCTACCTGCCCGTGCCGGGAGTAGTTTCTGTATCGATTTTTTCATATCCTCATTTCTTTGTCAAAACTTGATTTATATACGATTTATGTGTAAAGATTCACAATGGAAACACATTGGGACGATTATAAGACAAAAGTAGTTTTCGTCAGTACCTACCTGCCCGTGCCGGGAGTAGTTTCTGTATCGATTTTTTAATATCCTCAATTCTTTGTCAAAACTTGATTTTTATATGATTTACATGTAAACATTCACAATGGAAACACATTGGGATGATTAAAAGACAAAAGTAGTTTTCGTCAGTACCTACCTGCCCGTGCCGGGAGTAGTTTCTGTATCGATTTTTTCATATCCTCAATTCTTTGTCAAAACTTGATTTTTATATGATTTACATGTAAACATTCACAATGGAAACACACTGGGATGATTAAAAGACAAAAGTAGTTTTCGTCAGTACCTACCTGCCCGTGCCGGGAGTAGTTTCTGTATCGATTTTTTCATATCCTCATTTCTTTGTCAAAACTTGATTTATATACGATTTATATGTAAAGATTCACAATGGAAACACATTGGGACGATTATAAGACAAAAGTAATTTTCGTCAGTACCTACCTGCCGTGCCGGGAGTATTTTCTATATGGATTTTTTCATATCCTCAATTCTTTGTCAAAACTTGATTTTAATATGATTTATATGTAAACATTCACAAGGGAATCACATTGGGACGATTAAAAGACAAAAGTAGTTTTCGTCAGTACCTACCTGCCCGTGCCCGGAGTAGTTTCTCTATCGATTTTTTCATATCCTCAATTCTTTGTCAAAACTTGATTTTTATATGATTTATATCTAAACATTCACAATGGAAACACATTGGGACGATTATAAGACAAAAGTAGTTTTCGTCAGTACCTACCTGCCCGAGCCGGGAGTAGTTTCTGCATCGATTTTTTCATATCCTCAATTCTTTGTCAAAACTTGATTTTTATATGATTTATATGTAAACATTCACAATGGAAACACATTGGGACGATTATAAGACAAAAGTAGTTTTCGTCAGTACCTACCTGCCCGAGCCGGGAGTAGTTTCTGCATCGATTTTTTCATATCCTCAATTCTTTGTCAAAACTTGATTTTTATATGATTTATATGTAAACATTCACAATGGAAACACATTGGGACGATTATAAGACAAAAGTAGTTTTCGTCAGTACCTACCTGCCCGTGCCGGGAGTAGTTTCTGTATCGATTTTTTCATATCCTCAATTCTTTGTCAAAACTTGATTTTAATATGATTTATATGTAAACATTCACAATGGAAACACATTGGGACGATTAAAAGACAAAAGTAGATTTCGTCAGTACCTACCTGCCCGTGCCGGGAGTAGTTTCTGTATCGATTTTTTCATATCCTCAATTCTTTGTCAAAACTTGATTTTTATACGATTTATTATGTAAAGATTCACAATGGAAACACATTGGGACGATTATAAGACAAAAGTAGTTTTCGTCAGTACCTACCTGCCCGTGCCGGGAGTAGTTTCTTTATCGATTTTTTCATATCCTCAATTCTTTGTCAAAACTTGATTTTTATTTGATTTATATGTAAACATTCACAATGGGAACACATTGGGACGATTAAAAGACAAAAGTAGTTTTCGTCAGTACCTACCTGCCCGTGCCGGGAGTAGTTTCTCTATCGATTTTTTCATATCCTCAATTCTTTGTCAAAACTTGATTTTTATATGATTTATATGTAAACATTCACAATGGAAACACATTGGGATGATTAAAAGACAAAAGAAGTTATCGTCAGTACCTACCTGCCCGTGCCGGGAGTAGTTTCTGTATCGATTTTTTCATATCCTCAATTCTTTGTCAAAACTTGATTTTTATACGATTTATATGTAAAGATTCACAATGGAAACACATTGGGATGATTAAAAGACAAAAGTAGTTTTCGTCAGTACCTACCAGCCCGTGCCGGGAGTAGTTTCTGTATCGATTTTTTCATATCCTCAATTCTTTGTCAAAACTTGATTTTTATACGATTTATATGTAAAGATTCACAATGGACACACATTGGGACGATTATAAGACAAAAGAAGTTATCGTCACTACTTACCTGCCCGTGCCGGGAGTAGTTTCTGTATCGATTTTTTCATATCCTCAATTCTTTGTCAAAACTTGATTTTTATACGATTTATATGTAAAGATTCACACTGGAAACACATTGGGACGATTATAAGACAAAAGTAGTTTTCGTCAGTACCTACCTGCCCGTGCCGGGAGTAGTTTCTCTATCGATTTTTTCATATCCTCAATTCTTTGTCAAAACTTGATTTTTATACGATTTATATGTAAAGATTCACAATGGACACACATTGGGATGATTAAAAGACAAAAGTAGTTTTCGTCAGTACCTACCTGCCCGTGCCGGGAGTAGTTTCTGTATCGATTTTTTCATATCCTCAATTCTTTGTCAAAACTTGATTTTTATACGATTTATATGTAAAGATTCACAATGGAAACACATTGGGACGATTACAAGACAAAAGTAGTTTTTGTCAGTACCTACCTGCCCGTGCCGGGAGTAGTTTCTGTATCGATTTTTTCATATCCTCAATTCTTTGTCGAAACTTGATTTTTATATGATTTATATGTAAACATGCACAATGGAAACACTTTGAGACGATTATAAGACAAAAGTGGTTTTCGTCAGTACCTACCTGCCCGTGCCGGGAGTAGTTTCTGTATCGATTTTTTCATATCCTCAATTCTTTGTCGAAACTTGATTTTTATACGATTTATATGTAAACATTCACAATGGAAACACATTGGGACGATTATAAGACAAAAAGAGTTTTTGTCCGTACCTACCTGCCCGTGCCGGGAGTAGTTTCTGTATCGATTTTTTCATATCCTCATTTCTTTGTCAAAACTTGATTTATATACGATTTATGTGTAAAGATTCACAATGGAAACACATTGGGACGATTATAAGACAAAAGTAGTTTTCGTCAGTACCTACCTGCCCGTGCCGGGAGTAGTTTCTGTATCGATTTTTTAATATCCTCAATTCTTTGTCAAAACTTGATTTTTATATGATTTACATGTAAACATTCACAATGGAAACACATTGGGATGATTAAAAGACAAAAGTAGTTTTCGTCAGTACCTACCTGCCCGTGCCGGGAGTAGTTTCTGTATCGATTTTTTCATATCCTCAATTCTTTGTCAAAACTTGATTTTTATATGATTTACATGTAAACATTCACAATGGAAACACACTGGGATGATTAAAAGACAAAAGTAGTTTTCGTCAGTACCTACCTGCCCGTGCCGGGAGTAGTTTCTGTATCGATTTTTTCATATCCTCATTTCTTTGTCAAAACTTGATTTATATACGATTTATATGTAAAGATTCACAATGGAAACACATTGGGACGATTATAAGACAAAAGTAATTTTCGTCAGTACCTACCTGCCGTGCCGGGAGTATTTTCTATATGGATTTTTTCATATCCTCAATTCTTTGTCAAAACTTGATTTTAATATGATTTATATGTAAACATTCACAAGGGAATCACATTGGGACGATTAAAAGACAAAAGTAGTTTTCGTCAGTACCTACCTGCCCGTGCCCGGAGTAGTTTCTCTATCGATTTTTTCATATCCTCAATTCTTTGTCAAAACTTGATTTTTATATGATTTATATCTAAACATTCACAATGGAAACACATTGGGACGATTATAAGACAAAAGTAGTTTTCGTCAGTACCTACCTGCCCGAGCCGGGAGTAGTTTCTGCATCGATTTTTTCATATCCTCAATTCTTTGTCAAAACTTGATTTTTATATGATTTATATGTAAACATTCACAATGGAAACACATTGGGACGATTATAAGACAAAAGTAGTTTTCGTCAGTACCTACCTGCCCGTGCCGGGAGTAGTTTCTGTATCGATTTTTTCATATCCTCAATTCTTTGTCAAAACTTGATTTTAATATGATTTATATGTAAACATTCACAATGGAAACACATTGGGACGATTAAAAGACAAAAGTAGATTTCGTCAGTACCTACCTGCCCGTGCCGGGAGTAGTTTCTGTATCGATTTTTTCATATCCTCAATTCTTTGTCAAAACTTGATTTTTATACGATTTATTATGTAAAGATTCACAATGGAAACACATTGGGACGATTATAAGACAAAAGTAGTTTTCGTCAGTACCTACCTGCCCGTGCCGGGAGTAGTTTCTTTATCGATTTTTTCATATCCTCAATTCTTTGTCAAAACTTGATTTTTATTTGATTTATATGTAAACATTCACAATGGGAACACATTGGGACGATTAAAAGACAAAAGTAGTTTTCGTCAGTACCTACCTGCCCGTGCCGGGAGTAGTTTCTCTATCGATTTTTTCATATCCTCAATTCTTTGTCAAAACTTGATTTTTATACGGTTTATATGTAAAGATTCACAATGGAAAAATATTGGGACGATTATAAGACAAAAGTAGTTTTCGTCAGTACCTACCTGCCGTGCCGGGAGTATTTTCTATATGGATTTTTTCATATCCTCAATTCTTTGTCAAAACTTGATTTTAATATGATTTATATGTAAACATTCACAACGGAATCACATTGGGACGATTATAAGACAAAAGTAGTTTTCGTCAGTACCTACCTGCCAATTGCTGCAATTCTTTGTCAAAACTTGATTTTAATATGATTTATATGTAAACATTCACAAGGGAATCACATTGGGACGATTATAAGACAAAAGTAGTTTTCGTCAGTACCTACCTGCCCGTGCCGGGAGTAGTTTCTCTATCGATTTTTTCATATCCTCAATTCTTTGTCAAAACTTGATTTTTATATGATTTATATGTAAACATTCACAATGGAAACACATTGGGACGATTATAAGACAAAAGTAGTTTTTGTCCGTACCTACCTGCCCGTGCCGGGAGTAGTTTCTGTATCGATTTTTTCATATCCTCATTTCTTTGTCAAAACTTGATTTATATACGATTTATATGTAAAGATTCACAATGGAAACACATTGGGACGATTATAAGACAAAAGTAGTTTTCGTCAGTACCTACCTGCCCGTGCCGGGAGTAGTTTCTGTATCGATTTTTTCATATCCTCAATTCTTTGTTAAAACTTGATTTTTATATGATTTATATGAAAAGATTCACAATGGAAACACATTGGGACGATTATAAGACAAAAGTAGTTTTCGTCAGTACCTACCTGCCCGTGCCGGGAGTAGTTTCTCTATCGATTTTTTCATATCCTCAATTCTTTGTCAAAACATGATTTTTATACGATTTATATGTAAAGATTCACAGTGGAAACACATTGGGACGATTAAAAGACAAAAGTAGTTTTCGTCAGTACCTACCTGCCCGTGCCGGGAGTAGTTTCTGTATCGATTTTTTCATATCCTCAATTCTTTGTCAAAACTTGATTTTTATACGACTTATATGTAAAGATTCACAATGGAAACACATTGGGACGATTATAAGACAAAAGTAGTTTTCGTCAGTACCTACCTGCCCGTGCCGGGAGTAGTTTCTGTATCGATTTTTTAATATCCTCAATTCTTTGTCAAAACTTGATTTTTATATGATTTACATATAAACATTCACAATGGAAACACATTGGGATGATTAAAAGACAAAAGAAGTTTTCGTCAGTACCTACCTGCCCATGCCGGGAGTAGTTTCTGTATCGATTTTTTCATATCCTCAATTCTTTGTCAAAACTTGATTTTTATACGGTTTATATGTAAAGATTCACAATGGAAAAATATTGGGACGATTATAAGACAAAAGTAGTTTTCGTCAGTACCTACCTGCCCGTGCCGGGAGTAGTTTCTCTATCGATTTTTTCATATCCTCAATTCTTTGTCAAAACTTGATTTTTATATGATTTATATGTAAAGATTCACAATGGAAACACATTGGGACGATTATAAGACAAAAGTAGTTTTCGTCAGTACCTACCTGCCCGTGCCGGGAGTAGTTTCTGTATCGATTTTTTCATATCCTCAATTCTTTGTCAAAACTTGATTTTTATACGATTTATATGTAAAGATTCACAATGGAAACACATTGGGACGATTATAAGACAAAAGTAGTTTTCGTCAGTGTAGGTTGGTAGGTTGTGCGCTGTGGTGGTCGAAGTAAGTAACACACAATCCAGTCACAGGCCTTTATTCACTACATTTATATTAAGAAGGATTGGAAGAAGGCACAGTAGTTCGTAGATTCACAGAAAGAGTTCACAGTAGATAGTAGGAGAAACAGAAGATAGAATGAATAGCGATAGCGGTAAGTACGTAAAGATTAGAAGCAACTTGAAACAAAGTAATGCGCGTCGTATCGAGATTCCAAGCGACTGACTGGGTGACACGAGGAAAGAGGTAGCGGGGCGCGGGGGTCCCCGCCCCGCGCGCCGGCCGGCCGTCGTCGGGCCTAAGGAATGCGCGTGATTGCGAAATATAATACAAAAGAAATGGAAGAGTAGTGTGTAAGAACAAGATGTGATAGTATGAACGTTAAACAGGTATGAATGATAGAATGTATGGACAGTGTACGAACATAGTAATAAGTATGTGTGAACGTGTAAATATATAATTTAGATATTATATAATGAGTAGATAAATAAATAATATACTTAAATAAAGTGTTTAATTTGAATATTGTTGGGAGATCCCTACCTACCTGCCCGTGCCGGGAGTAGTTTCTTTATCGATTTTTTCATATCCTCAATTCTTTGTCAAAACTTGATTTTTATATGATTTATATGTAAAAATTCACAATGGAAACACATTGGGACGATTAAAAGACAAAAGTAGATTTCGTCAGTACCTACCTGCCCGTGCCGGGAGTAGTTTCTCTATCGATTTTTTCATATCCTCAATTCTTTGTCAAAACTTGATTTTTATACGATTTATATGTAAAGATTCACAATGGAAACACATTGGGACGATTATAAGACAAAAGTAGTTTTCGTCAGGACCTACCTGCCCGTGCCGGGAGTAGTTTCTGTATCGATTTTTTAATATCCTCAATTCTTTGTCAAAACTTGATTTTTATATGATTTATATGTAAACATTCACAATGGAAACACATTGGGATGATTAAAAGACAAAAGAAGTTATCGTCAGTACCTACCTGCCCGTGCCGGGAGTAGTTTCTGTATCGATTTTTTCATATCCTCAATTCTTTGTCAAAACTTGATTTTTATACGATTTATATGTAAAGATTCACAATGGAAACACATTGGGATGATTAAAAGACAAAAGTAGTTTTCGTCAGTACCTACCAGCCCGTGCCGGGAGTAGTTTCTGTATCGATTTTTTCATATCCTCAATTCTTTGTCAAAACTTGATTTTTATACGATTTATATGTAAAGATTCACAATGGACACACATTGGGACGATTATAAGACAAAAGAAGTTATCGTCACTACTTACCTGCCCGTGCCGGGAGTAGTTTCTGTATCGATTTTTTCATATCCTCAATTCTTTGTCAAAACTTGATTTTTATACGATTTATATGTAAAGATTCACACTGGAAACACATTGGGACGATTATAAGACAAAAGTAGTTTTCGTCAGTACCTACCTGCCCGTGCCGGGAGTAGTTTCTCTATCGATTTTTTCATATCCTCAATTCTTTGTCAAAACTTGATTTTTATACGATTTATATGTAAAGATTCACAATGGACACACATTGGGATGATTAAAAGACAAAAGTAGTTTTCGTCAGTACCTACCTGCCCGTGCCGGGAGTAGTTTCTGTATCGATTTTTTCATATCCTCAATTCTTTGTCAAAACTTGATTTTTATACGATTTATATGTAAAGATTCACAATGGAAACACATTGGGACGATTACAAGACAAAAGTAGTTTTTGTCAGTACCTACCTGCCCGTGCCGGGAGTAGTTTCTGTATCGATTTTTTCATATCCTCAATTCTTTGTCGAAACTTGATTTTTATATGATTTATATGTAAACATGCACAATGGAAACACTTTGAGACGATTATAAGACAAAAGTGGTTTTCGTCAGTACCTACCTGCCCGTGCCGGGAGTAGTTTCTGTATCGATTTTTTCATATCCTCAATTCTTTGTCGAAACTTGATTTTTATACGATTTATATGTAAACATTCACAATGGAAACACATTGGGACGATTATAAGACAAAAAGAGTTTTTGTCCGTACCTACCTGCCCGTGCCGGGAGTAGTTTCTGTATCGATTTTTTCATATCCTCATTTCTTTGTCAAAACTTGATTTATATACGATTTATGTGTAAAGATTCACAATGGAAACACATTGGGACGATTATAAGACAAAAGTAGTTTTCGTCAGTACCTACCTGCCCGTGCCGGGAGTAGTTTCTGTATCGATTTTTTAATATCCTCAATTCTTTGTCAAAACTTGATTTTTATATGATTTACATGTAAACATTCACAATGGAAACACATTGGGATGATTAAAAGACAAAAGTAGTTTTCGTCAGTACCTACCTGCCCGTGCCGGGAGTAGTTTCTGTATCGATTTTTTCATATCCTCAATTCTTTGTCAAAACTTGATTTTTATATGATTTACATGTAAACATTCACAATGGAAACACACTGGGATGATTAAAAGACAAAAGTAGTTTTCGTCAGTACCTACCTGCCCGTGCCGGGAGTAGTTTCTGTATCGATTTTTTCATATCCTCATTTCTTTGTCAAAACTTGATTTATATACGATTTATATGTAAAGATTCACAATGGAAACACATTGGGACGATTATAAGACAAAAGTAATTTTCGTCAGTACCTACCTGCCGTGCCGGGAGTATTTTCTATATGGATTTTTTCATATCCTCAATTCTTTGTCAAAACTTGATTTTAATATGATTTATATGTAAACATTCACAAGGGAATCACATTGGGACGATTAAAAGACAAAAGTAGTTTTCGTCAGTACCTACCTGCCCGTGCCCGGAGTAGTTTCTCTATCGATTTTTTCATATCCTCAATTCTTTGTCAAAACTTGATTTTTATATGATTTATATCTAAACATTCACAATGGAAACACATTGGGACGATTATAAGACAAAAGTAGTTTTCGTCAGTACCTACCTGCCCGAGCCGGGAGTAGTTTCTGCATCGATTTTTTCATATCCTCAATTCTTTGTCAAAACTTGATTTTTATATGATTTATATGTAAACATTCACAATGGAAACACATTGGGACGATTATAAGACAAAAGTAGTTTTCGTCAGTACCTACCTGCCCGTGCCGGGAGTAGTTTCTGTATCGATTTTTTCATATCCTCAATTCTTTGTCAAAACTTGATTTTAATATGATTTATATGTAAACATTCACAATGGAAACACATTGGGACGATTAAAAGACAAAAGTAGATTTCGTCAGTACCTACCTGCCCGTGCCGGGAGTAGTTTCTGTATCGATTTTTTCATATCCTCAATTCTTTGTCAAAACTTGATTTTTATACGATTTATTATGTAAAGATTCACAATGGAAACACATTGGGACGATTATAAGACAAAAGTAGTTTTCGTCAGTACCTACCTGCCCGTGCCGGGAGTAGTTTCTTTATCGATTTTTTCATATCCTCAATTCTTTGTCAAAACTTGATTTTTATTTGATTTATATGTAAACATTCACAATGGGAACACATTGGGACGATTAAAAGACAAAAGTAGTTTTCGTCAGTACCTACCTGCCCGTGCCGGGAGTAGTTTCTCTATCGATTTTTTCATATCCTCAATTCTTTGTCAAAACTTGATTTTTATACGGTTTATATGTAAAGATTCACAATGGAAAAATATTGGGACGATTATAAGACAAAAGTAGTTTTCGTCAGTACCTACCTGCCGTGCCGGGAGTATTTTCTATATGGATTTTTTCATATCCTCAATTCTTTGTCAAAACTTGATTTTAATATGATTTATATGTAAACATTCACAACGGAATCACATTGGGACGATTATAAGACAAAAGTAGTTTTCGTCAGTACCTACCTGCCAATTGCTGCAATTCTTTGTCAAAACTTGATTTTAATATGATTTATATGTAAACATTCACAAGGGAATCACATTGGGACGATTATAAGACAAAAGTAGTTTTCGTCAGTACCTACCTGCCCGTGCCGGGAGTAGTTTCTCTATCGATTTTTTCATATCCTCAATTCTTTGTCAAAACTTGATTTTTATATGATTTATATGTAAACATTCACAATGGAAACACATTGGGACGATTATAAGACAAAAGTAGTTTTCGTCAGTACCTACCTGCCCGTGCCGGGAGTAGTTTCTGTATCGATTTTTTCATATCCTCAATTCTTTGTTAAAACTTGATTTTTATATGATTTATATGAAAAGATTCACAATGGAAACACATTGGGACGATTATAAGACAAAAGTAGTTTTCGTCAGTACCTACCTGCCCGTGCCGGGAGTAGTTTCTGTATCGATTTTTTAATATCCTCAATTCTTTGTCAAAACTTGATTTTTATATGATTTACATGTAAACATTCACAATGGAAACACATTGGGATGATTAAAAGACAAAAGTAGTTTTCGTCAGTACCTACCTGCCCGTGCCGGGAGTAGTTTCTGTATCGATTTTTTCATATCCTCAATTCTTTGTCAAAACTTGATTTTTATACGGTTTATATGTAAAGATTCACAATGGAAAAATATTGGGACGATTATAAGACAAAAGTAGTTTTCGTCAGTACCTACCTGCCGTGCCGGGAGTATTTTCTATATGGATTTTTTCATATCCTCAATTCTTTGTCAAAACTTGATTTTAATATGATTTATATGTAAACATTCACAAGGGAATCACATTTGGACGATTATAAGACAAAAGTAGTTTTCGTCAGTACCTACCTGCCCGTGCCCGGAGTAGTTTCTCTATCGATTTTTTCATATCCTCATTTCTTTGTCAAAACTTGATTTATATACGATTTATATGTAAAGATTCACAATGGAAACACATTGGGACGATTATAAGACAAAAGTAGTTTTCGTCAGTACCTACCTGCCCGTGCCGGGAGTAGTTTCTGTATCGATTTTTTCATATCCTTAATTCTTTGTTAAAACTTGATTTTTATATGATTTATATGAAAAGATTCACAATGGAAACACATTGGGACGATTATAAGACAAAAGTAGTTTTCGTCAGTACCTACCTGCCCGTGCCGGGAGTAGTTTCTGTATCGATTTTTTAATATCCTCAATTCTTTGTCAAAACTTGATTTTTATATGATTTACATGTAAACATTCACAATGGAAACACACTGGGATGATTAAAAGACAAAAGTAGTTTTCGTCAGTACCTACCTGCCCGTGCCGGGAGTAGTTTCTGTATCGATTTTTTCATATCCTCATTTCTTTGTCAAAACTTGATTTATATACGATTTATATGTAAAGATTCACAATGGAAACACATTGGGACGATTATAAGACAAAAGTAGTTTTCGTCAGTACCTACCTGCCCGTGCCGGGAGTAGTTTCTGTATCGATTTTTTCGTATCCTCAATTCTTTGTTAAAACTTGATTTTTATATGATTTATATGAAAAGATTCACAATGGAAACACATTGGGACGATTATAAGACAAAAGTAGTTTTCGTCAGTACCTACCTGCCCGTGCCGGGAGTAGTTTCTGTATCGATTTTTTAATATCCTCAATTCTTTGTCAAAACTTGATTTTTATATGATTTAAATGTAAACATTCACAATGGAAACACATTGGGATGATTAAAAGACAAAAGTAGTTTTCGTCAGTACCTACCTGCCCGTGCCGGGAGTAGTTTCTGTATCGATTTTTTCATATCCTCAATTCTTTGTCAAAACTTGATTTTTATACGGTTTATATGTAAAGATTCACAATGGAAAAATATTGGGACGATTATAAGACAAAAGTAGTTTTCGTCAGTACCTACCTGCCGTGCCGGGAGTATTTTCTATATGGATTTTTTCATATCCTCAATTCTTTGTCAAAACTTGATTTTAGTATGATTTATATGTAAACATTCACAAGGGAATCACATTGGGACGATTATAAGACAAAAGTAGTTTTCGTCAGTACCTACCTGCCCGTGCCCGGAGTAGTTTCTCTATCGATTTTTTCATATCCTCAATTCTTTGTCAAAACTTGATTTTTATATGATTTATATGTAAACATTCACAATGGGAACACATTGGGACGATTAAAAGACAAAAGTAGTTTTCGTCAGTACCTACCTGCCCGTGCCGGGAGTAGTTTCTCTATCGATTTTTTCATATCCTCAATTCTTTGTCAAAACATGATTTTTATACGATTTATATGTAAAGATTCACAGTGGAAACACATTGGGACGATTAAAAGACAAAAGTAGTTTTCGTCAGTACCTACCTGCCCGTGCCGGGAGTAGTTTCTGTATCGATTTTTTCATATCCTCAATTCTTTGTCAAAACTTGATTTTTATACGACTTATATGTAAAGATTCACAATGGAAACACATTGGGACGATTATAAGACAAAAGTAGTTTTCGTCAGTACCTACCTGCCCGTGCCGGGAGTAGTTTCTGTATCGATTTTTTAATATCCTCAATTCTTTGTCAAAACTTGATTTTTATATGATTTACATATAAACATTCACAATGGAAACACATTGGGATGATTAAAAGACAAAAGAAGTTTTCGTCAGTACCTACCTGCCCATGCCGGGAGTAGTTTCTGTATCGATTTTTTCATATCCTCAATTCTTTGTCAAAACTTGATTTTTATACGGTTTATATGTAAAGATTCACAATGGAAAAATATTGGGACGATTATAAGACAAAAGTAGTTTTCGTCAGTACCTACCTGCCCGTGCCGGGAGTAGTTTCTCTATCGATTTTTTCATATCCTCAATTCTTTGTCAAAACTTGATTTTTATACGATTTATATGTAAAGATTCACAATGGAAACACATTGGGACGATTATAAGACAAAAGTAGTTTTCGTCAGTACCTACCTGCCCGTGCCGGGAGTAGTTTCTGTATCGATTTTTTCATATCCTCAATTCTTTGTCAAAACTTGATTTTTATACGATTTATATGTAAAGATTCACAATGGAAACACATTGGGACGATTATAAGACAAAAGTAGTTTTCGTCAGTGTAGGTTGGTAGGTTGTGCGCTGTGGTGGTCGAAGTAAGTAACACACAATCCAGTCACAGGCCTTTATTCACTACATTTATATTAAGAAGGATTGGAAGAAGGCACAGTAGTTCGTAGATTCACAGAAAGAGTTCACAGTAGATAGTAGGAGAAACAGAAGATAGAATGAATAGCGATAGCGGTAAGTACGTAAAGATTAGAAGCAACTTGAAACAAAGTAATGCGCGTCGTATCGAGATTCCAAGCGACTGACTGGGTGACACGAGGAAAGAGGTAGCGGGGCGCGGGGGTCCCCGCCCCGCGCGCCGGCCGGCCGTCGTCGGGCCTAAGGAATGCGCGTGATTGCGAAATATAATACAAAAGAAATGGAAGAGTAGTGTGTAAGAACAAGATGTGATAGTATGAACGTTAAACAGGTATGAATGATAGAATGTATGGACAGTGTACGAACATAGTAATAAGTATGTGTGAACGTGTAAATATATAATTTAGATATTATATAATGAGTAGATAAATAAATAATATACTTAAATAAAGTGTTTAATTTGAATATTGTTGGGAGATCCCTACCTACCTGCCCGTGCCGGGAGTAGTTTCTTTATCGATTTTTTCATATCCTCAATTCTTTGTCAAAACTTGATTTTTATATGATTTATATGTAAAAATTCACAATGGAAACACATTGGGACGATTAAAAGACAAAAGTAGATTTCGTCAGTACCTACCTGCCCGTGCCGGGAGTAGTTTCTCTATCGATTTTTTCATATCCTCAATTCTTTGTCAAAACTTGATTTTTATACGATTTATATGTAAAGATTCACAATGGAAACACATTGGGACGATTATAAGACAAAAGTAGTTTTCGTCAGGACCTACCTGCCCGTGCCGGGAGTAGTTTCTGTATCGATTTTTTAATATCCTCAATTCTTTGTCAAAACTTGATTTTTATATGATTTATATGTAAACATTCACAATGGAAACACATTGGGATGATTAAAAGACAAAAGAAGTTATCGTCAGTACCTACCTGCCCGTGCCGGGAGTAGTTTCTGTATCGATTTTTTCATATCCTCAATTCTTTGTCAAAACTTGATTTTTATACGATTTATATGTAAAGATTCACAATGGAAACACATTGGGATGATTAAAAGACAAAAGTAGTTTTCGTCAGTACCTACCAGCCCGTGCCGGGAGTAGTTTCTGTATCGATTTTTTCATATCCTCAATTCTTTGTCAAAACTTGATTTTTATACGATTTATATGTAAAGATTCACAATGGACACACATTGGGACGATTATAAGACAAAAGAAGTTATCGTCACTACTTACCTGCCCGTGCCGGGAGTAGTTTCTGTATCGATTTTTTCATATCCTCAATTCTTTGTCAAAACTTGATTTTTATACGATTTATATGTAAAGATTCACACTGGAAACACATTGGGACGATTATAAGACAAAAGTAGTTTTCGTCAGTACCTACCTGCCCGTGCCGGGAGTAGTTTCTCTATCGATTTTTTCATATCCTCAATTCTTTGTCAAAACTTGATTTTTATACGATTTATATGTAAAGATTCACAATGGACACACATTGGGATGATTAAAAGACAAAAGTAGTTTTCGTCAGTACCTACCTGCCCGTGCCGGGAGTAGTTTCTGTATCGATTTTTTCATATCCTCAATTCTTTGTCAAAACTTGATTTTTATACGATTTATATGTAAAGATTCACAATGGAAACACATTGGGACGATTACAAGACAAAAGTAGTTTTTGTCAGTACCTACCTGCCCGTGCCGGGAGTAGTTTCTGTATCGATTTTTTCATATCCTCAATTCTTTGTCGAAACTTGATTTTTATATGATTTATATGTAAACATGCACAATGGAAACACTTTGAGACGATTATAAGACAAAAGTGGTTTTCGTCAGTACCTACCTGCCCGTGCCGGGAGTAGTTTCTGTATCGATTTTTTCATATCCTCAATTCTTTGTCGAAACTTGATTTTTATACGATTTATATGTAAACATTCACAATGGAAACACATTGGGACGATTATAAGACAAAAAGAGTTTTTGTCCGTACCTACCTGCCCGTGCCGGGAGTAGTTTCTGTATCGATTTTTTCATATCCTCATTTCTTTGTCAAAACTTGATTTATATACGATTTATGTGTAAAGATTCACAATGGAAACACATTGGGACGATTATAAGACAAAAGTAGTTTTCGTCAGTACCTACCTGCCCGTGCCGGGAGTAGTTTCTGTATCGATTTTTTAATATCCTCAATTCTTTGTCAAAACTTGATTTTTATATGATTTACATGTAAACATTCACAATGGAAACACATTGGGATGATTAAAAGACAAAAGTAGTTTTCGTCAGTACCTACCTGCCCGTGCCGGGAGTAGTTTCTGTATCGATTTTTTCATATCCTCAATTCTTTGTCAAAACTTGATTTTTATATGATTTACATGTAAACATTCACAATGGAAACACACTGGGATGATTAAAAGACAAAAGTAGTTTTCGTCAGTACCTACCTGCCCGTGCCGGGAGTAGTTTCTGTATCGATTTTTTCATATCCTCATTTCTTTGTCAAAACTTGATTTATATACGATTTATATGTAAACATTCACAAGGGAATCACATTGGGACGATTAAAAGACAAAAGTAGTTTTCGTCAGTACCTACCTGCCCGTGCCCGGAGTAGTTTCTCTATCGATTTTTTCATATCCTCAATTCTTTGTCAAAACTTGATTTTTATATGATTTATATCTAAACATTCACAATGGAAACACATTGGGACGATTATAAGACAAAAGTAGTTTTCGTCAGTACCTACCTGCCCGAGCCGGGAGTAGTTTCTGCATCGATTTTTTCATATCCTCAATTCTTTGTCAAAACTTGATTTTTATATGATTTATATGTAAACATTCACAATGGAAACACATTGGGACGATTATAAGACAAAAGTAGTTTTCGTCAGTACCTACCTGCCCGTGCCGGGAGTAGTTTCTGTATCGATTTTTTCATATCCTCAATTCTTTGTCAAAACTTGATTTTAATATGATTTATATGTAAACATTCACAATGGAAACACATTGGGACGATTAAAAGACAAAAGTAGATTTCGTCAGTACCTACCTGCCCGTGCCGGGAGTAGTTTCTGTATCGATTTTTTCATATCCTCAATTCTTTGTCAAAACTTGATTTTTATACGATTTATTATGTAAAGATTCACAATGGAAACACATTGGGACGATTATAAGACAAAAGTAGTTTTCGTCAGTACCTACCTGCCCGTGCCGGGAGTAGTTTCTTTATCGATTTTTTCATATCCTCAATTCTTTGTCAAAACTTGATTTTTATTTGATTTATATGTAAACATTCACAATGGGAACACATTGGGACGATTAAAAGACAAAAGTAGTTTTCGTCAGTACCTACCTGCCCGTGCCGGGAGTAGTTTCTCTATCGATTTTTTCATATCCTCAATTCTTTGTCAAAACTTGATTTTTATACGGTTTATATGTAAAGATTCACAATGGAAAAATATTGGGACGATTATAAGACAAAAGTAGTTTTCGTCAGTACCTACCTGCCGTGCCGGGAGTATTTTCTATATGGATTTTTTCATATCCTCAATTCTTTGTCAAAACTTGATTTTAATATGATTTATATGTAAACATTCACAACGGAATCACATTGGGACGATTATAAGACAAAAGTAGTTTTCGTCAGTACCTACCTGCCAATTGCTGCAATTCTTTGTCAAAACTTGATTTTAATATGATTTATATGTAAACATTCACAAGGGAATCACATTGGGACGATTATAAGACAAAAGTAGTTTTCGTCAGTACCTACCTGCCCGTGCCGGGAGTAGTTTCTCTATCGATTTTTTCATATCCTCAATTCTTTGTCAAAACTTGATTTTTATATGATTTATATGTAAACATTCATAATGGAAACACATTGGGACGATTATAAGACAAAAGTAGTTTTTGTCCGTACCTACCTGCCCGTGCCGGGAGTAGTTTCTGTATCGATTTTTTCATATCCTCATTTCTTTGTCAATACTTGATTTATATACGATTTATATGTAAAGATTCACAATGGAAACACATTGGGACGATTATAAGACAAAAGTAGTTTTCGTCAGTACCTACCTGCCCGTGCCGGGAGTAGTTTCTGTATCGATTTTTTCATATCCTCAATTCTTTGTTAAAACTTGATTTTTATATGATTTATATGAAAAGATTCACAATGGAAACACATTGGGACGATTATAAGACAAAAGTAGTTTTCGTCAGTACCTACCTGCCCGTGCCGGGAGTAGTTTCTGTATCGATTTTTTAATATCCTCAATTCTTTGTCAAAACTTGATTTTTATATGATTTACATGTAAACATTCACAATGGAAACACATTGGGATGATTAAAAGACAAAAGTAGTTTTCGTCAGTACCTACCTGCCCGTGCCGGGAGTAGTTTCTGTATCGATTTTTTCATATCCTCAATTCTTTGTCAAAACTTGATTTTTATACGGTTTATATGTAAAGATTCACAATGGAAAAATATTGGGACGATTATAAGACAAAAGTAGTTTTCGTCAGTACCTACCTGCCGTGCCGGGAGTATTTTCTATATGGATTTTTTCATATCCTCAATTCTTTGACAAAACTTGATTTTAATATGATTTATATGTAAACATTCACAAGGGAATCACATTGGGACGATTATAAGACAAAAGTAGTTTTCGTCAGTACCTACCTGCCCGTGCCCGGAGTAGTTTCTCTATCGATTTTTTCATATCCTCAATTCTTTGTCAAAACTTGATTTTAATATGATTTATATGTAAACATTCACAATGGAAACACATTGGGACGATTAAAAGACAAAAGTAGATTTCGTCAGTACCTACCTGCCCGTGCCGGGAGTAGTTTCTGTATCGATTTTTTCATATCCTCAATTCTTTGTCAAAACTTGATTTTTATACGATTTATTATGTAAAGATTCACAATGGAAACACATTGGGACGATTATAAGACAAAAGTAGTTTTCGTCAGTACCTACCTGCCCGTGCCGGGAGTAGTTTCTTTATCGATTTTTTCATATCCTCAATTCTTTGTCAAAACTTGATTTTTATTTGATTTATATGTAAACATTCACAATGGGAACACATTGGGACGATTAAAAGACAAAAGTAGTTTTCGTCAGTACCTACCTGCCCGTGCCGGGAGTAGTTTCTCTATCGATTTTTTCATATCCTCAATTCTTTGTCAAAACTTGATTTTTATACGGTTTATATGTAAAGATTCACAATGGAAAAATATTGGGACGATTATAAGACAAAAGTAGTTTTCGTCAGTACCTACCTGCCGTGCCGGGAGTATTTTCTATATGGATTTTTTCATATCCTCAATTCTTTGTCAAAACTTGATTTTAATATGATTTATATGTAAACATTCACAACGGAATCACATTGGGACGATTATAAGACAAAAGTAGTTTTCGTCAGTACCTACCTGCCAATTGCTGCAATTCTTTGTCAAAACTTGATTTTAATATGATTTATATGTAAACATTCACAAGGGAATCACATTGGGACGATTATAAGACAAAAGTAGTTTTCGTCAGTACCTACCTGCCCGTGCCGGGAGTAGTTTCTCTATCGATTTTTTCATATCCTCAATTCTTTGTCAAAACTTGATTTTTATATGATTTATATGTAAACATTCACAATGGAAACACATTGGGACGATTATAAGACAAAAGTAGCTTTCGTCAGTACCTACCTGCCGTGCCGGGAGTAGTTTCTCTATCGATTTTTTCATATCCTCAATTCTTTGTCAAAACTTGATTTTTATATGATTTATATGTAAACATTCACAATGGAAACACATTGGGACGATTATAAGACAAAAGTAGTTTTCGTCAGTACCTACCTGCCCGTGCCGGGAGTAGTTTCTGTATCGATTTTTTAATATCCTCAATTCTTTGTCAAAACTTGATTTTTATATGATTTACATGTAAACATTCACAATGGAAACACATTGGGATGATTAAAAGACAAAAGTAGTTTTCGTCAGTACCTACCTGCCCGTGCCGGGAGTAGTTTCTGTATCGATTTTTTCATATCCTCAATTCTTTGTCAAAACTTGATTTTTATACGGTTTATATGTAAAGATTCACAATGGAAAAATATTGGGACGATTATAAGACAAAAGTAGTTTTCGTCAGTACCTACCTGCCGTGCCGGGAGTATTTTCTATATGGATTTTTTCATATCCTCAATTCTTTGTCAAAACTTGATTTTAATATGATTTATATGTAAACATTCACAAGGGAATCACATTGGGACGATTATAAGACAAAAGTAGTTTTCGTCAGTACCTACCTGCCCGTGCCGGGAGTAGTTTCTGTACCGATTTTTTCATATCCTCAATTCTTTGTCAAAACTTGATATTAATATGATTTATATGTAAACATTCACAATGGAAACACATTGGGAAGATTAAAAGACAAAAGTAGTTTTCGTCAGTACCTACCTGCCCGTGCCGGGAGTAGTTTCTGTATCGAATTTTTCATATCCTCAATTCTTTGTCAAAACTTGATTTTTATACGATTTATATGTAAAGATTCACAATGGAAACACATTGGGACGATTATAAGACAAAAGTAATTTTCGTCAGTACCTACCTGCCCGTGCCGGGAGTAGTTTCTTTATCGATTTTTTCATATCCTCAATTCTTTGTCAAAACTTGATTTTTATATGATTTATATGTAAACATTCACAATGGGAACACATTGGGAAGATTAAAAGACAAAAGTAGTTTTCGTCAGTACCTACCTGCCCGTGCCGGGAGTAGTTTCTCTATCGATTTTTTCATATCCTCAATTCTTTGTCAAAACATGATTTTTATACGATTTATATGTAAAGATTCACAATGGAAACACATTGGGACGATTAAAAGACAAAAGTAGTATTCGTCAGTACCTACCTGCCCGTGCCGGGAGTAGTTTCTGTATCGATTTTTTCATATCCTCAATTCTTTGTCAAAACTTGATTTTTATACGATTTATATGTAAAGATTCACAATGGAAACACATTGGAACTATTATAAGACAAAAGTAGTTTTCGTCAGTACCTACCTGCCCGTGCCGGGAGTAGTTTCTGTATCGATTTTTTCATATCCTCAATTCTTTGTCAAAACTTGATTTTTATACGATTTATTATGTAAAGATTCACAATGGACACACATTGGGACGATTATAAGACAAAAGTAGTTTTCGTCAGTACCTACCTGCCCGTGCCGGGAGTAGTTTCTGTATCGATTTTTTCATATCCTCAATTCTTTGTCAAAACTTGATTTTTATACGACTTATATGTAAAGATTCACAATGGAAACACATTGGGACGATTATAAGACAAAAGTAGTTTTCGTCAGTACCTACCTGCCCGTGCCGGGAGTAGTTTCTGTATCGATTTTTTAATATCCTCAATTCTTTGTCAAAACTTGATTTTTATATGATTTACATGTAAACATTCACAATGGAAACACACTGGGATGATTAAAAGACAAAAGTAGTTTTCGTCAGTACCTACCTGCCCGTGCCGGGAGTAGTTTCTGTATCGATTTTTTCATATCCTCAATTCTTTGTCAAAACTTGATTTTTATACGGTTTATATGTAAAGATTCACAATGGAAAAATATTGGGATGATTATAAGACAAAAGTAGTTTTCGTCGGTACCTACCTGCCGTGCCGGGAGTATTTTCTATATGGATTTTTTCATATCCTCAATTCTTTGTCAAAACTTGATTTTTATATGATTTATATCTAAACATTCACAATGGAAACACATTGGGACGATTATAAGACAAAAGTAGTTTTCGTCAGTACCTACTTGCCCGTGCCGGGAGTAGTTTCTGTATCGATTTTTTCATATCCTCAATTCTTTGTCAAAACTTGATTTTTATATGATTTATATGTAAACATTCACAATGGAAACACATTGGGACGATTATAAGACAAAAGTAGTTTTCGTCAGTACCTACCTGCCCGTGCCGGGAGTAGTTTCTGTATCGATTTTTTCATATCCTCAATTCTCATGAAATCATGATCATGAAATATTGGTACAAATGTCAAAAAAATCAGGTGAGATGGGACGGCGCTCTATCTGAGGAGTATGGCTTAGAGTGCGGTGTTAGGCAGGGCGGGATAACTTCAGGCCTCTTGTTTAACCTGTATATTAATGAGCTCATTGGTGAACTCAGCAGCACTCATTCCGGTTGTTTTATTGATGATGTATGTATGAACAATATAAGTTACGCGGACGATATGGTGCTGCTGGGTCCATCGGTGGGCTCTATTCAGAAGCTTGTTAAAATTTGTGAGAACTATGCGGCGGGGCATGGGCTAACATACAATTCTAAAAAAAGTGAAGTCCTTATATTCAAAAGTGGAAATGTAAGGCCTGCCTATGTTCCGCCGATAGTGCTCAATGGTGCGGCTCTGAAGGTAGTTGATGCATTTAAATACTTGGGACATATTGTAAATGAGACCCTAAGCGATGACGCAGACGACGTTGAAAGGGAGCGTAGAGCGCTGGCTGTACGGGGAAACATGATTGCGCGTAGGTTCGCACGCTGCTCGAGAGAAGTAAAAATCACTCTATTTAAGGCCTACTGCCAGTCCTTCTACTCGAGTAGCCTCTGGCTCAACTGCACCCGACGGGCAGCCAGCGCTCTACGTGTCCAGTACAACAACATTTTCAGGATGCTGATGCGGCTGCCTCGCTTTTGCAGCGCGTCTGGTATGTTCGCGGAGGCGCGCACGGACGGCTTTCATGCGATTATTCGTAAAAAAGTCGCTTCCCTACTTCAACGTGCGCGAGCCAGTAGCAACGGCATCCTGAAAATGATTGTTTCACGTCTGGACTGTCCCATCCAATACAAATGGATGAAAATATTGATGGGGTCGATATCCATATAAATGTCCTATTAGGTAAGTAAGTTTTCATTTTGTGTTTTTATTAATATTTCACTCATTTAATTATTAATATTATTTTTTATTTTTTTTTATTTTCCCTTAGTTATATTATTCTATTTTTATTTCATTTTATTTGATTTTATGACTGATCTATTTTAATGACATTTTATTTTTAATTTTGTATGTTTTTATTTTTAAATTTGTATATGGATTGAAAATCTGATAATAAATGAGTTAATAATAATAATAATAAGACAAAAGTAGTTTTCGTCAGTACCTACCTGCCCGTGCCGGGAGTAGTTTCTGTATCGATTTTTTCATATCCTCAATTCTTTGTCAAAACTTGATTTTTATACGATTTATATGTAAAGATTCACAATGGAAACACATTGGGACGATTATAAGACAAAAGAAGTGTAAGGACCTAAGTGAAGACCCTTACATGTGTAGAGATGTAGTTGTAGGCAGTTTACCTATAGCACCTCACTTTGTATTGTTACCGTTGGTAACGTAGTAGTTCAGTTAGTTGAGCACGCAAACTAAACACCCGAGTCTCAAAGATAAAGTTTATTAAGTAAGTTAAATGACACAGTTCGGTAAAGGTGGCAAATCTTCCCTTCAATGTCACTCTCGCGGTAGTAGGTCACGTACTGATGTTAAAATATTATGAATGTAAGTAAATTGCATCGCGCGCGTGCGACACGGAGTACCTAAATCGCCGCGTGCGCAAAACAGCAAATGTAGGGTGAAACCATACATATTGGCAACCCCAAAAGAAAGTTAACTAAAGTTAAGAGTAAATGACTATTAAGAGAAGATCTGCCAGTACAAAGCAAATATAAAACATTATTCATCGAAAGTGAACGCGATGTTGTCATTTGCTTCAGTAGATAGTTGCCGCGGGACCTGCGCCGACGTGGTTGCCGTCATCGCTGATGTCACGTGGCTACGTACTTTCTGGATTGCCCTCTCTTGAATGGGGCGTTGTTGAAGCTCTATATCTTCGTTTTTTGTCTCTCTTGAGCGTACTCGTTTGCTCTTAGAGCACTTAGGTAGGTATTTTTTAACCACCCAGATGATAGTAATGATGATGGCGAATGCGAGTAGAGTGTAGCATATCGCGTATTGATGTAGGTCATGGGTAGAAATTGTTTCGGGGAGGATCTCTCTTTCCTTTTGAAATAGTAGTCTTCGGTCGATGTCTTCGCCTTCCTCCGTTCGTTGTTGGATTTCCCATGGTATTTTGTGGTAAGTCAGGTTAACGATCTTGTTTACTGTCGAGTTCAGCAGTGCGATTTTGAAGTCGGACTCCATCTTCATGTTGGTGTTGTACTGGTTGTGTGAGTAGATGGTGAAGTCCTTGGATTGTAACAAGCATCCTTGCTGCAAAGTTACAATGCTAGTCGATGTTATCGTATATGTTGTGACGTCATTGTCGCACACGGTGCGCAAAGTGCAAGCTCCGCAACAAACAGCCAGCCAGCTGTTTGCCGAATGTAACTCGACCCATACGTCACTGCATGACGTTTTTTTGACGTCACAGGGAGTAGTTGAACTGCGACTTAATAGTTTTGCCTCGCACGGAGCGTCCTTGCTATCTAAGCTAAATACGGGCAAGTTTATGTTACAAATCAAGCGATCTTGTTTCATAACAGTGCATAGTTTTACCTCCTTTTCAGATGGTGAGATATAAGAGTTTTGTTTTAAGTTTACAGCAATATACTGTGACTTTAGCTGTATGATAGTGAATTCTGTCTCATTCTTCATAGGTATTGGGGTAATCTTGTAGAGCAGAAAATCTTCATTTGATGTTAGTGGTATGTGGACTTCGAATAAAAAGTAGTTAGATGTTACTCGAGCTTTCACATAGAGCAGCTTGTAGATATCTTTAATGTCATCTTTGACGTTTTCTAACGGCAATGATAGTCTTTTTGGTAGGCTTCCAGAGATGACGTTTAATTGTTCCACCAAGTTTACAGGGGTGAGTAAATGTACATCCATATGTCCTTTGTACACATTAGTGAGTGTATCAAAAAGCAATTCTTGCATTTCTCTCAAGTTTTTGAGTAGTAGGTAAGTAGATAAAGATGCTGAATTGAAGTAGCTAGTTGCCATGAGGATTTCCATAGTAGACTCAACCTTAGCTAGATTGAAGTTAGTTTCGTTCACAAAGTTGTCGACCATGTTGAGTTGTCGGTGAATGTTTTCTTCAGTTTTCTTTAGCATCTTGTTCTCCAGCTCCACAATGGAAGTTTGATTTTTCATCAGTCCAAGTAAGTAGTTCTCGTTCTTCTGAATAGCCTTTATGTCTTGATGGTATTTGTCGGCGAATTCTTGGTCAAGAACACCGAACAGGCTGTTTGCAATGGAGCCGACCCCGTTGATCAATCCTCTCTTCCTGCGATTGCCTAGCTGTTGGTGAGGGGCCAGTAAGATGTTGTTGTAGTGATTTAGAAGTTCCATTTCGTGAGTTAGTTGTCCAAGTGTTGTTTCACAATATCTTGGGTCAGTTCGATGGCAAAAATTAGTTAAGTTGTGTAAATAGTTTTCGACACGTTCCATACCATTCCAATAGTTAGTTAAGTTGTAGTACATTAGTAGTGTCCACTCGTTATGTATCGTCTGCATTGTTCCTAGCGCATCATAATAAATCGGCCTGTGTGGCTCGAGGCTTGTAATGTGTGCGCTTGAGCGCGTAGTACTGTCGACGCTGTGTACTAATGTGAACATTGATAATAATGTTATTAAAAAAGTTGTGAATGTTTTCTTGGCGGCTTGGTTAGTTTTTGAAGGTTTTGGTACATCTTGTTTTGACGTCTCATTTCTCTCTTCTTCTATAGGAAGTGGTGAAAGTTTCACGATGGGACGCTTGAGAATGCCAGATTGCGTTTTCACTGTAGTTACTCTGACAAGTCCGTCGGAACCGGGATGAAGCTCGATAACTCGTCCCATGGCCCATTTGCCGGGAGGCAAGTTATCCTCCTTTATCAGCACGATGTCACCTTCCTTGATGTTTTTCATAGGTTTGTTCCATTTGCTGCGACCTTGTAATTGAGTTAGGTATTCGTTGGACCAGCTTTTCCAGAACTGTTGTACCATATTTTCAGTTAGTTGCCATCGTCGGCGTATGTCAATAGTTTTGACATCGCTGTAGTCAGAAAGCGGTAAAGTTAATATCGGGCCCCCGGTAAGAAAGTGTCCTGGAGTGAGGTAGTTGTAAAACTCCTCCGGGTCTTCTGTAAGTGGGCATAAAGGCCGCGAGTTCATGCAGGCCTCAATCTTCGTTAGGAGTGTAGTAAATTCTTCGTATGTTAGTTTTTGATCACCCAGCACACGTCGTAAGTGGTGTTTCAGTGATTTAACTGCAGCCTCCCACAGGCCGCCTGCGCTTGGCCACGCTGGAGCGTTGAAGTGCCATTTAACTTCAAGTTTTCCGATTTCGGTGAAGAACTCTGGCGATAGAATTTGTCTAAATTCTTCAAACTCTTTACGTAACACCTTGGCAGCACCGATGAAGTTGGTACCGCAGTCAGAGTAGACGTGTTTTGGTGTGCCGCGCCGCGCGCACATCCGTTGGAATGCCGCGAGGAAAGTTTCAGTGCTGAGGTCGGACACGAGTTCAATATGTACAGCTTTTGTTGCCATACACATGAAGATTGCAATGTAGCCTTTGGACATCTTCACACCTCTTCCTTTGTTAAGTTTTACATCTACATTCCCAGTGAAGTCGACACCAGAATGTGTAAATGGCCTTGAAATTCTTGTTCTTTGAGCTGGTAAATCGCTTAGAAGTTGATACATTTCAGTAGGCTTGTGACGATGACACGTGATGCAGTGACGAAGTCTCGTTTTCACTACCCTGTTGCCCCCGACGATCCAGTAGCGCTGCCGTATGTAGGCTAACGTTAATCGAGCCCCTCCGTGCAGTACTCTAGAATGTGCTTGTTCGATAAATAGTTGTGTTAATCTCCCGTTTTTTGACAAAATCATAGGATTTTTCATCTCGAATGGTAAGTTAGAATTTTTGAGGCGGCCACCCACTCGAATGATGCCTTGTTCGTCCAGATACGGGTTTAGTTTATAAATAGGACTTTTGTTAGAAACCGACTCTTTTTTCAAAAGTAGTTTGTATTCTTGCTCGAATTCTATGCGTTGCGTAATTTTTATTATCAATTCATTCGCTGCAGTTAGTTCCGTAGTAGTTAGGTAGTTAGTATCGCATTTCGCGCTATTCAGTACGTTTGCACTGAAGCGCCGTATCCACGCCGTCATACGTGTAATGTGGGACAATGAACTGCATTTGTTAATAAGTTCAGTTATGAAATTTGTGTCTTGATTTTTTGCTAGGGTTGTCAACGTTGGCTTAAGTCCAGTGTCTGTCGTATGAAGACACATGTTATTCGGGACCGTCTCTTTCTCCGATATTTGTAGAAAATCCGGTCCTTTCCACCAAAGTTTGAAGTGGAGTAGTTTGGTAGGGTACATTCCTCGTGATGCGCAGTCTGCTGGGTTTAGTTCTGACTTGACATAGTGCCATTTTTCGGAAGGGATGACATTTTTAATCTTGATAACCCTGTTGGCAACGTATCTTTCCCATCTATTAATGTCTCCCTGCAACCATGCAATCACAACTTGAGAGTCACTCCAAGCTTGTATAGTAATGTTGTACCCCTTGAAGGCTTCTATGGCCTTTTCCGCTAGTTGTGATAGAAGAAGGGCGCCGGAAAGTTCTAGGCGCGGTAGCGTGATTTTTTTTGCAAGCGGGGCAACCCTAGTCTTAGCTGTGAGTAAAGTTATTGTAGGTAAGCCTTCGTTGTAAACACGACTGTAGATAACGCACGAGTAGGCTTTTTCGCTGGCGTCACAGAAACATAATAGTTCTATGTTCCCATTGTGTCACTCCCAGCCATCTGTTAAGTTTAATGTTTTTGATTTCAGGAAGTTCGTTTTTAAGTTTTAACCATTCTTGTTGTATTTTGGTCGGTAAAGTTTCATCCCAAGCGAGTTTACTTGTCCAGACTCTCTGAAATAGCAGTTTAGCTGTCACAGTTATTGGCGCTAACCATCCCAGAGGGTCATACAGTTTGGAGATCTCAGATAGAAGATGGCGTTTTGTTAGATGTTGCCGAGATATTTCTTCTAAGTCCCAGTAGAAAGTAAATGTGTCGTTTGTGGTGTTCCAACCGAGTCCAAGGGTTTTTTTCGTGTCTTCGTGTTTGAAGTCGAATATTTTTTCAGTTGATATTTTAGCTTTACTCAAGTTTTGTAGTAAAGAAGTATCATTGGCCGACCATTTCCGTAAATTCATGCCACCGCCTTGTAGTAAGTTGATAAGCGACGACTGTAGTGGTTGAGCTTCGGAGATAGTGTTATGACCGCTGATTAAATCGTCAACATAGAATTCGTTTTGTAGTGTTTGAGCAGCATCTGGATACTTGTCTCCGTCGTCTACGGCGAGCTGCTTCAAAGTTCTCATGGCGAGCCATGGCGCACTTTTTGTTCCGTAGGTCACGGTGCGTAAGACAAAATCTCGGAGTTTCTCTGAGGGCGAGTTTCGCCAGACGATTTTCTGTAGATTTTGTTGTTCATCTGCGATCCATATACAGCGATACATCTTTTCTATGTCCGCAGTGTAGGCATATTTGTAGACCCGCCACTTGAGGATAAGTGATTGTATATCCTTTTGCATGTTATTGCCTTTTTCTTGCACTTGATTGAGACTAAGGCCGCTTGTTGTTTTTTGAGAAGCGTTGAATACAACTCTCAATTTTGTAGTTGATGAATGCTCTCGTAGTACACCGTGATGGGGTAGGTAGCATTCGGGTTTTGTTGTGGAAAGTGAAGGCGCTGGGGCCATATGGTTGAGTTCTGAGTACTCTTTTATAAAGTCTCTGTACATTAGAGCTAGTTTCGTATTCCTTTCGAAACGTTTTTCGAGTTGTAAGAATTGTGAGATGGCAATAGATCGAGAATTTCCTATCCTTTTTTCGTAATCGGGAAGTAAAGGAATTTTAACAATGTATTTTCCATCTGGGGCTCGCCGTACTGTTTGGGAGTAGTTTTCCTCGCACTGGTCGTCCTTAGAAATGTCCTTGATGTCCTGAATGATGTCCTCGTGCTCCCAGAACTTGCTGATTCTGTTGAGGTCAACTAGTACGGCATGGCAGTTGAAATTTTGCGTTTTTCCACACAGAATCCAGCCTAGGTGTGTTTGTTGTGCAGTAGGTGCTTGTTGGTTTCCCTTCAGGACTCCTTCAAGGATGACATTCGAGTAAATGTCGGCTCCAAGTAGTAAATCGACAGGATGTGATTTGTTGAAGTCAGGGTCGGCGAGCTTTAAGTTTTCTATGTGCGGCCAGTTTGGCTTTTTAAAAGTTGAGTTAGGTAAGTTATTTGTAAGTTTTTTCAATATAAGCGCTTGAGTTTCAAACGCGTAGTCGGAATGTATCGACTTGCAGTTAAGTTGTAGTCGTCCCTTGCAGTCTCCTGACAGCGCCCCGACTCCCGATATAGTGGCGTTTATCCGCTTTCTTGGCAGTCGAAGTAGTTGAGCAGCTTGTTCAGTGATCAAGTTCACTTGTGAACCTTGATTCAGGAGGGCACGAAGTGTGACGTAAGTTCCGGTTGCTGATTTTATCTGAAGTTGAACGGTAGTTAAAAGTATTTCCACATCATTTGTAGCGAGATGATTGGAACCTTGTTGAGTTGATGATGATGATGACATTGTATTAGTCGTGGCCTTATTATAATGTAGCAAAGTATGATGCTTCCTTTTGCATTCTTTGCAAGTTTTCGCTGACGTGCATTCACCGTCGCCGTGGCTATATAAGCAGTTTTTACATAAATGTAGTTTTGAAACAGTATTGTTTCGCTGAGTTTTGTCCATTTCAATGAACCTTGGACATTGCATTAGTACATGCATTCCTTCACAGTGCGGGCATTGACCGAAAGAAGTATGTAAAGTTTTAGTTTGATGTTTTTTATGTTCGTAGTTATGTTTGTTATGCGGTTGTTTGCTGTAAGATGACTTATCCGATGAAGATGATTGTTTCGGCATTTCCTTTTTTGCATTTTTTATGCCTTCGTAGGCCATGAATTTGCCTTCCAGGAAGAAAAGAAATTGATCTAGACGTGGTAGCTCTCTATGATCTTGTTGTTCTTTCATGTAGTCGGTGTAAGTATTGACGTCTAGTTTTTGTGACATCAGATGGACGATAAGTGGGTCCCAAGTAGTTGTATGCACTCCAATGTTTGTCAATCCGTTCATACATTCCGTAATGACATCATGCAGCTTCTTCAGAGACTGGCTATCGGGTTGGTTGATAACCGGCGAGTTAAGCATAGTGTTGACGAAGGAGGTAAACTGAAGACGATGGTTATCGTAGCGTTGAGACAGTATGTCCCAGCACGAGTTGTAGTTTTCAGCACTGATGCTGAGATGTTGTACCAGTCGCTCAGCCTCTCCGCGCAATCTTGTCTTGAGATGTTGCATTTTTTGTGCCTTGTTGATCATCGGATTGTTGTGAATAGTTTCCAAGAATAGATCCTTGAAAGAAATCCACTTTGTGTAGTTGCCGGAAAACTCAGGAACCTCAATCCTTGGCGCCGATTGTTGGTAGTGCACTGTAGACCAAATTTTAGCGTTGATGTTTCTCTTCAGTTCATCATACTTGTCTTCTAACGACACGAACATGTTGTAGTAGGTGATGTCGGAGCCTTTGATTAGAGCCTCCAGCTCCCAGTGATGTTTGTCGATGACATCCCACTTCGACTTCAAAATGGAAAGGTGATCTTCCAGCTCCCATTTCTCCGTCACAGTTTTCAAGTCTATCTTAGACATGGCACGGTCAAGAGCTTTAAAGTTACATTCTTGCCGCGTAAATAGTAGTTTTAGTTTTTCATCAGCATCTTCATCCATAGTACCACTCAGATCAAATGATACAGAAGGACGTTCGCGTAGTTGTAGTAACAAACCATCCATATCCTTTTTAGTTTTAAGATATAGCTGCATCGTTTTGGTAAAAACGTCGTCGGTGAAGTAAGTATGCGTCTTTTCTTCAATAGTTTCGATAAGAGTCGCATGACGTCTCTCAAAATCCCGCCATTGTTGTTCGAGGGTCTGGAGACGTACAGTTAAGTATTCTTCCGTTTTTCTCGACTTACTATCTTTCGCGTAGTTAGAACATAGAGACTTGATGTTGTTGAAGCATTCTTCTTGTATTTTCAATATCTCCATGTTGACGAAAGGCGTAGTTTAGTTGAAATAAACAAGTTAAGTTAGTTAGTAGCAAGATAGGTACTTGCGTAGGAGTTAAAGTAAGTTCTTAGCCCTGACACGTAGTTGACAGTGGCAGAAATAAGTAAAGTTAGCTTCTGGCTCTGGCACGTAGTAGACGGTGGCAGAGGTGAGCAGCGTTGGTTCACGACGCGAAGGCGACAGAGTTCCCGTGGACTTCTAGTCGTTGTAGGTAATAGGCTTCTTGTACCTAAATGACAATATTGTACGCCTTCTCAATCTAACTGGTGATTCCCGCTGGTGGGAGGCCAATCAAACCGATTCGCTATCGTCAAAAAATACAAAAAGCATAAATACCTTGTTTCCTCGAAGGACCAAAATGTAAGGACCTAAGTGAAGACCCTTACATGTGTAGAGATGTAGTTGTAGGCAGTTTACCTATAGCACCTCACTTTGTATTGTTACCGTTGGTAACGTAGTAGTTCAGTTAGTTGAGCACGCAAACTAAACACCCGAGTCTCAAAGATAAAGTTTATTAAGTAAGTTAAATAACACAGTTCGGTAAAGGTGGCAAATCTTCCCTTCAATGTCACTCTCGCGGTAGTAGGTCACGTACTGATGTTAAAATATTATGAATGTAAGTAAATTGCATCGCGCGCGTGCGACACGGAGTACCTAAATCGCCGCGTGCGCAAAACAGCAAATGTAGGGTGAAACCATACAAGAAGTTTTCGTCAGTACCTACCTGCCCGTGCCGGGAGTAGTTTCTGTGTCGATTTTTTCATATCCTCAATTCTTTGTCAAAACTTGATTTTTATACGATTTATATGTAAAGATTCACAATGGAAACACATTGGGACGATTACAAGACAAAAGTAGTTTTCGTCAGTACCTACCTGCCCGTGCCGGGAGTAGTTTCTGTATCGATTTTTTCATATCCTCAATTCATTGTCGAAACTTGATTTTTATATGATTTATATGTAAACATGCACAATGGAAACACTTTGGGATGATTATAAGACAAAAGTGGTTTTCGTCAGTACCTACCTGCCCGTGCCGGGAGTAGTTTCTGTATCGATTTTTTCATATCCTCAATTCTTTGTCGAAACTTGATTTTTATACGATTTATATGTAAACATTCACAATGGAAACACATTGGGACGATTATAAGACAAAAGTAGTTTTCGTCAGTACCTACCTGCCCGTGCCGGGAGTAGTTTCTGTATCGATTTTTTCATATCCTCAATTCTTTGTCAAAACTTGATTTTTATACGATTTATATGTAAAGATTCACAATGGAAACACATTGGGACGATTACAAGACAAAAGTAGTTTTCGTCAGTACTTACCTGCGCGTGCCGGGAGTAGTTTCTCTATCGATTTTTTCATATCCTCAATTCTTTGTCAAAACTAGAATTTTATACGATTTATATGTAAAGATTCACAATGGAAACACATTGGGACGATTAAAAGACAAAAGTAGTTTTCGTCAGTGCAAACTGCCCGTGCCGGGAGTAGTTTCTGTATCGATTTTTTCATATCCTCAATTATTTGTCAAAACTTGATATTTATACGATTTATATGTAAAGATTCACAATGGAAACACATTGGGACGATTATAAGACAAAAGTAGTTTTCGTCAGTACCTACCTGCCCGTGCCGGGAGTAGTTTCTGTATCGATTTTTTCATATCCTCAATTCTTTGTCAAAACTTGATTTTTATACGATTTATATGTAAACATTCACAATGGAAACACATTGGGACGATTAAAAGACAAAAGTAGTTTTCGTCAGTACCTGCCCGTGCCGGGAGTAGTTTCTCTATCGATTTTTTCATATCCTCAATTCTTTGTCAAAACTTGATTTTTATACGATTTATATGTAAAGATTCACAATGGAAACACATTGGGACGATTAAAAGACAAAAGTAGTTTTCGTCAGTACCTACCTGCCCGTGCCGGGAGTAGTTTCTGTATCGATTTTTTCATATCCTCAATTCTTTGTCGAAACTTGATTTTTATACGATTTATATGTAAACATTCACAATGGAAACATTGGGACGATTATAAGACAAAAGTAGTTTTCGTCAGTACCTACCTGCCCGTGCCGGGAGTAGTTTCTGTATCGATTTTTTCATATCCTCAATTCTTTGTCAAAACTTGATTTTAATATGATTTATATGTAAACATTCACAATGGAAACACATTGGGAAGATTAAAAGACAAAAGTAGTTTTCGTCAGTACCTACCTGCCCGTGCCGGGAGTAGTTTCTGTATCGATTTTTTCATATCCTCAATTCTTTGTCAAAACTTGATTTTTATACGATTTATATGTAAACATTCACAATGGAAACACATTGGGACGATTAAAAGACAAAAGTAGATTTCGTCAGTACCTACCTGCCCGTGCCGGGAGTAGTTTCTGTATCGATTTTTTCATATCCTCAATTCTTTGTCAAAACTTGATTTTTATACGATTTATTATGTAAAGATTCACAATGGAAACACATTGGGACGATTATAAGACAAAAGTAGTTTTCGTCAGTACCTACCTGCCCGTGCCGGGAGTAGTTTCTTTATCGATTTTTGCATATCCTCAATTCTTTGTCAAAACTTGATTTTTATTTGATTTATATGTAAACATTCACAATGGGAACACATTGGGACGATTAAAAGACAAAAGTAGTTTTCGTCAGTACCTACCTGCCCGTGCCGGGAGTAGTTTCTCTATCGATTTTTTCATATCCTCAATTCTTTGTCAAAACTTGATTTTTATACGGTTTATATGTAAAGATTTACAATGGAAAAATATTGGGACGATTATAAGACAAAAGTAGTTTTCGTCAGTACCTACCTGCCGTGCCGGGAGTATTTTCTATATGGATTTTTTCATATCCTCAATTCTTTGTCAAAACTTGATTTTAATATGATTTATATGTAAACATTCACAACGGAATCACATTGGGACGATTATAAGACAAAAGTAGTTTTCGTCAGTACCTACCTGCCAATTGCTGCAATTCTTTGTCAAAACTTGATTTTAATATGATTTATATGTAAACATTCACAAGGGAATCACATTGGGACGATTATAAGACAAAAGTAGTTTTCGTCAGTACCTACCTGCCCGTGCCGGGAGTAGTTTCTCTATCGATTTTTTCATATCCTCAATTCTTTGTCAAAACTTGATTTTTATATGATTTATATGTAAACATTCACAATGGAAACACATTGGGACGATTATAAGACAAAAGTAGCTTTCGTCAGTACCTACCTGCCCGTGCCGGGAGTAGTTTCTGTATCGATTTTTTCATATCCTCAATTCTTTGTCAAAACTTGATTTTTATACGGTTTATATGTAAAGATTCACAATGGAAAAATATTGGGACGATTATAAGATAAAAGTAGTTTTTGTCAGTACCTACCTGCCGTGCCGGGAGTAGTTTCTCTATCGATTTTTTCATATCCTCAATTCTTTGTCAAAACTTGATTTTTATATGATTTATATGTAAACATTCACAATGGAAACACATTGGGACGATTATAAGACAAAAGTAGCTTTCGTCAGTACCTACCTGCCCGTGCCGGGAGTAGTTTCTGTATCGATTTTTTCATATCCTCAATTCTTTGTCAAAACTTGATTTTTATACGATTTATTATGTAAAGATTCACAATGGAAACACATTGGGAAGATTAAAAGACAAAAGTAGTTTTCGTCAGTACCTACCTGCCCGTGCCGGGAGTAGTTTCTCTATCGATTTTTGCATATCCTCAATTCTTTGTCAAAACTTGATTTTTATTTGATTTATATGTAAACATTCACAATGGGAACACATTGGGACGATTAAAAGACAAAAGTAGTTTTCGTCAGTACCTACCTGCCCGTGCCGGGAGTAGTTTCTCTATCGATTTTTTCATATCCTCAATTCTTTGTCAAAACTTGATTTTTATACGGTTTATATGTAAAGATTCACAATGGAAAAATATTGGGACGATTATAAGACAAAAGTAGTTTTCGTCAGTACCTACCTGCCGTGCCGGGAGTATTTTCTATATGGATTTTTTCATATCCTCAATTCTTTGTCAAAACTTGATTTTAATATGATTTATATGTAAACATTCACAACGGAATCACATTGGGACGATTATAAGACAAAAGTAGTTTTCGTCAGTACCTACCTGCCAATTGCTGCAATTCTTTGTCAAAACTTGATTTTAATATGATTTATATGTAAACATTCACAAGGGAATCACATTGGGACGATTATAAGACAAAAGTAGTTTTCGTCAGTACCTACCTGCCCGTGCCGGGAGTAGTTTCTCTATCGATTTTTTCATATCCTCAATTCTTTGTCAAAACTTGATTTTTATATGATTTATATGTAAACATTCACAATGGAAACACATTGGGACGATTATAAGACAAAAGTAGCTTTCGTCAGTACCTACCTGCCCGTGCCGGGAGTAGTTTCTGTATCGATTTTTTCATATCCTCAATTCTTTGTCAAAACTTGATTTTTATACGGTTTATATGTAAAGATTCACAATGGAAAAATATTGGGACGATTATAAGATAAAAGTAGTTTTTGTCAGTACCTACCTGCCGTGCCGGGAGTAGTTTCTCTATCGATTTTTTCATATCCTCAATTCTTTGTCAAAACTTGATTTTAATATGATTTATATGTATTTATTCACAACGGAAACACATTGGGACGATTATAAGACAAAAGTAGTTTTCGTCAGTACCTTTCTGTCCGTGCCGGGAGTAGTTTCTCTATCGATTTTTTCATATCCTCAATTCTTTGTCAAAACTTGATTTTTATATGATTTATATCTAAACATTCACAATGGAAACACATTGGGACGATTATAAGACAAAAGTAGTTTTCGTCAGTACCTACCTGCCCGTGCCGGGAGTAGTTTCTGTATCGATTTTTTCATATCCTCAATTCTTTGTCAAAACTTGATTTTAATATGATTTATATGTAAACATTCACAACGGAATCACATTGGGACGATTATAAGACAAAAGTAGTTTTCGTCAGTACCTACCTGCCCGTGCCGGGAGTAGTTTCTCTATCGATTTTTTCATATCCTCAATTCTTTGTCAAAACTTGATTTTTATACGGTTTATATGTAAAGATTCACAATGGAAAAATATTGGGACGATTATAAGACAAAAGTAGTTTTCGTCAGTACCTACCTGCCGTGCCGGGAGTATTTTCTATATGGATTTTTTCATATCCTCAATTCTTTGTCAAAACTTGATTTTAATATGATTTATATGTAAACATTCACAATGGAAACACATTGGGACGATTATAAGACAAAAGTAGTTTTCGTCAGTACCTACCTGCCCGTGCCGGGAGTAGTTTCTTTATCGATTTTTTCATATCCTCAATTCTTTGTCAAAACTTGATTTTTATTTGATTTATATGTAAACATTCACAATGGGAACACATTGGGACGATTAAAAGACAAAAGTAGTTTTCGTCAGTACCTACCTGCCCGTGCCGGGAGTAGTTCCTCTATCGATTTTTTCATATCCTCAATTCTTTGTCAAAACTTGATTTTTATACGGTTTATATGTAAAGATTCACAATGGAAAAATATTGGGACGATTATAAGACAAAAGTAGTTTTCGTCAGTACCTACCTGCCGTGCCGGGAGTATTTTCTATATGGATTTTTTCATATCCTCAATTCTTTGTCAAAACTTGATTTTAATATGATTTATATGTAAACATTCACAACGGAATCACATTGGGACGATTATAAGACAAAAGTAGTTTTCGTCAGTACCTTTCTGTCCGTGCCGGGAGTAGTTTCTCTATCGATTTTTTCATATCCTCAATTCTTTGTCAAAACTTGATTTTTATATGATTTATATCTAAACATTCACAATGGAAACACATTGGGACGATTATAAGACAAAAGTAGTTTTCGTCAGTACCTACCTGCCCGTGCCGGGAGTAGTTTCTGTATCGATTTTTTCATATCCTCAATTCTTTGTCAAAACTTGATTTTAATATGATTTATATGTAAACATTCACAACGGAATCACATTGGGACGATTATAAGACAAAAGTAGTTTTCGTCAGTACCTACCTGCCCGTGCCGGGAGTAGTTTCTCTATCGATTTTTTCATATCCTCAATTCTTTGTCAAAACTTGATTTTTATACGGTTTATATGTAAAGATTCACAATGGAAAAATATTGGGACGATTATAAGACAAAAGTAGTTTTCGTCAGTACCTACCTGCCGTGCCGGGAGTATTTTCTATATGGATTTTTTCATATCCTCAATTCTTTGTCAAAACTTGATTTTAATATGATTTATATGTAAACATTCACAACGGAATCACATTGGGACGATTATAAGACAAAAGTAGTTTTCGTCAGTACCTACCTGCCAATTGCTGCAATTCTTTGTCAAAACTTGATTTTAATATGATTTATATGTAAACATTCACAAGGGAATCACATTGGGACGATTATAAGACAAAAGTAGTTTTCGTCAGTACCTACCTGCCCGTGCCGGGAGTAGTTTCTCTATCGATTTTTTCATATCCTCAATTCTTTGTCAAAACTTGATTTTTATATGATTTATATGTAAACATTCACAATGGAAACACATTGGGACGATTATAAGACAAAAGTAGTTTTTGTCCGTACCTACCTGCCCGTGCCGGGAGTAGTTTCTGTATCGATTTTTTCATATCCTCATTTCTTTGTCAAAACTTGATTTATATACGATTTATATGTAAAGATTCACAATGGAAACACATTGGGACGATTATAAGACAAAAGTAGTTTTCGTCAGTACCTACCTGCCCGTGCCGGGAGTAGTTTCTGTATCGATTTTTTCATATCCTCAATTCTTTGTTAAAACTTGATTTTTATATGATTTATATGAAAAGATTCACAATGGAAACACATTGGGACGATTATAAGACAAAAGTAGTTTTCGTCAGTACCTACCTGCCCGTGCCGGGAGTAGTTTCTGTATCGATTTTTTAATATCCTCAATTCTTTGTCAAAACTTGATTTTTATATGATTTACATGTAAACATTCACAATGGAAACACATTGGGATGATTAAAAGACAAAAGTAGTTTTCGTCAGTACCTACCTGCCCGTGCCGGGAGTAGTTTCTGTATCGATTTTTTCATATCCTCAATTCTTTGTCAAAACTTGATTTTTATACGGTTTATATGTAAAGATTCACAATGGAAAAATATTGGGACGATTATAAGACAAAAGTAGTTTTCGTCAGTACCTACCTGCCGTGCCGGGAGTATTTTCTATATGGATTTTTTCATATCCTCAATTCTTTGTCAAAACTTGATTTTAATATGATTTATATGTAAACATTCACAAGGGAATCACATTGGGACGATTATAAGACAAAAGTAGTTTTCGTCAGTACCTACCTGCCCGTGCCCGGAGTAGTTTCTCTATCGATTTTTTCATATCCTCAATTCTTTGTCAAAACTTGATTTTTATATGATTTATATCTAAACATTCACAATGGAAGATTCAAAGATTCAAAGATTCAAATATATTTATTGCGTCAAACATGGTATAAAGGTCTTAAGTTCTAAGTAATGCACTCATGTCTCACTATATTCTAGCATGCAATAATTATGATGACTAATTAAATTAGGTAAGTATTATTATTAATTATCGAACATTTAAAAACTCATTGATGTCATAAAAATTCATGTCATTCAGCCACCTACGCAATTTGATTTTATATAAATAATTATTTAATAATTTGATTTCATTTGGTAATTTGTTGTATATTTTTACGCAAAGAGTCAAACAACTTTTAGAAAACTTGGCTGAACGCGGGGTATCTTTTATAATAAGTCTATTTGGGTCTCTACACAGTCTAGGGTGTTTGTCACATGCTTTTATAAATAAGTTTAAATTATTTCTAACAAAATTTGATACTTCATAAATATAAAGCGACGGTAGAGGTAATAAACCAAGTTCCTTAAACAAGGGTTTGCATGACTCATCAGGGGGGATTCCACAGATCGCTCTGATGCATTTCTTTTGTGCTATAAATGGTCTGTTCTTATCCGTGCTGTTGCCCCACATTACTAGCCCATAGCGAAGAGCAGATTCAATATAGGCATGAAAGGACATAATTGCAGTTTTAGCATTTGTGACATTTTTAATTTGACTTAGAGCGTACACGAATTTATTTAATTTTTTATTTACTATGTCAATATGTGCCTTCCAGTCCAGATTTTCGTCAATTATTACGCCTAGAAACTTAATTTGCGGAACTTCTTCAATCTTCGCTATATCTAGATTAAAATTATATTTTATATGTTTAGATTTATTGAATTGTATATATTTGGATTTGTCAAGATTAATTTTAAGATTGTTAATGTCAAGCCATTCAATAATTTTATCAATTGTGTTATTAATGTCAGATTCATGGTCAGTTTTAGTATACAATTTTTTATCAGATGTCACAACTACACAAATGTCATCAGCATATAAAATGCACCTATGGTTTGTCACGTTAACTATGTCATTAATATAGAGTAGAAACAATATGGGCCCTAAAATGCTGCCCTGTGGCACGCCAGATTTGTTGATTTCATAGTCTGATGTAAATGTCATTAGTTCATTGTTATCAGTCAGTTTCTCAATAACAACGCATTGCTTACGGTTCTTTAAGTAAGAAGAGAACCATTGTAGAGTTGGGCCTCTGATGCCGATGTTATCTAGTTTTTTCAAAAGTAGATCATGTGAAACGTAGTCGAATGCTTTAGATAAGTCATAGAACAGTCCTGTCGTTAAGTGACCAGTGTTTAGACCATTTAACACCGTTTCTACTAGGGTGAAAATGGCCAAAGAGGTCGACTTTCCTTTCTGAAAACCAAATTGTTCTTTTGTTATTATATTTTGTTTGTCACAATAGTTTATAAGTCTTAGATACATGCATTTTTCAAATATTTTTGAGAAAATTGGTATTAGCGTTATTGGAAACACATTGGGACGATTATAAGACAAAAGTAGTTTTCGTCAGTACCTACCTGCCCGAGCCGGGAGTAGTTTCTGCATCGATTTTTTCATATCCTCAATTCTTTGTCAAAACTTGATTTTTATATGATTTATATGTAAACATTCACAATGGAAACACATTGGGACGATTATAAGACAAAAGTAGTTTTCGTCAGTACCTACCTGCCCGTGCCGGGAGTAGTTTCTGTATCGATTTTTTCATATCCTCAATTCTTTGTCAAAACTTGATTTTAATATGATTTATATGTAAACATTCACAATGGAAACACATTGGGACGATTAAAAGACAAAAGTAGATTTCGTCAGTACCTACCTGCCCGTGCCGGGAGTAGTTTCTGTATCGATTTTTTCATATCCTCAATTCTTTGTCAAAACTTGATTTTTATACGATTTATTATGTAAAGATTCACAATGGAAACACATTGGGACGATTATAAGACAAAAGTAGTTTTCGTCAGTACCTACCTGCCCGTGCCGGGAGTAGTTTCTGTATCGATTTTTTCATATCCTCAATTCATTGTCGAAACTTGATTTTTATATGATTTATATGTAAACATGCACAATGGAAACACTTTGGGATGATTATAAGACAAAAGTGGTTTTCGTCAGTACCTACCTGCCCGTGCCGGGAGTAGTTTCTGTATCGATTTTTTCATATCCTCAATTCTTTGTCGAAACTTGATTTTTATACGATTTATATGTAAACATTCACAATGGAAACACATTGGGACGATTATAAGACAAAAGTAGTTTTCGTCAGTACCTACCTGCCCGTGCCGGGAGTAGTTTCTGTATCGATTTTTTCATATCCTCAATTCTTTGTCAAAACTTGATTTTTATACGATTTATATGTAAAGATTCACAATGGAAACACATTGGGACGATTAAAAGACAAAAGTAGATTTCGTCAGTACCTACCTGCCCGTGCCGGGAGTAGTTTCTGTATCGATTTTTTCATATCCTCAATTCTTTGTCAAAACTTGATTTTTATACGATTTATTATGTAAAGATTCACAATGGAAACACATTGGGACGATTATAAGACAAAAGTAGTTTTCGTCAGTACCTACCTGCCCGTGCCGGGAGTAGTTTCTTTATCGATTTTTTCATATCCTCAATTCTTTGTCAAAACTTGATTTTTATTTGATTTATATGTAAACATTCACAATGGGAACACATTGGGACGATTAAAAGACAAAAGTAGTTTTCGTCAGTACCTACCTGCCCGTGCCGGGAGTAGTTTCTCTATCGATTTTTTCATATCCTCAATTCTTTGTCAAAACTTGATTTTTATACGGTTTATATGTAAAGATTCACAATGGAAAAATATTGGGACGATTATAAGACAAAAGTAGTTTTCGTCAGTACCTACCTGCCGTGCCGGGAGTATTTTCTATATGGATTTTTTCATATCCTCAATTCTTTGTCAAAACTTGATTTTAATATGATTTATATGTAAACATTCACAACGGAATCACATTGGGACGATTATAAGACAAAAGTAGTTTTCGTCAGTACCTACCTGCCCGTGCCGGGAGTAGTTTCTCTATCGATTTTTTCATATCCTCATTTCTTTGTCAAAACTTGATTTATATACGATTTATATGTAAAGATTCACAATGGAAACACATTGGGACGATTATAAGACAAAAGTAGTTTTCGTCAGTACCTACCTGCCCGTGCCGGGAGTAGTTTCTGTATCGATTTTTTCATATCCTCAATTCTTTGTTAAAACTTGATTTTTATATGATTTATATGAAAAGATTCACAATGGAAACACATTGGGACGATTATAAGACAAAAGTAGTTTTCGTCAGTACCTACCTGCCCGTGCCGGGAGTAGTTTCTGTATCGATTTTTTAATATCCTCAATTCTTTGTCAAAACTTGATTTTTATATGATTTACATGTAAACATTCACAATGGAAACACATTGGGATGATTAAAAGACAAAAGTAGTTTTCGTCAGTACCTACCTGCCCGTGCCGGGAGTAGTTTCTGTATCGATTTTTTCATATCCTCAATTCTTTGTTAAAACTTGATTTTTATATGATTTATATGAAAAGATTCACAATGGAAACACATTGGGACGATTATAAGACAAAAGTAGTTTTCGTCAGTACCTACCTGCCCGTGCCGGGAGTAGTTTCTGTATCGATTTTTTAATATCCTCAATTCTTTGTCAAAACTTGATTTTTATATGATTTACATGTAAACATTCACAATGGAAACACATTGGGATGATTAAAAGACAAAAGTAGTTTTCGTCAGTACCTACCTGCCGTGCCGGGAGTATTTTCTATATGGATTTTTTCATATCCTCAATTCTTTGTCAAAACTTGATTTTAATATGATTTATATGTAAACATTCACAAGGGAATCACATTGGGACGATTATAAGACAAAAGTAGTTTTCGTCAGTACCTACCTGCCCGTGCCCGGAGTAGTTTCTCTATCGATTTTTTCATATCCTCAATTCTTTGTCAAAACTTGATTTTTATATGATTTATATCTAAACATTCACAATGGAAACACATTGGGACGATTATAAGACAAAAGTAGTTTTCGTCAGTACCTACCTGCCCGAGCCGGGAGTAGTTTCTGCATCGATTTTTTCATATCCTCAATTCTTTGTCAAAACTTGATTTTTATATGATTTATATGTAAACATTCACAATGGAAACACATTGGGACGATTATAAGACAAAAGTAGTTTTCGTCAGTACCTACCTGCCCGTGCCGGGAGTAGTTTCTGTATCGATTTTTTCATATCCTCAATTCTTTGTCAAAACTTGATTTTAATATGATTTATATGTAAACATTCACAATGGAAACACATTGGGACGATTAAAAGACAAAAGTAGATTTCGTCAGTACCTACCTGCCCGTGCCGGGAGTAGTTTCTGTATCGATTTTTTCATATCCTCAATTCTTTGTCAAAACTTGATTTTTATACGATTTATTATGTAAAGATTCACAATGGAAACACATTGGGACGATTATAAGACAAAAGTAGTTTTCGTCAGTACCTACCTGCCCGTGCCGGGAGTAGTTTCTGTATCGATTTTTTCATATCCTCAATTCATTGTCGAAACTTGATTTTTATATGATTTATATGTAAACATGCACAATGGAAACACTTTGGGATGATTATAAGACAAAAGTGGTTTTCGTCAGTACCTACCTGCCCGTGCCGGGAGTAGTTTCTGTATCGATTTTTTCATATCCTCAATTCTTTGTCGAAACTTGATTTTTATACGATTTATATGTAAACATTCACAATGGAAACACATTGGGACGATTATAAGACAAAAGTAGTTTTCGTCAGTACCTACCTGCCCGTGCCGGGAGTAGTTTCTGTATCGATTTTTTCATATCCTCAATTCTTTGTCAAAACTTGATTTTTATACGATTTATATGTAAAGATTCACAATGGAAACACATTGGGACGATTAAAAGACAAAAGTAGATTTCGTCAGTACCTACCTGCCCGTGCCGGGAGTAGTTTCTGTATCGATTTTTTCATATCCTCAATTCTTTGTCAAAACTTGATTTTTATACGATTTATTATGTAAAGATTCACAATGGAAACACATTGGGACGATTATAAGACAAAAGTAGTTTTCGTCAGTACCTACCTGCCCGTGCCGGGAGTAGTTTCTTTATCGATTTTTTCATATCCTCAATTCTTTGTCAAAACTTGATTTTTATTTGATTTATATGTAAACATTCACAATGGGAACACATTGGGACGATTAAAAGACAAAAGTAGTTTTCGTCAGTACCTACCTGCCCGTGCCGGGAGTAGTTTCTCTATCGATTTTTTCATATCCTCAATTCTTTGTCAAAACTTGATTTTTATACGGTTTATATGTAAAGATTCACAATGGAAAAATATTGGGACGATTATAAGACAAAAGTAGTTTTCGTCAGTACCTACCTGCCGTGCCGGGAGTATTTTCTATATGGATTTTTTCATATCCTCAATTCTTTGTCAAAACTTGATTTTAATATGATTTATATGTAAACATTCACAACGGAATCACATTGGGACGATTATAAGACAAAAGTAGTTTTCGTCAGTACCTACCTGCCCGTGCCGGGAGTAGTTTCTCTATCGATTTTTTCATATCCTCAATTCTTTGTCAAAACTTGATTTTTATATGATTTATATGTAAACATTCACAATGGAAACACATTGGGACGATTATAAGACAAAAGTAGTTTTTGTCCGTACCTACCTGCCCGTGCCGGGAGTAGTTTCTGTATCGATTTTTTCATATCCTCATTTCTTTGTCAAAACTTGATTTATATACGATTTATATGTAAAGATTCACAATGGAAACACATTGGGACGATTATAAGACAAAAGTAGTTTTTGTCCGTACCTACCTGCCCGTGCCGGGAGTAGTTTCTGTATCGATTTTTTCATATCCTCATTTCTTTGTCAAAACTTGATTTATATACGATTTATATGTAAAGATTCACAATGGAAACACATTGGGACGATTATAAGACAAAAGTAGTTTTCGTCAGTACCTACCTGCCCGTGCCGGGAGTAGTTTCTGTATCGATTTTTTCATATCCTCAATTCTTTGTTAAAACTTGATTTTTATATGATTTATATGAAAAGATTCACAATGGAAACACATTGGGACGATTATAAGACAAAAGTAGTTTTCGTCAGTACCTACCTGCCCGTGCCGGGAGTAGTTTCTGTATCGATTTTTTAATATCCTCAATTCTTTGTCAAAACTTGATTTTTATATGATTTACATGTAAACATTCACAATGGAAACACATTGGGATGATTAAAAGACAAAAGTAGTTTTCGTCAGTACCTACCTGCCCGTGCCGGGAGTAGTTTCTGTATCGATTTTTTCATATCCTCAATTCTTTGTCAAAACTTGATTTTTATACGGTTTATATGTAAAGATTCACAATAGAAAAATATTGGGACGATTATAAGACAAAAGTAGTTTTCGTCAGTACCTACCTGCCGTGCCGGGAGTATTTTCTATATGGATTTTTTCATATCCTCAATTCTTTGACAAAACTTGATTTTAATATGATTTATATGTAAACATTCACAAGGGAATCACATTGGGACGATTATAAGACAAAAGTAGTTTTCGTCAGTACCTACCTGCCCGTGCCCGGAGTAGTTTCTCTATCGATTTTTTCATATCCTCAATTCTTTGTCAAAACTTGATTTTAATATGATTTATATGTAAACATTCACAATGGAAACACATTGGGACGATTAAAAGACAAAAGTAGATTTCGTCAGTACCTACCTGCCCGTGCCGGGAGTAGTTTCTGTATCGATTTTTTCATATCCTCAATTCTTTGTCAAAACTTGATTTTTATACGATTTATTATGTAAAGATTCACAATGGAAACACATTGGGACGATTATAAGACAAAAGTAGTTTTCGTCAGTACCTACCTGCCCGTGCCGGGAGTAGTTTCTTTATCGATTTTTTCATATCCTCAATTCTTTGTCAAAACTTGATTTTTATTTGATTTATATGTAAACATTCACAATGGGAACACATTGGGACGATTAAAAGACAAAAGTAGTTTTCGTCAGTACCTACCTGCCCGTGCCGGGAGTAGTTTCTCTATCGATTTTTTCATATCCTCAATTCTTTGTCAAAACTTGATTTTTATACGGTTTATATGTAAAGATTCACAATGGAAAAATATTGGGACGATTATAAGACAAAAGTAGTTTTCGTCAGTACCTACCTGCCGTGCCGGGAGTATTTTCTATATGGATTTTTTCATATCCTCAATTCTTTGTCAAAACTTGATTTTAATATGATTTATATGTAAACATTCACAACGGAATCACATTGGGACGATTATAAGACAAAAGTAGTTTTCGTCAGTACCTACCTGCCAATTGCTGCAATTCTTTGTCAAAACTTGATTTTAATATGATTTATATGTAAACATTCACAAGGGAATCACATTGGGACGATTATAAGACAAAAGTAGTTTTCGTCAGTACCTACCTGCCCGTGCCGGGAGTAGTTTCTCTATCGATTTTTTCATATCCTCAATTCTTTGTCAAAACTTGATTTTTATATGATTTATATGTAAACATTCACAATGGAAACACATTGGGACGATTATAAGACAAAAGTAGCTTTCGTCAGTACCTACCTGCCCGTGCCGGGAGTAGTTTCTGTATCGATTTTTTCATATCCTCAATTCTTTGTCAAAACTTGATTTTTATACGGTTTATATGTAAAGATTCACAATGGAAAAATATTGGGACGATTATAAGATAAAAGTAGTTTTCGTCAGTACCTACCTGCCGTGCCGGGAGTAGTTTCTCTATCGATTTTTTCATATCCTCAATTCTTTGTCAAAACTTGATTTTTATATGATTTATATGTAAACATTCACAATGGAAACACATTGGGACGATTATAAGACAAAAGTAGTTTTCGTCAGTACCTACCTGCCCGTGCCGGGAGTAGTTTCTGTATCGATTTTTTAATATCCTCAATTCTTTGTCAAAACTTGATTTTTATATGATTTACATGTAAACATTCACAATGGAAACACATTGGGATGATTAAAAGACAAAAGTAGTTTTCGTCAGTACCTACCTGCCCGTGCCGGGAGTAGTTTCTGTATCGATTTTTTCATATCCTCAATTCTTTGTCAAAACTTGATTTTTATACGGTTTATATGTAAAGATTCACAATGGAAAAATATTGGGACGATTATAAGACAAAAGTAGTTTTCGTCAGTACCTACCTGCCGTGCCGGGAGTATTTTCTATATGGATTTTTTCATATCCTCAATTCTTTGTCAAAACTTGATTTTAATATGATTTATATGTAAACATTCACAAGGGAATCACATTGGGACGATTATAAGACAAAAGTAGTTTTCGTCAGTACCTACCTGCCCGTGCCGGGAGTAGTTTCTGTACCGATTTTTTCATATCCTCAATTCTTTGTCAAAACTTGATATTAATATGATTTATATGTAAACATTCACAATGGAAACACATTGGGAAGATTAAAAGACAAAAGTAGTTTTCGTCAGTACCTACCTGCCCGTGCCGGGAGTAGTTTCTGTATCGAATTTTTCATATCCTCAATTCTTTGTCAAAACTTGATTTTTATATGATTTATATGTAAACATTCACAATGGAAACACATTGGGACGATTATAAGACAAAAGTAGCTTTCGTCAGTACCTACCTGCCCGTGCCGGGAGTAGTTTCTGTATCGATTTTTTCATATCCTCAATTCTTTGTCAAAACTTGATTTTTATACGGTTTATATGTAAAGATTCACAATGGAAAAATATTGGGACGATTATAAGATAAAAGTAGTTTTCGTCAGTACCTACCTGCCGTGCCGGGAGTAGTTTCTCTATCGATTTTTTCATATCCTCAATTCTTTGTCAAAACTTGATTTTTATATGATTTATATGTAAACATTCACAATGGAAACACATTGGGACGATTATAAGACAAAAGTAGTTTTCGTCAGTACCTACCTGCCCGTGCCGGGAGTAGTTTCTGTATCGATTTTTTAATATCCTCAATTCTTTGTCAAAACTTGATTTTTATATGATTTACATGTAAACATTCACAATGGAAACACATTGGGATGATTAAAAGACAAAAGTAGTTTTCGTCAGTACCTACCTGCCCGTGCCGGGAGTAGTTTCTGTATCGATTTTTTCATATCCTCAATTCTTTGTCAAAACTTGATTTTTATACGGTTTATATGTAAAGATTCACAATGGAAAAATATTGGGACGATTATAAGACAAAAGTAGTTTTCGTCAGTACCTACCTGCCGTGCCGGGAGTATTTTCTATATGGATTTTTTCATATCCTCAATTCTTTGTCAAAACTTGATTTTAATATGATTTATATGTAAACATTCACAAGGGAATCACATTGGGACGATTATAAGACAAAAGTAGTTTTCGTCAGTACCTACCTGCCCGTGCCGGGAGTAGTTTCTGTACCGATTTTTTCATATCCTCAATTCTTTGTCAAAACTTGATATTAATATGATTTATATGTAAACATTCACAATGGAAACACATTGGGAAGATTAAAAGACAAAAGTAGTTTTCGTCAGTACCTACCTGCCCGTGCCGGGAGTAGTTTCTGTATCGAATTTTTCATATCCTCAATTCTTTGTCAAAACTTGATTTTTATACGATTTATATGTAAAGATTCACAATGGAAACACATTGGGACGATTATAAGACAAAAGTAATTTTCGTCAGTACCTACCTGCCCGTGCCGGGAGTAGTTTCTTTATCGATTTTTTCATATCCTCAATTCTTTGTCAAAACTTGATTTTTATATGATTTATATGTAAACATTCACAATGGGAACACATTGGGAAGATTAAAAGACAAAAGTAGTTTTCGTCAGTACCTACCTGCCCGTGCCGGGAGTAGTTTCTCTATCGATTTTTTCATATCCTCAATTCTTTGTCAAAACATGATTTTTATACGATTTATATGTAAAGATTCACAATGGAAACACATTGGGACGATTAAAAGACAAAAGTAGTATTCGTCAGTACCTACCTGCCCGTGCCGGGAGTAGTTTCTGTATCGATTTTTTCATATCCTCAATTCTTTGTCAAAACTTGATTTTTATACGATTTATATGTAAAGATTCACAATGGAAACACATTGGAACTATTATAAGACAAAAGTAGTTTTCGTCAGTACCTACCTGCCCGTGCCGGGAGTAGTTTCTGTATCGATTTTTTCATATCCTCAATTCTTTGTCAAAACTTGATTTTTATACGATTTATTATGTAAAGATTCACAATGGACACACATTGGGACGATTATAAGACAAAAGTAGTTTTCGTCAGTACCTACCTGCCCGTGCCGGGAGTAGTTTCTGTATCGATTTTTTCATATCCTCAATTCTTTGTCAAAACTTGATTTTTATACGACTTATATGTAAAGATTCACAATGGAAACACATTGGGACGATTATAAGACAAAAGTAGTTTTCGTCAGTACCTACCTGCCCGTGCCGGGAGTAGTTTCTGTATCGATTTTTTAATATCCTCAATTCTTTGTCAAAACTTGATTTTTATATGATTTACATGTAAACATTCACAATGGAAACACACTGGGATGATTAAAAGACAAAAGTAGTTTTCGTCAGTACCTACCTGCCCGTGCCGGGAGTAGTTTCTGTATCGATTTTTTCATATCCTCAATTCTTTGTCAAAACTTGATTTTTATACGGTTTATATGTAAAGATTCACAATGGAAAAATATTGGGATGATTATAAGACAAAAGTAGTTTTCGTCGGTACCTACCTGCCGTGCCGGGAGTATTTTCTATATGGATTTTTTCATATCCTCAATTCTTTGTCAAAACTTGATTTTTATATGATTTATATCTAAACATTCACAATGGAAACACATTGGGACGATTATAAGACAAAAGTAGTTTTCGTCAGTACCTACTTGCCCGTGCCGGGAGTAGTTTCTGTATCGATTTTTTCATATCCTCAATTCTTTGTCAAAACTTGATTTTTATATGATTTATATGTAAACATTCACAATGGAAACACATTGGGACGATTATAAGACAAAAGTAGTTTTCGTCAGTACCTACCTGCCCGTGCCGGGAGTAGTTTCTGTATCGATTTTTTCATATCCTCAATTCTCATGAAATCATGATCATGAAATATTGGTACAAATGTCAAAAAAATCAGGTGAGATGGGACGGCGCTCTATCTGAGGAGTATGGCTTAGAGTGCGGTGTTAGGCAGGGCGGGATAACTTCAGGCCTCTTGTTTAACCTGTATATTAATGAGCTCATTGGTGAACTCAGCAGCACTCATTCCGGTTGTTTTATTGATGATGTATGTATGAACAATATAAGTTACGCGGACGATATGGTGCTGCTGGGTCCATCGGTGGGCTCTATTCAGAAGCTTGTTAAAATTTGTGAGAACTATGCGGCGGGGCATGGGCTAACATACAATTCTAAAAAAAGTGAAGTCCTTATATTCAAAAGTGGAAATGTAAGGCCTGCCTATGTTCCGCCGATAGTGCTCAATGGTGCGGCTCTGAAGGTAGTTGATGCATTTAAATACTTGGGACATATTGTAAATGAGACCCTAAGCGATGACGCAGACGACGTTGAAAGGGAGCGTAGAGCGCTGGCTGTACGGGGAAACATGATTGCGCGTAGGTTCGCACGCTGCTCGAGAGAAGTAAAAATCACTCTATTTAAGGCCTACTGCCAGTCCTTCTACTCGAGTAGCCTCTGGCTCAACTGCACCCGACGGGCAGCCAGCGCTCTACGTGTCCAGTACAACAACATTTTCAGGATGCTGATGCGGCTGCCTCGCTTTTGCAGCGCGTCTGGTATGTTCGCGGAGGCGCGCACGGACGGCTTTCATGCGATTATTCGTAAAAAAGTCGCTTCCCTACTTCAACGTGCGCGAGCCAGTAGCAACGGCATCCTGAAAATGATTGTTTCACGTCTGGACTGTCCCATCCAATACAAATGGATGAAAATATTGATGGGGTCGATATCCATATAAATGTCCTATTAGGTAAGTAAGTTTTCATTTTGTGTTTTTATTAATATTTCACTCATTTAATTATTAATATTATTTTTTATTTTTTTTTATTTTCCCTTAGTTATATTATTCTATTTTTATTTCATTTTATTTGATTTTATGACTGATCTATTTTAATGACATTTTATTTTTAATTTTGTATGTTTTTATTTTTAAATTTGTATATGGATTGAAAATCTGATAATAAATGAGTTAATAATAATAATAATAAGACAAAAGTAGTTTTCGTCAGTACCTACCTGCCCGTGCCGGGAGTAGTTTCTGTATCGATTTTTTCATATCCTCAATTCTTTGTCAAAACTTGATTTTTATACGATTTATATGTAAAGATTCACAATGGAAACACATTGGGACGATTATAAGACAAAAGAAGTGTAAGGACCTAAGTGAAGACCCTTACATGTGTAGAGATGTAGTTGTAGGCAGTTTACCTATAGCACCTCACTTTGTATTGTTACCGTTGGTAACGTAGTAGTTCAGTTAGTTGAGCACGCAAACTAAACACCCGAGTCTCAAAGATAAAGTTTATTAAGTAAGTTAAATAACACAGTTCGGTAAAGGTGGCAAATCTTCCCTTCAATGTCACTCTCGCGGTAGTAGGTCACGTACTGATGTTAAAATATTATGAATGTAAGTAAATTGCATCGCGCGCGTGCGACACGGAGTACCTAAATCGCCGCGTGCGCAAAACAGCAAATGTAGGGTGAAACCATACAAGAAGTTTTCGTCAGTACCTACCTGCCCGTGCCGGGAGTAGTTTCTGTGTCGATTTTTTCATATCCTCAATTCTTTGTCAAAACTTGATTTTTATACGATTTATATGTAAAGATTCACAATGGAAACACATTGGGACGATTACAAGACAAAAGTAGTTTTCGTCAGTACCTACCTGCCCGTGCCGGGAGTAGTTTCTGTATCGATTTTTTCATATCCTCAATTCATTGTCGAAACTTGATTTTTATATGATTTATATGTAAACATGCACAATGGAAACACTTTGGGATGATTATAAGACAAAAGTGGTTTTCGTCAGTACCTACCTGCCCGTGCCGGGAGTAGTTTCTGTATCGATTTTTTCATATCCTCAATTCTTTGTCGAAACTTGATTTTTATACGATTTATATGTAAACATTCACAATGGAAACACATTGGGACGATTATAAGACAAAAGTAGTTTTCGTCAGTACCTACCTGCCCGTGCCGGGAGTAGTTTCTGTATCGATTTTTTCATATCCTCAATTCTTTGTCAAAACTTGATTTTTATACGATTTATTATGTAAAGATTCACAATGGACACACATTGGGACGATTATAAGACAAAAGTAGTTTTCGTCAGTACCTACCTGCCCGTGCCGGGAGTAGTTTCTGTATCGATTTTTTCATATCCTCAATTCTTTGTCAAAACTTGATTTTTATACGACTTATATGTAAAGATTCACAATGGAAACACATTGGGACGATTATAAGACAAAAGTAGTTTTCGTCAGTACCTACCTGCCCGTGCCGGGAGTAGTTTCTGTATCGATTTTTTAATATCCTCAATTCTTTGTCAAAACTTGATTTTTATATGATTTACATGTAAACATTCACAATGGAAACACACTGGGATGATTAAAAGACAAAAGTAGTTTTCGTCAGTACCTACCTGCCCGTGCCGGGAGTAGTTTCTGTATCGATTTTTTCATATCCTCAATTCTTTGTCAAAACTTGATTTTTATACGGTTTATATGTAAAGATTCACAATGGAAAAATATTGGGATGATTATAAGACAAAAGTAGTTTTCGTCGGTACCTACCTGCCGTGCCGGGAGTATTTTCTATATGGATTTTTTCATATCCTCAATTCTTTGTCAAAACTTGATTTTTATATGATTTATATCTAAACATTCACAATGGAAACACATTGGGACGATTATAAGACAAAAGTAGTTTTCGTCAGTACCTACTTGCCCGTGCCGGGAGTAGTTTCTGTATCGATTTTTTCATATCCTCAATTCTTTGTCAAAACTTGATTTTTATATGATTTATATGTAAACATTCACAATGGAAACACATTGGGACGATTATAAGACAAAAGTAGTTTTCGTCAGTACCTACCTGCCCGTGCCGGGAGTAGTTTCTGTATCGATTTTTTCATATCCTCAATTCTCATGAAATCATGATCATGAAATATTGGTACAAATGTCAAAAAAATCAGGTGAGATGGGACGGCGCTCTATCTGAGGAGTATGGCTTAGAGTGCGGTGTTAGGCAGGGCGGGATAACTTCAGGCCTCTTGTTTAACCTGTATATTAATGAGCTCATTGGTGAACTCAGCAGCACTCATTCCGGTTGTTTTATTGATGATGTATGTATGAACAATATAAGTTACGCGGACGATATGGTGCTGCTGGGTCCATCGGTGGGCTCTATTCAGAAGCTTGTTAAAATTTGTGAGAACTATGCGGCGGGGCATGGGCTAACATACAATTCTAAAAAAAGTGAAGTCCTTATATTCAAAAGTGGAAATGTAAGGCCTGCCTATGTTCCGCCGATAGTGCTCAATGGTGCGGCTCTGAAGGTAGTTGATGCATTTAAATACTTGGGACATATTGTAAATGAGACCCTAAGCGATGACGCAGACGACGTTGAAAGGGAGCGTAGAGCGCTGGCTGTACGGGGAAACATGATTGCGCGTAGGTTCGCACGCTGCTCGAGAGAAGTAAAAATCACTCTATTTAAGGCCTACTGCCAGTCCTTCTACTCGAGTAGCCTCTGGCTCAACTGCACCCGACGGGCAGCCAGCGCTCTACGTGTCCAGTACAACAACATTTTCAGGATGCTGATGCGGCTGCCTCGCTTTTGCAGCGCGTCTGGTATGTTCGCGGAGGCGCGCACGGACGGCTTTCATGCGATTATTCGTAAAAAAGTCGCTTCCCTACTTCAACGTGCGCGAGCCAGTAGCAACGGCATCCTGAAAATGATTGTTTCACGTCTGGACTGTCCCATCCAATACAAATGGATGAAAATATTGATGGGGTCGATATCCATATAAATGTCCTATTAGGTAAGTAAGTTTTCATTTTGTGTTTTTATTAATATTTCACTCATTTAATTATTAATATTATTTTTTATTTTTTTTTATTTTCCCTTAGTTATATTATTCTATTTTTATTTCATTTTATTTGATTTTATGACTGATCTATTTTAATGACATTTTATTTTTAATTTTGTATGTTTTTATTTTTAAATTTGTATATGGATTGAAAATCTGATAATAAATGAGTTAATAATAATAATAATAAGACAAAAGTAGTTTTCGTCAGTACCTACCTGCCCGTGCCGGGAGTAGTTTCTGTATCGATTTTTTCATATCCTCAATTCTTTGTCAAAACTTGATTTTTATACGATTTATATGTAAAGATTCACAATGGAAACACATTGGGACGATTATAAGACAAAAGAAGTGTAAGGACCTAAGTGAAGACCCTTACATGTGTAGAGATGTAGTTGTAGGCAGTTTACCTATAGCACCTCACTTTGTATTGTTACCGTTGGTAACGTAGTAGTTCAGTTAGTTGAGCACGCAAACTAAACACCCGAGTCTCAAAGATAAAGTTTATTAAGTAAGTTAAATAACACAGTTCGGTAAAGGTGGCAAATCTTCCCTTCAATGTCACTCTCGCGGTAGTAGGTCACGTACTGATGTTAAAATATTATGAATGTAAGTAAATTGCATCGCGCGCGTGCGACACGGAGTACCTAAATCGCCGCGTGCGCAAAACAGCAAATGTAGGGTGAAACCATACAAGAAGTTTTCGTCAGTACCTACCTGCCCGTGCCGGGAGTAGTTTCTGTGTCGATTTTTTCATATCCTCAATTCTTTGTCAAAACTTGATTTTTATACGATTTATATGTAAAGATTCACAATGGAAACACATTGGGACGATTACAAGACAAAAGTAGTTTTCGTCAGTACCTACCTGCCCGTGCCGGGAGTAGTTTCTGTATCGATTTTTTCATATCCTCAATTCATTGTCGAAACTTGATTTTTATATGATTTATATGTAAACATGCACAATGGAAACACTTTGGGATGATTATAAGACAAAAGTGGTTTTCGTCAGTACCTACCTGCCCGTGCCGGGAGTAGTTTCTGTATCGATTTTTTCATATCCTCAATTCTTTGTCGAAACTTGATTTTTATACGATTTATATGTAAACATTCACAATGGAAACACATTGGGACGATTATAAGACAAAAGTAGTTTTCGTCAGTACCTACCTGCCCGTGCCGGGAGTAGTTTCTGTATCGATTTTTTCATATCCTCAATTCTTTGTCAAAACTTGATTTTTATACGATTTATATGTAAAGATTCACAATGGAAACACATTGGGACGATTACAAGACAAAAGTAGTTTTCGTCAGTACTTACCTGCGCGTGCCGGGAGTAGTTTCTCTATCGATTTTTTCATATCCTCAATTCTTTGTCAAAACTAGAATTTTATACGATTTATATGTAAAGATTCACAATGGAAACACATTGGGACGATTACAAGACAAAAGTAGTTTTCGTCAGTACTTACCTGCGCGTGCCGGGAGTAGTTTCTCTATCGATTTTTTCATATCCTCAATTCTTTGTCAAAACTTGATTTATATACGATTTATATGTAAAGATTCACAATGGAAACACATTGGGACGATTATAAGACAAAAGTAGTTTTCGTCAGTACCTACCTGCCCGTGCCGGGAGTAGTTTCTGTATCGATTTTTTCATATCCTCAATTCTTTGTCAAAACTTGATTTTTATACGATTTATATGTAAACATTCACAATGGAAACACATTGGGACGATTAAAAGACAAAAGTAGTTTTCGTCAGTACCTGCCCGTGCCGGGAGTAGTTTCTCTATCGATTTTTTCATATCCTCAATTCTTTGTCAAAACTTGATTTTTATACGATTTATATGTAAAGATTCACAATGGAAACACATTGGGACGATTAAAAGACAAAAGTAGTTTTCGTCAGTACCTACCTGCCCGTGCCGGGAGTAGTTTCTGTATCGATTTTTTCATATCCTCAATTCTTTGTCGAAACTTGATTTTTATACGATTTATATGTAAACATTCACAATGGAAACATTGGGACGATTATAAGACAAAAGTAGTTTTCGTCAGTACCTACCTGCCCGTGCCGGGAGTAGTTTCTGTATCGATTTTTTCATATCCTCAATTCTTTGTCAAAACTTGATTTTAATATGATTTATATGTAAACATTCACAATGGAAACACATTGGGAAGATTAAAAGACAAAAGTAGTTTTCGTCAGTACCTACCTGCCCGTGCCGGGAGTAGTTTCTGTATCGATTTTTTCATATCCTCAATTCTTTGTCAAAACTTGATTTTTATACGATTTATATGTAAACATTCACAATGGAAACACATTGGGACGATTAAAAGACAAAAGTAGATTTCGTCAGTACCTACCTGCCCGTGCCGGGAGTAGTTTCTGTATCGATTTTTTCATATCCTCAATTCTTTGTCAAAACTTGATTTTTATACGATTTATTATGTAAAGATTCACAATGGAAACACATTGGGACGATTATAAGACAAAAGTAGTTTTCGTCAGTACCTACCTGCCCGTGCCGGGAGTAGTTTCTTTATCGATTTTTGCATATCCTCAATTCTTTGTCAAAACTTGATTTTTATTTGATTTATATGTAAACATTCACAATGGGAACACATTGGGACGATTAAAAGACAAAAGTAGTTTTCGTCAGTACCTACCTGCCCGTGCCGGGAGTAGTTTCTCTATCGATTTTTTCATATCCTCAATTCTTTGTCAAAACTTGATTTTTATACGGTTTATATGTAAAGATTCACAATGGAAAAATATTGGGACGATTATAAGACAAAAGTAGTTTTCGTCAGTACCTACCTGCCGTGCCGGGAGTATTTTCTATATGGATTTTTTCATATCCTCAATTCTTTGTCAAAACTTGATTTTAATATGATTTATATGTAAACATTCACAACGGAATCACATTGGGACGATTATAAGACAAAAGTAGTTTTCGTCAGTACCTACCTGCCAATTGCTGCAATTCTTTGTCAAAACTTGATTTTAATATGATTTATATGTAAACATTCACAAGGGAATCACATTGGGACGATTATAAGACAAAAGTAGTTTTCGTCAGTACCTACCTGCCCGTGCCGGGAGTAGTTTCTCTATCGATTTTTTCATATCCTCAATTCTTTGTCAAAACTTGATTTTTATATGATTTATATGTAAACATTCACAATGGAAACACATTGGGACGATTATAAGACAAAAGTAGCTTTCGTCAGTACCTACCTGCCCGTGCCGGGAGTAGTTTCTGTATCGATTTTTTCATATCCTCAATTCTTTGTCAAAACTTGATTTTTATACGGTTTATATGTAAAGATTCACAATGGAAAAATATTGGGACGATTATAAGATAAAAGTAGTTTTTGTCAGTACCTACCTGCCGTGCCGGGAGTAGTTTCTCTATCGATTTTTTCATATCCTCAATTCTTTGTCAAAACTTGATTTTTATATGATTTATATGTAAACATTCACAATGGAAACACATTGGGACGATTATAAGACAAAAGTAGCTTTCGTCAGTACCTACCTGCCCGTGCCGGGAGTAGTTTCTGTATCGATTTTTTCATATCCTCAATTCTTTGTCAAAACTTGATTTTTATACGATTTATTATGTAAAGATTCACAATGGAAACACATTGGGAAGATTAAAAGACAAAAGTAGTTTTCGTCAGTACCTACCTGCCCGTGCCGGGAGTAGTTTCTCTATCGATTTTTGCATATCCTCAATTCTTTGTCAAAACTTGATTTTTATTTGATTTATATGTAAACATTCACAATGGGAACACATTGGGACGATTAAAAGACAAAAGTAGTTTTCGTCAGTACCTACCTGCCCGTGCCGGGAGTAGTTTCTCTATCGATTTTTTCATATCCTCAATTCTTTGTCAAAACTTGATTTTTATACGGTTTATATGTAAAGATTCACAATGGAAAAATATTGGGACGATTATAAGACAAAAGTAGTTTTCGTCAGTACCTACCTGCCGTGCCGGGAGTATTTTCTATATGGATTTTTTCATATCCTCAATTCTTTGTCAAAACTTGATTTTAATATGATTTATATGTAAACATTCACAACGGAATCACATTGGGACGATTATAAGACAAAAGTAGTTTTCGTCAGTACCTACCTGCCAATTGCTGCAATTCTTTGTCAAAACTTGATTTTAATATGATTTATATGTAAACATTCACAAGGGAATCACATTGGGACGATTATAAGACAAAAGTAGTTTTCGTCAGTACCTACCTGCCCGTGCCGGGAGTAGTTTCTCTATCGATTTTTTCATATCCTCAATTCTTTGTCAAAACTTGATTTTTATATGATTTATATGTAAACATTCACAATGGAAACACATTGGGACGATTATAAGACAAAAGTAGCTTTCGTCAGTACCTACCTGCCCGTGCCGGGAGTAGTTTCTGTATCGATTTTTTCATATCCTCAATTCTTTGTCAAAACTTGATTTTTATACGGTTTATATGTAAAGATTCACAATGGAAAAATATTGGGACGATTATAAGATAAAAGTAGTTTTTGTCAGTACCTACCTGCCGTGCCGGGAGTAGTTTCTCTATCGATTTTTTCATATCCTCAATTCTTTGTCAAAACTTGATTTTTATATGATTTATATGTAAACATTCACAATGGAAACACATTGGGACGATTATAAGACAAAAGTAGCTTTCGTCAGTACCTACCTGCCCGTGCCGGGAGTAGTTTCTGTATCGATTTTTTCATATCCTCAATTCTTTGTCAAAACTTGATTTTTATACGATTTATATGTAAACATTCACAATGGAAACACATTGGGACCATTATAAGACAAAAATAGTTTTCGTCAGTACCTACCTGCCGTGCCGGGAGTATTTTCTATATGGATTTATTAATATCCTCAATTCTTTGTCAAAACTTGATTTTAATATGATTTATATGTAATTATTCACAACGGAAACACATTGGGACGATTATAAGACAAAAGTAGTTTTCGTCAGTACCTTTCTGTCCGTGCCGGGAGTAGTTTCTCTATCGATTTTTTCATATCCTCAATTCTTTGTCAAAACTTGATTTTTATATGATTTATATCTAAACATTCACAATGGAAACACATTGGGACGATTATAAGACAAAAGTAGTTTTCGTCAGTACCTACCTGCCCGTGCCGGGAGTAGTTTCTGTATCGATTTTTTCATATCCTCAATTCTTTGTCAAAACTTGATTTTAATATGATTTATATGTAAACATTCACAACGGAATCACATTGGGACGATTATAAGACAAAAGTAGTTTTCGTCAGTACCTACCTGCCCGTGCCGGGAGTAGTTTCTCTATCGATTTTTTCATATCCTCAATTCTTTGTCAAAACTTGATTTTTATACGGTTTATATGTAAAGATTCACAATGGAAAAATATTGGGACGATTATAAGACAAAAGTAGTTTTCGTCAGTACCTACCTGCCGTGCCGGGAGTATTTTCTATATGGATTTTTTCATATCCTCAATTCTTTGTCAAAACTTGATTTTAATATGATTTATATGTAAACATTCACAATGGAAACACATTGGGACGATTATAAGACAAAAGTAGTTTTCGTCAGTACCTACCTGCCCGTGCCGGGAGTAGTTTCTTTATCGATTTTTTCATATCCTCAATTCTTTGTCAAAACTTGATTTTTATTTGATTTATATGTAAACATTCACAATGGGAACACATTGGGACGATTAAAAGACAAAAGTAGTTTTCGTCAGTACCTACCTGCCCGTGCCGGGAGTAGTTCCTCTATCGATTTTTTCATATCCTCAATTCTTTGTCAAAACTTGATTTTTATACGGTTTATATGTAAAGATTCACAATGGAAAAATATTGGGACGATTATAAGACAAAAGTAGTTTTCGTCAGTACCTACCTGCCGTGCCGGGAGTATTTTCTATATGGATTTTTTCATATCCTCAATTCTTTGTCAAAACTTGATTTTAATATGATTTATATGTAAACATTCACAACGGAATCACATTGGGACGATTATAAGACAAAAGTAGTTTTCGTCAGTACCTTTCTGTCCGTGCCGGGAGTAGTTTCTCTATCGATTTTTTCATATCCTCAATTCTTTGTCAAAACTTGATTTTTATATGATTTATATCTAAACATTCACAATGGAAACACATTGGGACGATTATAAGACAAAAGTAGTTTTCGTCAGTACCTACCTGCCCGTGCCGGGAGTAGTTTCTGTATCGATTTTTTCATATCCTCAATTCTTTGTCAAAACTTGATTTTAATATGATTTATATGTAAACATTCACAACGGAATCACATTGGGACGATTATAAGACAAAAGTAGTTTTCGTCAGTACCTACCTGCCCGTGCCGGGAGTAGTTTCTCTATCGATTTTTTCATATCCTCAATTCTTTGTCAAAACTTGATTTTTATACGGTTTATATGTAAAGATTCACAATGGAAAAATATTGGGACGATTATAAGACAAAAGTAGTTTTCGTCAGTACCTACCTGCCGTGCCGGGAGTATTTTCTATATGGATTTTTTCATATCCTCAATTCTTTGTCAAAACTTGATTTTAATATGATTTATATGTAAACATTCACAACGGAATCACATTGGGACGATTATAAGACAAAAGTAGTTTTCGTCAGTACCTACCTGCCAATTGCTGCAATTCTTTGTCAAAACTTGATTTTAATATGATTTATATGTAAACATTCACAAGGGAATCACATTGGGACGATTATAAGACAAAAGTAGTTTTCGTCAGTACCTACCTGCCCGTGCCGGGAGTAGTTTCTCTATCGATTTTTTCATATCCTCAATTCTTTGTCAAAACTTGATTTTTATATGATTTATATGTAAACATTCACAATGGAAACACATTGGGACGATTATAAGACAAAAGTAGTTTTTGTCCGTACCTACCTGCCCGTGCCGGGAGTAGTTTCTGTATCGATTTTTTCATATCCTCATTTCTTTGTCAAAACTTGATTTATATACGATTTATATGTAAAGATTCACAATGGAAACACATTGGGACGATTATAAGACAAAAGTAGTTTTCGTCAGTACCTACCTGCCCGTGCCGGGAGTAGTTTCTGTATCGATTTTTTCATATCCTCAATTCTTTGTTAAAACTTGATTTTTATATGATTTATATGAAAAGATTCACAATGGAAACACATTGGGACGATTATAAGACAAAAGTAGTTTTCGTCAGTACCTACCTGCCCGTGCCGGGAGTAGTTTCTGTATCGATTTTTTAATATCCTCAATTCTTTGTCAAAACTTGATTTTTATATGATTTACATGTAAACATTCACAATGGAAACACATTGGGATGATTAAAAGACAAAAGTAGTTTTCGTCAGTACCTACCTGCCCGTGCCGGGAGTAGTTTCTGTATCGATTTTTTCATATCCTCAATTCTTTGTCAAAACTTGATTTTTATACGGTTTATATGTAAAGATTCACAATGGAAAAATATTGGGACGATTATAAGACAAAAGTAGTTTTCGTCAGTACCTACCTGCCGTGCCGGGAGTATTTTCTATATGGATTTTTTCATATCCTCAATTCTTTGTCAAAACTTGATTTTAATATGATTTATATGTAAACATTCACAAGGGAATCACATTGGGACGATTATAAGACAAAAGTAGTTTTCGTCAGTACCTACCTGCCCGTGCCCGGAGTAGTTTCTCTATCGATTTTTTCATATCCTCAATTCTTTGTCAAAACTTGATTTTTATATGATTTATATCTAAACATTCACAATGGAAACACATTGGGACGATTATAAGACAAAAGTAGTTTTCGTCAGTACCTACCTGCCCGAGCCGGGAGTAGTTTCTGCATCGATTTTTTCATATCCTCAATTCTTTGTCAAAACTTGATTTTTATATGATTTATATGTAAACATTCACAATGGAAACACATTGGGACGATTATAAGACAAAAGTAGTTTTCGTCAGTACCTACCTGCCCGTGCCGGGAGTAGTTTCTGTATCGATTTTTTCATATCCTCAATTCTTTGTCAAAACTTGATTTTAATATGATTTATATGTAAACATTCACAATGGAAACACATTGGGACGATTAAAAGACAAAAGTAGATTTCGTCAGTACCTACCTGCCCGTGCCGGGAGTAGTTTCTGTATCGATTTTTTCATATCCTCAATTCTTTGTCAAAACTTGATTTTTATACGATTTATTATGTAAAGATTCACAATGGAAACACATTGGGACGATTATAAGACAAAAGTAGTTTTCGTCAGTACCTACCTGCCCGTGCCGGGAGTAGTTTCTGTATCGATTTTTTCATATCCTCAATTCATTGTCGAAACTTGATTTTTATATGATTTATATGTAAACATGCACAATGGAAACACTTTGGGATGATTATAAGACAAAAGTGGTTTTCGTCAGTACCTACCTGCCCGTGCCGGGAGTAGTTTCTGTATCGATTTTTTCATATCCTCAATTCTTTGTCGAAACTTGATTTTTATACGATTTATATGTAAACATTCACAATGGAAACACATTGGGACGATTATAAGACAAAAGTAGTTTTCGTCAGTACCTACCTGCCCGTGCCGGGAGTAGTTTCTGTATCGATTTTTTCATATCCTCAATTCTTTGTCAAAACTTGATTTTTATACGATTTATATGTAAAGATTCACAATGGAAACACATTGGGACGATTAAAAGACAAAAGTAGATTTCGTCAGTACCTACCTGCCCGTGCCGGGAGTAGTTTCTGTATCGATTTTTTCATATCCTCAATTCTTTGTCAAAACTTGATTTTTATACGATTTATTATGTAAAGATTCACAATGGAAACACATTGGGACGATTATAAGACAAAAGTAGTTTTCGTCAGTACCTACCTGCCCGTGCCGGGAGTAGTTTCTTTATCGATTTTTTCATATCCTCAATTCTTTGTCAAAACTTGATTTTTATTTGATTTATATGTAAACATTCACAATGGGAACACATTGGGACGATTAAAAGACAAAAGTAGTTTTCGTCAGTACCTACCTGCCCGTGCCGGGAGTAGTTTCTCTATCGATTTTTTCATATCCTCAATTCTTTGTCAAAACTTGATTTTTATACGGTTTATATGTAAAGATTCACAATGGAAAAATATTGGGACGATTATAAGACAAAAGTAGTTTTCGTCAGTACCTACCTGCCGTGCCGGGAGTATTTTCTATATGGATTTTTTCATATCCTCAATTCTTTGTCAAAACTTGATTTTAATATGATTTATATGTAAACATTCACAACGGAATCACATTGGGACGATTATAAGACAAAAGTAGTTTTCGTCAGTACCTACCTGCCCGTGCCGGGAGTAGTTTCTCTATCGATTTTTTCATATCCTCAATTCTTTGTCAAAACTTGATTTTTATATGATTTATATGTAAACATTCACAATGGAAACACATTGGGACGATTATAAGACAAAAGTAGTTTTTGTCCGTACCTACCTGCCCGTGCCGGGAGTAGTTTCTGTATCGATTTTTTCATATCCTCATTTCTTTGTCAAAACTTGATTTATATACGATTTATATGTAAAGATTCACAATGGAAACACATTGGGACGATTATAAGACAAAAGTAGTTTTCGTCAGTACCTACCTGCCCGTGCCGGGAGTAGTTTCTGTATCGATTTTTTCATATCCTCAATTCTTTGTTAAAACTTGATTTTTATATGATTTATATGAAAAGATTCACAATGGAAACACATTGGGACGATTATAAGACAAAAGTAGTTTTCGTCAGTACCTACCTGCCCGTGCCGGGAGTAGTTTCTGTATCGATTTTTTAATATCCTCAATTCTTTGTCAAAACTTGATTTTTATATGATTTACATGTAAACATTCACAATGGAAACACATTGGGATGATTAAAAGACAAAAGTAGTTTTCGTCAGTACCTACCTGCCCGTGCCGGGAGTAGTTTCTGTATCGATTTTTTCATATCCTCAATTCTTTGTCAAAACTTGATTTTTATACGGTTTATATGTAAAGATTCACAATGGAAAAATATTGGGACGATTATAAGACAAAAGTAGTTTTCGTCAGTACCTACCTGCCGTGCCGGGAGTATTTTCTATATGGATTTTTTCATATCCTAAATTCTTTGACAAAACTTGATTTTAATATGATTTATATGTAAACATTCACAAGGGAATCACATTGGGACGATTATAAGACAAAAGTAGTTTTCGTCAGTACCTACCTGCCCGTGCCCGGAGTAGTTTCTCTATCGATTTTTTCATATCCTCAATTCTTTGTCAAAACTTGATTTTAATATGATTTATATGTAAACATTCACAATGGAAACACATTGGGACGATTAAAAGACAAAAGTAGATTTCGTCAGTACCTACCTGCCCGTGCCGGGAGTAGTTTCTGTATCGATTTTTTCATATCCTCAATTCTTTGTCAAAACTTGATTTTTATACGATTTATTATGTAAAGATTCACAATGGAAACACATTGGGACGATTATAAGACAAAAGTAGTTTTCGTCAGTACCTACCTGCCCGTGCCGGGAGTAGTTTCTTTATCGATTTTTTCATATCCTCAATTCTTTGTCAAAACTTGATTTTTATTTGATTTATATGTAAACATTCACAATGGGAACACATTGGGACGATTAAAAGACAAAAGTAGTTTTCGTCAGTACCTACCTGCCCGTGCCGGGAGTAGTTTCTCTATCGATTTTTTCATATCCTCAATTCTTTGTCAAAACTTGATTTTTATACGGTTTATATGTAAAGATTCACAATGGAAAAATATTGGGACGATTATAAGACAAAAGTAGTTTTCGTCAGTACCTACCTGCCGTGCCGGGAGTATTTTCTATATGGATTTTTTCATATCCTCAATTCTTTGTCAAAACTTGATTTTAATATGATTTATATGTAAACATTCACAACGGAATCACATTGGGACGATTATAAGACAAAAGTAGTTTTCGTCAGTACCTACCTGCCAATTGCTGCAATTCTTTGTCAAAACTTGATTTTAATATGATTTATATGTAAACATTCACAAGGGAATCACATTGGGACGATTATAAGACAAAAGTAGTTTTCGTCAGTACCTACCTGCCCGTGCCGGGAGTAGTTTCTCTATCGATTTTTTCATATCCTCAATTCTTTGTCAAAACTTGATTTTTATATGATTTATATGTAAACATTCACAATGGAAACACATTGGGACGATTATAAGACAAAAGTAGCTTTCGTCAGTACCTACCTGCCCGTGCCGGGAGTAGTTTCTGTATCGATTTTTTCATATCCTCAATTCTTTGTCAAAACTTGATTTTTATACGGTTTATATGTAAAGATTCACAATGGAAAAATATTGGGACGATTATAAGATAAAAGTAGTTTTCGTCAGTACCTACCTGCCGTGCCGGGAGTAGTTTCTCTATCGATTTTTTCATATCCTCAATTCTTTGTCAAAACTTGATTTTTATATGATTTATATGTAAACATTCACAATGGAAACACATTGGGACGATTATAAGACAAAAGTAGTTTTCGTCAGTACCTACCTGCCCGTGCCGGGAGTAGTTTCTGTATCGATTTTTTAATATCCTCAATTCTTTGTCAAAACTTGATTTTTATATGATTTACATGTAAACATTCACAATGGAAACACATTGGGATGATTAAAAGACAAAAGTAGTTTTCGTCAGTACCTACCTGCCCGTGCCGGGAGTAGTTTCTGTATCGATTTTTTCATATCCTCAATTCTTTGTCAAAACTTGATTTTTATACGGTTTATATGTAAAGATTCACAATGGAAAAATATTGGGACGATTATAAGACAAAAGTAGTTTTCGTCAGTACCTACCTGCCGTGCCGGGAGTATTTTCTATATGGATTTTTTCATATCCTCAATTCTTTGTCAAAACTTGATTTTAATATGATTTATATGTAAACATTCACAAGGGAATCACATTGGGACGATTATAAGACAAAAGTAGTTTTCGTCAGTACCTACCTGCCCGTGCCGGGAGTAGTTTCTGTACCGATTTTTTCATATCCTCAATTCTTTGTCAAAACTTGATATTAATATGATTTATATGTAAACATTCACAATGGAAACACATTGGGAAGATTAAAAGACAAAAGTAGTTTTCGTCAGTACCTACCTGCCCGTGCCGGGAGTAGTTTCTGTATCGAATTTTTCATATCCTCAATTCTTTGTCAAAACTTGATTTTTATACGATTTATATGTAAAGATTCACAATGGAAACACATTGGGACGATTATAAGACAAAAGTAATTTTCGTCAGTACCTACCTGCCCGTGCCGGGAGTAGTTTCTTTATCGATTTTTTCATATCCTCAATTCTTTGTCAAAACTTGATTTTTATATGATTTATATGTAAACATTCACAATGGGAACACATTGGGAAGATTAAAAGACAAAAGTAGTTTTCGTCAGTACCTACCTGCCCGTGCCGGGAGTAGTTTCTCTATCGATTTTTTCATATCCTCAATTCTTTGTCAAAACATGATTTTTATACGATTTATATGTAAAGATTCACAATGGAAACACATTGGGACGATTAAAAGACAAAAGTAGTATTCGTCAGTACCTACCTGCCCGTGCCGGGAGTAGTTTCTGTATCGATTTTTTCATATCCTCAATTCTTTGTCAAAACTTGATTTTTATACGATTTATATGTAAAGATTCACAATGGAAACACATTGGAACTATTATAAGACAAAAGTAGTTTTCGTCAGTACCTACCTGCCCGTGCCGGGAGTAGTTTCTGTATCGATTTTTTCATATCCTCAATTCTTTGTCAAAACTTGATTTTTATACGATTTATTATGTAAAGATTCACAATGGACACACATTGGGACGATTATAAGACAAAAGTAGTTTTCGTCAGTACCTACCTGCCCGTGCCGGGAGTAGTTTCTGTATCGATTTTTTCATATCCTCAATTCTTTGTCAAAACTTGATTTTTATACGACTTATATGTAAAGATTCACAATGGAAACACATTGGGACGATTATAAGACAAAAGTAGTTTTCGTCAGTACCTACCTGCCCGTGCCGGGAGTAGTTTCTGTATCGATTTTTTAATATCCTCAATTCTTTGTCAAAACTTGATTTTTATATGATTTACATGTAAACATTCACAATGGAAACACACTGGGATGATTAAAAGACAAAAGTAGTTTTCGTCAGTACCTACCTGCCCGTGCCGGGAGTAGTTTCTGTATCGATTTTTTCATATCCTCAATTCTTTGTCAAAACTTGATTTTTATACGGTTTATATGTAAAGATTCACAATGGAAAAATATTGGGATGATTATAAGACAAAAGTAGTTTTCGTCGGTACCTATCTGCCGTGCCGGGAGTATTTTCTATATGGATTTTTTCATATCCTCAATTCTTTGTCAAAACTTGATTTTTATATGATTTATATCTAAACATTCACAATGGAAACACATTGGGACGATTATAAGACAAAAGTAGTTTTCGTCAGTACCTACTTGCCCGTGCCGGGAGTAGTTTCTGTATCGATTTTTTCATATCCTCAATTCTTTGTCAAAACTTGATTTTTATATGATTTATATGTAAACATTCACAATGGAAACACATTGGGACGATTATAAGACAAAAGTAGTTTTCGTCAGTACCTACCTGCCCGTGCCGGGAGTAGTTTCTGTATCGATTTTTTCATATCCTCAATTCTCATGAAATCATGATCATGAAATATTGGTACAAATGTCAAAAAAATCAGGTGAGATGGGACGGCGCTCTATCTGAGGAGTATGGCTTAGAGTGCGGTGTTAGGCAGGGCGGGATAACTTCAGGCCTCTTGTTTAACCTGTATATTAATGAGCTCATTGGTGAACTCAGCAGCACTCATTCCGGTTGTTTTATTGATGATGTATGTATGAACAATATAAGTTACGCGGACGATATGGTGCTGCTGGGTCCATCGGTGGGCTCTATTCAGAAGCTTGTTAAAATTTGTGAGAACTATGCGGCGGGGCATGGGCTAACATACAATTCTAAAAAAAGTGAAGTCCTTATATTCAAAAGTGGAAATGTAAGGCCTGCCTATGTTCCGCCGATAGTGCTCAATGGTGCGGCTCTGAAGGTAGTTGATGCATTTAAATACTTGGGACATATTGTAAATGAGACCCTAAGCGATGACGCAGACGACGTTGAAAGGGAGCGTAGAGCGCTGGCTGTACGGGGAAACATGATTGCGCGTAGGTTCGCACGCTGCTCGAGAGAAGTAAAAATCACTCTATTTAAGGCCTACTGCCAGTCCTTCTACTCGAGTAGCCTCTGGCTCAACTGCACCCGACGGGCAGCCAGCGCTCTACGTGTCCAGTACAACAACATTTTCAGGATGCTGATGCGGCTGCCTCGCTTTTGCAGCGCGTCTGGTATGTTCGCGGAGGCGCGCACGGACGGCTTTCATGCGATTATTCGTAAAAAAGTCGCTTCCCTACTTCAACGTGCGCGAGCCAGTAGCAACGGCATCCTGAAAATGATTGTTTCACGTCTGGACTGTCCCATCCAATACAAATGGATGAAAATATTGATGGGGTCGATATCCATATAAATGTCCTATTAGGTAAGTAAGTTTTCATTTTGTGTTTTTATTAATATTTCACTCATTTAATTATTAATATTATTTTTTATTTTTTTTTATTTTCCCTTAGTTATATTATTCTATTTTTATTTCATTTTATTTGATTTTATGACTGATCTATTTTAATGACATTTTATTTTTAATTTTGTATGTTTTTATTTTTAAATTTGTATATGGATTGAAAATCTGATAATAAATGAGTTAATAATAATAATAATAAGACAAAAGTAGTTTTCGTCAGTACCTACCTGCCCGTGCCGGGAGTAGTTTCTGTATCGATTTTTTCATATCCTCAATTCTTTGTCAAAACTTGATTTTTATACGATTTATATGTAAAGATTCACAATGGAAACACATTGGGACGATTATAAGACAAAAGAAGTGTAAGGACCTAAGTGAAGACCCTTACATGTGTAGAGATGTAGTTGTAGGCAGTTTACCTATAGCACCTCACTTTGTATTGTTACCGTTGGTAACGTAGTAGTTCAGTTAGTTGAGCACGCAAACTAAACACCCGAGTCTCAAAGATAAAGTTTATTAAGTAAGTTAAATGACACAGTTCGGTAAAGGTGGCAAATCTTCCCTTCAATGTCACTCTCGCGGTAGTAGGTCACGTACTGATGTTAAAATATTATGAATGTAAGTAAATTGCATCGCGCGCGTGCGACACGGAGTACCTAAATCGCCGCGTGCGCAAAACAGCAAATGTAGGGTGAAACCATACATATTGGCAACCCCAAAAGAAAGTTAACTAAAGTTAAGAGTAAATGACTATTAAGAGAAGATCTGCCAGTACAAAGCAAATATAAAACATTATTCATCGAAAGTGAACGCGATGTTGTCATTTGCTTCAGTAGATAGTTGCCGCGGGACCTGCGCCGACGTGGTTGCCGTCATCGCTGATGTCACGTGGCTACGTACTTTCTGGATTGCCCTCTCTTGAATGGGGCGTTGTTGAAGCTCTATATCTTCGTTTTTTGTCTCTCTTGAGCGTACTCGTTTGCTCTTAGAGCACTTAGGTAGGTATTTTTTAACCACCCAGATGATAGTAATGATGATGGCGAATGCGAGTAGAGTGTAGCATATCGCGTATTGATGTAGGTCATGGGTAGAAATTGTTTCGGGGAGGATCTCTCTTTCCTTTTGAAATAGTAGTCTTCGGTCGATGTCTTCGCCTTCCTCCGTTCGTTGTTGGATTTCCCATGGTATTTTGTGGTAAGTCAGGTTAACGATCTTGTTTACTGTCGAGTTCAGCAGTGCGATTTTGAAGTCGGACTCCATCTTCATGTTGGTGTTGTACTGGTTGTGTGAGTAGATGGTGAAGTCCTTGGATTGTAACAAGCATCCTTGCTGCAAAGTTACAATGCTAGTCGATGTTATCGTATATGTTGTGACGTCATTGTCGCACACGGTGCGCAAAGAGCAAGCTCCGCAACAAACAGCCAGCCAGCTGTTTGCCGAATGTAACTCGACCCATACGTCACTGCATGACGTTTTTTTGACGTCACAGGGAGTAGTTGAACTGCGACTTAATAGTTTTGCCTCGCACGGAGCGTCCTTGCTATCTAAGCTAAATACGGGCAAGTTTATGTTACAAATCAAGCGATCTTGTTTCATAACAGTGCATAGTTTTACCTCCTTTTCAGATGGTGAGATATAAGAGTTTTGTTTTAAGTTTACAGCAATATACTGTGACTTTAGCTGTATGATAGTGAATTCTGTCTCATTCTTCATAGGTATTGGGGTAATCTTGTAGAGCAGAAAATCTTCATTTGATGTTAGTGGTATGTGGACTTCGAATAAAAAGTAGTTAGATGTTACTCGAGCTTTCACATAGAGCAGCTTGTAGATATCTTTAATGTCATCTTTGACGTTTTCTAACGGCAATGATAGTCTTTTTGGTAGGCTTCCAGAGATGACGTTTAATTGTTCCACCAAGTTTACAGGGGTGAGTAAATGTACATCCATATGTCCTTTGTACACATTAGTGAGTGTATCAAAAAGCAATTCTTGCATTTCTCTCAAGTTTTTGAGTAGTAGGTAAGTAGATAAAGATGCTGAATTGAAGTAGCTAGTTGCCATGAGGATTTCCATAGTAGACTCAACCTTAGCTAGATTGAAGTTAGTTTCGTTCACAAAGTTGTCGACCATGTTGAGTTGTCGGTGAATGTTTTCTTCAGTTTTCTTTAGCATCTTGTTCTCCAGCTCCACAATGGAAGTTTGATTTTTCATCAGTCCAAGTAAGTAGTTCTCGTTCTTCTGAATAGCCTTTATGTCTTGATGGTATTTGTCGGCGAATTCTTGGTCAAGAACACCGAACAGGCTGTTTGCAATGGAGCCGACCCCGTTGATCAATCCTCTCTTCCTGCGATTGCCTAGCTGTTGGTGAGGGGCCAGTAAGATGTTGTTGTAGTGATTTAGAAGTTCCATTTCGTGAGTTAGTTGTCCAAGTGTTGTTTCACAATATCTTGGGTCAGTTCGATGGCAAAAATTAGTTAAGTTGTGTAAATAGTTTTCGACACGTTCCATACCATTCCAATAGTTAGTTAAGTTGTAGTACATTAGTAGTGTCCACTCGTTATGTATCGTCTGCATTGTTCCTAGCGCATCATAATAAATCGGCCTGTGTGGCTCGAGGCTTGTAATGTGTGCGCTTGAGCGCGTAGTACTGTCGACGCTGTGTACTAATGTGAACATTGATAATAATGTTATTAAAAAAGTTGTGAATGTTTTCTTGGCGGCTTGGTTAGTTTTTGAAGGTTTTGGTACATCTTGTTTTGACGTCTCATTTCTCTCTTCTTCTATAGGAAGTGGTGAAAGTTTCACGATGGGACGCTTGAGAATGCCAGATTGCGTTTTCACTGTAGTTACTCTGACAAGTCCGTCGGAACCGGGATGAAGCTCGATAACTCGTCCCATGGCCCATTTGCCGGGAGGCAAGTTATCCTCCTTTATCAGCACGATGTCACCTTCCTTGATGTTTTTCATAGGTTTGTTCCATTTGCTGCGACCTTGTAATTGAGTTAGGTATTCGTTGGACCAGCTTTTCCAGAACTGTTGTACCATATTTTCAGTTAGTTGCCATCGTCGGCGTATGTCAATAGTTTTGACATCGCTGTAGTCAGAAAGCGGTAAAGTTAATATCGGGCCCCCGGTAAGAAAGTGTCCTGGAGTGAGGTAGTTGTAAAACTCCTCCGGGTCTTCTGTAAGTGGGCATAAAGGCCGCGAGTTCATGCAGGCCTCAATCTTCGTTAGGAGTGTAGTAAATTCTTCGTATGTTAGTTTTTGATCACCCAGCACACGTCGTAAGTGGTGTTTCAGTGATTTAACTGCAGCCTCCCACAGGCCGCCTGCGCTTGGCCACGCTGGAGCGTTGAAGTGCCATTTAACTTCAAGTTTTCCGATTTCGGTGAAGAACTCTGGCGATAGAATTTGTCTAAATTCTTCAAACTCTTTACGTAACACCTTGGCAGCACCGATGAAGTTGGTACCGCAGTCAGAGTAGACGTGTTTTGGTGTGCCGCGCCGCGCGCACATCCGTTGGAATGCCGCGAGGAAAGTTTCAGTGCTGAGGTCGGACACGAGTTCAATATGTACAGCTTTTGTTGCCATACACATGAAGATTGCAATGTAGCCTTTGGACATCTTCACACCTCTTCCTTTGTTAAGTTTTACATCTACATTCCCAGTGAAGTCGACACCAGAATGTGTAAATGGCCTTGAAATTCTTGTTCTTTGAGCTGGTAAATCGCTTAGAAGTTGATACATTTCAGTAGGCTTGTGACGATGACACGTGATGCAGTGACGAAGTCTCGTTTTCACTACCCTGTTGCCCCCGACGATCCAGTAGCGCTGCCGTATGTAGGCTAACGTTAATCGAGCCCCTCCGTGCAGTACTCTAGAATGTGCTTGTTCGATAAATAGTTGTGTTAATCTCCCGTTTTTTGACAAAATCATAGGATTTTTCATCTCGAATGGTAAGTTAGAATTTTTGAGGCGGCCACCCACTCGAATGATGCCTTGTTCGTCCAGATACGGGTTTAGTTTATAAATAGGACTTTTGTTAGAAACCGACTCTTTTTTCAAAAGTAGTTTGTATTCTTGCTCGAATTCTATGCGTTGCGTAATTTTTATTATCAATTCATTCGCTGCAGTTAGTTCCGTAGTAGTTAGGTAGTTAGTATCGCATTTCGCGCTATTCAGTACGTTTGCACTGAAGCGCCGTATCCACGCCGTCATACGTGTAATGTGGGACAATGAACTGCATTTGTTAATAAGTTCAGTTATGAAATTTGTGTCTTGATTTTTTGCTAGGGTTGTCAACGTTGGCTTAAGTCCAGTGTCTGTCGTATGAAGACACATGTTATTCGGGACCGTCTCTTTCTCCGATATTTGTAGAAAATCCGGTCCTTTCCACCAAAGTTTGAAGTGGAGTAGTTTGGTAGGGTACATTCCTCGTGATGCGCAGTCTGCTGGGTTTAGTTCTGACTTGACATAGTGCCATTTTTCGGAAGGGATGACATTTTTAATCTTGATAACCCTGTTGGCAACGTATCTTTCCCATCTATTAATGTCTCCCTGCAACCATGCAATCACAACTTGAGAGTCACTCCAAGCTTGTATAGTAATGTTGTACCCCTTGAAGGCTTCTATGGCCTTTTCCGCTAGTTGTGATAGAAGAAGGGCGCCGGAAAGTTCTAGGCGCGGTAGCGTGATTTTTTTTGCAAGCGGGGCAACCCTAGTCTTAGCTGTGAGTAAAGTTATTGTAGGTAAGCCTTCGTTGTAAACACGACTGTAGATAACGCACGAGTAGGCTTTTTCGCTGGCGTCACAGAAACATAATAGTTCTATGTTCCCTTGTGTCACTCCCAGCCATCTGTTAAGTTTAATGTTTTTGATTTCAGGAAGTTCGTTTTTAAGTTTTAACCATTCTTGTTGTATTTCGGTCGGTAAAGTTTCATCCCAAGCGAGTTTACTTGTCCAGACTCTCTGAAATAGCAGTTTAGCTGTCACAGTTATTGGCGCTAACCATCCCAGAGGGTCATACAGTTTGGAGATCTCAGATAGAAGATGGCGTTTTGTTAGATGTTGCCGAGATATTTCTTCTAAGTCCCAGTAGAAAGTAAATGTGTCGTTTGTGGTGTTCCAACCGAGTCCAAGGGTTTTTTTCGTGTCTTCGTGTTTGAAGTCGAATATTTTTTCAGTTGATATTTTAGCTTTACTCAAGTTTTGTAGTAAAGAAGTATCATTGGCCGACCATTTCCGTAAATTCATGCCACCGCCTTGTAGTAAGTTGATAAGCGACGACTGTAGTGGTTGAGCTTCGGAGATAGTGTTATGACCGCTGATTAAATCGTCAACATAGAATTCGTTTTGTAGTGTTTGAGCAGCATCTGGATACTTGTCTCCGTCGTCTACGGCGAGCTGCTTCAAAGTTCTCATGGCGAGCCATGGCGCACTTTTTGTTCCGTAGGTCACGGTGCGTAAGACAAAATCTCGGAGTTTCTCTGAGGGCGAGTTTCGCCAGACGATTTTCTGTAGATTTTGTTGTTCATCTGCGATCCATATACAGCGATACATCTTTTCTATGTCCGCAGTGTAGGCATATTTGTAGACCCGCCACTTGAGGATAAGTGATTGTATATCCTTTTGCATGTTATTGCCTTTTTCTTGCACTTGATTGAGACTAAGGCCGCTTGTTGTTTTTTGAGAAGCGTTGAATACAACTCTCAATTTTGTAGTTGATGAATGCTCTCGTAGTACACCGTGATGGGGTAGGTAGCATTCGGGTTTTGTTGTGGAAAGTGAAGGCGCTGGGGCCATATGGTTGAGTTCTGAGTACTCTTTTATAAAGTCTCTGTACATTAGAGCTAGTTTCGTATTCCTTTCGAAACGTTTTTCGAGTTGTAAGAATTGTGAGATGGCAATAGATCGAGAATTTCCTATCCTTTTTTCGTAATCGGGAAGTAAAGGAATTTTAACAATGTATTTTCCATCTGGGGCTCGCCGTACTGTTTGGGAGTAGTTTTCCTCGCACTGGTCGTCCTTAGAAATGTCCTTGATGTCCTGAATGATGTCCTCGTGCTCCCAGAACTTGCTGATTCTGTTGAGGTCAACTAGTACGGCATGGCAGTTGAAATTTTGCGTTTTTCCACACAGAATCCAGCCTAGGTGTGTTTGTTGTGCAGTAGGTGCTTGTTGGTTTCCCTTCAGGACTCCTTCAAGGATGACATTCGAGTAAATGTCGGCTCCAAGTAGTAAATCGACAGGATGTGATTTGTTGAAGTCAGGGTCGGCGAGCTTTAAGTTTTCTATGTGCGGCCAGTTTGGCTTTTTAAAAGTTGAGTTAGGTAAGTTATTTGTAAGTTTTTTCAATATAAGCGCTTGAGTTTCAAACGCGTAGTCGGAATGTATCGACTTGCAGTTAAGTTGTAGTCGTCCCTTGCAGTCTCCTGACAGCGCCCCGACTCCCGATATAGTGGCGTTTATCCGCTTTCTTGGCAGTCGAAGTAGTTGAGCAGCTTGTTCAGTGATCAAGTTCACTTGTGAACCTTGATTCAGGAGGGCACGAAGTGTGACGTAAGTTCCGGTTGCTGATTTTATCTGAAGTTGAACGGTAGTTAAAAGTATTTCCACATCATTTGTAGCGAGATGATTGGAACCTTGTTGAGTTGATGATGATGATGACATTGTATTAGTCGTGGCCTTATTATAATGTAGCAAAGTATGATGCTTCCTTTTGCATTCTTTGCAAGTTTTCGCTGACGTGCATTCACCGTCGCCGTGGCTATATAAGCAGTTTTTACATAAATGTAGTTTTGAAACAGTATTGTTTCGCTGAGTTTTGTCCATTTCAATGAACCTTGGACATTGCATTAGTACATGCATTCCTTCACAGTGCGGGCATTGACCGAAAGAAGTATGTAAAGTTTTAGTTTGATGTTTTTTATGTTCGTAGTTATGTTTGTTATGCGGTTGTTTGCTGTAAGATGACTTATCCGATGAAGATGATTGTTTCGGCATTTCCTTTTTTGCATTTTTTATGCCTTCGTAGGCCATGAATTTGCCTTCCAGGAAGAAAAGAAATTGATCTAGACGTGGTAGCTCTCTATGATCTTGTTGTTCTTTCATGTAGTCGGTGTAAGTATTGACGTCTAGTTTTTGTGACATCAGATGGACGATAAGTGGGTCCCAAGTAGTTGTATGCACTCCAATGTTTGTCAATCCGTTCATACATTCCGTAATGACATCATGCAGCTTCTTCAGAGACTGGCTATCGGGTTGGTTGATAACCGGCGAGTTAAGCATAGTGTTGACGAAGGAGGTAAACTGAAGACGATGGTTATCGTAGCGTTGAGACAGTATGTCCCAGCACGAGTTGTAGTTTTCAGCACTGATGCTGAGATGTTGTACCAGTCGCTCAGCCTCTCCGCGCAATCTTGTCTTGAGATGTTGCATTTTTTGTGCCTTGTTGATCATCGGATTGTTGTGAATAGTTTCCAAGAATAGATCCTTGAAAGAAATCCACTTTGTGTAGTTGCCGGAAAACTCAGGAACCTCAATCCTTGGCGCCGATTGTTGGTAGTGCACTGTAGACCAAATTTTAGCGTTGATGTTTCTCTTCAGTTCATCATACTTGTCTTCTAACGACACGAACATGTTGTAGTAGGTGATGTCGGAGCCTTTGATTAGAGCCTCCAGCTCCCAGTGATGTTTGTCGATGACATCCCACTTCGACTTCAAAATGGAAAGGTGATCTTCCAGCTCCCATTTCTCCGTCACAGTTTTCAAGTCTATCTTAGACATGGCACGGTCAAGAGCTTTAAAGTTACATTCTTGCCGCGTAAATAGTAGTTTTAGTTTTTCATCAGCATCTTCATCCATAGTACCACTCAGATCAAATGATACAGAAGGACGTTCGCGTAGTTGTAGTAACAAACCATCCATATCCTTTTTAGTTTTAAGATATAGCTGCATCGTTTTGGTAAAAACGTCGTCGGTGAAGTAAGTATGCGTCTTTTCTTCAATAGTTTCGATAAGAGTCGCATGACGTCTCTCAAAATCCCGCCATTGTTGTTCGAGGGTCTGGAGACGTACAGTTAAGTATTCTTCCGTTTTTCTCGACTTACTATCTTTCGCGTAGTTAGAACATAGAGACTTGATGTTGTTGAAGCATTCTTCTTGTATTTTCAATATCTCCATGTTGACGAAAGGCGTAGTTTAGTTGAAATAAACAAGTTAAGTTAGTTAGTAGCAAGATAGGTACTTGCGTAGGAGTTAAAGTAAGTTCTTAGCCCTGACACGTAGTTGACAGTGGCAGAAATAAGTAAAGTTAGCTTCTGGCTCTGGCACGTAGTAGACGGTGGCAGAGGTGAGCAGCGTTGGTTCACGACGCGAAGGCGACAGAGTTCCCGTGGACTTCTAGTCGTTGTAGGTAATAGGCTTCTTGTACCTAAATGACAATATTGTACGCCTTCTCAATCTAACTGGTGATTCCCGCTGGTGGGAGGCCAATCAAACCGATTCGCTATCGTCAAAAAATACAAAAAGCATAAATACCTTGTTTCCTCGAAGGACCAAAATGTAAGGACCTAAGTGAAGACCCTTACATGTGTAGAGATGTAGTTGTAGGCAGTTTACCTATAGCACCTCACTTTGTATTGTTACCGTTGGTAACGTAGTAGTTCAGTTAGTTGAGCACGCAAACTAAACACCCGAGTCTCAAAGATAAAGTTTATTAAGTAAGTTAAATAACACAGTTCGGTAAAGGTGGCAAATCTTCCCTTCAATGTCACTCTCGCGGTAGTAGGTCACGTACTGATGTTAAAATATTATGAATGTAAGTAAATTGCATCGCGCGCGTGCGACACGGAGTACCTAAATCGCCGCGTGCGCAAAACAGCAAATGTAGGGTGAAACCATACAAGAAGTTTTCGTCAGTACCTACCTGCCCGTGCCGGGAGTAGTTTCTGTGTCGATTTTTTCATATCCTCAATTCTTTGTCAAAACTTGATTTTTATACGATTTATATGTAAAGATTCACAATGGAAACACATTGGGACGATTACAAGACAAAAGTAGTTTTCGTCAGTACCTACCTGCCCGTGCCGGGAGTAGTTTCTGTATCGATTTTTTCATATCCTCAATTCATTGTCGAAACTTGATTTTTATATGATTTATATGTAAACATGCACAATGGAAACACTTTGGGATGATTATAAGACAAAAGTGGTTTTCGTCAGTACCTACCTGCCCGTGCCGGGAGTAGTTTCTGTATCGATTTTTTCATATCCTCAATTCTTTGTCGAAACTTGATTTTTATACGATTTATATGTAAACATTCACAATGGAAACACATTGGGACGATTATAAGACAAAAGTAGTTTTCGTCAGTACTTACCTGCGCGTGCCGGGAGTAGTTTCTCTATCGATTTTTTCATATCCTCAATTCTTTGTCAAAACTAGAATTTTATACGATTTATATGTAAAGATTCACAATGGAAACACATTGGGACGATTAAAAGACAAAAGTAGTTTTCGTCAGTGCAAACTGCCCGTGCCGGGAGTAGTTTCTGTATCGATTTTTTCATATCCTCAATTATTTGTCAAAACTTGATATTTATACGATTTATATGTAAAGATTCACAATGGAAACACATTGGGACGATTATAAGACAAAAGTAGTTTTCGTCAGTACCTACCTGCCCGTGCCGGGAGTAGTTTCTGTATCGATTTTTTCATATCCTCAATTCTTTGTCAAAACTTGATTTTTATACGATTTATATGTAAACATTCACAATGGAAACACATTGGGACGATTAAAAGACAAAAGTAGTTTTCGTCAGTACCTGCCCGTGCCGGGAGTAGTTTCTCTATCGATTTTTTCATATCCTCAATTCTTTGTCAAAACTTGATTTTTATACGATTTATATGTAAAGATTCACAATGGAAACACATTGGGACGATTAAAAGACAAAAGTAGTTTTCGTCAGTACCTACCTGCCCGTGCCGGGAGTAGTTTCTGTATCGATTTTTTCATATCCTCAATTCTTTGTCGAAACTTGATTTTTATACGATTTATATGTAAACATTCACAATGGAAACATTGGGACGATTATAAGACAAAAGTAGTTTTCGTCAGTACCTACCTGCCCGTGCCGGGAGTAGTTTCTGTATCGATTTTTTCATATCCTCAATTCTTTGTCAAAACTTGATTTTAATATGATTTATATGTAAACATTCACAATGGAAACACATTGGGAAGATTAAAAGACAAAAGTAGTTTTCGTCAGTACCTACCTGCCCGTGCCGGGAGTAGTTTCTGTATCGATTTTTTCATATCCTCAATTCTTTGTCAAAACTTGATTTTTATACGATTTATATGTAAACATTCACAATGGAAACACATTGGGACGATTAAAAGACAAAAGTAGATTTCGTCAGTACCTACCTGCCCGTGCCGGGAGTAGTTTCTGTATCGATTTTTTCATATCCTCAATTCTTTGTCAAAACTTGATTTTTATACGATTTATTATGTAAAGATTCACAATGGAAACACATTGGGACGATTATAAGACAAAAGTAGTTTTCGTCAGTACCTACCTGCCCGTGCCGGGAGTAGTTTCTTTATCGATTTTTGCATATCCTCAATTCTTTGTCAAAACTTGATTTTTATTTGATTTATATGTAAACATTCACAATGGGAACACATTGGGACGATTATAAGACAAAAGTAGTTTTCGTCAGTACCTACCTGCCCGTGCCGGGAGTAGTTTCTCTATCGATTTTTTCATATCCTCAATTCTTTGTCAAAACTTGATTTTTATACGGTTTATATGTAAAGATTCACAATGGAAAAATATTGGGACGATTATAAGACAAAAGTAGTTTTCGTCAGTACCTACCTGCCGTGCCGGGAGTATTTTCTATATGGATTTTTTCATATCCTCAATTCTTTGTCAAAACTTGATTTTAATATGATTTATATGTAAACATTCACAACGGAATCACATTGGGACGATTATAAGACAAAAGTAGTTTTCGTCAGTACCTACCTGCCAATTGCTGCAATTCTTTGTCAAAACTTGATTTTAATATGATTTATATGTAAACATTCACAAGGGAATCACATTGGGACGATTATAAGACAAAAGTAGTTTTCGTCAGTACCTACCTGCCCGTGCCGGGAGTAGTTTCTCTATCGATTTTTTCATATCCTCAATTCTTTGTCAAAACTTGATTTTTATATGATTTATATGTAAACATTCACAATGGAAACACATTGGGACGATTATAAGACAAAAGTAGCTTTCGTCAGTACCTACCTGCCCGTGCCGGGAGTAGTTTCTGTATCGATTTTTTCATATCCTCAATTCTTTGTCAAAACTTGATTTTTATACGGTTTATATGTAAAGATTCACAATGGAAAAATATTGGGACGATTATAAGATAAAAGTAGTTTTTGTCAGTACCTACCTGCCGTGCCGGGAGTAGTTTCTCTATCGATTTTTTCATATCCTCAATTCTTTGTCAAAACTTGATTTTTATATGATTTATATGTAAACATTCACAATGGAAACACATTGGGACGATTATAAGACAAAAGTAGCTTTCGTCAGTACCTACCTGCCCGTGCCGGGAGTAGTTTCTGTATCGATTTTTTCATATCCTCAATTCTTTGTCAAAACTTGATTTTTATACGATTTATTATGTAAAGATTCACAATGGAAACACATTGGGAAAATTAAAAGACAAAAGTAGTTTTCGTCAGTACCTACCTGCCCGTGCCGGGAGTAGTTTCTCTATCGATTTTTGCATATCCTCAATTCTTTGTCAAAACTTGATTTTTATTTGATTTAAGACAAAAGTAGCTTTCGTCAGTACCTACCTGCCCGTGCCGGGAGTAGTTTCTGTATCGATTTTTTCATATCCTCAATTCTTTGTCAAAACTTGATTTTTATACGATTTATTATGTAAAGATTCACAATGGAAACACATTGGGACGATTATAAGACAAAAGTAGTTTTCGTCAGTACCTACCTGCCCGTGCCGGGAGTAGTTTCTTTATCGATTTTTGCATATCCTCAATTCTTTGTCAAAACTTGATTTTTATTTGATTTATATATAGTATTATTATATTTGATTTTATATAGTAGTTTCTGTATCGATTTTTTCATATCCTCAATTCTTTGTCAAAACTTGATTTTTATACGATTTATTATGTAAACATTCACAATGGGAACACATTGGGACGATTAAAAGACAAAAGTAGTTTTCGTCAGTACCTACCTGCCCGTGCCGGGAGTAGTTTCTCTATCGATTTTTTCATATCCTCAATTCTTTGTCAAAACTTGATTTTTATACGGTTTATATGTAAAGATTCACAATGGAAAAATATTGGGACGATTATAAGACAAAAGTAGTTTTCGTCAGTACCTACCTGCCGTGCCGGGAGTATTTTCTATATGGATTTTTTCATATCCTCAATTCTTTGTCAAAACTTGATTTTAATATGATTTATATGTAAACATTCACAACGGAATCACATTGGGACGATTATAAGACAAAAGTAGTTTTCGTCAGTACCTACCTGCCAATTGCTGCAATTCTTTGTCAAAACTTGATTTTAATATGATTTATATGTAAACATTCACAAGGGAATCACATTGGGACGATTATAAGACAAAAGTAGTTTTCGTCAGTACCTACCTGCCCGTGCCGGGAGTAGTTTCTCTATCGATTTTTTCATATCCTCAATTCTTTGTCAAAACTTGATTTTTATATGATTTATATGTAAACATTCACAATGGAAACACATTGGGACGATTATAAGACAAAAGTAGCTTTCGTCAGTACCTACCTGCCCGTGCCGGGAGTAGTTTCTGTATCGATTTTTTCATATCCTCAATTCTTTGTCAAAACTTGATTTTTATACGGTTTATATGTAAAGATTCACAATGGAAAAATATTGGGACGATTATAAGATAAAAGTAGTTTTTGTCAGTACCTACCTGCCGTGCCGGGAGTAGTTTCTCTATCGATTTTTTCATATCCTCAATTCTTTGACAAAACTTGATTTTTATATGATTTATATGTAAACATTCACAATGGAAACACATTGGGACGATTATAAGACAAAAGTAGCTTTCGTCAGTACCTACCTGCCCGTGCCGGGAGTAGTTTCTGTATCGATTTTTTCATATCCTCAATTCTTTGTCAAAACTTGATTTTTATACGATTTATATGTAAACATTCACAATGGAAACACATTGGGACGATTATAAGACAAAAATAGTTTTCGTCAGTACCTACCTGCCGTGCCGGGAGTATTTTCTATATGGATTTATTCATATCCTCAATTCTTTGTCAAAACTTGATTTTAATATGATTTATATGTAATTATTCACAACGGAAACACATTGGGACGATTATAAGACAAAAGTAGTTTTCGTCAGTACCTTTCTGTCCGTGCCGGGAGTAGTTTCTCTATCGATTTTTTCATATCCTCAATTCTTTGTCAAAACTTGATTTTTATATGATTTATATCTAAACATTCACAATGGAAACACATTGGGACGATTATAAGACAAAAGTAGTTTTCGTCAGTACCTACCTGCCCGTGCCGGGAGTAGTTTCTGTATCGATTTTTTCATATCCTCAATTCTTTGTCAAAACTTGATTTTAATATGATTTATATGTAAACATTCACAATGGAAACACATTGGGAAGATTAAAAGACAAAAGTAGTTTTCGTCAGTACCTACCTGCCCGTGCCGGGAGTAGTTTCTGTATCGATTTTTTCATATCCTCAATTCTTTGTCAAAACTTGATTTTTATACGATTTATATGTAAACATTCACAATGGAAACACATTGGGACGATTAAAAGACAAAAGTAGATTTCGTCAGTACCTACCTGCCCGTGCCGGGAGTAGTTTCTGTATCGATTTTTTCATATCCTCAATTCTTTGTCAAAACTTGATTTTTATACGATTTATTATGTAAAGATTCACAATGGAAACACATTGGGACGATTATAAGACAAAAGTAGTTTTCGTCAGTACCTACCTGCCCGTGCCGGGAGTAGTTTCTTTATCGATTTTTGCATATCCTCAATTCTTTGTCAAAACTTGATTTTTATTTGATTTATATGTAAACATTCACAATGGGAACACATTGGGACGATTATAAGACAAAAGTAGTTTTCGTCAGTACCTACCTGCCCGTGCCGGGAGTAGTTTCTCTATCGATTTTTTCATATCCTCAATTCTTTGTCAAAACTTGATTTTTATACGGTTTATATGTAAAGATTCACAATGGAAAAATATTGGGACGATTATAAGACAAAAGTAGTTTTCGTCAGTACCTACCTGCCGTGCCGGGAGTATTTTCTATATGGATTTTTTCATATCCTCAATTCTTTGTCAAAACTTGATTTTAATATGATTTATATGTAAACATTCACAACGGAATCACATTGGGACGATTATAAGACAAAAGTAGTTTTCGTCAGTACCTACCTGCCAATTGCTGCAATTCTTTGTCAAAACTTGATTTTAATATGATTTATATGTAAACATTCACAAGGGAATCACATTGGGACGATTATAAGACAAAAGTAGTTTTCGTCAGTACCTACCTGCCCGTGCCGGGAGTAGTTTCTCTATCGATTTTTTCATATCCTCAATTCTTTGTCAAAACTTGATTTTTATATGATTTATATGTAAACATTCACAATGGAAACACATTGGGACGATTATAAGACAAAAGTAGCTTTCGTCAGTACCTACCTGCCCGTGCCGGGAGTAGTTTCTGTATCGATTTTTTCATATCCTCAATTCTTTGTCAAAACTTGATTTTTATACGGTTTATATGTAAAGATTCACAATGGAAAAATATTGGGACGATTATAAGATAAAAGTAGTTTTTGTCAGTACCTACCTGCCGTGCCGGGAGTAGTTTCTCTATCGATTTTTTCATATCCTCAATTCTTTGTCAAAACTTGATTTTTATATGATTTATATGTAAACATTCACAATGGAAACACATTGGGACGATTATAAGACAAAAGTAGCTTTCGTCAGTACCTACCTGCCCGTGCCGGGAGTAGTTTCTGTATCGATTTTTTCATATCCTCAATTCTTTGTCAAAACTTGATTTTTATACGATTTATTATGTAAAGATTCACAATGGAAACACATTGGGAAGATTAAAAGACAAAAGTAGTTTTCGTCAGTACCTACCTGCCCGTGCCGGGAGTAGTTTCTCTATCGATTTTTGCATATCCTCAATTCTTTGTCAAAACTTGATTTTTATTTGATTTAAGACAAAAGTAGCTTTCGTCAGTACCTACCTGCCCGTGCCGGGAGTAGTTTCTGTATCGATTTTTTCATATCCTCAATTCTTTGTCAAAACTTGATTTTTATACGATTTATTATGTAAAGATTCACAATGGAAACACATTGGGACGATTATAAGACAAAAGTAGTTTTCGTCAGTACCTACCTGCCCGTGCCGGGAGTAGTTTCTTTATCGATTTTTGCATATCCTCAATTCTTTGTCAAAACTTGATTTTTATTTGATTTATATATAGTATTATTATATTTGATTTTATATAGTAGTTTCTGTATCGATTTTTTCATATCCTCAATTCTTTGTCAAAACTTGATTTTTATACGATTTATTATGTAAACATTCACAATGGGAACACATTGGGACGATTAAAAGACAAAAGTAGTTTTCGTCAGTACCTACCTGCCCGTGCCGGGAGTAGTTTCTCTATCGATTTTTTCATATCCTCAATTCTTTGTCAAAACTTGATTTTTATACGGTTTATATGTAAAGATTCACAATGGAAAAATATTGGGACGATTATAAGACAAAAGTAGTTTTCGTCAGTACCTACCTGCCGTGCCGGGAGTATTTTCTATATGGATTTTTTCATATCCTCAATTCTTTGTCAAAACTTGATTTTAATATGATTTATATGTAAACATTCACAACGGAATCACATTGGGACGATTATAAGACAAAAGTAGTTTTCGTCAGTACCTACCTGCCAATTGCTGCAATTCTTTGTCAAAACTTGATTTTAATATGATTTATATGTAAACATTCACAAGGGAATCACATTGGGACGATTATAAGACAAAAGTAGTTTTCGTCAGTACCTACCTGCCCGTGCCGGGAGTAGTTTCTCTATCGATTTTTTCATATCCTCAATTCTTTGTCAAAACTTGATTTTTATATGATTTATATGTAAACATTCACAATGGAAACACATTGGGACGATTATAAGACAAAAGTAGCTTTCGTCAGTACCTACCTGCCCGTGCCGGGAGTAGTTTCTGTATCGATTTTTTCATATCCTCAATTCTTTGTCAAAACTTGATTTTTATACGGTTTATATGTAAAGATTCACAATGGAAAAATATTGGGACGATTATAAGATAAAAGTAGTTTTTGTCAGTACCTACCTGCCGTGCCGGGAGTAGTTTCTCTATCGATTTTTTCATATCCTCAATTCTTTGACAAAACTTGATTTTTATATGATTTATATGTAAACATTCACAATGGAAACACATTGGGACGATTATAAGACAAAAGTAGCTTTCGTCAGTACCTACCTGCCCGTGCCGGGAGTAGTTTCTGTATCGATTTTTTCATATCCTCAATTCTTTGTCAAAACTTGATTTTTATACGATTTATATGTAAACATTCACAATGGAAACACATTGGGACGATTATAAGACAAAAATAGTTTTCGTCAGTACCTACCTGCCGTGCCGGGAGTATTTTCTATATGGATTTATTCATATCCTCAATTCTTTGTCAAAACTTGATTTTAATATGATTTATATGTAATTATTCACAACGGAAACACATTGGGACGATTATAAGACAAAAGTAGTTTTCGTCAGTACCTTTCTGTCCGTGCCGGGAGTAGTTTCTCTATCGATTTTTTCATATCCTCAATTCTTTGTCAAAACTTGATTTTTATATGATTTATATCTAAACATTCACAATGGAAACACATTGGGACGATTATAAGACAAAAGTAGTTTTCGTCAGTACCTACCTGCCCGTGCCGGGAGTAGTTTCTGTATCGATTTTTTCATATCCTCAATTCTTTGTCAAAACTTAATTTTAATATGATTTATATGTAAACATTCACAACGGAATCACATTGGGACGATTATAAGACAAAAGTAGTTTTCGTCAGTACCTACCTGCCCGTGCCGGGAGTAGTTTCTCTATCGATTTTTTCATATCCTCAATTCTTTGTCAAAACTTGATTTTTATACGGTTTATATGTAAAGATTCACAATGGAAAAATATTGGGACGATTATAAGACAAAAGTAGTTTTCGTCAGTACCTACCTGCCGTGCCGGGAGTATTTTCTATATAGATTTTTTCATATCCTCAATTCTTTGTCAAAACTTGATTTTAATATGATTTATATGTAAACATTCACAATGGAAACACATTGGGACGATTATAAGACAAAAGTAGTTTTCGTCAGTACCTACCTGCCCGTGCCGGGAGTAGTTTCTTTATCGATTTTTTCATATCCTCAATTCTTTGTCAAAACTTGATTTTTATTTGATTTATATGTAAACATTCACAATGGGAACACATTGGGACGATTAAAAGACAAAAGTAGTTTTCGTCAGTACCTACCTGCCCGTGCCGGGAGTAGTTCCTCTATCGATTTTTTCATATCCTCAATTCTTTGTCAAAACTTGATTTTTATACGGTTTATATGTAAAGATTCACAATGGAAAAATATTGGGACGATTATAAGACAAAAGTAGTTTTCGTCAGTACCTACCTGCCGTGCCGGGAGTATTTTCTATATGGATTTTTTCATATCCTCAATTCTTTGTCAAAACTTGATTTTAATATGATTTATATGTAAACATTCACAACGGAATCACATTGGGACGATTATAAGACAAAAGTAGTTTTCGTCAGTACCTTTCTGTCCGTGCCGGGAGTAGTTTCTCTATCGATTTTTTCATATCCTCAATTCTTTGTCAAAACTTGATTTTTATATGATTTATATGTAAACATTCACAATGGAAACACATTGGGACGATTATAAGACAAAAGTAGTTTTCGTCAGTACCTACCTGCCCGTGCCGGGAGTAGTTTCTGTATCGATTTTTTCATATCCTCAATTCTTTGTCAAAACTTGATTTTAATATGATTTATATGTAAACATTCACAACGGAATCACATTGGGACGATTATAAGACAAAAGTAGTTTTCGTCAGTACCTACCTGCCCGTGCCGGGAGTAGTTTCTCTATCGATTTTTTCATATCCTCAATTCTTTGTCAAAACTTGATTTTTATACGGTTTATATGTAAAGATTCACAATGGAAAAATATTGGGACGATTATAAGACAAAAGTAGTTTTCGTCAGTACCTACCTGCCGTGCCGGGAGTATTTTCTATATGGATTTTTTCATATCCTCAATTCTTTGTCAAAACTTGATTTTAATATGATTTATATGTAAACATTCACAACGGAATCACATTGGGACGATTATAAGACAAAAGTAGTTTTCGTCAGTACCTACCTGCCAATTGCTGCAATTCTTTGTCAAAACTTGATTTTAATATGATTTATATGTAAACATTCACAAGGGAATCACATTGGGACGATTATAAGACAAAAGTAGTTTTCGTCAGTACCTACCTGCCCGTGCCGGGAGTAGTTTCTCTATCGATTTTTTCATATCCTCAATTCTTTGTCAAAACTTGATTTTTATATGATTTATATGTAAACATTCACAATGGAAACACATTGGGACGATTATAAGACAAAAGTAGTTTTTGTCCGTACCTACCTGCCCGTGCCGGGAGTAGTTTCTGTATCGATTTTTTCATATCCTCATTTCTTTGTCAAAACTTGATTTATATACGATTTATATGTAAAGATTCACAATGGAAACACATTGGGACGATTATAAGACAAAAGTAGTTTTCGTCAGTACCTACCTGCCCGTGCCGGGAGTAGTTTCTGTATCGATTTTTTCATATCCTCAATTCTTTGTTAAAACTTGATTTTTATATGATTTATATGAAAAGATTCACAATGGAAACACATTGGGACGATTATAAGACAAAAGTAGTTTTCGTCAGTACCTACCTGCCCGTGCCGGGAGTAGTTTCTGTATCGATTTTTTAATATCCTCAATTCTTTGTCAAAACTTGATTTTTATATGATTTACATGTAAACATTCACAATGGAAACACATTGGGATGATTAAAAGACAAAAGTAGTTTTCGTCAGTACCTACCTGCCCGTGCCGGGAGTAGTTTCTGTATCGATTTTTTCATATCCTCAATTCTTTGTCAAAACTTGATTTTTATACGGTTTATATATAAAGATTCACAATGGAAAAATATTGGGACGATTATAAGACAAAAGTAGTTTTCGTCAGTACCTACCTGCCGTGCCGGGAGTATTTTCTATATGGATTTTTTCATATCCTCAATTCTTTGTCAAAACTTGATTTTAATATGATTTATATGTAAACATTCACAAGGGAATCACATTGGGACGATTATAAGACAAAAGTAGTTTTCGTCAGTACCTACCTGCCCGTGCCCGGAGTAGTTTCTCTATCGATTTTTTCATATCCTCAATTCTTTGTCAAAACTTGATTTTTATATGATTTATATCTAAACATTCACAATGGAAACACATTGGGACGATTATAAGACAAAAGTAGTTTTCGTCAGTACCTACCTGCCCGAGCCGGGAGTAGTTTCTGCATCGATTTTTTCATATCCTCAATTCTTTGTCAAAACTTGATTTTTATATGATTTATATGTAAACATTCACAATGGAAACACATTGGGACGATTATAAGACAAAAGTAGTTTTCGTCAGTACCTACCTGCCCGTGCCGGGAGTAGTTTCTGTATCGATTTTTTCATATCCTCAATTCTTTGTCAAAACTTGATTTTAATATGATTTATATGTAAACATTCACAATGGAAACACATTGGGACGATTAAAAGACAAAAGTAGATTTCGTCAGTACCTACCTGCCCGTGCCGGGAGTAGTTTCTGTATCGATTTTTTCATATCCTCAATTCTTTGTCAAAACTTGATTTTTATACGATTTATTATGTAAAGATTCACAATGGAAACACATTGGGACGATTATAAGACAAAAGTAGTTTTCGTCAGTACCTACCTGCCCGTGCCGGGAGTAGTTTCTTTATCGATTTTTTCATATCCTCAATTCTTTGTCAAAACTTGATTTTTATACGGTTTATATGTAAAGATTCACAATGGAAAAATATTGGGATGATTATAAGACAAAAGTAGTTTTCGTCGGTACCTACCTGCCGTGCCGGGAGTATTTTCTATATGGATTTTTTCATATCCTCAATTCTTTGTCAAAACTTGATTTTTATTATGATTTATATCTAAACATTCACAATGGAAACACATTGGGACGATTATAAGACAAAAGTAGTTTTCGTCAGTACCTACTTGCCCGTGCCGGGAGTAGTTTCTGTATCGATTTTTTCATATCCTCAATTCTTTGTCAAAACTTGATTTTTATAAGATTTATATGTAAACATTCACAATGGAAACACATTGGGACGATTATAAGACAAAAGTAGCTTTCGTCAGTACCTACCTGCCCGTGCCGGGAGTAGTTTCTGTATCGATTTTTTCATATCCTCAATTCTTTGTCAAAACTTGATTTTTATACGGTTTATATGTAAAGATTCACAATGGAAAAATATTGGGACGATTATAAGATAAAAGTAGTTTTCGTCAGTACCTACCTGCCGTGCCGGGAATATTTTCTATATGGATTTTTTCATATCCTCAATTCTTTGTCAAAACTTGATTTTAATATGATTTATATGTAAACATTCACAATGGAAACACATTGGGACGATTATAAGACAAAAGTAGTTTTCGTCAGTACCTACCTGCCCGTGCCGGGAGTAGTTTCTTTATCGATTTTTTCATATCCTCAATTCTTTGTCAAAACTTGATTTTTATTTGATTTATATGTAAACATTCACAATGGGAACACATTGGGACGATTAAAAGACAAAAGTAGTTTTCGTCAGTACCTACCTGCCCGTGCCGGGAGTAGTTTCTCTATCGATTTTTTCATATCCTCAATTCTTTGTCAAAACTTGATTTTTATACGGTTTATATGTAAAGATTCACAATGGAAAAATATTGGGACGATTATAAGACAAAAGTAGTTTTCGTCAGTACCTACCTGCCGTGCCGGGAGTATTTTCTATATGGATTTTTTCATATCCTCAATTCTTTGTCAAAACTTGATTTTAATATGATTTATATGTAAACATTCACAACGGAATCACATTGGGACGATTATAAGACAAAAGTAGTTTTCGTCAGTACCTACCTGCCAATTGCTGCAATTCTTTGTCAAAACTTGATTTTAATATGATTTATATGTAAACATTCACAAGGGAATCAGATTGGGACGATTATAAGACAAAAGTAGTTTTCGTCAGTACCTACCTGCCCGTGCCGGGAGTAGTTTCTCTATCGATTTTTTCATATCCTCAATTCTTTGTCAAAACTTGATTTTTATATGATTTATATGTAAACATTCACAATGGAAACACATTGGGACGATTATAAGACAAAAGTAGTTTTTGTCCGTACCTACCTGCCCGTGCCGGGAGTAGTTTCTGTATCGATTTTTTCATATCCTCATTTCTTTGTCAAAACTTGATTTATATACGATTTATATGTAAAGATTCACAATGGAAACACATTGGGACGATTATAAGACAAAAGTAGTTTTCGTCAGTACCTACCTGCCCGTGCCCGGAGTAGTTTCTCTATCGATTTTTTCATATCCTCAATTCTTTGTCAAAACTTGATTTTTATATGATTTATATCTAAACATTCACAATGGAAACACATTGGGACGATTATAAGACAAAAGTAGTTTTCGTCAGTACCTACCTGCCCGAGCCGGGAGTAGTTTCTGCATCGATTTTTTCATATCCTCAATTCTTTGTCAAAACTTGATTTTTATATGATTTATATGTAAACATTCACAATGGAAACACATTGGGACGATTATAAGACAAAAGTAGTTTTCGTCAGTACCTACTTGCCCGTGCCGGGAGTAGTTTCTGTATCGATTTTTTCATATCCTCAATTCTTTGTCAAAACTTGATTTTTATATGATTTATATGTAAACATTCACAATGGAAACACATTGGGACGATTATAAGACAAAAGTAGCTTTCGTCAGTACCTACCTGCCCGTGCCGGGAGTAGTTTCTGTATCGATTTTTTCATATCCTCAATTCTTTGTCAAAACTTGATTTTTATACGGTTTATATGTAAAGATTCACAATGGAAAAATATTGGAACGATTATAAGACAAAAGTAGTTTTCGTCAGTACCTACCTGCCGTGCCGGGAGTATTTTCTATATGGATTTTTTCATATCCTCAATTCTTTGTCAAAACTTGATTTTAATATGATTTATATGTAAACATTCACAAGGGAATCACATTGGGACGATTATAAGACAAAAGTAGTTTTCGTCAGTACCTACCTGCCCGTGCCCGGAGTAGTTTCTCTATCGATTTTTTCATATCCTCAATTCTTTGTCAAAACTTGATTTTTATATGATTTATATCTAAACATTCACAATGGAAACACATTGGGACGATTATAAGACAAAAGTAGTTTTCGTCAGTACCTACCTGCCCGAGCCGGGAGTAGTTTCTGCATCGATTTTTTCATATCCTCAATTCTTTGTCAAAACTTGATTTTTATATGATTTATATGTAAACATTCACAATGGAAACACATTGGGACGATTAAAAGACAAAAGTAGATTTCGTCAGTACCTACCTGCCCGTGCCGGGAGTAGTTTCTGTATCGATTTTTTCATATCCTCAATTCTTTGTCAAAACTTGATTTTAATATGATTTATATGTAAACATTCACAATGGAAACACATTGGGACGATTAAAAGACAAAAGTAGTTTTCGTCAGTACCTACCTGCCCGTGCCGGGAGTAGTTTCTGTACCGATTTTTTCATATCCTCAATTCTTTGTCAAAACTTGATATTAATATGATTTATATGTAAACATTCACAATGGAAACACATTGGGAAGATTAAAAGACAAAAGTAGTTTTCGTCAGTACCTACCTGCCCGTGCCGGGAGTAGTTTCTGTATCGATTTTTTCATATCCTCAATTCTTTGTTAAAACTTGATTTTTATATGATTTATATGAAAAGATTCACAATGGAAACACATTGGGACGATTATAAGACAAAAGTAGTTTTCGTCAGTACCTACCTGCCGTGCCGGGAGTATTTTCTATATGGATTTTTTCATATCCTCAATTCTTTGTCAAAACTTGATTTTAATATGATTTATATGTAAACATTCACAAGGGAATCACATTGGGACGATTATAAGACAAAAGTAGTTTTCGTCAGTACCTACCTGCCCGTGCCCGGAGTAGTTTCTCTATCGATTTTTTCATATCCTCAATTCTTTGTCAAAACTTGATTTTTATATGATTTATATCTAAACATTCACAATGGAAACACATTGGGACGATTATAAGACAAAAGTAGTTTTCGTCAGTACCTACCTGCCCGAGCCGGGAGTAGTTTCTGCATCGATTTTTTCATATCCTCAATTCTTTGTCAAAACTTGATTTTTATATGATTTATATGTAAACATTCACAATGGAAACACATTGGGACGATTATAAGACAAAAGTAGTTTTCGTCAGTACCTACCTGCCCGTGCCGGGAGTAGTTTCTGTATCGATTTTTTCATATCCTCAATTCTTTGTCAAAACTTGATTTTAATATGATTTATATGTAAACATTCACAATGGAAACACATTGGGACGATTAAAAGACAAAAGTAGATTTCGTCAGTACCTACCTGCCCGTGCCGGGAGTAGTTTCTGTATCGATTTTTTCATATCCTCAATTCTTTGTCAAAACTTGATTTTTATACGATTTATTATGTAAAGATTCACAATGGAAACACATTGGGACGATTATAAGACAAAAGTAGTTTTCGTCAGTACCTACCTGCCCGTGCCGGGAGTAGTTTCTTTATCGATTTTTTCATATCCTCAATTCTTTGTCAAAACTTGATTTTTATACGGTTTATATGTAAAGATTCACAATGGAAAAATATTGGGATGATTATAAGACAAAAGTAGTTTTCGTCGGTACCTACCTGCCGTGCCGGGAGTATTTTCTATATGGATTTTTTCATATCCTCAATTCTTTGTCAAAACTTGATTTTTATTATGATTTATATCTAAACATTCACAATGGAAACACATTGGGACGATTATAAGACAAAAGTAGTTTTCGTCAGTACCTACTTGCCCGTGCCGGGAGTAGTTTCTGTATCGATTTTTTCATATCCTCAATTCTTTGTCAAAACTTGATTTTTATAAGATTTATATGTAAACATTCACAATGGAAACACATTGGGACGATTATAAGACAAAAGTAGCTTTCGTCAGTACCTACCTGCCCGTGCCGGGAGTAGTTTCTGTATCGATTTTTTCATATCCTCAATTCTTTGTCAAAACTTGATTTTTATACGGTTTATATGTAAAGATTCACAATGGAAAAATATTGGGACGATTATAAGATAAAAGTAGTTTTCGTCAGTACCTACCTGCCGTGCCGGGAATATTTTCTATATGGATTTTTTCATATCCTCAATTCTTTGTCAAAACTTGATTTTAATATGATTTATATGTAAACATTCACAATGGAAACACATTGGGACGATTATAAGACAAAAGTAGTTTTCGTCAGTACCTACCTGCCCGTGCCGGGAGTAGTTTCTTTATCGATTTTTTCATATCCTCAATTCTTTGTCAAAACTTGATTTTTATTTGATTTATATGTAAACATTCACAATGGGAACACATTGGGACGATTAAAAGACAAAAGTAGTTTTCGTCAGTACCTACCTGCCCGTGCCGGGAGTAGTTTCTCTATCGATTTTTTCATATCCTCAATTCTTTGTCAAAACTTGATTTTTATACGGTTTATATGTAAAGATTCACAATGGAAAAATATTGGGACGATTATAAGACAAAAGTAGTTTTCGTCAGTACCTACCTGCCGTGCCGGGAGTATTTTCTATATGGATTTTTTCATATCCTCAATTCTTTGTCAAAACTTGATTTTAATATGATTTATATGTAAACATTCACAACGGAATCACATTGGGACGATTATAAGACAAAAGTAGTTTTCGTCAGTACCTACCTGCCAATTGCTGCAATTCTTTGTCAAAACTTGATTTTAATATGATTTATATGTAAACATTCACAAGGGAATCAGATTGGGACGATTATAAGACAAAAGTAGTTTTCGTCAGTACCTACCTGCCCGTGCCGGGAGTAGTTTCTCTATCGATTTTTTCATATCCTCAATTCTTTGTCAAAACTTGATTTTTATATGATGTATATGTAAACATTCACAATGGAAACACATTGGGACGATTATAAGACAAAAGTAGTTTTTGTCCGTACCTACCTGCCCGTGCCGGGAGTAGTTTCTGTATCGATTTTTTCATATCCTCATTTCTTTGTCAAAACTTGATTTATATACGATTTATATGTAAAGATTCACAATGGAAACACATTGGGACGATTATAAGACAAAAGTAGTTTTCGTCAGTACCTACCTGCCCGTGCCCGGAGTAGTTTCTCTATCGATTTTTTCATATCCTCAATTCTTTGTCAAAACTTGATTTTTATATGATTTATATCTAAACATTCACAATGGAAACACATTGGGACGATTATAAGACAAAAGTAGTTTTCGTCAGTACCTACCTGCCCGAGCCGGGAGTAGTTTCTGCATCGATTTTTTCATATCCTCAATTCTTTGTCAAAACTTGATTTTTATATGATTTATATGTAAACATTCACAATGGAAACACATTGGGACGATTATAAGACAAAAGTAGTTTTCGTCAGTACCTACTTGCCCGTGCCGGGAGTAGTTTCTGTATCGATTTTTTCATATCCTCAATTCTTTGTCAAAACTTGATTTTTATATGATTTATATGTAAACATTCACAATGGAAACACATTGGGACGATTATAAGACAAAAGTAGCTTTCGTCAGTACCTACCTGCCCGTGCCGGGAGTAGTTTCTGTATCGATTTTTTCATATCCTCAATTCTTTGTCAAAACTTGATTTTTATACGGTTTATATGTAAAGATTCACAATGGAAAAATATTGGAACGATTATAAGACAAAAGTAGTTTTCGTCAGTACCTACCTGCCGTGCCGGGAGTATTTTCTATATGGATTTTTTCATATCCTCTATTCTTTGTCAAAACTTGATTTTAATATGATTTATATGTAAACATTCACAAGGGAATCACATTGGGACGATTATAAGACAAAAGTAGTTTTCGTCAGTACCTACCTGCCCGTGCCCGGAGTAGTTTCTCTATCGATTTTTTCATATCCTCAATTCTTTGTCAAAACTTGATTTTTATATGATTTATATCTAAACATTCACAATGGAAACACATTGGGACGATTATAAGACAAAAGTAGTTTTCGTCAGTACCTACCTGCCCGAGCCGGGAGTAGTTTCTGCATCGATTTTTTCATATCCTCAATTCTTTGTCAAAACTTGATTTTTATATGATTTATATGTAAACATTCACAATGGAAACACATTGGGACGATTAAAAGACAAAAGTAGTTTTCGTCAGTACCTACCTGCCCGTGCCGGGAGTAGTTTCTGTATCGATTTTTTCATATCCTCAATTCTTTGTCAAAACTTGATTTTAATATGATTTATATGTAAACATTCACAATGGAAACACATTGGGACGATTAAAAGACAAAAGTAGATTTCGTCAGTACCTACCTGCCCGTGCCGGGAGTAGTTTCTGTATCGATTTTTTCATATCCTCAATTCTTTGTCAAAACTTGATTTTAATATGATTTATATGTAAACATTCACAATGGAAACACATTGGGACGATTAAAAGACAAAAGTAGTTTTCGTCAGTACCTACCTGCCCGTGCCGGGAGTAGTTTCTGTACCGATTTTTTCATATCCTCAATTCTTTGTCAAAACTTGATATTAATATGATTTATATGTAAACATTCACAATGGAAACACATTGGGAAGATTAAAAGACAAAAGTAGTTTTCGTCAGTACCTACCTGCCCGTGCCGGGAGTAGTTTCTGTATCGATTTTTTCATATCCTCAATTCTTTGTTAAAACTTGATTTTTATATGATTTATATGAAAAGATTCACAATGGAAACACATTGGGACGATTATAAGACAAAAGTAGTTTTCGTCAGTACCTACCTGCCCGTGCCGGGAGTAGTTTCTGTATCGATTTTTTAATATCCTCAATTCTTTGTCAAAACTTGATTTTTATATGATTTACATGTAAACATTCACAATGGAAACACATTGGGATGATTAAAAGACAAAAGTAGTTTTCGTCAGTACCTACCTGCCCGTGCCGGGAGTAGTTTCTGTATCGATTTTTTCATATCCTCAATTCTTTGTCAAAACTTGATTTTTATACGGTTTATATGTAAAGATTCACAATGGAAAAATATTGGGACGATTATAAGACAAAAGTAGTTTTCGTCAGTACCTACCTGCCGTGCCGGGAGTATTTTCTATATGGATTTTTTCATATCCTCAATTCTTTGACAAAACTTGATTTTAATATGATTTATATGTAAACATTCACAAGGGAATCACATTGGGACGATTATAAGACAAAAGTAGTTTTCGTCAGTACCTACCTGCCCGTGCCCGGAGTAGTTTCTCTATCGATTTTTTCATATCCTCAATTCTTTGTCAAAACTTGATTTTAATATGATTTATATGTAAACATTCACAATGGAAACACATTGGGACGATTAAAAGACAAAAGTAGATTTCGTCAGTACCTACCTGCCCGTGCCGGGAGTAGTTTCTGTATCGATTTTTTCATATCCTCAATTCTTTGTCAAAACTTGATTTTTATACGATTTATTATGTAAAGATTCACAATGGAAACACATTGGGACGATTATAAGACAAAAGTAGTTTTCGTCAGTACCTACCTGCCCGTGCCGGGAGTAGTTTCTTTATCGATTTTTTCATATCCTCAATTCTTTGTCAAAACTTGATTTTTATACGGTTTATATGTAAAGATTCACAATGGAAAAATATTGGGACGATTATAAGACAAAAGTAGTTTTCGTCAGTACCTACCTGCCGTGCCGGGAGTATTTTCTATATGGATTTTTTCATATCCTCAATTCTTTGACAAAACTTGATTTTAATATGATTTATATGTAAACATTCACAAGGGAATCACATTGGGACGATTATAAGACAAAAGTAGTTTTCGTCAGTACCTACCTGCCCGTGCCCGGAGTAGTTTCTCTATCGATTTTTTCATATCCTCAATTCTTTGTCAAAACTTGATTTTAATATGATTTATATGTAAACATTCACAATGGAAACACATTGGGACGATTAAAAGACAAAAGTAGATTTCGTCAGTACCTACCTGCCCGTGCCGGGAGTAGTTTCTGTATCGATTTTTTCATATCCTCAATTCTTTGTCAAAACTTGATTTTTATACGATTTATTATGTAAAGATTCACAATGGAAACACATTGGGACGATTATAAGACAAAAGTAGTTTTCGTCAGTACCTACCTGCCCGTGCCGGGAGTAGTTTCTTTATCGATTTTTTCATATCCTCAATTCTTTGTCAAAACTTGATTTTTATTTGATTTATATGTAAACATTCACAATGGGAACACATTGGGACGATTAAAAGACAAAAGTAGTTTTCGTCAGTACCTACCTGCCCGTGCCGGGAGTAGTTTCTCTATCGATTTTTTCATATCCTCAATTCTTTGTCAAAACTTGATTTTTATACGGTTTATATGTAAAGATTCACAATGGAAAAATATTGGGACGATTATAAGACAAAAGTAGTTTTCGTCAGTACCTACCTGCCGTGCCGGGAGTATTTTCTATATGGATTTTTTCATATCCTCAATTCTTTGTCAAAACTTGATTTTAATATGATTTATATGTAAACATTCACAACGGAATCACATTGGGACGATTATAAGACAAAAGTAGTTTTCGTCAGTACCTACCTGCCAATTGCTGCAATTCTTTGTCAAAACTTGATTTTAATATGATTTATATGTAAACATTCACAAGGGAATCACATTGGGACGATTATAAGACAAAAGTAGTTTTCGTCAGTACCTACCTGCCCGTGCCGGGAGTAGTTTCTCTATCGATTTTTTCATATCCTCAATTCTTTGTCAAAACTTGATTTTTATATGATTTATATGTAAACATTCACAATGGAAACACATTGGGACGATTATAAGACAAAAGTAGCTTTCGTCAGTACCTACCTGCCCGTGCCGGGAGTAGTTTCTGTATCGATTTTTTCATATCCTCAATTCTTTGTCAAAACTTGATTTTTATACGGTTTATATGTAAAGATTCACAATGGAAAAATATTGGGACGATTATAAGATAAAAGTAGTTTTCGTCAGTACCTACCTGCCGTGCCGGGAGTAGTTTCTCTATCGATTTTTTCATATCCTCAATTCTTTGTCAAAACTTGATTTTTATATGATTTATATGTAAACATTCACAATGGAAACACATTGGGACGATTATAAGACAAAAGTAGTTTTCGTCAGTACCTACCTGCCCGTGCCGGGAGTAGTTTCTGTATCGATTTTTTAATATCCTCAATTCTTTGTCAAAACTTGATTTTTATATGATTTACATGTAAACATTCACAATGGAAACACATTGGGATGATTAAAAGACAAAAGTAGTTTTCGTCAGTACCTACCTGCCCGTGCCGGGAGTAGTTTCTGTATCGATTTTTTCATATCCTCAATTCTTTGTCAAAACTTGATTTTTATACGGTTTATATGTAAAGATTCACAATGGAAAAATATTGGGACGATTATAAGACAAAAGTAGTTTTCGTCAGTACCTACCTGCCGTGCCGGGAGTATTTTCTATATGGATTTTTTCATATCCTCAATTCTTTGTCAAAACTTGATTTTAATATGATTTATATGTAAACATTCACAAGGGAATCACATTGGGACGATTATAAGACAAAAGTAGTTTTCGTCAGTACCTACCTGCCCGTGCCGGGAGTAGTTTCTGTACCGATTTTTTCATATCCTCAATTCTTTGTCAAAACTTGATATTAATATGATTTATATGTAAACATTCACAATGGAAACACATTGGGAAGATTAAAAGACAAAAGTAGTTTTCGTCAGTACCTACCTGCCCGTGCCGGGAGTAGTTTCTGTATCGAATTTTTCATATCCTCAATTCTTTGTCAAAACTTGATTTTTATACGATTTATATGTAAAGATTCACAATGGAAACACATTGGGACGATTATAAGACAAAAGTAATTTTCGTCAGTACCTACCTGCCCGTGCCGGGAGTAGTTTCTTTATCGATTTTTTCATATCCTCAATTCTTTGTCAAAACTTGATTTTTATATGATTTATATGTAAACATTCACAATGGGAACACATTGGGAAGATTAAAAGACAAAAGTAGTTTTCGTCAGTACCTACCTGCCCGTGCCGGGAGTAGTTTCTCTATCGATTTTTTCATATCCTCAATTCTTTGTCAAAACATGATTTTTATACGATTTATATGTAAAGATTCACAATGGAAACACATTGGGACGATTAAAAGACAAAAGTAGTATTCGTCAGTACCTACCTGCCCGTGCCGGGAGTAGTTTCTGTATCGATTTTTTCATATCCTCAATTCTTTGTCAAAACTTGATTTTTATACGATTTATATGTAAAGATTCACAATGGAAACACATTGGAACTATTATAAGACAAAAGTAGTTTTCGTCAGTACCTACCTGCCCGTGCCGGGAGTAGTTTCTGTATCGATTTTTTCATATCCTCAATTCTTTGTCAAAACTTGATTTTTATACGATTTATTATGTAAAGATTCACAATGGACACACATTGGGACGATTATAAGACAAAAGTAGTTTTCGTCAGTACCTACCTGCCCGTGCCGGGAGTAGTTTCTGTATCGATTTTTTCATATCCTCAATTCTTTGTCAAAACTTGATTTTTATACGACTTATATGTAAAGATTCACAATGGAAACACATTGGGACGATTATAAGACAAAAGTAGTTTTCGTCAGTACCTACCTGCCCGTGCCGGGAGTAGTTTCTGTATCGATTTTTTAATATCCTCAATTCTTTGTCAAAACTTGATTTTTATATGATTTACATGTAAACATTCACAATGGAAACACACTGGGATGATTAAAAGACAAAAGTAGTTTTCGTCAGTACCTACCTGCCCGTGCCGGGAGTAGTTTCTGTATCGATTTTTTCATATCCTCAATTCTTTGTCAAAACTTGATTTTTATACGGTTTATATGTAAAGATTCACAATGGAAAAATATTGGGATGATTATAAGACAAAAGTAGTTTTCGTCGGTACCTACCTGCCGTGCCGGGAGTATTTTCTATATGGATTTTTTCATATCCTCAATTCTTTGTCAAAACTTGATTTTTATATGATTTATATCTAAACATTCACAATGGAAACACATTGGGACGATTATAAGACAAAAGTAGTTTTCGTCAGTACCTACTTGCCCGTGCCGGGAGTAGTTTCTGTATCGATTTTTTCATATCCTCAATTCTTTGTCAAAACTTGATTTTTATATGATTTATATGTAAACATTCACAATGGAAACACATTGGGACGATTATAAGACAAAAGTAGTTTTCGTCAGTACCTACCTGCCCGTGCCGGGAGTAGTTTCTGTATCGATTTTTTCATATCCTCAATTCTCATGAAATCATGATCATGAAATATTGGTACAAATGTCAAAAAAATCAGGTGAGATGGGACGGCGCTCTATCTGAGGAGTATGGCTTAGAGTGCGGTGTTAGGCAGGGCGGGATAACTTCAGGCCTCTTGTTTAACCTGTATATTAATGAGCTCATTGGTGAACTCAGCAGCACTCATTCCGGTTGTTTTATTGATGATGTATGTATGAACAATATAAGTTACGCGGACGATATGGTGCTGCTGGGTCCATCGGTGGGCTCTATTCAGAAGCTTGTTAAAATTTGTGAGAACTATGCGGCGGGGCATGGGCTAACATACAATTCTAAAAAAAGTGAAGTCCTTATATTCAAAAGTGGAAATGTAAGGCCTGCCTATGTTCCGCCGATAGTGCTCAATGGTGCGGCTCTGAAGGTAGTTGATGCATTTAAATACTTGGGACATATTGTAAATGAGACCCTAAGCGATGACGCAGACGACGTTGAAAGGGAGCGTAGAGCGCTGGCTGTACGGGGAAACATGATTGCGCGTAGGTTCGCACGCTGCTCGAGAGAAGTAAAAATCACTCTATTTAAGGCCTACTGCCAGTCCTTCTACTCGAGTAGCCTCTGGCTCAACTGCACCCGACGGGCAGCCAGCGCTCTACGTGTCCAGTACAACAACATTTTCAGGATGCTGATGCGGCTGCCTCGCTTTTGCAGCGCGTCTGGTATGTTCGCGGAGGCGCGCACGGACGGCTTTCATGCGATTATTCGTAAAAAAGTCGCTTCCCTACTTCAACGTGCGCGAGCCAGTAGCAACGGCATCCTGAAAATGATTGTTTCACGTCTGGACTGTCCCATCCAATACAAATGGATGAAAATATTGATGGGGTCGATATCCATATAAATGTCCTATTAGGTAAGTAAGTTTTCATTTTGTGTTTTTATTAATATTTCACTCATTTAATTATTAATATTATTTTTTATTTTTTTTTATTTTCCCTTAGTTATATTATTCTATTTTTATTTCATTTTATTTGATTTTATGACTGATCTATTTTAATGACATTTTATTTTTAATTTTGTATGTTTTTATTTTTAAATTTGTATATGGATTGAAAATCTGATAATAAATGAGTTAATAATAATAATAATAAGACAAAAGTAGTTTTCGTCAGTACCTACCTGCCCGTGCCGGGAGTAGTTTCTGTATCGATTTTTTCATATCCTCAATTCTTTGTCAAAACTTGATTTTTATACGATTTATATGTAAAGATTCACAATGGAAACACATTGGGACGATTATAAGACAAAAGAAGTGTAAGGACCTAAGTGAAGACCCTTACATGTGTAGAGATGTAGTTGTAGGCAGTTTACCTATAGCACCTCACTTTGTATTGTTACCGTTGGTAACGTAGTAGTTCAGTTAGTTGAGCACGCAAACTAAACACCCGAGTCTCAAAGATAAAGTTTATTAAGTAAGTTAAATAACACAGTTCGGTAAAGGTGGCAAATCTTCCCTTCAATGTCACTCTCGCGGTAGTAGGTCACGTACTGATGTTAAAATATTATGAATGTAAGTAAATTGCATCGCGCGCGTGCGACACGGAGTACCTAAATCGCCGCGTGCGCAAAACAGCAAATGTAGGGTGAAACCATACATATTGGCAACCCCAAAAGAAAGTTAACTAAAGTTAAGAGTAAATGACTATTAAGAGAAGATCTGCCAGTACAAAGCAAATATAAAACATTATTCATCGAAAGTGAACGCGATGTTGTCATTTGCTTCAGTAGATAGTTGCCGCGGGACCTGCGCCGACGTGGTTGCCGTCATCGCTGATGTCACGTGGCTACGTACTTTCTGGATTGCCCTCTCTTGAATGGGGCGTTGTTGAAGCTCTATATCTTCGTTTTTTGTCTCTCTTGAGCGTACTCGTTTGCTCTTAGAGCACTTAGGTAGGTATTTTTTAACCACCCAGATGATAGTAATGATGATGGCGAATGCGAGTAGAGTGTAGCATATCGCGTATTGATGTAGGTCATGGGTAGAAATTGTTTCGGGGAGGATCTCTCTTTCCTTTTGAAATAGTAGTCTTCGGTCGATGTCTTCGCCTTCCTCCGTTCGTTGTTGGATTTCCCATGGTATTTTGTGGTAAGTCAGGTTAACGATCTTGTTTACTGTCGAGTTCAGCAGTGCGATTTTGAAGTCGGACTCCATCTTCATGTTGGTGTTGTACTGGTTGTGTGAGTAGATGGTGAAGTCCTTGGATTGTAACAAGCATCCTTGCTGCAAAGTTACAATGCTAGTCGATGTTATCGTATATGTTGTGACGTCATTGTCGCACACGGTGCGCAAAGTGCAAGCTCCGCAACAAACAGCCAGCCAGCTGTTTGCCGAATGTAACTCGACCCATACGTCACTGCATGACGTTTTTTTGACGTCACAGGGAGTAGTTGAACTGCGACTTAATAGTTTTGCCTCGCACGGAGCGTCCTTGCTATCTAAGCTAAATACGGGCAAGTTTATGTTACAAATCAAGCGATCTTGTTTCATAACAGTGCATAGTTTTACCTCCTTTTCAGATGGTGAGATATAAGAGTTTTGTTTTAAGTTTACAGCAATATACTGTGACTTTAGCTGTATGATAGTGAATTCTGTCTCATTCTTCATAGGTATTGGGGTAATCTTGTAGAGCAGAAAATCTTCATTTGATGTTAGTGGTATGTGGACTTCGAATAAAAAGTAGTTAGATGTTACTCGAGCTTTCACATAGAGCAGCTTGTAGATATCTTTAATGTCATCTTTGACGTTTTCTAACGGCAATGATAGTCTTTTTGGTAGGCTTCCAGAGATGACGTTTAATTGTTCCACCAAGTTTACAGGGGTGAGTAAATGTACATCCATATGTCCTTTGTACACATTAGTGAGTGTATCAAAAAGCAATTCTTGCATTTCTCTCAAGTTTTTGAGTAGTAGGTAAGTAGATAAAGATGCTGAATTGAAGTAGCTAGTTGCCATGAGGATTTCCATAGTAGACTCAACCTTAGCTAGATTGAAGTTAGTTTCGTTCACAAAGTTGTCGACCATGTTGAGTTGTCGGTGAATGTTTTCTTCAGTTTTCTTTAGCATCTTGTTCTCCAGCTCCACAATGGAAGTTTGATTTTTCATCAGTCCAAGTAAGTAGTTCTCGTTCTTCTGAATAGCCTTTATGTCTTGATGGTATTTGTCGGCGAATTCTTGGTCAAGAACACCGAACAGGCTGTTTGCAATGGAGCCGACCCCGTTGATCAATCCTCTCTTCCTGCGATTGCCTAGCTGTTGGTGAGGGGCCAGTAAGATGTTGTTGTAGTGATTTAGAAGTTCCATTTCGTGAGTTAGTTGTCCAAGTGTTGTTTCACAATATCTTGGGTCAGTTCGATGGCAAAAATTAGTTAAGTTGTGTAAATAGTTTTCGACACGTTCCATACCATTCCAATAGTTAGTTAAGTTGTAGTACATTAGTAGTGTCCACTCGTTATGTATCGTCTGCATTGTTCCTAGCGCATCATAATAAATCGGCCTGTGTGGCTCGAGGCTTGTAATGTGTGCGCTTGAGCGCGTAGTACTGTCGACGCTGTGTACTAATGTGAACATTGATAATAATGTTATTAAAAAAGTTGTGAATGTTTTCTTGGCGGCTTGGTTAGTTTTTGAAGGTTTTGGTACATCTTGTTTTGACGTCTCATTTCTCTCTTCTTCTATAGGAAGTGGTGAAAGTTTCACGATGGGACGCTTGAGAATGCCAGATTGCGTTTTCACTGTAGTTACTCTGACAAGTCCGTCGGAACCGGGATGAAGCTCGATAACTCGTCCCATGGCCCATTTGCCGGGAGGCAAGTTATCCTCCTTTATCAGCACGATGTCACCTTCCTTGATGTTTTTCATAGGTTTGTTCCATTTGCTGCGACCTTGTAATTGAGTTAGGTATTCGTTGGACCAGCTTTTCCAGAACTGTTGTACCATATTTTCAGTTAGTTGCCATCGTCGGCGTATGTCAATAGTTTTGACATCGCTGTAGTCAGAAAGCGGTAAAGTTAATATCGGGCCCCCGGTAAGAAAGTGTCCTGGAGTGAGGTAGTTGTAAAACTCCTCCGGGTCTTCTGTAAGTGGGCATAAAGGCCGCGAGTTCATGCAGGCCTCAATCTTCGTTAGGAGTGTAGTAAATTCTTCGTATGTTAGTTTTTGATCACCCAGCACACGTCGTAAGTGGTGTTTCAGTGATTTAACTGCAGCCTCCCACAGGCCGCCTGCGCTTGGCCACGCTGGAGCGTTGAAGTGCCATTTAACTTCAAGTTTTCCGATTTCGGTGAAGAACTCTGGCGATAGAATTTGTCTAAATTCTTCAAACTCTTTACGTAACACCTTGGCAGCACCGATGAAGTTGGTACCGCAGTCAGAGTAGACGTGTTTTGGTGTGCCGCGCCGCGCGCACATCCGTTGGAATGCCGCGAGGAAAGTTTCAGTGCTGAGGTCGGACACGAGTTCAATATGTACAGCTTTTGTTGCCATACACATGAAGATTGCAATGTAGCCTTTGGACATCTTCACACCTCTTCCTTTGTTAAGTTTTACATCTACATTCCCAGTGAAGTCGACACCAGAATGTGTAAATGGCCTTGAAATTCTTGTTCTTTGAGCTGGTAAATCGCTTAGAAGTTGATACATTTCAGTAGGCTTGTGACGATGACACGTGATGCAGTGACGAAGTCTCGTTTTCACTACCCTGTTGCCCCCGACGATCCAGTAGCGCTGCCGTATGTAGGCTAACGTTAATCGAGCCCCTCCGTGCAGTACTCTAGAATGTGCTTGTTCGATAAATAGTTGTGTTAATCTCCCGTTTTTTGACAAAATCATAGGATTTTTCATCTCGAATGGTAAGTTAGAATTTTTGAGGCGGCCACCCACTCGAATGATGCCTTGTTCGTCCAGATACGGGTTTAGTTTATAAATAGGACTTTTGTTAGAAACCGACTCTTTTTTCAAAAGTAGTTTGTATTCTTGCTCGAATTCTATGCGTTGCGTAATTTTTATTATCAATTCATTCGCTGCAGTTAGTTCCGTAGTAGTTAGGTAGTTAGTATCGCATTTCGCGCTATTCAGTACGTTTGCACTGAAGCGCCGTATCCACGCCGTCATACGTGTAATGTGGGACAATGAACTGCATTTGTTAATAAGTTCAGTTATGAAATTTGTGTCTTGATTTTTTGCTAGGGTTGTCAACGTTGGCTTAAGTCCAGTGTCTGTCGTATGAAGACACATGTTATTCGGGACCGTCTCTTTCTCCGATATTTGTAGAAAATCCGGTCCTTTCCACCAAAGTTTGAAGTGGAGTAGTTTGGTAGGGTACATTCCTCGTGATGCGCAGTCTGCTGGGTTTAGTTCTGACTTGACATAGTGCCATTTTTCGGAAGGGATGACATTTTTAATCTTGATAACCCTGTTGGCAACGTATCTTTCCCATCTATTAATGTCTCCCTGCAACCATGCAATCACAACTTGAGAGTCACTCCAAGCTTGTATAGTAATGTTGTACCCCTTGAAGGCTTCTATGGCCTTTTCCGCTAGTTGTGATAGAAGAAGGGCGCCGGAAAGTTCTAGGCGCGGTAGCGTGATTTTTTTTGCAAGCGGGGCAACCCTAGTCTTAGCTGTGAGTAAAGTTATTGTAGGTAAGCCTTCGTTGTAAACACGACTGTAGATAACGCACGAGTAGGCTTTTTCGCTGGCGTCACAGAAACATAATAGTTCTATGTTCCCATTGTGTCACTCCCAGCCATCTGTTAAGTTTAATGTTTTTGATTTCAGGAAGTTCGTTTTTAAGTTTTAACCATTCTTGTTGTATTTTGGTCGGTAAAGTTTCATCCCAAGCGAGTTTACTTGTCCAGACTCTCTGAAATAGCAGTTTAGCTGTCACAGTTATTGGCGCTAACCATCCCAGAGGGTCATACAGTTTGGAGATCTCAGATAGAAGATGGCGTTTTGTTAGATGTTGCCGAGATATTTCTTCTAAGTCCCAGTAGAAAGTAAATGTGTCGTTTGTGGTGTTCCAACCGAGTCCAAGGGTTTTTTTCGTGTCTTCGTGTTTGAAGTCGAATATTTTTTCAGTTGATATTTTAGCTTTACTCAAGTTTTGTAGTAAAGAAGTATCATTGGCCGACCATTTCCGTAAATTCATGCCACCGCCTTGTAGTAAGTTGATAAGCGACGACTGTAGTGGTTGAGCTTCGGAGATAGTGTTATGACCGCTGATTAAATCGTCAACATAGAATTCGTTTTGTAGTGTTTGAGCAGCATCTGGATACTTGTCTCCGTCGTCTACGGCGAGCTGCTTCAAAGTTCTCATGGCGAGCCATGGCGCACTTTTTGTTCCGTAGGTCACGGTGCGTAAGACAAAATCTCGGAGTTTCTCTGAGGGCGAGTTTCGCCAGACGATTTTCTGTAGATTTTGTTGTTCATCTGCGATCCATATACAGCGATACATCTTTTCTATGTCCGCAGTGTAGGCATATTTGTAGACCCGCCACTTGAGGATAAGTGATTGTATATCCTTTTGCATGTTATTGCCTTTTTCTTGCACTTGATTGAGACTAAGGCCGCTTGTTGTTTTTTGAGAAGCGTTGAATACAACTCTCAATTTTGTAGTTGATGAATGCTCTCGTAGTACACCGTGATGGGGTAGGTAGCATTCGGGTTTTGTTGTGGAAAGTGAAGGCGCTGGGGCCATATGGTTGAGTTCTGAGTACTCTTTTATAAAGTCTCTGTACATTAGAGCTAGTTTCGTATTCCTTTCGAAACGTTTTTCGAGTTGTAAGAATTGTGAGATGGCAATAGATCGAGAATTTCCTATCCTTTTTTCGTAATCGGGAAGTAAAGGAATTTTAACAATGTATTTTCCATCTGGGGCTCGCCGTACTGTTTGGGAGTAGTTTTCCTCGCACTGGTCGTCCTTAGAAATGTCCTTGATGTCCTGAATGATGTCCTCGTGCTCCCAGAACTTGCTGATTCTGTTGAGGTCAACTAGTACGGCATGGCAGTTGAAATTTTGCGTTTTTCCACACAGAATCCAGCCTAGGTGTGTTTGTTGTGCAGTAGGTGCTTGTTGGTTTCCCTTCAGGACTCCTTCAAGGATGACATTCGAGTAAATGTCGGCTCCAAGTAGTAAATCGACAGGATGTGATTTGTTGAAGTCAGGGTCGGCGAGCTTTAAGTTTTCTATGTGCGGCCAGTTTGGCTTTTTAAAAGTTGAGTTAGGTAAGTTATTTGTAAGTTTTTTCAATATAAGCGCTTGAGTTTCAAACGCGTAGTCGGAATGTATCGACTTGCAGTTAAGTTGTAGTCGTCCCTTGCAGTCTCCTGACAGCGCCCCGACTCCCGATATAGTGGCGTTTATCCGCTTTCTTGGCAGTCGAAGTAGTTGAGCAGCTTGTTCAGTGATCAAGTTCACTTGTGAACCTTGATTCAGGAGGGCACGAAGTGTGACGTAAGTTCCGGTTGCTGATTTTATCTGAAGTTGAACGGTAGTTAAAAGTATTTCCACATCATTTGTAGCGAGATGATTGGAACCTTGTTGAGTTGATGATGATGATGACATTGTATTAGTCGTGGCCTTATTATAATGTAGCAAAGTATGATGCTTCCTTTTGCATTCTTTGCAAGTTTTCGCTGACGTGCATTCACCGTCGCCGTGGCTATATAAGCAGTTTTTACATAAATGTAGTTTTGAAACAGTATTGTTTCGCTGAGTTTTGTCCATTTCAATGAACCTTGGACATTGCATTAGTACATGCATTCCTTCACAGTGCGGGCATTGACCGAAAGAAGTATGTAAAGTTTTAGTTTGATGTTTTTTATGTTCGTAGTTATGTTTGTTATGCGGTTGTTTGCTGTAAGATGACTTATCCGATGAAGATGATTGTTTCGGCATTTCCTTTTTTGCATTTTTTATGCCTTCGTAGGCCATGAATTTGCCTTCCAGGAAGAAAAGAAATTGATCTAGACGTGGTAGCTCTCTATGATCTTGTTGTTCTTTCATGTAGTCGGTGTAAGTATTGACGTCTAGTTTTTGTGACATCAGATGGACGATAAGTGGGTCCCAAGTAGTTGTATGCACTCCAATGTTTGTCAATCCGTTCATACATTCCGTAATGACATCATGCAGCTTCTTCAGAGACTGGCTATCGGGTTGGTTGATAACCGGCGAGTTAAGCATAGTGTTGACGAAGGAGGTAAACTGAAGACGATGGTTATCGTAGCGTTGAGACAGTATGTCCCAGCACGAGTTGTAGTTTTCAGCACTGATGCTGAGATGTTGTACCAGTCGCTCAGCCTCTCCGCGCAATCTTGTCTTGAGATGTTGCATTTTTTGTGCCTTGTTGATCATCGGATTGTTGTGAATAGTTTCCAAGAATAGATCCTTGAAAGAAATCCACTTTGTGTAGTTGCCGGAAAACTCAGGAACCTCAATCCTTGGCGCCGATTGTTGGTAGTGCACTGTAGACCAAATTTTAGCGTTGATGTTTCTCTTCAGTTCATCATACTTGTCTTCTAACGACACGAACATGTTGTAGTAGGTGATGTCGGAGCCTTTGATTAGAGCCTCCAGCTCCCAGTGATGTTTGTCGATGACATCCCACTTCGACTTCAAAATGGAAAGGTGATCTTCCAGCTCCCATTTCTCCGTCACAGTTTTCAAGTCTATCTTAGACATGGCACGGTCAAGAGCTTTAAAGTTACATTCTTGCCGCGTAAATAGTAGTTTTAGTTTTTCATCAGCATCTTCATCCATAGTACCACTCAGATCAAATGATACAGAAGGACGTTCGCGTAGTTGTAGTAACAAACCATCCATATCCTTTTTAGTTTTAAGATATAGCTGCATCGTTTTGGTAAAAACGTCGTCGGTGAAGTAAGTATGCGTCTTTTCTTCAATAGTTTCGATAAGAGTCGCATGACGTCTCTCAAAATCCCGCCATTGTTGTTCGAGGGTCTGGAGACGTACAGTTAAGTATTCTTCCGTTTTTCTCGACTTACTATCTTTCGCGTAGTTAGAACATAGAGACTTGATGTTGTTGAAGCATTCTTCTTGTATTTTCAATATCTCCATGTTGACGAAAGGCGTAGTTTAGTTGAAATAAACAAGTTAAGTTAGTTAGTAGCAAGATAGGTACTTGCGTAGGAGTTAAAGTAAGTTCTTAGCCCTGACACGTAGTTGACAGTGGCAGAAATAAGTAAAGTTAGCTTCTGGCTCTGGCACGTAGTAGACGGTGGCAGAGGTGAGCAGCGTTGGTTCACGACGCGAAGGCGACAGAGTTCCCGTGGACTTCTAGTCGTTGTAGGTAATAGGCTTCTTGTACCTAAATGACAATATTGTACGCCTTCTCAATCTAACTGGTGATTCCCGCTGGTGGGAGGCCAATCAAACCGATTCGCTATCGTCAAAAAATACAAAAAGCATAAATACCTTGTTTCCTCGAAGGACCAAAATGTAAGGACCTAAGTGAAGACCCTTACATGTGTAGAGATGTAGTTGTAGGCAGTTTACCTATAGCACCTCACTTTGTATTGTTACCGTTGGTAACGTAGTAGTTCAGTTAGTTGAGCACGCAAACTAAACACCCGAGTCTCAAAGATAAAGTTTATTAAGTAAGTTAAATAACACAGTTCGGTAAAGGTGGCAAATCTTCCCTTCAATGTCACTCTCGCGGTAGTAGGTCACGTACTGATGTTAAAATATTATGAATGTAAGTAAATTGCATCGCGCGCGTGCGACACGGAGTACCTAAATCGCCGCGTGCGCAAAACAGCAAATGTAGGGTGAAACCATACAAGAAGTTTTCGTCAGTACCTACCTGCCCGTGCCGGGAGTAGTTTCTGTGTCGATTTTTTCATATCCTCAATTCTTTGTCAAAACTTGATTTTTATACGATTTATATGTAAAGATTCACAATGGAAACACATTGGGACGATTACAAGACAAAAGTAGTTTTCGTCAGTACCTACCTGCCCGTGCCGGGAGTAGTTTCTGTATCGATTTTTTCATATCCTCAATTCATTGTCGAAACTTGATTTTTATATGATTTATATGTAAACATGCACAATGGAAACACTTTGGGATGATTATAAGACAAAAGTGGTTTTCGTCAGTACCTACCTGCCCGTGCCGGGAGTAGTTTCTGTATCGATTTTTTCATATCCTCAATTCTTTGTCGAAACTTGATTTTTATACGATTTATATGTAAACATTCACAATGGAAACACATTGGGACGATTATAAGACAAAAGTAGTTTTCGTCAGTACTTACCTGCGCGTGCCGGGAGTAGTTTCTCTATCGATTTTTTCATATCCTCAATTCTTTGTCAAAACTAGAATTTTATACGATTTATATGTAAAGATTCACAATGGAAACACATTGGGACGATTAAAAGACAAAAGTAGTTTTCGTCAGTGCAAACTGCCCGTGCCGGGAGTAGTTTCTGTATCGATTTTTTCATATCCTCAATTATTTGTCAAAACTTGATATTTATACGATTTATATGTAAAGATTCACAATGGAAACACATTGGGACGATTATAAGACAAAAGTAGTTTTCGTCAGTACCTACCTGCCCGTGCCGGGAGTAGTTTCTGTATCGATTTTTTCATATCCTCAATTCTTTGTCAAAACTTGATTTTTATACGATTTATATGTAAACATTCACAATGGAAACACATTGGGACGATTAAAAGACAAAAGTAGTTTTCGTCAGTACCTGCCCGTGCCGGGAGTAGTTTCTCTATCGATTTTTTCATATCCTCAATTCTTTGTCAAAACTTGATTTTTATACGATTTATATGTAAAGATTCACAATGGAAACACATTGGGACGATTAAAAGACAAAAGTAGTTTTCGTCAGTACCTACCTGCCCGTGCCGGGAGTAGTTTCTGTATCGATTTTTTCATATCCTCAATTCTTTGTCGAAACTTGATTTTTATACGATTTATATGTAAACATTCACAATGGAAACATTGGGACGATTATAAGACAAAAGTAGTTTTCGTCAGTACCTACCTGCCCGTGCCGGGAGTAGTTTCTGTATCGATTTTTTCATATCCTCAATTCTTTGTCAAAACTTGATTTTAATATGATTTATATGTAAACATTCACAATGGAAACACATTGGGAAGATTAAAAGACAAAAGTAGTTTTCGTCAGTACCTACCTGCCCGTGCCGGGAGTAGTTTCTGTATCGATTTTTTCATATCCTCAATTCTTTGTCAAAACTTGATTTTTATACGATTTATATGTAAACATTCACAATGGAAACACATTGGGACGATTAAAAGACAAAAGTAGATTTCGTCAGTACCTACCTGCCCGTGCCGGGAGTAGTTTCTGTATCGATTTTTTCATATCCTCAATTCTTTGTCAAAACTTGATTTTTATACGATTTATTATGTAAAGATTCACAATGGAAACACATTGGGACGATTATAAGACAAAAGTAGTTTTCGTCAGTACCTACCTGCCCGTGCCGGGAGTAGTTTCTTTATCGATTTTTGCATATCCTCAATTCTTTGTCAAAACTTGATTTTTATTTGATTTATATGTAAACATTCACAATGGGAACACATTGGGACGATTATAAGACAAAAGTAGTTTTCGTCAGTACCTACCTGCCCGTGCCGGGAGTAGTTTCTCTATCGATTTTTTCATATCCTCAATTCTTTGTCAAAACTTGATTTTTATACGGTTTATATGTAAAGATTCACAATGGAAAAATATTGGGACGATTATAAGACAAAAGTAGTTTTCGTCAGTACCTACCTGCCGTGCCGGGAGTATTTTCTATATGGATTTTTTCATATCCTCAATTCTTTGTCAAAACTTGATTTTAATATGATTTATATGTAAACATTCACAACGGAATCACATTGGGACGATTATAAGACAAAAGTAGTTTTCGTCAGTACCTACCTGCCAATTGCTGCAATTCTTTGTCAAAACTTGATTTTAATATGATTTATATGTAAACATTCACAAGGGAATCACATTGGGACGATTATAAGACAAAAGTAGTTTTCGTCAGTACCTACCTGCCCGTGCCGGGAGTAGTTTCTCTATCGATTTTTTCATATCCTCAATTCTTTGTCAAAACTTGATTTTTATATGATTTATATGTAAACATTCACAATGGAAACACATTGGGACGATTATAAGACAAAAGTAGCTTTCGTCAGTACCTACCTGCCCGTGCCGGGAGTAGTTTCTGTATCGATTTTTTCATATCCTCAATTCTTTGTCAAAACTTGATTTTTATACGGTTTATATGTAAAGATTCACAATGGAAAAATATTGGGACGATTATAAGATAAAAGTAGTTTTTGTCAGTACCTACCTGCCGTGCCGGGAGTAGTTTCTCTATCGATTTTTTCATATCCTCAATTCTTTGTCAAAACTTGATTTTTATATGATTTATATGTAAACATTCACAATGGAAACACATTGGGACGATTATAAGACAAAAGTAGCTTTCGTCAGTACCTACCTGCCCGTGCCGGGAGTAGTTTCTGTATCGATTTTTTCATATCCTCAATTCTTTGTCAAAACTTGATTTTTATACGATTTATTATGTAAAGATTCACAATGGAAACACATTGGGAAAATTAAAAGACAAAAGTAGTTTTCGTCAGTACCTACCTGCCCGTGCCGGGAGTAGTTTCTCTATCGATTTTTGCATATCCTCAATTCTTTGTCAAAACTTGATTTTTATTTGATTTAAGACAAAAGTAGCTTTCGTCAGTACCTACCTGCCCGTGCCGGGAGTAGTTTCTGTATCGATTTTTTCATATCCTCAATTCTTTGTCAAAACTTGATTTTTATACGATTTATTATGTAAAGATTCACAATGGAAACACATTGGGACGATTATAAGACAAAAGTAGTTTTCGTCAGTACCTACCTGCCCGTGCCGGGAGTAGTTTCTTTATCGATTTTTGCATATCCTCAATTCTTTGTCAAAACTTGATTTTTATTTGATTTATATATAGTATTATTATATTTGATTTTATATAGTAGTTTCTGTATCGATTTTTCCATATCCTCAATTCTTTGTCAAAACTTGATTTTTATACGATTTATTATGTAAACATTCACAATGGGAACACATTGGGACGATTAAAAGACAAAAGTAGTTTTCGTCAGTACCTACCTGCCCGTGCCGGGAGTAGTTTCTCTATCGATTTTTTCATATCCTCAATTCTTTGTCAAAACTTGATTTTTATACGGTTTATATGTAAAGATTCACAATGGAAAAATATTGGGACGATTATAAGACAAAAGTAGTTTTCGTCAGTACCTACCTGCCGTGCCGGGAGTATTTTCTATATGGATTTTTTCATATCCTCAATTCTTTGTCAAAACTTGATTTTAATATGATTTATATGTAAACATTCACAACGGAATCACATTGGGACGATTATAAGACAAAAGTAGTTTTCGTCAGTACCTACCTGCCAATTGCTGCAATTCTTTGTCAAAACTTGATTTTAATATGATTTATATGTAAACATTCACAAGGGAATCACATTGGGACGATTATAAGACAAAAGTAGTTTTCGTCAGTACCTACCTGCCCGTGCCGGGAGTAGTTTCTCTATCGATTTTTTCATATCCTCAATTCTTTGTCAAAACTTGATTTTTATATGATTTATATGTAAACATTCACAATGGAAACACATTGGGACGATTATAAGACAAAAGTAGCTTTCGTCAGTACCTACCTGCCCGTGCCGGGAGTAGTTTCTGTATCGATTTTTTCATATCCTCAATTCTTTGTCAAAACTTGATTTTTATACGGTTTATATGTAAAGATTCACAATGGAAAAATATTGGGACGATTATAAGATAAAAGTAGTTTTTGTCAGTACCTACCTGCCGTGCCGGGAGTAGTTTCTCTATCGATTTTTTCATATCCTCAATTCTTTGACAAAACTTGATTTTTATATGATTTATATGTAAACATTCACAATGGAAACACATTGGGACGATTATAAGACAAAAGTAGCTTTCGTCAGTACCTACCTGCCCGTGCCGGGAGTAGTTTCTGTATCGATTTTTTCATATCCTCAATTCTTTGTCAAAACTTGATTTTTATACGATTTATATGTAAACATTCACAATGGAAACACATTGGGACGATTATAAGACAAAAATAGTTTTCGTCAGTACCTACCTGCCGTGCCGGGAGTATTTTCTATATGGATTTATTCATATCCTCAATTCTTTGTCAAAACTTGATTTTAATATGATTTATATGTAATTATTCACAACGGAAACACATTGGGACGATTATAAGACAAAAGTAGTTTTCGTCAGTACCTTTCTGTCCGTGCCGGGAGTAGTTTCTCTATCGATTTTTTCATATCCTCAATTCTTTGTCAAAACTTGATTTTTATATGATTTATATCTAAACATTCACAATGGAAACACATTGGGACGATTATAAGACAAAAGTAGTTTTCGTCAGTACCTACCTGCCCGTGCCGGGAGTAGTTTCTGTATCGATTTTTTCATATCCTCAATTCTTTGTCAAAACTTGATTTTAATATGATTTATATGTAAACATTCACAATGGAAACACATTGGGAAGATTAAAAGACAAAAGTAGTTTTCGTCAGTACCTACCTGCCCGTGCCGGGAGTAGTTTCTGTATCGATTTTTTCATATCCTCAATTCTTTGTCAAAACTTGATTTTTATACGATTTATATGTAAACATTCACAATGGAAACACATTGGGACGATTAAAAGACAAAAGTAGATTTCGTCAGTACCTACCTGCCCGTGCCGGGAGTAGTTTCTGTATCGATTTTTTCATATCCTCAATTCTTTGTCAAAACTTGATTTTTATACGATTTATTATGTAAAGATTCACAATGGAAACACATTGGGACGATTATAAGACAAAAGTAGTTTTCGTCAGTACCTACCTGCCCGTGCCGGGAGTAGTTTCTTTATCGATTTTTGCATATCCTCAATTCTTTGTCAAAACTTGATTTTTATTTGATTTATATGTAAACATTCACAATGGGAACACATTGGGACGATTATAAGACAAAAGTAGTTTTCGTCAGTACCTACCTGCCCGTGCCGGGAGTAGTTTCTCTATCGATTTTTTCATATCCTCAATTCTTTGTCAAAACTTGATTTTTATACGGTTTATATGTAAAGATTCACAATGGAAAAATATTGGGACGATTATAAGACAAAAGTAGTTTTCGTCAGTACCTACCTGCCGTGCCGGGAGTATTTTCTATATGGATTTTTTCATATCCTCAATTCTTTGTCAAAACTTGATTTTAATATGATTTATATGTAAACATTCACAACGGAATCACATTGGGACGATTATAAGACAAAAGTAGTTTTCGTCAGTACCTACCTGCCAATTGCTGCAATTCTTTGTCAAAACTTGATTTTAATATGATTTATATGTAAACATTCACAAGGGAATCACATTGGGACGATTATAAGACAAAAGTAGTTTTCGTCAGTACCTACCTGCCCGTGCCGGGAGTAGTTTCTCTATCGATTTTTTCATATCCTCAATTCTTTGTCAAAACTTGATTTTTATATGATTTATATGTAAACATTCACAATGGAAACACATTGGGACGATTATAAGACAAAAGTAGCTTTCGTCAGTACCTACCTGCCCGTGCCGGGAGTAGTTTCTGTATCGATTTTTTCATATCCTCAATTCTTTGTCAAAACTTGATTTTTATACGGTTTATATGTAAAGATTCACAATGGAAAAATATTGGGACGATTATAAGATAAAAGTAGTTTTTGTCAGTACCTACCTGCCGTGCCGGGAGTAGTTTCTCTATCGATTTTTTCATATCCTCAATTCTTTGTCAAAACTTGATTTTTATATGATTTATATGTAAACATTCACAATGGAAACACATTGGGACGATTATAAGACAAAAGTAGCTTTCGTCAGTACCTACCTGCCCGTGCCGGGAGTAGTTTCTGTATCGATTTTTTCATATCCTCAATTCTTTGTCAAAACTTGATTTTTATACGATTTATTATGTAAAGATTCACAATGGAAACACATTGGGAAGATTAAAAGACAAAAGTAGTTTTCGTCAGTACCTACCTGCCCGTGCCGGGAGTAGTTTCTCTATCGATTTTTGCATATCCTCAATTCTTTGTCAAAACTTGATTTTTATTTGATTTAAGACAAAAGTAGCTTTCGTCAGTACCTACCTGCCCGTGCCGGGAGTAGTTTCTGTATCGATTTTTTCATATCCTCAATTCTTTGTCAAAACTTGATTTTTATACGATTTATTATGTAAAGATTCACAATGGAAACACATTGGGACGATTATAAGACAAAAGTAGTTTTCGTCAGTACCTACCTGCCCGTGCCGGGAGTAGTTTCTTTATCGATTTTTGCATATCCTCAATTCTTTGTCAAAACTTGATTTTTATTTGATTTATATATAGTATTATTATATTTGATTTTATATAGTAGTTTCTGTATCGATTTTTTCATATCCTCAATTCTTTGTCAAAACTTGATTTTTATACGATTTATTATGTAAACATTCACAATGGGAACACATTGGGACGATTAAAAGACAAAAGTAGTTTTCGTCAGTACCTACCTGCCCGTGCCGGGAGTAGTTTCTCTATCGATTTTTTCATATCCTCAATTCTTTGTCAAAACTTGATTTTTATACGGTTTATATGTAAAGATTCACAATGGAAAAATATTGGGACGATTATAAGACAAAAGTAGTTTTCGTCAGTACCTACCTGCCGTGCCGGGAGTATTTTCTATATGGATTTTTTCATATCCTCAATTCTTTGTCAAAACTTGATTTTAATATGATTTATATGTAAACATTCACAACGGAATCACATTGGGACGATTATAAGACAAAAGTAGTTTTCGTCAGTACCTACCTGCCAATTGCTGCAATTCTTTGTCAAAACTTGATTTTAATATGATTTATATGTAAACATTCACAAGGGAATCACATTGGGACGATTATAAGACAAAAGTAGTTTTCGTCAGTACCTACCTGCCCGTGCCGGGAGTAGTTTCTCTATCGATTTTTTCATATCCTCAATTCTTTGTCAAAACTTGATTTTTATATGATTTATATGTAAACATTCACAATGGAAACACATTGGGACGATTATAAGACAAAAGTAGCTTTCGTCAGTACCTACCTGCCCGTGCCGGGAGTAGTTTCTGTATCGATTTTTTCATATCCTCAATTCTTTGTCAAAACTTGATTTTTATACGGTTTATATGTAAAGATTCACAATGGAAAAATATTGGGACGATTATAAGATAAAAGTAGTTTTTGTCAGTACCTACCTGCCGTGCCGGGAGTAGTTTCTCTATCGATTTTTTCATATCCTCAATTCTTTGACAAAACTTGATTTTTATATGATTTATATGTAAACATTCACAATGGAAACACATTGGGACGATTATAAGACAAAAGTAGCTTTCGTCAGTACCTACCTGCCCGTGCCGGGAGTAGTTTCTGTATCGATTTTTTCATATCCTCAATTCTTTGTCAAAACTTGATTTTTATACGATTTATATGTAAACATTCACAATGGAAACACATTGGGACGATTATAAGACAAAAATAGTTTTCGTCAGTACCTACCTGCCGTGCCGGGAGTATTTTCTATATGGATTTATTCATATCCTCAATTCTTTGTCAAAACTTGATTTTAATATGATTTATATGTAATTATTCACAACGGAAACACATTGGGACGATTATAAGACAAAAGTAGTTTTCGTCAGTACCTTTCTGTCCGTGCCGGGAGTAGTTTCTCTATCGATTTTTTCATATCCTCAATTCTTTGTCAAAACTTGATTTTTATATGATTTATATCTAAACATTCACAATGGAAACACATTGGGACGATTATAAGACAAAAGTAGTTTTCGTCAGTACCTACCTGCCCGTGCCGGGAGTAGTTTCTGTATCGATTTTTTCATATCCTCAATTCTTTGTCAAAACTTAATTTTAATATGATTTATATGTAAACATTCACAACGGAATCACATTGGGACGATTATAAGACAAAAGTAGTTTTCGTCAGTACCTACCTGCCCGTGCCGGGAGTAGTTTCTCTATCGATTTTTTCATATCCTCAATTCTTTGTCAAAACTTGATTTTTATACGGTTTATATGTAAAGATTCACAATGGAAAAATATTGGGACGATTATAAGACAAAAGTAGTTTTCGTCAGTACCTACCTGCCGTGCCGGGAGTATTTTCTATATAGATTTTTTCATATCCTCAATTCTTTGTCAAAACTTGATTTTAATATGATTTATATGTAAACATTCACAATGGAAACACATTGGGACGATTATAAGACAAAAGTAGTTTTCGTCAGTACCTACCTGCCCGTGCCGGGAGTAGTTTCTTTATCGATTTTTTCATATCCTCAATTCTTTGTCAAAACTTGATTTTTATTTGATTTATATGTAAACATTCACAATGGGAACACATTGGGACGATTAAAAGACAAAAGTAGTTTTCGTCAGTACCTACCTGCCCGTGCCGGGAGTAGTTCCTCTATCGATTTTTTCATATCCTCAATTCTTTGTCAAAACTTGATTTTTATACGGTTTATATGTAAAGATTCACAATGGAAAAATATTGGGACGATTATAAGACAAAAGTAGTTTTCGTCAGTACCTACCTGCCGTGCCGGGAGTATTTTCTATATGGATTTTTTCATATCCTCAATTCTTTGTCAAAACTTGATTTTAATATGATTTATATGTAAACATTCACAACGGAATCACATTGGGACGATTATAAGACAAAAGTAGTTTTCGTCAGTACCTTTCTGTCCGTGCCGGGAGTAGTTTCTCTATCGATTTTTTCATATCCTCAATTCTTTGTCAAAACTTGATTTTTATATGATTTATATGTAAACATTCACAATGGAAACACATTGGGACGATTATAAGACAAAAGTAGTTTTCGTCAGTACCTACCTGCCCGTGCCGGGAGTAGTTTCTGTATCGATTTTTTCATATCCTCAATTCTTTGTCAAAACTTGATTTTAATATGATTTATATGTAAACATTCACAACGGAATCACATTGGGACGATTATAAGACAAAAGTAGTTTTCGTCAGTACCTACCTGCCCGTGCCGGGAGTAGTTTCTCTATCGATTTTTTCATATCCTCAATTCTTTGTCAAAACTTGATTTTTATACGGTTTATATGTAAAGATTCACAATGGAAAAATATTGGGACGATTATAAGACAAAAGTAGTTTTCGTCAGTACCTACCTGCCGTGCCGGGAGTATTTTCTATATGGATTTTTTCATATCCTCAATTCTTTGTCAAAACTTGATTTTAATATGATTTATATGTAAACATTCACAACGGAATCACATTGGGACGATTATAAGACAAAAGTAGTTTTCGTCAGTACCTACCTGCCAATTGCTGCAATTCTTTGTCAAAACTTGATTTTAATATGATTTATATGTAAACATTCACAAGGGAATCACATTGGGACGATTATAAGACAAAAGTAGTTTTCGTCAGTACCTACCTGCCCGTGCCGGGAGTAGTTTCTCTATCGATTTTTTCATATCCTCAATTCTTTGTCAAAACTTGATTTTTATATGATTTATATGTAAACATTCACAATGGAAACACATTGGGACGATTATAAGACAAAAGTAGTTTTTGTCCGTACCTACCTGCCCGTGCCGGGAGTAGTTTCTGTATCGATTTTTTCATATCCTCATTTCTTTGTCAAAACTTGATTTATATACGATTTATATGTAAAGATTCACAATGGAAACACATTGGGACGATTATAAGACAAAAGTAGTTTTCGTCAGTACCTACCTGCCCGTGCCGGGAGTAGTTTCTGTATCGATTTTTTCATATCCTCAATTCTTTGTTAAAACTTGATTTTTATATGATTTATATGAAAAGATTCACAATGGAAACACATTGGGACGATTATAAGACAAAAGTAGTTTTCGTCAGTACCTACCTGCCCGTGCCGGGAGTAGTTTCTGTATCGATTTTTTAATATCCTCAATTCTTTGTCAAAACTTGATTTTTATATGATTTACATGTAAACATTCACAATGGAAACACATTGGGATGATTAAAAGACAAAAGTAGTTTTCGTCAGTACCTACCTGCCCGTGCCGGGAGTAGTTTCTGTATCGATTTTTTCATATCCTCAATTCTTTGTCAAAACTTGATTTTTATACGGTTTATATATAAAGATTCACAATGGAAAAATATTGGGACGATTATAAGACAAAAGTAGTTTTCGTCAGTACCTACCTGCCGTGCCGGGAGTATTTTCTATATGGATTTTTTCATATCCTCAATTCTTTGTCAAAACTTGATTTTAATATGATTTATATGTAAACATTCACAAGGGAATCACATTGGGACGATTATAAGACAAAAGTAGTTTTCGTCAGTACCTACCTGCCCGTGCCCGGAGTAGTTTCTCTATCGATTTTTTCATATCCTCAATTCTTTGTCAAAACTTGATTTTTATATGATTTATATCTAAACATTCACAATGGAAACACATTGGGACGATTATAAGACAAAAGTAGTTTTCGTCAGTACCTACCTGCCCGAGCCGGGAGTAGTTTCTGCATCGATTTTTTCATATCCTCAATTCTTTGTCAAAACTTGATTTTTATATGATTTATATGTAAACATTCACAATGGAAACACATTGGGACGATTATAAGACAAAAGTAGTTTTCGTCAGTACCTACCTGCCCGTGCCGGGAGTAGTTTCTGTATCGATTTTTTCATATCCTCAATTCTTTGTCAAAACTTGATTTTAATATGATTTATATGTAAACATTCACAATGGAAACACATTGGGACGATTAAAAGACAAAAGTAGATTTCGTCAGTACCTACCTGCCCGTGCCGGGAGTAGTTTCTGTATCGATTTTTTCATATCCTCAATTCTTTGTCAAAACTTGATTTTTATACGATTTATTATGTAAAGATTCACAATGGAAACACATTGGGACGATTATAAGACAAAAGTAGTTTTCGTCAGTACCTACCTGCCCGTGCCGGGAGTAGTTTCTTTATCGATTTTTTCATATCCTCAATTCTTTGTCAAAACTTGATTTTTATACGGTTTATATGTAAAGATTCACAATGGAAAAATATTGGGATGATTATAAGACAAAAGTAGTTTTCGTCGGTACCTACCTGCCGTGCCGGGAGTATTTTCTATATGGATTTTTTCATATCCTCAATTCTTTGTCAAAACTTGATTTTTATTATGATTTATATCTAAACATTCACAATGGAAACACATTGGGACGATTATAAGACAAAAGTAGTTTTCGTCAGTACCTACTTGCCCGTGCCGGGAGTAGTTTCTGTATCGATTTTTTCATATCCTCAATTCTTTGTCAAAACTTGATTTTTATAAGATTTATATGTAAACATTCACAATGGAAACACATTGGGACGATTATAAGACAAAAGTAGCTTTCGTCAGTACCTACCTGCCCGTGCCGGGAGTAGTTTCTGTATCGATTTTTTCATATCCTCAATTCTTTGTCAAAACTTGATTTTTATACGGTTTATATGTAAAGATTCACAATGGAAAAATATTGGGACGATTATAAGATAAAAGTAGTTTTCGTCAGTACCTACCTGCCGTGCCGGGAATATTTTCTATATGGATTTTTTCATATCCTCAATTCTTTGTCAAAACTTGATTTTAATATGATTTATATGTAAACATTCACAATGGAAACACATTGGGACGATTATAAGACAAAAGTAGTTTTCGTCAGTACCTACCTGCCCGTGCCGGGAGTAGTTTCTTTATCGATTTTTTCATATCCTCAATTCTTTGTCAAAACTTGATTTTTATTTGATTTATATGTAAACATTCACAATGGGAACACATTGGGACGATTAAAAGACAAAAGTAGTTTTCGTCAGTACCTACCTGCCCGTGCCGGGAGTAGTTTCTCTATCGATTTTTTCATATCCTCAATTCTTTGTCAAAACTTGATTTTTATACGGTTTATATGTAAAGATTCACAATGGAAAAATATTGGGACGATTATAAGACAAAAGTAGTTTTCGTCAGTACCTACCTGCCGTGCCGGGAGTATTTTCTATATGGATTTTTTCATATCCTCAATTCTTTGTCAAAACTTGATTTTAATATGATTTATATGTAAACATTCACAACGGAATCACATTGGGACGATTATAAGACAAAAGTAGTTTTCGTCAGTACCTACCTGCCAATTGCTGCAATTCTTTGTCAAAACTTGATTTTAATATGATTTATATGTAAACATTCACAAGGGAATCAGATTGGGACGATTATAAGACAAAAGTAGTTTTCGTCAGTACCTACCTGCCCGTGCCGGGAGTAGTTTCTCTATCGATTTTTTCATATCCTCAATTCTTTGTCAAAACTTGATTTTTATATGATTTATATGTAAACATTCACAATGGAAACACATTGGGACGATTATAAGACAAAAGTAGTTTTTGTCCGTACCTACCTGCCCGTGCCGGGAGTAGTTTCTGTATCGATTTTTTCATATCCTCATTTCTTTGTCAAAACTTGATTTATATACGATTTATATGTAAAGATTCACAATGGAAACACATTGGGACGATTATAAGACAAAAGTAGTTTTCGTCAGTACCTACCTGCCCGTGCCCGGAGTAGTTTCTCTATCGATTTTTTCATATCCTCAATTCTTTGTCAAAACTTGATTTTTATATGATTTATATCTAAACATTCACAATGGAAACACATTGGGACGATTATAAGACAAAAGTAGTTTTCGTCAGTACCTACCTGCCCGAGCCGGGAGTAGTTTCTGCATCGATTTTTTCATATCCTCAATTCTTTGTCAAAACTTGATTTTTATATGATTTATATGTAAACATTCACAATGGAAACACATTGGGACGATTATAAGACAAAAGTAGTTTTCGTCAGTACCTACTTGCCCGTGCCGGGAGTAGTTTCTGTATCGATTTTTTCATATCCTCAATTCTTTGTCAAAACTTGATTTTTATATGATTTATATGTAAACATTCACAATGGAAACACATTGGGACGATTATAAGACAAAAGTAGCTTTCGTCAGTACCTACCTGCCCGTGCCGGGAGTAGTTTCTGTATCGATTTTTTCATATCCTCAATTCTTTGTCAAAACTTGATTTTTATACGGTTTATATGTAAAGATTCACAATGGAAAAATATTGGAACGATTATAAGACAAAAGTAGTTTTCGTCAGTACCTACCTGCCGTGCCGGGAGTATTTTCTATATGGATTTTTTCATATCCTCAATTCTTTGTCAAAACTTGATTTTAATATGATTTATATGTAAACATTCACAAGGGAATCACATTGGGACGATTATAAGACAAAAGTAGTTTTCGTCAGTACCTACCTGCCCGTGCCCGGAGTAGTTTCTCTATCGATTTTTTCATATCCTCAATTCTTTGTCAAAACTTGATTTTTATATGATTTATATCTAAACATTCACAATGGAAACACATTGGGACGATTATAAGACAAAAGTAGTTTTCGTCAGTACCTACCTGCCCGAGCCGGGAGTAGTTTCTGCATCGATTTTTTCATATCCTCAATTCTTTGTCAAAACTTGATTTTTATATGATTTATATGTAAACATTCACAATGGAAACACATTGGGACGATTAAAAGACAAAAGTAGATTTCGTCAGTACCTACCTGCCCGTGCCGGGAGTAGTTTCTGTATCGATTTTTTCATATCCTCAATTCTTTGTCAAAACTTGATTTTAATATGATTTATATGTAAACATTCACAATGGAAACACATTGGGACGATTAAAAGACAAAAGTAGTTTTCGTCAGTACCTACCTGCCCGTGCCGGGAGTAGTTTCTGTACCGATTTTTTCATATCCTCAATTCTTTGTCAAAACTTGATATTAATATGATTTATATGTAAACATTCACAATGGAAACACATTGGGAAGATTAAAAGACAAAAGTAGTTTTCGTCAGTACCTACCTGCCCGTGCCGGGAGTAGTTTCTGTATCGATTTTTTCATATCCTCAATTCTTTGTTAAAACTTGATTTTTATATGATTTATATGAAAAGATTCACAATGGAAACACATTGGGACGATTATAAGACAAAAGTAGTTTTCGTCAGTACCTACCTGCCGTGCCGGGAGTATTTTCTATATGGATTTTTTCATATCCTCAATTCTTTGTCAAAACTTGATTTTAATATGATTTATATGTAAACATTCACAAGGGAATCACATTGGGACGATTATAAGACAAAAGTAGTTTTCGTCAGTACCTACCTGCCCGTGCCCGGAGTAGTTTCTCTATCGATTTTTTCATATCCTCAATTCTTTGTCAAAACTTGATTTTTATATGATTTATATCTAAACATTCACAATGGAAACACATTGGGACGATTATAAGACAAAAGTAGTTTTCGTCAGTACCTACCTGCCCGAGCCGGGAGTAGTTTCTGCATCGATTTTTTCATATCCTCAATTCTTTGTCAAAACTTGATTTTTATATGATTTATATGTAAACATTCACAATGGAAACACATTGGGACGATTATAAGACAAAAGTAGTTTTCGTCAGTACCTACCTGCCCGTGCCGGGAGTAGTTTCTGTATCGATTTTTTCATATCCTCAATTCTTTGTCAAAACTTGATTTTAATATGATTTATATGTAAACATTCACAATGGAAACACATTGGGACGATTAAAAGACAAAAGTAGATTTCGTCAGTACCTACCTGCCCGTGCCGGGAGTAGTTTCTGTATCGATTTTTTCATATCCTCAATTCTTTGTCAAAACTTGATTTTTATACGATTTATTATGTAAAGATTCACAATGGAAACACATTGGGACGATTATAAGACAAAAGTAGTTTTCGTCAGTACCTACCTGCCCGTGCCGGGAGTAGTTTCTTTATCGATTTTTTCATATCCTCAATTCTTTGTCAAAACTTGATTTTTATACGGTTTATATGTAAAGATTCACAATGGAAAAATATTGGGATGATTATAAGACAAAAGTAGTTTTCGTCGGTACCTACCTGCCGTGCCGGGAGTATTTTCTATATGGATTTTTTCATATCCTCAATTCTTTGTCAAAACTTGATTTTTATTATGATTTATATCTAAACATTCACAATGGAAACACATTGGGACGATTATAAGACAAAAGTAGTTTTCGTCAGTACCTACTTGCCCGTGCCGGGAGTAGTTTCTGTATCGATTTTTTCATATCCTCAATTCTTTGTCAAAACTTGATTTTTATAAGATTTATATGTAAACATTCACAATGGAAACACATTGGGACGATTATAAGACAAAAGTAGCTTTCGTCAGTACCTACCTGCCCGTGCCGGGAGTAGTTTCTGTATCGATTTTTTCATATCCTCAATTCTTTGTCAAAACTTGATTTTTATACGGTTTATATGTAAAGATTCACAATGGAAAAATATTGGGACGATTATAAGATAAAAGTAGTTTTCGTCAGTACCTACCTGCCGTGCCGGGAATATTTTCTATATGGATTTTTTCATATCCTCAATTCTTTGTCAAAACTTGATTTTAATATGATTTATATGTAAACATTCACAATGGAAACACATTGGGACGATTATAAGACAAAAGTAGTTTTCGTCAGTACCTACCTGCCCGTGCCGGGAGTAGTTTCTTTATCGATTTTTTCATATCCTCAATTCTTTGTCAAAACTTGATTTTTATTTGATTTATATGTAAACATTCACAATGGGAACACATTGGGACGATTAAAAGACAAAAGTAGTTTTCGTCAGTACCTACCTGCCCGTGCCGGGAGTAGTTTCTCTATCGATTTTTTCATATCCTCAATTCTTTGTCAAAACTTGATTTTTATACGGTTTATATGTAAAGATTCACAATGGAAAAATATTGGGACGATTATAAGACAAAAGTAGTTTTCGTCAGTACCTACCTGCCGTGCCGGGAGTATTTTCTATATGGATTTTTTCATATCCTCAATTCTTTGTCAAAACTTGATTTTAATATGATTTATATGTAAACATTCACAACGGAATCACATTGGGACGATTATAAGACAAAAGTAGTTTTCGTCAGTACCTACCTGCCAATTGCTGCAATTCTTTGTCAAAACTTGATTTTAATATGATTTATATGTAAACATTCACAAGGGAATCAGATTGGGACGATTATAAGACAAAAGTAGTTTTCGTCAGTACCTACCTGCCCGTGCCGGGAGTAGTTTCTCTATCGATTTTTTCATATCCTCAATTCTTTGTCAAAACTTGATTTTTATATGATGTATATGTAAACATTCACAATGGAAACACATTGGGACGATTATAAGACAAAAGTAGTTTTTGTCCGTACCTACCTGCCCGTGCCGGGAGTAGTTTCTGTATCGATTTTTTCATATCCTCATTTCTTTGTCAAAAATTGATTTATATACGATTTATATGTAAAGATTCACAATGGAAACACATTGGGACGATTATAAGACAAAAGTAGTTTTCGTCAGTACCTACCTGCCCGTGCCCGGAGTAGTTTCTCTATCGATTTTTTCATATCCTCAATTCTTTGTCAAAACTTGATTTTTATATGATTTATATCTAAACATTCACAATGGAAACACATTGGGACGATTATAAGACAAAAGTAGTTTTCGTCAGTACCTACCTGCCCGAGCCGGGAGTAGTTTCTGCATCGATTTTTTCATATCCTCAATTCTTTGTCAAAACTTGATTTTTATATGATTTATATGTAAACATTCACAATGGAAACACATTGGGACGATTATAAGACAAAAGTAGTTTTCGTCAGTACCTACTTGCCCGTGCCGGGAGTAGTTTCTGTATCGATTTTTTCATATCCTCAATTCTTTGTCAAAACTTGATTTTTATATGATTTATATGTAAACATTCACAATGGAAACACATTGGGACGATTATAAGACAAAAGTAGCTTTCGTCAGTACCTACCTGCCCGTGCCGGGAGTAGTTTCTGTATCGATTTTTTCATATCCTCAATTCTTTGTCAAAACTTGATTTTTATACGGTTTATATGTAAAGATTCACAATGGAAAAATATTGGAACGATTATAAGACAAAAGTAGTTTTCGTCAGTACCTACCTGCCGTGCCGGGAGTATTTTCTATATGGATTTTTTCATATCCTCAATTCTTTGTCAAAACTTGATTTTAATATGATTTATATGTAAACATTCACAAGGGAATCACATTGGGACGATTATAAGACAAAAGTAGTTTTCGTCAGTACCTACCTGCCCGTGCCCGGAGTAGTTTCTCTATCGATTTTTTCATATCCTCAATTCTTTGTCAAAACTTGATTTTTATATGATTTATATCTAAACATTCACAATGGAAACACATTGGGACGATTATAAGACAAAAGTAGTTTTCGTCAGTACCTACCTGCCCGAGCCGGGAGTAGTTTCTGCATCGATTTTTTCATATCCTCAATTCTTTGTCAAAACTTGATTTTTATATGATTTATATGTAAACATTCACAATGGAAACACATTGGGACGATTAAAAGACAAAAGTAGTTTTCGTCAGTACCTACCTGCCCGTGCCGGGAGTAGTTTCTGTATCGATTTTTTCATATCCTCAATTCTTTGTCAAAACTTGATTTTAATATGATTTATATGTAAACATTCACAATGGAAACACATTGGGACGATTAAAAGACAAAAGTAGATTTCGTCAGTACCTACCTGCCCGTGCCGGGAGTAGTTTCTGTATCGATTTTTTCATATCCTCAATTCTTTGTCAAAACTTGATTTTAATATGATTTATATGTAAACATTCACAATGGAAACACATTGGGACGATTAAAAGACAAAAGTAGTTTTCGTCAGTACCTACCTGCCCGTGCCGGGAGTAGTTTCTGTACCGATTTTTTCATATCCTCAATTCTTTGTCAAAACTTGATATTAATATGATTTATATGTAAACATTCACAATGGAAACACATTGGGAAGATTAAAAGACAAAAGTAGTTTTCGTCAGTACCTACCTGCCCGTGCCGGGAGTAGTTTCTCTATCGATTTTTTCATATCCTCAATTCTTTGTCAAAACTTGATTTTTATATGATTTATATGTAAACATTCACAATGGAAACACATTGGGACGATTAAAAGACAAAAGTAGTTTTCGTCAGTACCTACCTGCCCGTGCCGGGAGTAGTTTCTGTATCGATTTTTTCATATCCTCAATTCTTTGTCAAAACTTGATTTTAATATGATTTATATGTAAACATTCACAATGGAAACACATTGGGACGATTAAAAGACAAAAGTAGATTTCGTCAGTACCTACCTGCCCGTGCCGGGAGTAGTTTCTGTATCGATTTTTTCATATCCTCAATTCTTTGTCAAAACTTGATTTTAATATGATTTATATGTAAACATTCACAATGGAAACACATTGGGACGATTAAAAGACAAAAGTAGTTTTCGTCAGTACCTACCTGCCCGTGCCGGGAGTAGTTTCTGTACCGATTTTTTCATATCCTCAATTCTTTGTCAAAACTTGATATTAATATGATTTATATGTAAACATTCACAATGGAAACACATTGGGAAGATTAAAAGACAAAAGTAGTTTTCGTCAGTACCTACCTGCCCGTGCCGGGAGTAGTTTCTGTATCGATTTTTTCATATCCTCAATTCTTTGTTAAAACTTGATTTTTATATGATTTATATGAAAAGATTCACAATGGAAACACATTGGGACGATTATAAGACAAAAGTAGTTTTCGTCAGTACCTACCTGCCCGTGCCGGGAGTAGTTTCTGTATCGATTTTTTAATATCCTCAATTCTTTGTCAAAACTTGATTTTTATATGATTTACATGTAAACATTCACAATGGAAACACATTGGGATGATTAAAAGACAAAAGTAGTTTTCGTCAGTACCTACCTGCCCGTGCCGGGAGTAGTTTCTGTATCGATTTTTTCATATCCTCAATTCTTTGTCAAAACTTGATTTTTATACGGTTTATATGTAAAGATTCACAATGGAAAAATATTGGGACGATTATAAGACAAAAGTAGTTTTCGTCAGTACCTACCTGCCGTGCCGGGAGTATTTTCTATATGGATTTTTTCATATCCTCAATTCTTTGACAAAACTTGATTTTAATATGATTTATATGTAAACATTCACAAGGGAATCACATTGGGACGATTATAAGACAAAAGTAGTTTTCGTCAGTACCTACCTGCCCGTGCCCGGAGTAGTTTCTCTATCGATTTTTTCATATCCTCAATTCTTTGTCAAAACTTGATTTTAATATGATTTATATGTAAACATTCACAATGGAAACACATTGGGACGATTAAAAGACAAAAGTAGATTTCGTCAGTACCTACCTGCCCGTGCCGGGAGTAGTTTCTGTATCGATTTTTTCATATCCTCAATTCTTTGTCAAAACTTGATTTTTATACGATTTATTATGTAAAGATTCACAATGGAAACACATTGGGACGATTATAAGACAAAAGTAGTTTTCGTCAGTACCTACCTGCCCGTGCCGGGAGTAGTTTCTTTATCGATTTTTTCATATCCTCAATTCTTTGTCAAAACTTGATTTTTATACGGTTTATATGTAAAGATTCACAATGGAAAAATATTGGGACGATTATAAGACAAAAGTAGTTTTCGTCAGTACCTACCTGCCGTGCCGGGAGTATTTTCTATATGGATTTTTTCATATCCTCAATTCTTTGACAAAACTTGATTTTAATATGATTTATATGTAAACATTCACAAGGGAATCACATTGGGACGATTATAAGACAAAAGTAGTTTTCGTCAGTACCTACCTGCCCGTGCCCGGAGTAGTTTCTCTATCGATTTTTTCATATCCTCAATTCTTTGTCAAAACTTGATTTTAATATGATTTATATGTAAACATTCACAATGGAAACACATTGGGACGATTAAAAGACAAAAGTAGATTTCGTCAGTACCTACCTGCCCGTGCCGGGAGTAGTTTCTGTATCGATTTTTTCATATCCTCAATTCTTTGTCAAAACTTGATTTTTATACGATTTATTATGTAAAGATTCACAATGGAAACACATTGGGACGATTATAAGACAAAAGTAGTTTTCGTCAGTACCTACCTGCCCGTGCCGGGAGTAGTTTCTGTATCGATTTTTTCATATCCTCAATTCTTTGTCAAAACTTAATTTTAATATGATTTATATGTAAACATTCACAACGGAATCACATTGGGACGATTATAAGACAAAAGTAGTTTTCGTCAGTACCTACCTGCCCGTGCCGGGAGTAGTTTCTCTATCGATTTTTTCATATCCTCAATTCTTTGTCAAAACTTGATTTTTATACGGTTTATATGTAAAGATTCACAATGGAAAAATATTGGGACGATTATAAGACAAAAGTAGTTTTCGTCAGTACCTACCTGCCGTGCCGGGAGTATTTTCTATATAGATTTTTTCATATCCTCAATTCTTTGTCAAAACTTGATTTTAATATGATTTATATGTAAACATTCACAATGGAAACACATTGGGACGATTATAAGACAAAAGTAGTTTTCGTCAGTACCTACCTGCCCGTGCCGGGAGTAGTTTCTTTATCGATTTTTTCATATCCTCAATTCTTTGTCAAAACTTGATTTTTATTTGATTTATATGTAAACATTCACAATGGGAACACATTGGGACGATTAAAAGACAAAAGTAGTTTTCGTCAGTACCTACCTGCCCGTGCCGGGAGTAGTTCCTCTATCGATTTTTTCATATCCTCAATTCTTTGTCAAAACTTGATTTTTATACGGTTTATATGTAAAGATTCACAATGGAAAAATATTGGGACGATTATAAGACAAAAGTAGTTTTCGTCAGTACCTACCTGCCGTGCCGGGAGTATTTTCTATATGGATTTTTTCATATCCTCAATTCTTTGTCAAAACTTGATTTTAATATGATTTATATGTAAACATTCACAACGGAATCACATTGGGACGATTATAAGACAAAAGTAGTTTTCGTCAGTACCTTTCTGTCCGTGCCGGGAGTAGTTTCTCTATCGATTTTTTCATATCCTCAATTCTTTGTCAAAACTTGATTTTTATATGATTTATATGTAAACATTCACAATGGAAACACATTGGGACGATTATAAGACAAAAGTAGTTTTCGTCAGTACCTACCTGCCCGTGCCGGGAGTAGTTTCTGTATCGATTTTTTCATATCCTCAATTCTTTGTCAAAACTTGATTTTAATATGATTTATATGTAAACATTCACAACGGAATCACATTGGGACGATTATAAGACAAAAGTAGTTTTCGTCAGTACCTACCTGCCCGTGCCGGGAGTAGTTTCTCTATCGATTTTTTCATATCCTCAATTCTTTGTCAAAACTTGATTTTTATACGGTTTATATGTAAAGATTCACAATGGAAAAATATTGGGACGATTATAAGACAAAAGTAGTTTTCGTCAGTACCTACCTGCCGTGCCGGGAGTATTTTCTATATGGATTTTTTCATATCCTCAATTCTTTGTCAAAACTTGATTTTAATATGATTTATATGTAAACATTCACAACGGAATCACATTGGGACGATTATAAGACAAAAGTAGTTTTCGTCAGTACCTACCTGCCAATTGCTGCAATTCTTTGTCAAAACTTGATTTTAATATGATTTATATGTAAACATTCACAAGGGAATCACATTGGGACGATTATAAGACAAAAGTAGTTTTCGTCAGTACCTACCTGCCCGTGCCGGGAGTAGTTTCTCTATCGATTTTTTCATATCCTCAATTCTTTGTCAAAACTTGATTTTTATATGATTTATATGTAAACATTCACAATGGAAACACATTGGGACGATTATAAGACAAAAGTAGTTTTTGTCCGTACCTACCTGCCCGTGCCGGGAGTAGTTTCTGTATCGATTTTTTCATATCCTCATTTCTTTGTCAAAACTTGATTTATATACGATTTATATGTAAAGATTCACAATGGAAACACATTGGGACGATTATAAGACAAAAGTAGTTTTCGTCAGTACCTACCTGCCCGTGCCGGGAGTAGTTTCTGTATCGATTTTTTCATATCCTCAATTCTTTGTTAAAACTTGATTTTTATATGATTTATATGAAAAGATTCACAATGGAAACACATTGGGACGATTATAAGACAAAAGTAGTTTTCGTCAGTACCTACCTGCCCGTGCCGGGAGTAGTTTCTGTATCGATTTTTTAATATCCTCAATTCTTTGTCAAAACTTGATTTTTATATGATTTACATGTAAACATTCACAATGGAAACACATTGGGATGATTAAAAGACAAAAGTAGTTTTCGTCAGTACCTACCTGCCCGTGCCGGGAGTAGTTTCTGTATCGATTTTTTCATATCCTCAATTCTTTGTCAAAACTTGATTTTTATACGGTTTATATATAAAGATTCACAATGGAAAAATATTGGGACGATTATAAGACAAAAGTAGTTTTCGTCAGTACCTACCTGCCGTGCCGGGAGTATTTTCTATATGGATTTTTTCATATCCTCAATTCTTTGTCAAAACTTGATTTTAATATGATTTATATGTAAACATTCACAAGGGAATCACATTGGGACGATTATAAGACAAAAGTAGTTTTCGTCAGTACCTACCTGCCCGTGCCCGGAGTAGTTTCTCTATCGATTTTTTCATATCCTCAATTCTTTGTCAAAACTTGATTTTTATATGATTTATATCTAAACATTCACAATGGAAACACATTGGGACGATTATAAGACAAAAGTAGTTTTCGTCAGTACCTACCTGCCCGAGCCGGGAGTAGTTTCTGCATCGATTTTTTCATATCCTCAATTCTTTGTCAAAACTTGATTTTTATATGATTTATATGTAAACATTCACAATGGAAACACATTGGGACGATTATAAGACAAAAGTAGTTTTCGTCAGTACCTACCTGCCCGTGCCGGGAGTAGTTTCTGTATCGATTTTTTCATATCCTCAATTCTTTGTCAAAACTTGATTTTAATATGATTTATATGTAAACATTCACAATGGAAACACATTGGGACGATTAAAAGACAAAAGTAGATTTCGTCAGTACCTACCTGCCCGTGCCGGGAGTAGTTTCTGTATCGATTTTTTCATATCCTCAATTCTTTGTCAAAACTTGATTTTTATACGATTTATTATGTAAAGATTCACAATGGAAACACATTGGGACGATTATAAGACAAAAGTAGTTTTCGTCAGTACCTACCTGCCCGTGCCGGGAGTAGTTTCTTTATCGATTTTTTCATATCCTCAATTCTTTGTCAAAACTTGATTTTTATACGGTTTATATGTAAAGATTCACAATGGAAAAATATTGGGATGATTATAAGACAAAAGTAGTTTTCGTCGGTACCTACCTGCCGTGCCGGGAGTATTTTCTATATGGATTTTTTCATATCCTCAATTCTTTGTCAAAACTTGATTTTTATTATGATTTATATCTAAACATTCACAATGGAAACACATTGGGACGATTATAAGACAAAAGTAGTTTTCGTCAGTACCTACTTGCCCGTGCCGGGAGTAGTTTCTGTATCGATTTTTTCATATCCTCAATTCTTTGTCAAAACTTGATTTTTATAAGATTTATATGTAAACATTCACAATGGAAACACATTGGGACGATTATAAGACAAAAGTAGCTTTCGTCAGTACCTACCTGCCCGTGCCGGGAGTAGTTTCTGTATCGATTTTTTCATATCCTCAATTCTTTGTCAAAACTTGATTTTTATACGGTTTATATGTAAAGATTCACAATGGAAAAATATTGGGACGATTATAAGATAAAAGTAGTTTTCGTCAGTACCTACCTGCCGTGCCGGGAATATTTTCTATATGGATTTTTTCATATCCTCAATTCTTTGTCAAAACTTGATTTTAATATGATTTATATGTAAACATTCACAATGGAAACACATTGGGACGATTATAAGACAAAAGTAGTTTTCGTCAGTACCTACCTGCCCGTGCCGGGAGTAGTTTCTTTATCGATTTTTTCATATCCTCAATTCTTTGTCAAAACTTGATTTTTATTTGATTTATATGTAAACATTCACAATGGGAACACATTGGGACGATTAAAAGACAAAAGTAGTTTTCGTCAGTACCTACCTGCCCGTGCCGGGAGTAGTTTCTCTATCGATTTTTTCATATCCTCAATTCTTTGTCAAAACTTGATTTTTATACGGTTTATATGTAAAGATTCACAATGGAAAAATATTGGGACGATTATAAGACAAAAGTAGTTTTCGTCAGTACCTACCTGCCGTGCCGGGAGTATTTTCTATATGGATTTTTTCATATCCTCAATTCTTTGTCAAAACTTGATTTTAATATGATTTATATGTAAACATTCACAACGGAATCACATTGGGACGATTATAAGACAAAAGTAGTTTTCGTCAGTACCTACCTGCCAATTGCTGCAATTCTTTGTCAAAACTTGATTTTAATATGATTTATATGTAAACATTCACAAGGGAATCAGATTGGGACGATTATAAGACAAAAGTAGTTTTCGTCAGTACCTACCTGCCCGTGCCGGGAGTAGTTTCTCTATCGATTTTTTCATATCCTCAATTCTTTGTCAAAACTTGATTTTTATATGATTTATATGTAAACATTCACAATGGAAACACATTGGGACGATTATAAGACAAAAGTAGTTTTTGTCCGTACCTACCTGCCCGTGCCGGGAGTAGTTTCTGTATCGATTTTTTCATATCCTCATTTCTTTGTCAAAACTTGATTTATATACGATTTATATGTAAAGATTCACAATGGAAACACATTGGGACGATTATAAGACAAAAGTAGTTTTCGTCAGTACCTACCTGCCCGTGCCCGGAGTAGTTTCTCTATCGATTTTTTCATATCCTCAATTCTTTGTCAAAACTTGATTTTTATATGATTTATATCTAAACATTCACAATGGAAACACATTGGGACGATTATAAGACAAAAGTAGTTTTCGTCAGTACCTACCTGCCCGAGCCGGGAGTAGTTTCTGCATCGATTTTTTCATATCCTCAATTCTTTGTCAAAACTTGATTTTTATATGATTTATATGTAAACATTCACAATGGAAACACATTGGGACGATTATAAGACAAAAGTAGTTTTCGTCAGTACCTACTTGCCCGTGCCGGGAGTAGTTTCTGTATCGATTTTTTCATATCCTCAATTCTTTGTCAAAACTTGATTTTTATATGATTTATATGTAAACATTCACAATGGAAACACATTGGGACGATTATAAGACAAAAGTAGCTTTCGTCAGTACCTACCTGCCCGTGCCGGGAGTAGTTTCTGTATCGATTTTTTCATATCCTCAATTCTTTGTCAAAACTTGATTTTTATACGGTTTATATGTAAAGATTCACAATGGAAAAATATTGGAACGATTATAAGACAAAAGTAGTTTTCGTCAGTACCTACCTGCCGTGCCGGGAGTATTTTCTATATGGATTTTTTCATATCCTCAATTCTTTGTCAAAACTTGATTTTAATATGATTTATATGTAAACATTCACAAGGGAATCACATTGGGACGATTATAAGACAAAAGTAGTTTTCGTCAGTACCTACCTGCCCGTGCCCGGAGTAGTTTCTCTATCGATTTTTTCATATCCTCAATTCTTTGTCAAAACTTGATTTTTATATGATTTATATCTAAACATTCACAATGGAAACACATTGGGACGATTATAAGACAAAAGTAGTTTTCGTCAGTACCTACCTGCCCGAGCCGGGAGTAGTTTCTGCATCGATTTTTTCATATCCTCAATTCTTTGTCAAAACTTGATTTTTATATGATTTATATGTAAACATTCACAATGGAAACACATTGGGACGATTAAAAGACAAAAGTAGATTTCGTCAGTACCTACCTGCCCGTGCCGGGAGTAGTTTCTGTATCGATTTTTTCATATCCTCAATTCTTTGTCAAAACTTGATTTTAATATGATTTATATGTAAACATTCACAATGGAAACACATTGGGACGATTAAAAGACAAAAGTAGTTTTCGTCAGTACCTACCTGCCCGTGCCGGGAGTAGTTTCTGTACCGATTTTTTCATATCCTCAATTCTTTGTCAAAACTTGATATTAATATGATTTATATGTAAACATTCACAATGGAAACACATTGGGAAGATTAAAAGACAAAAGTAGTTTTCGTCAGTACCTACCTGCCCGTGCCGGGAGTAGTTTCTGTATCGATTTTTTCATATCCTCAATTCTTTGTTAAAACTTGATTTTTATATGATTTATATGAAAAGATTCACAATGGAAACACATTGGGACGATTATAAGACAAAAGTAGTTTTCGTCAGTACCTACCTGCCGTGCCGGGAGTATTTTCTATATGGATTTTTTCATATCCTCAATTCTTTGTCAAAACTTGATTTTAATATGATTTATATGTAAACATTCACAAGGGAATCACATTGGGACGATTATAAGACAAAAGTAGTTTTCGTCAGTACCTACCTGCCCGTGCCCGGAGTAGTTTCTCTATCGATTTTTTCATATCCTCAATTCTTTGTCAAAACTTGATTTTTATATGATTTATATCTAAACATTCACAATGGAAACACATTGGGACGATTATAAGACAAAAGTAGTTTTCGTCAGTACCTACCTGCCCGAGCCGGGAGTAGTTTCTGCATCGATTTTTTCATATCCTCAATTCTTTGTCAAAACTTGATTTTTATATGATTTATATGTAAACATTCACAATGGAAACACATTGGGACGATTATAAGACAAAAGTAGTTTTCGTCAGTACCTACCTGCCCGTGCCGGGAGTAGTTTCTGTATCGATTTTTTCATATCCTCAATTCTTTGTCAAAACTTGATTTTAATATGATTTATATGTAAACATTCACAATGGAAACACATTGGGACGATTAAAAGACAAAAGTAGATTTCGTCAGTACCTACCTGCCCGTGCCGGGAGTAGTTTCTGTATCGATTTTTTCATATCCTCAATTCTTTGTCAAAACTTGATTTTTATACGATTTATTATGTAAAGATTCACAATGGAAACACATTGGGACGATTATAAGACAAAAGTAGTTTTCGTCAGTACCTACCTGCCCGTGCCGGGAGTAGTTTCTTTATCGATTTTTTCATATCCTCAATTCTTTGTCAAAACTTGATTTTTATACGGTTTATATGTAAAGATTCACAATGGAAAAATATTGGGATGATTATAAGACAAAAGTAGTTTTCGTCGGTACCTACCTGCCGTGCCGGGAGTATTTTCTATATGGATTTTTTCATATCCTCAATTCTTTGTCAAAACTTGATTTTTATTATGATTTATATCTAAACATTCACAATGGAAACACATTGGGACGATTATAAGACAAAAGTAGTTTTCGTCAGTACCTACTTGCCCGTGCCGGGAGTAGTTTCTGTATCGATTTTTTCATATCCTCAATTCTTTGTCAAAACTTGATTTTTATAAGATTTATATGTAAACATTCACAATGGAAACACATTGGGACGATTATAAGACAAAAGTAGCTTTCGTCAGTACCTACCTGCCCGTGCCGGGAGTAGTTTCTGTATCGATTTTTTCATATCCTCAATTCTTTGTCAAAACTTGATTTTTATACGGTTTATATGTAAAGATTCACAATGGAAAAATATTGGGACGATTATAAGATAAAAGTAGTTTTCGTCAGTACCTACCTGCCGTGCCGGGAATATTTTCTATATGGATTTTTTCATATCCTCAATTCTTTGTCAAAACTTGATTTTAATATGATTTATATGTAAACATTCACAATGGAAACACATTGGGACGATTATAAGACAAAAGTAGTTTTCGTCAGTACCTACCTGCCCGTGCCGGGAGTAGTTTCTTTATCGATTTTTTCATATCCTCAATTCTTTGTCAAAACTTGATTTTTATTTGATTTATATGTAAACATTCACAATGGGAACACATTGGGACGATTAAAAGACAAAAGTAGTTTTCGTCAGTACCTACCTGCCCGTGCCGGGAGTAGTTTCTCTATCGATTTTTTCATATCCTCAATTCTTTGTCAAAACTTGATTTTTATACGGTTTATATGTAAAGATTCACAATGGAAAAATATTGGGACGATTATAAGACAAAAGTAGTTTTCGTCAGTACCTACCTGCCGTGCCGGGAGTATTTTCTATATGGATTTTTTCATATCCTCAATTCTTTGTCAAAACTTGATTTTAATATGATTTATATGTAAACATTCACAACGGAATCACATTGGGACGATTATAAGACAAAAGTAGTTTTCGTCAGTACCTACCTGCCAATTGCTGCAATTCTTTGTCAAAACTTGATTTTAATATGATTTATATGTAAACATTCACAAGGGAATCAGATTGGGACGATTATAAGACAAAAGTAGTTTTCGTCAGTACCTACCTGCCCGTGCCGGGAGTAGTTTCTCTATCGATTTTTTCATATCCTCAATTCTTTGTCAAAACTTGATTTTTATATGATGTATATGTAAACATTCACAATGGAAACACATTGGGACGATTATAAGACAAAAGTAGTTTTTGTCCGTACCTACCTGCCCGTGCCGGGAGTAGTTTCTGTATCGATTTTTTCATATCCTCATTTCTTTGTCAAAAATTGATTTATATACGATTTATATGTAAAGATTCACAATGGAAACACATTGGGACGATTATAAGACAAAAGTAGTTTTCGTCAGTACCTACCTGCCCGTGCCCGGAGTAGTTTCTCTATCGATTTTTTCATATCCTCAATTCTTTGTCAAAACTTGATTTTTATATGATTTATATCTAAACATTCACAATGGAAACACATTGGGACGATTATAAGACAAAAGTAGTTTTCGTCAGTACCTACCTGCCCGAGCCGGGAGTAGTTTCTGCATCGATTTTTTCATATCCTCAATTCTTTGTCAAAACTTGATTTTTATATGATTTATATGTAAACATTCACAATGGAAACACATTGGGACGATTATAAGACAAAAGTAGTTTTCGTCAGTACCTACTTGCCCGTGCCGGGAGTAGTTTCTGTATCGATTTTTTCATATCCTCAATTCTTTGTCAAAACTTGATTTTTATATGATTTATATGTAAACATTCACAATGGAAACACATTGGGACGATTATAAGACAAAAGTAGCTTTCGTCAGTACCTACCTGCCCGTGCCGGGAGTAGTTTCTGTATCGATTTTTTCATATCCTCAATTCTTTGTCAAAACTTGATTTTTATACGGTTTATATGTAAAGATTCACAATGGAAAAATATTGGAACGATTATAAGACAAAAGTAGTTTTCGTCAGTACCTACCTGCCGTGCCGGGAGTATTTTCTATATGGATTTTTTCATATCCTCAATTCTTTGTCAAAACTTGATTTTAATATGATTTATATGTAAACATTCACAAGGGAATCACATTGGGACGATTATAAGACAAAAGTAGTTTTCGTCAGTACCTACCTGCCCGTGCCCGGAGTAGTTTCTCTATCGATTTTTTCATATCCTCAATTCTTTGTCAAAACTTGATTTTTATATGATTTATATCTAAACATTCACAATGGAAACACATTGGGACGATTATAAGACAAAAGTAGTTTTCGTCAGTACCTACCTGCCCGAGCCGGGAGTAGTTTCTGCATCGATTTTTTCATATCCTCAATTCTTTGTCAAAACTTGATTTTTATATGATTTATATGTAAACATTCACAATGGAAACACATTGGGACGATTAAAAGACAAAAGTAGTTTTCGTCAGTACCTACCTGCCCGTGCCGGGAGTAGTTTCTGTATCGATTTTTTCATATCCTCAATTCTTTGTCAAAACTTGATTTTAATATGATTTATATGTAAACATTCACAATGGAAACACATTGGGACGATTAAAAGACAAAAGTAGATTTCGTCAGTACCTACCTGCCCGTGCCGGGAGTAGTTTCTGTATCGATTTTTTCATATCCTCAATTCTTTGTCAAAACTTGATTTTAATATGATTTATATGTAAACATTCACAATGGAAACACATTGGGACGATTAAAAGACAAAAGTAGTTTTCGTCAGTACCTACCTGCCCGTGCCGGGAGTAGTTTCTGTACCGATTTTTTCATATCCTCAATTCTTTGTCAAAACTTGATATTAATATGATTTATATGTAAACATTCACAATGGAAACACATTGGGAAGATTAAAAGACAAAAGTAGTTTTCGTCAGTACCTACCTGCCCGTGCCGGGAGTAGTTTCTCTATCGATTTTTTCATATCCTCAATTCTTTGTCAAAACTTGATTTTTATATGATTTATATGTAAACATTCACAATGGAAACACATTGGGACGATTAAAAGACAAAAGTAGTTTACGTCAGTACCTACCTGCCCGTGCCGGGAGTAGTTTCTGTATCGATTTTTTCATATCCTCAATTCTTTGTCAAAACTTGATTTTAATATGATTTATATGTAAACATTCACAATGGAAACACATTGGGACGATTAAAAGACAAAAGTAGATTTCGTCAGTACCTACCTGCCCGTGCCGGGAGTAGTTTCTGTATCGATTTTTTCATATCCTCAATTCTTTGTCAAAACTTGATTTTAATATGATTTATATGTAAACATTCACAATGGAAACACATTGGGACGATTAAAAGACAAAAGTAGTTTTCGTCAGTACCTACCTGCCCGTGCCGGGAGTAGTTTCTGTACCGATTTTTTCATATCCTCAATTCTTTGTCAAAACTTGATATTAATATGATTTATATGTAAACATTCACAATGGAAACACATTGGGAAGATTAAAAGACAAAAGTAGTTTTCGTCAGTACCTACCTGCCCGTGCCGGGAGTAGTTTCTGTATCGATTTTTTCATATCCTCAATTCTTTGTTAAAACTTGATTTTTATATGATTTATATGAAAAGATTCACAATGGAAACACATTGGGACGATTATAAGACAAAAGTAGTTTTCGTCAGTACCTACCTGCCCGTGCCGGGAGTAGTTTCTGTATCGATTTTTTAATATCCTCAATTCTTTGTCAAAACTTGATTTTTATATGATTTACATGTAAACATTCACAATGGAAACACATTGGGATGATTAAAAGACAAAAGTAGTTTTCGTCAGTACCTACCTGCCCGTGCCGGGAGTAGTTTCTGTATCGATTTTTTCATATCCTCAATTCTTTGTCAAAACTTGATTTTTATACGGTTTATATGTAAAGATTCACAATGGAAAAATATTGGGACGATTATAAGACAAAAGTAGTTTTCGTCAGTACCTACCTGCCGTGCCGGGAGTATTTTCTATATGGATTTTTTCATATCCTCAATTCTTTGACAAAACTTGATTTTAATATGATTTATATGTAAACATTCACAAGGGAATCACATTGGGACGATTATAAGACAAAAGTAGTTTTCGTCAGTACCTACCTGCCCGTGCCCGGAGTAGTTTCTCTATCGATTTTTTCATATCCTCAATTCTTTGTCAAAACTTGATTTTAATATGATTTATATGTAAACATTCACAATGGAAACACATTGGGACGATTAAAAGACAAAAGTAGATTTCGTCAGTACCTACCTGCCCGTGCCGGGAGTAGTTTCTGTATCGATTTTTTCATATCCTCAATTCTTTGTCAAAACTTGATTTTTATACGATTTATTATGTAAAGATTCACAATGGAAACACATTGGGACGATTATAAGACAAAAGTAGTTTTCGTCAGTACCTACCTGCCCGTGCCGGGAGTAGTTTCTTTATCGATTTTTTCATATCCTCAATTCTTTGTCAAAACTTGATTTTTATACGGTTTATATGTAAAGATTCACAATGGAAAAATATTGGGACGATTATAAGACAAAAGTAGTTTTCGTCAGTACCTACCTGCCGTGCCGGGAGTATTTTCTATATGGATTTTTTCATATCCTCAATTCTTTGACAAAACTTGATTTTAATATGATTTATATGTAAACATTCACAAGGGAATCACATTGGGACGATTATAAGACAAAAGTAGTTTTCGTCAGTACCTACCTGCCCGTGCCCGGAGTAGTTTCTCTATCGATTTTTTCATATCCTCAATTCTTTGTCAAAACTTGATTTTAATATGATTTATATGTAAACATTCACAATGGAAACACATTGGGACGATTAAAAGACAAAAGTAGATTTCGTCAGTACCTACCTGCCCGTGCCGGGAGTAGTTTCTGTATCGATTTTTTCATATCCTCAATTCTTTGTCAAAACTTGATTTTTATACGATTTATTATGTAAAGATTCACAATGGAAACACATTGGGACGATTATAAGACAAAAGTAGTTTTCGTCAGTACCTACCTGCCCGTGCCGGGAGTAGTTTCTTTATCGATTTTTTCATATCCTCAATTCTTTGTCAAAACTTGATTTTTATTTGATTTATATGTAAACATTCACAATGGGAACACATTGGGACGATTAAAAGACAAAAGTAGTTTTCGTCAGTACCTACCTGCCCGTGCCGGGAGTAGTTTCTCTATCGATTTTTTCATATCCTCAATTCTTTGTCAAAACTTGATTTTTATACGGTTTATATGTAAAGATTCACAATGGAAAAATATTGGGACGATTATAAGACAAAAGTAGTTTTCGTCAGTACCTACCTGCCGTGCCGGGAGTATTTTCTATATGGATTTTTTCATATCCTCAATTCTTTGTCAAAACTTGATTTTAATATGATTTATATGTAAACATTCACAACGGAATCACATTGGGACGATTATAAGACAAAAGTAGTTTTCGTCAGTACCTACCTGCCAATTGCTGCAATTCTTTGTCAAAACTTGATTTTAATATGATTTATATGTAAACATTCACAAGGGAATCACATTGGGACGATTATAAGACAAAAGTAGTTTTCGTCAGTACCTACCTGCCCGTGCCGGGAGTAGTTTCTCTATCGATTTTTTCATATCCTCAATTCTTTGTCAAAACTTGATTTTTATATGATTTATATGTAAACATTCACAATGGAAACACATTGGGACGATTATAAGACAAAAGTAGCTTTCGTCAGTACCTACCTGCCCGTGCCGGGAGTAGTTTCTGTATCGATTTTTTCATATCCTCAATTCTTTGTCAAAACTTGATTTTTATACGGTTTATATGTAAAGATTCACAATGGAAAAATATTGGGACGATTATAAGATAAAAGTAGTTTTCGTCAGTACCTACCTGCCGTGCCGGGAGTAGTTTCTCTATCGATTTTTTCATATCCTCAATTCTTTGTCAAAACTTGATTTTTATATGATTTATATGTAAACATTCACAATGGAAACACATTGGGACGATTATAAGACAAAAGTAGATTTCGTCAGTACCTACCTGCCCGTGCCGGGAGTAGTTTCTGTATCGATTTTTTAATATCCTCAATTCTTTGTCAAAACTTGATTTTAATATGATTTATATGTAAACATTCACAATGGAAACACATTGGGACGATTAAAAGACAAAAGTAGTTTTCGTCAGTACCTACCTGCCCGTGCCGGGAGTAGTTTCTGTACCGATTTTTTCATATCCTCAATTCTTTGTCAAAACTTGATATTAATATGATTTATATGTAAACATTCACAAGGGAATCACATTGGGACGATTATAAGACAAAAGTAGTTTTCGTCAGTACCTACCTGCCCGTGCCCGGAGTAGTTTCTCTATCGATTTTTTCATATCCTCAATTCTTTGTCAAAACTTGATTTTAATATGATTTATATGTAAACATTCACAATGGAAACACATTGGGACGATTAAAAGACAAAAGTAGATTTCGTCAGTACCTACCTGCCCGTGCCGGGAGTAGTTTCTGTATCGATTTTTTCATATCCTCAATTCTTTGTCAAAACTTGATTTTTATACGATTTATTATGTAAAGATTCACAATGGAAACACATTGGGACGATTATAAGACAAAAGTAGTTTTCGTCAGTACCTACCTGCCCGTGCCGGGAGTAGTTTCTTTATCGATTTTTTCATATCCTCAATTCTTTGTCAAAACTTGATTTTTATTTGATTTATATGTAAACATTCACAATGGGAACACATTGGGACGATTAAAAGACAAAAGTAGTTTTCGTCAGTACCTACCTGCCCGTGCCGGGAGTAGTTTCTCTATCGATTTTTTCATATCCTCAATTCTTTGTCAAAACTTGATTTTTATACGGTTTATATGTAAAGATTCACAATGGAAAAATATTGGGACGATTATAAGACAAAAGTAGTTTTCGTCAGTACCTACCTGCCGTGCCGGGAGTATTTTCTATATGGATTTTTTCATATCCTCAATTCTTTGTCAAAACTTGATTTTAATATGATTTATATGTAAACATTCACAACGGAATCACATTGGGACGATTATAAGACAAAAGTAGTTTTCGTCAGTACCTACCTGCCAATTGCTGCAATTCTTTGTCAAAACTTGATTTTAATATGATTTATATGTAAACATTCACAAGGGAATCACATTGGGACGATTATAAGACAAAAGTAGTTTTCGTCAGTACCTACCTGCCCGTGCCGGGAGTAGTTTCTCTATCGATTTTTTCATATCCTCAATTCTTTGTCAAAACTTGATTTTTATATGATTTATATGTAAACATTCACAATGGAAACACATTGGGACGATTATAAGACAAAAGTAGCTTTCGTCAGTACCTACCTGCCCGTGCCGGGAGTAGTTTCTGTATCGATTTTTTCATATCCTCAATTCTTTGTCAAAACTTGATTTTTATACGGTTTATATGTAAAGATTCACAATGGAAAAATATTGGGACGATTATAAGATAAAAGTAGTTTTCGTCAGTACCTACCTGCCGTGCCGGGAGTAGTTTCTCTATCGATTTTTTCATATCCTCAATTCTTTGTCAAAACTTGATTTTTATATGATTTATATGTAAACATTCACAATGGAAACACATTGGGACGATTATAAGACAAAAGTAGTTTTCGTCAGTACCTACCTGCCCGTGCCGGGAGTAGTTTCTGTATCGATTTTTTAATATCCTCAATTCTTTGTCAAAACTTGATTTTTATATGATTTACATGTAAACATTCACAATGGAAACACATTGGGATGATTAAAAGACAAAAGTAGTTTTCGTCAGTACCTACCTGCCCGTGCCGGGAGTAGTTTCTGTATCGATTTTTTCATATCCTCAATTCTTTGTCAAAACTTGATTTTTATACGGTTTATATGTAAAGATTCACAATGGAAAAATATTGGGACGATTATAAGACAAAAGTAGTTTTCGTCAGTACCTACCTGCCGTGCCGGGAGTATTTTCTATATGGATTTTTTCATATCCTCAATTCTTTGTCAAAACTTGATTTTAATATGATTTATATGTAAACATTCACAAGGGAATCACATTGGGACGATTATAAGACAAAAGTAGTTTTCGTCAGTACCTACCTGCCCGTGCCGGGAGTAGTTTCTGTACCGATTTTTTCATATCCTCAATTCTTTGTCAAAACTTGATATTAATATGATTTATATGTAAACATTCACAATGGAAACACATTGGGAAGATTAAAAGACAAAAGTAGTTTTCGTCAGTACCTACCTGCCCGTGCCGGGAGTAGTTTCTGTATCGAATTTTTCATATCCTCAATTCTTTGTCAAAACTTGATTTTTATACGATTTATATGTAAAGATTCACAATGGAAACACATTGGGACGATTATAAGACAAAAGTAATTTTCGTCAGTACCTACCTGCCCGTGCCGGGAGTAGTTTCTTTATCGATTTTTTCATATCCTCAATTCTTTGTCAAAACTTGATTTTTATATGATTTATATGTAAACATTCACAATGGGAACACATTGGGAAGATTAAAAGACAAAAGTAGTTTTCGTCAGTACCTACCTGCCCGTGCCGGGAGTAGTTTCTCTATCGATTTTTTCATATCCTCAATTCTTTGTCAAAACATGATTTTTATACGATTTATATGTAAAGATTCACAATGGAAACACATTGGGACGATTAAAAGACAAAAGTAGTATTCGTCAGTACCTACCTGCCCGTGCCGGGAGTAGTTTCTGTATCGATTTTTTCATATCCTCAATTCTTTGTCAAAACTTGATTTTTATACGATTTATATGTAAAGATTCACAATGGAAACACATTGGAACTATTATAAGACAAAAGTAGTTTTCGTCAGTACCTACCTGCCCGTGCCGGGAGTAGTTTCTGTATCGATTTTTTCATATCCTCAATTCTTTGTCAAAACTTGATTTTTATACGATTTATTATGTAAAGATTCACAATGGACACACATTGGGACGATTATAAGACAAAAGTAGTTTTCGTCAGTACCTACCTGCCCGTGCCGGGAGTAGTTTCTGTATCGATTTTTTCATATCCTCAATTCTTTGTCAAAACTTGATTTTTATACGACTTATATGTAAAGATTCACAATGGAAACACATTGGGACGATTATAAGACAAAAGTAGTTTTCGTCAGTACCTACCTGCCCGTGCCGGGAGTAGTTTCTGTATCGATTTTTTAATATCCTCAATTCTTTGTCAAAACTTGATTTTTATATGATTTACATGTAAACATTCACAATGGAAACACACTGGGATGATTAAAAGACAAAAGTAGTTTTCGTCAGTACCTACCTGCCCGTGCCGGGAGTAGTTTCTGTATCGATTTTTTCATATCCTCAATTCTTTGTCAAAACTTGATTTTTATACGGTTTATATGTAAAGATTCACAATGGAAAAATATTGGGATGATTATAAGACAAAAGTAGTTTTCGTCGGTACCTACCTGCCGTGCCGGGAGTATTTTCTATATGGATTTTTTCATATCCTCAATTCTTTGTCAAAACTTGATTTTTATATGATTTATATCTAAACATTCACAATGGAAACACATTGGGACGATTATAAGACAAAAGTAGTTTTCGTCAGTACCTACTTGCCCGTGCCGGGAGTAGTTTCTGTATCGATTTTTTCATATCCTCAATTCTTTGTCAAAACTTGATTTTTATATGATTTATATGTAAACATTCACAATGGAAACACATTGGGACGATTATAAGACAAAAGTAGTTTTCGTCAGTACCTACCTGCCCGTGCCGGGAGTAGTTTCTGTATCGATTTTTTCATATCCTCAATTCTCATGAAATCATGATCATGAAATATTGGTACAAATGTCAAAAAAATCAGGTGAGATGGGACGGCGCTCTATCTGAGGAGTATGGCTTAGAGTGCGGTGTTAGGCAGGGCGGGATAACTTCAGGCCTCTTGTTTAACCTGTATATTAATGAGCTCATTGGTGAACTCAGCAGCACTCATTCCGGTTGTTTTATTGATGATGTATGTATGAACAATATAAGTTACGCGGACGATATGGTGCTGCTGGGTCCATCGGTGGGCTCTATTCAGAAGCTTGTTAAAATTTGTGAGAACTATGCGGCGGGGCATGGGCTAACATACAATTCTAAAAAAAGTGAAGTCCTTATATTCAAAAGTGGAAATGTAAGGCCTGCCTATGTTCCGCCGATAGTGCTCAATGGTGCGGCTCTGAAGGTAGTTGATGCATTTAAATACTTGGGACATATTGTAAATGAGACCCTAAGCGATGACGCAGACGACGTTGAAAGGGAGCGTAGAGCGCTGGCTGTACGGGGAAACATGATTGCGCGTAGGTTCGCACGCTGCTCGAGAGAAGTAAAAATCACTCTATTTAAGGCCTACTGCCAGTCCTTCTACTCGAGTAGCCTCTGGCTCAACTGCACCCGACGGGCAGCCAGCGCTCTACGTGTCCAGTACAACAACATTTTCAGGATGCTGATGCGGCTGCCTCGCTTTTGCAGCGCGTCTGGTATGTTCGCGGAGGCGCGCACGGACGGCTTTCATGCGATTATTCGTAAAAAAGTCGCTTCCCTACTTCAACGTGCGCGAGCCAGTAGCAACGGCATCCTGAAAATGATTGTTTCACGTCTGGACTGTCCCATCCAATACAAATGGATGAAAATATTGATGGGGTCGATATCCATATAAATGTCCTATTAGGTAAGTAAGTTTTCATTTTGTGTTTTTATTAATATTTCACTCATTTAATTATTAATATTATTTTTTATTTTTTTTTATTTTCCCTTAGTTATATTATTCTATTTTTATTTCATTTTATTTGATTTTATGACTGATCTATTTTAATGACATTTTATTTTTAATTTTGTATGTTTTTATTTTTAAATTTGTATATGGATTGAAAATCTGATAATAAATGAGTTAATAATAATAATAATAAGACAAAAGTAGTTTTCGTCAGTACCTACCTGCCCGTGCCGGGAGTAGTTTCTGTATCGATTTTTTCATATCCTCAATTCTTTGTCAAAACTTGATTTTTATACGATTTATATGTAAAGATTCACAATGGAAACACATTGGGACGATTATAAGACAAAAGAAGTGTAAGGACCTAAGTGAAGACCCTTACATGTGTAGAGATGTAGTTGTAGGCAGTTTACCTATAGCACCTCACTTTGTATTGTTACCGTTGGTAACGTAGTAGTTCAGTTAGTTGAGCACGCAAACTAAACACCCGAGTCTCAAAGATAAAGTTTATTAAGTAAGTTAAATGACACAGTTCGGTAAAGGTGGCAAATCTTCCCTTCAATGTCACTCTCGCGGTAGTAGGTCACGTACTGATGTTAAAATATTATGAATGTAAGTAAATTGCATCGCGCGCGTGCGACACGGAGTACCTAAATCGCCGCGTGCGCAAAACAGCAAATGTAGGGTGAAACCATACATATTGGCAACCCCAAAAGAAAGTTAACTAAAGTTAAGAGTAAATGACTATTAAGAGAAGATCTGCCAGTACAAAGCAAATATAAAACATTATTCATCGAAAGTGAACGCGATGTTGTCATTTGCTTCAGTAGATAGTTGCCGCGGGACCTGCGCCGACGTGGTTGCCGTCATCGCTGATGTCACGTGGCTACGTACTTTCTGGATTGCCCTCTCTTGAATGGGGCGTTGTTGAAGCTCTATATCTTCGTTTTTTGTCTCTCTTGAGCGTACTCGTTTGCTCTTAGAGCACTTAGGTAGGTATTTTTTAACCACCCAGATGATAGTAATGATGATGGCGAATGCGAGTAGAGTGTAGCATATCGCGTATTGATGTAGGTCATGGGTAGAAATTGTTTCGGGGAGGATCTCTCTTTCCTTTTGAAATAGTAGTCTTCGGTCGATGTCTTCGCCTTCCTCCGTTCGTTGTTGGATTTCCCATGGTATTTTGTGGTAAGTCAGGTTAACGATCTTGTTTACTGTCGAGTTCAGCAGTGCGATTTTGAAGTCGGACTCCATCTTCATGTTGGTGTTGTACTGGTTGTGTGAGTAGATGGTGAAGTCCTTGGATTGTAACAAGCATCCTTGCTGCAAAGTTACAATGCTAGTCGATGTTATCGTATATGTTGTGACGTCATTGTCGCACACGGTGCGCAAAGTGCAAGCTCCGCAACAAACAGCCAGCCAGCTGTTTGCCGAATGTAACTCGACCCATACGTCACTGCATGACGTTTTTTTGACGTCACAGGGAGTAGTTGAACTGCGACTTAATAGTTTTGCCTCGCACGGAGCGTCCTTGCTATCTAAGCTAAATACGGGCAAGTTTATGTTACAAATCAAGCGATCTTGTTTCATAACAGTGCATAGTTTTACCTCCTTTTCAGATGGTGAGATATAAGAGTTTTGTTTTAAGTTTACAGCAATATACTGTGACTTTAGCTGTATGATAGTGAATTCTGTCTCATTCTTCATAGGTATTGGGGTAATCTTGTAGAGCAGAAAATCTTCATTTGATGTTAGTGGTATGTGGACTTCGAATAAAAAGTAGTTAGATGTTACTCGAGCTTTCACATAGAGCAGCTTGTAGATATCTTTAATGTCATCTTTGACGTTTTCTAACGGCAATGATAGTCTTTTTGGTAGGCTTCCAGAGATGACGTTTAATTGTTCCACCAAGTTTACAGGGGTGAGTAAATGTACATCCATATGTCCTTTGTACACATTAGTGAGTGTATCAAAAAGCAATTCTTGCATTTCTCTCAAGTTTTTGAGTAGTAGGTAAGTAGATAAAGATGCTGAATTGAAGTAGCTAGTTGCCATGAGGATTTCCATAGTAGACTCAACCTTAGCTAGATTGAAGTTAGTTTCGTTCACAAAGTTGTCGACCATGTTGAGTTGTCGGTGAATGTTTTCTTCAGTTTTCTTTAGCATCTTGTTCTCCAGCTCCACAATGGAAGTTTGATTTTTCATCAGTCCAAGTAAGTAGTTCTCGTTCTTCTGAATAGCCTTTATGTCTTGATGGTATTTGTCGGCGAATTCTTGGTCAAGAACACCGAACAGGCTGTTTGCAATGGAGCCGACCCCGTTGATCAATCCTCTCTTCCTGCGATTGCCTAGCTGTTGGTGAGGGGCCAGTAAGATGTTGTTGTAGTGATTTAGAAGTTCCATTTCGTGAGTTAGTTGTCCAAGTGTTGTTTCACAATATCTTGGGTCAGTTCGATGGCAAAAATTAGTTAAGTTGTGTAAATAGTTTTCGACACGTTCCATACCATTCCAATAGTTAGTTAAGTTGTAGTACATTAGTAGTGTCCACTCGTTATGTATCGTCTGCATTGTTCCTAGCGCATCATAATAAATCGGCCTGTGTGGCTCGAGGCTTGTAATGTGTGCGCTTGAGCGCGTAGTACTGTCGACGCTGTGTACTAATGTGAACATTGATAATAATGTTATTAAAAAAGTTGTGAATGTTTTCTTGGCGGCTTGGTTAGTTTTTGAAGGTTTTGGTACATCTTGTTTTGACGTCTCATTTCTCTCTTCTTCTATAGGAAGTGGTGAAAGTTTCACGATGGGACGCTTGAGAATGCCAGATTGCGTTTTCACTGTAGTTACTCTGACAAGTCCGTCGGAACCGGGATGAAGCTCGATAACTCGTCCCATGGCCCATTTGCCGGGAGGCAAGTTATCCTCCTTTATCAGCACGATGTCACCTTCCTTGATGTTTTTCATAGGTTTGTTCCATTTGCTGCGACCTTGTAATTGAGTTAGGTATTCGTTGGACCAGCTTTTCCAGAACTGTTGTACCATATTTTCAGTTAGTTGCCATCGTCGGCGTATGTCAATAGTTTTGACATCGCTGTAGTCAGAAAGCGGTAAAGTTAATATCGGGCCCCCGGTAAGAAAGTGTCCTGGAGTGAGGTAGTTGTAAAACTCCTCCGGGTCTTCTGTAAGTGGGCATAAAGGCCGCGAGTTCATGCAGGCCTCAATCTTCGTTAGGAGTGTAGTAAATTCTTCGTATGTTAGTTTTTGATCACCCAGCACACGTCGTAAGTGGTGTTTCAGTGATTTAACTGCAGCCTCCCACAGGCCGCCTGCGCTTGGCCACGCTGGAGCGTTGAAGTGCCATTTAACTTCAAGTTTTCCGATTTCGGTGAAGAACTCTGGCGATAGAATTTGTCTAAATTCTTCAAACTCTTTACGTAACACCTTGGCAGCACCGATGAAGTTGGTACCGCAGTCAGAGTAGACGTGTTTTGGTGTGCCGCGCCGCGCGCACATCCGTTGGAATGCCGCGAGGAAAGTTTCAGTGCTGAGGTCGGACACGAGTTCAATATGTACAGCTTTTGTTGCCATACACATGAAGATTGCAATGTAGCCTTTGGACATCTTCACACCTCTTCCTTTGTTAAGTTTTACATCTACATTCCCAGTGAAGTCGACACCAGAATGTGTAAATGGCCTTGAAATTCTTGTTCTTTGAGCTGGTAAATCGCTTAGAAGTTGATACATTTCAGTAGGCTTGTGACGATGACACGTGATGCAGTGACGAAGTCTCGTTTTCACTACCCTGTTGCCCCCGACGATCCAGTAGCGCTGCCGTATGTAGGCTAACGTTAATCGAGCCCCTCCGTGCAGTACTCTAGAATGTGCTTGTTCGATAAATAGTTGTGTTAATCTCCCGTTTTTTGACAAAATCATAGGATTTTTCATCTCGAATGGTAAGTTAGAATTTTTGAGGCGGCCACCCACTCGAATGATGCCTTGTTCGTCCAGATACGGGTTTAGTTTATAAATAGGACTTTTGTTAGAAACCGACTCTTTTTTCAAAAGTAGTTTGTATTCTTGCTCGAATTCTATGCGTTGCGTAATTTTTATTATCAATTCATTCGCTGCAGTTAGTTCCGTAGTAGTTAGGTAGTTAGTATCGCATTTCGCGCTATTCAGTACGTTTGCACTGAAGCGCCGTATCCACGCCGTCATACGTGTAATGTGGGACAATGAACTGCATTTGTTAATAAGTTCAGTTATGAAATTTGTGTCTTGATTTTTTGCTAGGGTTGTCAACGTTGGCTTAAGTCCAGTGTCTGTCGTATGAAGACACATGTTATTCGGGACCGTCTCTTTCTCCGATATTTGTAGAAAATCCGGTCCTTTCCACCAAAGTTTGAAGTGGAGTAGTTTGGTAGGGTACATTCCTCGTGATGCGCAGTCTGCTGGGTTTAGTTCTGACTTGACATAGTGCCATTTTTCGGAAGGGATGACATTTTTAATCTTGATAACCCTGTTGGCAACGTATCTTTCCCATCTATTAATGTCTCCCTGCAACCATGCAATCACAACTTGAGAGTCACTCCAAGCTTGTATAGTAATGTTGTACCCCTTGAAGGCTTCTATGGCCTTTTCCGCTAGTTGTGATAGAAGAAGGGCGCCGGAAAGTTCTAGGCGCGGTAGCGTGATTTTTTTTGCAAGCGGGGCAACCCTAGTCTTAGCTGTGAGTAAAGTTATTGTAGGTAAGCCTTCGTTGTAAACACGACTGTAGATAACGCACGAGTAGGCTTTTTCGCTGGCGTCACAGAAACATAATAGTTCTATGTTCCCATTGTGTCACTCCCAGCCATCTGTTAAGTTTAATGTTTTTGATTTCAGGAAGTTCGTTTTTAAGTTTTAACCATTCTTGTTGTATTTTGGTCGGTAAAGTTTCATCCCAAGCGAGTTTACTTGTCCAGACTCTCTGAAATAGCAGTTTAGCTGTCACAGTTATTGGCGCTAACCATCCCAGAGGGTCATACAGTTTGGAGATCTCAGATAGAAGATGGCGTTTTGTTAGATGTTGCCGAGATATTTCTTCTAAGTCCCAGTAGAAAGTAAATGTGTCGTTTGTGGTGTTCCAACCGAGTCCAAGGGTTTTTTTCGTGTCTTCGTGTTTGAAGTCGAATATTTTTTCAGTTGATATTTTAGCTTTACTCAAGTTTTGTAGTAAAGAAGTATCATTGGCCGACCATTTCCGTAAATTCATGCCACCGCCTTGTAGTAAGTTGATAAGCGACGACTGTAGTGGTTGAGCTTCGGAGATAGTGTTATGACCGCTGATTAAATCGTCAACATAGAATTCGTTTTGTAGTGTTTGAGCAGCATCTGGATACTTGTCTCCGTCGTCTACGGCGAGCTGCTTCAAAGTTCTCATGGCGAGCCATGGCGCACTTTTTGTTCCGTAGGTCACGGTGCGTAAGACAAAATCTCGGAGTTTCTCTGAGGGCGAGTTTCGCCAGACGATTTTCTGTAGATTTTGTTGTTCATCTGCGATCCATATACAGCGATACATCTTTTCTATGTCCGCAGTGTAGGCATATTTGTAGACCCGCCACTTGAGGATAAGTGATTGTATATCCTTTTGCATGTTATTGCCTTTTTCTTGCACTTGATTGAGACTAAGGCCGCTTGTTGTTTTTTGAGAAGCGTTGAATACAACTCTCAATTTTGTAGTTGATGAATGCTCTCGTAGTACACCGTGATGGGGTAGGTAGCATTCGGGTTTTGTTGTGGAAAGTGAAGGCGCTGGGGCCATATGGTTGAGTTCTGAGTACTCTTTTATAAAGTCTCTGTACATTAGAGCTAGTTTCGTATTCCTTTCGAAACGTTTTTCGAGTTGTAAGAATTGTGAGATGGCAATAGATCGAGAATTTCCTATCCTTTTTTCGTAATCGGGAAGTAAAGGAATTTTAACAATGTATTTTCCATCTGGGGCTCGCCGTACTGTTTGGGAGTAGTTTTCCTCGCACTGGTCGTCCTTAGAAATGTCCTTGATGTCCTGAATGATGTCCTCGTGCTCCCAGAACTTGCTGATTCTGTTGAGGTCAACTAGTACGGCATGGCAGTTGAAATTTTGCGTTTTTCCACACAGAATCCAGCCTAGGTGTGTTTGTTGTGCAGTAGGTGCTTGTTGGTTTCCCTTCAGGACTCCTTCAAGGATGACATTCGAGTAAATGTCGGCTCCAAGTAGTAAATCGACAGGATGTGATTTGTTGAAGTCAGGGTCGGCGAGCTTTAAGTTTTCTATGTGCGGCCAGTTTGGCTTTTTAAAAGTTGAGTTAGGTAAGTTATTTGTAAGTTTTTTCAATATAAGCGCTTGAGTTTCAAACGCGTAGTCGGAATGTATCGACTTGCAGTTAAGTTGTAGTCGTCCCTTGCAGTCTCCTGACAGCGCCCCGACTCCCGATATAGTGGCGTTTATCCGCTTTCTTGGCAGTCGAAGTAGTTGAGCAGCTTGTTCAGTGATCAAGTTCACTTGTGAACCTTGATTCAGGAGGGCACGAAGTGTGACGTAAGTTCCGGTTGCTGATTTTATCTGAAGTTGAACGGTAGTTAAAAGTATTTCCACATCATTTGTAGCGAGATGATTGGAACCTTGTTGAGTTGATGATGATGATGACATTGTATTAGTCGTGGCCTTATTATAATGTAGCAAAGTATGATGCTTCCTTTTGCATTCTTTGCAAGTTTTCGCTGACGTGCATTCACCGTCGCCGTGGCTATATAAGCAGTTTTTACATAAATGTAGTTTTGAAACAGTATTGTTTCGCTGAGTTTTGTCCATTTCAATGAACCTTGGACATTGCATTAGTACATGCATTCCTTCACAGTGCGGGCATTGACCGAAAGAAGTATGTAAAGTTTTAGTTTGATGTTTTTTATGTTCGTAGTTATGTTTGTTATGCGGTTGTTTGCTGTAAGATGACTTATCCGATGAAGATGATTGTTTCGGCATTTCCTTTTTTGCATTTTTTATGCCTTCGTAGGCCATGAATTTGCCTTCCAGGAAGAAAAGAAATTGATCTAGACGTGGTAGCTCTCTATGATCTTGTTGTTCTTTCATGTAGTCGGTGTAAGTATTGACGTCTAGTTTTTGTGACATCAGATGGACGATAAGTGGGTCCCAAGTAGTTGTATGCACTCCAATGTTTGTCAATCCGTTCATACATTCCGTAATGACATCATGCAGCTTCTTCAGAGACTGGCTATCGGGTTGGTTGATAACCGGCGAGTTAAGCATAGTGTTGACGAAGGAGGTAAACTGAAGACGATGGTTATCGTAGCGTTGAGACAGTATGTCCCAGCACGAGTTGTAGTTTTCAGCACTGATGCTGAGATGTTGTACCAGTCGCTCAGCCTCTCCGCGCAATCTTGTCTTGAGATGTTGCATTTTTTGTGCCTTGTTGATCATCGGATTGTTGTGAATAGTTTCCAAGAATAGATCCTTGAAAGAAATCCACTTTGTGTAGTTGCCGGAAAACTCAGGAACCTCAATCCTTGGCGCCGATTGTTGGTAGTGCACTGTAGACCAAATTTTAGCGTTGATGTTTCTCTTCAGTTCATCATACTTGTCTTCTAACGACACGAACATGTTGTAGTAGGTGATGTCGGAGCCTTTGATTAGAGCCTCCAGCTCCCAGTGATGTTTGTCGATGACATCCCACTTCGACTTCAAAATGGAAAGGTGATCTTCCAGCTCCCATTTCTCCGTCACAGTTTTCAAGTCTATCTTAGACATGGCACGGTCAAGAGCTTTAAAGTTACATTCTTGCCGCGTAAATAGTAGTTTTAGTTTTTCATCAGCATCTTCATCCATAGTACCACTCAGATCAAATGATACAGAAGGACGTTCGCGTAGTTGTAGTAACAAACCATCCATATCCTTTTTAGTTTTAAGATATAGCTGCATCGTTTTGGTAAAAACGTCATCGGTGAAGTAAGTATGCGTCTTTTCTTCAATAGTTTCGATAAGAGTCGCATGACGTCTCTCAAAATCCCGCCATTGTTGTTCGAGGGTCTGGAGACGTACAGTTAAGTATTCTTCCGTTTTTCTCGACTTACTATCTTTCGCGTAGTTAGAACATAGAGACTTGATGTTGTTGAAGCATTCTTCTTGTATTTTCAATATCTCCATGTTGACGAAAGGCGTAGTTTAGTTGAAATAAACAAGTTAAGTTAGTTAGTAGCAAGAAAGGTACTTGCGTAGGAGTTAAAGTAAGTTCTTAGCCCTGACACGTAGTTGACAGTGGCAGAAATAAGTAAAGTTAGCTTCTGGCTCTGGCACGTAGTAGACGGTGGCAGAGGTGAGCAGCGTTGGTTCACGACGCGAAGGCGACAGAGTTCCCGTGGACTTCTAGTCGTTGTAGGTAATAGGCTTCTTGAACCTAAATGACAATATTGTACGCCTTCTCAATCTAACTGGTGATTCCCGCTGGTGGGAGGCCAATCAAACCGATTCGCTATCGTCAAAAAATACAAAAAGCATAAATACCTTGTTTCCTCGAAGGACCAAAATGTAAGGACCTAAGTGAAGACCCTTACATGTGTAGAGATGTAGTTGTAGGCAGTTTACCTATAGCACCTCACTTTGTATTGTTACCGTTGGTAACGTAGTAGTTCAGTTAGTTGAGCACGCAAACTAAACACCCGAGACTCAAAGATAAAGTTTATTAAGTAAGTTAAATAACACAGTTCGGTAAAGGTGGCAAATCTTCCCTTCAATGTCACTCTCGCGGTAGTAGGTCACGTACTGATGTTAAAATATTATGAATGTAAGTAAATTGCATCGCGCGCGTGCGACACGGAGTACCTAAATCGCCGCGTGCGCAAAACAGCAAATGTAGGGTGAAACCATACAAGAAGTTTTCGTCAGTACCTACCTGCCTGTGCCGGGAGTAGTTTCTGTGTCGATTTTTTCATATCCTCAATTCTTTGTTAAAACTTGATTTTTATATGATTTATATGTAAACATTCACAATGGAAACACATTGGGACGATTATAAGACAAAAGTAGTTTTCGTCAGTACCTACCTGCCCGTGCCGGGAGTAGTTTCTGTATCGATTTTTTCATATCCTCATTTCTTTGTCAAAACTTGATTTTTATACGATTTAAATGTAAAGATTCACAATGGAAACACATTGGGACGATTATAAGACAAAAGTAGTTTTCGTCAGTACCTACCTGCCCGTGCCGGGAGTAGTTTCTTTATCGATTTTTTCATATCCTCAATTCTTTGTCAAAACTTGATTTTTATACGATTTATATGTAAAGATTCACAATGGAAACACATTGGGACGATTATAAGACAAAAGTAGTTTTCGTCAGGACCTACCTGCCCGTGCCGGGAGTAGTTCCTGTATCGGTTTTTTAATATCCTCAATTCTTTGTCAAAACTTGATTTTTATATGATTTATATGTAAACATTCACAATGGAAACACATTGGGATGATTAAAAGACAAAAGAAGTTATCGTCAGTACCTACCTGCCCGTGCCGGGAGTAGTTTCTGTATCGATTTTTTCATATCCTCAATTCTTTGTCAAAACTTGATTTTTATACGATTTATATGTAAAGATTCACAATGGAAACACATTGGGATGATTAAAAGACAAAAGTAGTTTTCGTCAGTACCTACCTGCCCGTGCCGGGAGTAGTTTCTGTATCGATTTTTTCATATCCTCAATTCTTTGTCAAAACTTGATTTTTATACGATTTATATGTAAAGATTAACAATGGACACACATTGGGACGATTATAAGACAAAAGAAGTTATCGTCAGTACTTACCTGCCCGTGCCGGGAATAGTTTCTGTATCGATTTTTTCATATCCTCAATTCTTTGTCAAAACTTGATTTTTATACGATTTATATGTAAAGATTCACAATGGAAACACATTGGGACGATTATAAGACAAAAGTAGTTTTCGTCAGTACCTACCTGCCCGTGCCGGGAGTAGTTTCTCTATCGATTTTTTCATATCCTCAATTCTTTGTCAAAACTTGATTTTTATACGATTTATATGTAAAGATTCACAATGGAAACACATTGGGACGATTATAAGACAAATGTAGTTTTCGTCAGTACCTACCTGCACGTGCCGGGAGTAGTTTCTCTATCGATTTTTTCATATCCTCAATTCTTTGTCAAAACTTGATTTTTATACGATTTATTATGTAAAGATTCACAATGGAAACACATTGGGACGATTATAAGACAAAAGTAGTTTTCGTCAGTACCTACCTGCCCATGCCGGGAGTAGTTTCTGTATCGATTTTTTCATATCCTCAATTCTTTGTCAAAACTTGATTTTTATACGATTTATATGTAAAGATTAACAATGGACACACATTGGGACGATTATAAGACAAAAGAAGTTATCGTCAGTACTTACCTGCCCGTGCCGGGAATAGTTTCTGTATCGATTTTTTCATATCCTCAATTCTTTGTCAAAACTTGATTTTTATACGATTTATATGTAAAGATTCACAATGGAAACACATTGGGACGATTATAAGACAAAAGTAGTTTTCGTCAGTACCTACCTGCCGTGCCGGGAGTATTTTCTATATGGATTTTTTCATATCCTCAATTCTTTGTCAAAACTTGATTTTAATATGATTTATATGTAAACATTCACAAGGGAATCACATTGGGACGATTATAAGACAAAAGTAGTTTTCGTCAGTACCTACCTGCCCGTGCCCGGAGTAGTTTCTCTATCGATTTTTTCATATCCTCAATTCTTTGTCAAAACTTGATTTTTATATGATTTATATCTAAACATTCACAATGGAAACACATTGGGACGATTATAAGACAAAAGTAGTTTTCGTCAGTACCTACCTGCCCGAGCCGGGAGTAGTTTCTGCATCGATTTTTTCATATCCTCAATTCTTTGTCAAAACTTGATTTTTATATGATTTATATGTAAACATTCACAATGGAAACACATTGGGACGATTAAAAGACAAAAGTAGTTTTCGTCAGTACCTACCTGCCCGTGCCGGGAGTAGTTTCTGTATCGATTTTTTCATATCCTCAATTCTTTGTCAAAACTTGATTTTAATATGATTTATATGTAAACATTCACAATGGAAACACATTGGGACGATTAAAAGACAAAAGTAGATTTCGTCAGTACCTACCTGCCCGTGCCGGGAGTAGTTTCTGTATCGATTTTTTCATATCCTCAATTCTTTGTCAAAACTTGATTTTAATATGATTTATATGTAAACATTCACAATGGAAACACATTGGGACGATTAAAAGACAAAAGTAGTTTTCGTCAGTACCTACCTGCCCGTGCCGGGAGTAGTTTCTGTACCGATTTTTTCATATCCTCAATTCTTTGTCAAAACTTGATATTAATATGATTTATATGTAAACATTCACAATGGAAACACATTGGGAAGATTAAAAGACAAAAGTAGTTTTCGTCAGTACCTACCTGCCCGTGCCGGGAGTAGTTTCTGTATCGATTTTTTCATATCCTCAATTCTTTGTTAAAACTTGATTTTTATATGATTTATATGAAAAGATTCACAATGGAAACACATTGGGACGATTATAAGACAAAAGTAGTTTTCGTCAGTACCTACCTGCCCGTGCCGGGAGTAGTTTCTGTATCGATTTTTTAATATCCTCAATTCTTTGTCAAAACTTGATTTTTATATGATTTACATGTAAACATTCACAATGGAAACACATTGGGATGATTAAAAGACAAAAGTAGTTTTCGTCAGTACCTACCTGCCCGTGCCGGGAGTAGTTTCTGTATCGATTTTTTCATATCCTCAATTCTTTGTCAAAACTTGATTTTTATACGGTTTATATGTAAAGATTCACAATGGAAAAATATTGGGACGATTATAAGACAAAAGTAGTTTTCGTCAGTACCTACCTGCCGTGCCGGGAGTATTTTCTATATGGATTTTTTCATATCCTCAATTCTTTGACAAAACTTGATTTTAATATGATTTATATGTAAACATTCACAAGGGAATCACATTGGGACGATTATAAGACAAAAGTAGTTTTCGTCAGTACCTACCTGCCCGTGCCCGGAGTAGTTTCTCTATCGATTTTTTCATATCCTCAATTCTTTGTCAAAACTTGATTTTAATATGATTTATATGTAAACATTCACAATGGAAACACATTGGGACGATTAAAAGACAAAAGTAGATTTCGTCAGTACCTACCTGCCCGTGCCGGGAGTAGTTTCTGTATCGATTTTTTCATATCCTCAATTCTTTGTCAAAACTTGATTTTTATACGATTTATTATGTAAAGATTCACAATGGAAACACATTGGGACGATTATAAGACAAAAGTAGTTTTCGTCAGTACCTACCTGCCCGTGCCGGGAGTAGTTTCTTTATCGATTTTTTCATATCCTCAATTCTTTGTCAAAACTTGATTTTTATACGGTTTATATGTAAAGATTCACAATGGAAAAATATTGGGACGATTATAAGACAAAAGTAGTTTTCGTCAGTACCTACCTGCCGTGCCGGGAGTATTTTCTATATGGATTTTTTCATATCCTCAATTCTTTGACAAAACTTGATTTTAATATGATTTATATGTAAACATTCACAAGGGAATCACATTGGGACGATTATAAGACAAAAGTAGTTTTCGTCAGTACCTACCTGCCCGTGCCCGGAGTAGTTTCTCTATCGATTTTTTCATATCCTCAATTCTTTGTCAAAACTTGATTTTAATATGATTTATATGTAAACATTCACAATGGAAACACATTGGGACGATTAAAAGACAAAAGTAGATTTCGTCAGTACCTACCTGCCCGTGCCGGGAGTAGTTTCTGTATCGATTTTTTCATATCCTCAATTCTTTGTCAAAACTTGATTTTTATACGATTTATTATGTAAAGATTCACAATGGAAACACATTGGGACGATTATAAGACAAAAGTAGTTTTCGTCAGTACCTACCTGCCCGTGCCGGGAGTAGTTTCTTTATCGATTTTTTCATATCCTCAATTCTTTGTCAAAACTTGATTTTTATTTGATTTATATGTAAACATTCACAATGGGAACACATTGGGACGATTAAAAGACAAAAGTAGTTTTCGTCAGTACCTACCTGCCCGTGCCGGGAGTAGTTTCTCTATCGATTTTTTCATATCCTCAATTCTTTGTCAAAACTTGATTTTTATACGGTTTATATGTAAAGATTCACAATGGAAAAATATTGGGACGATTATAAGACAAAAGTAGTTTTCGTCAGTACCTACCTGCCGTGCCGGGAGTATTTTCTATATGGATTTTTTCATATCCTCAATTCTTTGTCAAAACTTGATTTTAATATGATTTATATGTAAACATTCACAACGGAATCACATTGGGACGATTATAAGACAAAAGTAGTTTTCGTCAGTACCTACCTGCCAATTGCTGCAATTCTTTGTCAAAACTCGATTTTAATATGATTTATATGTAAACATTCACAAGGGAATCACATTGGGACGATTATAAGACAAAAGTAGTTTTCGTCAGTACCTACCTGCCCGTGCCGGGAGTAGTTTCTCTATCGATTTTTTCATATCCTCAATTCTTTGTCAAAACTTGATTTTTATATGATTTATATGTAAACATTCACAATGGAAACACATTGGGACGATTATAAGACAAAAGTAGCTTTCGTCAGTACCTACCTGCCCGTGCCGGGAGTAGTTTCTGTATCGATTTTTTCATATCCTCAATTCTTTGTCAAAACTTGATTTTTATACGGTTTATATGTAAAGATTCACAATGGAAAAATATTGGGACGATTATAAGATAAAAGTAGTTTTCGTCAGTACCTACCTGCCGTGCCGGGAGTAGTTTCTCTATCGATTTTTTCATATCCTCAATTCTTTGTCAAAACTTGATTTTTATATGATTTATATGTAAACATTCACAATGGAAACACATTGGGACGATTATAAGACAAAAGTAGTTTTCGTCAGTACCTACCTGCCCGTGCCGGGAGTAGTTTCTGTATCGATTTTTTAATATCCTCAATTCTTTGTCAAAACTTGATTTTTATATGATTTACATGTAAACATTCACAATGGAAACACATTGGGATGATTAAAAGACAAAAGTAGTTTTCGTCAGTACCTACCTGCCCGTGCCGGGAGTAGTTTCTGTATCGATTTTTTCATATCCTCAATTCTTTGTCAAAACTTGATTTTTATACGGTTTATATGTAAAGATTCAAAATGGAAAAATATTGGGACGATTATAAGACAAAAGTAGTTTTCGTCAGTACCTACCTGCCGTGCCGGGAGTATTTTCTATATGGATTTTTTCATATCCTCAATTCTTTGTCAAAACTTGATTTTAATATGATTTATATGTAAACATTCACAAGGGAATCACATTGGGACGATTATAAGACAAAAGTAGTTTTCGTCAGTACCTACCTGCCCGTGCCGGGAGTAGTTTCTGTACCGATTTTTTCATATCCTCAATTCTTTGTCAAAACTTGATATTAATATGATTTATATGTAAACATTCACAATGGAAACACATTGGGAAGATTAAAAGACAAAAGTAGTTTTCGTCAGTACCTACCTGCCCGTGCCGGGAGTAGTTTCTGTATCGAATTTTTCATATCCTCAATTCTTTGTCAAAACTTGATTTTTATACGATTTATATGTAAAGATTCACAATGGAAACACATTGGGACGATTATAAGACAAAAGTAATTTTCGTCAGTACCTACCTGCCCGTGCCGGGAGTAGTTTCTTTATCGATTTTTTCATATCCTCAATTCTTTGTCAAAACTTGATTTTTATATGATTTATATGTAAACATTCACAATGGGAACACATTGGGAAGATTAAAAGACAAAAGTAGTTTTCGTCAGTACCTACCTGCCCGTGCCGGGAGTAGTTTCTCTATCGATTTTTTCATATCCTCAATTCTTTGTCAAAACATGATTTTTATACGATTTATATGTAAAGATTCACAATGGAAACACATTGGGACGATTAAAAGACAAAAGTAGTATTCGTCAGTACCTACCTGCCCGTGCCGGGAGTAGTTTCTGTATCGATTTTTTCATATCCTCAATTCTTTGTCAAAACTTGATTTTTATACGATTTATATGTAAAGATTCACAATGGAAACACATTGGAACTATTATAAGACAAAAGTAGTTTTCGTCAGTACCTACCTGCCCGTGCCGGGAGTAGTTTCTGTATCGATTTTTTCATATCCTCAATTCTTTGTCAAAACTTGATTTTTATACGATTTATTATGTAAAGATTCACAATGGACACACATTGGGACGATTATAAGACAAAAGTAGTTTTCGTCAGTACCTACCTGCCCGTGCCGGGAGTAGTTTCTGTATCGATTTTTTCATATCCTCAATTCTTTGTCAAAACTTGATTTTTATACGACTTATATGTAAAGATTCACAATGGAAACACATTGGGACGATTATAAGACAAAAGTAGTTTTCGTCAGTACCTACCTGCCCGTGCCGGGAGTAGTTTCTGTATCGATTTTTTAATATCCTCAATTCTTTGTCAAAACTTGATTTTTATATGATTTACATGTAAACATTCACAATGGAAACACACTGGGATGATTAAAAGACAAAAGTAGTTTTCGTCAGTACCTACCTGCCCGTGCCGGGAGTAGTTTCTGTATCGATTTTTTCATATCCTCAATTCTTTGTCAAAACTTGATTTTTATACGGTTTATATGTAAAGATTCACAATGGAAAAATATTGGGATGATTATAAGACAAAAGTAGTTTTCTTCGGTACCTACCTGCCGTGCCGGGAGTATTTTCTATATGGATTTTTTCATATCCTCAATTCTTTGTCAAAACTTGATTTTTATATGATTTATATCTAAACATTCACAATGGAAACACATTGGGACGATTATAAGACAAAAGTAGTTTTCGTCAGTACCTACTTGCCCGTGCCGGGAGTAGTTTCTGTATCGATTTTTTCATATCCTCAATTCTTTGTCAAAACTTGATTTTTATATGATTTATATGTAAACATTCACAATGGAAACACATTGGGACGATTATAAGACAAAAGTAGTTTTCGTCAGTACCTACCTGCCCGTGCCGGGAGTAGTTTCTGTATCGATTTTTTCATATCCTCAATTCTCATGAAATCATGATCATGAAATATTGGTACAAATGTCAAAAAAATCAGGTGAGATGGGACGGCGCTCTATCTGAGGAGTATGGCTTAGAGTGCGGTGTTAGGCAGGGCGGGATAACTTCAGGCCTCTTGTTTAACCTGTATATTAATGAGCTCATTGGTGAACTCAGCAGCACTCATTCCGGTTGTTTTATTGATGATGTATGTATGAACAATATAAGTTACGCGGACGATATGGTGCTGCTGGGTCCATCGGTGGGCTCTATTCAGAAGCTTGTTAAAATTTGTGAGAACTATGCGGCGGGGCATGGGCTAACATACAATTCTAAAAAAAGTGAAGTCCTTATATTCAAAAGTGGAAATGTAAGGCCTGCCTATGTTCCGCCGATAGTGCTCAATGGTGCGGCTCTGAAGGTAGTTGATGCATTTAAATACTTGGGACATATTGTAAATGAGACCCTAAGCGATGACGCAGACGACGTTGAAAGGGAGCGTAGAGCGCTGGCTGTACGGGGAAACATGATTGCGCGTAGGTTCGCACGCTGCTCGAGAGAAGTAAAAATCACTCTATTTAAGGCCTACTGCCAGTCCTTCTACTCGAGTAGCCTCTGGCTCAACTGCACCCGACGGGCAGCCAGCGCTCTACGTGTCCAGTACAACAACATTTTCAGGATGCTGATGCGGCTGCCTCGCTTTTGCAGCGCGTCTGGTATGTTCGCGGAGGCGCGCACGGACGGCTTTCATGCGATTATTCGTAAAAAAGTCGCTTCCCTACTTCAACGTGCGCGAGCCAGTAGCAACGGCATCCTGAAAATGATTGTTTCACGTCTGGACTGTCCCATCCAATACAAATGGATGAAAATATTGATGGGGTCGATATCCATATAAATGTCCTATTAGGTAAGTAAGTTTTCATTTTGTGTTTTTATTAATATTTCACTCATTTAATTATTAATATTATTTTTTATTTTTTTTTATTTTCCCTTAGTTATATTATTCTATTTTTATTTCATTTTATTTGATTTTATGACTGATCTATTTTAATGACATTTTATTTTTAATTTTGTATGTTTTTATTTTTAAATTTGTATATGGATTGAAAATCTGATAATAAATGAGTTAATAATAATAATAATAAGACAAAAGTAGTTTTCGTCAGTACCTACCTGCCCGTGCCGGGAGTAGTTTCTGTATCGATTTTTTCATATCCTCAATTCTTTGTCAAAACTTGATTTTTATACGATTTATATGTAAAGATTCACAATGGAAACACATTGGGACGATTATAAGACAAAAGAAGTGTAAGGACCTAAGTGAAGACCCTTACATGTGTAGAGATGTAGTTGTAGGCAGTTTACCTATAGCACCTCACTTTGTATTGTTACCGTTGGTAACGTAGTAGTTCAGTTAGTTGAGCACGCAAACTAAACACCCGAGTCTCAAAGATAAAGTTTATTAAGTAAGTTAAATGACACAGTTCGGTAAAGGTGGCAAATCTTCCCTTCAATGTCACTCTCGCGGTAGTAGGTCACGTACTGATGTTAAAATATTATGAATGTAAGTAAATTGCATCGCGCGCGTGCGACACGGAGTACCTAAATCGCCGCGTGCGCAAAACAGCAAATGTAGGGTGAAACCATACATATTGGCAACCCCAAAAGAAAGTTAACTAAAGTTAAGAGTAAATGACTATTAAGAGAAGATCTGCCAGTACAAAGCAAATATAAAACATTATTCATCGAAAGTGAACGCGATGTTGTCATTTGCTTCAGTAGATAGTTGCCGCGGGACCTGCGCCGACGTGGTTGCCGTCATCGCTGATGTCACGTGGCTACGTACTTTCTGGATTGCCCTCTCTTGAATGGGGCGTTGTTGAAGCTCTATATCTTCGTTTTTTGTCTCTCTTGAGCGTACTCGTTTGCTCTTAGAGCACTTAGGTAGGTATTTTTTAACCACCCAGATGATAGTAATGATGATGGCGAATGCGAGTAGAGTGTAGCATATCGCGTATTGATGTAGGTCATGGGTAGAAATTGTTTCGGGGAGGATCTCTCTTTCCTTTTGAAATAGTAGTCTTCGGTCGATGTCTTCGCCTTCCTCCGTTCGTTGTTGGATTTCCCATGGTATTTTGTGGTAAGTCAGGTTAACGATCTTGTTTACTGTCGAGTTCAGCAGTGCGATTTTGAAGTCGGACTCCATCTTCATGTTGGTGTTGTACTGGTTGTGTGAGTAGATGGTGAAGTCCTTGGATTGTAACAAGCATCCTTGCTGCAAAGTTACAATGCTAGTCGATGTTATCGTATATGTTGTGACGTCATTGTCGCACACGGTGCGCAAAGAGCAAGCTCCGCAACAAACAGCCAGCCAGCTGTTTGCCGAATGTAACTCGACCCATACGTCACTGCATGACGTTTTTTTGACGTCACAGGGAGTAGTTGAACTGCGACTTAATAGTTTTGCCTCGCACGGAGCGTCCTTGCTATCTAAGCTAAATACGGGCAAGTTTATGTTACAAATCAAGCGATCTTGTTTCATAACAGTGCATAGTTTTACCTCCTTTTCAGATGGTGAGATATAAGAGTTTTGTTTTAAGTTTACAGCAATATACTGTGACTTTAGCTGTATGATAGTGAATTCTGTCTCATTCTTCATAGGTATTGGGGTAATCTTGTAGAGCAGAAAATCTTCATTTGATGTTAGTGGTATGTGGACTTCGAATAAAAAGTAGTTAGATGTTACTCGAGCTTTCACATAGAGCAGCTTGTAGATATCTTTAATGTCATCTTTGACGTTTTCTAACGGCAATGATAGTCTTTTTGGTAGGCTTCCAGAGATGACGTTTAATTGTTCCACCAAGTTTACAGGGGTGAGTAAATGTACATCCATATGTCCTTTGTACACATTAGTGAGTGTATCAAAAAGCAATTCTTGCATTTCTCTCAAGTTTTTGAGTAGTAGGTAAGTAGATAAAGATGCTGAATTGAAGTAGCTAGTTGCCATGAGGATTTCCATAGTAGACTCAACCTTAGCTAGATTGAAGTTAGTTTCGTTCACAAAGTTGTCGACCATGTTGAGTTGTCGGTGAATGTTTTCTTCAGTTTTCTTTAGCATCTTGTTCTCCAGCTCCACAATGGAAGTTTGATTTTTCATCAGTCCAAGTAAGTAGTTCTCGTTCTTCTGAATAGCCTTTATGTCTTGATGGTATTTGTCGGCGAATTCTTGGTCAAGAACACCGAACAGGCTGTTTGCAATGGAGCCGACCCCGTTGATCAATCCTCTCTTCCTGCGATTGCCTAGCTGTTGGTGAGGGGCCAGTAAGATGTTGTTGTAGTGATTTAGAAGTTCCATTTCGTGAGTTAGTTGTCCAAGTGTTGTTTCACAATATCTTGGGTCAGTTCGATGGCAAAAATTAGTTAAGTTGTGTAAATAGTTTTCGACACGTTCCATACCATTCCAATAGTTAGTTAAGTTGTAGTACATTAGTAGTGTCCACTCGTTATGTATCGTCTGCATTGTTCCTAGCGCATCATAATAAATCGGCCTGTGTGGCTCGAGGCTTGTAATGTGTGCGCTTGAGCGCGTAGTACTGTCGACGCTGTGTACTAATGTGAACATTGATAATAATGTTATTAAAAAAGTTGTGAATGTTTTCTTGGCGGCTTGGTTAGTTTTTGAAGGTTTTGGTACATCTTGTTTTGACGTCTCATTTCTCTCTTCTTCTATAGGAAGTGGTGAAAGTTTCACGATGGGACGCTTGAGAATGCCAGATTGCGTTTTCACTGTAGTTACTCTGACAAGTCCGTCGGAACCGGGATGAAGCTCGATAACTCGTCCCATGGCCCATTTGCCGGGAGGCAAGTTATCCTCCTTTATCAGCACGATGTCACCTTCCTTGATGTTTTTCATAGGTTTGTTCCATTTGCTGCGACCTTGTAATTGAGTTAGGTATTCGTTGGACCAGCTTTTCCAGAACTGTTGTACCATATTTTCAGTTAGTTGCCATCGTCGGCGTATGTCAATAGTTTTGACATCGCTGTAGTCAGAAAGCGGTAAAGTTAATATCGGGCCCCCGGTAAGAAAGTGTCCTGGAGTGAGGTAGTTGTAAAACTCCTCCGGGTCTTCTGTAAGTGGGCATAAAGGCCGCGAGTTCATGCAGGCCTCAATCTTCGTTAGGAGTGTAGTAAATTCTTCGTATGTTAGTTTTTGATCACCCAGCACACGTCGTAAGTGGTGTTTCAGTGATTTAACTGCAGCCTCCCACAGGCCGCCTGCGCTTGGCCACGCTGGAGCGTTGAAGTGCCATTTAACTTCAAGTTTTCCGATTTCGGTGAAGAACTCTGGCGATAGAATTTGTCTAAATTCTTCAAACTCTTTACGTAACACCTTGGCAGCACCGATGAAGTTGGTACCGCAGTCAGAGTAGACGTGTTTTGGTGTGCCGCGCCGCGCGCACATCCGTTGGAATGCCGCGAGGAAAGTTTCAGTGCTGAGGTCGGACACGAGTTCAATATGTACAGCTTTTGTTGCCATACACATGAAGATTGCAATGTAGCCTTTGGACATCTTCACACCTCTTCCTTTGTTAAGTTTTACATCTACATTCCCAGTGAAGTCGACACCAGAATGTGTAAATGGCCTTGAAATTCTTGTTCTTTGAGCTGGTAAATCGCTTAGAAGTTGATACATTTCAGTAGGCTTGTGACGATGACACGTGATGCAGTGACGAAGTCTCGTTTTCACTACCCTGTTGCCCCCGACGATCCAGTAGCGCTGCCGTATGTAGGCTAACGTTAATCGAGCCCCTCCGTGCAGTACTCTAGAATGTGCTTGTTCGATAAATAGTTGTGTTAATCTCCCGTTTTTTGACAAAATCATAGGATTTTTCATCTCGAATGGTAAGTTAGAATTTTTGAGGCGGCCACCCACTCGAATGATGCCTTGTTCGTCCAGATACGGGTTTAGTTTATAAATAGGACTTTTGTTAGAAACCGACTCTTTTTTCAAAAGTAGTTTGTATTCTTGCTCGAATTCTATGCGTTGCGTAATTTTTATTATCAATTCATTCGCTGCAGTTAGTTCCGTAGTAGTTAGGTAGTTAGTATCGCATTTCGCGCTATTCAGTACGTTTGCACTGAAGCGCCGTATCCACGCCGTCATACGTGTAATGTGGGACAATGAACTGCATTTGTTAATAAGTTCAGTTATGAAATTTGTGTCTTGATTTTTTGCTAGGGTTGTCAACGTTGGCTTAAGTCCAGTGTCTGTCGTATGAAGACACATGTTATTCGGGACCGTCTCTTTCTCCGATATTTGTAGAAAATCCGGTCCTTTCCAACAAAGTTTGAAGTGGAGTAGTTTGGTAGGGTACATTCCTCGTGATGCGCAGTCTGCTGGGTTTAGTTCTGACTTGACATAGTGCCATTTTTCGGAAGGGATGACATTTTTAATCTTGATAACCCTGTTGGCAACGTATCTTTCCCATCTATTAATGTCTCCCTGCAACCATGCAATCACAACTTGAGAGTCACTCCAAGCTTGTATAGTAATGTTGTACCCCTTGAAGGCTTCTATGGCCTTTTCCGCTAGTTGTGATAGAAGAAGGGCGCCGAAAAGTTCTAGGCGCGGTAGCGTGATTTTTTTTGCAAGCGGGGCAACCCTAGTCTTAGCTGTGAGTAAAGTTATTGTAGGTAAGCCTTCGTTGTAAACACGACTGTAGATAACGCACGAGTAGGCTTTTTCGCTGGCGTCACAGAAACATAATAGTTCTATGTTCCCTTGTGTCACTCCCAGCCATCTGTTAAGTTTAATGTTTTTGATTTCAGGAAGTTCGTTTTTAAGTTTTAACCATTCTTGTTGTATTTCGGTCGGTAAAGTTTCATCCCAAGCGAGTTTACTTGTCCAGACTCTCTGAAATAGCAGTTTAGCTGTCACAGTTATTGGCGCTAACCATCCCAGAGGGTCATACAGTTTGGAGATCTCAGATAGAAGATGGCGTTTTGTTAGATGTTGCCGAGATATTTCTTCTAAGTCCCAGTAGAAAGTAAATGTGTCGTTTGTGGTGTTCCAACCGAGTCCAAGGGTTTTTTTCGTGTCTTCGTGTTTGAAGTCGAATATTTTTTCAGTTGATATTTTAGCTTTACTCAAGTTTTGTAGTAAAGAAGTATCATTGGCCGACCATTTCCGTAAATTCATGCCACCGCCTTGTAGTAAGTTGATAAGCGACGACTGTAGTGGTTGAGCTTCGGAGATAGTGTTATGACCGCTGATTAAATCGTCAACATAGAATTCGTTTTGTAGTGTTTGAGCAGCATCTGGATACTTGTCTCCGTCGTCTACGGCGAGCTGCTTCAAAGTTCTCATGGCGAGCCATGGCGCACTTTTTGTTCCGTAGGTCACGGTGCGTAAGACAAAATCTCGGAGTTTCTCTGAGGGCGAGTTTCGCCAGACGATTTTCTGTAGATTTTGTTGTTCATCTGCGATCCATATACAGCGATACATCTTTTCTATGTCCGCAGTGTAGGCATATTTGTAGACCCGCCACTTGAGGATAAGTGATTGTATATCCTTTTGCATGTTATTGCCTTTTTCTTGCACTTGATTGAGACTAAGGCCGCTTGTTGTTTTTTGAGAAGCGTTGAATACAACTCTCAATTTTGTAGTTGATGAATGCTCTCGTAGTACACCGTGATGGGGTAGGTAGCATTCGGGTTTTGTTGTGGAAAGTGAAGGCGCTGGGGCCATATGGTTGAGTTCTGAGTACTCTTTTATAAAGTCTCTGTACATTAGAGCTAGTTTCGTATTCCTTTCGAAACGTTTTTCGAGTTGTAAGAATTGTGAGATGGCAATAGATCGAGAATTTCCTATCCTTTTTTCGTAATCGGGAAGTAAAGGAATTTTAACAATGTATTTTCCATCTGGGGCTCGCCGTACTGTTTGGGAGTAGTTTTCCTCGCACTGGTCGTCCTTAGAAATGTCCTTGATGTCCTGAATGATGTCCTCGTGCTCCCAGAACTTGCTGATTCTGTTGAGGTCAACTAGTACGGCATGGCAGTTGAAATTTTGCGTTTTTCCACACAGAATCCAGCCTAGGTGTGTTTGTTGTGCAGTAGGTGCTTGTTGGTTTCCCTTCAGGACTCCTTCAAGGATGACATTCGAGTAAATGTCGGCTCCAAGTAGTAAATCGACAGGATGTGATTTGTTGAAGTCAGGGTCGGCGAGCTTTAAGTTTTCTATGTGCGGCCAGTTTGGCTTTTTAAAAGTTGAGTTAGGTAAGTTATTTGTAAGTTTTTTCAATATAAGCGCTTGAGTTTCAAACGCGTAGTCGGAATGTATCGACTTGCAGTTAAGTTGTAGTCGTCCCTTGCAGTCTCCTGACAGCGCCCCGACTCCCGATATAGTGGCGTTTATCCGCTTTCTTGGCAGTCGAAGTAGTTGAGCAGCTTGTTCAGTGATCAAGTTCACTTGTGAACCTTGATTCAGGAGGGCACGAAGTGTGACGTAAGTTCCGGTTGCTGATTTTATCTGAAGTTGAACGGTAGTTAAAAGTATTTCCACATCATTTGTAGCGAGATGATTGGAACCTTGTTGAGTTGATGATGATGATGACATTGTATTAGTCGTGGCCTTATTATAATGTAGCAAAGTATGATGCTTCTTTTTGCATTCTTTGCAAGTTTTCGCTGACGTGCATTCACCGTCGCCGTGGCTATATAAGCAGTTTTTACATAAATGTAGTTTTGAAACAGTATTGTTTCGCTGAGTTTTGTCCATTTCAATGAACGTTGGACATTGCATTAGTACATGCATTCCTTCACAGTGCGGGCATTGACCGAAAGAAGTATGTAAAGTTTTAGTTTGATGTTTTTTATGTTCGTAGTTATGTTTGTTATGCGGTTGTTTGCTGTAAGATGACTTATCCGATGAAGATGATTGTTTCGGCATTTCCTTTTTTGCATTTTTTATGCCTTCGTAGGCCATGAATTTGCCTTCCAGGAAGAAAAGAAATTGATCTAGACGTGGTAGCTCTCTATGATCTTGTTGTTCTTTCATGTAGTCGGTGTAAGTATTGACGTCTAGTTTTTGTGACATCAGATGGACGATAAGTGGGTCCCAAGTAGTTGTATGCACTCCAATGTTTGTCAATCCGTTCATACATTCCGTAATGACATCATGCAGCTTCTTCAGAGACTGGCTATCGGGTTGGTTGATAACCGGCGAGTTAAGTATAGTGTTGACGAAGGAGGTAAACTGAAGACGATGGTTATCGTAGCGTTGAGACAGTATGTCCCAGCACGAGTTGTAGTTTTCAGCACTGATGCTGAGATGTTGTACCAGTCGCTCAGCCTCTCCGCGCAATCTTGTCTTGAGATGTTGCATTTTTTGTGCCTTGTTGATCATCGGATTGTTGTGAATAGTTTCCAAGAATAGATCCTTGAAAGAAATCCACTTTGTGTAGTTGCCGGAAAACTCAGGAACCTCAATCCTTGGCGCCGATTGTTGGTAGTGCACTGTAGACCAAATTTTAGCGTTGATGTTTCTCTTCAGTTCATCATACTTGTCTTCTAACGACACGAACATGTTGTAGTAGGTGATGTCGGAGCCTTTGATTAGAGCCTCCAGCTCCCAGTGATGTTTGTCGATGACATCCCACTTCGACTTCAAAATGGAAAGGTGATCTTCCAGCTCCCATTTCTCCGTCACAGTTTTCAAGTCTATCTTAGACATGGCACGGTCAAGAGCTTTAAAGTTACATTCTTGCCGCGTAAATAGTAGTTTTAGTTTTTCATCAGCATCTTCATCCATAGTACCACTCAGATCAAATGATACAGAAGGACGTTCGCGTAGTTGTAGTAACAAACCATCCATATCCTTTTTAGTTTTAAGATATAGCTGCATCGTTTTGGTAAAAACGTCGTCGGTGAAGTAAGTATGCGTCTTTTCTTCAATAGTTTCGATAAGAGTCGCATGACGTCTCTCAAAATCCCGCCATTGTTGTTCGAGGGTCTGGAGACGTACAGTTAAGTATTCTTCCGTTTTTCTCGACTTACTATCTTTCGCGTAGTTAGAACATAGAGACTTGATGTTGTTGAAGCATTCTTCTTGTATTTTCAATATCTCCATGTTGACGAAAGGCGTAGTTTAGTTGAAATAAACAAGTTAAGTTAGTTAGTAGCAAGATAGGTACTTGCGTAGGAGTTAAAGTAAGTTCTTAGCCCTGACACGTAGTTGACAGTGGCAGAAATAAGTAAAGTTAGCTTCTGGCTCTGGCACGTAGTAGACGGTGGCAGAGGTGAGCAGCGTTGGTTCACGACGCGAAGGCGACAGAGTTCCCGTGGACTTCTAGTCGTTGTAGGTAATAGGCTTCTTGTACCTAAATGACAATATTGTACGCCTTCTCAATCTAACTGGTGATTCCCGCTGGTGGGAGGCCAATCAAACCGATTCGCTATCGTCAAAAAATACAAAAAGCATAAATACCTTGTTTCCTCGAAGGACCAAAATGTAAGGACCTAAGTGAAGACCCTTACATGTGTAGAGATGTAGTTGTAGGCAGTTTACCTATAGCACCTCACTTTGTATTGTTACCGTTGGTAACGTAGTAGTTCAGTTAGTTGAGCACGCAAACTAAACACCCGAGTCTCAAAGATAAAGTTTATTAAGTAAGTTAAATAACACAGTTCGGTAAAGGTGGCAAATCTTCCCTTCAATGTCACTCTCGCGGTAGTAGGTCACGTACTGATGTTAAAATATTATGAATGTAAGTAAATTGCATCGCGCGCGTGCGACACGGAGTACCTAAATCGCCGCGTGCGCAAAACAGCAAATGTAGGGTGAAACCATACAAGAAGTTTTCGTCAGTACCTACCTGCCCGTGCCGGGAGTAGTTTCTGTGTCGATTTTTTCATATCCTCAATTCTTTGTCAAAACTTGATTTTTATACGATTTATATGTAAAGATTCACAATGGAAACACATTGGGACGATTACAAGACAAAAGTAGTTTTCGTCAGTACCTACCTGCCCGTGCCGGGAGTAGTTTCTGTATCGATTTTTTCATATCCTCAATTCATTGTCGAAACTTGATTTTTATATGATTTATATGTAAACATGCACAATGGAAACACTTTGGGATGATTATAAGACAAAAGTGGTTTTCGTCAGTACCTACCTGCCCGTGCCGGGAGTAGTTTCTGTATCGATTTTTTCATATCCTCAATTCTTTGTCGAAACTTGATTTTTATACGATTTATATGTAAACATTCACAATGGAAACACATTGGGACGATTATAAGACAAAAGTAGTTTTCGTCAGTACTTACCTGCGCGTGCCGGGAGTAGTTTCTCTATCGATTTTTTCATATCCTCAATTCTTTGTCAAAACTAGAATTTTATACGATTTATATGTAAAGATTCACAATGGAAACACATTGGGACGATTAAAAGACAAAAGTAGTTTTCGTCAGTGCAAACTGCCCGTGCCGGGAGTAGTTTCTGTATCGATTTTTTCATATCCTCAATTATTTGTCAAAACTTGATATTTATACGATTTATATGTAAAGATTCACAATGGAAACACATTGGGACGATTATAAGACAAAAGTAGTTTTCGTCAGTACCTACCTGCCCGTGCCGGGAGTAGTTTCTGTATCGATTTTTTCATATCCTCAATTCTTTGTCAAAACTTGATTTTTATACGATTTATATGTAAACATTCACAATGGAAACACATTGGGACGATTAAAAGACAAAAGTAGTTTTCGTCAGTACCTGCCCGTGCCGGGAGTAGTTTCTCTATCGATTTTTTCATATCCTCAATTCTTTGTCAAAACTTGATTTTTATACGATTTATATGTAAAGATTCACAATGGAAACACATTGGGACGATTAAAAGACAAAAGTAGTTTTCGTCAGTACCTACCTGCCCGTGCCGGGAGTAGTTTCTGTATCGATTTTTTCATATCCTCAATTCTTTGTCGAAACTTGATTTTTATACGATTTATATGTAAACATTCACAATGGAAACATTGGGACGATTATAAGACAAAAGTAGTTTTCGTCAGTACCTACCTGCCCGTGCCGGGAGTAGTTTCTGTATCGATTTTTTCATATCCTCAATTCTTTGTCAAAACTTGATTTTAATATGATTTATATGTAAACATTCACAATGGAAACACATTGGGAAGATTAAAAGACAAAAGTAGTTTTCGTCAGTACCTACCTGCCCGTGCCGGGAGTAGTTTCTGTATCGATTTTTTCATATCCTCAATTCTTTGTCAAAACTTGATTTTTATACGATTTATATGTAAACATTCACAATGGAAACACATTGGGACGATTAAAAGACAAAAGTAGATTTCGTCAGTACCTACCTGCCCGTGCCGGGAGTAGTTTCTGTATCGATTTTTTCATATCCTCAATTCTTTGTCAAAACTTGATTTTTATACGATTTATTATGTAAAGATTCACAATGGAAACACATTGGGACGATTATAAGACAAAAGTAGTTTTCGTCAGTACCTACCTGCCCGTGCCGGGAGTAGTTTCTTTATCGATTTTTGCATATCCTCAATTCTTTGTCAAAACTTGATTTTTATTTGATTTATATGTAAACATTCACAATGGGAACACATTGGGACGATTATAAGACAAAAGTAGTTTTCGTCAGTACCTACCTGCCCGTGCCGGGAGTAGTTTCTCTATCGATTTTTTCATATCCTCAATTCTTTGTCAAAACTTGATTTTTATACGGTTTATATGTAAAGATTCACAATGGAAAAATATTGGGACGATTATAAGACAAAAGTAGTTTTCGTCAGTACCTACCTGCCGTGCCGGGAGTATTTTCTATATGGATTTTTTCATATCCTCAATTCTTTGTCAAAACTTGATTTTAATATGATTTATATGTAAACATTCACAACGGAATCACATTGGGACGATTATAAGACAAAAGTAGTTTTCGTCAGTACCTACCTGCCAATTGCTGCAATTCTTTGTCAAAACTTGATTTTAATATGATTTATATGTAAACATTCACAAGGGAATCACATTGGGACGATTATAAGACAAAAGTAGTTTTCGTCAGTACCTACCTGCCCGTGCCGGGAGTAGTTTCTCTATCGATTTTTTCATATCCTCAATTCTTTGTCAAAACTTGATTTTTATATGATTTATATGTAAACATTCACAATGGAAACACATTGGGACGATTATAAGACAAAAGTAGCTTTCGTCAGTACCTACCTGCCCGTGCCGGGAGTAGTTTCTGTATCGATTTTTTCATATCCTCAATTCTTTGTCAAAACTTGATTTTTATACGGTTTATATGTAAAGATTCACAATGGAAAAATATTGGGACGATTATAAGATAAAAGTAGTTTTTGTCAGTACCTACCTGCCGTGCCGGGAGTAGTTTCTCTATCGATTTTTTCATATCCTCAATTCTTTGTCAAAACTTGATTTTTATATGATTTATATGTAAACATTCACAATGGAAACACATTGGGACGATTATAAGACAAAAGTAGCTTTCGTCAGTACCTACCTGCCCGTGCCGGGAGTAGTTTCTGTATCGATTTTTTCATATCCTCAATTCTTTGTCAAAACTTGATTTTTATACGATTTATTATGTAAAGATTCACAATGGAAACACATTGGGAAAATTAAAAGACAAAAGTAGTTTTCGTCAGTACCTACCTGCCCGTGCCGGGAGTAGTTTCTCTATCGATTTTTGCATATCCTCAATTCTTTGTCAAAACTTGATTTTTATTTGATTTAAGACAAAAGTAGCTTTCGTCAGTACCTACCTGCCCGTGCCGGGAGTAGTTTCTGTATCGATTTTTTCATATCCTCAATTCTTTGTCAAAACTTGATTTTTATACGATTTATTATGTAAAGATTCACAATGGAAACACATTGGGACGATTATAAGACAAAAGTAGTTTTCGTCAGTACCTACCTGCCCGTGCCGGGAGTAGTTTCTTTATCGATTTTTGCATATCCTCAATTCTTTGTCAAAACTTGATTTTTATTTGATTTATATATAGTATTATTATATTTGATTTTATATAGTAGTTTCTGTATCGATTTTTTCATATCCTCAATTCTTTGTCAAAACTTGATTTTTATACGATTTATTATGTAAACATTCACAATGGGAACACATTGGGACGATTAAAAGACAAAAGTAGTTTTCGTCAGTACCTACCTGCCCGTGCCGGGAGTAGTTTCTCTATCGATTTTTTCATATCCTCAATTCTTTGTCAAAACTTGATTTTTATACGGTTTATATGTAAAGATTCACAATGGAAAAATATTGGGACGATTATAAGACAAAAGTAGTTTTCGTCAGTACCTACCTGCCGTGCCGGGAGTATTTTCTATATGGATTTTTTCATATCCTCAATTCTTTGTCAAAACTTGATTTTAATATGATTTATATGTAAACATTCACAACGGAATCACATTGGGACGATTATAAGACAAAAGTAGTTTTCGTCAGTACCTACCTGCCAATTGCTGCAATTCTTTGTCAAAACTTGATTTTAATATGATTTATATGTAAACATTCACAAGGGAATCACATTGGGACGATTATAAGACAAAAGTAGTTTTCGTCAGTACCTACCTGCCCGTGCCGGGAGTAGTTTCTCTATCGATTTTTTCATATCCTCAATTCTTTGTCAAAACTTGATTTTTATATGATTTATATGTAAACATTCACAATGGAAACACATTGGGACGATTATAAGACAAAAGTAGCTTTCGTCAGTACCTACCTGCCCGTGCCGGGAGTAGTTTCTGTATCGATTTTTTCATATCCTCAATTCTTTGTCAAAACTTGATTTTTATACGGTTTATATGTAAAGATTCACAATGGAAAAATATTGGGACGATTATAAGATAAAAGTAGTTTTTGTCAGTACCTACCTGCCGTGCCGGGAGTAGTTTCTCTATCGATTTTTTCATATCCTCAATTCTTTGACAAAACTTGATTTTTATATGATTTATATGTAAACATTCACAATGGAAACACATTGGGACGATTATAAGACAAAAGTAGCTTTCGTCAGTACCTACCTGCCCGTGCCGGGAGTAGTTTCTGTATCGATTTTTTCATATCCTCAATTCTTTGTCAAAACTTGATTTTTATACGATTTATATGTAAACATTCACAATGGAAACACATTGGGACGATTATAAGACAAAAATAGTTTTCGTCAGTACCTACCTGCCGTGCCGGGAGTATTTTCTATATGGATTTATTCATATCCTCAATTCTTTGTCAAAACTTGATTTTAATATGATTTATATGTAATTATTCACAACGGAAACACATTGGGACGATTATAAGACAAAAGTAGTTTTCGTCAGTACCTTTCTGTCCGTGCCGGGAGTAGTTTCTCTATCGATTTTTTCATATCCTCAATTCTTTGTCAAAACTTGATTTTTATATGATTTATATCTAAACATTCACAATGGAAACACATTGGGACGATTATAAGACAAAAGTAGTTTTCGTCAGTACCTACCTGCCCGTGCCGGGAGTAGTTTCTGTATCGATTTTTTCATATCCTCAATTCTTTGTCAAAACTTGATTTTAATATGATTTATATGTAAACATTCACAATGGAAACACATTGGGAAGATTAAAAGACAAAAGTAGTTTTCGTCAGTACCTACCTGCCCGTGCCGGGAGTAGTTTCTGTATCGATTTTTTCATATCCTCAATTCTTTGTCAAAACTTGATTTTTATACGATTTATATGTAAACATTCACAATGGAAACACATTGGGACGATTAAAAGACAAAAGTAGATTTCGTCAGTACCTACCTGCCCGTGCCGGGAGTAGTTTCTGTATCGATTTTTTCATATCCTCAATTCTTTGTCAAAACTTGATTTTTATACGATTTATTATGTAAAGATTCACAATGGAAACACATTGGGACGATTATAAGACAAAAGTAGTTTTCGTCAGTACCTACCTGCCCGTGCCGGGAGTAGTTTCTTTATCGATTTTTGCATATCCTCAATTCTTTGTCAAAACTTGATTTTTATTTGATTTATATGTAAACATTCACAATGGGAACACATTGGGACGATTATAAGACAAAAGTAGTTTTCGTCAGTACCTACCTGCCCGTGCCGGGAGTAGTTTCTCTATCGATTTTTTCATATCCTCAATTCTTTGTCAAAACTTGATTTTTATACGGTTTATATGTAAAGATTCACAATGGAAAAATATTGGGACGATTATAAGACAAAAGTAGTTTTCGTCAGTACCTACCTGCCGTGCCGGGAGTATTTTCTATATGGATTTTTTCATATCCTCAATTCTTTGTCAAAACTTGATTTTAATATGATTTATATGTAAACATTCACAACGGAATCACATTGGGACGATTATAAGACAAAAGTAGTTTTCGTCAGTACCTACCTGCCAATTGCTGCAATTCTTTGTCAAAACTTGATTTTAATATGATTTATATGTAAACATTCACAAGGGAATCACATTGGGACGATTATAAGACAAAAGTAGTTTTCGTCAGTACCTACCTGCCCGTGCCGGGAGTAGTTTCTCTATCGATTTTTTCATATCCTCAATTCTTTGTCAAAACTTGATTTTTATATGATTTATATGTAAACATTCACAATGGAAACACATTGGGACGATTATAAGACAAAAGTAGCTTTCGTCAGTACCTACCTGCCCGTGCCGGGAGTAGTTTCTGTATCGATTTTTTCATATCCTCAATTCTTTGTCAAAACTTGATTTTTATACGGTTTATATGTAAAGATTCACAATGGAAAAATATTGGGACGATTATAAGATAAAAGTAGTTTTTGTCAGTACCTACCTGCCGTGCCGGGAGTAGTTTCTCTATCGATTTTTTCATATCCTCAATTCTTTGTCAAAACTTGATTTTTATATGATTTATATGTAAACATTCACAATGGAAACACATTGGGACGATTATAAGACAAAAGTAGCTTTCGTCAGTACCTACCTGCCCGTGCCGGGAGTAGTTTCTGTATCGATTTTTTCATATCCTCAATTCTTTGTCAAAACTTGATTTTTATACGATTTATTATGTAAAGATTCACAATGGAAACACATTGGGAAGATTAAAAGACAAAAGTAGTTTTCGTCAGTACCTACCTGCCCGTGCCGGGAGTAGTTTCTCTATCGATTTTTGCATATCCTCAATTCTTTGTCAAAACTTGATTTTTATTTGATTTAAGACAAAAGTAGCTTTCGTCAGTACCTACCTGCCCGTGCCGGGAGTAGTTTCTGTATCGATTTTTTCATATCCTCAATTCTTTGTCAAAACTTGATTTTTATACGATTTATTATGTAAAGATTCACAATGGAAACACATTGGGACGATTATAAGACAAAAGTAGTTTTCGTCAGTACCTACCTGCCCGTGCCGGGAGTAGTTTCTTTATCGATTTTTGCATATCCTCAATTCTTTGTCAAAACTTGATTTTTATTTGATTTATATATAGTATTATTATATTTGATTTTATATAGTAGTTTCTGTATCGATTTTTTCATATCCTCAATTCTTTGTCAAAACTTGATTTTTATACGATTTATTATGTAAACATTCACAATGGGAACACATTGGGACGATTAAAAGACAAAAGTAGTTTTCGTCAGTACCTACCTGCCCGTGCCGGGAGTAGTTTCTCTATCGATTTTTTCATATCCTCAATTCTTTGTCAAAACTTGATTTTTATACGGTTTATATGTAAAGATTCACAATGGAAAAATATTGGGACGATTATAAGACAAAAGTAGTTTTCGTCAGTACCTACCTGCCGTGCCGGGAGTATTTTCTATATGGATTTTTTCATATCCTCAATTCTTTGTCAAAACTTGATTTTAATATGATTTATATGTAAACATTCACAACGGAATCACATTGGGACGATTATAAGACAAAAGTAGTTTTCGTCAGTACCTACCTGCCAATTGCTGCAATTCTTTGTCAAAACTTGATTTTAATATGATTTATATGTAAACATTCACAAGGGAATCACATTGGGACGATTATAAGACAAAAGTAGTTTTCGTCAGTACCTACCTGCCCGTGCCGGGAGTAGTTTCTCTATCGATTTTTTCATATCCTCAATTCTTTGTCAAAACTTGATTTTTATATGATTTATATGTAAACATTCACAATGGAAACACATTGGGACGATTATAAGACAAAAGTAGCTTTCGTCAGTACCTACCTGCCCGTGCCGGGAGTAGTTTCTGTATCGATTTTTTCATATCCTCAATTCTTTGTCAAAACTTGATTTTTATACGATTTATTATGTAAAGATTCACAATGGAAACACATTGGGAAGATTAAAAGACAAAAGTAGTTTTCGTCAGTACCTACCTGCCCGTGCCGGGAGTAGTTTCTCTATCGATTTTTGCATATCCTCAATTCTTTGTCAAAACTTGATTTTTATTTGATTTAAGACAAAAGTAGCTTTCGTCAGTACCTACCTGCCCGTGCCGGGAGTAGTTTCTGTATCGATTTTTTCATATCCTCAATTCTTTGTCAAAACTTGATTTTTATACGATTTATATGTAAAGATTCACAATGGAAACACATTGGGACGATTATAAGACAAAAGTAGTTTTCGTCAGGACCTACCTGCCCGTGCCGGGAGTAGTTCCTGTATCGGTTTTTTAATATCCTCAATTCTTTGTCAAAACTTGATTTTTATATGATTTATATGTAAACATTCACAATGGAAACACATTGGGATGATTAAAAGACAAAAGAAGTTATCGTCAGTACCTACCTGCCCGTGCCGGGAGTAGTTTCTGTATCGATTTTTTCATATCCTCAATTCTTTGTCAAAACTTGATTTTTATACGATTTATATGTAAAGATTCACAATGGAAACACATTGGGATGATTAAAAGACAAAAGTAGTTTTCGTCAGTACCTACCTGCCCGTGCCGGGAGTAGTTTCTGTATCGATTTTTTCATATCCTCAATTCTTTGTCAAAACTTGATTTTTATACGATTTATATGTAAAGATTAACAATGGACACACATTGGGACGATTATAAGACAAAAGAAGTTATCGTCAGTACTTACCTGCCCGTGCCGGGAATAGTTTCTGTATCGATTTTTTCATATCCTCAATTCTTTGTCAAAACTTGATTTTTATACGATTTATATGTAAAGATTCACAATGGAAACACATTGGGACGATTATAAGACAAAAGTAGTTTTCGTCAGTACCTACCTGCCCGTGCCGGGAGTAGTTTCTCTATCGATTTTTTCATATCCTCAATTCTTTGTCAAAACTTGATTTTTATACGATTTATATGTAAAGATTCACAATGGAAACACATTGGGACGATTATAAGACAAATGTAGTTTTCGTCAGTACCTACCTGCACGTGCCGGGAGTAGTTTCTCTATCGATTTTTTCATATCCTCAATTCTTTGTCAAAACTTGATTTTTATACGATTTATTATGTAAAGATTCACAATGGAAACACATTGGGACGATTATAAGACAAAAGTAGTTTTCGTCAGTACCTACCTGCCCATGCCGGGAGTAGTTTCTGTATCGATTTTTTCATATCCTCAATTCTTTGTCAAAACTTGATTTTTATACGATTTATATGTAAAGATTAACAATGGACACACATTGGGACGATTATAAGACAAAAGAAGTTATCGTCAGTACTTACCTGCCCGTGCCGGGAATAGTTTCTGTATCGATTTTTTCATATCCTCAATTCTTTGTCAAAACTTGATTTTTATACGATTTATATGTAAAGATTCACAATGGAAACACATTGGGACGATTATAAGACAAAAGTAGTTTTCGTCAGTACCTACCTGCCCGTGCCGGGAGTAGTTTCTCTATCGATTTTTTCATATCCTCAATTCTTTGTCAAAACTTGATTTTTATACGATTTATATGTAAAGATTCACAATGGAAACACATTGGGACGATTATAAGACAAAAGTAGTTTTCGTCAGTACCTACCTGCCCGTGCCGGGAGTAGTTTCTCTATCGATTTTTTCATATCCTCAATTCTTTGTCAAAACTTGATTTTTATACGATTTATATGTAAAGATTCACAATGGAAACACATTGGGACGATTATAAGACAAATGTAGTTTTCATCAGTACCTACCTGCCCGTGCCGGGAGTAGTTTCTCTATCGATTTTTTCATATCCTCAATTCTTTGTCAAAACTTGATTTTTATACGATTTATATGTAAAGATTCACAATGGAAACACATTGGGACGATTATAAGACAAATGTAGTTTTCGTCAGTACCTACCTGCCCGTGCCGGGAGTAGTTTCTCTATCGATTTTTTCATATCCTCAATTCTTTGTCAAAACTTGATTTTTATACGATTTATTATGAAAAGATTCACAATGGACACACATTGGGACGATTATAAGACAAAAGTAGTTTTCGTCAGTACCTACCTGCCCGTGCCGGGAGTAGTTTCTGTATCGATTTTTTCATATCCTCAATTCTTTGTCGAAACTTGATTTTTATACGATTTATATGTAAACATTCACAATGGAAACACATTGGGACGATTATAAGACAAAAGTAGTTTTCGTCAGTACCTACCTGCCCGTGCCGGGAGTAGTTTCTGTATCGATTTTTAAATATCCTCAATTCTTTGTCAAAACTTGATTTTTATACGATTTATATGTAAAGATTCACAATGGAAACACATTGGGACGATTATAAGACAAAAGTAGTTTTTGTCAGTACCTACCTGCCCGTGCCGGGAGTAGTTTCTGTATCGATTTTTTCATATCCTCATTTCTTTGTCAAAACTTGATTTATATACGATTTATATGTAAAGATTCACAATGGAAACACATTGGGACGATTATAAGACAAAAGTAGTTTTCGTCAGTACCTACCTGCCCGTGCCGGGAGTAGTTTCTGTATCGATTTTTTCATATCCTCAATTCTTTGTCAAAACTTGATTTTTATACGATTTATATGCAAAGATTCACAATGGAAACACATTGGGACGATTATAAGACAAAAGTAGTTTTCGTCAGTACCTACCTGCCCGTGCCGGGAGTAGTTTCTGTATCGATTTTTTCATATCCTCAATTCTTTGTCAAAACTTGATTTTTATACGATTTATATGTAAAGATTCACAATGGAAACACATTGGGACGATTATAAGACAAAAGTAGTTTTCGTCAGTACCTACCTGCCCGTGCCGGGAGTAGTTTCTGTATCGATTTTTTCATATCCTCAATTCTTTGTCAAAACTTGATTTTTATACGATTTATATGTAAAGATTCACAATGGAAACACATTGGGAAGATTAAAAGACAAAAGTAGTTTTCGTCAGTACCTACCTGCCCGTGCCGGGAGTAGTTTCTGTATCGATTTTTTCATATCCTCAAATCTTTGTCAAAACTTGATTTTTATACGATTTATATGTAAAGATTCACAATGGAAAAATATTGGGACGATTATAAGACAAAAGTAGTTTTTGTCAGTACCTACCTGCCCGTGCCGGGAGTAGTTTCTGTATCGATTTTTTAATATCCTCAATTCTTTGTCAAAACTTGATTTTTATACGATTTATATGTAAAGATTCACAATGGAAACACTTTGGGACGATTATAAGACAAAAGTAGTTTTTGTCAGTACCTACCTGCCCGTGCCGGGAGTAGTTTCTGTATCGATTTTTTCATATCCTCATTTCTTTGTCAAAACTTGATTTAGATACGATTTATATGTAAAGATTCACAATGGAAACACATTGGGACGATTATAAGACAAAAGTAGTTTTCGTCAGTACCTACCTGCCCGTGCCGGGAGTATTTTCCGTATCGATTTTTTCATATCCTCAATTCTTTGTCAAAACTTGATTTTTATACGATTTATATGTAAAGATTCACAATGGACACACATTGGGACGATTATAAGACAAATGTAGTTTTCGTCAGTACCTACCTGCCCGTGCCGGGAGTAGTTTCTGTATCGATTTTTTCATATCCTCATTTCTTTGTCAAAACTTGAATTTAATATGATTTATATGTAAACATTCACAATGGAAACACATTGGGAAGATTAAAAGACAAAAGTAGTTTTCGTCAGTACCTACCTGCCCGTGCCGGAAGTAGTTTCTGTATCGATTTTTTCATATCCTCAATTCTTTGTCAAAACTTGATTTTTATACGATTTATATGTAAAGATTCACAATGGAAACACATTGGGACGATTACAAGACAAAAGTAGTTTTCGTCAGTACCTACCTGCCCGTGCCGGGAGTAGTTTCTGTATCGATTTTTTCATATCCTCAATTCATTGTCGAAACTTGATTTTTATATGATTTATATGTAAACATGCACAATGGAAACACTTTGGGATGATTATAAGACAAAAGTGGTTTTCGTCAGTACCTACCTGCCCGTGCCGGGAGTAGTTTCTGTATCGATTTTTTCATATCCTCAATTCTTTGTCAAAACTTGATTTTTATACGATTTATATGTAAAGATTCACAATGGAAACACATTGGGAAGATTAAAAGACAAAAGTAGTTTTCGTCAGTACCTACCTGCCCGTGCCGGGAGTAGTTTCTGTATCGATTTTTTCATATCCTCAAATCTTTGTCAAAACTTGATTTTTATACGATTTATATGTAAAGATTCACAATGGAAAAATATTGGGACGATTATAAGACAAAAGTAGTTTTTGTCAGTACCTACCTGCCCGTGCCGGGAGTAGTTTCTGTATCGATTTTTTAATATCCTCAATTCTTTGTCAAAACTTGATTTTTATACGATTTATATGTAAAGATTCACAATGGAAACACTTTGGGACGATTATAAGACAAAAGTAGTTTTTGTCAGTACCTACCTGCCCGTGCCGGGAGTAGTTTCTGTATCGATTTTTTCATATCCTCATTTCTTTGTCAAAACTTGATTTAGATACGATTTATATGTAAAGATTCACAATGGAAACACATTGGGACGATTATAAGACAAAAGTAGTTTTCGTCAGTACCTACCTGCCCGTGCCGGGAGTATTTTCCGTATCGATTTTTTCATATCCTCAATTCTTTGTCAAAACTTGATTTTTATACGATTTATATGTAAAGATTCACAATGGACACACATTGGGACGATTATAAGACAAATGTAGTTTTCGTCAGTACCTACCTGCCCGTGCCGGGAGTAGTTTCTGTATCGATTTTTTCATATCCTCAATTCTTTGTCAAAACTTGATTTTTATACGATTTATATGTAAAGATTCACAATGGAAACACATTGGGACGATTATAAGACAAAAGTAGTTTTCGTCAGTACCTACCTGCCCGTGCCGGGAGTAGTTTCTGTATCGATTTTTTCATATCCTCAATTCTTTGTCAAAACTTGATTTTTATACGATTTATATGTAAAGATTCACAATGGAAACACATTGGGAAGATTAAAAGACAAAAGTAGTTTTCGTCAGTACCTACCTGCCCGTGCCGGGAGTAGTTTCTGTATCGATTTTTTCATATCCTCAAATCTTTGTCAAAACTTGATTTTTATACGATTTATATGTAAAGATTCACAATGGAAAAATATTGGGACGATTATAAGACAAAAGTAGTTTTTGTCAGTACCTACCTGCCCGTGCCGGGAGTAGTTTCTGTATCGATTTTTTAATATCCTCAATTCTTTGTCAAAACTTGATTTTTATACGATTTATATGTAAAGATTCACAATGGAAACACTTTGGGACGATTATAAGACAAAAGTAGTTTTTGTCAGTACCTACCTGCCCGTGCCGGGAGTAGTTTCTGTATCGATTTTTTCATATCCTCATTTCTTTGTCAAAACTTGATTTAGATACGATTTATATGTAAAGATTCACAATGGAAACACATTGGGACGATTATAAGACAAAAGTAGTTTTCGTCAGTACCTACCTGCCCGTGCCGGGAGTATTTTCCGTATCGATTTTTTCATATCCTCAATTCTTTGTCAAAACTTGATTTTTATACGATTTATATGTAAAGATTCACAATGGACACACATTGGGACGATTATAAGACAAATGTAGTTTTCGTCAGTACCTACCTGCCCGTGCCGGGAGTAGTTTCTGTATCGATTTTTTCATATCCTCATTTCTTTGTCAAAACTTGATTTTAATATGATTTATATGTAAACATTCACAATGGAAACACATTGGGAAGATTAAAAGACAAAAGTAGTTTTCGTCAGTACCTACCTGCCCGTGCCGGAAGTAGTTTCTGTATCGATTTTTTCATATCCTCAATTCTTTGTCAAAACTTGATTTTTATACGATTTATATGTAAAGATTCACAATGGAAACACATTGGGACGATTACAAGACAAAAGTAGTTTTCGTCAGTACCTACCTGCCCGTGCCGGGAATAGTTTCTGTATCGATTTTTTCATATCCTCAATTCATTGTCGAAACTTGATTTTTATATGATTTATATGTAAACATGCACAATGGAAACACTTTGGGATGATTATAAGACAAAAGTGGTTTTCGTCAGTACCTACCTGCCCGTGCCGGGAGTAGTTTCTGTATCGATTTTTTCATATCCTCAATTCTTTGTCAAAACTTGATTTTTATACGATTTATATGTAAAGATTCACAATGGAAACACATTGGGAAGATTAAAAGACAAAAGTAGTTTTCGTCAGTACCTACCTGCCCGTGCCGGGAGTAGTTTCTGTATCGATTTTTAAATATCCTCAATTCTTTGTCAAAACTTGATTTTTATACGATTTATATGTAAAGATTCACAATGGAAACACATTGGGACGATTATAAGACAAAAGTAGTTTTCGTCAGTACCTACCTGCCCGTGCCGGGAGTAGTTTCTGTATCGATTTTTTCATATCCTCAATTCTTTGTCAAAACTTGATTTTTATACGATTTATATGCAAAGATTCACAATGGAAACACATTGGGACGATTATAAGACAAAAGTAGTTTTCGTCAGTACCTACCTGCCCGTGCCGGGAGTAGTTTCTGTATCGATTTTTTCATATCCTCAATTCTTTGTCAAAACTTGATTTTTATACGATTTATATGTAAAGATTCACAATGGAAACACATTGGGACGATTATAAGACAAAAGTAGTTTTCGTCAGTACCTACCTGCCCGTGCCGGGAGTAGTTTCTGTATCGATTTTTTCATATCCTCAATTCTTTGTCAAAACTTGATTTTTATACGATTTATATGTAAAGATTCACAATGGAAACACATTGGGAAGATTAATAGACAAAAGTAGTTTTCGTCAGTACCTACCTGCCCGTGCCGGGAGTAGTTTCTGTATCGATTTTTTCATATCCTCAAATCTTTGTCAAAACTTGATTTTTATACGATTTATATGTAAAGATTCACAATGGAAAAATATTGGGACGATTATAAGACAAAAGTAGTTTTTGTCAGTACCTACCTGCCCGTGCCGGGAGTAGTTTCTGTATCGATTTTTTCATATCCTCATTTCTTTGTCAAAACTTGATTTAGATACGATTTATATGTAAAGATTCACAATGGAAACACATTGGGACGATTATAAGACAAAAGTAGTTTTCGTCAGTACCTACCTGCCCGTGCCGGGAGTATTTTCCGTATCGATTTTTTCATATCCTCAATTCTTTGTCAAAACTTGATTTTTATACGATTTATATGTAAAGATTCACAATGGACACACATTGGGACGATTATAAGACAAATGTAGTTTTCGTCAGTACCTACCTGCCCGTGCCGGGAGTAGTTTCTGTATCGATTTTTTCATATCCTCATTTCTTTGTCAAAACTTGAATTTAATATGATTTATATGTAAACATTCACAATGGAAACACATTGGGAAGATTAAAAGACAAAAGTAGTTTTCGTCAGTACCTACCTGCCCGTGCCGGAAGTAGTTTCTGTATCGATTTTTTCATATCCTCAATTCTTTGTCAAAACTTGATTTTTATACGATTTATATGTAAAGATTCACAATGGAAACACATTGGGACGATTACAAGACAAAAGTAGTTTTCGTCAGTACCTACCTGCCCGTGCCGGGAGTAGTTTCTGTATCGATTTTTTCATATCCTCAATTCATTGTCGAAACTTGATTTTTATATGATTTATATGTAAACATGCACAATGGAAACACTTTGGGATGATTATAAGACAAAAGTGGTTTTCGTCAGTACCTACCTGCCCGTGCCGGGAGTAGTTTCTGTATCGATTTTTTCATATCCTCAATTCTTTGTCAAAACTTGATTTTTATACGATTTATATGTAAAGATTCACAATGGAAACACATTGGGAAGATTAAAAGACAAAAGTAGTTTTCGTCAGTACCTACCTGCCCGTGCCGGGAGTAGTTTCTGTATCGATTTTTTCATATCCTCAAATCTTTGTCAAAACTTGATTTTTATACGATTTATATGTAAAGATTCACAATGGAAAAATATTGGGACGATTATAAGACAAAAGTAGTTTTTGTCAGTACCTACCTGCCCGTGCCGGGAGTAGTTTCTGTATCGATTTTTTAATATCCTCAATTCTTTGTCAAAACTTGATTTTTATACGATTTATATGTAAAGATTCACAATGGAAACACTTTGGGACGATTATAAGACAAAAGTAGTTTTTGTCAGTACCTACCTGCCCGTGCCGGGAGTAGTTTCTGTATCGATTTTTTCATATCCTCAATTCTTTGTCAAAACTTGATTTTTATACGATTTATATGTAAAGATTCACAATGGAAACACATTGGGACGATTATAAGACAAAAGTAGTTTTCGTCAGTACCTACCTGCCCGTGCCGGGAGTAGTTTCTGTATCGATTTTTTCATATCCTCAATTCTTTGTCAAAACTTGATTTTTATACGATTTATATGTAAAGATTCACAATGGAAACACATTGGGAAGATTAAAAGACAAAAGTACTTTTCGTCAGTACCTACCTGCCCGTGCCGGGAGTAGTTTCTGTATCGATTTTTTCATATCCTCAAATCTTTGTCAAAACTTGATTTTTATACGATTTATATGTAAAGATTCACAATGGAAAAATATTGGGACGATTATAAGACAAAAGTAGTTTTTGTCAGTACCTACCTGCCCGTGCCGGGAGTAGTTTCTGTATCGATTTTTTAATATCCTCAATTCTTTGTCAAAACTTGATTTTTATACGATTTATATGTAAAGATTCACAATGGAAACACTTTGGGACGATTATAAGACAAAAGTAGTTTTTGTCAGTACCTACCTGCCCGTGCCGGGAGTAGTTTCTGTATCGATTTTTTCATATCCTCATTTCTTTGTCAAAACTTGATTTAGATACGATTTATATGTAAAGATTCACAATGGACACACATTGGGACGATTATAAGACAAATGTAGTTTTCGTCAGTACCTACCTGCCCGTGCCGGGAGTAGTTTCTGTATCGATTTTTTCATATCCTCATTTCTTTGTCAAAACTTGAATTTAATATGATTTATATGTAAACATTCACAATGGAAACACATTGGGAAGATTAAAAGACAAAAGTAGTTTTCGTCAGTACCTACCTGCCCGTGCCGGAAGTAGTTTCTGTATCGATTTTTTCATATCCTCAATTCTTTGTCAAAACTTGATTTTTATACGATTTATATGTAAAGATTCACAATGGAAACACATTGGGACGATTACAAGACAAAAGTAGTTTTCGTCAGTACCTACCTGCCCGTGCCGGGAGTAGTTTCTGTATCGATTTTTTCATATCCTCAATTCATTGTCGAAACTTGATTTTTATATGATTTATATGTAAACATGCACAATGGAAACACTTTGGGATGATTATAAGACAAAAGTGGTTTTCGTCAGTACCTACCTGCCCGTGCCGGGAGTAGTTTCTGTATCGATTTTTTCATATCCTCAATTCTTTGTCAAAACTTGATTTTTATACGATTTATATGTAAAGATTCACAATGGAAACACATTGGGAAGATTAAAAGACAAAAGTAGTTTTCGTCAGTACCTACCTGCCCGTGCCGGGAGTAGTTTCTGTATCGATTTTTTCATATCCTCAAATCTTTGTCAAAACTTGATTTTTATACGATTTATATGTAAAGATTCACAATGGAAAAATATTGGGACGATTATAAGACAAAAGTAGTTTTTGTCAGTACCTACCTGCCCGTGCCGGGAGTAGTTTCTGTATCGATTTTTTAATATCCTCAATTCTTTGTCAAAACTTGATTTTTATACGATTTATATGTAAAGATTCACAATGGAAACACTTTGGGACGATTATAAGACAAAAGTAGTTTTTGTCAGTACCTACCTGCCCGTGCCGGGAGTAGTTTCTGTATCGATTTTTTCATATCCTCATTTCTTTGTCAAAACTTGATTTAGATACGATTTATATGTAAAGATTCACAATGGAAACACATTGGGACGATTATAAGACAAAAGTAGTTTTCGTCAGTACCTACCTGCCCGTGCCGGGAGTATTTTCCGTATCGATTTTTTCATATCCTCAATTCTTTGTCAAAACTTGATTTTTATACGATTTATATGTAAAGATTCACAATGGACACACATTGGGACGATTATAAGACAAATGTAGTTTTCGTCAGTACCTACCTGCCCGTGCCGGGAGTAGTTTCTGTATCGATTTTTTCATATCCTCAATTCTTTGTCAAAACTTGATTTTTATACGATTTATATGTAAAGATTCACAATGGAAACACATTGGGACGATTATAAGACAAAAGTAGTTTTCGTCAGTACCTACCTGCCCGTGCCGGGAGTAGTTTCTGTATCGATTTTTTCATATCCTCAATTCTTTGTCAAAACTTGATTTTTATACGATTTATATGTAAAGATTCACAATGGAAACACATTGGGAAGATTAAAAGACAAAAGTAGTTTTCGTCAGTACCTACCTGCCCGTGCCGGGAGTAGTTTCTGTATCGATTTTTTCATATCCTCAAATCTTTGTCAAAACTTGATTTTTATACGATTTATATGTAAAGATTCACAATGGAAAAATATTGGGACGATTATAAGACAAAAGTAGTTTTTGTCAGTACCTACCTGCCCGTGCCGGGAGTAGTTTCTGTATCGATTTTTTAATATCCTCAATTCTTTGTCAAAACTTGATTTTTATACGATTTATATGTAAAGATTCACAATGGAAACACTTTGGGACGATTATAAGACAAAAGTAGTTTTTGTCAGTACCTACCTGCCCGTGCCGGGAGTAGTTTCTGTATCGATTTTTTCATATCCTCATTTCTTTGTCAAAACTTGATTTAGATACGATTTATATGTAAAGATTCACAATGGAAACACATTGGGACGATTATAAGACAAAAGTAGTTTTCGTCAGTACCTACCTGCCCGTGCCGGGAGTATTTTCCGTATCGATTTTTTCATATCCTCAATTCTTTGTCAAAACTTGATTTTTATACGATTTATATGTAAAGATTCACAATGGACACACATTGGGACGATTATAAGACAAATGTAGTTTTCGTCAGTGTAGGGATCTCCCAACAATATTCAAATTAAACACTTTATTTAAGTATATTATTTATTTATCTACTCATTATATAATATCTAAATTATATATTTACACGTTCACACATACTTATTACTATGTTCGTACACTGTCCATACATTCTATCATTCATACCTGTTTAACGTTCATACTATCACATCTTGTTCTTACACACTACTCTTCCATTTCTTTTGTATTATATTTCGCAATCACGCGCATTCCTTAGGCCCGACGACGGCCGGCCGGCGCGCGGGGCGGGGACCCCCGCGCCCCGCTACCTCTTTCCTCGTGTCACCCAGTCAGTCGCTTGGAATCTCGATACGACGCGCATTACTTTGTTTCAAGTTGCTTCTAATCTTTACGTACTTACCGCTATCGCTATTCATTCTATCTTCTGTTTCTCCTACTATCTACTGTGAACTCTTTCTGTGAATCTACGAACTACTGTGCCTTCTTCCAATCCTTCTTAATATAAATGTAGTGAATAAAGGCCTGTGACTGAATTGTGTGTTACTTACTTCGACCACCACAGCGCACGCCCGTACCAACCTACAACTGGTGACCCCTGTGAATGGAACAAAACCAAGAAGGTACCTATATTATAATCTAAGATACCATAGAGAGATTATCCATTGAGCTTATACCTAAATGAGCGATTTATCGGACTCGGCAGAATCGCAGAGTAATAAGGTGACCAAGCGGTCGAGCGAGCGTAAAATTAGGATGCAGGCGAAAAGTGAGATTGAGGGCAAGGTTCAGATAAGGATACCGCAATTCTACCCGGACGAGCCGGAACTATGGTTCGCGCAAGTTGAAGGACAATTTGTCGTATCGAACGTGACAGACGATACGACAAAATTTTATTTTGTGACGGGTCATCTGGAACCTCAGTATGCAAAAGAGGTGAAAGACATCATTACGTCCCCTCCTGCCACCAACAAGTTCGGGAAGCTAAAGGAAGAGCTGATAAAACGTCTTTCCGCGTCAAGAGAACGCCAAATACAGCAGCTTCTCATGCATGAAGAGCTAGGAAGCCGGAAACCGTCACAGTTCCTTCGGCACCTGCAAAGCCTTGCTGGAAATACCGTACCTGACGAGTTCATACGCAGCATCTGGTGCAGCCGTCTCCCTAGTAACCTGCAGACTCTCATCGCATCGCAGCCAGCCTCTTCACTCGAAGCCTCTGCTGACCTGGCGGACCGTGTCCACGACATCGTCGCACCCGTCGCACACGTAGCTTCGACTTCCGCAGCAGCTGTCCCAGGTTCCATGGAGTCGATGGCCAGTGACATCGCAGAGCTGAAGGCAGCGTTCAGAAACCTCACCACGCAACTCAACCAACAGCCGCAGTCAGGACAACGTTCTCGCTCCAATCAACGCCGGCAGAACGACGACCAGCGCAGGCGCTCCAGATCGAGATCGCAGTCCAGCTACCGTCGGTTCCCGATCTGCTGGTACCATGACCGACACGGCAGCAAAGCGAACAACTGCGTCAAGCCCTGCGACTATGAGAAGTCGGGAAACGCCCAAGGCAGTCGATAATGGCGACAGACGACTGCCCCACTTCACCTGGTCGCCTCTTCGTCACTGACCGCCGATCGAAGATCCCCTTCCTAGTGGATACCGGAAGCGACGTCTGCGTCTTCCCTCGATCTGCGCTTCAGGAGCGTCGAGTCAAGACCGGTTACGAGCTGAGAGCCGCCAACGGAAGCGTCATCTACACCTACGGCCCGACACAGCTCAACCTAGACTTAGGTCTTAGGCGCGACTTCCCTTGGAACTTCATCGTGGCCGACGTCACTAAGGCTATAATTGGAGTAGACTTTTTAAGCCATTATGGCCTTATTGTTGATATTCGCAACAAGCGCATAGGACGTATCATCGATAATGTCACTTCTTTATCTACCGAAGCTTACATTGATTATGTTCCTAACTGTAATATCTATTCTGTAAAGATTCCATCCGGCGACTCGCGGTTTCACAAGCTACTTTCTGAATTTATTGATATCACCAAACCAGCTGGCACTCCCCACACTCACAAACACACTACCGTTCATCACATACGCACCACACCCGGCCCCCCTATTTCTTGTTCCCCTCGCAGGTTAGCTCCTGACAAGCTCAAGTTGGCGAAGCAGGAGTTCGACTTGATGCTGAGCAGCGGTACAGCGCGTCCATCCGAGAGTCCGTGGTCGTCTCCTTTGCATTTGGCCCCCAAAAAGGACAATGGCTGGCGCCCATGCGGAGACTACAGACTCCTCAATGCTCGGACAATCGCCGACAGGTACCCTATTAGGCACATTCACGACTTTGCCCACAGCATCTCCGGTTGTAAGGTTTTTTCGACCATTGATTTGGTCAAAGCCTACAACCAGATCCCTGTCTACGAGGAGGACATCCCGAAAGCTGCCATAACGACCCCGTTTGGCTTATATGAATTCCCGTATATGAGTTTCGGGCTCAGGAACGCCGGACAGACGTTCCAGAGGTTCGTGGACGAGGTAACGCGTGGTCTAGACTTTTGTTATTGCTACCTCGATGACTTCTTGGTCTTCAGCCGATCGGATGAAGAGCATGAAAGTCATCTTAGGCAGTTGTTTGAGCGTATGCAGAAGTACGGGATCGTCGTGAACACCACGAAATGCGTTTTCGGCGTTCCAGAGGTAAACTTTTTAGGTTACAATATCTCTGCCGCCGGAACGAAGCCGCTAGATTTAAAGGTTCAAGCGATTAAAGAGTTTCCTGCTCCAACAACGATCCGGCAATTGAGGCGATTTCTAGGTATGATGAATTTTTACAGGCGCTTCATCCCGAACGCCGCAAAAATTCAAGCCCCTCTAAACGCCCTACTTGCCGGCTCGGTGAAGCCCAAGGACCCTGTGAACCTGGTAGGTGAATCCCTCGCAGCTTTCGAGCTTACCAAAGAGAGCCTCTGCGATGCTGCCATGCTAGCCCACCCCGACTGCCAAGCCGAACTAGCTTTAGTCACTGACGCTAGCGACCTCGCATTGGGAGCGGTACTCCAGCAGCATAAGGATGAGGAATGGCAACCGCTGGCATTCTTCTCCCGGAAACTTAGTCCGTCCCAGCAGAAGTACTCTCCTTATGACCGCGAACTACTCGCGATCTACGAGGGAATCAAGTATTTCCGGCACATGCTGGAAGCAAGAGACTTTACGGTCTACACAGACCACAAGCCTCTTTGCCACGCCTTCAGCGAGCGGAAGAACACTTGTTCTCCGCGACAATATAGGCATCTGGACTTCATCTCACAATTCACAAGTGACATTCGGCACATATCCGGCAAGGATAATGTCGTTGCCGATACGCTTTCGCGAATTGACGAGCTTCAAAGTCCAGTTGACCTGGAAGTTCTTTCCAAGTCCCAAGCCGTTGATGCCGAGCTTTCTTCTTTTCTCTATGACGAACCAACGTCGCTTCGCTTAGAGAAGATTAGGGATCCCGGTAGCAACGTGCTAATTTACTGTGACACGAGCACTGGCACTACAAGACCTTTCGTCACCAAACCTCTGCGAAAGCAAGTCTTTGACAGCCTCCACTGCTTGAGTCACCCTGGCGCAAACGCTACTGCTAAACTTATAGCTCAGCGTTACGTTTGGCCAGGAATCAGGAGAGACTGTCGAGATTGGTCACGAGCGTGCTTGGATTGCCAGCGCTCAAAGATCAACCGCCACGTCTCCGCCCCACTAGGTTCGTTCGACTTGCCGAAAGCTCGATTTGCCTATATTCATATAGACCTCATTGGCCCTATGCCAATCTCTAATGGCTTCCGTTACTGCCTTACTGCTGTTGACCGCTATACCAGATGGCCAGAGGCCATACCTATCGTGGACATCACGGCAGAAACGGTAGCTAAGGCCCTACTATCCGGTTGGATTGCCCGATTCGGATGCCCCACGGACATTGTAACTGACCGTGGGCGACAGTTCGAATCCGAACTATTCGGATTCATGGCTAAACTAGCCGGTTTTAAACACCGCAAGACGACTGCATACCATCCTGCCTGCAACGGTCTTGTGGAGAGATTCCACCGCCAGCTGAAGGCAGCAATCACTTGCCACGCTGACAGCAATTGGACAGAATCTCTTCCATTAGTCCTACTAGGCATACGTAGCGCAGTCAAGGAGGACCTTATGTCATCATCGGCCGAACTGGTGTATGGTGAGCCCTTACGACTCCCTGGTGAGTTCTTTCACAGCGCCATCACCAGTACGACCGATATTACAGACTTTACTGCTAGGCTGCGCTCCATTGTAGGTAAACTGCAACCTGCTCCTGCGTCTCGCCACAGAAATAACAAAAGTTTCGTTTTTAAAGACCTCGCTTCCTCGTCGCACGTATTCCTTCGGGAAGAAACGCTGCGAGGAGCTTTCCAGCCTGCGTACTCCGGTCCACACGAAGTTCTTCAGCGTGGACATAAAATATTCAAAATTTTATTCAAGGGCAAAGCGTTGAATGTGTCAATAGATCGCCTAAAGCCGGCTTTTATCTTGTCGAACTCCTCGCGTCCCGAGCTTATCCCGAATCCCGAGCTCATCTCGAATCCCGAGCTCATCTCGAATCCCGAGCCTATCTTGAATCCCGACCCTATCCCAATCCCCAGGCCTATCCCAGTTCCCGAACCATCCCCTTCTGAGTACACTACACGTTCCGGTAGAAGAGTCCGGTTCCCGGATTTCTATCGCCCGTAGTGACGGTCTTCGGAAGGGAGTGATGTAGGGATCTCCCAACAATATTCAAATTAAACACTTTATTTAAGTATATTATTTATTTATCTACTCATTATATAATATCTAAATTATATATTTACACGTTCACACATACTTATTACTATGTTCGTACACTGTCCATACATTCTATCATTCATACCTGTTTAACGTTCATACTATCACATCTTGTTCTTACACACTACTCTTCCATTTCTTTTGTATTATATTTCGCAATCACGCGCATTCCTTAGGCCCGACGACGGCCGGCCGGCGCGCGGGGCGGGGACCCCCGCGCCCCGCTACCTCTTTCCTCGTGTCACCCAGTCAGTCGCTTGGAATCTCGATACGACGCGCATTACTTTGTTTCAAGTTGCTTCTAATCTTTACGTACTTACCGCTATCGCTATTCATTCTATCTTCTGTTTCTCCTACTATCTACTGTGAACTCTTTCTGTGAATCTACGAACTACTGTGCCTTCTTCCAATCCTTCTTAATATAAATGTAGTGAATAAAGGCCTGTGACTGAATTGTGTGTTACTTACTTCGACCACCACAGCGCACAACCTACCAACCTACAGTCAGTACCTACCTGCCCGTGCCGGGAGTAGTTTCTGTATCGATTTTTTCATATCCTCATTTCTTTGTCAAAACTTGATTTTAATATGATTTATATGTAAACATTCACAATGGAAACACATTGGGAAGATTAAAAGACAAAAGTAGTTTTCGTCAGTACCTACCTGCCCGTGCCGGAAGTAGTTTCTGTATCGATTTTTTCATATCCTCAATTCTTTGTCAAAACTTGATTTTTATACGATTTATATGTAAAGATTCACAATGGAAACACATTGGGACGATTACAAGACAAAAGTAGTTTTCGTCAGTACCTACCTGCCCGTGCCGGGAATAGTTTCTGTATCGATTTTTTCATATCCTCAATTCATTGTCGAAACTTGATTTTTATATGATTTATATGTAAACATGCACAATGGAAACACTTTGGGATGATTATAAGACAAAAGTGGTTTTCGTCAGTACCTACCTGCCCGTGCCGGGAGTAGTTTCTGTATCGATTTTTTCATATCCTCAATTCTTTGTCAAAACTTGATTTTTATACGATTTATATGTAAAGATTCACAATGGAAACACATTGGGAAGATTAAAAGACAAAAGTAGTTTTCGTCAGTACCTACCTGCCCGTGCCGGGAGTAGTTTCTGTATCGATTTTTTCATATCCTCAAATCTTTGTCAAAACTTGATTTTTATACGATTTATATGTAAAGATTCACAATGGAAAAATATTGGGACGATTATAAGACAAAAGTAGTTTTTGTCAGTACCTACCTGCCCGTGCCGGGAGTAGTTTCTGTATCGATTTTTTAATATCCTCAATTCTTTGTCAAAACTTGATTTTTATACGATTTATATGTAAAGATTCACAATGGAAACACTTTGGGACGATTATAAGACAAAAGTAGTTTTTGTCAGTACCTACCTGCCCGTGCCGGGAGTAGTTTCTGTATCGATTTTTTCATATCCTCATTTCTTTGTCAAAACTTGATTTAGATACGATTTATATGTAAAGATTCACAATGGAAACACATTGGGACGATTATAAGACAAAAGTAGTTTTCGTCAGTACCTACCTGCCCGTGCCGGGAGTATTTTCCGTATCGATTTTTTCATATCCTCAATTCTTTGTCAAAACTTGATTTTTATACGATTTCTATGTAAAGATTCACAATGGACACACATTGGGACGATTATAAGACAAATGTAGTTTTCGTCAGTACCTACCTGCCCGTGCCGGGAGTAGTTTCTGTATCGATTTTTTCATATCCTCATTTCTTTGTCAAAACTTGATTTTAATATGATTTTTATGTAAACATTCACAATGGAAACACATTGGGAAGATTAAAAGACAAAAGTAGTTTTCGTCAGTACCTACCTGCCCGTGCCGGGAGTATTTTCCGTATCGATTTTTTCATATCCTCAATTCTTTGTCAAAACTTGATTTTTATACGATTTATATGTAAAGATTCACAATGGACACACATTGGGACGATTATAAGACAAATGTAGTTTTCGTCAGTACCTACCTGCCCGTGCCGGGAGTAGTTTCTGTATCGATTTTTTCATATCCTCATTTCTTTGTCAAAACTTGAATTTAATATGATTTATATGTAAACATTCACAATGGAAACACATTGGGAAGATTAAAAGACAAAAGTAGTTTTCGTCAGTACCTACCTGCCCGTGCCGGAAGTAGTTTCTGTATCGATTTTTTCATATCCTCAATTCTTTGTCAAAACTTGATTTTTATACGATTTATATGTAAAGATTCACAATGGAAACACATTGGGACGATTACAAGACAAAAGTAGTTTTCGTCAGTACCTACCTGCCCGTGCCGGGAGTAGTTTCTGTATCGATTTTTTCATATCCTCAATTCATTGTCGAAACTTGATTTTTATATGATTTATATGTAAACATGCACAATGGAAACACTTTGGGATGATTATAAGACAAAAGTGGTTTTCGTCAGTACCTACCTGCCCGTGCCGGGAGTAGTTTCTGTATCGATTTTTTCATATCCTCAATTCTTTGTCAAAACTTGATTTTTATACGATTTATATGTAAAGATTCACAATGGAAACACATTGGGAAGATTAAAAGACAAAAGTAGTTTTCGTCAGTACCTACCTGCCCGTGCCGGGAGTAGTTTCTGTATCGATTTTTTCATATCCTCAAATCTTTGTCAAAACTTGATTTTTATACGATTTATATGTAAAGATTCACAATGGAAAAATATTGGGACGATTATAAGACAAAAGTAGTTTTTGTCAGTACCTACCTGCCCGTGCCGGGAGTAGTTTCTGTATCGATTTTTTAATATCCTCAATTCTTTGTCAAAACTTGATTTTTATACGATTTATATGTAAAGATTCACAATGGAAACACTTTGGGACGATTATAAGACAAAAGTAGTTTTTGTCAGTACCTACCTGCCCGTGCCGGGAGTAGTTTCTGTATCGATTTTTTCATATCCTCATTTCTTTGTCAAAACTTGATTTAGATACGATTTATATGTAAAGATTCACAATGGAAACACATTGGGACGATTATAAGACAAAAGTAGTTTTCGTCAGTACCTACCTGCCCGTGCCGGGAGTATTTTCCGTATCGATTTTTTCATATCCTCAATTCTTTGTCAAAACTTGATTTTTATACGATTTATATGTAAAGATTCACAATGGACACACATTGGGACGATTATAAGACAAATGTAGTTTTCGTCAGTACCTACCTGCCCGTGCCGGGAGTAGTTTCTGTATCGATTTTTTCATATCCTCAATTCTTTGTCAAAACTTGATTTTTATACGATTTATATGTAAAGATTCACAATGGAAACACATTGGGACGATTATAAGACAAAAGTAGTTTTCGTCAGTACCTACCTGCCCGTGCCGGGAGTAGTTTCTGTATCGATTTTTTCATATCCTCAATTCTTTGTCAAAACTTGATTTTTATACGATTTATATGTAAAGATTCACAATGGAAACACATTGGGAAGATTAAAAGACAAAAGTAGTTTTCGTCAGTACCTACCTGCCCGTGCCGGGAGTAGTTTCTGTATCGATTTTTTCATATCCTCAAATCTTTGTCAAAACTTGATTTTTATACGATTTATATGTAAAGATTCACAATGGAAAAATATTGGGACGATTATAAGACAAAAGTAGTTTTTGTCAGTACCTACCTGCCCGTGCCGGGAGTAGTTTCTGTATCGATTTTTTAATATCCTCAATTCTTTGTCAAAACTTGATTTTTATACGATTTATATGTAAAGATTCACAATGGAAACACTTTGGGACGATTATAAGACAAAAGTAGTTTTTGTCAGTACCTACCTGCCCGTGCCGGGAGTAGTTTCTGTATCGATTTTTTCATATCCTCATTTCTTTGTCAAAACTTGATTTAGATACGATTTATATGTAAAGATTCACAATGGAAACACATTGGGACGATTATAAGACAAAAGTAGTTTTCGTCAGTACCTACCTGCCCGTGCCGGGAGTATTTTCCGTATCGATTTTTTCATATCCTCAATTCTTTGTCAAAACTTGATTTTTATACGATTTATATGTAAAGATTCACAATGGACACACATTGGGACGATTATAAGACAAATGTAGTTTTCGTCAGTACCTACCTGCCCGTGCCGGGAGTAGTTTCTGTATCGATTTTTTAATATCCTCAATTCTTTGTCAAAACTTGATTTTTATACGATTTATATGTAAAGATTCACAATGGAAACACTTTGGGACGATTATAAGACAAAAGTAGTTTTTGTCAGTACCTACCTGCCCGTGCCGGGAGTAGTTTCTGTATCGATTTTTTCATATCCTCAATTCTTTGTCAAAACTTGATTTTTATACGATTTATATGTAAAGATTCACAATGGAAACACATTGGGACGATTACAAGACAAAAGTAGTTTTCGTCAGTACCTACCTGCCCGTGCCGGGAATAGTTTCTGTATCGATTTTTTCATATCCTCAATTCATTGTCGAAACTTGATTTTTATATGATTTATATGTAAACATGCACAATGGAAACACTTTGGGATGATTATAAGACAAAAGTGGTTTTCGTCAGTACCTACCTGCCCGTGCCGGGAGTAGTTTCTGTATCGATTTTTTCATATCCTCAATTCTTTGTCAAAACTTGATTTTTATACGATTTATATGTAAAGATTCACAATGGAAACACATTGGGAAGATTAAAAGACAAAAGTAGTTTTCGTCAGTACCTACCTGCCCGTGCCGGGAGTAGTTTCTGTATCGATTTTTTCATATCCTCAAATCTTTGTCAAAACTTGATTTTTATACGATTTATATGTAAAGATTCACAATGGAAAAATATTGGGACGATTATAAGACAAAAGTAGTTTTTGTCAGTACCTACCTGCCCGTGCCGGGAGTAGTTTCTGTATCGATTTTTTAATATCCTCAATTCTTTGTCAAAACTTGATTTTTATACGATTTATATGTAAAGATTCACAATGGAAACACTTTGGGACGATTATAAGACAAAAGTAGTTTTTGTCAGTACCTACCTGCCCGTGCCGGGAGTAGTTTCTGTATCGATTTTTTCATATCCTCATTTCTTTGTCAAAACTTGATTTAGATACGATTTATATGTAAAGATTCACAATGGAAACACATTGGGACGATTATAAGACAAAAGTAGTTTTCGTCAGTACCTACCTGCCCGTGCCGGGAGTATTTTCCGTATCGATTTTTTCATATCCTCAATTCTTTGTCAAAACTTGATTTTTATACGATTTCTATGTAAAGATTCACAATGGACACACATTGGGACGATTATAAGACAAATGTAGTTTTCGTCAGTACCTACCTGCCCGTGCCGGGAGTAGTTTCTGTATCGATTTTTTCATATCCTCATTTCTTTGTCAAAACTTGATTTTAATATGATTTATATGTAAACATTCACAATGGAAACACATTGGGAAGATTAAAAGACAAAAGTAGTTTTCGTCAGTACCTACCTGCCCGTGCCGGAAGTAGTTTCTGTATCGATTTTTTCATATCCTCAATTCTTTGTCAAAACTTGATTTTTATACGATTTATATGTAAAGATTCACAATGGAAACACATTGGGACGATTACAAGACAAAAGTAGTTTTCGTCAGTACCTACCTGCCCGTGCCGGGAGTAGTTTCTGTATCGATTTTTTCATATCCTCAATTCATTGTCGAAACTTGATTTTTATATGATTTATATGTAAACATGCACAATGGAAACACTTTGGGATGATTATAAGACAAAAGTGGTTTTCGTCAGTACCTACCTGCCCGTGCCGGGAGTAGTTTCTGTATCGATTTTTTCATATCCTCAATTCTTTGTCGAAACTTGATTTTTATACGATTTATATGTAAACATTCACAATGGAAACACATTGGGACGATTATAAGACAAAAGTAGTTTTCGTCAGTACCTACCTGCCCGTGCCGGGAGTAGTTTCTGTATCGATTTTTTCATATCCTCAATTCTTTGTCAAAACTTGATTTTTATACGATTTATATGTAAAGATTCACAATGGAAACACATTGGGACGATTACAAGACAAAAGTAGTTTTCGTCAGTACTTACCTGCGCGTGCCGGGAGTAGTTTCTCTATCGATTTTTTCATATCCTCAATTCTTTGTCAAAACTTGAATTTTATACGATTTATATGTAAAGATTCACAATGGAAACACATTGGGACGATTAAAAGACAAAAGTAGTTTTCGTCAGTGCAAACTGCCCGTGCCGGGAGTAGTTTCTGTATCGATTTTTTCATATCCTCAATTATTTGTCAAAACTTGATATTTATACGATTTATATGTAAAGATTCACAATGGAAACACATTGGGACGAATATAAGACAAAAGAAGTTTTCGTCAGTACCTACCTGCCCGTGCCGGGAGTAGTTTCTGTATCGATTTTTTAATATCCTCAATTCTTTGTCAAAACTTGATTTTTATACGATTTATATGTAAAGATTCACAATGGAAACACATTGGGACGATTATAAGACAAAAGTAGGTTTCGTCAGTACCTACCTGCCCGTGCCGGGAGTAGTTTCTGTATCGATTTTTTAATATCCTCAATTCTTTGTCAAAACTTGATTTTTATACGATTTATATGTTAAGATTCACAATGGAAACACATTGGGACGATTATAAGACAAAAGTAGTTTTCGTCAGTACCTACCTGCCGTGCCGGGAGTATTTTCTATATGGATTTTTTCATATCCTCAATTCTTTGTCAAAACTTGATTTTAATATGATTTATATGAAAAGATTCACAATGGAAACACATTGGGACGATTATAAGACAAAAGTAGTTTTCGTCAGTACCTACCTGCCCGTGCCGGGAGTAGTTTCTGTATCGATTTTTTCATATCCTCAATTCTTTGTCAAAACTTGATTTTTATACGATTTATATGTAAACATTCACAATGGAAACACATTGGGACGATTAAAAGACAAAAGTAGTTTTCGTCAGTACCTGCCCGTGCCGGGAGTAGTTTCTCTATCGATTTTTTCATATCCTCAATTCTTTGTCAAAACTTGATTTTTATACGATTTATATGTAAAGATTCACAATGGAAACACATTGGGACGATTAAAAGACAAAAGTAGTTTTCGTCAGTACCTACCTGCCCGTGCCGGGAGTAGTTTCTGTATCGATTTTTTCATATCCTCAATTCTTTGTCGAAACTTGATTTTTATACGATTTATATGTAAACATTCACAATGGAAACATTGGGACGATTATAAGACAAAAGTAGTTTTCGTCAGTACCTACCTGCCCGTGCCGGGAGTAGTTTCTGTATCGATTTTTTCATATCCTCAATTCTTTGTCAAAACTTGATTTTAATATGATTTATATGTAAACATTCACAATGGAAACACATTGGGAAGATTAAAAGACAAAAGTAGTTTTCGTCAGTACCTACCTGCCCGTGCCGGGAGTAGTTTCTGTATCGATTTTTTCATATCCTCAATTCTTTGTCAAAACTTGATTTTTATACGATTTATATGTAAACATTCACAACGGAAACACATTGGGACGATTATAAGACAAAAGTAGTTTTCGTCAGTACCTACCTGCCCGTGCCGGGAGTAGTTTCTCTATCGATTTTTTCATATCCTCAATTCTTTGTCAAAACTTGATTTTTATACGATTTATATGTAAACATTCACAATGGAAACACATTGGGACGATTAAAAGACAAAAGTAGTTTTCGTTAGTACCTGCCCGTGCCGGGAGTAGTTTCTCTATCGATTTTTTCATATCCTCAATTCTTTGTCAAAACTTGATTTTTATACGATTTATATGTAAAGATTCACAATGGAAACACATTGGGACGATTAAAAGACAAAAGTAGTTTTCGTCAGTACCTACCTGCCCGTGCCGGGAGTAGTTTCTGTATCGATTTTTTCATATCCTCAATTCTTTGTCGAAACTTGATTTTTATACGATTTATATGTAAACATTCACAATGGAAACACATTGGGACGATTAAAAGACAAAAGTAGTTTTCGTCAGTACCTACCTGCGCGTGCCGGGAGTAGTTTCTCTATCGATTTTTTCATATCCTCAATTCTTTGTCAAAACTTGAATTTTATACGATTTATATGTAAAGATTCACAATGGAAACACATTGGGACGATTAAAAGACAAAAGTAGTTTTCGTCAGTGCAAACTGCCCGTGCCGGGAGTAGTTTCTGTATCGATTTTTTCATATCCTCAATTATTTGTCAAAACTTGATATTTATACGATTTATATGTAAAGATTCACAATGGAAACACATTGGGACGAATATAAGACAAAAGTAGTTTTCGTCAGTACCTACCTGCCCGTGCCGGGAGTAGTTTCTGTATCGATTTTTTAATATCCTCAATTCTTTGTCAAAACTTGATTTTTATACGATTTATATGTAAAGATTCACAATGGAAACACATTGGGACGATTATAAGACAAAAGTAGGTTTCGTCAGTACCTACCTACCCGTGCCGGGAGTAGTTTCTGTATCGATTTTTTAATATCCTCAATTCTTTGTCAAAACTTGATTTTTATACGATTTATATGTAAAGATTCACAATGGAAACACATTGGGACGATTATAAGACAAAAGTAGTTTTCGTCAGTACCTACCTGCCCGTGCCGGGAGTAGTTTCTGTATCGATTTTTTAATATCCTCAATTCTTTGTCAAAACTTGATTTTTATACGATTTATATGTAAAGATTCACAATGGAAACACATTGGGACGATTATAAGACAAAAGTAGTTTTCGTCAGTACCTACCTGCCGTGCCGGGAGTATTTTCTATATGAATTTTTTCATATCCTCAATTCTTTGTCAAAACTTGATTTTAATATGATTTATATGTAAACATTCACAACGGAAACACATTGGGACGATTATAAGACAAAAGTAGTTTTCGTCAGTACCTACCTGCCCGTGCCGGGAGTAGTTTCTCTATCGATTTTTTCATATCCTCAATTCTTTGTCAAAACTTGATTTTTATACGATTTATATGTAAACATTCACAATGGAAACACATTGGGACGATTAAAAGACAAAAGTAGTTTTCGTCAGTACCTGCCCATGCCGGGAGTAGTTTCTCTATCGATTTTTTCATATCCTCAATTCTTTGTCAAAACTTGATTTTTATACGATTTATATGTAAAGATTCACAATGGAAACACATTGGGACGATTAAAAGACAAAAGTAGTTTTCGTCAGTACCTACCTGCCCGTGCCGGGAGTAGTTTCTGTATCGATTTTTTCATATCCTCAATTCTTTGTCAAAACTGGATTTTTATACGATTTATATGTAAAGATTCACAATGGAAACACATTGGGACTATTATAAGACAAAAGTAGTTTTCGTCAGTACCTACCTGCCCGTGCCGGGAGTAGTTTCTGTATCGATTTTTTCATATCCTCAATTCTTTGTGAAAACTTGAATTTTATATGATTTTTAGGTTAGGTTAGGTTAGGTTAGGTTAGGTTTTTTTTTTTTTTTTTTTTTAATTTTCTCGTTCCTTTGACGTGTAATGAATCAAAGTCTGTTTGCTTTATTTCTAATCTACAGGGGGATACATTTGTGCCCAGATAGGGCTTCAGGATTTAAGCCTAATTATTACTAAATTATATACTACTTTTAACAAATTTCTTATCTATATTACAATTTTTAGGATTAGGAGACAAATTAATCTTTTTCTATCAGATACGAATTTTTCTTCGTATTACATGTTTTCATATTTATCTATATTCCTATAAATATTATGCTTATCTTTTATACATTTTTAATTAATACCTATTTTATCTTATGATGTTCTATATATATATCAAAAATATACATACACCATTATTTTGGTACCTATTTATTTCTTTTAACTACTTTTTCTGCAATGGTTAGGTTAGGTTAGGTTTTTTTTTTTTTTTTTATAATGTTGCAAACTAGTAGGACTCATCAGACCACTGGATCTGTAAGTACGCTAGTTTGCGGTTACTCTTAAAATCCATAAAAACTGTTGCTATAAATGCAACATCATTTTTGACATCATACAAGAATTTTACTAGTAATTGGTATTATTACTTTCAATAATAATAACAACACCCACACACACACACACACACACACTCATAACAGAAACACACAACAAATTATTTATTAAACATAAATCACTTTTTTTTTTTTTTTTTTTTTTTTTTTTTTTCTTGTATATATTTTCTCTTTTATATATATTTCCCTTATTTTTATATATATACATTTTTTTTTTTTTTTTTTTTCATGTGTTATAATTATTTGTCAAATACATCTGTTAAAATTATTCGTATTATAATCCTCAGAGTAAGAGTACCACACATAAATATAATAACATAAAGTGGACCATTATCGCAACAAATAATGACCATTACAAAAATTTATTTAAATTAATGTAAATAAAATTAATGGAAACAATAAAAATACAGCTAATCATAACAATTTCATAGAACAATTATTTAACTTAATACAATCATATTCTATTTAAAAACTTTAAGACACTATGAAAACGGACACCAACAGAGTAGTAGCAAAAATAAGCGGAGCCAAAACAAAAAAGAAGTTGAAGTTCGAGTATTTATAGTAGCTAGCTATAATAAATATTTACATTAAAACTCATGAATGAAAAAAATCTCATTAAAATTTACTTTAACTAAAAGCATCACCAAACCCTGCAATAAATACTAAATCAAGCCCCAACCGTTATGCTAGAAAATATTGGGCTTAAAATAAATCACCAGGTAAGGAGATGCCAAACCACAAAAATCAGGCAAAAACTTTGTAAATAATTGTATATACTGATTACCTTGCACAACCAACTATACATAACAAAAAGTAAACAAATTACCTATTGCGGCTCCAAAAAGGAACCATTCTCCAAGCCCACACTTCTAAGAATGGTCCTAGCATACACTAGAAATAACTCTCTGGTATTTGCAGTAGATAAGATATAACCCAGATTATCGACAACAAATTCTGTATCCATAGCACACTCACAATCAAAGCGAAGCCGACCAAATTTTGAACAATACAATAATATGTGCAGTACTGTCTGAGGCTCATCGCTCCCACACGTGCATAAAGGACTATCAGCAAGCTTGAATTTGTGCAAATAAGCTCGGAAACCCCCGTGTCCTGTAAAAATCTGTGTAAGAAAATTATTTAACTTTATTCCACGTAGCACCCGATAAGCCAAGGCCACATCTCTAAAAAATAGCTTAGTTGTTCCGCCTGCTGAAGCAGCCATATACCTATCCTGCCATACTTGAACAGTAGCGTTCCTTATGATATGTTTTGCATAAGACAATGGAAACTTATCATACCATGCTGCTTGTTTATTATGCAGAGCGGCTCGCTTGGCCAACTCATCTGCCCTCTCATTACCAATTATACCGATGTGTGCCTTCACCCAAAAAAGTTTGACATTAACACCTTTATCATGGAGCTCCCTCAAGCTAGTGCGAATGCTAAATGCAATTGGATGGACGGTATCAGTGTCGCATATAATCTCCAAACCCGATCTTGAGTCGCTAGCAACAATGAATTCCACCTCAATTCTAGTTTTCATCCATTGTACAGCTCGTAGGATAGCAGACAACTCAGCCTGAAAGACACTACAATAATTTCCCAATCTAAAGCTAATATGGCGAAATTCATCACCATTCATCCAACAAGAGACCGATGCTCCAACCCTTCCCTCCAGCTTACTGCCATCTGTGAACAAGATTGGAGAACCAGTACCCAGAGCATCAACATCCTCCTGCGAGGCTAAAACTCCGAATTGAATTAACCTGCGGTCAGCAGGATGAGGTAAGCTAAATGGGCTCTCTCTCACCTCAAACTCCCTACCTGGAAGAGACTGCATAGGGCCACCTCTCTTAATGGAATAAATAGCAGCATGTTCCTTCAACCTCAAAGATAAAGGAAGGATCCTAGCCAAAAGCAAGCTAGATTCCAAAGAGACAGTCCTATGAGCCTTAGAGACCTTTATAGCAAAGGACCTAGCTAGCCTGTTGAGGATGACTTCAGCATAAACTTTACCAGCAACATCGACCCAGCAGCTGCCAGCGTACAAAATGGTTGGCTCTACAACAGCACCATAAATGAGCCGCAAAATCTCCGAATTTAGCCCCCACTGTGCCCGTGCTGCTCTTGAAACTATTTTATAAAAATCTATGGCTTTCTTTGAAATTCTTTCCAGGTGCTTGCGGAAATTCAAATGCGGGTCGATGGTGAGACCAAGAATCCTCAGGCTGGTTCCATACTCTAATTGAACCTCTCCAATACTAAGCCTCGGTAAGTGAAACCTTATCTTCTTAGTTATTACTAAAGTTTGCGTTTTGTGAGGCGCGAACTGAAACCTTAACTTAGCACTCCATCTAACAATATTTTCAAGAGCTCTATTAACTATCAGCTCCAGTTCCCTTCCATCCGATGACGCCGCCACCAAGAGGATATCATCGGCAAATGCCTGCACCCGCACCCCCTCGTACTGACTCGGATCCAGCAAAGGGTCCAACTGTACATTCCATAATATAGGGCCGCAAGTGGAACCCTGGATGCAGCCTTTACTAGTATTTATAGCAACAGACTCTCCCGCATAATGCAGTACAACATTCCTATCAGACAGATAATTTGCAACTAATCTAGTTATTCCAGGATCCACACCCTTGACATGAAGCTGTCCCAGGATGGCCAGCCACCACGCGTTATCAAAGGCTCCGGCGATGTCAAGCGACACCACGACTACAATCTGCTTCGCCACCAAGTGCCGCCGGATCTCCGACATCGCATCAAACAGCGCTTCCTCCGTGCTGCGCTGGGGCGTGAAGCCGTACTGGAGAGGACTGAGTTTACCTTCATTGCCGAGCTGCCACTGAAGTCTATTAACAAAGAGCTTCTCGAGCATCTTTCCCAACACCGGCAACAGTCCTATAGGCCTGTAAGACTTCGGCTTAGTATAGTCATCTTTAGCCGGTTTGGGAATGACTTTAACCGTGGCAACCTTCCAAATTTTCGGGAAAAATCCCCTCTCCAAACAACGGGTGTAGATAGCCAAAAGAAGAGATCGGTCAGCCCTATAGGCCCTAAGACATATATCCATAGTCAGGCCGTCACCACCAGGCGCTTTCTTTGGGTGCATGGCATGCAACACTGCGCCGAGCTCAACCTCAGTAAATGGCCTCGCATTACATTCTATAGTGGAATCTTCTCTAAGGATATTCTGCAATTGTACTATACTTGCCCTCAGGTCGGCGTGATCAACCGGGTCATCCGACGGGTAAAAAGTGTCAGCCAGCAAGTCAGCAGAAGCGCGCGCACTCAGCGTGGCACCGCGCTCGTCCACCAGCAGGCAATCCGCTGCACAAGACATCGAGCAAGCCTTCATAATACGGTAGGAACGCTGGCACATAGTCTCCGTCTTCTCTCCCGTACAGAAGGTCTTCCAGCTATCGGTGATGGCAGTGTCTATGGCACGCTTGTACTCCGCTCTCGACTCAAGGTACCAATCGACAACCAAACCCTTCCTTCGCGGATTTGCCTTCGCGATCTTCCGCCTGAGTCTCATCACCTCGGCCTTGAGATGGCCTAGCTCCGGAGTCCACCAGCTGCACGGGCGCCTGCCCGTGGGGGCCCTCAGGCGCGGTATGGCTCAGTCTGCTGCACGCGCCACGCACGCTGTGTACCGCTCCGCCAACCTGTCCACCTCTTCAGCAGTAGCGGCACCCGCGATCTCATCTAAGCCCAAGCCGTCCTCAACGCACGCTTCCAGGAACTCTCTCTCAAAGAGAGTCCGGTCCGCCTTGTCTGAATTGTAGATACGCGTGGAGACTCTCCCCGGAGCGCTCGCCGCGCCGCTCGCAACGCGCACCGTGAAGGTGATGGCTCGGTGATCAGAGAGGGTACAAAACTGCCAGTTCACTCTCCAATTGGAGACATGCGGCAACAGAGACGCAGAGCAAGCTGTAACATCAATGATACTAGTACACTCGAGGCCAGCCCGCCATACATGAAAGGTAGGTACGCTCCCTTGGTTCAGAACCTCAAGCCCTAACTCAGCGAGCGCCTCGGCTACAGGCGGGCCGCGCGCGTCCTCCGCCTCACAGCCCCACCAGGAGCTCCTAGCATTCACGTCCCCACCAAGGAGCACCCTATCAACCCCCATTGAATTGACAATCTCCCTTACGGAGACCAAATACGAATCCAGATCCAAAAGCTTATCAAAATAAACACTAATAACACCTAACTTAATGCCGTCCACTTCAAGCACAACGCCCGCTATGTCCTCTGTTACATAACTAGTATTAACACAAAATCTTATTGCAGGATCAGCGACGACGACAGCCGCCCGAACAGGCTTTCCAGAATCAGAAGAATCCCTTTGCACGACGCGCAGCGGCCTCGATGCCAAGAGGCGCGTGCCGGCGCCAACATATGGCTCCTGCAGCAGCAGTACGCCCACGCCGCGCTCCGCCACCTCGCGCAGGCACGAGTGCGTCGCCGCACGCCCACGCCCAAGGTTGTACTGAACCATATTTATCAGGCGGGATCCTGAATCAACATCCTTAGCAATACCGGGTGCTCAGCCGCGCAATATTGTCCCACCGCTGCCACTCCGGGCACTGCGAGCTATAGGCGGGGAGCTAGATCGCGGCCCATCTGCTTAGGCGAGTTACAATATTCCTCACGAATGGCTTGCGCCTCCTCTAATAACTGCCCTACCAATCTAAACTTGGCTGCCTCCTCAGGTGCCGCGATCCTCTCCTTAACTTGCTCAATGAGCTGACGAGTCGCCTCGGCCTCCTTCAGCGACCTGGCAGCGGTCTCTAGCAGATCGCCCATACCGCTTTGCATGCATTCAGTTATAGTCTCAAGTTTATTTGTGTAAACTCTTTGTTGCAGCGCATACTGCCGGTCGGCGATTGAACGCGCCCGCTCCCGCTCTGCAATGTGCCTCGCACGCGAGTCCGCGAGACGCAGCACCATCCCATGCAGCCCATGCAGCCCCGCAAGCACGGCCTCCTTTATGTCACGATGTAGACGAGACCTATCCAACTCCGCCACGGAGCTCTTCAGGAGCCGATCCGCGAGGCGTGGCGCATCCAGAACCGGCACTATCTCCCGCCCCGCGGCGCCGTCCGCCGACATGACCGAAGTCTCCAGGAAGTGGAGGCTACCTGGTGAGTTGTCCTCCGGGTCGGAGCTAACCGCCAAGCACGGCGTCTGCTTATCCGCGGCTACACCCGCCGTCACAAGTGGCGTCCCTTGTCCCGGCTGTATGTCAATGACTCCTAAGCTCGGTAAAGTTTCAGTGTTAGCCGCTACTTGCATTGATCTACCCATAGTGGCCCCATCATAACGCGATGACTTTACTTCAGTTCCAGGCCTTCCCAAACTACAAGCCGGCACAATCGGCGTCCTAGTAAGTCGATGCCTGGCGACAATTGGCGGCGGCGTACCCTGTGACACGGAACTATGCAGCACCATGGACGCCCCATCCCCGGCAGGACACGTGGAAGGTAGCCTGACATCATTCGCAATCACCGCTGGCCTCAGAGACAGATGACTCAGCATGGGCCTCAACGGAGATTTCTTGGCACACCCAGATCCTACCAACTTGCCTTTACCTTTTGGCATCGGTATTGCCCTTGGCTTATAAGAACCCTTACCTGGTGACATATTTTCGACCCTCGTAAATAAAAGAATGAATAAAATAAATAAATTTGAAAATACTGAATGAACGCTTGATTATTTGTACCCAACTTCAACCTCCACAAAACCCACAGGCACTACAATCCAAGATTTATATACCCTAAGTAGCAATAAACCACAAAATAATTAACTGTGAAAAACCCTATTCAACAGTACCTATTAGGATGAAAATCCTAAATAATACAGTCTGAATTGGATGCAGTGGACTGTATATTTTATTTTCTTCCTTAGGGGTTTTCGAAATAATACTCCAGTTCTCCAGTCTTCCCTTTATTCAACTCGCAGACAAGAACTGACCAGTACTAAACCAAAACTACCCATGAACTACTCTAATCGTAAACAGGCTCGGCCTTTTATACCTCCGTCGACCCTTACTAGAATATTCTACGATTTACTGGGCTATACCTACCTCTTTCTAAACTCTAGAACATTTCTGTTATCCTTTTCTTTCCTTTTCAATCGTTCGAGAAAATGTAAATAGTTAGGTAGGTATTGTACGAGCCAGTCCATAACAACTATATCGTAATCTATGTCGTAATCGGAGGCGCGAGTACTATTGCCTATTCTGTGTAAGACATAACTTCGCTAATAGTATCAATTAGCCATAGATTTTAAAAACAGACTCGTCGTGTCCAGAACATCCTCCCCCCGGCGTAGCTCGCGAAGCCTCCTCTTTCACCAACACGACGAGTTTGCTGGTTGGCCGCTTGAAGACGCCAGTCTTTGTCCGGACATCTGCCACCCGTACGCCTCCGTCTGGTCCCTCGTAGGTGTGCTCGACGACACCCATTGGCCACACGTTTCGAGGTAGAGTGTGGTCCACGATGACCACGATGTCTCCTTCTCGAAGTGGTCGTCTCTTGCTCGTAGGCTCGCCGCGAGGTACCAATGTCGGTAGGTACTCTCGAAGCCAGCGCCGCCAAAAGTGGTCAGCAAGCGCTTGGCTTACTCTCCATGTTCGTCGATCTGTCTCGCTACACGGCCCAGTGGTAGGTAGACCGTTGGATGACCCCAACAGGAAATGGTTTGGAGTCAACGCCTCGGGTTCCTCAGGGTTCACGCTGACGTGTGTTAGTGGTCTCGCGTTGATGGAGAATTCTGCTTCAGTCAGGAGGGTAATTAGTACTTCTTCGGGTGGTTCTTTCTCGTTCAAGGTGGCAGCTAGTGCGACTTTGACTGATCGCACCAATCGCTCCCAGGCTCCCCCCTGGTTCGGTGCGCCAGGAGGTATAAAACGCCATTCCATTCGATGCAGTTGACCTTCATCTCGCAGTGCTGGTGCCCATTCCGCGTAGGCAGCCTGCAGTTCCTTATCGGCACCTCGGAAGTTCGTTGCGTTGTCGGACATCATGATACGGGGCCAACCTCGTCGTGCAGCCATTCTTCTCAGCGCCATGATTGCAGAGTTGATGGAAAGCGTTGGCACAACCTCTATGTGTACGGCACGTGTTGTTAGGCACGTATAGAGGGCGCCCCACCTCTTTTCCCGGCGTCGTCCAATCTTCACCATCATGGGCCCAAAGTAATCAGTTCCACAGTGGCTGAATGGTCGCTGAAATGGCTCGAGGCGGGCTCTCGGTAGGTCTCCCGTAGCTGGTGGTTGAGGCTTCATCTTCCGTACTTGGCAGAGTCTGCATTCCTTCTCAATGCCACGTACTGTCGGTCGTAGATGAATCACCCAATATTTCTGCCTAAGGTCATTAGTCACGCGCTCCCTGTTAGCGTGACCAGCTGCGCAGTGTTCTCGTAGAACAATGAGTCTTGTGATGCGGTGACGGCCGTCGAGTATTACAGGTCGCTTCATCTCCATCGGTGCGTCGGCAGCTCCGATGCGTCCTCGTACTCGTAGAATGCCATCTTCTAAAATCGGGTCCAATCGGTACAGGCGACTCGATTTCGTGATTGGACGAGACGCTTTTATTCGTTGCAGCTCCTCTGAGAAGCTCTCCCTTCGTCTTCGATGTGCCGGGTCTCCATAATCGTGGCGCGTCGTCGACATCTCTCAATGAAGAAGAGTACTCGTGCTGCAGCTCGAACTAGTGTCTCGTATTTAGAGAAGTGTGATGGATTCGGCAGCCATCCATCTGTCTTCTCTTCGTCCACTCGCATGTGTAGGACTTCTTCCTCGTGGTTGCTGTCAGACGTCTCCTTCGGCCACTGATGCTCTGGGCAGCGAAGGAAGTCTGGCCCTCGGAACCATCGATCTTCTACCGTTATGCGTATGTTCACCAGCCTTGTCGCGTCGTCTGCAGTGTTCTCGCAGGTCGGTATCCACTTCCAATCTTCTTTCTGGGTAAGTTCAGATAGCTCCCCTAGACGATGCGCGACGTAGGGCGTGTATTTTCTAGCATCGTTCCGTATCCAGTGTAAAACTGTCATGGAATCGCTCCAATAGATCGTTCTGTTGACTTCGACACGATGTTCCTTCTTGATGGCGTCGGCCAGCTTTGCTCCGATGACTGCTGCTTGTAGTTCTAGGCGGGGAATAGTTTGTGTTCGCTTTGGAGCAACCTTAGACTTGGCGGCGACGAGACAAACGCTGAAGCTTCCATCCGGTTTCGTGATTCTCCAGTACGCCACGGCTGAGTAGGCTTGTTCGCTGGCATCACATAATATGTGGAGCTGCAGGTCCGTGTGGTCTTGAATCGCGTAGTGTCGCTCCAGCCGAAGACAAGTCAGGTCATTCAGTTGTTCCAACCATGCGGCGAACAGCTTATTCTCTTCTTCCGGGATTGGTTCATCCCATGACATCTTGATGCGCCATAGATTCTGTAGCACTATTTTTGCTCGTATCGTATAGTGACTCAGCAGTCCGAGCGGATCGTAGATGGACATTACCGCGCTCAGTGCCTCCCTTTTCGTTGGCGCGCGGACTCGTGTTCGTACTTCGGCGGGAACTCTGTTCATGGAAGTGTTGAATCCAAGTTCATCTCGTTCGGCGTTCCAGTAGAGTCCAAGGATCTTGTTCTCCGATCCCTTTCCGTCGAATTGCGTCGGTGTTGTAGCTCGTAGCTCATCCGGCACGTCTTCCAATACGCAGTCCTTATTGCTGTTCCATCCTCGCAGCGTGAACCCAGCAACCTCGTGTACTGTGCGCAGTTCCGTGACGGCTCGATGTGCTTCCTCGTCGTCATCATAGCTCGCTACTAAATCGTCCATGTAGTGGCTTCTGGTGATGGCTTCGCAGGCGAGGGGATGAGTATGAGCATATATCCTTGCGTTGTGGTTTCGAACAAAATGCGCCATGAATGGAGAACTCGCAGCACCGAATATCATGCTTGTCATCTTGAATCGTTGAGGCGTCTTCTCTTTCTCGTTGCCTCTCCACAAGAATTGTTGCGCTGGCTGGTCCTCTCGACGAATCTTGATCTGAAGAAACATCTCCTGTATGTCGGCCGTAATCGCGACTCGTTTCTCTCTGAATCTGTACAGGATGCCTGACAGGGACATCAAAAGGTCAGGTCCCTCCAGCAGATGGTCGTTCAGGCTGACTCCATTGCTCTTCGCTGCTGCATCGAAGACAAGCCTTATCTTCCCGGGCTTATTGGGGTTGCGTACTGCGAAGTGAGGTGCTAGACTCCTCCGATCCATCACAAGGTTCAGCATACCGCTTCTGAAGCAGGTTCTCGATCTGCTTCGTATATTCTTCGGCGAAGACTGGGTCAGCGTCCATCTTCTTTTCAATGCTGTGAAGACGACGAAGTGCCATGTCGTAGCTCTGAGGTAGCTTCGTGTCTTCTTCTTTCCATGGTAGACCAACTTCATATCCTTGGTCTATCTTCTTGATTGTCTGTTCGACAATTTTTGTAGCCCGGAGATCTCGTTCACTCGTACGTGGCTTTTCGGTGATGCCAATTGCTTCGATGCTAAAATGCTTCTCTATCAGCTCGTGCAGCTCTTGGTTCTGCTTCGCTATGGCTTCAGGTGTGTAGATGTGCAGCACACTGTCTTGATTTGCGATGATGCTGCGTGGTATGGTTCCGTGGATGACCCATCCCAGCTTTGTTCTCGATGCGGCTGGTTGGTTCGCTCTTCCAACTCGTAGTTCCTGTGAGACTATGTACGTTCCTGTGAGACAGGATCCCAGGATGTGATGACTCGTAGAAAACTTCATCTCGTGGTAAGTCTCTCAAGTGATCTTGATCCAACAGTCTCGCGGGGATCGATTGTTGCAGCAGCTTCATATTCCTTATGGTTCTTGCCCGAAGTGGATGTAGCTTGCTGTTCTCGTTCTTGCTCTTCAGTTGCACGGTGACAAGTTGGCTTTCATCCTCACGTTGTGTAGTGTTGACTCCACGCATTCGTAGTGGCAATGAAGTTCCTTTTGCTCCGATTGTACGCGCCAGCTTCTCATCAATCAGAGAGACTGTGGCTCCTTCATCCAAGAGAGCGAGCGTCTCGATCTCCCCCCGTGGACCGACGACGGTGACTGGACACATCTTCAGCAATACTGCCTTGTCATTCGGGGCAGCAGAGGCCACTGTCAAGACCGCTTCGGTTGGGCTTGGACTTGCACTGTCTTCCTTCTTCTCTTGATGTAGCGTTCGATGATGTAGACGCGAACATTGGTTAACACCACACGAAGTCGCCTTGCAGTTGTAGCGTCGATGTTTCTTCACAATAGACTTGAAGCACAACTTGTTCTTCTTCACGTGTTCCCATCGCTCGTCAATTGTCATTGCTTTATATTTGGGGCAATCTGTCAACGCGTGTCCCTTCTCGCAGCATGAACATTTCTCTTCAGTTTCAGTGAGTTCTTCAGTAGTGTTGTACACGGCGTTCGTCTTCTTCTTGAATGCTGTGTTCGGTTTCGGCGTGTGCTCCTTCTTGCTGGTCGGAGGTGCATAGCTGAATCGCAGGGCTCGGTCTGCTTCGCGCATAAGAAAGTGTGATAGCAATACGATCTCTGGCTCGATCGTTCCTTCTTGTTCGGCTGCGTAGTCACACCAGCGTGAGCGAATGTGTGGGCTCAGCTTGTCCAATGTTTCCCTTGCCAGGGTCGGATTGTACAGGTAGCCTCGATTCCCGATGTTGCTCAACACGCAGACCACGTTCTGAAGCTTGACGGCGAATGAGTTGAGTTCTATTGCAGATGGTCCGGGTTTCGGTAGACTTCAAAGATCATCAATGGCCCGGTCTATGATGATCTCTGGTCTTCCGAAGCATTGTTCCAGAGTCTTCATTATTATCTCTGGATCGCTTGCGGTGTACAAGAGTGAAGCAACTAGCTCTCTTGCTTCCCCTTTAAGGCTGCTCCTCAGCCTTTGAATGTTCTCAGCACGTGTCAGCTTGTATGTTCTCGTTGAGTCTCTGAAGGCAGCTTTGAATGACAACCACTCGTTCGGTGAACTGGAAAAGGAGTGCAGGTCTGGGCACTTCATCCTTGGTCTTGCTAGCTTCTCTATTGCTTCAGCTAGCGCATCGATGTTGGTCGAACTCTTAGTCCTGACTGGCGTAGTTGATACATTTCTCTCGTTGAATCGGATGTTCTTCTCGGTTATTGGAATAGTGTCATTTTTCTCCTCTTCAGCTGTCTGCATCCACTGCTCGACTCTCTTGCTGTGTTCCGGCTGATAATCATCTTCATGTATACTCCTTTCCTCGTCTTCCAATGCTGCTAGGTCGGCAGCCAGTTTCTTCTTGACGAGGTCAGCCTCTATCTGGAGTTCTTTCCGTTTAAGTTCCGCCAGTTTCTCCTCCACCGCTAGTTCCTTGCTCGTGCCCTTGCTGCTATGCTCCCGTTTGATCGTAGAGAGCACACAGTTCGGGCGGGAGAACGCTCACTCCTATAGCGTTCCATACTCGTTCCGGCGCGGGCGAAGTCGGGTGCGGACATTAGTGCTAGGTCGTGACCGCGACGGATGGCTACTTGATGTGAGGCGGGTGACGTTGGTGGTTCCAGCGACAGTCTTCGTTCCGGCGCGATGGCCTCCAGTTCGGCGCCTTGCCGACCAGCCACTTCCTGCAGAACAACGCCTTGTCGTTCGGACGCGTCTGCCTGGCTTCTGGTTACAACCATGCTGCGCAATTGCTCGATTCTTCGTTCCTTAATCCGGTGAGCGCAGGACCTCTTCACTCCGATCTCTCCACTCCAATCCGGTAGGCGCAGGATCTCTTCACTCCGATCCCGAAGAATCAATGAACGTGGACGCAGGATCTCTTCACTCCGATCCCACTCCAATCCGGTAGGCGCAGGATCTATTCACTCCGATCCGGCTCCCCTCCAATCCAGTAGGCATAGGATCTCTTCACTCCGATCCCGACTCGAAGGACCAAGACTGAATTGGATGCAGTGGACTGTATATTTTATTTTCTTCCTTAGGGGTTTTCGAAATAATACTCCAGTTCTCCAGTCTTCCCTTTATTCAACTCGCAGACAAGAACTGACCAGTACTAAACCAAAACTACCCATGAACTACTCTAATCGTAAACAGGCTCGGCCTTTTATACCTCCGTCGACCCTTACTAGAATATTCTACGATTTACTGGGCTATACCTACCTCTTTCTAAACTCTAGAACATTTCTGTTATCCTTTTCTTTCCTTTTCAATCGTTCGAGAAAATGTAAATAGTTAGGTAGGTATGTACGAGCCAGTCCATAACAACTATATCGTAATCTATGTCGTAATCGGAGGCGCGAGTACTATTGCCTATTCTGTGTAAGACATAACTTCGCTAATAGTATCAATTAGCCATAGATTTTAAAAACAGACTCGTCGTGTCCAGAACACAGTCCAACCAAGCAAAAAAAAAAAAAAAATCTATATAACCACTTGATAAAAGTCTACCAGGAAATGCACTCTCCTCCGTAGACCGAGACACGTTCTTGGTGACCCCGTTGACCCACTCACTGACGCTAACCCGGAAGTGACGGCAACAACTCAGCTTACGCACACTACACACCCGACCAATAACCGACCCCGCCGGATGCGGGGTCGAAGAATTCCCCGTTTCCGCCCTCAGGTGCACTCGTGCACCTAAGGCGTTACCTCCCTACCCTCTTGTAGCATCTGGCAACAGCCCAAGCCGAGGCTCGCACCTAAGTGGTGGCCCTTGTGCGTGTTGCCCCAACCTAATTTTTACCGGCGAGGCGCCCTCTGCGCCCGCCAAAAGTCCGGTAACGCTGTCATGGCCATCTGAGGTCAACAGCATAATAGTCCATTCGAAAAAAAAAAAAAAAAAATACCAGGAAATGCCGTACCACCTCAGATCTAGCAGCAGCACAAACCCATCCCATTCACACTTATCGTGGATGATGCGGTCTTGCCTTCTAGGATGTTGAATACCCAGTGTAATGTAAACTGCTTCCTCTAAATATGCGACAACGTAAGCTCCTCATACAACTCCCTTGTCTCCAGAACAATGTGAACGATCTATTTCCTGAACTTGGATTATGTGCTTCTCCGTAGCAGGATATTCTATGTTAGTTTTAGCTTTCCTCAATTGATTGTGGGTGGCGGAAAACTAGAAATTCCAATGAATATCATTCACAGAAAACAAGCCGATTTTCAACGAAATTAACCAATATAAGAAAACTTCGCAAAATTAGCACTGAATGTCTGTTTTATAACACTATGTCGTAAATAATCAACAAAATAAACAACGATTGGAGGTTATGTTCCCGACGAGACGTCTTTCACTTGTTATTGTATTTAAAATCTCAATTAAATCACACGATCTCTCGCATTTCAAATCTCAAATTTTATTAGTGTGATTGGGAAGTACCTTGTCCAATATGAATTAGTTTTAATTAATAACGGTTAGGTTAGGTTAGGTTTTTTTTTTTTTTTTTTTTTTTATTCCTGTCCGGGAGCTATGTCCCGGCCCGCGAGCTAGCCTACATGATGTTCCTCTGACGTAACCAGAGTTATTTTTTGCTCTTCATATTAACTTCTAAAAAGGTTTTAACTTTATTGATTTTACAAATGTTTCTTAATTTTAATACAATTGAAATTACGTTCTATCTTACATTCTACAGGATTTTAAGGACAAGTGGGTTTTACAGTTTATATCTTACAATGTAAAAACTTAAGCCTAGTACATATTTTACCTTAGAGATATATTTTTGACTTGATTATTATTCTATGCATATTACTCATATTCAATAATATGTGTAAATTCATATAATTATCTTACTGTTTATTTCTATTTATTACCTTACTGGCTATTTTTGTACAAAAGTCTATAAACTTAATTCTTTTGAGTTTGTTGCTCATTATGAGGTTTGCGGTTTGTACATTTATTATGCAATCTAACATGTTTTCGGCCTCATATCTCTCTTTACCATAGACGGGACATTCGAATATTATGTGTTCCGCGGATTCCTGTTTTTCGGGTTCACAAATGCATAATGGGTTTTCCTTACATCTGAAACGCGTCAGATATTCAGAAAACCCACCATGCCCTGTCAGCACTTGCGTCATGATAGTTGTAGGCTGATATTTTCCGACGACTCTGTATGCCTCAATAGCGTCCGGGAAGAAGATTTTTGTTGTAGTAGCCGTGTTTTCTACCGTGTATCTCCGGTTCCATCTATCAAGAGACTCCTTTCGGATCTGTCTCTTGACAGATGAAACCGGACACGCATCATAGTCCAACTTTTTCTTCAGTTTGAGGGCAGCGTTTTTAGCGAGATGGTCTGCTCTTTCATTACCCTCCAATCCGGCGTGGGCTTTTATCCAAAACAGTGCCACTTCGTTGTTTCGGTTTTTCATTTCCCTCAGATTTTTCCGGATTTCTACAGCTAGTGGGTGGATGGAGTTCGGATTTGTTATCGACTCCAATGCAGACCTCGAGTCACTATAAATCCCGAAGCTTTGTTCTGGGCACTTCAGGATTTCCCACGAGGCTTTCCATATGGCCAGTAGTTCCGCCTGATAGACCGTGTAGTAGGATGACAGTTTCAGCTTGATGGCTTTGGTCTCAGCGTCTTTGTCCCAAAAAGACAATGCCGCACCTACTTTGCCTTCAATTTTACTTCCGTCTGTGTAAATCCGTACTGTTTGGTTGTTATGACTGTCAACGTCCTCACGATCCATCAGGCTTACGAACTCCAAGCGCATATGTTCTGCCGGGTGAGGCAATCCTTCATAAGCCTCCATCCGCTCCACTTCTCTGTCCATTAATGCCGGCTGGGGTACCCCTCGTTTAGCCAGATACAGGGCGGCTGCCTCCTGTATCCTTAGGTCTAACGGTAATATCCCAGCCAGGACCAATGCGGCGTTCAGAGAGACTGTGCGGTACGCTCTCGTGAGCTTCTGAGCAAAGCCTCTCTGAACAGCATTGAGCTGTTTTTGGACGCACAATTTCCTGGTCGCTGGAGCCCAGGCGCTTGAAGCATACATGATCGTCGGTTCAACAACAGCAGTGTAAATAATACGAATGACTTCGGGGTGGAGACCCCAGCTGATCCTGGCGGCTCTTGACAACTGCTTGTAAAGATTTAATGCCTTTTTGCAAACATTTGCAGCGTGGCTATTAAATGTCAGCTTGTTGTCGATTGTAAGCCCCAGGATCTTAAACTCGTCCGACATGCGAATGCCGATCCCCCCCATGCTCAGGCGTGGTGTGTCATATTTAAGCTTACGCGTTATGAGCATAGCGTTAGTTTTATGCGGTGCGAAGGTCAGCTTGTTTTTGACACCCCACTCCCAAACATAGGCGAGAGCGGCATTCGCACTTCGCTGAATCTCCACCGCCGAGTCACCGTCGAACACCATAACAACATCATCGGCAAAGGCCTGGCAGTAGTCGCCCCGTTCCTGTAAGCCCTTCAGCAGAGGATCCAAGATGAGGTTCCAGAGGATCGGACCTCCTATTGACCCTTGCACACAGCCCTTTGTAGTTGCCCTAGTGACCTCTTGTCCCGCGTACCTGACTTAAACCTTTCTTTCGTCAAGGTATGAATCTATGATTCTTCTTATATTAATTGGGCAATTTTCCTCGGCCAAACGGGTTTTTATTACTGGCCACCAGGCGCTATCAAAGGCTCCCTCTATGTCCAGTGAGATCATTGTTACCAATCTTTTCCGATCTAGTTTTCCGCGTATGTGTTGCAACAAGACATAGAGAGAGTCTTCGGTGCTTCTCTGGGGCATAAACCCGAATTGCTGCTTGCTCATTCTGGGGACAAGATGCCACTTCATTCTTCCTACGACTAGCTTCTCCAGTATTTTTCCCAAAACCGGCAATAACCCTATTGGCCTGTAGGATTTCGCCTGCGTGTAGTTATCCTTTCCAGGTTTCCTCAGAACTACAACTGTGGCCTCCTTCCAGGTTTTTGGGAAGTGACTGAGCTCAAAGCACTTGTTTGCCAGCGTGAGGTAGAGGTCTAAATCCTGGTTAATTGCGTGCTTGCATATATCGGCTGTCAGGCCATCAGCACCCGGTGCTTTCTTCGGATTGAAGCTATCAACAGCAATTTTCAGCTCCTCAGATGTAAACGGCGGATCATGGTGTTCATCATGACCCGGCTCGTTTACTTGATCGGCCTCTTTTCTTATCCGCTTGTGATAATCATTATCCTTATCCTTGCTGTCTTCAGGATAAAAGGTTTCCGCGAGGGCTTTTGCCGATTCCTCCGGTCCCAAAACTATTCCCTCCACAATTAGTGGTAGGTCCTCATGCCTCTTTACTGTCCTTCCAATAACCCTGTAGATTCCCTCCCACACACCTTCCCTATCTTGCTTCTCACAGAACTTTTTCCAACTGGCTGTTTGTTCATGCTTCGCCAAAAGCTCATACTGTTCTTTCTTTTGCAGGTACTCTTCGATGACACTTCTCCTACGGATCGGCGCTGCGCAACGGATTCTACGTTTCCTCGTGCGGACCTCCCTCTTTAGCTCCGCGAGTTCTTCCGTCCACCACGGTATGGTAAGTACCTTTTTTGTCTTTATCTTTGGAATACTACTGTTACATGTTTTTACTATTGCTTCTATTATATGCTTCTACTTTTTCTTCTAAATCTTTTTTATTGCTTATTTTGGTTATTTCTTCTTTTGTAATTTGATTTTCAATTAACAGATTGGCCAGTTTCTCATGAAACTGGACCCAATTTGCTTTTTTGCATTGATAAATTCTAGTAGTTCTTTTGACATTAACCCCATTTGCTTTTACTAACCTAATTTTAAAAATAATAACGTTGTGATCGGAACTCGTCAAGCCTTTCTCCACTCTCCAGTCCTCTATCAATTTCAGCATCTCCTCTGCGCAGGCTGTCACATCAATAAAACTAGTTAGACTCTTCCCTCCTCTTATTGTGTCGAAAGTTGGTGTGTTTCCTTCGTTAAGTACCTGCATTTCCATTTCCTCTAGGGTTCCGGCCATCTCTTCCCCTCTGTCATCTTGTTCCGGGCTACCCCACCATGAACTTTTGGCGTTAGCATCTCCACCCATCAGGATTTTGCCTTTCCCAACATAGTTTTTTATTTTTCTTAGGTGTTCCAAGTATGGTTGGATTGGCTCTGTTGGTTCGAAGTAATACGAGACCACCAGGACCTCCCAGGCACTTGTCCGTAATTTTACCACAACGATGTTATTAGTTGTAAAGTCTGGGCATAGAATGGCATCCATATCGTCATCAAACACAACGATTGATGCTTTTATGGTGCCATCCGCCTGGTTTATGTTCTGGAAGATCCTGGCTGTCCCGTAATTCTTCATGCGGTTAGGTTAGGTTAGGTTAGGTTAGGTTAGGTTAGGTTAGGTTAGGTTAGGTTAGGTTAGGTTAGGTTAGGTTAGGTTAGGTTAGGTTAGGTTAGGTTAGGTTAGGTTAGGTTAGGTTAGGTTAGGTTAGGTTAGGTTAGGTTAGGTTAGGTTAGGTTAGGTTAGGTTAGGTTAGGTTAGGTTAGGTTAGGTTAGGTTAGGTTAGGTTAGGTTAGGTTAGGTTAGGTTAGGTTAGGTTAGGTTAGGTTAGGTTAGGTTAGGTTAGGTTAGGTTAGGTTAGGTTAGGTTAGGTTAGGTTAGGTTAGGTTAGGTTAGGTTAGGTTAGGTTAGGTTAGGTTAGGTTAGGTTAGGTTAGGTTAGGTTAGGTTAGGTTAGGTTAGGTTAGGTTAGGTTAGGTTAGGTTAGGTTAGGTTAGGTTAGGTTAGGTTAGGTTAGGTTAGGTTAGGTTAGGTTAGGTTAGGTTAGGTTAGGTTAGGTTAGGTTAGGTTAGGTTAGGTTAGGTTAGGTTAGGTTAGGTTAGGTTAGGTTAGGTTAGGTTAGGTTAGGTTAGGTTAGGTTAGGTTAGGTTAGGTTAGGTTAGGTTAGGTTAGGTTAGGTTAGGTTAGGTTAGGTTAGGTTAGGTTAGGTTAGGTTAGGTTAGGTTAGGTTAGGTTAGGTTAGGTTAGGTTAGGTTAGGTTAGGTTAGGTTAGGTTAGGTTAGGTTAGGTTAGGTTAGGTTAGGTTAGGTTAGGTTAGGTTAGGTTAGGTTAGGTTAGGTTAGGTTAGGTTAGGTTAGGTTAGGTTAGGTTAGGTTAGGTTAGGTTAGGTTAGGTTAGGTTAGGTTAGGTTAGGTTAGGTTAGGTTAGGTTAGGTTAGGTTAGGTTAGGTTAGGTTAGGTTAGGTTAGGTTAGGTTAGGTTAGGTTAGGTTAGGTTAGGTTAGGTTAGGTTAGGTTAGGTTAGGTTAGGTTAGGTTAGGTTAGGTTAGGTTAGGTTAGGTTAGGTTAGGTTAGGTTAGGTTAGGTTAGGTTAGGTTAGGTTAGGTTAGGTTAGGTTAGGTTAGGTTAGGTTAGGTTAGGTTAGGTTAGGTTAGGTTAGGTTAGGTTAGGTTAGGTTAGGTTAGGTTAGGTTAGGTTAGGTTAGGTTAGGTTAGGTTAGGTTAGGTTAGGTTAGGTTAGGTTAGGTTAGGTTAGGTTAGGTTAGGTTAGGTTAGGTTAGGTTAGGTTAGGTTAGGTTAGGTTAGGTTAGGTTAGGTTAGGTTAGGTTAGGTTAGGTTAGGTTAGGTTAGGTTAGGTTAGGTTAGGTTAGGTTAGGTTAGGTTAGGTTAGGTTAGGTTAGGTTAGGTTAGGTTAGGTTAGGTTAGGTTAGGTTAGGTTAGGTTAGGTTAGGTTAGGTTAGGTTAGGTTAGGTTAGGTTAGGTTAGGTTAGGTTAGGTTAGGTTAGGTTAGGTTAGGTTAGGTTAGGTTAGGTTAGGTTAGGTTAGGTTAGGTTAGGTTAGGTTAGGTTAGGTTAGGTTAGGTTAGGTTAGGTTAGGTTAGGTTAGGTTAGGTTAGGTTAGGTTAGGTTAGGTTAGGTTAGGTTAGGTTAGGTTAGGTTAGGTTAGGTTAGGTTAGGTTAGGTTAGGTTAGGTTAGGTTAGGTTAGGTTAGGTTAGGTTAGGTTAGGTTAGGTTAGGTTAGGTTAGGTTAGGTTAGGTTAGGTTAGGTTAGGTTAGGTTAGGTTAGGTTAGGTTAGGTTAGGTTAGGTTAGGTTAGGTTAGGTTAGGTTAGGTTAGGTTAGGTTAGGTTAGGTTAGGTTAGGTTAGGTTAGGTTAGGTTAGGTTAGGTTAGGTTAGGTTAGGTTAGGTTAGGTTAGGTTAGGTTAGGTTAGGTTAGGTTAGGTTAGGTTAGGTTAGGTTAGGTTAGGTTAGGTTAGGTTAGGTTAGGTTAGGTTAGGTTAGGTTAGGTTAGGTTAGGTTAGGTTAGGTTAGGTTAGGTTAGGTTAGGTTAGGTTAGGTTAGGTTAGGTTAGGTTAGGTTAGGTTAGGTTAGGTTAGGTTAGGTTAGGTTAGGTTAGGTTAGGTTAGGTTAGGTTAGGTTAGGTTAGGTTAGGTTAGGTTAGGTTAGGTTAGGTTAGGTTAGGTTAGGTTAGGTTAGGTTAGGTTAGGTTAGGTTAGGTTAGGTTAGGTTAGGTTAGGTTAGGTTAGGTTAGGTTAGGTTAGGTTAGGTTAGGTTAGGTTAGGTTAGGTTAGGTTAGGTTAGGTTAGGTTAGGTTAGGTTAGGTTAGGTTAGGTTAGGTTAGGTTAGGTTAGGTTAGGTTAGGTTAGGTTAGGTTAGGTTAGGTTAGGTTAGGTTAGGTTAGGTTAGGTTAGGTTAGGTTAGGTTAGGTTAGGTTAGGTTAGGTTAGGTTAGGTTAGGTTAGGTTAGGTTAGGTTAGGTTAGGTTAGGTTAGGTTAGGTTAGGTTAGGTTAGGTTAGGTTAGGTTAGGTTAGGTTAGGTTAGGTTAGGTTAGGTTAGGTTAGGTTAGGTTAGGTTAGGTTAGGTTAGGTTAGGTTAGGTTAGGTTAGGTTAGGTTAGGTTAGGTTAGGTTAGGTTAGGTTAGGTTAGGTTAGGTTAGGTTAGGTTAGGTTAGGTTAGGTTAGGTTAGGTTAGGTTAGGTTAGGTTAGGTTAGGTTAGGTTAGGTTAGGTTAGGTTAGGTTAGGTTAGGTTAGGTTAGGTTAGGTTAGGTTAGGTTAGGTTAGGTTAGGTTAGGTTAGGTTAGGTTAGGTTAGGTTAGGTTAGGTTAGGTTAGGTTAGGTTAGGTTAGGTTAGGTTAGGTTAGGTTAGGTTAGGTTAGGTTAGGTTAGGTTAGGTTAGGTTAGGTTAGGTTAGGTTAGGTTAGGTTAGGTTAGGTTAGGTTAGGTTAGGTTAGGTTAGGTTAGGTTAGGTTAGGTTAGGTTAGGTTAGGTTAGGTTAGGTTAGGTTAGGTTAGGTTAGGTTAGGTTAGGTTAGGTTAGGTTAGGTTAGGTTAGGTTAGGTTAGGTTAGGTTAGGTTAGGTTAGGTTAGGTTAGGTTAGGTTAGGTTAGGTTAGGTTAGGTTAGGTTAGGTTAGGTTAGGTTAGGTTAGGTTAGGTTAGGTTAGGTTAGGTTAGGTTAGGTTAGGTTAGGTTAGGTTAGGTTAGGTTAGGTTAGGTTAGGTTAGGTTAGGTTAGGTTAGGTTAGGTTAGGTTAGGTTAGGTTAGGTTAGGTTAGGTTAGGTTAGGTTAGGTTAGGTTAGGTTAGGTTAGGTTAGGTTAGGTTAGGTTAGGTTAGGTTAGGTTAGGTTAGGTTAGGTTAGGTTAGGTTAGGTTAGGTTAGGTTAGGTTAGGTTAGGTTAGGTTAGGTTAGGTTAGGTTAGGTTAGGTTAGGTTAGGTTAGGTTAGGTTAGGTTAGGTTAGGTTAGGTTAGGTTAGGTTAGGTTAGGTTAGGTTAGGTTAGGTTAGGTTAGGTTAGGTTAGGTTAGGTTAGGTTAGGTTAGGTTAGGTTAGGTTAGGTTAGGTTAGGTTAGGTTAGGTTAGGTTAGGTTAGGTTAGGTTAGGTTAGGTTAGGTTAGGTTAGGTTAGGTTAGGTTAGGTTAGGTTAGGTTAGGTTAGGTTAGGTTAGGTTAGGTTAGGTTAGGTTAGGTTAGGTTAGGTTAGGTTAGGTTAGGTTAGGTTAGGTTAGGTTAGGTTAGGTTAGGTTAGGTTAGGTTAGGTTAGGTTAGGTTAGGTTAGGTTAGGTTAGGTTAGGTTAGGTTAGGTTAGGTTAGGTTAGGTTAGGTTAGGTTAGGTTAGGTTAGGTTAGGTTAGGTTAGGTTAGGTTAGGTTAGGTTAGGTTAGGTTAGGTTAGGTTAGGTTAGGTTAGGTTAGGTTAGGTTAGGTTAGGTTAGGTTAGGTTAGGTTAGGTTAGGTTAGGTTAGGTTAGGTTAGGTTAGGTTAGGTTAGGTTAGGTTAGGTTAGGTTAGGTTAGGTTAGGTTAGGTTAGGTTAGGTTAGGTTAGGTTAGGTTAGGTTAGGTTAGGTTAGGTTAGGTTAGGTTAGGTTAGGTTAGGTTAGGTTAGGTTAGGTTAGGTTAGGTTAGGTTAGGTTAGGTTAGGTTAGGTTAGGTTAGGTTAGGTTAGGTTAGGTTAGGTTAGGTTAGGTTAGGTTAGGTTAGGTTAGGTTAGGTTAGGTTAGGTTAGGTTAGGTTAGGTTAGGTTAGGTTAGGTTAGGTTAGGTTAGGTTAGGTTAGGTTAGGTTAGGTTAGGTTAGGTTAGGTTAGGTTAGGTTAGGTTAGGTTAGGTTAGGTTAGGTTAGGTTAGGTTAGGTTAGGTTAGGTTAGGTTAGGTTAGGTTAGGTTAGGTTAGGTTAGGTTAGGTTAGGTTAGGTTAGGTTAGGTTAGGTTAGGTTAGGTTAGGTTAGGTTAGGTTAGGTTAGGTTAGGTTAGGTTAGGTTAGGTTAGGTTAGGTTAGGTTAGGTTAGGTTAGGTTAGGTTAGGTTAGGTTAGGTTAGGTTAGGTTAGGTTAGGTTAGGTTAGGTTAGGTTAGGTTAGGTTAGGTTAGGTTAGGTTAGGTTAGGTTAGGTTAGGTTAGGTTAGGTTAGGTTAGGTTAGGTTAGGTTAGGTTAGGTTAGGTTAGGTTAGGTTAGGTTAGGTTAGGTTAGGTTAGGTTAGGTTAGGTTAGGTTAGGTTAGGTTAGGTTAGGTTAGGTTAGGTTAGGTTAGGTTAGGTTAGGTTAGGTTAGGTTAGGTTAGGTTAGGTTAGGTTAGGTTAGGTTAGGTTAGGTTAGGTTAGGTTAGGTTAGGTTAGGTTAGGTTAGGTTAGGTTAGGTTAGGTTAGGTTAGGTTAGGTTAGGTTAGGTTAGGTTAGGTTAGGTTAGGTTAGGTTAGGTTAGGTTAGGTTAGGTTAGGTTAGGTTAGGTTAGGTTAGGTTAGGTTAGGTTAGGTTAGGTTAGGTTAGGTTAGGTTAGGTTAGGTTAGGTTAGGTTAGGTTAGGTTAGGTTAGGTTAGGTTAGGTTAGGTTAGGTTAGGTTAGGTTAGGTTAGGTTAGGTTAGGTTAGGTTAGGTTAGGTTAGGTTAGGTTAGGTTAGGTTAGGTTAGGTTAGGTTAGGTTAGGTTAGGTTAGGTTAGGTTAGGTTAGGTTAGGTTAGGTTAGGTTAGGTTAGGTTAGGTTAGGTTAGGTTAGGTTAGGTTAGGTTAGGTTAGGTTAGGTTAGGTTAGGTTAGGTTAGGTTAGGTTAGGTTAGGTTAGGTTAGGTTAGGTTAGGTTAGGTTAGGTTAGGTTAGGTTAGGTTAGGTTAGGTTAGGTTAGGTTAGGTTAGGTTAGGTTAGGTTAGGTTAGGTTAGGTTAGGTTAGGTTAGGTTAGGTTAGGTTAGGTTAGGTTAGGTTAGGTTAGGTTAGGTTAGGTTAGGTTAGGTTAGGTTAGGTTAGGTTAGGTTAGGTTAGGTTAGGTTAGGTTAGGTTAGGTTAGGTTAGGTTAGGTTAGGTTAGGTTAGGTTAGGTTAGGTTAGGTTAGGTTAGGTTAGGTTAGGTTAGGTTAGGTTAGGTTAGGTTAGGTTAGGTTAGGTTAGGTTAGGTTAGGTTAGGTTAGGTTAGGTTAGGTTAGGTTAGGTTAGGTTAGGTTAGGTTAGGTTAGGTTAGGTTAGGTTAGGTTAGGTTAGGTTAGGTTAGGTTAGGTTAGGTTAGGTTAGGTTAGGTTAGGTTAGGTTAGGTTAGGTTAGGTTAGGTTAGGTTAGGTTAGGTTAGGTTAGGTTAGGTTAGGTTAGGTTAGGTTAGGTTAGGTTAGGTTAGGTTAGGTTAGGTTAGGTTAGGTTAGGTTAGGTTAGGTTAGGTTAGGTTAGGTTAGGTTAGGTTAGGTTAGGTTAGGTTAGGTTAGGTTAGGTTAGGTTAGGTTAGGTTAGGTTAGGTTAGGTTAGGTTAGGTTAGGTTAGGTTAGGTTAGGTTAGGTTAGGTTAGGTTAGGTTAGGTTAGGTTAGGTTAGGTTAGGTTAGGTTAGGTTAGGTTAGGTTAGGTTAGGTTAGGTTAGGTTAGGTTAGGTTAGGTTAGGTTAGGTTAGGTTAGGTTAGGTTAGGTTAGGTTAGGTTAGGTTAGGTTAGGTTAGGTTAGGTTAGGTTAGGTTAGGTTAGGTTAGGTTAGGTTAGGTTAGGTTAGGTTAGGTTAGGTTAGGTTAGGTTAGGTTAGGTTAGGTTAGGTTAGGTTAGGTTAGGTTAGGTTAGGTTAGGTTAGGTTAGGTTAGGTTAGGTTAGGTTAGGTTAGGTTAGGTTAGGTTAGGTTAGGTTAGGTTAGGTTAGGTTAGGTTAGGTTAGGTTAGGTTAGGTTAGGTTAGGTTAGGTTAGGTTAGGTTAGGTTAGGTTAGGTTAGGTTAGGTTAGGTTAGGTTAGGTTAGGTTAGGTTAGGTTAGGTTAGGTTAGGTTAGGTTAGGTTAGGTTAGGTTAGGTTAGGTTAGGTTAGGTTAGGTTAGGTTAGGTTAGGTTAGGTTAGGTTAGGTTAGGTTAGGTTAGGTTAGGTTAGGTTAGGTTAGGTTAGGTTAGGTTAGGTTAGGTTAGGTTAGGTTAGGTTAGGTTAGGTTAGGTTAGGTTAGGTTAGGTTAGGTTAGGTTAGGTTAGGTTAGGTTAGGTTAGGTTAGGTTAGGTTAGGTTAGGTTAGGTTAGGTTAGGTTAGGTTAGGTTAGGTTAGGTTAGGTTAGGTTAGGTTAGGTTAGGTTAGGTTAGGTTAGGTTAGGTTAGGTTAGGTTAGGTTAGGTTAGGTTAGGTTAGGTTAGGTTAGGTTAGGTTAGGTTAGGTTAGGTTAGGTTAGGTTAGGTTAGGTTAGGTTAGGTTAGGTTAGGTTAGGTTAGGTTAGGTTAGGT